>OZ004621.1:32272763-34672763 GCA_963924575.1 Pycnomerus fuliginosus
TAGTAAAAGTTGCAGTTTGAGCTGCTCTTTAAAACAGGCACCACGATTTTTAAAATGCGTGACCTTGAAAAATTTTCTAGTTACCTCAGGAACGGATTTCTCTAAAACTTAAATCAAAAAATACCAACTGTGGTAAAAGTTGCAGTTTGAATTGCCCTTTCTACCAGACATCACAATTTTTTAAACGTGTAATCTTCAAACATTTTCCGGAAGAAAAGTGTCAAAGCTGTCTCCGTTTTCTGGTGATCCCGTGGTCATAATCCAACGAAATTCACAGTGTAGATGTACAATATTCATTGGATACTAGCTTCCCCCAAATTGTATTCAAATCCGTTGACCCGGTCCTGAGATAATGAAGAAAAACTGCTCCCGGTGGCTCACCTTTGAAAGTCTGTAACTTCCTTAGGAGACGACTTCGACCTAAAAAATTTTGTACCAATTATTGTCGCCATTTTCGATGGGCAATCTGAGGTTAAAAAGCTTACACGCGGTTAGAAAACAGCCTGTATAAGTAACCAAACCGGTTTTTAGTTCCTCAGGGATATTAAAACCCCCGACTTGGTGTCGGGCTTTGAACAAGAGACCCTACGGCACTCGAATCCAACGTGTATGCCATTCCCAGGAGGAAAAGCACCTGGTGCAAGATGGGAACCTCTTAGAATTGTTACGTATTTTAGAGCAAGGGTCTTTGTTTCTCGAACAGGAGACCTTACGCCACTTGGATCCAACATCTATGCCATTCCCAGGAGGAAAAGCACCTGGTGCAGGAAGGGGACCTTTTAGAATTGTTACGTATTTCAGACCAAGGGTCTTCATTTGTTGAACAAGAGACCTTACGTCACTCGAATCCAACGTGTAGGCCATTCCCAGGAGGAAAAGCACCTGGTGCAAGATGGGAACCTCTTAGAATTGTTACGTATTTTAGACCAAGGGTCTTTGTTTCTCGAACAGGAGACCTTACGCCACTTGGATCCAACATCTATGCCATTCCCAGGAGGAAAAGCACATGGTGCAGGAAGGGGACCTTTTAGAATTGTTACGTATTTCAGACCAAGGGTCTTCATTTGTTGAACAAGAGACCTTACGGCACTCGAATCCAACGTGTAGGCCATTCCCAGGAGGAAAAGCACCTGGTGCGAGATGGGAACCTCTTAGAATTGTTACGTATTTTAGAGCAAGGGTCTTTGTTTCTCGAACAGGAGACCTTACGCCACTTGGATCCAACATCTATGCCATTCCCAGGAGGAAAAGCACCTGGTGCAGGAAGGGGACCTTTTAGAATTGTTACGTATTTCAGACCAAGGGTCTTCATTTGTTGAACAAGAGACCTTACGGCACTCGAATCCAACGTGTAGGCCATTCCCAGGAGGAAAAGCACCTGGTGCAAGATGGGAACCTCTTAGAATTGTTACGTATTTTAGACCAAGGGTCTTTGTTTCTCGAACAGGAGACCTTACGCCACTTGGATCCAACATCTATGCCATTCCCAGGAGGAAAAGCACCTGGTGCAGGAAGGGACCTTTTACGTATTTCAGACCAAGGGTCTTCATTTGTTGAACAAGAGACCTTACGGCACTCGAATCCAACGTGTAGGCCATTCCCAGGAGGAAAAGCACCTGGTGCAAGATGGGAACCTCTTAGAATTGTTACGTATTTTAGACCAAGGGTCTTTGTTTCTCGAACAGGAGACCTTACGCCACTTGGATCCAACATCTATGCCATTCCCAGGAGGAAAAGCACCTGGTGCAGGAAGGGGACCTTTTAGAATTGTTACGTATTTCAGACCAAGGGTCTTCATTTGTTGAACAAGAGACCTTACGGCACTCGAATCCAACGTGTAGGCCATTCCCAGGAGGAAAAGCACCTGGTGCAACATGGGAACCCCTTAGAATTGTTACGTATTTTAGACCAAGGGTCTTTGTTTCTCGAACAGGAGACCTTACGCCACTTGGATCCAACATCTATGCCATTCCCAGGAGGAAAAGCACATGGTGCAGGAAGGGGACCTTTTAGAATTGTTACGTATTTCAGACCAAGGGTCTTCATTTGTTGAACAAGAGACCTTACGGCACTCGAATCCAACGTGTAGGCCATTCCCAGGAGGAAAAGCACCTGGTGCAAGATGGGAACCTCTTAGAATTGTTACGTATTTTAGACCAAGGGTCTTTGTTTCTCGAACAGGAGACCTTACGCCACTTGGATCCAACATCTATGCCATTCCCAGGAGGAAAAGCACCTGGTGCAGGAAGGGGACCTTTTACAATTGTTACGTATTTCAGACCAAGGGTCTTCATTTGTTGAACAAGAGACCTTACGGCACTCGAATCCAACGTGTAGGCCATTCCCAGGAGGAAAAGCACCTGGTGCAAGATGGGAACCTCTTAGAATTGTTACGTATTTTAGAGCAAGGGTCTTTGTTTCTCGAACAGGAGACCTTACGCCACTTGGATCCAACATCTATGCCATTCCCAGGAGGAAAAGCACCTGGTGCAGGAAGGGGACCTTTTAGAATTGTTACGTATTTCAGACCAAGGGTCTTCATTTGTTGAACAAGAGACCTTACGTCACTCGAATCCAACGTGTAGGCCATTCCCAGGAGGAAAAGCACCTGGTGCAAGATGGGAACCTCTTAGAATTGTTACGTATTTTAGACCAAGGGTCTTTGTTTCTCGAACAGGAGACCTTACGCCACTTGGATCCAACATCTATGCCATTCCCAGGAGGAAAAGCACCTGGTGCAGGAAGGGGACCTTTTACAATTGTTACGTATTTCAGACCAAGGGTCTTCATTTGTTGAACAAGAGACCTTACGGCACTCGAATCCAACGTGTAGGCCATTCCCAGGAGGAAAAGCACCTGGTGCAAGATGGGAACCTCTTAGAATTGTTACGTATTTTAGAGCAAGGGTCTTTGTTTCTCGAACAGGAGACCTTACGCCACTTGGATCCAACATCTATGCCATTCCCAGGAGGAAAAGCACCTGGTGCAGGAAGGGGACCTTTTAGAATTGTTACGTATTTCAGACCAAGGGTCTTCATTTGTTGAACAAGAGACCTTACGTCACTCGAATCCAACGTGTAGGCCATTCCCAGGAGGAAAAGCACCTGGTGCAAGATGGGAACCTCTTAGAATTGTTACGTATTTTAGACCAAGGGTCTTTGTTTCTCGAACAGGAGACCTTACGCCACTTGGATCCAACATCTATGCCATTCCCAGGAGGAAAAGCACCTGGTGCAGGAAGGGGACCTTTTAGAATTGTTACGTATTTCAGACCAAGGGTCTTCATTTGTTGAACAAGAGACCTTACGGCACTCGAATCCAACGTGTAGGCCATTCCCAGGAGGAAAAGCACCTGGTGCAAGATGGGAACCTCTTAGAATTGTTACGTATTTTAGACCAAGGGTCTTTGTTTCTCGAACAGGAGACCTTACGCCACTTGGATCCAACATCTATGCCATTCCCAGGAGGAAAAGCACCTGGTGCAGGAAGGGGACCTTTTAGAATTGTTACGTATTTCAGACCAAGGGTCTTCATTTGTTGAACAAGAGACCTTACGGCACTCGAATCCAACGTGTAGGCCATTCCCAGGAGGAAAAGCACCTGGTGCAAGATGGGAACCTCTTAGAATTGTCACGTATTTTAGACCAAGGGTCTTTGTTTCTCGAACAGGAGACCTTACGCCACTTGGATCCAACATCTATGCCATTCCCAGGAGGAAAAGCACATGGTGCAGGAAGGGGACCTTTTAGAATTGTTACGTATTTCAAACCAAGGGTCTTCATTTGTTGAACAAGAGACCTTACGACACTCGAATCCAACGTGTAGGCCATTCCCAGGAGGAAAAGCACCTGGTGCAAGAAGAGAGCCTCTTAGAATTGTTATGAATTCTAGACTAAGAGTCCCTATGTGTTGAGCAGGAGACCTTACGCCACTTGGATCCAATGTATAGGTCATTACCAGGAGGAAAAGCAGGTGGTGCAAGAAGAGGACCTCCTGGGATTGCTGTGGAAGTCGTTCTAAGGATCTCAATAATATGCAGTACACAGCAAATTGCACTACGTTAAACCAAAATGCAGGTGATTTACAGGAAAAACCTCCTGATGCAAGAAGAAGGCCTTTGAGTGTTGATGGTATTTTCTGCGCTCAGAACGTCATTTTATCATAATTAATACTGTTTCCACCACTATTTCAATAATTTCACACACCACAGAAGAGTAATTTGAAGGGGGCCCAAGCATGATGGTCGGAAGTGACCATGAGGAGCTCGAGGTCCCCGCCCCCCTTACGATTATTTTGGAGATCATCCATAAAGAAAATGATACTGACATTGAAATTCGAATGAAACAGTTAGCCATGAGCACAAATGCGGTCAATTTGCTTAAATGGGGCCCAAATTTGATCGTAATTCGATAACATCCTTTGTTTGCAAAACCAAAAATGCAAAGTTTTGAAGCTTCCCGAAAGGGACCATTTCATAGACACTAATGACAGTTGTTGTCTATGTATTGATCCCTTTGGGGAACTAAAATTTGTGGTAAAAAACATTTTTGGGCTTGGGCTACTTTTCTCTAAAATAGAAGGACTCCTGGCTCGGCCAGGTACATCACACGGAAGGGGGAGTTGCTTTGGAGACTGTAACACCCCTGTTTATGAAAAGGGATTACTTTTGAGTGCGTCACCTACTTAGGAGCCTTCGTGAGGGATGTATGTAGTGATTTGAGGTAGTTCTGTGAAATTTTCTGCGAAGAAACCTCAAGAATGTTGGATTTCTCGTTGTCAGAGAACACTTCCCCATAGGGACCGTTGCATATACACTATTGACATTTGTTGTATATGTATTGGTCCCTTTGGAGAACCTAAATTTCTGAGATAATAACATTTTTGAGGTTAGGCTACATTTCTTCACATAAGAATGACTCCTGAAGAGGCCCAGTTCGCCGCAAGGATGAGGGACTAGATCTTGGCATGGGACCACCCCCATTTGTGGGATGACTTTCGCTTTGAGTACGTCACTCGCTGAGGAACCATCACGAGGCATAATATGCCACCTCCAATCACTAAATATATTATATATTTGTGATTAGAGGTGGTTCTGTGAGGTTTCATGCGAAGAAAAATCAAAAAGATTGTCTTTCTCGATATAAAAGAAACACTTCCCCAAAGGGACCATTGCATATACACAATTGACACTTGTTGTCTAGGCATTGGTCCCTTTGGGGAACTTAAATTTTTGAGAAAATACCATTTTTGGGCTTAGGGTGTTTTTTACGACCCGCTTTACCACACGGAAAGGAGAACTCGATTTGGAGACTGCAGCACCCCCAGTTGTGCAAAAGGACTGCTTTTGAGTACCTCACTTAATTAGGAACCACCGTGAGGCATTTATGCAGTGTTCCGAAAGGTTCTGTTCAAAGAAATATCAAAAAGGTTGTCTTTCTCGATATAAAACACTTCCCCAAAGGGACCATTGTATATACACTACGGTCTATGTATTGGTCCCTTTGGGATACTCAATTTTCTAAAAAAGCTTAGTTTAACCTTTTTATAGCTTTATTGTACCATAGCAGCTTTGATTTGTCCTGTGGTATAAAACTAGGGTCCCTGGGAGTGGTCAGTATCAAAAATAAATACACGAATCTCAAAAATGTTCGCATTGTATCCTCTACTTCCATGCTGCGGATTTTCTATTAATTTGGGCACATTATAAGCTACTTTGGATGGGATGTTACAATTGACAGCTGCTGGAGGCTGCTCTGAACCATTAAATTTTGACTCCACCTCTAGTTTGTGGAAAATTTGTTTGCAAAACCAAAAATGCAAAGTTTTGAAGCTTCCCGAAAGGGACCATTTCATAGACACTAATGACAGTTGTTGTCTATGTATTGATCCCTTTGGGGAACTAAAATTTGTGGTAAAAAACATTTCTGGGCTTGGGCTACTTTTCTCTAAAATAGAAGGACTCCTGGCTCGGCCAGGTACATCACACGGAAGGGGGAGTTGCTTTGGAGACTGTAACACCCCTGTTTATGAAAAGGGATTACTTTTGAGTGCGTCACCTACTTAGGAGCCTTCGTGAGGCATGTATGTAGTGATTTGAGGTAGTTCTGTGAAATTTTCTGCGAAGAAACCTCAAAAATGTTGGATTTCTCGTTGTCAGAGAACACTTCCCCATAGGGACCGTTGAATATACACTATTGACATTTGTTGTATATGTATTGGTCCCTTTGGAGAACCTAAGTTTCTGAGATAATAACATTTTTGAGGTTAGGCTACATTTCTTCACATAAGAATGACCCCTGAAGAGGCCCAGTTCGCCGCAAGGATGAGGGACTAGATCTTGGCATGGGACCACCCCCATTTGTGGGATGACTTTCGCTTTGAGTACGTCACTCGCTTAGGAACCATCACGAGGCATAATATGCCACCTCCAATCACTAAATATATTATATATTTGTGATTAGAGGTGGTTCTGTGAGGTTTCATGCGAAGAAAAATCAAAAAGATTGTCTTTCTCGATATAAAAGAAACACTTCCCCAAAGGGACCATTGCATATACACAATTGACACTTGTTGTCTAGGCATTGGTCCCTTTGGGGAACTTAAATTTTTGAGAAAATACCATTTTTGGGCTTAGGGTGTTTTTTACGACCCGCTTTACCACACGGAAAGGAAAACTCGATTTGGAGACTGCAGCACCCCAGTTGTGCAAAAGGACTGCTTTTGAGTACCTCACTTATTTAGGAACCACCGTGAGGCATTTATGCAGTGTTCCGAAAGGTTCTGTTCAAAGAAATATCAAAAAGGTTGTCTTTCTCGATATAAAACACTTCCCCAAAGGGACCATTGTATATACACTACGGTCTATGTATTGGTCCCTTTGGGATACTCAATTTTCTAAAAAAGCTTAGTTTAACCTTTTTATAGCTTTATTGTACCATAGCAGCTTTGATTTGTCCTGTGGTATAAAAGTAGGGTCCCTGGGAGTGGTCAGTGTCAAAAGTAAATACACGAATCTCAAAAATGTTCGCATTGTATCCTCTACTTCCATGCTGCGGATTTTCTATTAATTTGGGCACATTATAAGCTACTTTGGATGGGATGTTACAATTGACAGCTGCTGGAGGCTGCTCTGAACCATTAAATTTTCACTCCACCTCTAGTTTGTGGAAAATTTGTTTGCAAAACCAAAAATGCAAAGTTTTGAAGCTTCCCGAAAGGGACCATTTCATAGACACTAATGACAGTTGTTGTCTATGTATTGATCCCTTTGGGGAACTAAAATTTGTGGTAAAAAACATTTTTGGGCTTGGGCTACTTTTCTCTAAAATAGAAGGACTCCTGGCTCGGCCAGGTACATCACACGGAAGGGGGAGTTGCTTTGGAGACTGTAACACCCCTGTTTATGAAAAGGGATTACTTTTGAGTGCGTCACCTACTTAGGAGCCTTCGTGAGGGATGTATGTAGTGATTTGAGGTAGTTCTGTGAAATTTTCTGCGAAGAAACCTCAAGAATGTTGGATTTCTCGTTGTCAGAGAACACTTCCCCATAGGGACCGTTGCATATACACTATTGACATTTGTTGTATATGTATTGGTCCCTTTGGAGAACCTAAATTTCTGAGATAATAACATTTTTGAGGTTAGGCTACATTTCTTCACATAAGAATGACTCCTGAAGAGGCCCAGTTCGCCGCAAGGATGAGGGACTAGATCTTGGCATGGGACCACCCCCATTTGTGGGATGACTTTCGCTTTGAGTACGTCACTCGCTGAGGAACCATCACGAGGCATAATATGCCACCTCCAATCACTAAATATATTATATATTTGTGATTAGAGGTGGTTCTGTGAGGTTTCATGCGAAGAAAAATCAAAAAGATTGTCTTTCTCGATATAAAAGAAACACTTCCCCAAAGGGACCATTGCATATACACAATTGACACTTGTTGTCTAGGCATTGGTCCCTTTGGGGAACTTAAATTTTTGAGAAAATACCATTTTTGGGCTTAGGGTGTTTTTTACGACCCGCTTTACCACACGGAAAGGAGAACTCGATTTGGAGACTGCAGCACCCCCAGTTGTGCAAAAGGACTGCTTTTGAGTACCTCACTTAATTAGGAACCACCGTGAGGCATTTATGCAGTGTTCCGAAAGGTTCTGTTCAAAGAAATATCAAAAAGGTTGTCTTTCTCGATATAAAACACTTCCCCAAAGGGACCATTGTATATACACTACGGTCTATGTATTGGTCCCTTTGGGATACTCAATTTTCTAAAAAAGCTTAGTTTAACCTTTTTATAGCTTTATTGTACCATAGCAGCTTTGATTTGTCCTGTGGTATAAAACTAGGGTCCCTGGGAGTGGTCAGTATCAAAAATAAATACACGAATCTCAAAAATGTTCGCATTGTATCCTCTACTTCCATGCTGCGGATTTTCTATTAATTTGGGCACATTATAAGCTACTTTGGATGGGATGTTACAATTGACAGCTGCTGGAGGCTGCTCTGAACCATTAAATTTTGACTCCACCTCTAGTACTAATCCAAAATCAATTTGGTTTTAGACGTGGGAAATCCACTGTGCATGCCATTCAAGAATTAATAGACACAATAATTAAAGGAGTGGATGGCAACCAGTACGTTGGGGGCGTATTTTGTGACCTTTCCAAGGCCTTCGATTGCGTCTCCTCTGATATACTGTTACAGAAGCTTCAACATTATGGCCTGAATGATATGGCCTTGAAGCTTATACGATGCTACTTGACCGAGAGATACCAAGTCACATATTTCAGAGATGAGACTTCGGAACGGGAAGAAGTTCAATATGGGGTACCTCAGGGGTCAATCCTGGGGCCCCTATTATTCTTGATTTTTATTAATGATTTACCCAGTCACATGGATATCTGTAAGACAATACTTTATGCTGACGATACCACTTTCTGCAGTTCGAGTGGCAATTTTGAGGAATTGACAACAAAAATGGAGGAGACGCTGTCGACGGCAATGGATTGGTTCGCAGTAAATCGACTGAAGCTAAACACAAACAAAACGGCAAGCATGGTTTTTTCAACTCGTTCCTTTGACGAAAACGTTGCTAACGATGTAAAATTCCTGGGTATAACCCTTGACTCGAAGCTGACATGGGAAGCTCATATTTCCATAACGTCTAATAAATTGTCAAAAATTGTTTTCTTGTTGCGCAACCTTGTTGATGAAGTATCCTCAAATGTGACATTAACAGCTTATTTCGCACTTTTCCACAGCGTCGCCTCATATGGGATTTTAGTATGGGGTCACAGCTCTCACGCAAAGCGACTATTCGCCATTCAACGCCGTGCTGTCAGGGTTGTTGCCGGTCTTAAGTACCGTGACGATGTTAGAAGCACATTTAGCGTATTAGGGATTTTAACCATTCCAAGTCAATACATTTTTAATTGTTTATTGTGTGTAAAAAATAACAGTCAAAATTATAATAAAAGAGAAGAACTCCACACTCATGATGTGAGGAACAAAAGTAAACTACATTTAGATTTCACCAGAATCACCACAATTCGTAATTCGTCAAACTACTACGGACCTATGTTCTTTAACAAACTATCTGCTGAAACGATGGCTCTGCCCCTTAAGGCTTTTTCAACCAAGGTCAAAGCGGCGCTTATAAAGCACGCCTATTATAGTTTAGAGGAATGTATATCAAGCAGAACCATGATAATCTAATACTCTCTACCTATTTTGTACATTTTGTAAATCTTTTATGTTTATGTGTGTAGTTTCGTTAATATACATTGTATACTTGTATGACTTGACAAAGCTGTATCCAAGCACGTCCAATAAATGTTATTATTATTATTATTATAGTTTGTGGAAAATTTGTTTGCAAAACCAAAAATGCAAAGTTTTGAAGCTTCCCGAAAGGGACCATTTCATAGACACTAATGACAGTTGTTGTCTATGTATTGATCCCTTTGGGGAACTAAAATTTGTGGTAAAAAACATTTCTGGGCTTGGGCTACTTTTCTCTAAAATAGAAGGACTCCTGGCTCGGCCAGGTACATCACACGGAAGGGGGAGTTGCTTTGGAGACTGTAACACCCCTGTTTATGAAAAGGGATTACTTTTGAGTGCGTCACCTACTTAGGAGCCTTCGTGAGGCATGTATGTAGTGATTTGAGGTAGTTCTGTGAAATTTTCTGCGAAGAAACCTCAAAAATGTTGGATTTCTCGTTGTCAGAGAACACTTCCCCATAGGGACCGTTGAATATACACTATTGACATTTGTTGTATATGTATTGGTCCCTTTGGAGAACCTAAGTTTCTGAGATAATAACATTTTTGAGGTTAGGCTACATTTCTTCACATAAGAATGACCCCTGAAGAGGCCCAGTTCGCCGCAAGGATGAGGGACTAGATCTTGGCATGGGACCACCCCCATTTGTGGGATGACTTTCGCTTTGAGTACGTCACTCGCTTAGGAACCATCACGAGGCATAATATGCCACCTCCAATCACTAAATATATTATATATTTGTGATTAGAGGTGGTTCTGTGAGGTTTCATGCGAAGAAAAATCAAAAAGATTGTCTTTCTCGATATAAAAGAAACACTTCCCCAAAGGGACCATTGCATATACACAATTGACACTTGTTGTCTAGGCATTGGTCCCTTTGGGGAACTTAAATTTTTGAGAAAATACCATTTTTGGGCTTAGGGTGTTTTTTACGACCCGCTTTACCACACGGAAAGGAAAACTCGATTTGGAGACTGCAGCACCCCAGTTGTGCAAAAGGACTGCTTTTGAGTACCTCACTTATTTAGGAACCACCGTGAGGCATTTATGCAGTGTTCCGAAAGGTTCTGTTCAAAGAAATATCAAAAAGGTTGTCTTTCTCGATATAAAACACTTCCCCAAATGGACCATTGTATATACACTACGGTCTATGTATTGGTCCCTTTGGGATACTCAATTTTCTAAAAAAGCTTAGTTTAACCTTTTTATAGCTTTATTGTACCATAGCAGCTTTGATTTGTCCTGTGGTATAAAAGTAGGGTCCCTGGGAGTGGTCAGTGTCAAAAGTAAATACACGAATCTCAAAAATGTTCGCATTGTATCCTCTACTTCCATACTGCGGATTTTCTACTAATTTGGGCACATTATAAACTACTTTTAATGGGACATTACAATTGAAAGCTGCTGGAGGCTCCTCTGAACCATTAAATTTTCACGCCACCTCTAGTTTGTGAAAATTTGCTTGCAAAACAAAAAAAGAAATGTTTTGTAAGCTTCCCAAAAGGGACCATTGCATAGACACTAATGACATTTGTTGTCTATGTATTGATCCCTTTGGGGAACTAACATTTTTGGAGAAAAAAATATTTTTGGGCTTAGGCTACTTTTTTCTACAATAGAAGGACTCCTGACTCGGCCAGGTTCATCACACGGAAGGGGGAGTCGCTTTGGAGACTGTAACACCCCTATTTATGAAAAGGGATTACTTTTGAGTGCGTCACTTACTTAGGAACCCTCGTGAGGCATGCAGTGATTTGAGATTGTTTTGTGAAGTTTTCTGCTAAGAAACCTCAAAAAGGTTGGTTCTCTCGTTATCAGATAACACTTCCCCATAGGGACCGTTGCATATACACAATTGACACTTGTCGTCTATGCATTGATCTCTTTGGGGAACTAAAATTTTTGGAAAAAAACCTTTTTCGGCTTAGGCTACTTTTTCTACATTAGAAGGACTCCTGGCTCGACCAGGTTCACCACATGGAAGGGGGAGTCGATTTGGAGACTAACAACCCTGTTTGTAGAAACGGATTATTTTTGAGCACGTCACTTGCTTAGAAACCATCGTGCGGCATCTATGCTGTGATTTGAACTGGTTTTGTAATGATTTCTGTGAGGAAACCTCGAAAATTTTGCTTTTTTTGATATTAGGGAACACTTCCCCATAGGGACCGCTGCATATACACGTTTGACACTTATTGTTTATGTATTGGTCCCTTTGGGGAATTCAAATATTAGAGAAAATAAATTTTTTATGCTTAGGTAACTTAGGTTACAATAGAAGGACTCCTGACTCGGGCCGGTTCACCATACGGAAAGGGGAGTCGGTTTGGAAACTGTAACACCCCCATTTGAGGTGGTGCTGTGACGTTCCCCAGATTTCCCCAACATTTTCTAGCATTTGTACACTAGATTTTCTTTTGGAAAGATTTCCCCGAGATTTCCTCAGGTTTCCCCAGATTTCCTCTAATTTCCCAAGATTTACTCAGATTTCCCCAGAAATCCTAAGATTTCCCCGAGATTTCCTCAGATTTCCCCAGATTTCCACGGAATTCCCCAAGATTTCCTGGTACCTGTACACTAGATTTCCTTTTGGAAACATTTGCCCAGATTTAGTCAGATTTCAAAAGATTTCCCCGAGATTTCCCCAGATTTCCTAAGATTTCCCCAAGACTTCCTCAGATTTTCTCGGAATACCCCAAGATTTCCAAGCACCTGTACACTAGATTTCCTTTTGGAAAGATTTCCCAAGATTTCTCAAGATTTCCTCAAATTTCTCCAGGTTTTCTCAATTTTTCCAGATTTCCCAGATTTTCTCAGATTTCCCGAACATTTCCCCCGATTTCCCCAAGATTTCCTAGCACCTGTACACCAGATTTCCCCTGCGGCTCACCCCTCGAATAAAATCTTCAAAAAACTCAACAGCTGACTTGGAACTTAAAAGCACCAATCTCTCCCAAAAGGGACCATTTCGTTGATACAACAATGTCAATAAAGCGACGCCGGTAGCTTATGCAATCCATTTAACCTCAAAGTACGTAAATTTTTGCGGTTGCTATTTTTACGTCGTAAGGCGCAACATTTATGATAACTGTAATACCAACTGTACGACTTAGTTGGGAACTGTCACCTGTAGGCGGCGCTTGGATTTGACTCCCCAAAGGGACCCTTGAACAAAGACCCGTTTGGGGAGCTCCCCAAAGTGTCCACTGGCTCCCCAAACTACTCTTTGGGCATACTTATACTCCCCAGAAGGCCCCTTCGACATACATATTAGTATTTATAAGTAGAAATTTCATCAAAATCAACAAAAAGCAAAATGATTTTCCAGCTACACTCACTGTTAAAGGGGTATATGAAAAAAGGTTCATAAAGTAATACAATAATTTGTAAGTACATTAAACAATTTTGTGTGCAAGGTTGAGTAGAATAGCTTATGCTAGACTCCGCCTAATAGTAAACTTGTTTTTTACAATAAAGTCCTATTATAGGTATTATTATTAATAAATTATGACACTTTTCGAAGCCGGTTAAACAAAAGAGCAGTTCCTTTCTGATTTACTCTAAACTATTTAGTTCACATTCCTTGAAAAACATCAATTATACTCCACAGGTGACAACACGTTCCTGTGGTTATTTTGGTGGACCACGTATGTATGTACCACTACCGATTGGCCCAAAATGCTATCCTTATTAGATATACTCCTTTATTTAGAAAAGCTACGGGGAATGAGCATCACTAAAGTTTAGTGTTTTCAGGTAACACATTTAATTTGGAAACTTTCCTCTGACTCTTATTTATTTTTTTCGTTTGGGCACTCCTTTCCTTTCAAATCGCTTTCAATGTGATGGTACTGCCGTGTCCTAATTTTGCATTTCTTTTGATCAAAGCAACCTTTAATGTGACTGAAAACCATAGAAACAGTCTGGGCCAAGTACCGAAAAAAAGTACTTAAGTATCAAGTACTAAATACTTGATATTTTGAATATACTTCAAGTTTCAAGTACCAGTACTGGATAGAAGTACTTGAAAATTGCAGTCCAGTACTTTAACTAGTGTGCACACGTTAAGTACCCAGTACCAGTACCAATACTTAAAAGTTCTGAGTAAAATAAGGGACTAAGTATTTAATAAAGTACTTAAGTACTTCATAAAATACTTAAGTACTTGACATAGTACTTAAGTAAAATAAGAGACTGAGTATTTCATAAGGTACTTAAGTACTTTCAGGACTTAAGTACTTGACACAGTACTCAAGTATCTACTTGTTATTGAGTACTCTTATAGACAGCGGGCTAGCCACAATTTCGGTATATAATTTGCTCCACCACAATAACTATATATATTATAGTTTTAGTTAATATAAACCAGCAAATGCAGGAATCATGCTCAGGTGTGGCTGCGTTTTCAAATTGAGGGCGCTCCAAATTTGTAAAAAAAATTCGGGCCCTGAATAGCATTTGCTCCCGTCTGCCTGTCAATTTTTCATGTAAATAAGATGGCATATGTTACAAAAAAACATTTGACTGACGTCCAGACCGCTGCGTTTTCGGTGAGGGTGGTTGTAAACATGTCATGTGCCGTCTTATTTACATGAAAAATTGACAGGATTGCAGTCTGCACCCCGTGCCCGTAATAATTTCGAGTTCTGATAACGACACCAGGCAAAAAGTGCTCCATTTCAATAAGATTTATGGTATTGTTTTGCGAATTTCAGGCTTCTAAGAAATGAGCAAAGTAAAGTCGTTCTTGGATTTGCCCCAACCTAATAAATACTCTAAAAACCCCCTATTTTTCAGTAAAAGATTCAGTACCGAACTCGATACTTAAGTACTCGATACTTAAGTACTTGATGTCGCATATGGTTTAAAATACCAAGTACAAATACTTCGCTCGAAAAAATTATTCAAGTACCTACCAGTATCAAGTACCTACTTTTAAGAAGTACTTGAAATACCCAGTACCAGTACCGAATTTTCAAAGTACTTAAGTACCGGTACTTTAAGTACCAAAAGTAATCAGTACTGTACTTCAAGTACATTTCGATACTGAGTAGCCCAGCCCTGGAAACAGATAAGGATTACAATTTGATGGCAATCGAAATTGCCAGAATTGTTTCACAATGACCACCGAAGTGTCCAGTATTTCCATTGCAAGTAAATATCAAAAGAAATGCAAAGCAGTATTTAAAGCGTTGCTAGGACAAGAGCGCATGGAAAATTTTCCCTGAATAGATTTATTTGGAGTCTAAATTATCATGGAAGCATATTTTCAGAAAGATGTACATATTATATGTATAATGAAAATAACCGCCTCGAAAATCACTTATTTGTAAAATGCTTGCTATAAAAGAACACAAGGCCGTCCCCGCCCAAAATGGTAATACCTAATTAAAATAAATATAGATACATATACTTACGATTTCTTGTTTCCGCCCTTTATGAATAGAATAGAATAGCTTTATTCATGCACACACAAACATAAATATGTTTTTAATACATAAGTCAAAACAAAAAATTAAAATAACAAACAGCAAAAGTGTACAATACATGAGGATAAAAATGATGGGTACCACACGGGCAGCGAGCTAATCATTAGTCGTTTAAAAATTCCTGGAAGTGCAATACCTTGGCGTTCAAAAACTCATCAAGCGTGTAGTAAGCCTGTTTCTTTAAAAATTGCAGCAATACACTGTTAAATTTCTGCAATGGCAGGTTTTTTACAATTTGGGGTAACTTATTGAAAAAGCTAGGACCGTAATAATTAAAAGCGTTACGGCTGCTTTTAAGTCTGATATATTCAAGTCTGATTAAAGAAGCCCCTCTAGTTGAGTGATCGTGAATCTCAATTTGCTTCGTATAATCTTTTAAATGCGCTTTTGCGTGTTTTAGACACAAAAAAATATACAGGGACGGCAATGTCAATAGACCCAATTCCACGAATTTATCCCTCACATCAGCCCTATAATCCAGTCTACAAATAACTCGTACAACCCTTCTTTGCAACTCAAAAATACGTGAGCAGTGAGACGAGTGTCCCCAACACACCAGGCCAAAAGAACACACCGACATGAACAGTGCGTGGTAAGCAACTAAAAGTATAGCTCGGGGTAATAAAGAGCTCAAGTTTCTCATCACGAAAATATTTCTTGCGAGTTTGCTTGCTAAACTTTCAATATGCGCCTCCCACGAAAGTGTGGGGTCTAAATAGACTCCTAAAAACTTCACAGAGGCAGGATTGCTATCTCTAATCGTTCTTAGACTAAATACTATTTGTTGTGTCTTGCTGTCATTTAACCTCAAATAGTTAGCGTTAAACCATCTGGAGGCTTCATGACAAGCCTTTTGGGTATCGCAGATCAATTCAGCGTAGTTTGAACTTGAGAGAAACAGAGTAGTGTCGTCAGCAAATTGGACAACCTCGGCGTTTGAAATTGATTTTCCCATATCATTCGCGTAGATCAGGTAGAGGGTTGGCCCCAAAACCGAGCCCTGTGGTACACCGTGTATCACGTCCCTCAAGCCTGATTCAGTACCACTAACACGAGTATATTGCGTTCTACCACTCAGGTAGGACTTGAGTAAACTACACGCACCAGAGCTGAAATTGTAAAACTTCAGTTTGTCTATCAGTACATCATGCGATATGCAATCGAATGCCTTCTGGAGGTCGCACAAATTTGCCACTGCGTATTCGCCTGATTCAAAACTGGCGACTATTTTACTGCAAAGGTGTTGGATGGCGCCATCGGTGGATCGATTTCGTCGGAACCCAAACTGATTGCGAAAGAATAAATTGAAATCTTCAAAATGAGAAACAATTTGCTGATTTAACACCTTTTCAAAAATTTTTGAAATGATGGGCAACAGGGAAATTGGTCTAAAATTTTTGGCTTGGTTTGGATCACCACCTTTATGTAAAGGGATAACTTTTGAGATCTTTAACATCTCAGGAAATGTTGAATTTTCGATACAAACATTTATCAGTTTAGTCATAGGTGTAATTATTAAGTTTTTGATCTTCTTAATCATAACTGCGTTTATGCCATAATGATCCGAGGATTTATTGTTCTTGAGGCCATTTAAAATGTCGCGGACTTCATTGTAGGTCGCTGGTCTAAAACTAAAGGTGGGAGTCTCATCGGAGCTGTGCATGAAATCTCTAAAGCAACCAGTTCTAGGAGGCAGAGTGCTCGCAATATTCGTAGCCACATCTGCAAAATAATTATTTAAGTCATTTGCGCTCAACTCGGTATCTACTTTGTTCTTTTTGACTTTACGATGTGAATCAATAATTTTCCAAAAAACTTTTGGTGACTTATCAGAAGTTATTAACTTATAATAACTATTACTCTTAGCTTTCCTCAGTTCCCCCCTGTATTCACCACGCAATCTATTTCTATATAATTTTGTACTTTCATTGGGATACTGCTGGTAGTACTCAGAAACAAACTGCAATAGTGAACGCAAACGCGACAGCTCAGGTGAAAACCAAACAGGTTTAAGAGCGGTTTTGAAGCCGCTCGATTTACCTCTTTTTAGTGGAAAAGCCAAATTAGCATTATCGCTCAGTATGCCAATAAATGTTGCAAATTTCGCAGTGATGTCGTCACTGTTTAATAAAAAATCCCAATTTATGTCACTGATTAACTGATAATAGACAAACATACCTGCCTCATCAAAATTTCTGTATTCTGTGGTCGTCATGTCGAGAGGTGCACCCTGCACGTCCACAGAAAATGCTATGGCCCTATGGTCAGAGATCGATGGGTCAAAGACACTCGTCTCAACATCCCCCCAGAAATTTATTAAAAAATTGTCAATACAATAATTGTGTCTTGTGTTCTCGCGAATAACAGGTCTAAAATCAAAAGAAAGAATTAGGTCATTGAATCTTTTATATTCACGATCATCCGTGAAAAAATGAACATTGAAATCCCCCGCAATGATTATTTTTTTGTGTTTTTTTATTTTATTTAGGATGCAATTTAAATGAGACAAAAAATCATCAATATCCGTCAGAGGAGAGCGGTATACTGTAATCAGTAAAATTTTCAGTTGGATTAGCTCGACAGCAGCGACTTCACAAATCATCTCCACTGAAAGCTTAGAAATGTCGTCACGAGTTTTATACTTTAGTTGTGAAGCAGTGCGGCACAAAATTACAACCCCGCCATGAGTTTTGTTCTTCCTACAATAAAATGACGTCGTGTCATACCCATCAATACGCAGGTTCTGCATTTCGTCCTCGTTCAAAAAATGTTCGCTAAAACAGACTAGGTCAAATTTGGCTTTTGAGCCGCACAACAAGAATTCTATTTCATTGATTTTACTTTTTATGGATTGCACATTTAGATGTAAGACCTGTAATGTGCTGGGATTGGTGTGATGTTTGACGGGTATCCTCGGTCTCACTGCTAAGTCATCATGGTGTAGAAAAAACGGCTGAACACGATTCCTTGGGGTTAAAACCTCACTGGACAGGGCTGCTTGTGAATTAACCTCGTCGACGGTTACAATAAATGAGGAGTAAACTTCTGGATGTTTTGATTTCCACTCCTTACATGTGGCTTCTGGGAATTTCGTTTTTATAAATTCAAGAACATCCTCAAGGTTCGTTTCAGGGTCGAACCTAGAGGCGTGTATCTGACATGACCTGGACACTGCACGTAGGGACTTGTTGCCCTTGAGAGTTCCCAAGTTTTGATTAGATTTCTTTACTTTGGCTCTTTCGACTTTCGTCCAACCAGAGGTGGTAGACTGCTCACCCACTTCCCTGGGCGCTTCATCGTCTGGATGCGATGGTATATTCCCAGAGTTCATCGGCTTCGACTGCTCCGATAGAGGGGACGTGTTATTGTTGATTGTTTTGGATTTAGTTTTCTTGTTTTTGCTTGCAGTGCTTATCTTCGAGTTTGCGGCTGCGTTGTCGTTGAGGTTGCTGGCCGATAAAGTAGGCTTCTCACTAGGGTTTGCGCTAGTGGAAGCAAGAGCAGAGTTTGTAGTTTTATCCTGGATAATGCTCTTCGCATGATTCTTGGTAGATTTATTGACAGATGGCGCAGGAATTTGTTGATGCGTTGAAGAATTCGACTTGTTTTTTCAGAAACTCGTTGTAGCCTTGCAGGGATTTGATGGTTTCATCCTTTTCCTTAAGGAGTTTGTTTAGCAGGTCAATTTGTATCGACTCACTACCACTTGAATGATTTAATTCCGGATTTTTCTCACCAGAAGTTAAATAGGGTCTGCTTACCCTCGCGTTGTCTTGCTCGATGACAATGTCGTCCATTTCAGGTTGAGAAAACGTTTACAGTAATTTCCTCAAATATAATTTCGATTAAGGTCTGGATCGCCGTCCATTTTTGGCGATCCAGGCCGCATGTCACTTTAGGCATGGCGATCTCCTTGTGGGCTTGCTTTATCAGTTCTGCGTATAAGGCCTTCAATGCCACTCTTAAATTGGCAATGTCCGGCTTTTGCCAGTACCTCTCCTTCGTCACCAAGCTGTATATGTGGCGCCCGTCACACTCTACATATACAACTTGGCCCACTTTAGGCGCCGGACATTGCTTGGCCAGACCCTCTCGATAGGTAGGGAACTTTTCGCTGAAAACGCAATTTACGTTTAGAAAATGTTGTTGTAGCCAGAGTTTCAAATTTTTCGGAAAAATTTGTTTTCGGAAAAAAATAAATTCTATTGTAATATTCACCTACTACCTAGTGCTATTTAAATGCTGTAAGCTGTTACCTAGAAACTAATTAAAAATGCAATTTATAATTTTTTTATTATCTCTGAAGCAAAAGATCCGAAAGACACTTTTTTCCAATGATTTGGGAAAAAACAATATGTTTTTCTTCCAAATGTCCCGGTTTTTTTTCCGACAGCTTTAAACTGTGGTTCTACCTATCTACTTAGTGTACATTAAAGTATTGTAATTATGCAGATTTGCTTTGACGACCAACAAGAACGAGGCGTTATAAAGAAAGTCGGCATTGCTCCTGCATATTTGCATATTAGCTTATTCAAATCCTAAACTTGAACATTTTGGAACACTAATATTCTGATAAATGCTATATTAGCTTTTAATACCGAATTAAGTACCCTATCGAAGTAAATCTCGGAATAAGTACGGAGAAAGCCAGTGCATACTTGCGTTGTTTATAACTTTCAACAAGACTCGGTACTTCATGTACTTAATTTTTTTGACATATGTACTTATTAATACCTACCTTCCTTGAATTTGAAATTAAAGAAATTCAGAAAATATGCTAAATACGTACAGGCTGTCTCAAAACGCTCACACTAATGGGGTATTCAGCATTAAATTCTTAGTCGATCCGTGTTTTTGCAAATTTCCAGGGTCCAATAGTTCTCAACTTATAAGAAATTTAAGTGAACCAATCAGATTTCAACTCTGAATTGCTTCATAATAAGTAATTTCATGTTAGATGCACTATTTCCTAGGTAACAAGATACTATCAATGAAAATTAGTTGGCACTGTTATGTCCTGTTACCTAGGAAATAGTGAATCTAATATTAAATTACCGTATGAAGCATCTCAGACCTGAAATCTGATTGGTCCTCTTAAATCTCTTATAACTCGAGAACTATTGAAGCCTGGAAGTTTCCAAAAACACAGTTTGACTAAGAATTTAATGCTGAATACCCCATTATTATATCATCATTATCGAATTCGATAGCTGTTGCATTGCCGGATCGAAAACTTGAGTGCCATTTTTTCGAAAAATGTCATTTTAGGGGTGAAAAACATTTGTATTTTAGATTTTAGTAAATGACCGCCTGGCGCATCAGCCATCGACAACCGCCCGGCGCCGGCGCCCGCACGCCCGGCCTTGGTTAAATAAAGTTAAATGCTACATTTACAAATTCTGTGAAAAAGTAGAAGTTTCTACCGTCTCCGAGACTGCCAATTTTTTTTCTTAAAAGCGGCGTATCTGATGGAAAATTAACAAGAGACAAAAAAGTTCCCAAATTGATCGACGTTTAAGAATCTCGTTCCTATATGATGAAATTCGTGAGGGTTAAAAAGTTCTGGTAAAAAATGTAAAGGGGGTTGTTAATTTCCACCCTTTCTGGGAATAGGGGATGATACAAAAAATACCTACTCCTAATAAGCACTTTTATGAGTAGAAAGCGCACACCCACATTTTCATCCTTTCCCAAAATCAGGAATATCTCCGTAGGGGAGGCTCTAATGGCATAAGTTAGTCTTAAAAATATTTTGTCCGATTTTTTATGGGACACCCGATATAGGTTCCTACACACAGTACGGGAGCCTCGGGAAAAGTTGTGTCTAGGGGCCCATGGATCTTAATCCGGCACTTGTGGGCTTTGCTAACATAAATATAGGTATAGGTATTATGCGAATAAAAAGAAAATCACTTTCCCGGTGTACGGGGAATAAATTTGGACAAGTTCAAATAAGTTTACTACATTATTAAGTATAGGTACAACTTACCAGAATTCTTTGGCGACTCCCCGCGACATTTCCATATCGGCGGATATGCAGTGAGCTACGGGCATTTCGACTGGCGAAACAAATAGGTCTTGGCGTACTATATTAATTGGCATGATTAATTTCGCTGCCAAAATTGAGAAATTGAGAAATTGTTCAATTGTTTGTTTTAAAATTTTAAATTTGAACTTGCGCCGGCGCAGAACATGCACAGTCTACTTGGATCTTGACTTGGATGCTCTCTGGAAAGGAACCGCGAAATTTGAATCTTATGTTGATTGAGTAAATCACGGAGGAGTAAATAAATATTGAGATATGAATAAATTAATTCTATTATTAATATCAATATAATAGAAGTATTCAGGGCAGTGGATATCGTAATCTAAATAATTAGGTAATAAATACATCTTGTCTTGGGACTCGCATTTTACAGATGTCGCCACTTTGAACCTATACCTCGCTCGGCGCGAACATCATAACCTAAAGACTGCCTAAAGATAAAAGTATAAGAAGAATTACATAAAGAACTGTTTATTAAGTACCAAGTTCACCTAGAGTTCAAGAGGAAAGAACCTGGCAAAGAAAACCTCCATCATTACTCGATCGTCAACAATCTGCAAACTGATATTACATAATTTTGTATATAATGGTAAATGGACTTAAAAGTAGACACTGACTTATTGCAATGTGGTCTGTAATCCAAAGGTAATGCTTGTAAATAAAACAATTAAGATTTGGAAGTGCTTTTAGGTAGGTACTGTAACATATGCCAGTTAATGCCAATCATTGGGTAAATCCACATTAAATTGTTGTATAAAATTTGTCGTTGAGGCACTAGAATATTAACGGTTAGTTAGAACTATTTATTGCCAAGAGTCATAAACCGTGCACACTTTCGTCACGGCCATTGTGTCTCCATGCGGTCCGGGCTAGTAGAAACCTTTGCTTTGAATTGCCGTCCTTCCGAGAACTCCCTCGCTGTAAACTTTATGACCAAATTCCTCCGCATACAATTTTTAGAAAGTTGTTCCCACAGTAGAGATTTCCGAGAAATGGATTTAATAACGTAAATGTCTTATTCATTATAATTTGTTGCTAAATTTGATTCAGTAAATGCATGAACCCCAAAGGTAGAGTAGCCAAGATACACTAATTTTGCATGACGTGAATCAAGCATTACTCCGGCGAAAATTGCCTCGACAACCCGTTAAACACCGTAGGAACCTCATGTGTGTAGGCATAACCGACGCATATGTAACCAATCCGATTCTTTTCGGCGTAAACGCTGTAATTTAAATTGAAGTTCACTGCAAGAATAGAGCTGGTGTCGCCATCTAGGCCAGACGACCGAAACCTCAAGCCAGATTCCTGTTTAATACCCTATGGTTCATATGTAGAACCTACCTAGCAAATTAGATTGCTTTTAAAATTGCATGACTGTCGTATGCATGAAATAACCCCCACTACCCTGCACATGCTCGAAAAGCTTCAAAGAACCCACCGGACTGCTTGGATTTTTGTTAGGTAATTCATTAGATTTGCATAAAATAACTAAATTGTTTCATTGATAGGATATGTGAATCTGTGATTAGCTTTAAGAGCAGGATTGTATCGTAAGGCTGGTCGAATCGCGTAGCTTCTTAATTAATTATAAATTGTTATAAAATGTGGAGATGACCTAAGGAAGGGACGCCGACCGGATATAGTAGAGGGGGTGGTTTTAGGTTCGGCGGACCGAAGAGGACGCCGGAAGAGGACTTGCTCTCAGACTTCTGACCAAGAGACTCGTATTTTCCAAAGCTCTCGAATTTGCGATATTTTCCAAATATTTAAAATAGTTATTTTTGTTGTTTGGGTTTTGTGTAGTTAAAGTTCGTGATTGTGTAGTATTGAAGTTAGTGTAATCACGCCGTAGGGGGATAGTGTTTTAGTGGTTATTGGTGATTGGTAGAACACCGCCCGGTCTGCATCAGGGTGGAACTATATCAGGTATTACGCAACTAGATTTGTAGTTCCGTTAGTGCATTTGATTGGAGGTCTCCCGATCTCTAATTGGCTTTAATAGACTAGAACCTTTTTTACATCCGCTACATATTAATTAATTTAACCCCTTTTCAGTGTAGACTTTAGCGTGCTTGCTTTTCAGTAGTAGAATAGTTAGGGTTTGGTAAAGCGCATCCAGTTCTCCCCTTTTATTAGCATAGAACGAGGTAAAGGAAATTTGGGGGTATCCATAAGGGGACGCGCTCTCTCAGCTCTGCAATTTGTTTGCAATTTGTTCCCGCTGGATTGTCGACAATAATTCACCGTTGCGGTTAAAAACACTACGGTTTTGCCAACACGTGATTGTTGCTCACTTGGAGGGTGTCCCGTTGACATCTTCCACCTGTGATTTGGCCTGGTGTACCAACGATTGCTAGTGGTACAGGTTCCTGTATCCCGCCAGACACCTCAAACAGGGGGCTGGGACTGCCGGCCGTGTCTGTACCGCGTACACCGAAGACGAAGAAAGAAGCAGCAAGAAACTAAATTTGGGCTTTAACGAGAAATCACAGGGTCCACATCCCTCGAACCGTTAAAACCATTTATTCAGTGTCATTCAGTTCATTTTGGGGTCATTTTCCTTCTAAACATTGTTAAAACACAAAATTTCCTCTATCGTACCGTAGAATTTACTTAGTGCATGAAATTTGCTCGATTTCAGGAAATCTACTACGCCACTGGGATTTTGACGCCACGCCACTGAACTTGCGTCATTTTAGCTGACGTAATTACGTCAAGAGTTGTCATTGCTCGAAACTTGTCTTGCACCCCTCCTAACACTTGCCTGTATTGTGGGTTGCTTCCCAATTTAGAAACCCGGATTTTTGCAAGTCCGGTAATATTATTTAATTTTGGGGATTCATTCCTTTTCAGCATTCGGTAACGGCACCCTTCATTTTATAAAACTAGCTCAGAGTTCATTCATAATTTAGAAACCCATGGATTTAGGTTGGGGATTATAACTATTGTATTTTTTTTTCTTTACCGTGTAAATTATTTCCCTCGAGCTCCTTGAGCGAGAGGTGTTTATTTTATTGTATTATTTTTGCGGCCAGACTTTGTTTCAGTGTGAATAAATTGTTATTTGGAAGATCCGTTTTATTTCCTGTATCCACGGCCTCGTAAAACGAACCACAACCACAACGTAATTAAATTTAGGGGTCCTTTTGCAAGATTGGAGGGATTTCACAACGGTCCCCCTTTCAGTAGAGTCAGAAAGTTACAATTGCTGCCTTTGACCAGGATACGAGGTTAATCACGTGGACACAGGTGCCATTGACGGAAGGATAAGAAGTTAATCACGTGAAAACAGGTACATTTATTTAATACAGGCACAGATATGGCACCAACCCGAAGGAACATAAAGAAAACCAGCCAGGAGCCAACAACACGAACAGAACCAGTAGCAGGACCGTCCGGAACCTCAGATGAAGCACCACACTGGTTCACACAATGGGTCAAGGATCACCAGGAGGAGCACGAATCGCAACAGGTGCAATTATTAGACACCATTAAAATTATGTTTAAGGAAGGTCAGCCAGCAACAACACTGACAAATCAGGTGGTCACAGTAGCGGAGGTCCATGCAGAAGCTCCAGGAGGTAGCGACATCGACGCCATCTCGGAGGCCACACCAGAGCCGTCGCGCCAGGCCCAGAGGGCGACGACACCTGCCGCATCGCCCAGTTCCGACTTAGGGGAGCTGGTGCGAATTTTGAAAAGCAACACACCATCGACAACCATCCCGGAGAAACCGACGTTCGAGGGGGAAAATTCGAAGAACCCCATGACATTTTTGGAGAAGCTCGAGAAGTACTGCCGGGCACTGCAATACGATGAAGAGACCAGCTTGGAGACTGCTCTCAGTTGTCTTCGGGGACCGGCAATGCACTGGTCGAAAATTTACCAACATCAATGGCACAACTTCCAGGATTTCCGACAAGAATTCATCCGTTTCTACTGGTCTAATGCTAGACAGATGGAAGTGAGGAACAAAATAAGCCATGGAGAGTTCAAGCCAGATCGGAGCATGGTTTCACACTTTGCTTATTTTGTCCACCTTGCAAGCTTATTAACACGACCCATCCCGGAGGAGACCTTAGTGGCTGAAGTAATGCAACACTTCCCACTAGCCGTACAGCAGCTGTGGGCTATGTCTGCAAATAACTCTTTGACCGCTGCAGCAGACTTCCTACAAAAGCAAGACCAAACAATAATTAATAAGAACCTCCGGACACAAAATAAACCCACCAGAGACCGACAAGACAGTAACCCGTATCGAAGACAACCACCACCACTATTTCAAGCGCCGCCACCACCGCCAAGGAATCCACCAAATCGCGCCAATCAGGCAAACCAACCTCCAAGACGTCCAGGCAATCAGTCGCGAAACGGGGGCGGACCTCAGAACAGGGCCTAATGAGGATCCTTCGCCGCCAACAAGGCCCCACGTTCAAAATCCAATCACAACAAATTCATAACCTCCAAATTGACAGCCCAATTCCCCAACAAAACGTCAATCCGAGACCCGAACCATTCAAATCCAAACACACCGACATTGCCACCCTTTTCCAACAAACGCCACTAGAGGGCGCCACCAAAATTCACAAACGTCAACGTCAAAACTGTCAGCCAACTACCACCGAATTTGAAATTACTCCCGCCAAATCTGCCAGACACCTTACTGCTCCAAAACTAACCTATAATCCTGTTGAAATCGGGGAGAAACAATTCCATGTCCTTTCTGTTTACGAAACCGAAGGTCTCTACGACGAAGAAGGTAGTCTACAGAGCTCCAAGCGGAGAATTTTACCCGAGATCCATCTGAAAGTTGAAGGGGTTGAACTATCGGCTTTAATTGATAGTGGCAGCGAGCTTACCTGTGTCTCTAGCGAAACATTTTCCAACCTGCTAGCCATGGGGAGAAAACCACCAACGTTACCAGTCACCGCCGTCCAAATTAGGGGTGCTTTTGGCCAAAGGAGTTGTCGAGTCACGATGCAGGGCTTCCTCAACGCCGTAATCGCTGGGAACGACTACGAACTCGTGGCATTCGTAGTCAAGAATTTAGTAAAACCTGTCATTCTAGGGGCCGACTGGTTGATCGAGACCGGGGCTTCAATTAACTTCCGACAACAGCAAATCGAGATCCAGGGCCCAACGGGCAAATGCTTTGTCCCTTTCCAAATTGGGGGCGAGGTACAAACCGAATCGACAGTGAAAATTGTGGCTGCTATCTCGGAGGCACCATATACACCCGACAAGGAACAAGATCCCATCGAGAGCTTAGAGGCGCTACAGGAACAGGTCAGGGCAACCAAATTACCTGAGGAAGATGCAAACAAGCTGCTGAAAGTTCTCTGTAAACATCGTCCAGTCTTCAGCAAAATACCGGGGCTAACGCACAAATACACCCACCACATTAAATTGCACGATCAAACACCATTTATGAAACGGCCATATCCAATTCCATTTGCGCTAAGGCCAGCTGTTGACAAAACCATCGAGGAAATGCTAGCATTGGGGGTAATCAGAAGGGGGCCTTCACCATATGCTAGTCCAGTCACAGTGGTGTCCAAGAAGGATGGTACTACTCGTATTTGCCTTGATGCCTGCATGATAAATGCCAAAATGATCTCCGACACGGAGGCACCACCAGCCACAGACGAATTGTTACATCGCTTTGAGGGGGTTCGTTACTTGACCAGTATTGATTTGAGGGCTTCTTACTGGCAAATTCCACTGTCACCGGAGAGCCAGGAGTGTACCGCCTTCCTCTATAATGGACGCAGCTACATGTATCAGGTACTTCCTTTTGGTTTAAAAACTGCCGTAGGTTCATTCAGTCGAGCCATGGACATAGTCTTGGGACCCGAAACTTCCGAATTCACCACCAACTACATCGATGACCTCCTTATCGCTTCAAAGAGCCTACCGGAACACCTAAACCACATCGACCAAGTTCTAACCAAGCTGGGAGATGCCAATATGACTGTCAACCTGGAGAAAACACATTTCTGCCGGACGGAAGTCAAATTTCTGGGACACATTTTGTCTACCGAGGGGATTAAACCGGATCCAGAGAAAATTGTTGCCATACGCCAATTTCCAGTGCCGCAACGCCTGAAACATCTTCGAGCATTTCTGGGTCTCTGCAATTACTACAGGAAATTCTGTCCACTCTATAGTGAAGCCACCAGGGGGCTGTCACATTTGCTTAAAGGGGGCGCACCTTGGCAATGGGGGCGACAAGAACAACTTGCTTTTGACCGAGTGAAGGACATCTTTCTCGAAACTGCCATTTTACGGAATCCTAGGCCAGATTTACCATTGTATGTACAGACCGATAGTAGTAGTTTTGGTTTGGGGGCGGCTTTGTTCCAGATTTTCGAGTACGAGGGGATTGGGGCCATTGCTTTTGCCAGTCGATCACTCAGGGGGGCCGAATTAAATTACACCACCACTGAAAAGGAACTTTTAGGAGTCGTTTTCGCTTTAAACAAGTTCCGCACCTTTATCCAGGGCCGGAAGATCATTGTCAGAACCGACCACAGGGCACTGAAATTCCTAAAACGCTGCCGACTCATGAACGAACGTTTGACCCGGTGGACACTCATCCTAGACCAATATGACTACGACATCGAGGTTGTCAAGGGCAAGGACAACGTCGTGGCCGATATCCTGTCACGATACCCACATGACAGCGACTACGTCAACGAATATCCACGAGATCAGCCGATCATCGCACTATTTGAAGCCGACAACGCCGCAGAAATCCTTGAACTCCACCAAAACTTGAGACAACGCCAGCTTGAAGACCCTATGCTGAAGGCCATTTTGCAACATAAAGAATTGGGTCAACCCATTAATGATCCTAAAATCGAACGCGTGCAGGTCCAGTACGTCCTCCAAACTAATGTAGTAGTTTACAGGTCTCCTCGCACTGCAGTATTGTTGGTTGCTGTCCCGCAGAGCTGTATCAAAGATTTGGTGTTCTATTTCCACGACATTATGGGCCATTTCGGGGCGACTAAAATCCACAATGCCATGAAACACACCTACTACTTCCCAAAAATGAGTACCACCATTCGACGCCTGTTGAAGTCTTGCGACCTTTGCCAGAAGACGAAGTTCCCGAATAAAACTACTTGGGGTCCATTCCATGCCATTCTACCCGAGAGTCCAGGCGATTTGATTTGTGTCGACTTCTATGGTCCACTACCAGCAAGTCGAGGGGGCGTAACTTTCATATTTGTCGTTGTCGATGCCTTCTCCAAGTATGTCAAACTGTATCCATTGAGAAAAGCCACTGCACCGGCTGCTGCCAAGAAACTGATCCAAGACTATGCGCAATACCTGCCAATTAAACGGGTGTTGAGCGATCACGGAACCCAATTTACTTCAAAAGCTTGGCAGAACATGCTTACCCAAGCTAATATCGAATCCAGACACTGCTCCATACGACACCCCGCATCAAACCCTAGCGAGCGCATTATGCGGGAGCTTTCACGAATTTTCCGAGCTTACTGTCGAGACAACCACACGAGTTGGGCCACACACATTCCCAATATCGAAGAATGCTTCAATGCACTACCACACACAAGTACAGGGTATTCCCCGTATGAAATCGTTTATGGGAAGAAACCACCAGGGGCATTCGATGCATTATTACGTCAAATAATACCGCCACAACCAACACCGAACCTGGAGGAAATTCATCAGAAAGTCAAGGACAATCTGAGACACCATGCAGGCTTACGCCAGAAACAACAAAAGGGTGAAATCATCAGACTTGCCATTGGAGACTGGGTCCTACTGAGGAGCAAAACTTCTTCAGCCAGTGGAGCCCAAGTGTTTAGCAAATTCCTGCCTCTATACAGTGTCCTTATGAGGTAGATGCTTGCCCACATCCCAACACATATCGACTTGTGGATCCTGAGACAAGACAGCTGAAAGGAGTTTACAACATGGCCAATCTGCGAGCATACCACCGTCGAGGACAGTGAAACTGGCATGATGGAAGATGGTTCCTGTCAGCCTACGCTATCCAAGAACCAGGGGGCGGGTGTAACATATGCCAGTTAATGCCAATCATTGGGTAAATCCACATTAAATTGTTGTATAAAATTTGTCGTTGAGGCACTAGAATATTAACGGTTAGTTAGAACTATTTATTGCCAAGAGTCATAAACCGTGCACACTTTCGTCACGGCCATTGTGTCTCCATGCGGTCCGGGCTTGTAGAAACCTTTGCTTTGAATTGCCGTCCTTCCGAGAACTCCCTCGCTGTAAACTTTATGACCAAATTCCTCCGCATACAATTTTTAGAAAGTTGTTCCCACAGTAGAGATTTCCGAGAAATGGATTTAATAACGTAAATGTCTTATTCATTATAATTTGTTGCTAAATTTGATTCAGTAAATGCATGAACCCCAAAGGTAGAGTAGCCAAGATACACTAATTTTGCATGACGTGAATCAAGCATTACTCCGGCGAAAATTGCCTCGACAACCCGTTAAACACCGTAGGAACCTCATGTGTGTAGGCATAACCGACGCATATGTAACCAATCCGATTCTTTTCGGCGTAAACGCTGTAATTTAAATTGAAGTTCACTGCAAGAATAGAGCTGGTGTCGCCATCTAGGCCAGACGACCGAAACCTCAAGCCAGATTCCTGTTTAATACCCTATGGTTCATATGTAGAACCTACCTAGCAAATTAGATTGCTTTTAAAATTGCATGACTGTCGTATGCATGAAATAACCCCCACTACCCTGCACATGCTCGAAAAGCTTCAAAGAACCCACCGGACTGCTTGGATTTTTGTTAGGTAATTCATTAGATTTGCATAAAATAACTAAATTGTTTCATTGATAGGATATGTGAATCTGTGATTAGCTTTAAGAGCAGGATTGTATCGTAAGGCTGGTCGAATCGCGTAGCTTCTTAATTAATTATAAATTGTTATAAAATGTGGAGATGACCTAAGGAAGGGACGCCGACCGGATATAGTAGAGGGGGTGGTTTTAGGTTCGGCGGACCGAAGAGGACGCCGGAAGAGGACTTGCTCTCAGACTTCTGACCAAGAGACTCGTATTTTCCAAAGCTCTCGAATTTGCGATATTTTCCAAATATTTAAAATAGTTATTTTTGTTGTTTGGGTTTTGTGTAGTTAAAGTTCGTGATTGTGTAGTATTGAAGTTAGTGTAATCACGCCGTAGGGGGATAGTGTTTTAGTGGTTATTGGTGATTGGTAGAACACCGCCCGGTCTGCATCAGGGTGGAACTATATCAGGTATTACGCAACTAGATTTGTAGTTCCGTTAGTGCATTTGATTGGAGGTCTCCCGATCTCTAATTGGCTTTAATAGACTAGAACCTTTTTTACATCCGCTACATATTAATTAATTTAACCCCTTTTCAGTGTAGACTTTAGCGTGCTTGCTTTTCAGTAGTAGAATAGTTAGGGTTTGGTAAAGCGCATCCAGTTCTCCCCTTTTATTAGCATAGAACGAGGTAAAGGAAATTTGGGGGTATCCATAAGGGGACGCGCTCTCTCAGCTCTGCAATTTGTTTGCAATTTGTTCCCGCTGGATTGTCGACAATAATTCACCGTTGCGGTTAAAAACACTACGGTTTTGCCAACACGTGATTGTTGCTCACTTGGAGGGTGTCCCGTTGACATCTTCCACCTGTGATTTGGCCTGGTGTACCAACGATTGCTAGTGGTACAGGTTCCTGTATCCCGCCAGACACCTCAAACAGGGGGCTGGGACTGCCGGCCGTGTCTGTACCGCGTACACCGAAGACGAAGAAAGAAGCAGCAAGAAACTAAATTTGGGCTTTAACGAGAAATCACAGGGTCCACATCCCTCGAACCGTTAAAACCATTTATTCAGTGTCATTCAGTTCATTTTGGGGTCATTTTCCTTCTAAACATTGTTAAAACACAAAATTTCCTCTATCGTACCGTAGAATTTACTTAGTGCATGAAATTTGCTCGATTTCAGGAAATCTACTACGCCACTGGGATTTTGACGCCACGCCACTGAACTTGCGTCATTTTAGCTGACGTAATTACGTCAAGAGTTGTCATTGCTCGAAACTTGTCTTGCACCCCTCCTAACACTTGCCTGTATTGTGGGTTGCTTCCCAATTTAGAAACCCGGATTTTTGCAAGTCCGGTAATATTATTTAATTTTGGGGATTCATTCCTTTTCAGCATTCGGTAACGGCACCCTTCATTTTATAAAACTAGCTCAGAGTTCATTCATAATTTAGAAACCCATGGATTTAGGTTGGGGATTATAACTATTGTATTTTTTTTTCTTTACCGTGTAAATTATTTCCCTCGAGCTCCTTGAGCGAGAGGTGTTTATTTTATTGTATTATTTTTGCGGCCAGACTTTGTTTCAGTGTGAATAAATTGTTATTTGGAAGATCCGTTTTATTTCCTGTATCCACGGCCTCGTAAAACGAACCACAACCACAACGTAATTAAATTTAGGGGTCCTTTTGCAAGATTGGAGGGATTTCACAACGGTCCCCCTTTCAGTAGAGTCAGAAAGTTACAGTACTCACATAAGTCGCATGTGGTTATCTGTTAGATCGGCAATAACCTGCCAGCCTCACTATCTCGAAGTGGAACATATCTGGAACCTGACTGTCTTCATCATCTCAAGAGAAGTTTGATGCAAAAGGTTTCATTCAAGTCCACATATTTGTAGGTACCTTACCTTTTTTGCAACTGAAATCATGATAATGTTTGCATAAACATGTTTTTTTTGTAGATTCTCACCATAATGTCCGCCGAATGTCTGGTAGCTAATTGTGGTCAGCCTAATAATTAGTCCATCTATGTCCACCCTCTTGACAGTAAGCACAATTTGTTTAATAGTTTCTCGTAAGTACCTATGACGTAAATTTTTAACAACACCCATCTTTTCTGTATGTAATTATACTTTAAAGTATAGACAATCACATAACTAAGAGACTGGATCTTTAGGTGGTTAAAACACGTTAAATAGGGACAAAAGCATTATTGTAGGATGCTCCATTTTGAATTAGGTCATTACTTTAAGTCTAGGTACTTATACGTAAGGTGAAGTGGGGTAAATGTGTTAGTTGGTGGTCAAACCTAGTACATTGCGAATCTAATATCGCCACCTATGTTAAAAACTCGCTAATATATCTGTAAACGCGACCTTCACTTGGACCGGTCATCTGGGCATGCATAAGAAAGGACGTCCCATAACCATTCCATTGGCTGACGAAATCAGATTGGTCGAAGGATTGAAAACTGCAGAAAAGTGGGGCTATGGGTTTTCAAGGAAAGAAGTCATGGAAATAGAGCACAAAAATTAAAACATTGGAATAGATACAAATTTTAAAATGAGAAAGGGCGTATTTTTTTGTTTCGCTAAATGCCGAACCGGTTTCGAGAAAAAAATTAATAAAGGTGAACTTCCGGTCAAAAAGTTGGTTTTAAATGACGTCATAACCCGAAGGAAAAAGTTCATGATTGGCCAGCAAACAACCAATAATTGGTCCTTGCCAGACGAACCAATAATGAGCCAGATGTGAGCAAATCATTTCTGACATAAATATAACATTCTATTTTGCTTAATTCATTAAAAGTGTTCTTCTAAGCAATTTGCCGACTTTCGCACAAAAAACGAACATCCAGGAAGCTAAAAATTCCTGTAGTCACAGCCTGTAGAAACTCTAGCGCAATTTATGTGAAAAAAACAACGATTCCCGACGAATTAGTACAACACTAAACCACACACTTTTAAAGTCAAATTGGGGCTCTCATTTCAAGGAGATTAACAGACCACCCCTTTAGAAAAGCAGGAATATGAAACAGGATAGAAATTCCGTTTAAATTTGTTGTTTTTGATCGAAAAAGTAGTGGCTGAATGCGAGATGACAATTTGATGACAAAAACTGACACTTGAAAACGAAGCACATGGTGAATGATGCCGGGAATGGATAACGGGTAGTGACGTCACACCAATACAAAAATGGCAAGGAAATTCGAAATTTTAAACTTGTTTTTCACTTTTTTGCCATAATTAGTCACAGCCTGTAGAAACTCCAGTGCAATTTATGTGAAGAGAACTTAAAGATTCCCGACGAATTTGCACAACACTAAACCACACACGTTTAAAGTCAAATTGGGGCTCATTCGGTAGCTACATTTCAAGGAGATTAGCGGAACACCCCTTTAGAAAAGCAAGAATTTGAAACAGGATAGAAATTCCGATTAAATTTGTTCTTTTCGATCGAAAAATTCATGGCTGAATGCGGGATGACAGTTTGATGACAAAAACTGACACTTGAAAACGAAGCACATGGTGAATGATGCCGGGAATGGATAACCAATAGAAAAATGGCAAGGAAAGGCGAAATTTTAAACTTGTTTTCCACTTTTTTGCCATAATTAGTCACAATGAATCCTTCTAACAACGTTAGGCTATCCACTTTTTATCCTACTTTCCGAAAATTATGGTTTCGAATTTTTTTTTCTTGGACTGCAAAACTCTATTGTGGCAAAATTTGTTGAAGAAAATGAACTTCAGACTCAATTTAAAGACGGAACTCCAGGTGAAGATTGGTTTATAAGGTTCAAAAAGCGTCATAACTTAAGTCTTAAAATCCCTCAAAATGTCGAGTATGCTAGAAAGAAAGCTTTAGATCCCTTCATCATATATAAATATTTTTGAATTATTAAAGACAACGTTGTATGAACTTAACCTTCACGATAAACCAGAAAGAATTTGGAATTTGGACGAGAGCAGTTTGAGCATTGATCCTAGAAGATCAAAAGTTGTAGGCGCTGTTAATCAAGCTTCTTCAAGAACAATTAGCAGCCCTGGCAAAGAAAATACGACCATATTGCTTATGTGCAATGCAGCTGGACAAACGGCGCCGCCACTAATCATATACAAAGGAAAAAATGTATGGGACCAGTGGCTTGCTCCGCCCGAAAGTGAATTTGAAGGAACAGTTTATGCGGCTAGCCCAAAAGGATGGATGGAAGGAAAATTATTAAAAAACTTTTTCCTCAAAACTATTATTCCTTCAGTGGGTCCTGAACGGCCTGTACTGATGATATATGATGGGCATGCTACCTATCTCAACGTAGAAACTATAGAAGCAGCAGTTCATGAGCAAATTACAATTTTGAAATTACCCCTTCACACTAGTCACTTACTGCAACCACTAGATCTCGCCGTCTTCAAATCTTTCAAATGCAAATGGGATGACAAGCTTGTGACATGGCAAAGACATCACATCGGCCAAAAATTACCCGAGAAGATGTTCTCACAGTTTTTATGTGAGACTTGGAAGAATATTTTGCCTACAGTTATTTCAAATGGATTCAGAAAAGGGGGTATTTTTCCATTCAATCGAGACATTATACCAGAAGCAAGTTTTCCGCCAGAGTTGCGCAAATGTGATATAGTGACGCAAATTTACAAAAAAATAATAACGTTATTAAAAATCTACATTTTTCAGAATTCGAAATGTACGATCAATTTATGAGTAATTGAGGAACATACGGCAATTTTTTCAAATTTTTAATTGCAATATTACAATTTCCTTGAAACTTCAAAGTTCAACTATTCTAAAAATATATCACATTTACCCCACTTCACCTTATTAGTTTATTGAAAAAAGAGAATTTTTTTCTTCATATTGTGATTATGAAACTATGAGCAAAAGTTGCATTTTTAAAAATTTTTTTTAGATTTTTTGGTGGTCGCTGATCGAAGAGAATTTTCATTTTTTTGAGATACGTATGGGCCAATCGAGGCAAAAAGTGCAAAAAACCTATCTTAGGCACTTGACATTGATCGATTAGTCCGAAAATAGTCGATTTGGCAATAACAAATAGGTGTCAAATGGCTTCTCAAAACGTACTTATATTTGAGTCTCGGCAATGTGCCTTTAATAACCACAAACAGCCAAAAATCAGGTCTCTAGACAATATAATACTTCCAGCTTATAGATTTCCTTCATCATCTGTAATAAAGAGTATGGTCGAAGTAATTGTACCTAAGCAATTAGGTGCACACAGGTTTGTACCAGAACACTCGCACTTCCTTTAACTAAGAATTTGATGCTGAATAGGTACTCCATTAAAGGGAAGTACGAGCGTTCTATGACACTAGGTATATATACTTACCAGGTATCCCAGAATGGAGATTGGTCTTACTATATTCTGTAGTTAGAGGTCTGCCTAATCGATATTGACACTAAAAAACTTGCACCATCATTATTGAGAACTCCTTGAAGATAAGTTATCCTTAGTCTCTAGAAACTATGGTGTCGGCAAACGTATCTACATCAGAACAATTGAACATCACTTATTTTTCAGTAATGTTTAAGGAAATGTATATTATTAGTTCGTTACCCATATATTATCAAAGATATCATATTACCCCCTAGCATGACGTCTGCCTTAGCTCCTCTCCATCCTAAGTCCTCTGTAATTTTTGAAATAATGGAAATTTCAAGCGGAGCTAAGATGAACGACAGAGAATACCAACAGATGGCCCTGCAAACCTGTTTACCGCACTAAAACAAGAAATATGTCCTAAGTCCTCTGAATATTTCCAAGGGAGCTAGGACGAATACCATCGGCAAATATTCACAGACTTCGTGCGATACTTGCAGTTAAGTTGCCCAAGCAAGTTTTAAACGAGGATGTGCCATTTGAAAAACAATGCTTGAGGTTGAAAGTGCCGTTAACATCTCACTAATACTAGTTGAAGTGAGTATCAGTAAGTATCAGTGAGTATCAGTAAAGTATCGACGAACCATTAAACATTCATGGCTCTCTTGATCGCAAGTTTTGTTGTTCATATGTTATAACACGCCATGAACGTTGTCTATACGTCAACAGCAATCATGGAATAATTGCAAAATCATATTCGGCCGTTACCACTGTTTCCAATACTCATTCGTTGTTTTGCTAATTAATGTTTATTGATCTTGAGGCTAAAATATGTATGTAAACATTTGAAATAAAAAATGTTTTATTTAATCTCTAAACTCTTTTTCTAAAATGCAGAACAATAAAATCAATACGAAGGGAATTTTCAGTAAAGTTTATTTCACGCATTCTCCATTTCCTTAACGAAAACAACACGCAATAAAAGCAGTTAAAGTTTATCGCATACCTTCCAGGAGTCGTATCAGCCAAACTGGGGATCAATATAGTCTTTTCCAGCCCTAAGACAAGCACTAGGTAAGTATTTGTCATAGATTTTGGACGAGAGGGAAACATGTCGTAATAAGAGGTCTGAAAATCATGTCAAATCTTTACTAAACTTTGTCATCTCGAAAATGTTTCCCCAAAGATATTACTTTAATTTCCCGGCCTGTTTTTGTGCAAACGCACTACGGAACATCTTCATCTCGAACGGAAAGAAATCTGTTCGCTTTATAAGCACTTTGGAAAGAAACGCATCAAAGCTTCAAAAGTAACTCCAACATGGTTCGTGGGGTGAGAATATGATGGCTTCTGGGCGAAATTGAGATGTCCACGAATGCTAATTTTCTGATAAAACGGTCCACGATATCTAAAGCACACGTGAAGCGGCTTTTTTTGTCTGAGAAATTGTAAAATTCATGTAAATGTCACTCTGAAGAGTTCGTATCGAGAGAATGTAAAGTATATGTCCCATCTCGTTCAGAATCAGTCCTGAGGGTTTATGGAACCGTTTGAACAAAATACTGTCCCGTTTACGGCGATTAAGTAGTTTAGCCATGCCTGCAAAATACCACTACCGGATATAAGACTGAATAATTATTACGTCACATGTCCGAGAGAGGAGTTAGGACGAATTTTTTCCAAAACATTATATTATTTTTCCGGCCTGTTCCTGTGCAAATGCATCCCGGAACGTCGGCTTATCGAAAGGAGAGCTATTTGGTCGCCTTATGAGCAATTTAAAAAAAAAATGCATCAAAATTTTCAAAATATATCGCATCATGGCTCGTGGAGTGACAATACGGCTTGTGGGCCAAATCGAGGTGCCCACGAAAGCGAATTTTCTTCTAAAAGGGTCCACGATGTCTAGAACAAACGTGAAGTGGCTTTTTGAGTCTGGGAAGTCATAAAATTAATGTAAATGTCACTTTGAAGAGTTCGTATCGAGATAATGTCAAGTGCATGTCCCATCTCGATCAGAAACAGTCCTGAGGGTATATGGGACCGTTTGAACAAAATACTGTCCCGTTTACGGCGATTAAGACGTTTGGCCATGCCTGCGAAATTCCATGAGCGGATCTAAGACTGAATAATTATTACGTCACATGTCCGAGAGAGGAGTTAGGACGAATTTTTTCCAAAACATATTATATAAATTTTTCGGCCTGTTCCTGTGCAAATGCATCCCGGAACGTCGGCTTATCGAAAGGAGAGCTATTTGGTCGATTTATGAGCAATTTAAAAAAAAAATGCATCAAAATTTTCAAAATATATCGCATCATGGCTCGTGGAGTGACAATACGGCTTGTGGTCCACGATGTCTAGAACAAATGTGAGGTGGCTTTTTGAGTCTGGGAAGTTTTAAAATTCATGTAAATATCACTTTGAAGAGTTCGTATCAAGATAATGTGAAGTACATATCCCATCTCGTTCAGAATCAGTCCTGAGGGTTTATGGGACCGTTTGAACAAAATACTGTCCCGTTTACGGCTATTAAGACGTTTGGCCAAGCCTGCAAAATACCACGAGCGGATCTAAGACTGAATAATTATTACGTCACATGTCCGAGAGAGGAGTTAAGACAATTTTTTTCCAAAGATATTATATTAATTTTTCGGCCTGTTCCTGTGCAAATGCATCCCGGAACGTCGACTTATCGAAAGAAAAGCTATTTGGTCGCCTTATAAGCAATTTAAAAAAAAATGAATCAAAATTTTCAAAATATATCGCATCATGGCTCGCGGAGTGTCAATACGGCTTGTGGACCAAATCGAGGTGTCCACGAAAGCGAATTTTCTTCTAAACGGGTCCACGATGTCTAGAACAAATGTGAGGTGGCGTTTTGAGTCTGGGAAGTTTTAAAATTCATGTAAATAACAGTTTGAAGAGTTCGTATCAAGATAATGTGAAGTACATATCCCATCTCGATCAGAAACAGTCCTGAGGGTTTATGGGACCGTTTGAACAAAATACTGTCCCGTTTACGGCGATTAGGACGTTTGGCCATGCCTGCGAAATACCACGAGCGGATCTAAGACGGAATAATTATCACGTCACATGTCCGAGAGAGGAGTAAGGACGAATATTTTTTCCAAAACATATAATAATTTTCCGGCCTGTTCCTGTGCAAATGCATCCCGGAACGTCGGCTTATCGAAAGGAGAGCTATTTGGTCGCCTTATGAGCAATTTAAAAAAAAATGCATCAAAATTTTCAAAATATATCGCATCATGGCTCGTGGAGTGACAATACGGCTTGTGGGCCAAATCGAGGTGTCCACGAAAGCGAATTTTCTTCTAAAAGGGTCCACGATGTCTAGAACGAATGTGAGGTGGCTTTTTGAGTCTGGGAAGTTTTAAAATTCATGTAAATAACAGTTTGAAGAGTTCGTATCAAGATAATATGAAGTACATATCCCATCTCGATCAGAAACAGTCCTGAGGGTTTATGGGACCGTTTGAACAAAATACTGTCCCGTTTACGGCGATTAGGACGTTTGGCCATGCCTGCGAAATACCACGAGCGGATCTAAGACGGAATAATTATCACGTCACATGTCCGAGAGAGGAGTAAGGACGAATATTTTTTCCAAAACATATAATAATTTTCCGGCCTGTTCCTGTGCAAATGCATCCCGGAACGTCGGCTTATCGACAGGAGAGCTATTTGGTCGCCTTATGAGCAATTTTAAAAAAAAATGCATCAAAATTTTCAAAATATATCGCATCATGGCTCGTGGAGTGACAATACGGCTTGTGGGCCAAATCGAGGTGTCCACGAAAGCGAATTTTCTTCTAAAAGGGTCCACGATGTCTAGAACAAACGTGAGGTGGCTTTTTGAGTCTGGGAAGTTATAAAATTCATGTAAATATCACTTTGAAGAGTTCGTATCGAGATAATGTGAAGTACATGTCCCTTCTCATTCAGAATCAGTCCTGAAGTTTTATGGGATAGTTTCAACAAAATACTGTCCCGTTTACGGCGATTAAGACGTTTGGCCAAGCCTGCAAAATACCACGAGCGGATCTAAGACTGAATAATTATTACGTCACATGTCCGAGAGAGGAGTTAAGACGAATTTTTTCCAAAGATATTATATTAATTTTTCGGCCTGTTCCTGTGCAAATGCATCCCGGAACGTCGACTTATCGAAAGAAAAGCTATTTGGTCGCCTTATAAGCAATTTTAAAAAAAATGCATCAAAATTTTCAAAATATATCGCATCATGGCTCGTGGAGTGACAATACGGCTTGTGGGCCAAATCGAGGTGTCCACGAAAGCGAATTTTCTTCTAAAAGGGTCCACGATGTCTAGAACAAACGTGAGGTGGCTTTTTGAGTCTGGGAAGTTATAAAATTCATGTAAATATCACTTTGAAGAGTTCGTATCGAGATAATGTGAAGTACATGTCCCTTCTCATTCAGAATCAGTCCTGAAGTTTTATGGGATAGTTTCAACAAAATACTGTCCCGTTTACGGCGATTAAGACGTTTGGCCAAGCCTGCAAAATACCACGAGCGGATCTAAAACTGAATAATTATTACGTCACATGTCCGAGAGAGGAGTTAAGACGAATTTTTTCCAAAGATATTATATTAATTTTTCGGCCTGTTCCTGTGCAAATGCATCCCGGAACGTCGGCTTATCGAAAGAAAAGCTATTTGGTCGCCTTATGAGCAATTTAAAAAAAAAATGCATCAAAATTTTCAAAATATATCGCATCATGGCTCGTGGAGTGACAATACGGCTTGTGGACCAAATCGAGGTGTCCACGAAAGCGAATTTTCTTCTAAAAGGGTCCACGATGTCTAGAACAAACGTGAAGCGGCTTTTTTGGTCTGGGAAGTTATAAAATTCATGTAAATGTCACTTTGAAAAGTTCGTATCGAGATAATGTGAAGTGCATGTCCCATCTCGATCAGAAACAGTCCTGAGGGTTTATGGGACCGTTTGAACAAAATACTGTCCCGTTTACGGCGATTAAGACGTTTGGCAATGCCTGCGAAATACCACGAGCGGATCTAAGACTGAATAATTATTACGTCACATGTCCGAGAGAGGAGTTAGGACGAATTTTTCCAAAACATATTATATTAATTTTCCGGCCTGCTCCTGTGCAAATGCATCCCGGAACGTCAGCTTATCGAAAGGAGAGCTATTTGGTCGCCTTATGAGCAATTTAAAAAAAAAATGCATCAACATTTTCAAAATATATCGCATCATGGCTCGTGGAGTGACAATACGGCTTGTGGGCCAAATCGAGGTGTCCACGAAAGCGAATTTTCTTCTAAAAGGGTCCACGATGTCTAGAACAAATGTGAGGTGGCTTTTTGAGTCTGGGAAGTTTTAAAATTCATGTAAATATCACTTTGAAGAGTTCGTATCAAGATAATGTTAAGTACATATCCCATCTCGTTCAGAATCAGTCCTGAGGGCTTATGGGACCGTTTGAACAAAATACTGTCCCGTTTACGGCTATTAAGACGTTTGGCCATGCCTGCGAAATACCACGAGCGGATCTAAGACGGAATAATTATTACGTCACATGTCCGAGAGAGGAGTAAGGACGAATATTTTTTCCAAAACATATAATAATTTTCCGGCCTGTTCCTGTGCAAATGCATCCCGGAACGTCGGCTTATCGACAGGAGAGCTATTTGGTCGCCTTATGAGCAATTTAAAAAAAAAATGCATCAAAATTTTCAAAATATATCGCATCATGGCTCGTGGAGTGACAATACGGCTTGTGGGCCAAATCGAGGTGTCCACGAAAGCGAATTTTCTTCTAAAAGGGTCCACGATGTCTAGAACAAACGTGAGGTGGCTTTTTGAGTCTGGGAAGTTATAAAATTCATGTAAATATCACTTTGAAGAGTTCGTATCGAGATAATGTGAAGTACATGTCCCTTCTCATTCAGAATCAGTCCTGAAGTTTTATGGGATAGTTTCAACAAAATACTGTCCCGTTTACGGCGATTAAGACGTTTGGCCAAGCCTGCAAAATACCACGAGCGGATCTAAAACTGAATAATTATTACGTCACATGTCCGAGAGAGGAGTTAAGACGAATTTTTTCCAAAGATATTATATTAATTTTTCGGCCTGTTCCTGTGCAAATGCATCCCGGAACGTCGGCTTATCGAAAGAAAAGCTATTTGGTCGCCTTATGAGCAATTTAAAAAAAAAATGCATCAAAATTTTCAAAATATATCGCATAATGGCTCGTGGAGTGACAATACGGCTTGTGGACCAAATCGAGGTGTCCACGAAAGCGAATTTTCTTCTAAAAGGGTCCACGATGTCTAGAACAAACGTGAAGCGGCTTTTTTGGTCTGGGAAGTTATAAAATTCATGTAAATGTCACTTTGAAAAGTTCGTATCGAGATAATGTGAAGTGCATGTCCCATCTCGATCAGAAACAGTCCTGAGGGTTTATGGGACCGTTTGAACAAAATACTGTCCCGTTTACGGCGATTAAGACGTTTGGCAATGCCTGCGAAATACCACGAGCGGATCTAGGACTGAATAATTATTACGTCACATGTCCGAGAGAGGAGTTAGGACGAATTTTTTCCAAAACATATTATATTAATTTTCCGGCCTGCTCCTGTGCAAATGCATCCCGGAACGTCAGCTTATCGAAAGGAGAGCTATTTGGTCGCCTTATGAGCAATTTAAAAAAAAAATGCATCAACATTTTCAAAATATATCGCATCATGGCTCGTGGAGTGACAATACGGCTTGTGGGCCAAATCGAGGCGTCCACCAAAGCGAATTTTCTTCTAAAAGGGTCCACGATTTCGAGAACAAACGTGAAGTGGCTTTTTGGGTCTGGGAAGTTATAAATTTCATGTAAATGTCACTTTGAAGAGTTCGTATCGAGATAATGTGAAGTGCATGTCCCATCTCGTTCAGAATCAGTCCTGAGGGTTTATGGGACCGTTTGAACAAAATACTCTCCCGTTGACGACGATTAAGACGTTTGGCCATGCCTGCGAAATACCACGAGCGGATCTAAGACTGAATAATTATTACGTCACATGTCCGAGAGAGAAGTTAAGACGAATTTTTCCCAAAGATATTATATTAATTTTTCGGCCTGTTCCTGTGCAAATGCATCCCGGAACGTCAGCTTATCGAAAGGAGAGCTATTTGGTCTCCTTATGAGCAATTTAAAAAAAAAATGCATCAAAATTTTCAAAATATATCGCATCATGGCTCGTGGAGTGACAATACGGCTTGTGGGCCAAATCGAGGCGTCCACCAAAGCGAATTTTCTTCTAAAAGGGTCCACGATGTCTAGAACAAACGTGAAGTGGCTTTTTGAGTCTGGGAAGTTATAAAATTCATGTAAATGTCACTTTGAAGAGTTCGTATCGAGATAATGTCAAATGCATGTCCCATCTCGATCAGAAACAGTCCTGAGGGTATAAGGGACCGTTTGAACAAAATACTGTCCCCTTTAAGGCGATTAAGACGTTTGGCCAAGCCTGCAAAATACCACGAGCGGATCTAAGACTGAATAATTATTACGTCACATGTCCGAGAGAGAAGTTAAGACGAATTTTTCCCAAAGATATTATATTAATTTTTCGGCCTGTTCCTGTGCAAATGCATCCCGGAACGTCGGCTTATCGAAAGAAAAGCTATTTGGTCGCCTTATGAGCAATTTAAAAAAAAATGCATCAAAATTTTCAAAATATATCGCATCATGGCTCGTGGAGTGACAATACGGCTTGTGGGCCAAATCGAGGTGTCCACGAAAGCGAATTTTCTTCTAAAAGGGTCCACAATGTCGGAGAACAAACGTGAAGCGGCTTTTTTGGTCTGGGAAGTTATAAAATTCATGTAAATGTCACTTTGAAGAGTTCGTATCGAGATAATGTCAATTGCATGTCCCATCTCGATCAGAAACAGTCCTGAGGGTATATGGGACCGTTTGAACAAAATACTGTCCCGTTTACGGCGATTAAGACGTTTGGCCATGCCTGCGAAATACCACGAGCGGATCTAAGACTGAATAATTATTACGTCACATGTCCGAGAGAGGAGTTAGGACGAATTTTTTCCAAAACATATTATATAAAGTTTTCGGCCTGTTCCTGTGCAAATGCATCCCGGAACGTCGGCTTATCGAAAGGAGAGCGATTTGGTCGATTTATGAGCAATTTAAAAAAAAAATGCATCAAAATTTTCAAAATATATCGCATCATGGCTCGTGGAGTGACAATACGGCTTGTGGTCCAAATCGAGGTGTCCACGAAAGCGAATTTTCTTCTAAAAGGGTCCACGATGTCTAGAACAAATGTGAGGTGGCTTTTTGAGTCTGGGAAGTTTTAAAATTCATGTAAATATCACTTTGAAGAGTTCGTATCAAGATAATGTGAAGTACATATCCCATCTCGTTCAGAATCAGTCCTGAGGGTTTATGGGACCGTTTGAACAAAATACTGTCCCGTTTACGGCGATTAGGACGTTTGGCCATGCCTGCGAAATACCTCGAGCGGATCTAAGACGGAATAATTATCACGTCACATGTCCGAGAGAGGAGTAAGGACGAATATTTTTTCCAAAACATATAATAATTTTCCGGCCTGTTCCTGTGCAAATGCATCCCGGAACGTCGGCTTATCGAAAGGAGAGCTATTTGGTCGCCTTATGAGCAATTTAAAAAAAAAATGCATCAAAATTTTCAAAATATATCGCATCATGGCTCGTGGAGTGACAATACGGCTTGTGGGCCAAATCGAGGTGTCCACGAAAGCGAATTTTCTTCTAAAAGGGTCCACGATTTCGAGAACAAACGTGAAGTGGCTTTTTGGGTCTGGGAAGTTACAAATTTCATGTAAATGTCACTTTGAAGAGTTCGTATCGAGATAATGTGAAGTGCATGTCCCATCTCGATCAGAAACAGTCCTGAGGGTTTATGGGACCGTTTGAACAAAATACTGGCCCGTTTACGGCGATTAAGACGTTTGGCCATGCCTGCAAAATACCACGATCGGATCTAAGACTGAATAATTATTACGTCACATGTCCGAGAGAGGAGTTAAGACGAATTTTTTCCAAAGATATTATATTAATTTTTCGGCCTGTTCCTGTGCAAATGCATCCCGGAACGTCGGCTTATCGAAAGAAAAGCTATTTGGTCGCCTTATGAGCAATTTAAAAAAAAATGAATCAAAATTTTCAAAATATATCGCATCATGGCTCGTGGAGTGACAATACGGCTTGTGGACCAAATCGAGGCGTCCACCAAAGCGAATTTTCTTCTAAAAGGGTCCACGATGTCTAGAACAAACGTGAAGTGGCTTTTTGAGTCTGGGAAGTTATAAAATTCATGTAAATGTCACTTTGAAGAGTTCGTATCGAGATAATGTCAAGTGCATGTCCCATCTCGATCACAAACAGTCCTGAGGGTATATGGGACCGTTTGAACAAAATACTGTCCCGTTTACGGCGATTAAGACGTTTGGCCAAGCCTGCAAAATACCACGAGCGGATCTAAGACGGAATAATTATCACGTCACATGTCCGAGAGAGGAGTAAGGACGAATATTTTTTCCAAAACATATAATAATTTTCCGGCCTGTTCCTGTGCAAATGCATCCCGGAACGTCGGCTTATCGAAAGGAGAGCTATTTGGTCGCCTTATGAGCAATTTAAAAAAAAATGCATCAAAATTTTCAAAATATATCGCATCATGGCTCGTGGAGTGACAATACGGCTTGTGGGCCAAATCGAGGTGTCCACGAAAGCGAATTTTCTTCTACAAGGGTCCACGATGTCTGGAACAAACGTGAGGTGGCTTTTTGACTCTGGGAAGTTATAAAATTCATGTAAATATCACTTTGAAGAGTTCGTATCGAGATAATGTGAAGTACATGTCCCTTCTCATTCAGAATCAGTCCTGAAGTTTTATGGGATGGTTTCAACAAAATACTGTCCCGTTTACGACGATTAAGACGTTTGGCCATGCCTGCGAATTACCACGAGCGGATCTAAGACGGAATAATTATTACGTCACATGTCCGAGAGAGGAGTTAGGACGAATATTTTTTCCAAAACATATAATAATTTTCCGGCCTGTTCCTGTGCAAATGCATCCCGGAACGTCGGCTTATCGAAAGAAAAGCTATTTGGTCGCCTTATGAGCAATTTAAAAAAAAATGAATCAAAATTTTCAAAATATATCGCATCATGGCTCGTGGAGTGACAATACGGCTTGTGGGCCAAATCGAGGCGTCCACCAAAGCGAATTTTCTTCTAAAAGGGTCCACGATTTCGAGAACAAACGTGAAGTGGCTTTTTGGGTCTGGGAAGTTACAAATTTCATGTAAATGTCACTTTGAAGAGTTCGTATCGAGATAATGTGAAGTGCATGTCCCATCTCGATCAGAAACAGTCCTGAGGGTATATGGGACCGTTTGAACAAAATACTGTCCCGTTTACGGCGATTAAGACGTTTGGCCATGCCTGCGAATTACCACGAGCTGATCTAAGACGGAATAATTATTACGTCACATGTTCGAGAGAGGAGTTAGGACGAATATTTTTTCCAAAACATATAATAATTTTCCGGCCTGTTCCTGTGCAAATGCATCCCGGAACGTCGGCTTATCGAAAGAAAAGCTATTTGGTCGCCTTATGAGCAATTTAAAAAAAAATTCATCAAAATTTTCAAAATATATCGCATCATGGCTCGTGGAGTGACAATACGGCTTGTGGGCCAAATCGAGGTGTCCACGAAAGCGAATTTTCTTCTAAAAGGGTCCACGATGTCTAGAACAAATGTGAGGTGGCTTTTTGAGTCTGGGAAGTTTTAAAATTCATGTAAATATCACTTTGAAGAGTTCGTATCAAGATAATGTGAAGTACATATCCCATCTCGTTCAGAATCAGTCCTGAGGGTTTATGGGACCGTTTGAACAAAATACTGTCCCGTTTGCGGCTATTAAGACGTTTGGCCATGCCTGCGAAATACCACGAGCGGATCTAAGACGGAATAATTATTACGTCACATGTCCGAGAGAGGAGTTAGGACGAATTTTTTCCAAAACATATTATATTAATTTTCCGGCCTGTTCCTGTGCAAATGCATCCCGGAACGTCGGCTTATCGAAAGAAAAGCTATTTGGTCGCCTTATGATCAATTTAAAAAAAAAATGCATCAAGATTTTCAAAATATATCTCATAATGGCTCGTGGAGTGACAATACGGCTTGTGGGCCAAATCGAGGTGTCCACGAAAGCGAATTTTATTCTAAAAGGGTCCACGATGTCTAGAACAAACGTGAAGTGGCTTTTTGAGTCTGGGAAGGTATACAATTCATGTAAATATTACTTTGAAGAGTTCGTATCGAGATAATGTGAAGTACATGTCCCATCTCGATCAGAAACAGTCCTGAGGGTTTATCGGACCGTTTGAAGAAAATACTGTCCTGTTTACGGCGATTAAGACGTTTGGCCATGCCTGCGAATTACCACGAGCGGATCTAAGACGGAATAATTATTACGTCACATGTCCGAGAGAGGAGTTAGGACGAATATTTTTTCCAAAACATAATAATTTTCCGGCCTGTTCCTGTGCAAGTGCATCCCGGAACGTCGGCTTATCGAAATGAGAGCTATTTGGTCGCCTTATGAGCAATTTGAAAAAAAAATGCATCAAAATTTTCAAAATATATCGCATCATGGCTCGTCGAGTGACAATACGGCTTGTGGGCCAAATCGAGGTGTCCACGAAAGCGAATTTTCTTCTAAAAGAGTCCACGATGTCTAGAACAAATGTGAGGTGGCTTTTTGAGTCTGGGAAGTTTTAAAATTCATGTAAATGTCACTTTGAAGAGCTCGTATCGAGATAATGTCAAGTGCATGTCCCACCTCGATCAGAAACAGTCCTGAGGGTATATGGGACCGTTTGAACAAAATACTGTCCCGTTTACGGCGATTAAGACGTTTGGCCATGCCTGCGAATTACCACGAGCGGATCTAAGACGGAATAATTATTACGTCACATGTCCGAGAGAGGAGTTAGGACGAATATTTTTTCCAAAACATATAATAATTTTCCGGCCTGTTCCTGTGCAAATGCATCCCGGAACTTCGGCCTATCGAAAGAAAAGCTATTTGGTCGCCTTATGAGCAATTTAAAAAAAAAATGCATCAAAATTTTCAAAATATATCGCATCATGGCTCGTGGAGTGACAATACGGCTTGTGGGCCAAATCGAGGCGTCCACAAAAGCGAATTTTCTTCTAAAAGGGTCCACGATTTCGAGAACAAACGTGAAGTGGCTTTTTGGGTCTGGGAAGTTACAAATTTCACGTAAATGTCACTTTGAAGAGTTCGTATCGAGATAATGTGAAGTGCATGTCCCATCTCGATCAGAAACAGTCCTGAGGGTTTATGGGACCGTTTGAACAAAATACTGGCCCGTTTACGGCGATTAAGACGTTTGGCCATGCCTGCAAAATACCACGATCGGATCTAAGACTGAATAAGTATTACGTCACATGTCCGAGAGAGGAGTTAAGACGAATTTTTTCCAAAGATATTATATTAATTTTTCGGCCTGTTCCTGTGCAAATGCATCCCGGAACGTCGGCTTATCGAAAGAAAAGCTATTTGGTCGCCTTATGAGCAATTTAAAAAAAAATGCATCAAAATTTTCAAAATATATCGCATCATGGCTCGTGGAGTGACAATACGGCTTGTGGGCCAAATCGAGGCGTCCACCAAAGCGAATTTTCTTCTAAAAGGGTCCACGATTTCGAGAACAAACGTGAAGTGGCTTTTTGGGTCTGGGAAGTTACAAATTTCATGTAAATGTCACTTTGAAGAGTTCGTATCGAGATAATGTGAAGTGCATGTCCCATCTCGATCAGAAACAGTCCTGAGGGTTTATGGGACCGTTTGAACAAAATACTGGCCCGTTTACGGCGATTAAGACGTTTGGCCATGCCTGCAAAATACCACGATCGGATCTAAGACTGAATAAGTATTACGTCACATGTCCGAGAGAGGAGTTAAGACGAATTTTTTCCAAAGATATTCTATTAATTTTTCGGCCTGTTCCTGTGCAAATGCATCCCGGAACGTCGGCTTATCGAAAGAAAAGCTATTTGGTCGCCTTATGAGCAATTTAAAAAAAAATGCATCAAAATTTTCAAAATATATCGCATCATGGCTCGTGGAGTGACAATACGGCTTGTGGGCCAAATCGAGGCGTCCACCAAAGCGAATTTTCTTCTAAAAGGGTCCACGATTTCGAGAACAAACGTGAAGTGGCTTTTTGGGTCTGGGAAGTTACAAATTTCATGTAAATGTCACTTTGAAGAGTTCGTATCGAGATAATGTGAAGTGCATGTCCCATCTCGATCAGAAACAGTCCTGAGGGTTTATGGGACCGTTTGAACAAAATACTGGCCCGTTTACGGCGATTAAGACGTTTGGCCATGCCTGCAAAATACCACGATCGGATCTAAGACTGAATAATTATTACGTCACATGTCCGAGAGAGGAGTTAGGACGAATTTTTTCCAAAACATTATATTATTTTTCCGGCCTGTTCCTGTGCAAATGCATCCCGGAACGTCGGCTTATCGAAAGGAGAGCTATTTGGTCGCCTTATGAGCAATTTAAAAAAAAATGCATCAAAATTTTCAGAATATATCGCATCATGGCTCGTGAAGTGACAATAAGGCTTGTGGGCCAAATCGAGGTGCCCACGAAAGCGAATTTTCTTCTAAAAGGGTCCACGATGTCTAGAACAAACGTGAAGTGGCTTTTTGAGTCTGGGAAGTCATAAAATTAATGTAAATGTCACTTTGAAGAGTTCGTATCGAGATAATGTCAAGTGCATGTCCCATCTCGATCAGAAACAGTCCTCAGGGTATATGGGACCGTTTGAACAAAATACTGTCCCGTTTACGGCGATTAAGACGTTTGGCCACGCCTGCGAAATTCCATGAGCGGATCTAAGACTGAATAATTATTACGTCACATGCCCGAGAGAGGAGTTAGGACGAATTTTTTCCAAAACATATTATATAAATTTTTCGGCCTGTTCCTGTGCAAATGCATCCCGGAACGTCGGCTTATCGAAAGGAGAGCTATTTGGTCGATTTATGAGCAATTTAAAAAAAAAAATGCATCAAAATTTTCAAAATATATCGCATCATGGCTCGTGGAGTGACAATACGGCTTGTGGTCCAAATCGAGGTGTCCACGAAAGCGAATTTTCTTCTAAAAGGGTCCACGATGTCTAGAACAAATGTGAGGTGGCTTTTTGAGTCTGGGAAGTTATAAAATTCATGTAAATATCACTTTGAAGAGTTCGTATCGAGATAATGTGAAGTACATGTCCCTTCTCATTCAGAATTAGTCCTGAAGTTTTATGGGATAGTTTCAACAAAATACTGTCCCGTTTACGGCGATTAAGACGTTTGGCCAAGCCTGCAAAATACCACGAGCGGATCTAAAACTGAATAATTATTACGTCACATGTCCGAGAGAGGAGTTAAGACGATTTTTTTCCAAAGATATTATATTAATTTTTCGGCCTGTTCCTGTGCAAATGCATCCCGGAACGTCGACTTATCGAAAGAAAAGCTATTTGGTCGCCTTATAAGCAATTTAAAAAAAAATGCATCAAAATTTTCAAAATATATCGCATCATGGTTCGTGGAGTGACAATACGGCTTGTGGGCCAAATCGAGGTATCCACGAAAGCGAATTTTCTTCTAAAGGGGTCCACGATGTCTAGAACAAATGTGAGGTGGCGTTTTGAGTCTGGGAAGTTTTAAAATTCATGTAAATAACAGTTTGAAGAGTTCGTATCAAGATAATGTGAAGTACATATCCCATCTCGATCAGAAACAGTCCTGAGGGTTTATGGGACCGTTTTAACAAAATACTGTCCCGTTTACGGCGATTAGGACGTTTGGCCATGCCTGCGAAATACCACGAGCGGATCTAAGACGGAATAATTATCACGTCACATGTCCGAGAGAGGAGTAAGGACGAATATTTTTTCCAAAACATATAATAATTTTCCGGCCTGTTCCTGTGCAAATGCATCCCGGAACGTCGGCTTATCGAAAGGAGAGCTATTTGGTCGCCTTATGAGCAATTTAAAAAAAAATGCATTAAAATTTTCAAAATATATCGCATCATGGCTCGTGGAGTGACAATACGGCTTGTGGGCCAAATCGAGGTGTCCACGAAAGCGAATTTTCTTCTAAAAGGGTCCACGATGTCTAGAACGAATGTGAGGTGGCTTTTTGAGTCTGGGAAGTTTTAAAATTCATGTAAATAACAGTTTGAAGAGTTCGTATCAAGATAATGTGAAGTACATATCCCATCTCGATCAGGAACAGTCCTGAGGGTTTATGGGACCGTTTGAACAAAATACTGTCCCGTTTACGGCGATTAGGACGTTTGGCCATGCCTGCGAAATACCACGAGCGGATCTAAGACGGAATAATTATCACGTCACATGTCCGAGAGAGGAGTAAGGACGAATATTTTTTCCAAAACATATAATAATTTTCCGGCCTGTTCCTGTGCAAATGCATCCCGGAACGTCGGCTTATCGAAAGGAAAGCTATTTGGTCGCCTTATGAGCAATTTAAAAAAAAATGCATCAAAATTTTCAAAATATATCGCATCATGGCTCGTGGAGTGACAATACGGCTTGTGGGCCAAATCGAGGTATCCACGAAAGCGAATTTTCTTCTAAAGGGGTCCACGATGTCTAGAACAAATGTGAGGTGGCGTTTTGAGTCTGGGAAGTTTTAAAATTCATGTAAATAACAGTTTGAGGAGTTCGTATCAAGATAATGTGAAGTACATATCCCATCTCGATCAGAAACAGTCCTGAGGGTTTATGGGACCGTTTTAACAAAATACTGTCCCGTTTACGGCGATTAGGACGTTTGGCCATGCCTGCGAAATACCACGAGCGGATCTAAGACGGAATAATTATCACGTCACATGTCCGAGAGAGGAGTAAGAACGAATATTTTTTCCAAAACATATAATAATTTTCCGGCCTGTTCCTGTGCAAATGCATCCCGGAACGTCGGCTTATCGAAAGGAGAGCTATTTGGTCGCCTTATGAGCAATTTAAAAAAAAATGCATCAAAATTTTCAAAATATATCGCATCATGGCTCGTGGAGTGACAATACGGCTTGTGGGCCAAATCGAGGTGTCCACGAAAGCGAATTTTCTTCTAAAAGGGTCCACGATGTCTAGAACAAACGTGAGGTGGCTTTTTGAGTCTGGGAAGTTATAAAATTCATGTAAATATCACTTTGAAGAGTTCGTATCGAGATAATGTGAAGTACATGTCCCTTCTCATTCAGAATCAGTCCTGAAGTTTTATGGGATAGTTTCAACAAAATACTGTCCCGTTTACGGCGATTAAGACGTTTGGCCAAGCCTGCAAAATACCACGAGCGGATCTAAAACTGAATAATTATTACGTCACATGTCCGAGAGAGGAGTTAAGACGAATTTTTTCCAAAGATATTATATTAATTTTTCGGCCTGTTCCTGTGCAAATGCATCCCGGAACGTCGGCTTATCGAAAGAAAAGCTATTTGGTCGCCTTATGAGCAATTTAAAAAAAAAATGCATCAAAATTTTCAAAATATATCGCATCATGGCTCGTGGAGTGACAATACGGCTTGTGGACCAAATCGAGGTGTCCACGAAAGCGAATTTTCTTCTAAAAGGGTCCACGATGTCTAGAACAAACGTGAAGCGGCTTTTTTGGTCTGGGAAGTTATAAAATTCATGTAAATGTCACTTTGAAAAGTTCGTATCGAGATAATGTGAAGTGCATGTCCCATCTCGATCAGAAACAGTCCTGAGGGTTTATGGGACCGTTTGAACAAAATACTGTCCCGTTTACGGCGATTAAGACGTTTGGCAATGCCTGCGAAATACCACGAGCGGATCTAAGACTGAATAATTATTACGTCACATGTCCGAGAGAGGAGTTAGGACGAATTTTTTCCAAAACATATTATATTAATTTTCCGGCCTGTTCCTGTGCAAATGCATCCCGGAACGTCGGCTTATCGAAAGAAAAGCTATTTGGTCGCCTTATGAGCAATTTAAAAAAAAATGCATCAAAATTTTCAAAATATATCGGATCATGGGTCGTGGAGTGACAATACGGCTTGTGGGCCAAATTGAGGCGTCCACCAAAGCGAATTTTGTTCTAAAAGGGTCCACGATGTCGAGAACATACGTGAAGCGGCTTTTTTGGCCTGGGAAGTTATAAAATTCATGTAAATGTCACTTTGAAGAGTTCGTATCGAGATAATGTCAAGTGCATGTCCCACCTCGATCAGAAACAGTCCTGAGGGTATATGGGACCGTTTGAACAAAATACTGTCCCGTTTACGGCGATTAAGACGTTTGGCCATGCCTGCGAATTACCACGAGCGGATCTAAGACGGAATAATTATTACGTCACATGTCCGAGAGAGGAGTTAGGACAAATATTTTTTCCAAAACATATAATAATTTTCCGGCCTGTTCCTGTGCAAATGCATCCCGGAACTTCGGCTTATCGAAAGAAAAGCTATTTGGTCGCCTTATGAGCAATTTTAAAAAAAAATGCATCAAAATTTTCAAAATATATCGCATCATGGCTCGTGGAGTGACAATACGGCTTGTGGGCCAAATCGAGGTATCCACGAAAGCGAATTTTCTTCTAAAGGGGTCCACGATGTCTAGAACAAATGTGAGGTGGCGTTTTGAGTCTGGGAAGTTTTAAAATTCATGTAAATAACAGTTTGAGGAGTTCGTATCAAGATAATGTGAAGTACATATCCCATCTCGATCAGAAACAGTCCTGAGGGTTTATGGGACCGTTTTAACAAAATACTGTCCCGTTTACGGCGATTAGGACGTTTGGCCATGCCTGCGAAATACCACGAGCGGATCTAAGACGGAATAATTATCACGTCACATGTCCGAGAGAGGAGTAAGAACGAATATTTTTTCCAAAACATATAATAATTTTCCGGCCTGTTCCTGTGCAAATGCATCCCGGAACGTCGGCTTATCGAAAGGAGAGCTATTTGGTCGCCTTATGAGCAATTTAAAAAAAAATGCATCAAAATTTTCAAAATATATCGCATCATGGCTCGTGGAGTGACAATACGGCTTGTGGGCCAAATCGAGGTGTCCACGAAAGCGAATTTTCTTCTAAAAGGGTCCACGATGTCTAGAACAAACGTGAGGTGGCTTTTTGAGTCTGGGAAGTTATAAAATTCATGTAAATATCACTTTGAAGAGTTCGTATCGAGATAATGTGAAGTACATGTCCCTTCTCATTCAGAATCAGTCCTGAAGTTTTATGGGATAGTTTCAACAAAATACTGTCCCGTTTACGGCGATTAAGACGTTTGGCCAAGCCTGCAGAATACCACGAGCGGATCTAAAACTGAATAATTATTACGTCACATGTCCGAGAGAGGAGTTAAGACGAATTTTTTCCAAAGATATTATATTAATTTTTCGGCCTGTTCCTGTGCAAATGCATCCCGGAACGTCGGCTTATCGAAAGAAAAGCTATTTGGTCGCCTTATGAGCAATTTGAAAAAAAAATGCATCAAAATTTTCAAAATATATCGCATCATGGCTCGTGGAGTGACAATACGGCTTGTGGACCAAATCGAGGTGTCCACGAAAGCGAATTTTCTTCTAAAAGGGTCCACGATGTCTAGAACAAACGTGAAGCGGCTTTTTTGGTCTGGGAAGTTATAAAATTCATGTAAATGTCACAGAGCCGTGCGAACAAAAACTTGCGCCCGGGGCTTAACCTGAAATTGGCGCCCCCCCCCCCCCGTCGCACCTGATTTTCGGTATGCCACATTGCTAAATAAAAAAAATTATTTAATCGAGAAATAGAAGTCTTGAGTGGTGAACAAGTTTTTATATAAACTGAACAAAAGAAACGAAACAGGTAGGTACATAAAGCAAAAAACTCAGAACTCGGTAAACTTAAGTGTTACAATAAAATTACAATGGCACTTTTCTTGCCTTTAAAGCGGCGAAGCTATCAATGATTTCATCTAAATCTAATGACTGCGTGATTTCATGTTCAATGGCCAGTAAACTTAAATTGGTAAGCCTTTCTTGACCCATAGACGATCTTGAAAATTTTTTTATCAGTTTAAGTTTACTGAAAGTTCTCTCTGCGGATGCAGAAGTTACTGGAATTGTTAAGAAAATCCTGCATGCCGTCTCCATATTTTTGTAATTGGCCGTTAAGTCAAAATTGTGAATCATTTGCAAAACTTCTAGATGGTCCATTTTACCAAATTTCTCATTCAGGGGCGGAAATAACTTTTTCGCGCTCAGTACCTCGCTCAGAAGCTGATTCTGAAAATACTGAAGCCCGGCAGCGTGACGCCGTCGGCGTTCCTTCTCAGAATACAATTTGGATGGAAAATTCTGGGGCGCCTTTCGGCGCCCCCTGCCTTTTGGCGCCCGGGGCGGTCGCCCCCTTTGCCCCCCCCTTCGCACGGCTCTGAAATGTCACTTTGAAAAGTTCGTATCGAGATAATGTGAAGTGCATGTCCCATCTCGATCAGAAACAGTCCTGAGGGTTTATGGGACCGTTTGAACAAAATACTGTCCCGTTTACGGCGATTAAGACGTTTGGCAATGCCTGCGAAATACCACGAGCGGATCTAAGACTGAATAATTATTACGTCACATGTCCGAGAGAGGAGTTAGGACGAATTTTTTCCAAAACATATTATATTAATTTTCCGGCCTGTTCCTGTGCAAATGCATCCCGGAACGTCGGCTTATCGAAAGAAAAGCTATTTGGTCGCCTTATGAGCAATTTAAAAAAAAATGCATCAAAATTTTCAAAATATATCGGATCATGGCTCGTGGAGTGACAATACGGCTTGTGGGCCAAATTGAGGCGTCCACCAAAGCGAATTTTGTTCTAAAAGGGTCCACGATGTCGAGAACATACGTGAAGCGGCTTTTTTGGCCTGGGAAGTTATAAAATTCATGTAAATGTCACTTTGAAGAGTTCGTATCGAGATAATGTCAAGTGCATGTCCCACCTCGATCAGAAACAGTCCTGAGGGTATATGGGACCGTTTGAACAAAATACTGTCCCGTTTACGGCGATTAAGACGTTTGGCCATGCCTGCGAATTACCACGAGCGGATCTAAGACGGAATAATTATTACGTCACATGTCCGAGAGAGGAGTTAGGACAAATATTTTTTCCAAAACATATAATAATTTTCCGGCCTGTTCCTGTGCAAATGCATCCCGGAACTTCGGCTTATCGAAAGAAAAGCTATTTGGTCGCCTTATGAGCAATTTAAAAAAAAAATGCATCAAAATTTTCAAAATATATCGCATCATGGCTCGTGGAGTGACAATACGGCTTGTGGGCCAAATCGAGGCGTCCACCAAAGCGAATTTTCTTCTAAAAGGGTCCACGATTTCGAGAACAAACGTGAAGTGGCTTTTTGGGTCTGGGAAGTTACAAATTTCATGTAAATGTCACTTTGAAGAGTTCGTATCGAGATAATGTGAAGTGCATGTCCCATCTCGATCAGAAACAGTCCTGAGGGTTTATGGGACCGTTTGAACAAAATACTGGCCCGTTTACGGCGATTAAGACGTTTGGCCATGCCTGCAAAATACCACGATCGGATCTAAGACTGAATAATTATTACGTCACATGTCCGAGAGAGGAGTTAGGACGAATTTTTTCCAAAACATTATATTATTTTTCCGGCCTGTTCCTGTGCAAATGCATCCCGGAACGTCGGCTTATCGAAAGGAGAGCTATTTGGTCGCCTTATGAGCAATTTAAAAAAAAATGCATCAAAATTTTCAAAATATATCGCATCATGGCTCGTGGAGTGACAATACGGCTTGTGGGCCAAATCGAGGTGCCCACGAAAGCGAATTTTTTTCTAAAAGGGTCCACGATGTCTAGAACAAACGTGAAGTGGCTTTTTGAGTCTGGGAAGTCATAAAATTAATGTAAATGTCACTTTGAAGAGTTCGTATCGAGATAATGTCAAGTGCATGTCCCATCTCGATCAGAAACAGTCCTGAGGGTATATGGGACCGTTTGAACAAAATACTGTCCCGTTTACGGCGATTAAGACGTTTGGCCATGCCTGCGAAATTCCATGAGCGGATCTAAGACTGAATAATTATTACGTCACATGTCCGAGAGAGGAGTTAGGACGAATTTTTTCCAAAACATATTATATAAATTTTTCGGCCTGTTCCTGTGCAAATGCATCCCGGAACGTCGGCTTATCGAAAGGAGAGCTATTTGGTCGATTTATGAGCAATTTAAGAAAAAAATGCATCAAAATTTTCAAAATATATCGCATCATGGCTCGTGGAGTGACAATACGGCTTGTGGTCCAAATCGAGGTGTCCACGAAAGCGAATTTTCTTCTAAAAGGGTCCACGATGTCTAGAACAAATGTGAGGTGGCTTTTTGAGTCTGGGAAGTTTTAAAATTCATGTAAATATCACTTTGAAGAGTTCGTATCAAGATAATGTGAAGTACATATCCCATCTCGTTCAGAATCAGTCCTGAGGGTTTATGGGACCGTTTGAACAAAATACTGTCCCGTTTACGGCTATTAAGACGTTTGGCCAAGCCTGCAAATACCACGAGCGGATCTAAGACTGAATAATTATTACGTCACATGTCCGAGAGAGGAGTTAAGACGATTTTTTTCCAAAGGTATTATATTAATTTTTCGGCCTGTTCCTGTGCAAATGCATCCCGGAACGTCGACTTATCGAAAGAAAAGCTATTTGGTCGCCTTATAAGCAATTTAAAAAAAAATGCATCAAAATTTTCAAAATATATCGCATCATGGCTCGTGGAGTGACAATACGGCTTGTGGGCCAAATCGAGGTATCCACGAAAGCGAATTTTCTTCTAAAGGGGTCCACGATGTCTAGAAGAAATGTGAGGTGGCGTTTTGAGTCTGGGAAGTTTTAAAATTCATGTAAATAACAGTTTGAAGAGTTCGTATCAAGATAATGTGAAGTACATATCCCATCTCGATCAGAAACAGTCCTGAGGGTTTATGGGACCGTTTGAACAAAATACTGTCCCGTTTACGGCGATTAGGACGTTTGGCCATGCCTGCGAAATACCACGAGCGGATCTAAGACGGAATAATTATCACGTCACATGTCCGAGAGAGGAGTAAGGACGAATATTTTTTCCAAAACATATAATAATTTTCCGGCCTGTTCCTGTGCAAATGCATCCCGGAACGTCGGCTTATCGAAAGGAGAGCTATTTGGTCGCCTTATGAGCAATTTAAAAAAAAATGCATCAAAATTTTCAAAATATATCGCATCATGGCTCGTGGAGTGACAATACGGCTTGTGGGCCAAATCGAGGTGTCCACGAAAGCGAATTTTCTTCTAAAAGGGTCCACGATGTCTAGAACGAATGTGAGGTGGCTTTTTGAGTCTGGGAAGTTTTAAAATTCATGTAAATAACAGTTTGAAGAGTTCGTATCAAGATAATGTGAAGTACATATCCCATCTCGATCAGAAACAGTCCTGAGGGTTTATGGGACCGTTTGAACAAAATACTGTCCCGTTTACGGCGATTAAGACGTTTGGCCATGCCTGCGAAATACCACGAGCGGATCTAAGACGGAATAATTATTACGTCACATGTCCGAGAGAGGAGTCAGGACGAATATTTTTTCCAAAACATATAATAATTTTCCGGCCTGTTCCTGTGCTAATGCATCCCGGAACGTCGGCTTATCGACAGGAGAGCTATTTGGTCGCCTTATGAGCAATTTAAAAAAAAAATGCATCAAAATTTTCAAAATATATCGCATCATGGCTCGTGGAGTGACAATACGGCTTGTGGGCCAAATCGAGGTGTCCACGAAAGCGAATTTTCTTCTAAAAGGGTCCACGATGTCTAGAACAAACGTGAGGTGGCTTTTTGAGTCTGGGAAGTTATAAAATTCATGTAAATATCACTTTGAAGAGTTCGTATCGAGATAATGTGAAGTACATGTCCCTTCTCATTCAGAATCAGTCCTGAAGTTTTATGGGATAGTTTCAACAAAATACTGCCCCGTTTACGGCGATTAAGACGTTTGGCCAAGCCTGCAAAATACCACGAGCGGATCTAAAACTGAATAATTATTACGTCACATGTCCGAGAGAGGAGTTAAGACGAATTTTTTCCAAAGATATTATATTAATTTTTCGGCCTGTTCCTGTGCAAATGCATCCCGGAACGTCGGCTTATCGAAAGAAAAGCTATTTGGTCGCCTTATGAGCAATTTAAAAAAAAAATGCATCTTCAAAATATATCGCATCATGGCTCGTGGAGTGACAATACGGCTTGTGGACCAAATCGAGGTGTCCACGAAAGCGAATTTTCTTCTAAAAGGGTCCACGATGTGTAGAACAAACGTGAAGCGGCTATTTTGGTCTGGGAAGTTATAAAATTCATGTAAATGTCACTTTGAAAAGTTCGTATCGAGATAATGTGAAGTGCATGTCCCATCTCGATCAGAAACAGTCCTGAGGGTTTATGGGACCGTTTGAACAAAATACTGTCCCGTTTACGGCGATTAAGACGTTTGGCAATGCCTGCGAAATACCACGAGCGGATCTAAGACTGAATAATTATTACGTCACATGTCCGAGAGAGGAGTTAGGACGAATTTTTTCCAAAACATATTATATTAATTTTCCGGCCTGCTCCTGTGCAAATGCATCCCGGAACGTCAGCTTATCGAAAGGAGAGCTATTTGGTCGCCTTATGAGCAATTTAAAAAAAAAATGCATCAAAATTTTCAAAATATATCGCATCATGGCTCGTGGAGTGACAATACGGCTTGTGGGCCAAATCGAGGCGTCCACCAAAGCGAATTTTCTTCTAAAAGGGTCCACGATTTCGAGAACAAACGTGAAGTGGCTTTTTGGGTCTGGGAAGTTATAAATTTCATGTAAATGTCACTTTGAAGAGTTCGTATCGAGATAATGTGAAGTGCATGTCCCATCTCGTTCAGAATCAGTCCTGAGGGTTTATGGGACCGTTTGAACAAAATACTCTCCCGTTGACGACGATTAAGACGTTTGGCCATGCCTGCAAAATACCACGATCGGATCTAAGACTGAATAATTATTACGTCACATGTCCGAGAGAGGAGTTAAGACGAATTTTTTCCAAAGATATTATATTAATTTTTCGGCCTGTTCTTGTGCAAATGCATCCCGGAACGTCGGCTTATCGAAAGAAAAGCTATTTGGTCGCCTTATGAGCAATTTAAAAAAAATGCATCAGAATTTTCAAAATATATCGCATCATGGCTCGTGGAGTGACAATACGGCTTGTGGTCCAAATCGAGGTGTCCACGAAAGCGAATTTTCTTCTAAAAGGGTCCACGATGTCTAGAACAAATGTGAAGTGGCTTTTTGAGTCTGGGAAGTTATAAAATTCATGTAAATGTCACTTTGAAGAGTTCGTATCGAGATAATGTCAAGTGCATGTCCCACCTCGATCAGAAACAGTCCTGAGGGTATATGGGACCGTTTGAACAAAATACTGTCCCGTTTACGGCGATTAAGACGTTTGGCCATGCCTGCGAATTACCGCGAGCGGATCTAAGACGGAATAATTATTACGTCACATGTCCGAGAGAGGAGTTAGGACGAATATTTTTTCCAAAACATATAATAATTTTCCGGCCTGTTCCTGTGCAAATGCATCCCGGAACGTCGGCTTATCGAAAGAAAAGCTATTTGGTCGCCTTATGAGCAATTTAAAAAAAAAATGCATCAACATTTTCAAAATATATCGCATCATGGCTCGTGGAGTGACAATACGGCTTGTGGGCCAAATCGAGGCGTCCACCAAAGCGAATTTTCTTCTAAAAGGGTCCACGATTTCGAGAACAAACGTGAAGTGGCTTTTTGGGTCTGGGAAGTTACAAATTTCATGTAAATGTCACTTTGAAGAGTTCGTATCGAGATAATGTGAAGTGCATGTCCCATCTCGATCAGAAACAGTCCTGAGGGTTTATGGGAATGTTTGAACAAAATACTGGCCCGTTTACGGCGATTAAGACGTTTGGCCATGCCTGCGAAATACCACGATCGGATCTAAGACTGAATAATTATTACGTCACATGTCCGAGAGAGGAGTTAATACGAATTTTTTCCAAAAAATATTATATTAATTTTCTGGCCTGTTCCTGTGCAAATGCATCCCGGAACGTCGGCTTATCGAAAGAAAAGCTATTTGGTCGCCTTATGAGCAATTTAAAAAAAAAATGCATCAAGATTTTCAAAACATATCGCATTATGGCTCGTGGAGTGACAATACGGCTTGTGGGCCGAATCGAGGCGTCCACGAAAGCGAATTTTTTTCTAAAAGGGCCCGCGATGTCCAGAACAAACGTGAAGTGGCTTTTTGGGTCTGGGAAGTTATAAAATTCAAGTAAATGTCACTTTGAAGATTTTGTATCAAGATAATGTGAAGTACATGTCCCATCTCGTTCAGAATCAGTCCTGAGGATTTATCGGACCGTTTGAAGAAAATACTGTCCTGTTTACGGCGATTAAGACGTTTGGCCATGCCTGCGAATTACCACGAGCGGATCTAAGACGGAATAATTATTACGTCACATGTCCGAGAGAGGAGTTAGGACGAATATTTTTTCCAAAACATAATAATTTTCCGGCCTGTTCCTGTGCAAGTGCATCCCGGAACGTCGGCTTATCGAAAGGAGAGCTATTTGGTCGCCTTATGAGCAATTTGAAAAAAAAATGCATCAAAATTTTCAAAATATATCGCATCATGGCTCGTGGAGTGACAATACGGCTTGTGGGCCAAATCGAGGTGTCCACGAAAGCGAATTTTCTTCTAAAAGAGTCCACGATGTCTAGAACAAATGTGAGGTGGCTTTTTGAAACTGGGAAATTTTAAAATTCATGTAAATGTCACTTTGAAGAGTTCGTATCGAGATAATGTGAAGTGCATGTCCCATCTCGATCAGAAACAGTCCTGAGGGTTTATGGGACCGTTTGAACGAAATACTGTCCCGTTTACGGCGATTAAGACGTTTGGCCATGCCTGCGAAATACCACGAGCGGATCTAAGACTGAATAATTATTACGTCACATGTCCGAGAGGGGAGTTAGGACGAATTTTTTCCAAAAGATTTTATATTAATTTTCCGACCTATTCCTGTGCAAATGCATCCCGGAACGTCGGCTTATCGAAAGAAAAGCTATTTGGTCGCCTTATGAGCAATTTAAAAAAAAATGCATCAAAATTTTCAAAATATATCGCATCATGGCTCGTGGAACGACAATACGGCTTGTGGGCCAAATCGATTCGTCCACGAAAGCGAATTTTCTTCTAAAAGGGCCCACGATGTCTAGAACAAACGTGAAGTGGCTTTTTGGGTCTGGGAAGTTATAAAATTCATGTAAATGTGACTTTGAAGAGTTCGTATCGAGATAATGTGAAGTACATGTCCCATCTCGTTCAGAATCAGTCCTGAGGATTTATCGGAACGTTTGAACAAAATACTGTCCCGTTTACGGCGATTAAAAGACGTTTGACCATGCCTGCGAAATACCGCGAGCGGATCTAAGACTGAATAATTATTCACATGTCCGAGAGAGGATTTTTTTCCAAAAGATATTATATTAATTTTCCGGCCTGTTCCTGTCCAAATGCATCCCGGAACGTCGGCTTATCGAAAGGAAAGCTATTTGGTCGCCATATGAGCCATTAAAAAAAAATGCATCAAAATTTTCAAAATATATCCATCGTGGTTCGTGGAGTGACAATACGGCTTGTGGGCCAAATAGACATGTTCGTGAATGCGAGTTTTCTTCTAAAAGGGTCCACATTGTCTAGAACAAACCTGAAGTGGCTTTTTGGGTCTGGGAAGTTGTAAAATTCATTTAAATGTCACTTTGGCCAGTTCGTATCGAGATAATGTGAAGTACATGTCCACGAGCGCGAATTTTCTTCTAAAAGGGTCCACGCTGTCTAAAGCACACGTGAAGTGGCTTTTTGAGTCTGGGAAGTTATAAAATTCATGTAAATGTCACTTTGTAGAGTTCGTATCGAGATAATGTGAAGTACATGTCCCATCTCGTTCAGAATCAGTCCTGAGGGTTTATGGGTCCGTTTGAACAAAATACTGTCCCGTTTACGGCGATTAAGCTGCTTGGCCAAGCCTGCAAAATACCACGAGCGGATCTAAGACTGAATAATTATTACCTTACATATCCGAGAGAGGAGTTAGGACGAATTTTTTTCAAAAGACATATTAATTTTTCGGCCTGTTCCTGTGCAAATGCATAGCGGAACGTCGGCTTATCGAAAGGAATGCTATCTGGTAGCTTTATGAGCACTTAAAAAAATACAGATCAAAATTTTCAAAATATATTCCATCCTGGCTCGTGGAGTGACAATACGGCTTGTGGGCCAAATCGAGATGTTCGCGAACCCCAATTTTCTTCTAAAAGGGTCCACGAGGTCTAGAGCAAACGTGAAGTTGTAAAACTCATATGAAAATGTCGCTTTGAAAAGTTTGTATCGAGAGAATATGAAGTACATATCCCATCTCGTTCAGAGTCAGTCCTGAGGGTTTATGGGATCGTTTGAACAAGAAACTGTCCCGTTTGCAGAGTTGGGATGTTAGGCTATTTCCGCAAAATGCCACCAACGGGCTTAAGATGAACAATTATTACGTCACATGTCCGAAAGAGGATTTAGAACGATTTTTCAGGAAAGATATTATTTTTAATTTCCGGCCTATTGTACAGTATTTTACCACTGTTGCTCCGGCGCTGTTTTTTTGCTTATGCCGAGGGTAACGAGAGAAGGGATCATAAAAAACTGGATTTTGACATTCGCGCACATAGGGTGTTGGTAATGACAGTAGTGACAGGTGACAGGTGTCATTCTCAAAACTAGTGAGGTTAGGACTTAGGAGAAGATAAACAAATTGAGAATGGGAAAATTAAATCAATTAATCGGTTATTTTTAAATGGTTGAAGGCCTGAAGGAAAAGCGTATCTCAAGAGAACGTTGGCAGTAAACTTCAGAGGAAAGGGGCCAAATTTTTCACCCCAAGGTCTGTTTTAAAAGGAGGTCTAAGTGCCTTCTCCGACCTCGAAACGAAAAACGACACAAGTAAGTGTATACTAATTCATTGGGTAATCAGTTGAGTTAATTCGAGTCTTTGCAGATACTCCAGGTATTCGAGGATATCAAAGAAAATCCGTCATCAAGGAGTATTCCAGGTGCTCAAGGATATCAAAGAAAATCCGTCATCAAGGGGAAATCTGGTGTATAAAATTCCGTCTGCTGTTTACACCCTAATCCAGTTGATCTTTACAAAAATTTGATGTTGCAACAAATTGGTAAGGTTTTTTGCATGTTTTATTAACAAATGTAACTGCATTCTTTATAAAGTAGTGATTGCATGTCACGAAGTTGCCAGGTATTCGTTTACAGCCTTGCTTGATTGTTACTGCAAAAGTTATTGAAGTTTCAAAAAATCGCATGTTAAATTTCCATAAAGCCAAGTCGCAAACAATGCAAGGTAGATAGCTATAGTAGAGGGCTGCCTCTAGGCGGAATTTCCAATGAACTACATCGGACTTAAGATGATTTCGTTATTATATGATTATTATTTTCAGAGGAGTTGAGCGGAGACTAGGCAGAAGTCTTAGATGCCAATTTTCGTCTTAAGTCCGGCGGCGAGCAGCGGACCTAGAGCTGATATTATAGTATTTCAGGATGAGCTACGGCAGCCTGGATATTAATATTATCCATTGGAATCCTGATCCTGATATTTGTATAACTTACATATACATAGGTACTTACTGTTAATCCAACGACGAAAATTTACGCCCTTGCATTTTGGTTGTAAAATTCAAAGCATAAGGGACATTTGTTACTGTTGGACCTAAAAGAGTATCCTACCTTTAAGCATCTCTCGTGTATTTTTCTGCAGCAGCAGTGGCATTTGTAAACTTTACCATATTGTGGTAATTGGTTTCCTAAATCACCAGCACATGCCATACATTTCTCCTTCATATTTTCTGAATTTTCTAAAAGTATATTATTTATGTTACCTTTAATTGTATCAAGATTTAATGGCGTTGAAAATGGTTTGTTTTCGAAAACACAATTGATATAATGAATCACGTATAGTCCACAACTATAAGAGTCGGGTTGGTGTACTGCCTCTCTAGCACAAGAAATTGTAAAATTATCCAATGTCATGTTCAATCCATATTGAATTTTGTACTCTCGGAAAAATGTACAGAATCTTATGAAGGTTTGATCAAGTTCATTGATTCGACTTTCATTTATCTTGGAATCAATTAGTTTAAATGTGCGTTTGTTGAAGTCGACCATAAATAGCACAAAATGTCCGCTAAATAGCGTGGGCATTAACAAAATTTCACCTGTTAATTTAGGCAAGCTTGCGTAAAATTCTTGAGGAAGTTGTCCTTGTTCATATCCATGAAGTATGTATCTATTTTTAATCGGATGACAGAAAATTGTAACTTTACTTGTTTGAATATCTCTACCCAAATCTTTGAGGTTTTGATAGTATATATTCAGATAAGTGGACATACCTTCTGCAGTGACTTCATTTTGTGCGTTTGTATTCGTAAGTGGCTCATAGTCCTCAAAAGTCAAGTCTCTGGAGCCATTTAATAAGCCATTATATTTATGAGCGTACCTCGCTATGACGTAAGAATCGCCTAGATATTCTGTTTTCTTATAATACCCTGGATTGCTTATTAAGCCGTTTGTTAATAATATAGATAGACTGTGAGTACATAATATACAGTGATATTTAAAAGTGGCATCGGAATAACTTTGACTTTTTCTTAACAGTTTTCTCCTCTCACATAACTGATGAACCCACCGTTCACATTTACAACATTGTACCCACAACTCCCCTTTAAAGTGATCTTCTTTGCCACATATCAAACAAATATTTGACATGTTGTCAGACATATTCACTAATAATTGTTTGTAATCAGTAATGTAATCTGACTTATTGGAAAATATTTCATGAGAGCATTCTTCGACCATTGTTAAGCAACTATTATTTGGATCCTGGATTGTTAATTGTAATAAGTTTGCTTTAATTACTATGTCCCAATTTGTCTTCTTGAACGCATCATCATACTATATATTGTTTATGTAGTATTTGAAATTTTGCAATAAATTCTCACAGTTTATGATGTCTGTTTGTTCACGACTGGTATATACTAAGAAACAATGACTAACATTGTTTATCACAATTATAAACCATTCGCCGTCTATTAACAAAGGAATGAAAGTATGTTCTTGTCCCAGTGTACATAGAACATCGTTCTGTTTAAAGAGCGAGATTTTTGCTGCATACTTGGAAGACCATAGTGTCACTTTTCCTGTATCGACTTTTTCCGGTGCGTAATGACGTAATATTACATACATGAGTAAATTTAACAAATCATTGGTTGTGTCTAATGAATTGACAAAGTTGTAAAAGTCTGTCGCTTTCAAAATGACATTTTCGATATTTGGGGACGCCCCTGAATATATGGCCAATACAAATTCGGTTTTAGTTAAATTATTGTCTATGTAAAATTTGTAATTAGCAACAAGGCCATTTGATAACCTCTCAAGACTGATAATTATTGTTGTTGCCTCCGTTGGAGGCATGTGAATAAAGGTCACCTCATCTTCAAGTTGCAAAGATGCAAGCGATTCATCTGGGTGCTCCAAAGCATTTCTGAATCTTTTTGTGCAGCCAGGAGTTCTATCCCATTTCTCCTCTGCTTGAAATGGATCTGCTGAATCCAGTGATATGTTTTTGTCGTTTCTTTTTTTTTTGTTGTTTCCTAATTTTAGTTTGTTTAATTTTCTATCGAAATAGGTTTTCTTGCGTTTTCGTGTATTTGCTGATGGTACATTTTCATTAGTAACACCATCAGTAACAATTTTATTCATTTGCACGTGATAATACTCTTCCCCTGGTTTTGGTTTGGATGCTCGTCGCTTTTCCCGAACACCCATACCAGAAACTGCCTTGTGTACACTTAATACATGTCGTCTTGGCACTCTTAAAAAATTAGTTGGTATTAATTTCTTTTCTTTGCCTAGTAAAATATTTTTAAGAAGAGAAAACCAACCTTCGACAGTTGCATTACTGGTGCGCTCACTGTCAGTGTTTTTGTGCATTACCAAAGACCACATTGGATAAAATGGTAAATAACGTTTTAAAAATGTTTCTAATAACGTTATATTATACAAACCATTCGTGATACTGATGTCAGACAAATCATCATCAGATACTTATTGTTTTCGTAAGTTTCCTTAAAGTTTTTTTTTTTTTTGGTTGAAAAAGGGGGAAGTTATGGTCCGTTAGGTATCCCAAATTAATAAGGAGCTAATTTCCTGCTATATATATATATTTCGACTAAATTTTATAATTCGTCATCTTCAGGCAGGCTGAAATCGTCATACAATAAATTAGCAATTAAACTGCAGTCCTTTCAAAAATCAAATGAGGTTATGACATGTGATCATCTGATTTTTGAAAAATGATGTTATGATGGAAATATTAAACAAATTGTTTTTATAAAAACGGGATTATCATTATACTTACGAAGAATTAAGCTATTTGTTCACAAAAATGCATTTTTAAAGTTTTGCAACTGGGTGCTTGAAGTATTTATAAAATGGACTATTTTCGCGCAAAGAAGTGCATGTCTCATCGTTCGATGAATCGATATTGTCCCCTTTATTGACTGAATGGTTGACTAACTCGTCATTTTCTTCACAATTTTGAACTTCAAGTGTATTACTAGCAGCCTCCAACTGGTCTACAGCCTCTTTTACTTCATCAGTAATTCGCTTGCTACTCAAAATTGTGACGACTTGTTTAAACCATGGTATGAAAATTGAATGATTTGGCTAACACTGTTTTGAACCTTTTTTTTGTTTGAAAATTACTTTTTTTGCAACAATTTTCAACTAATTTTGTTACGTTTTTCATTAAATGTGCACAGCACGTTTTTATTAAAACAAAATTATTTGGTGTTTGGTGCCTTTTTTCGATTATATCGAAACATTTCTGCAAGTAAAGCGGCAGTGTGAGATTGTTATTTAAGCTCCAAGTTAGAGCATGCAGATTAGCATAACTGAAATCACTTACTGCTATTTTAAATGGATGTACGGATTTACAAGATCTCAAGAAATTTTTAAGAAAATGTTCGATTGTGTTGGTGTCATGTTTTTCAGAAAGCATTTCAAGTAAAGGGCATGTTTCTCCAGTTTGTTTGATTTTTGCTACTCCACAATAATACAGGATTTTGGAGTTAAATCCTTTTTGACTGACAACATTTCCAGTTGCATCAAAATAGAGAACTGGTTCAATCGCTTTCTTGCATAGTTCAATTTGTTCGTCACTATAAACATGAACTGCTAGTGGTCGCGAGACAAGTTTTATATACTCTGGGTGATCTTTCATCATTGCATACAGATCTAGAAATGGATCACTGTCTCGTATAAAAGCACGTTTGCCTTGGGATTTAATTGTATTTAATACTTCCCTGGTAGGTTTACCTTGCAGATTACCTCTTGAAGCAGCTAACATGTTCAGTTTTATCCTGTTTTGCTGTTCCATCTTGCTTGGAGCTACATGCTTTAATTGATTTTTAAGAAAGTCGCGTTCATTTCCGCGTATCTGACGTGTCATTTGCCATTTATGGCAATAATTTAGTGAAATGCTTATTACATTCACGATACGATTCCCATAATTATCAGATTTCCTTGGTATTCTCAACTTGATATTTTTGCAGTTATATGAATTATGACTACAGTACATGTAGACCACAAAATAGTTCTTGCTTTGATGCTTTTTATTGCAGTTGAATAGACATGTATTATTAATAACTTGCAGTTTAGATCTTAGTAAAGTATAAAAACTGCTTTTTATAAGCTTGTCAGATTTTGTATCATAAATATAATTCCATTCATTAATGGTAATGTTAAAGCTACCCTCATGTTGGGAACATTTGCTATAACCTTTAGACTTGAAAAGTTGCAGTGGGTTTGTAGCCACGTTAACAGAGTTATGCGGCGCAACTATTGAGAAATTAACATCACTTCGTAATAAGTTGTCAACTGAATGAGGAATATTAATATATTCATCTGTAATATTATGCTCATTATTATTTGCACAATTTATAGATGTTTCCCCAAATCTTTCGGACAATTCTGAAATGTTATTAGAAATAATTCCATCATCTCGTTTGTCAATAACAAGCGATGATTTTGAGTTATTAATACTATTCACTTGAAACGATGGCGTAGATGTTTTCATATTACCATCGCTTTTACAATAGATGTCTACATTATAGTCCATGTCATCCGAACAATTAAATGATACATTTGTCTTAGATGCATGTTTAGTAGAAAATGACTGTTCTGAAAATGTCGACAAGTTATGGTCAGATGCATTTTCAGTTAGTCCGATGGAAAATGTTGATAGTTTACAATCAGAAAAATTTCCAACTGAAAATGTCGACAAGTTATGGTCAGATGCATTTTCAGTTAGTCCGTTGGAAAATGTTGACGGTTTACCGTCAGAAAAAATTGCAACGGATGCAGGTTGTGATGAAAATGTCGACAAGTTATGGTCAGATGCATTTTCATTCACAAACTTCTGGTTTTTGAAATATTGTCCAAAATTCTTAGTATTCCGCTTAATTATTCTTAAAATATTTCTTTTCTCATCAAGTTGTTGTTTTTTACTAAGCTTTTTATTGATAACAGCATCGAGTAATTTGTCAGAACCTTTCAAATTTTGAAGTTTTTCAAACGTAATGCTGTTATCAATACTTAAGAATTTTTGGACCAAATTATAATTATAATTATCATTCGACATTATTTAATTTAACAGAAGGTAAACTCACCACAACGAAACACAAAAGAAACCACCACGAAAACCACTTCTGTCAAAGAATAAATAATTTTTCGAAGACAATTGAACATCATGGCTTACTAGAAATAAACATCATGGCTTACCTACTAGAAATAAACATTTGATCACAGTTTTTCACAATCATTTTAGAATAATAATTATTTATTTAATTAGTTACAATCGTAATATTACATTTTAATGGAAAGCAAATTTAAAATAAAAACATCTTTTAAGATCTCCTTCACAGAACCGGGAAGTTGGCAACGTAGTTGAAGCACAAATGAAGGTAAGGTGGCACATCGTTAGTGCTTCGTTAGTGCTTCATTGTGCTTCACATTGTAAGTCAACAACACCAACTGCTTAGCCGCTATAAGGAAACAAAACTTTTGTTGCCAACTTCACACCTGGCAACACAGGTGCTCCTAGCAGTAATTCATGTTATCACAGCTTTAGTGCTTCCTTTGTGCCTCATTGTGCTTCAGAATTTATTGCGTTAAGTCCAATAGTACATGAATTATAAGCTAAAGAAGAATGACAGCCTAGCAACAACTTTGAAGCACAATCGACCGAAAGGCGTAGAATCGATAGTGCTTCCTTTGTGCCTCATTGTGCTTCAGAACTTATTGCCTCAAGTCCAATAGTACATGAATTATAAGCCAAAGATGAATGACAGAGCCTAGCAACAACTTTGAAGCACAGTCAACCAAAAGGCGTATAATCGATAGTGCTTCGTTTGTGCCTCATTGTGCTTCAGAACTTATTGCGTCAAGTCCAATAGTACATGAATTATAAGCTAAAGAAGGATGACAGCCTAGCAACAACTTTGAAGCACAATCGACCGAAAAGCGTAGAATCGATAGTGCTTCGTTTGTGCTTCATTGTGCCTCATAACTTATTGCGCTCGGTCCAATAGTACATGAATTACAGGCTAAAGAAGAATGACAGCCAGCAACAACTTTGAAGCACAATCGATCAAAAGGCGTATAATCGATAGTGCTTCGTTTGTGCTTCATTGTGCCTCATAACTTATTGCGTTAAGTCCAATAGTACCTGAATTATAAGCAAAAGATGAATGACAGAGCCTAGTCAACCAAAGGGCGTGTAATCGATAGTGCTCCGTTTGCGCTTCATTGTGCCTCATAACTTATTGCGCTCAGTCCAGTAGTACACGAATTATAAGCTAAAGAAGAATGACAGCCTAGCAACAACTTTGAAGCACAATCGATCAAAAGACGTATAATCGATAGTGCTTCGTTTGTGCTTCATTGTGCCTCATAACTTATTGCGCTCAGTCCAGTAGTACACGAATTATAAGCTAAAGAAGAATGACAGCCTAGCAACAACTTTGAAGCACAATCGATCAAAAGGCGTATAATCGATAGTGCTTCGTTTGTGCTTCATTGTGCCTCATAACTTATTGCGTTAAGTCCAATAGTACATGAATTATAAGCAAAAGACGCTCCTCAGTCTGTCCGTCAGATAACTTGAGAACGGATTGAGATATCGAGCAGAAACTTGATAGGCGGCGTCGTTTCCATAAAAGTATAAACATAACTTGAGAACGAAAGCAGACATCGAAAGTCTCGGCGGGGATTGCTTTTGGGCCATATCGGACCAAGGGGGTAGGAGTTAGAGGTGAAAAACCAAAAAACTTATTGCAATTAATTGCAATAACTCCAGAACTAGTGAAGGTATCTTGCTGAAAATTGGTATGCACGTTCGAACCTCCAGTATGTTGAAGGTGAAGGGGTGCTAATTTCGGGGGATGAAATTTAGAGGATGAAAACTACAAAAAATATGGTAACTCCGCAAGGGTTGCACGCAGCTGTTGGAAACTCAACGTACTCACATATACCTAACGGTGAAATCTTGCGGGGGATGCGTTTTTCGTTAAATCGAACAAATGGAGTGGAAATTAGGGGTTACAACTCGAAATTCCGCTTAATAAGTATTGGCCGAAATTGGCGTCATTCGATAGATTTCCGTTAATGATTCAAAAAAGGTGTCTTTCATATTTTGAGAAAAACCACCCTTAAAGGCGCTACAACGCCTAACATGCAGAAACATAAAAATACGAGAACTCAAAAACTACTCAACATATCAAGGCAGAATTTGGTGTTAATTTTCAGTGACATTATAGGTGGATGGACAAATTTTCACTAAGATCTGACAAGAGTGATGAAACTTAAGGGTTAAAACTTGAAATTTCTTCGAGTAAATGATAGCATGAAGTTACGGGGTTCGATAGATTTCGGTCAACTATTGAAAAAAGGTCTTATGATTTTTCAACCTAAAACAAACCCTTAGGCTATTAACCACCCCTAACTCTTTCAAGCGGATAAATATCTTATTTATTTTTTCTGAAACCCTATTGTTTTGTTTATGAACAACTGAAGTCAGTACATACGCAAGGAGTTATGTAACACCGAAAAAATAAACTCACCCCTGTAAATCATAAAGGGGTGAAATCATGAGAGGTTGAAAACATGAATCAACAAATCACTGCAATTTTTCAACGAATTGGATTAGGGTGGTGAAATTGAAAACACAACTTCCTTTGACCCAGAGAAGCAATATCTTCTCCGAAACTGTGAGATCTTACGCACTGCATTTTCGAGAAAGGAAAAGTGAATTTTAGGAGATATTTAGGGGATGAAAGTTAGCGGTGGAAACTCGAATTTTCACGGAATAATATAGGGTTGAAATTAATACCGTTCGATAACTTTCTATTATTGGTACAAGAAAGGTATTATTCATCACTCGCGAAAAACGACCCTTAAAGGCGGTACAATCCCCTAACCTGCCGAAACACAAAAATGCGAGAACTGAAAAACTGCTCAACGTATCAGGGCTGGAGTTGATGATTGTGGTAATTTATAGCGCCACTGTAGGCGGATGGGCAAATTTTCATTATGATCTAACAAGGGGGATGAAATTTAATAGTTGAAAATGGAAACTTCTTCATACAAGTGGTGGAATAAAATTATGGAGTTCGATAGATTTCGGTCAACCATCTTAAGAGTCTTCAACCTAAAACCAACCCCTACGCTACTAACAACCCCTAAGCCCTAGCAAGCGGAGTAAATACATTTTATTAATTTTTTTGGGCTTTCTTTTGATTTTTTAATAATTCAAAGTCATTTTCATTAATTTTTAATAATTAACATATCTTCAATTTTTCAACCCCTTTCATGAAATTTGAACCCTCAGAAAGCAAAATTTACCCAGACCGCTTCTTTTTCCGTGTGATCTTCGCTAGTTCTACTCAGTTCTACTTAACTGCAGTTCATTTTCACCCCTCTTGATTTTTCATCCCCCTTAACCACTTTTCAAACGCCCAAGGGTTAATTTTGTAAAATTCGCTCAGTTTTGCCTTTTTTCGGTAATAAATTTTACTCATATGGATTGTTCTTTTTCACTTTTTCGACCCCCTGCGCAATATTTCAACCCCCAGGGTGCTATGGGTGCCAGGGTGCTATGTTATATAATGAATTGCCAGCTGATATAAGATCTAAGCAGACTACGTCGTTCAAAAGGACTGTTTCAAAGCTTTTCCTGGACAATGCGTTCTATAGTATTGATGAATTTTTGTCCCACTCATTTAACATGATTGTACTTATGATTGTATTGTAATATTTTGTAACAAACCTGATAATTTCACTGATTGTAAATTGAAAGGTGAATAAAGTATGTTTATTGTTTATGTTTATGTAAAAGCCAAATTTGCATAATTGGCTTATTTTCGTGTTATTTTCTGTAATTCTGTTTAATTACGATGAATTTTCATCCCCTTTGACGTTTCATCCCCCTTTACAATTTTTTAACCCCCCCAAGTGCTAATTTGGCAAAATTTGCGTAATTTCGTTTTTCTTCGACAAAAAATTGAACTCATTTGGGATTCAGTTTACCTTTTACAATTTTCCAGTTTTCTTCGCAATAGGTATAAGTGTAAGTATGTATTTCAACTCCCACAAAATTTGGCGAATTTTGAAAAATTAACACTTGGGGCTGAAAAATCGCGAAAAGGGATGAAAAATCGAGAGGAATGAAAATTAAGTGTGATTGAGTAGAATTACGAAATATAACACGAAAATAACCAAATTATGCAATTAACACAATTTGGTTAGTTTCGTGTTCTATTTCGTAATTATACTTAATCACACTTGATTTTCATTCCTCTCGATTTTTCATCCCTTTTTGCGATTTTTCAGCCCCTAGTGTTAATTTTTCAAAATTCGCCAAATTTTGTTTTAATTCCTGCAATTCTTTTCATTTACTCATTTGCTTTATATTGTCATTCTTTTTACTTTTCAACCCTCAAATTTTTTTTCTGTTCATTTTCTGCTTTTTAATTTTGTAACAACATTTCGCCTTCTTGACACATCTGTGCGTCTGCGGAGGCACTACTACTAGGGGCACATTTGTAAAATCTGCACCCAAAACTACACATTAAAATAAATCATTAACGGTGATAAACATCAACAGGGATACACTTCGCAGTAACTTTCCTTTTTTTAACCTCCCCCTTCGCCCTTCCAAATTAAAAAAGGTAGCCAGTGAAGCGGCACAAACCTCCCCAACCTTGAATCGTCGAAATATAAAATTATTTGACTACATAATTGTTATACTACTGACTTTTACACTACCAAAATGCACTCAGCTCCTCTATAGTGTTTGAACAAAGCTTTGTCATATTCTCCGAGCCTGAAAACGTAAAGATCTGCTCAGGCTTTACGTATCCCGATTTTGACACTTTTGACCTCGTTTTTGACTTATCTCCTACTTTTTCATTTTAAGGTTAACAGCATCAAAAATGGTACATCAGTCAGCCCACCCATTATTTTTCAAAATCTTGATTTTTTTGAATTTTTTGACAAAAAGCGTGGGATTAAATTTTTAGAATAACAATTTGAATGTCGTCTGCTTGGTGTTGTCAAAAACAGGTGTTTATGTTCAAAATTTTAAAGTTCATGTGCCAAAAAAGCAGTAGATATCGTCCGATCTTCACCAAAAGCTTTTCAGCTCATCAGGGCCGGTGTACCGGGGGCTAGACCTTCTGCCACAATTTCATACAAATTGGTTCGGTAGTTCGGTAGCAGACCCAAAAACGTATACATCTGTGTTTATCTCGAAAGGGAGGTTACTGCAATTGGTCCAAAATTGAAAATCGAGATAAAGGCAGACCTTTACGTTTTCGAGTATGGAGAATGCGAAATTTCCACAGAAGGCTTATTGGTGGCCCCTGATGAGCTGAAAAGCTTTTGGTGAAGATCGGACGATATCTACTACCTTAGTAACTTTTTTGGTTACATCACGGAGTCGGTAACTTATGAGGCACAATGAAGCACAAAAGAAGCACTATCGATTATACGCGTTTCGGTCGATTGTGCTTCAAGGTTGTTGCTAAGCTGTCATTCTTCTTTAGCTTGTAATTCATGTACTATTGGACTTAACGCAATAAGTTATGAGGCACAATGAAGCACAAACGAGGCACTATCGATTATACGCCTTTTGATCGATTGTGCTTCAAAGTTGTTGCTGGCTGTCATTCTTCTTTAGCCTGTAATTCATGTACTATTGGACCGAGCGCAATAAGTTATGAGGCACAATGAAGCACAAACGAAGCACTATCGATTCTACGCCTTTCGGTCGATTGTGCTTCAAAGTTGTTGCTAGACTGTCATTCTTCTTTAGCTTATAATTCATGTACTATTGGACTTGACGCAATAAGTTCTGAAGCACAATGAGGCACAAACGAAGCACTATCGATTATACGCCTTTTGGTTGACTGTGCTTGAAAGTTGTTGCTAGGCTCTGTCATTCGTCTTTTGCTTATAATCCATTTACTGTTGGACTTAATGCAATAAGTTATGAGGCACAATGAAGCACAAATGAAGCACTATCGATTCTACGCCTTTCGGTCGATTGTGCTTCAAAGTTGTTGCTAGGCTGTCATTCTTCTTTAGCTTATAATTCATGTACTATTGGACTTGACGCAATAAGTTATGAGGCACAATGAAGCACAAACGAAGCACCATCGATTATACGCCTTTTGGGTGACTGTGCTTCAAAGTTGTTGCTAGGCTCTGTCATTCATCTTTTGCTTATAATCCATTTATTATTGGACTTAATGCAATAAGTTATGAGGCACAATGAAGCACAAATGAAGCACTATCGATTCTAGGCCTTTCGGTCGATTATGCTTCAAAGTTGTTGCTAGGCTGTCATTCTTCTTTAGCTTATAATTCATGTACTATTGGACTTAACGCAATAAATTCTGAAGCACAATGAGGCACAAAGGAAGCACTAAAGCTGTGATAACATGAATTACTGCTAGGAGCACCTGTGTTGCCAGGTGTGAAGTTGGCAACAAAAGTTTTGTTTCCTTATAGCGGCTAAGCAGTTGGTGTTGTTGACTTACAATGTGAAGCACAATGAAGCACTAACGAAGCACTAACGATATGCCACCTTACCTTCATTTGTGCTTCAACTACGTTGCCACTTTCACGGAGCCCTCTTTCACTGGCAGTGGGCATTTGCAACTTGTGGCGCATTCTTCGTAGTCATAACTGCTTTGCTGTGAAAAACTTCATTTTATTCCATTGTTAGCCCTCACTGTTGTCTCCTACAAGATAAGACACATTTAAACCACTTGACGAGGTGGGCAATTGGGGGTTCAGGGGTCTTTAGTTGTCGAGACCTGCACCCACATAGAAAAACCAACCTCATTCTCTTATTAATGCAATCCAAATGATGAAATTCACCCTGGGTGATCCGCTAGGCCTTGTTTTAATGTAAAAGCAGCTTTGCAATCATTTTCTTAGGTGGGCACTTGTGACTAGGGGGCATTCTTCGTGATCGTAATTGTTTTGCCATGGAAAGCCTCAATTTATTCTGTTGTTAAAAGTTTCCAGGAGATGAAACTGCACATAACACATCCTAATGTCCATCTTCTACAAGATAAGACACATTTAAACCACTTGACGAGGTGGGCAATTGGGGGTTCAGGGGTCTTTAGTTGTCGAGACCTGCACCCACATAGAAAAACCAACCTCATTCTCTTATTAATGCAATCCAAAAGATGAAATTCACCCTGGGTGATCCGCTAGGCCTTGTTTTAATGTAAAAGCAGCTTTGCAATCATTTTCTTAGGTTGTAGACCTGCTCTTCGTATTAATCGTTTCACGGTTCCACCAACGCCATCGCAGGCACCCTTACCATGTAATGTAACGAAAAAGTTCCATTCAACATCCATGTTAAAATTTTCGAAGGTTCACAATTTTTTTTTAATTTTTGTATTGTCCATCCAACAACACTCCCAAGTGTTATATTACGTCCTTCGCTGACAAATTTGCGCAAATTTCGATTAAGTGTAAACGTAGACGTGTCACAAGTCAAATAACAATACACCAATTTAAAAACTATTGACCCCTTGCAATTTTCACAAGGGAATTTTTGTCTTAGATTGGCTTCAGGAGTCTCCCATTACCGGCTTATACGCGAGTTCTGGGACACCCTGTATACAGACCTTCATTATTTCTATTATGAGGAATTCTTTATTTATTTGTTTATAATTCTTGCGAACAAAACTCTTAAAATATATGACAACTATAACTACTTGACAAAAATATTCGACTTAGTAACTTTTTGCTATACAGGGTGAGTCTGAAAGACTCTACATCCTTTATACCAAAGAATCTACTGTTCAAATGATGAAGCTTGGTGCAAAAATTATTGATGAATTGTGATTCCTCTTGAAGTTATAAGCCGCCAAAAATATTCATTTTTAGACGTTCTTTTTAAATATCTTTCGAAAGGTGTATCGTAAGATTTTGAATTTTTGCACAGCATTGTTGCAGACCAAGATGCAACTACTGATGGTACTTAAGACACTATCCAAAAAGCGGAACCCTGATATACAGGGTGGCCCCGATGTTATTTGCCCTTGAACTTTTTTATGTTTGACAATTATGCTAATCCATTGTCTTTGGAACGGCCTACAGGCTCAGCCTATTAGGAGATACCCCCGATGTTATAATTGATAATCAGATTATTCAGAAAGCGACTTGTGTGAAAACATTGGGCGTACTCTACGATTCTCAGTTGAAGTTCACTGAACAGGTTGACGCGATTTGCACGAAAACATATGTGGCTCTTAAACAGCTGGCTCCCTTGAGACTCTTACTCGGCAAGGATGCTAAAAAACTTCTGGTCGAAGCTTTAGTAACTCTGACGTGTTAGGTATAAAAGATAAAAATAATGGTTCCAATTACCCCGTGTTTCCATTTACCCGAACTGACCTTAACATATGTTGTTGATGTGTGTCATCAAAAAAACTGACAATATGTTTGTAATTTGGAATATTCGCCTAGTTGCAATTCTCTGCTCGGAGAAACTTAAACAAGTCCTTGTCTATAAAATGGGAACCCTCCACGACATTGTTATTTTTTATGTCAAAAGAAACCGTTTGTTTGGAGAATTGCCAATCCGGGTTATTAACATTTTTTGCATTTATGGGCACAATTTTATCCGAATAACGAGTTCAATTGCTTATTTCGTCCGGCAAAACTTTAATTTCATCTGTGACATTTAAAACATTTTTGAGCGATGTATTTGGAGACATGTCGTCGAAAAAGCTTTTCTCTAAGTCTTCTGTTTCGACACTTGGTGACCACGGTTTATTCTCCGCCGACTCAGCGAAATGTTTACTCTTTTTTTGGCGAAACAAACAAAACCTTCAAAATCAATCCGTTTGTGAGGCGTTGAAGTAAATTTCGGACCTGTCGGGTCCCAAAAATGTGTATGTCCTTATGGGGAAAAGTTTATCTTCGGCAGGCTCTATATCAAAAACTGTTCGTTTCTTTGGGGCAATGATAAGATTTGATCACGAGTTCGAAATCCACAACATACCAAAATTTCAGCCAAAATCTCTTTTAATTTTAAAGAAACTGAAGGATCCTTGTAACATTTGTCTACGTCAGTACAAATTATTTTCACAAAGTGCGCGCAACACGTGAATATTTGTCAAATCTTTACTTAATTTTACTTGGTTAAAGGCTTCTTCGAAACTTAAGTTTACGAATTCAATAAAACTCATGTTATTCCAATAATACGAGATTGCATTTATTAAGGCAAAAGTAAAATATACAACGGCTGTTGGAAAAATAGGCCAGATACCTAGTTTGCGGACGATGAACATTTTGAAACTTAGTAGCCATTTACCAATGGATTCAGTATCGTGTTCGCATGTGTCCATTTCAAAAATAGGACAAACCCGATTATTGTATGAGGACTGGATGATACTGGCGTAATAAAAAACCTTTTTGCCTTTTTTTGCGATTTTTCTAATTATGCTGCCCGTCGCATCAGTATGAACGATAGGCCACTCTGTCTGCCTCTTTACCATATCAAGTTGCTGGCCACTGAACACATAAACTGTCAAAGGATCAGCAACGTCGTCCCTGTCCCTATCGATACGCTGCAACGCTTCTGATCTAATTCTGACAGTACTTTCAGATTTGATGCCACTGATCATAATGGAAGGTGAGGCAGCCTTTATAGATTCAGTTCTTAACTCTTGTGCTTTTTTAAAATATGCAACTTTTTGCGACGCCGCCCTTTCCGGACAATTTACATAGCGCGTTAACTTGTCGTCTGGATTATGATTATAATTTAAACTTTGGCTCATTAAGATGAGTGCATGCCTCTCTGCTTGGACATTCGAAAATCCACAGATTCTTGTAATCAAATATTTGCAAAATTTATGAGCGCAATGTAAGTAAATTAACAATTCGTCCTGCTTTTTGCGATAACGTTTGCTTTTAAATATGGGTACGCATATGTTGTTGATGTGTCATCAAATAACTGACAATCGGCCTGATTCTATAAGAAAGTGGTTACGACTTAACCACTCAGCTGAGTGGTAAACTGCAAGGTCAGTGATTAAGATAAACACTGGGTTAAGTTTCGGATTTTATAAGTGAGAGGTGATTAAATTTCTAACCATTCTAACCTTAAAAACGTGGTTAAATCAACCACCAGGATTTTATGGTGGTTAAAGGCTAGTGACTGGTTTTTAATAGTGGAGAGTGTGTGGATCAAAGGAAAAAAATGGCTCTAAACGTGTGGCATGCATATTTTTTCGACGCATTTGAAGAAATTGTAAGAACGTATGAATTTTGTAGTAGCACTTTTGTGAATAAATCTCATGAGGCTGTTTTGGCTTATTTCCAGGAGGGCACATCGTATTCAGTGTCGAATTCTCAGAGACACTTCGAATCCATTCGAAATGTCTCACAGTCAATTTATGAAAATGTATCGTTTACCCCAAGCAATTGTGCAGGAAATTCTCATCCCCCGAATAGAGCCTTTTGTGCAGCAAGGAATTCGATCAAATTACATCCCGATACACATAAGGGTAAGCGAATTAGTTACAAACTCGCTGTGAATTAAAATTTGATCTGATAGGTATTAGGAACCCTGCATTTTTTGGCCCAAGGGTCTTATCAATCTGGTGTTGGGTGTGATAGATTTATAGCAGTTGCCCAAAGCACTGCAAGCAAAATTATGAGCGAAATAATTGAACTCATCGCAACCGAGTTATTTAGGGAACATGTAAAGTTTCCAACAGATGAAGAGGATGTTCATAATGTCATGAGGGGGTAGGTATGCATTCGTATACCTTGTATTTTTGTATGTACCTATTCTTTTAATTTTGTCTCAGTTTTGCAGAGAAGTTTGGTTTTCCTCGTGTGAAGGGAGCGATTGACTGCACCCACATTGCAAGTATTTCACCTCCAGTTAATGATCCAGTGCAGCCAGCTTTGGCATACTACAACAGGAAAGGTTATTACAGCATCAATGTCCAAGCTGTAAGAATCCCTCTATTTTATTTATACTACTTTTTATATACGTTAGATTTGTGACTCTGATCTGAAGATCCTGGCTATTAATGCAAGATTCCCAGGAGCTACACATGATGCTGCTATATGGGCCACATCAACCATTAATCGATATTTGCAGAGACGTTTTGATCAAGGAGATGAGTCATGGTTGCTAGGGGACTCAGGCTATCCGCTAACCCCCTTTCTGATGACACCCATAAATGGAGTGCCTCCTGAAGATGACACTCCGGAAGGTCGGTACAACCACTGCCATATAAGGGCTCGTAATACAATCGAAAGGTGTTTTGGAGTACTGAAGCAAAGATTCAGATGTCTACTAAAGCATCGAGTCTTACATTACTCACACAGAAAAGCCGGATTGATTGTGTATGCCTGTGCAGTGCTCCACAATATAATGATTGAAAGACATATTGATTTTGACGATGAGTATGAAGATGAGGACCTTGATGATGAACATGATGTCAATGGTGATGATGAACCGAATGTTGATATAGGTCAGTAACGTTAAACTTGTACATTTATTTTCACCTCCACTTTCAGATGCTGATCTATTGGCCGCAGGACGAGCCACACGGAACAGATTAATTAGAAATAATTTTTAAGTTAGTTAAATATTAGTTTTATTAGTGTAAGATTCAGCTAATAAAACAGTTAGGTAACCAAAATACAACTCAAAATCTAAAACGAAACAATAGTCAGTTTTTTAATGAGAAAGAATCTCATTAATTTTCACATTTGTTTAAGACTGACAAAAACTTACAAAAAAAACAACTCCCCAAAAACAAAAAATTAACGAATTGACTAGTAATAATAGTGGAGAAAAAACTGTCTCAAAAGCTTTGCAAAACAAAATAAGGTAATCACCAGTCAGGTCGCAAGTGACGTGTGACGTATTTACTTTTGACGTTGCTGAATGATGACAAAATTGCAAAAACCAAAATAAAAAAAGTAGCCTGCCTTATAGGCAGAGAAAAAACATCTCAAAATGCAACTTCGTTGCTTTGTAGAACAAAATAACTATAATCAGTCACGTATTAATAAGTCTCATTACTTTTTTCAGGTTATTTAAGCATAGGTAGGTACACAAAACATTTAAATCCACTACTTATAACAAAAAAAAAGTCAACTTTGTAATTAAACTACTAGGTACCGTCCTATACGAGCATGGTAACTTATTTAGTTCTTGAAATGGCTAAAAAGAAGAACAACATTCTCAAAACAAAATTAGCTGCAAACTACATATATCGGTCTAGGACGTTTCGACGCCGCCGTTTCGACGCCGCCGTTTTGACGCCGCCGTTTCGACGCGAGGACGTTATGACGCCGAGACGTTTCGACGCCGAGACCTTTCGACGCCCAGACTTTTCGACGCCGGGACGTTTCGACGCCAAAAACCAAAATGTCAAAACAAAATATGTATCCACTTAATATGACCATCCCCCTTGTCGGTGGTACTTTGCACCTACTTTATTCTGATATGTATTAAAAAACCTGATTTTAATTCTATGTACAAAATTAAGCAGTCTAAAAATTTTTGAAGAATATTTAACTCGCACAGTATGGGCCATTATTCACTTGATCGTTTACAACCCGAGCGAAACGACGAGAGGTGAGGGACGACTTGTCCGTGAACCAAAATAAGTAGGTATAGGTACCATCTCATTTTTCGATGTGGTTCTTTGCACCTACTTTATTCTGATATGTATTTAAAAAAAACACAGAGAAAGACTTGGGAAATTTATTTTTACACACAAGCCAACTAGTCCAACGGAAACAATAAAACTATTGGTGGGGGGAAATGGCGATTTTAACCTCCCCAACCCCATCACAATTTAAAAAATTGGCAGTCTCGGAGACGGTAGAAACTTCTGCTTTCTCACAGAATTTGTAAATATTGCTGTTAAGTGAATGGTAGCAATTTAAAAAATACAAAACAATAACACAAAGAGTTAAAAATGTTTTTCACCTCTAAAATAAAATTTTTTGGAAAAAATAATACTTAGGTTTTCGATCCGGCAATGCAAAAGCTATCGAATTCGATCATAATAATATGCCCTTTTGCTAAGAAAAATTCAAAACAGGAACTTTGGCCCCTTTAATGTCAATTTTCAAAAAAATGTCACTAAGGTTTTTGGTCCGCTAATGCTACAGGTATCGAATCCAATAGTAAGAAAATGCTTTTTATTAAGAAAAATTCAAAAGAGGGCCATTTTGCCACCAAAATTGCATTTTTCAACAGAACAAACCCCTTCACCGATTTGCTGAAATTTGGTACGTGAATATTGTTTTACCCGTAGAAGAGCCGAAAAATTTTTGGAAGCAATCTGTCCACAGTATTCATTCTTAGCGCCCTTTTGACGAAAAAATCTAAAATTCTTTAAATTCACTATCTACCTACATAGAAATCAAAAATCCACGCGATGGGGAGGTTCCAGCCGCTTCTCTGCTGCCAATTTTTTTAGATACAAAAATCCTGAATTTGAGATCAAACAACGGATATTACGTGAATTGCTATAGCATTTTTTATCTTAGCGCATTTAACTGTTTTTATTAATACAGGGGTTGGAGCGTTTGCTTTTAAAAATTCACTTAGTTGTTATGTACAACATTACTACACTAAAATCTTTCAGGACGTAATTTTTCTGATCCAATTAGTAAGCTTTACTCAGAATTTGCAACCATGCACAGATGTCATTACCTAGGACTATCGCAATTGTAAATAATGGATATGTATTTCTAAACGTTAAAAAGCAATTAGGATTGTTGACCGTACCTGAATAACCTACGGAGAAATCCAGGTACCTGGTTTGGGCTCGTTTTAAATTCTTGGTAAAATTCAGTAGTTGGAAAATATTTTACAGTAGATAGTTCTTTCTTATTTATGAATCAAATTATGTATAATTAGCGAAATACAATTATTGGTCTCTGTGAAATTCGACACACCAAAAAACTACATTATGTCGCTGTCGTGGCTTGTCCAAATTTTGCTGGTGTGAACGTATACCATTCCGAAATTTTGCACTTCTTGGTAATTTATATGTATGCCTACGCGACGATTAATCCAAGCTTGGTTTTCAATCATTCTGCGTTATAGCGGGGAATAAATTGTAATTGACAGTATTTTCTATACTTAGGCGAATTCTGCAGGAAAATATATTCAATGACTTAATGGGCTGCAGGACGGTTCATAAAACAGTTTATTAATTTTTATGGTTGTGGGAAAGTTGAAATGTGTAGATAATCTGCAGCTATTTTTATGATCATGAATTCATGAATACTTATTGCTTAAATATACGTGTTTTGTTATGACATTTTGGTATTTGGCGTCGAAACGTCCTGGCGTCGAAACGTCTCTGCGTCGAAACATCTCGGCGTCGAAACGTCTCGGCGTCGAAATATCCTCGCGTCGAAACGGCGGCGTCGAAACATCCCATTACGATATATCTCAAATACCTACTTATACAGCTTCAGACATTTCTTGGTCTGCTTCCTCAACAATTTGCACAGTATTTAATTTTTCCAGCAAAATTGTATAATTTGATAGGGCTGTGGCTAACTGTTGAACAGCATTCCCAAAATGCGTTATAGCATCACCCATATGGATGATGGCATTACACATTTTATCTGAACCTTCAGAATAAAATTTTGCAGACTCATGTAAAAGAGACACTCCACTTGAAGAATTACGATTTGTTTGTGATTTTGGTTTTCTCCTAATCTGTTGATGTGGGCGCCTTGGAACCTTATTTACCCTTGGCTGTTTTGGAGGTAAACCTTCAATAGAAATAGTAGGTGACAGACTCCCTAAAAATTAATTTTGATAAAAATTTTAAACATGAAAATGCTAACTACCATCTAGGGGCTGTGCTTGCCTTGGAAGTTTATTTATTGTTGGCTGCGAGGTTGGCTGCTTTGGAGTCCAACTTTCAGTACGATTATGATCAAATGATAGACTACCTAAAAATTAATTGAAATGATTTGTAAACATAAAGAATACTAACTATCATCTGAAAGTTGTTCTGGGACATCTAATTCCACATTTTCGTACTCATGTCGCTCTTCCTCGACTGCATCTTCCAATGGATCATCTTCATCCGGCAGTCCTTGGCACCCAGTCACTGACACCCACCCTATGAGACTCATCAACTTTTCTTCGAGATCAGTGAGGGGTTTCGTTTCAGGTGGTCCACCACCTGTGCCACATTGTTCTGATCGAATAGTACGTGCTTTCTTTTTAGTTCTTGATTTCAGCTCAACAAAAAAACGTCTCCACTCTTCGGATGTTTTTTTAGGACCCTTTAGCTTGTTTAAGCTTTGGGTGGCTGATTGCCACAGTTTAGTAACTTCATTTGCCTTACACGGATGGGGCTTTAGGGTTAGGATTGATTTGTTTTGGGGCAGCCCCAAAAAATCAACCAAAGCATTTATTTGTTCATTTGTTACTTTCGACCCTCTCGCCTTCTTTGTGGGTTTTTGAGTAGCTGCTGGTTCCATCATGATCTACCTTAAATGAATAACTACCTAATCTATAAGTACAAGTGAAAAATGCTTACCATCTGTCGATTTTTAAGATAAATATCCACTATTAAATCCGCACTGAGGATTTCTAACACTGCTTAACAGTTAACACTACTTGGCGGCAAATGTGGCGTTAAAAGTTGAATGAGGCTATTATGTCAATATTTTGACAGATTATTGACAGATAAATGTCAAGAATGCGAATTGTTGCTAACTTCATAAGGTGCATTCGAACTACTGATAATCACGGTGGTTAGGCTCACTTTTCTAATCACCCTGGTTAAACTGAATTTTATATAATACGAAATTTTGTTGTAGTGGTTAGAACAGTTATTAAAAATTCATCCCTAATCACGTTGTTATGCCAATCACTTCCGTAACCACTTTCTTATAAAATCAGGTCGAATATGTTTGTAATTTTGAATATTCACCTTGTTGAAATTCTCTGCTCGGAGAAAGTCCTTGTCTATAAAATGGAAACTCTCCACGACATTGGTATTTTTTATGTCAAAAGAAACCGTTTGTCTGGAGAGTTGCCAATTATTATTAACATTTTTTGCATTTGGGGACAATTTTATCCGAGTAACGAGTTAAATTGTTTATTTTGTCCGGCAAAACTTTAATTTCATCCGTGACATTTAAAAAATTTTTGAGCCATGTCTTCTGTTTCGACATTTGGTGGCGACAGTTTGTTCTCCGCCGACTTAGCGAAAAGTTTGCGCTTTTGTTTGGCCAGAACCTTCAAAATCAATCCGTTTGTGCGGCGTTGAAGTAAATTTCGGACCTGTCGCCTGATATTCGAACTTTTCATATTTCAATACAGAAATGTCAGTTTCGCGATCGGGAGTTTTCTGTTCCACACTATTTTCTTTGATTAAATCTAGAGCTGTTTCTTTATCACAAATAGTATTAAAATTAAAAACTCGTCTAAGTGTCTGTCAAGAAAACGTCTAAGAAAAGCAGCGCGATTAATTTTCCAGTGATTGAGAATTTTTACATTATTAAACCGTACCTAACTTTGTAAGCAAGTCATATACAAACTGCAATTATAAACACTTGGTCTAAAATTCAGAAAAAGACATCTTCGGAAACTCACGTTGAATGCATTGGAAAATGCGCACACAAAGTGACTTTTCAGTTGTAAATACCATCTTGAAATGTGGGATACGATTAAAATTTGAGAAAATTAGGATCATTAAAAAGTTTATTTTAGGTTAATTTGCTAGGTAGTAGTTTAATCTAAACAATGGCGGTTACATTTCATTGTTGGTTGTTAGTTTCTTACTGTCTAGGGACTTTCGCAGAGCAGGGCGGTAGCAAACCTAAATACAGGAATCCCTAACATGGAATTGGCTTATTACAACATAAACGATTAATTATTTTTCCAGTTTTTTTTGCTTTCTTTTCTCCTGACGCACGTTTATTTAAAAAAACTGGTAGCGCCCCAAAGGCAATACCCGCATCGCTGTTAGCCAGCCGGAAAGACATTTTGTTACGTAACACAGCGTTTCCTAATAATGCCCAAATCGCGTTATTTTCTTCTCGTGTTGTTGTACTTATCCTACAATAGGCCCATGTTTCGCACATGTTTGCCACTGACGGGATCTACATACTCTTTGATAAAATAAGTAGAGGCCCTTTCGGTTGGGAAAATGATTGCAATTTCTGCTGCAATTGCTTCGAAACGCGGTCCACTGATTCTAAAACAACAGAAATATAAAGACAATAACGATCTAATGCACACAAATCTTTTATCCGGGCCTCCTTTTAATTCATTTTAAATTATTAGACCTGTAAGAATTCTTCTCTTTAGAACACTTTTTTGGCTGTAGGGGAGGGTAGTACACAGTGAGACGTTTTTCCGTTGTCTATTTTTAGAAAATTGGTTTTCAAATATGTAAGCAAAATAGATTATGCATGTGGGCAATCATTCATTTCTTCACATAAATAATGGGTTTTTATTGCAATTGCAATTATTTCAAGCTCAGAAAATATTTTTTTTTATATGGCGGAAAATGTCTCACTGTGTACCACAGTTGGTACACAGTGAGACGATGTTAAGAAAACGTCATCTTCACTCAATGTTACAAAAAAGTGTTTTTATTTCGAAAAATTTAAACAAAGATAAACAGTGAACAATGATTAGCGAACGTCCAGGTTACTAAACGACACTGGGAAAACCAAATATCGCGCCAGTCTCTTGGTTTTCATCGGCAGCGGTGCTGGTAATATCATCACAACGTCGGAATCTTGGACAGAGGCTAAGTCTGGGACGTCTGGAGTTGTAAAACCATTCAACTTTTCACGTTTTCTAAGAAAAGATACTTCAAATTCACCGTCATTATTGTCTTTAATAATTTTTGCCACAAAGAACACAGAATTCGGAAAACGCACAAGCACAAAGTCGTCAACAATCGGTTTTCTTTCCAAGTCGTCAAACTCTGAAAATGATTCAGGCCCATCTGAAGAATCTTCTAACACCATCTGCAAGCAAAATGTTAGCTAAAAATTCTTCTACATTAAATAGTGACCTGAGAATCGTCTTCATCATCAGAGGAGAGAGGTCTTGGCTTATTAAACAAATCCTTCGTAACCTTCTTTGCTAATTTTGCTAATTCTGTCCTTCTTTTCTGTTCTGTTTTAGCTGCAATGGCTTCCTTTTCGGGAGTATCTGTCAAAATTGTACTTCTTCCACGTTTTCTGTTCGTAAGTTTCTTCTTTCTTGGTTGTGCTTTTGGATAGCCACGAAATACTTTTGGAGAAACATAATTGGCTGCGCATGCGTTTTCTTCAACAGACCTATTAACTCAGCCCAGCAACCTCATCATCTGGAAGAGGTCTGTCTGTAACGGCAGATCCAAAAAAGTCTGAATCAACAAACACATTCTTGTTAAATGGGAAAATGCCAGACCTCCGAAAGCCGGAAATTATGTTCGAAGGTGTCAGTGCCTTTAAATGAGCATCATTCAAACACTCTGCAATTTGATATATGGTCATTGTGGCACCAGGATTTCTAATCATCCAACTGTCAACTGCTTCATTATAATAAGCCATTAATGGACCAAATACTGTTAAATCTAGTGGTTGCATCTTATGGCTGCAGTGAGGCGGCAAAGTTAGAAGTGAAACACCATTTTCTTTTGCCATATCTAAAACCTTGATGCACATATGAGACTCATGATTCTCATAGATTAGTAGTGTAGGATTCTCCTTTGTGTAATTTGTGTGTTTGATGAAGTGTTCAATAACAGAAGGAAAAATTTCTGCAGTCATCCAACCATTAGAACTAGTAAGACCTAGAGTTCCAGTTGGCGCTCCATTCAACATGTGTAATTTTAAATTCTTCCTTGGAAAAACCATGACTGGAGGAACAAATGTCCCTGCAGCCGATATGGTTTCCACAACAGTAACCAATTGTCCTCTTTCAGCACTTGTGCATTGGTTTAGTTGTTTAATACCTTTTCTTGCTAATACCTTCTTGGGTTTTTGAACACTGGTTAAGCCGGACTCGTCTAAATTAAAAACACGTGAGCCGTCGGCAAATTCAGGATTTCTCTGTAGGAGAGTTTCCAAATTTTTGAAAAACTGTCCAACGTTAGTTTTGTTGAAGGAGGTCAATCTGGACAAGCTGCAAGCCTCAGGTTTTCTGATGCTCTCTCGGGGCTTTCCAGAAATATCAAAGATCCTCACCATCAGCTGGATCTTCCACCGGGCCGGAAATACTGATGCTTTTAAAGAAATCTTCCAACTTTTTCAAGGGGTCGGCGAAGGACCTTCTTGACATTTTGATCTGCGATAAGTAATTATTTCAATTACTCTGATTCGTTTCTATTAAATACTTACTGCACGTGAAGAACGAGTAAACAACACACCAACATAAAAAATTCGACATAAAAACGTTAGATACCGAAATCATTATTTTGAACCTTGCATCTTAAATTTAGAAAGCCTAGAAAATCTCTAGTCAATGTAATTCAAGTGACAAATGTCAAAAAGATAGAAGTTCTAAGTTTCATTTAAATAACATCAAAAGTCAGGAAGATATTAATTTTTCTTTAAATTGGCAATTTTCAGATTTTTGTGATAACTCAAGAACGAATCAAAATATCGTGGAATTCTCTTCACAATCTGAATCACCAACAAATAGCGCATTAAATTCCTTTTCATCTATTATGGTTTCCAAGATACATACATTAATGGTGAGCATCGAAAAATACCCACCCTGTATACCACGTTTGAATAAGATACCTCCACTGGATCTCAAGTTATTTCAATTATAATAGTTTTTCCTTTCTCACCCCTAACTCCCACCCCTTTGGTCCGATATGACCCAAAAGCAAACAATCCCCGCCGAGTATTTAGGGATACACAACTGTATACCAAGTTTCAGCTCGATATCTTAATCGGATATTAAGTTATCAAACTTTTTAAACTGTTACTAACTTTAAATTTCACTTACTTCACAATCCCTCGGAGTTGGAGGCGGATCAGCTCTCTCGGGGCTTTCGAGAAATATCAGATCCTCACCATCATCCACCACCTCGCTTTTGAAAAAATCTTCTAATTTTTTTAAGGGGTCGGCGATGGACCTTCTTGACATTTTGATCTGCGATACGTAATTATATTGTTCTTCATCTAAGTTCAGCTGATTTTACAAATTATTCATACCACACTGAAAAAAAAAATCAGTCTAATAGTTAACATCCGTGTATTTGGGGATGATTTATTAACTATAAAGAAATTATTATATTTACAAAAGTATTATGATAATAATAAATTAACTGAATTTTCTAACCATTTTCAGATGAACAAATCATTTGTTGCGACTGGGTTTATTAACATTTAATCGATCATTAGTTATTGTAAATAAATATTTATTATCACTTGTAATAAAAAATCCATTGAGTTGCATTTAATATGTGATGTGTTTATTATAAACGAATTGAATACTGCTCACAAATTTATAATAAGTGGCACAAACGAAACAACCCTTTTTTAATACTCAACAAAAATAATTAATATGGAACAAATTTTTAGTAATATTAAAGTCCCCATAAAATTTGGAGGGTTGATAGTATCACGTGACCACGTGGCCACGCAACAGTGGGCATCGCAGATTGCATCAGACCCTTGTGTGTATCAGTGATGTGTGCGTGCAATAATTAGTTACCTTCGCCTATACCTATAATACCTTAAGAACTTGAACATTACAGACATTACTCCAGAATTTTGCCGTATACGGAATCGCAGAATCGCACAAACCATTATTTGATTTGTTTATTAAAAGTCGCGGATAGCGAAACCGGCAAGGTGCATGGTGTGTTTATTGTTGTTCTACAATAATGCATCAGATGGAAATGGAGGAAGGGGAAAATAACCTAAACCTCATGGAGGTGGAGGATAAACTTCATGGTTTAGAACCCGAGATCATTCAATCCTTAAAAGGTAAGTGAAACTTGAAAATCTGTAGAATTTTTTTATTCATTAAAATGAGTTCACCTGCATTGTGACTTTATTTTAATGCGATTTTCAGTGCAAATTGTAGTCAGCATGGATTCGAATTGTTTATTACTTACTTATATCTACTTATAAATCATTCTCTTCGTGCGTGCCGTGCGGAAAAACCACAAAAATCAGGAAAAGTCACAATGTGTGATAAATTCATTGATAAACGGAGCTTTAGACCTAAGAGATAAACGAGGAGATAAATTATTGTTTAAATTGTTTTTTTCATCATCACCAGCAACCTGCTCTTGTTGTTACTTGGTGCATGGGCGTTGTGTGATTCCGGCGCGCGTTTTCCCTCGCAATTTTATGCAAACGAACATATATTACTATTTAACTAATATCGTTTCCCCAGAAGAAATGTTTGATGTTGTTTAGGAAAATTTCTTGATGAATAAAATATTATAATGTCAAGTTTAAGTGGCGTAGATTGACATCTAACTTTCTTAATAAAATACTGCAATTTCCGAGTCTAAAGTTCGTTCGTTAAATATTTGGTGCGCTTCATTTGATTCCTTTAAATGAAGAGAGGGGTGAGCCGCAGGGCAAATCTGGGGCAGGTACCGGCGCTAGGAAATTTGGGAAAATTTAAGAAATCTGAAAAACTTGAGAAATCCGGGGAAATCTTGGTAGAGAAATTTTCGTAGGAAATCCTAGGGAACCTTGTTAAATCTGGGGTAATCTGACCGAAAGGAAATGAATGTACCAAGATTTTCCCATGCTACTCACCCCTCTAAGTCAAGAAAGTTGTTAACCATACCTATACTTACGCACAGAACAAGAAATCCTTACTGAAGAACTGCTTAAAATATTGCTAAGAGATGAAGCAGCATTGAAGGAAGCATTTCCCAAGTTGTCGCACCGCTTAAAACTCAAACAGTTCTTAAAGAAATTAGAAGAGACTGAACAGTCATCAGATGCTTCGATGATTGCTTCGGTAATTGCTTCGAACAACTCTAAAGATTGCAGGTAATCCCTTTAAACTTTAAATAAATAAATATGCATGGTATGGTCTATACAGAATAAAAAGTTTCTGCAAGACTTTTAACTTTTAAGCACATAATTCCAAATAAATGACTCATCATATTATTATAAAGGCGAACGTAAATAATAATTGTCGGAATGTTCCCTAGTTGAAATGTTCCCATGGTCACTCAAAGAAAATACACCCATGAGTACATGACCATGGGCATAGGCACATTTTGGACACCCATGGGCACGTACCTATGGGGATATAACCAAGAATCCCATGGTCATGAGCCCTTGGGCACCTTTGGGTATATCCCCATAGTCACGTGCCCATCCATGGGCACATTTTGGACACCCATGGGCACGTACCTATGGGGACATAACCAAGAATCCCATGGTCATGAGCCCTTGGGCACCTTTGGGTATATCCCCATAGTCACGTGCCCATCCATGGGCACATTTTGGACACCCATGGGCACGTACCTATGGGGATATAACCCAAAGGTGCCCAAGGGCTCATGACCATGGGATTCTTGGTTATATCCCCATAGGTCCGTGCCCATGGGTGTCCAAAATGTGCCCATGGATGGGCACGAGATATATTTGGGTACATCCCCATAGGCAAGTACCCATGGGTGTGCAGAATCTGCCCATGGTCACCTGTCCAAGAGAATATGCCCAAAAATACCTGTGGGAACGTGACCATGAGTGCCCAAATTTTGCCAGGGGTGGAGGAATGGTCATCTACTCATGGGTGTCCTATTTCTTTTGCCGATGTCGATGAATACCTCCAGATGGTATGAACGTACTCACAAGTGCAGATTGTTTTATTGGTATTTGATAGTATATCGGTCATGGAATAATTTCTGCTGCCAGGATGTAACTTCTCAGAATCTGAAATTATGTGGTAATGAAAAATTCCTATAAAGTGAAAATTCAAGACATATCCCCAGCTAAAGTCAACTTTAAAGGCGGTTTGATAACTAATCGGCAGTAGTTATTTTCAAATATTGCTAAGCCAAAATATGTTTAAAGGAAACTTTAATTTTGAAGATGAAACAACGGAATACTTTTAATAATCAATTCAGTAACTTTGGGCCGATTTCATAATCAAATATCAAGTGTCCTTGCCTCTAGTACCATTTCAAAACAGCTGCTCCCGATTTGTCACTTTTAAAGGACCTTTAACGTTTATTATGAAATCGGCCCTTAAAGTAGTCTTTACCAGTTATTAACATTTCAGAAGTATATTCCCATAACATTTCATTTAGCACGTTCACATCAAAAATGTTTCTTAAGTTGTTTCAGAAGTGCCCCAAAAAATTAAGCACTTTTTCCCAGGTCCAATTATTGGTGTAATCCGCATGACCCCCTACATTTGTTTCCCAAGACGGTACTTTCTAAAAAGACATTCAAGCTAAATTTATTAAGCGAAAAGCGGGGAACAAGAGGAGAATTCAAGAGAAAATACATCCGACTTCTTAAACATAACCTCACACATGCTTACCTTAATCTTCCTCAATATTGGCACTCCCTTTGAAAAATTATACCTTTCTAACTATTTCCACCATTTCCACGCACGTTTACATCAAGTTTCCACTCGTTTTCCGTTAAAATCACATTAAATATAATAATATAAAACAGAAACACTGAATCACTGGATGTCTCGCGTTGGTCACCATGGTCACGGCACTTAACAAGCGTTGGTTGTTCTGACCACGTGACACTCCTGCTTACTCGGCGGCTATTTTAAAACGACGAATGCAGGAATTCAGTTATGAACGATTATAAAACGTTAAATGCGGTATTCTTATTCATGTTTATTATTGGCAGAAATTGGTGTCTAGGATCTACGGGGTTGAACTATTGGCGTTACCCCCGGCATTAACTAAATTATAATAATTCGGATTAAAATATAGGTATGTACGTACTTTTTTCCAATAAAGGTCATGTTCCATGTGCGATTATTCGCATATCTTTTTAAGATAGGTATATCGCGATTTCTAGGGTATTCCACTAGATATTGACGGATTTCACTAAAGAATTCAAGAAAACTCCCCAAAAATCGCGATATCTCCCAGAAAAGGTGCGATATATCGCACATGGAATATAACCTTTATACATAATAAGTACCTACACTGTGTCGTTTTAGATGGGCACCGTGTCATATTTTGGTTACTTTTAGAGGAGGGATATAGATTTTTGTACTGCTGATGTAGACCCTTTATGAGATGCATCTTTTGAGGTGCACTCGAGTGCAAGTGAATGTTGACGATTTGTCAAAACGAGTAGGTATGCAATGGCGAATGGAAATACATTGGAATCGTTTACTAATTTTGACAAATCGTTGACACTCACTTGCACTCGAGTGTAGATATCTGACCTTATTCTCAATTGGTCAACTCGTACTGAGGCAACCTCGTGTATAGGACCATTATATTTTTCAATATTTTAATTACGTCGCGATCAAGATATCGAAAAAATTTATTGGAATAAAATGTTGCAATCCGATTTTGACTTCCTTTGCCGAATTTTAATTACAAATTAGAATTTTGAATTCTCTAAAAGAATTTTTCGATTTTGTCCAGTTACGCTGAAGATATCGAAAAAAATATTTAAGTAAAAGTTGTTCAGTAGTCAACTTTGACCTCATGTAACCGCTTTAAATCAAAATCAACAATTCAAGTTTTTGTAAATTGAGACGTTTCCTGATTTTTCTAAAATTAAAGAAGCGAATTCTGAATTGGAACTTGGCATATGTGGTCAATACATGATTGTAAACGATTTATTCTTATGAACTTTTTCGATATCTTGATCACGAAGCAAAATATATGCATAAGATAGGTAATCTTAGAAAACTATTGCAAATTATGGTGGGCTTAATATTATATATCCAAATATGGTTACGATTCATAAGGGGACTTGCAGTGCACATTATGTTCATGTACCATGAGTACCCAAGAGGTGAGTTTGTGGGTCATGGGTACGTTCCCAAAACTTCGACCTCACCTTGGTCACATACCCAGTATGTGCACATTTCGAACCCATGTGCCTATGGGCACATTGTAGGTGCTCATGGGTCCATCAAAGCTACCATGGGTATATGCCCTTGGTCATCGGCATATTCCCAAAATGTTTGGTCATATCCCCATCGTAACCATGGTCACTCTTGGGAACTTTTCAACTAGGGTTGCACAAAAATATCGAATTTCGTGTAACGTTGGGGACAATCATTTAGGATCACCGGACAATAATTATACAATACATATTTAGGTAGTTTATGAAACCTAGTATACCTGCACTATGCATGATTGTTTGATAGAATTATGCTATAAAAATGCAAATATGGTAAGACCTTTTCTTATTTTGGTGTTTCAGTGATCTAACAAATGCAGATGAGCTTGAAGCACATCCATCAGTAGGTCCTGCCACAATAGTACAGTCCTCGATACCGCTCCTAGAAAAACCACCATCAATTGTAATAGAAGATTATCGAAATGATGTTACGAGCAATCAGCAAGAAATAAACAATCCTGTCCCTGCCATTTTAGGGTTCGTTTTGGAAAAACCATCAGATTGCCTACCCAGAAGTTACGATTTTGAGCTGAATTTAACACATCTTCTTAACCAATCAGTGATTGGTAAAGCCATTCTGTCCTACTACAATTTAAATGGTGAACTAAGCAGCATTTGCCAGAGTTATTTGGTATATATAATTGTTCAACATTATTTAAATATTGAACCTTTCACGTAAGCGTTGGTATGTTATGATTCTTTTGGTTCTCATTCAATTTTTATAGACGTCTAAATAACGGTGATTTTGAGGGAATATCAAAGATTATCGAAGAAACATTTCCCACTGAAACTAAAGATTTATATTACATTCCCCCTATTAAAAAACGGCACTCAAGGGACGGTAAATCTGGAGTTTCCAAAGGAAAACTTGTCGATAAATACAGGAACACGCTTACCTTTCTCAGACAGGCAAATCTGCTAGGGTCATCAGGGAGGTCCTCACTTGATAATCAGAATTCAACAGATCGTTTAGAATCAGAAAACATCGATGAAGGTAAAGTATTGCAGTACATTACCATCAGTTAACACATTGCATGCTTCTCTTAAATGTTGTTTTTTTATATTTATTATTTTCCAGATTTGATATGGCTGCGAAATAATAATGATCCATGGTGCGAAGTTAAAGAGCGGTGGAAAAAAACTTTTTACTACAGAAATAATCTAATACAGAAGAGTGATAATACGTTGGCCACCATAGTTGAACAATTTCCTATAATTCGGACCCCTTTGGGATACACCTTGATAGAATTGGATTATGAAGAAAAACATGGTGATCAAAGTCTACTGTTTTTGAATTTCGAAAAGAAGTTTGAGAAGTTATTGGAATTAAGAAAAGGGACTCTGGGTCAAGGCGATACAATTCTACTAGATATAATTGCCAGCGGAAGACTTGATGAAAGTAAGTAAATCAAAAGTTTAATGCAGTTATTGGGTGATATTATTTTCAGATTCTAAGCAATATTTACAGCTTATTGTGATAGTTTCCTTATTACCTGCTAAGGGTTTCAAGAAGGGCCAGGACAAATGGGTGCCTACCCTAGCAGATACTAGAGACGGCATAATAACATTGGCAAAGGTATAATTTATATTAATCACTTCTTAAATGCAACTTATAAATGTTCTTACAGAATGCTGCAGCCGTTACCAATGTAATATCGGAGAGGCAGAAACGTAACGACAAGTACAATCTCCCAACTTTGCCATTTGTCGTGGTCCAAGGGCCAGTATATGAGGACATACAAAAAATCTATGTGAGTTTCAATGACGTTATCTATGATGTGCCGACAGTGCTTAAGGCCATTGACGTCTGTTTCAAATTAACGCATGTTTTAAATTTAAAATATCCTTACGAATGTGAGCACTTCTGGCTATTCATTCAACTTTGCATGTACCAAATGAAAACGAAATATGACCATATTCCTATTATTTTGAGTTTGGTCAACAAAATTTCCCGTAATTGAGGAAAGTACAGAAGTAGCTTCTGCTTGAGAGAGTTATAATCTGCAGTGTTCTGTTTGTTATTTTGGTCCTAGAGACATTTTTTCTTCTGTTTACAGTGTTTCTCAAATTTTTGTTTTGTTCTTATTTTTATCTATGTTTGCCAAAAGTATGCGGTGTAAGTTGTGCCACAAAGTGTTTTACAAGTCTACCCAAAACTTTATTATACATACAAATATAATACATAAACTCTCCGATACGTTTCTTTGTGGATATTTGAATTGTGCAAAAAGATTCAATTCAATATCTGCTCTAAAGAAGCATTTAACTTGCTCACATACCTTATATAGTGAAATAAAAAAAACTGAAATACCAGTGAATGAAACTCAAGAGGCTATCTGTCAAATTGCGCCAGTAAAAGCAGATACATTTCCAAATCAAAGCGAAGAAAACAATGTACCTGCAGAATGCATTAGTTTGAAATTTGATAAGGAATTTGAGTTACTCGTTTTAATTTTTATTGCAAAATTATATAACAACAATACAATAGTCCGTTCAGTCATCCAAACAATAATAGATGCAACATCAGAACTTTTAAATTCGCTCTTAATACAATTGAATTCTCTACTGTCACCTCTACTTATTCATGCAACTGAAGAAAAAAGGCGAGAGATTACTGAAATGTTGCACGCAAACCCATTTCGTAACCAGTTCTCAACAGAATATAAAAGGTTTAAACACTTTGAAAAATCTCATTATTTTATTAAACCCAATCGATATTGCATTGGTAGTATGTTGGACAACGTTACTTCGGTGGAGGGTACCTCAATAAGAACTAAACAATGCGACGGTCAGATAGTTCCCTTAAGGCAGGTTTTTACACAGCTCCTTCAATTACCAAATTTTTTGAGCGAAATGTTGAACTACATGCAAGAGGAGGAAAACTCAACTGACATTTCAAGTATATTTAGTAGTTCTTTATGGAAGGGTATTAAAGAAAAATATAAAGACAAAAAATTGCTTCTCCCCATATTCATCTATTTTGATGATTTTGAAACGGGGAATCCGTTAGGAACACAAGCAGGAGTTCACAAACTGGGGGGTCTCTATTGTTCCTTCCCGGCAGTGCCACCAAAATTTGCGTCCCGATTGGAAAACATTTACCTTTTTGGCTTATTTTATTCCTCTGACAGATCCAATTTTTCTAATAAGGCAGTCTTCCAACCTTTCATTGAAGAATTATTATTCTTGTTTAATGAAGGAATATCAGTCAATAACCAAAAAGTTTACTTTGCAGTACCTCTCATATTAGGTGACAATCTCGGCTTAAATAGTATTCTAGGTTATAACGAAAGCTTTACAGCGAACTACTTTTGTCGCACATGTTTTTCGGATAAGACGTCAACCACCGAAGACAACACAACTTTACGAAATAAAAACAATTATGAATTGCACCTTCTTGATAAAAGTCATGGCATTAAAGACATTTGTATTTGGAATGTTCTTCCTTACTTTCATTGCGCCGTCAATTTTCACGTCGACATCATGCACGATGTGTTCGAAGGAATTTGTAGATATGAATTAGCAAAGATTTTGCAAAATTTTATTTTTGAAAAACACTACTTCACTCTTGAACAATTGAATAACCGCATTAAATATTTTGATTTTCGTAAAGACACAGATATTGGTAATGCAATTCCTTGCGTGAATAAAAGTCAAATAGATAAAGGAATGATGATCATGAGCGCTTCGGAAATGCATGCATTTGCAACTTATTTTACTTTGCTGGTGGGCGACTTAGTTGACCTAGAAGACGAGGTGTGGCGTTTGTACCTCCTTTTGTACAATGTTATTCAAATTTTAATGAAAGATTCTTGTAATGAACAAGAGTTAATTTTTTTACAACAAAATATAAAAGAACATCATCAATTATATCAGAGTCTATTCAAATGTACACTTACCCCGAAATTTCACTTTCTGTTACATTACCCTAAAATGATAAGGTTACTAGGTATGCCTTCTAAAGTTTCATCTATCCGTTTCGAGAGCTTTCACAAAATTTCAAAAACTAATGCGCATGTCGTTAGTTGTAGGAAAAATATGGCATTTACCTTGGCAATAAAACATCAACTAAAATTAAGTTATCGTTTCATTTCCAAAAAAGGACTCCATGATGAGCTTGTGTTAGGTTCTATTCATGAATGTAATGTAGGGGATTTACAATTACATTTTACGATAAAACATGAGTTGAATTCTGAGATTAGACTTGTTAGCTGGGTTAAATACAACGGGATAATTTTTAAGAAGAATCTGGTTATTCAATATGACAGAGACCCTTATGATGAACCGCAACTTGGTTTAATAAATTTTGTCATTTTACAAGAACCAGATATAGTTTCATTGGTATATCAACGAATTAAATGTTTTGGCATAGATAAGCACTTTGAGGCATACGAAGTAGACTGCATTGAAGATGGCAATCATATAGTTTTACTTTCAAATATTTATCGCATACCTTCATGTATTCATGTTATAAATTGCGGAAGACAATTTATTAGTAATATGAATCAAGACTGAATTAGTCATAACTGTGTATTTGTGTTGTGTTTTTATATATTTTTTAACTTTTTTGTTCATTGAATAAATATTTAATATAATAACTCGTTTACATAATTTTATTTCTGTTTACGAACACTCTATGAATCGAATTCTTTTAGATTTCCTTTATTCTTTCATACTACAGAATTTATTGAAGTCGGAAAAATAAATAAAAAATACTGTAAGTACATGTATATGCATATGCAGGCTGTTTTTAAAGAACTTCCCTCCTTGAATATCTTTGAATGTAGAGCTGGTTTCAAGTCTCATGATCTGTGACCTTCGGTGCGCAGAGCGCTCAAGTCGGTCGTTCCCGCAAACTACGCACCGTTCTGAAAATATTGTCATTCTGTACTGCGTCGTTGCCTCGTTGAGATTACCTCGTGTCTAACCTCCACGTGTTTAACCTAACTTCTACCTGCGCTTCTCCAGTTTGCCAATATAATCGTTTTATTGTGCAACAAAAACAGTCTTTTTAAACACTACGACGTGAATTACTTCGTGTAACAATGTAAGTACTTGCAACACATGGAAACATTTTTATTTACTCAGTTTATTTCCATAATAAACAGGGAGCGAAATGGTAAAAAGGTGGTCCACAGCCAAGCTCGTCAGGTCATTTTCAACGTTTTTGAGTTTATGAGACGTGAAAAGGATGCATTGTAAATGTCTACAGGGTGTTTCAAAAACATGGTACCCCGGCAATGTGGTCCTAGAAAGTCTTATTTTTATCTAGTGTTGGACTTGGTAACTTATTTATTTTACCGTAATTTACCACCAGTAATTTTTAATTACTGGTGGTAAATTATATATATATATATATATATATATATATAAAAAATATGAGGTTATGTCATGATTATGTTGATTAGTGAGATTAGGAAATCACTCGCGCTCAATTTACAATAGTCATTGCAACTTGCAAAACCAATTAACAGGCGTGCAAACGGCGCGGCCGCTCTTTGACGTTTGAAACATTTCGCTACCGCACCGGAGAACCGATGTTTTCGGCATGAACAGAAACCGCGGAAATTTTCCCCAACAGGCCACGCCCTTTGCGCATCTCACGGATCATGAGATTTGAAACCAGCTCTACCTAAACAGATATTAAACTATACCATCAGATAGATACACCTCAAAAAAATGAAGTCATGTTTTGCGATTTTTAAAAATCTTAATTTTTCACCGATTTCTGCGGTATTTTTTTACCGTGACTACTTCCGGTCAAGTATGATACGTATTTATTGTAACCCACTACCCAATGCCGCTGATTTCCACTTGAAAAAAATAAAGGTAATGCTATTTTCGGTTAAACCAAAAATGAAAAAAAAATCACTGGAATACACACCCACATTTTGTAACCCCCCATGATCAGCGTTTATTTCATTTGAATATCTTTTTTACGTCCAAAGATATATGGTGCGGGAAGTTAAAAAAAAATACCTTGCATATATTTACCTGATTTTTGTGTTTAAAAAGTGACCTAATATTATAGGTATAGCTATTAAGGTAAGTATAAAACTTCTTTGACGTTTTATGATAATAGTTAACTAATGTACAGACTGTTCCAGAGCCCCCGGAGGTGTCAATAATGGCATTAGATTCTTGAACTTTATCTAAGACGATAATTTATTGTTTGTGAAAATCGCGAGCTTGCATTCCTCGCAATTTTCACTAAACAAAATTTGTCTTAGATTCAGTCCATGGAGCCAGCCATTGTAACGGCTCCTCCGTGGGTTCTGGGACAGCCTGTATAAGATTAAAAATCCATTTATTTATTAAAAACCAATACATATTTACTATAAAAATCTATTTAATAATAGATAATAATAAGCTATATTAATAATAATAAAGTTTATTTATCCAACAGACAAGTTGTCTATGGTGGACACATGAGTAGCAACAGAATATAAATAAATGAGTGTTAGTAACAGTAACAAAAGCAAATGATATAATAAGCATAGTGTAAGTATCAAATATTAATATATATTAGTACTAAGCCTAAGCATGGGTTTCATAATGTTCCATTAATTTCCTTTTTACGGGCGGGGACCAAAATATGTGATAAAATATATCAAAATCCAGATGACAGAGGCAGTTATACAAACGAAGGCAATGAATCAGCGGACAATTAAGGTGATGGTATGTATTAGGCACTGTATAAAAGAACGTCAGTGGAGATCTGCAGGTGACCCGAGGGACAATTATTTTCACGTCGTCCAGAAGCGAAGTGGTGATATTACCTAATAGGATTTTTTGAAGAAATATTAAACAAGCTACCTGGCGTCGTGTATCAAGAGAATATTCATTAACAATTCTAAGAAGCCCTCTGTTATCACAGTGCCTATCTGGAAAACAGTTATACATTTTAAAATATAGATATTTACAACATTTTCTCCACACAGTTTCAAGCAGGTCTATATAATATTTATGATAAGGTACCCAGACCACACAGCAGTATTCTAGCTTAGATCTAATTAATGCGTAGAACAGTTGTTTAATACAGAACACATTTGAAAAGTCCCTAGTATTACGATATATGAAGCCAAAAGTTTTCAGTGCACTATTAACAAGATTCAATATATGCGGTGCAAAAGACAGAGCACGGTCCATAGTGATTCCCAAATCCATTACTTCAGTGCAGTTATCGATAGGACAGCCATTTACATTATAGTGGAATACAATGTCAGAGCACTTTCTAGAAAAGGTAATTTTCTTGCATTTCCTCACGTTAAGTTCCAGGCTATTGGATAAAACTTAACAATCGCAGAAAAAGTTGAAATTGTTAAGATAGAGTAAAATTTTCGTTTTTCTTAACGATTTCAAGGGACATCCCAACTAATCTGTTGCAATGTGCCACAAACAGCAAACACATGCGCTTCCATTGTTTTTTTATTTCACATCACCCGTTATGTTGCAAAAATATTGACGTTTTCGTTATTTTCTGATTCTTTCTCAAGAAATTCAACATTTTTATATTTTCCTGAAACTTCGGATATAGCCATTTGGAGCGATCCTGAGCAACTTTTCTGTATAATATTTTTCGATAAAAAAATGCCTAATACGATTTCGTCATTTTTGGCCTCTTTATTAAATCGCAGTAGGCTGGGGTTTCGGTTTATAAAAAAAATTGAGTATTACACAGGTGCAGATTTTGGAGCTCTAGATGCAGAAAAAAAGAACGCATTGATTCGGTTAAAATTAACCGAAATATTTGTGTGGTTCCAGTTAAAATGAGACACACTGTATATGAACTATGAAGGTAAATAGCAATATTGAACATAAAATGTCTTTTTTTTTAATTTCACCCAATCATCTACTGTAAAATTAGAATATTTGCATTTATTTGGGTTGCGATTTATCAAATAAATTCAAACTTGACCGCCGCGCCGTGCGAAACCGGTGCTCTCATTGGTTTTCGAATGCCGTTACGCTACGACATACGTTTCTCGGGCGGAAGAAACGATCGAAATGCGAACAGGCGGAGGGGAACTCGAGAATACCGTTTGGCGATCCGAGAGTCGCCCGTGCGGATTTCGATTTCGTGCGGATGTGCATTCGGATGAGATCCGCCGAAGTCGGGGATAAGGCCCCAGATCGTTTGCCTATATATAATTACAAATTTGATAAGCTCTAGTTGCATATGCTTACTGTCTGTTTTACTGGTGGTCTTAAGTTTTTTATGTGGCAACTCCTTGAGCATTCTCGATGAGTAGGTTCCCCAGTTTTTTTCTGTTCGTTCCTTAGATGTACCTGCTTCGGTTGGCGTACCTTTTATGAAAATATTCCACTGGTTATAAAAATTTATATACACAACTGTTACCTGGAGTTTCTAACATGTCATCCTCAGTGATGTTATTCGGAGGGTCAGTAGGCACCTGACTCTGCTTATGCAAAATTCCATGATCATCCACAATAAAAGTGGTTTCTGCTTCGGAATTTGCTTGCAGCTCGTCAGTTTGTTCTTTGGGTTGGGCTATAAAAAGTAAATTTGCAGTTTGAATCAAAGAATCAATACTACCTATTTGTGAATCGCTATCATACAAACTTGGCAATCCTTCAACTTGATCACCCAAAATTTCTTTTATTGATACATCGATATCATTGATGTCGATGACACTGTAACTGCCTCCCCCTGTTTTCATTAAATTTCTTTTGTTAGCGGAAAACTTCTGTTTAGCAGTTTTTTTCAAGTTCTGATACTTTTGTTTAATTGTCTCAATATCTCGGAATTGCCCAGTGTTACGGGCATTAAATTGTAGTTGCAACTTCTTCCAAGCATCCTGTTTTTGCTGCCAGGTGATGTGTCCACTTCTTTTGCATTCGATAATGTCTTTATGCTCTTTTACCAGAGCGATCAAAAGACCCTCTTCATTACTGCTGAAGTTTTTTGACCTTTTCTTTTTTTCAGCCATGCTGAACAGTTGAGCATACGATCACAGGTCAAACACTAATTTCACAACGCACCTTTGTATGAAAACGACAAAATACTTTCCAAATATACAAACCTAACCTCGCCGGCAATGTCAAATTGTAATGCAAATTGACAGAACTAGTTCCGGGGAACTGACCGAAGTTAGCATTTGGAGTTCGCCATTGTTGCCAACCCAGCACAACTTACAGTTAACTTGTGGTTAGATAACCATAGATACACAAGCGCTTGGAAAAACGGATTAGCGGTTAACCCTTTGTTAACTTACACCTATTATTAACTGCTAGTTTCCTAACCATAAAGTTAACTCTTACTGGAAAAACCGGCCCTAAGAAATCTTAGGACAATTTGTGTGTTAACAAATATTCTAATTTCGCAGCCTGCATAATTAAAAATAAGGGAAATATGTTTCTTAAAGATATAATAAAGATAAAATAAAAAGGCAGCAGAGAAGCGGCTGGAACCTCCCCAACGCGTGGGTCTTTGATTTCCGTGACTTGTGTTTAAGATTTTAAAGTTAATATGCCTAAATGGCACTTCCCGTTAACCAATTGCTCCCAAAAGCCTTTCAGCTCTTCAACGGGTCACCTGACCTCCATGTACCAAATTTCAGACAAATCCTTCCAGTAGTTTGGGCTATAACGTGGTTTCAGTGTTATTTCAAAATTTCGATTTTTCTACCCAAAGGGTAATAAATGCGAATAAATTTTATCTCATTTAAAACCAGAATTCGAAGACCCTTCTGATGGTGGCAATAAATCTTTCAAAAATTTGTTTTGGATGGGTAAATGAGAGAATACTTTAAATTTGGAAATTGGTGTGCCAAAACGGCACTTTCCGTAGGTCGATTGAATCCAACATTTGTTCAGCTCTTCGACGTGTAATACAATCCCCATGTGCAAAATTTTAGCCAAATCGGTTCAGGGGCTTGGGCTGTACCGCGATTTTAAAGTCCGATAAAAATCTCGATATTTTTAGTTTTTGGTCAAAAGGGCACTCACAGTGAATACATCTTTGGAAGCAGAATCTGAAGGCCTTTCTTATTGTGACGTGAAAAATGGGGGTTTACATTTAAAATTTAAAAGTTGATGTGCCAAAACGGCATTTTTGGTTGCACGATTGGCTCCAAAAGCTTTTCAGATCTAAGTTGGGTTATCACATGCACACGTACCAAATTTCAGCCAAATCGGTCGAGTAGTTTGGGCTGTGGCGTGTTTACGAACGAACGAACGTACGTACGAACGAACGTACGTACGTACATACATACAGACACATTTTAAAAACCACTTTTCTGGGTTCCTGAGACCTCAAAACGTACAGATCCGGTCTTATCTCGAATTCGAAAATTTTAGTGATTGCAGTAACCTCCCTTTTTTTTTAAATGGTGAAGTGGAGTGGGGAGGTTAAAAACCTGTTTTGCGCTGTGAATGTACACACACACACACACACACACACAATTATCTTTTAGACCTGCAATTGCAGCATTATGAAGCATATCATAGGTTTCTTTTGAGGGTGGTACATTGTAGGCATTTTTTGGCCAAGTTTTCTTCTACAATTTAATAAATCAAAGATGTGGTTAAAAGTAAAATTTTTAACTTTTTTGTAAAAAGTCGAAAAAATAACTTTGAAAAAAAGCTGTTACGAACAAATTTTAAACTTCAAAACTGCTTTAATGTTTAAACGTTGCTGACTAATGATGATTCGTAAAAAGAAAATTGAAAATATTAATCCGCTTATGTTTAAATCAGTTCCAAAAATTATGGCCCATAAGACCAATGTTAAAATTAGTTTTAAAGAAATCCACCACGTGTCGCTTCAAGTAATAAAAGTGTTCGTCATGTTCATTAGATTAAATAAGGTCTTGATCTCTTTTGGCCAATTGGTTTGTTCGCTTATTGATCAAGCAGTTAAATTGGTATTGAGAAAATATTATTTATTTTCGAAACTTAGCCAATATTCTTTTTATTGATCTAGCAAATAGTTAATAATATTAAAAGCCAGTAGGTTTTTTGGTCGCTTTATTCGGATAATAGGTAATCATTTATTTACGATTTGAATTTTTTTTTCTTTGGCAGATAGAATGCTCGGAGAGTCACGGCACATTTTTCCTTTCGGAACTCTTCTGAGGATCATTTCCAGTAAAACGCAATCTTTAAAAAACTGGACAAGCTTGTGTTCCATTTGCTTTTTCCAAAAATCAAAAGAAACACTTATTTCTGTTCGAGATGTGCAGTTGGCCCTGAACTTGGAAATAATAGTTATGATGTTGTTTTAGACAAAGTATGTCACCCTCTAGCTTCAAACACGGAAAGCTTTTTAGTTTTTACCTCAATGATTACGTCATCACCGATTAATCGTAAAATAGATAAATAATAGTTGGAGATTTAGTTTCGTTCCACAAGGAGTAGGGGAGAGGCGGGTACAGTGAGACGGAAAAATTCAAACGATTAGATTCAACACAAAACAGAAATGTATTTTCTTTGTAAATTAAATTTAGATAACTTATAATGTTACCAAAGTATTATAAGCCATCACATTGTAATAAACTAAAGAAAAAAAAAAGTGCAACTAAAAATAGAAAAAAATGCATTTGTCTCAGTGTTCCCCCCTAGGAGGGAACAGTGAGACAGTGCCTTGTTATAACGTATAATGTACATTCATTTACGTCAAAAGCAATATTAAACAATTAGGGAACAGTTTGAGTATAGAAAGACAAAAAACCTTAGTAGTTTACAATTTTTTTAGGAGATAACATCAGTTTTCAGCCCTGGAAAAAAATGACGACCCCTGGTTATATTCGGAAGAGCCAAAACTTTAACAATCTGATTGTTCAATATTTTACAAATGTCTACTACATTTGGGAAAACAAAGCAAGTATTATTTTTTGAACTTTTCCGCAAAAAACTAACTTCCATTGTTTCATATTTGTTAATTGTTATGACCTGCCCAATGAAGTATTTTTGAACTTTTTTGTTAGAATTAGCATCATACTGAAGCCTCACTAATAAGAAATCATTTGGCTTAATTTGTTCAACTTTGGTACTATCCAGTGTCACAGTAGACAAATCTTCTTCGTCACTTTCCGAAAATATTTCAGTTCCCATTGACGTGTCAGAATCATGGAGGGAGAAAGTATCCTCATCAGCAACTTCCTCCTCAATAACATCGTTTTCCTCAGTATGTTCTTGAACAATTTTTTTTTTGGCCGTATCCACCTTTTTCCCTTTATTCCTTTGAATTTCAAGTTTCTCAGGAGTATCGGTAGCAATCATGGTCTTGCCTTTTCTTCTTCTACTTTTATTTGAAACATCCTGCGTTCTCTTTGGATAGCCCCTTATATCGGACGGACTTATAAATGCCGCTGGTATTTTTTGATTTCTGGGAGGAGAACCATGAGCTATTAATTCTTCATTCATTGGAGGAAAGTTTGCGTCCATCTGATCATCTAGGGTTGAGGCTGAGGTAGAAGCCATTGGATCTATATCCTTTGAGGTGGATGCTCTTGGTTGTGTATCCAGCAATAGGGGTCGTTCCGTAACTTGACTTGCCAAAAAATCTTTCTCGTTGAACACATGGGGGTCATAAGGAAATATTCCAGTCTTTTGAAAGCGGCAGTAATATTAACGGGCGTCATTGCTCGAGGGTATGCGATTCCCACAAATGATGCTATCTGGTAGATTGTTACTGGTGTAGCCGGATGAGCTTTTTCCCAAGAACGCAGAGCATCGGTATAGAATGTGTGGAACGGCTTTAGGATTCCTACATCTAATGGTTGTAATTTATGAGTGCAATGGGGAGGCACAGTCAAAATAGTGACACCATTGTTTTTACACAGGTTTACTCCTTCAACGGATATATGGCTTTCATGGTTATCCATAATTAAAAGTGATGGTTATCTTTTGAGCTGGAAGTTTGTTTTATGAAATGATGTAAAACTTGAACAAAGCACTCCGTGTTCATCCATCCGCCTTTTGTAGCCAAACCTAATGTGCCACATGGAGCTCCTGTTAGCATATAACTCTTAAAATGGACACGAGGAAAAATCATTACTGGAGGAATGGCAATTCCAGTTGCATTTACAATGCAGCATGTCGTAACAAGCGTGCCTCTCTCGCTGCTTTGTATTTTGGATACTTGTCTAGTGCCTTTCTCGGCTAACACCTTTGCCGAACTGTTTGGAACTGTTAAAGTTCCGGTCTCATCTAAATTATAAACCCTAAGTCCACTGGAAAAATTTGGGTGGCGTTGCAAAACAGTCTCCAACTTTGTAAAGAATGCTGCTACATTTACTTTATTGAATCCTGCTGCCCTCGCTAAACTACACCCTTCTGCAGTTCTTAAGGATAACCTAGGATGCCTCTTTCGAAACCCTTTGTACCAGTCAATTGAAGCTTTCTTTGATTTTTTCCAGTTTTCTGGAACAACCAGGTTATTCGCCACAGCCAAATCATAAGCAAGTTGGCGACAGTCAGCAATCGTTAAACCGTAAAACATTTTTGAGCAAACTTTAACATATTCAATTAAAGATTCTTCCAATTCCAAAGAAAGTATTTGCTTAATCTTATAATTTGGGGACATACGACATAATGGATTATCTCTATATTTCTTCACATATCTGCTCAAAGTTTGAAAGCTGAGGCTTTTAATTCGAGCGGCTTGACGAATTTTCATCCCATTAATCACCAGATTGACTGCTTCCCGCATATCATTTTCGTTGAATTTGCCAACAGTCTTATCAGATTTCTTCTGCCGCACCATCTGTAAGAAAAACCACCACCATATCTAACATGCCTAAGTTTTTTAGATCATAACTGAACTGGCATTAAGTTCTTTAGGTCTTAATGTAAGTTTAGCAAATGATATATAAGATATAAGAATAAGTGGATACATAAAAGGGAACAGTGAGACACAAGGGGGAACAGTGAGACGCTGACTCACTGTACCCACCCATTCCTTGTCTCATTGTACCCACTTTGCTATTTTTTCAGAAAATTGTGAAATCTACCATAACCTACAAATAACATAATGCATTTTAAATGTTTTTATTTACCTTAAAGATGTATTATGTGAACACCGAAAGCACAATCCACCTATCTACTTTCGTTTCTGAAGGGCGAGCAACAAACGAGCGCTATTAGAAAAAACTTAGCACCAAAAAAACCAACGAAATTATATTTTCTTCGAACACAGTAGGACGAGAAACGTTAAATGGCGGTAGTGTCATATTCTGAATTCAAACTTCAATATGTGGCCATTGCCGCCAACCTTACGCCTCATTTTCCCCCAAACTCGAACGTGTCTCACTGTTCCCTTTGTCTCACTGTACCCACTTCTCCCCTACGTACCATCAGGAAAGCTGCTAGGAAATTATATTGGTTATCGATGAAAATACCACTGGCAACACCTTCAAACCGCGATTTTCCTCGAATAGGGATATTGCCGTGGATTCGTGGCGCTTTCCATATTCGAGAAATCTTGACGTCAGGGCATTGATATAAAATATTTTTGACGATGTTGTTACATGAGGTTTGGGGAATTTATGACAAACTTGTCCAAAAGCCGAAGCCGTCAGACGATCACGCCGTATTTCTCTGAAAAGTTTCAAACTGGCCCACTGTGTCTTCGAAAATTTCTAGAATTTCTTCACTTGTCACCTAAAAATCGGGTTATTTCAATATATCCGTCCTTTGCAAAAATCATAAAGTGAAAGTAAATATCGAGAAGCCGCTTATCTTCATGTAAATATTATAGACCGCCTTTGGAATGACCCTCTTTGTGTCAGGTTTTTCCTCTTCATACAATTGAATTTTGCCTATAGGCTCATGAAATGCTCTGCAAGATTGTTGGTTTCATGGGGATGATTCGCTCAGCTTTATTTTTGATTTTATTGAGCCCTTCTTCTATGCGACTGAAAATTCGGTCAGATTTTAGCATTTCGACTGAACATTCGTCCTCTCTGTCACACTTGTAATACTCCTTGCAGTTCCTATGGTCGCCAAAAACATGATAGGGACCATTTCCTAATTCTTCCAATAAGTTGTGAGCAATCGTGACTCCATTCTTGTAGCTATGCTTGATGGCACCTCGAGGCCAAACGAGGTCGATTTTGCTTTACTAATCGTCGACTTCTCAGGGGTAGCTTTGTGTCTCCCATAATCTACAAGTACATTCTATCTTCTATGGATTCTTGATCAACCTCAAAAATTCTTCCATAGAAGCAATCTTGATGTGGTACGATTCTTTGTGCAGGTGGTGGAAATGGGGCTGAAGCTGTTGTAGAGATTTGTGACTGGGGCCGATTAGATCTGGTATCAAAATATTATGCTACTTCTGATCACACTAATGATATCCATTCGGATATTCAATTTCTGGGAATCTGGGACTTTCTTCATGAAGGGAAGCAAGGACAGGAGAAACTGTCTATCATCGTCCGTTTCGAATTGACGTTCTCTTTCGTCTCGGTTCTGTAGTGAAATTTTCGGCCTTCGGTCATACTGCCACATTCAGGCACCTCATTAGGGGTAATTCTACATAAGAATTTTTATGCGTGATGTTCTTCTGTTCAGAGAATTGATGTTTATCGACATTTGATGATAAAATTTCGATTGAGTCCATCCCTTGGTTGTACGTCAACAGCAATTGGACTCTCATTAAATTCATCAAAACTTTTATAGTCATCATGATTTTTACTTTCACTGTCACCTGCAGGTATTGAATTAAATATTCTCTCAATATAATATCATTATGGTCGAGCTGGGGTAGGTCCAACACGTTTTCTAGTACGACCGGACTTGAAATATTATGGCTGTCTGCTATTTTTTGTGGAATATACAGGACTGATCCATTAATGACTGGGAGTTTGAAAAATTCTGAAAAAGGATTCAACGAAATATTTTTTTCATAATAACAAAGTATGGAGAAATGTTCCAATATTGTTAAACATACGTTAATATTTGAAAATTCACTACTGGGACATTACAAACCTGCTTCTGTCTCCACTTTAGAAATATTTGAAAAAGTTTTTTGGAAAAATAGGCGATCATGGGGATTTGAAACTAAGTCTGAATTTGTTGTCACAGCATCTGCAATTGAAGCGTTCAATGCATTTCTTAGCCCCGCAAAATAAGTCACAGCACATGAATTTAAACTAAAATTATTGTCAGTAAAATCAAAACTCGAGTCAAAACTGTAATGCATAGCTTCCTCAGCGTCCATGAAAATTTCGCACTTTTTTATCACTTTCATGAGGTGAAACTTCACAATTCACAGACGATTCTGTCTTCATCAGGTTTCGCAATTACTTGCTGTTGACGGTTTCATCAATAATTAATGGCATTACTTCTAAATGTTAGTCTAAAAGAGTTGGCTGATGGATTGCAATTATTTCCACCCCTCTGCCTATAAACGGCAAATAAATTTTCCAGAACATCCTGGTTAAATTTATTTTTTAGTAAATAGACCATTCGATAGCCATTACTAAACCGTCGAAGCAAGGTGGTCGCGTCAGTTTTCCCGTTTTGTGGTTTATCTTCCATAGTTTTTCTAGCAAGGCTTTCCTCTTCTTTAAGGCTGGCGTTTCGCCGGTTCCCGCCAGAATAGGGTTTTTTGCTCCTAATTTAAATTTGAGGACGGCTATCAGCTTACAATTGCTTTAATACCTGTGCGTTTATTAATGTAACACGTTGGTTAACAAATTATTGTTAAAACTATACTGGTTTTTTAAATTTGTACGTTTTTCCTATTTCGTGCCAAAAAACAACATTATTGTACAAATTTGAAAAATCAGGGTAGTTCTAACAATAATTTGTTAACCAACGTGTTACATTAGTAAACGGTCAAGTATTAAAGCAGTTGTAAGCTGATAGTCCCTCTAAAATTTAAATTAGAAGCAAAAAACCGTATGTATTCTGGCGAAACGCCAGCCTTAATGTTGAAATCGCGCGACTATTTTCTTCGGAGAGTGCACTGCGAAATGGAAATTTTAAAGTTGGGGTTGCTGGGGGTTAGGGGGTGCGTTGTGAAATCGCACCCATCACGGATTAATGTGTACCCCTCGAAACAAAAATCGACCTGTCCGAGCATTTCACGGAAAAACAGCTTAAAATGTGAGAAAACCGGCCTGTTTCGTTTCCGTTGGACCAGTCTGTATATTGCCGTAATTTGTAGTTTCTTTTTATTGTGTTGTAAAGTTAAGCGAATGACCCGGCTCGAGGTAAAGTCAACAATGGAAAAGTCAAAATTTAGGTTAGATTAAAATGCCATCATTCTGATTTAAATCACCCCCATTGTAAATGATCTTAAAATCTGCCATTTGCACAAGCGACAAATCTCCGATCTTCCACGTTTCTGTTAAGACAATTATCTCAAAATCGGTGTTGAATTGACGGAGAAAGATTTTCAGTTCATCAAGGTTTTTTGCTATTATTTGTGTGAAAGATTTTGAGCTTTGTTGCTGCTGGGACTGTTTGCTTATTGTAATCATAGGTTTGTATTATTTGTGGTTGAAAATCACGAATGAAAGGGTCCTTGTTAATGCAAGGCAATCTGTTCTAAAGAAAACTTTTATAAAAATTAATGCAGGAAAATGTAAAGGTCTGATCATCTATAACTCACTACCTGTAATTGTGAAAAATGCTGAGTCTATAAATCAATTTAAAAATACTTTAAGAAACCATTTTATGTCTGAAAAAAGGTTTATTACAGAAATATTTTAAAATTTATGTACTTATTGTTCTTTTGTTTAATGTATAAGCTTGTATTACCTAAATGTTATATTAATATTGTTGTTTGTTTTAGCTTTTTGCTATTAATAAACCAATATTATTATTATTTACAAGGTGGTTTATGGTTTCCAAAATGATGGATCCAATGAACAAAAGTTTTTGACGTCATCGAGCCTCGGTCTGTCATGCAGCATACCGAGCCAGGAGGTAAATCGTCTGCAAATTTTTTTTTTTTTTTTAGTTGTGTTGATTTTCCATTTTCAGGCTTTCGCCTCTTACTGGTGTGTTATTTGTGTTTTTCTACTTTCCTTGGCTGTTCATTATGGTATCTTGTTTTTGGTGTTTATATCGGTATCTCTGTCATTAGTCCTCTCTTGAAATGAATATCTTTTTATTTTTCTCTGATGAGGTTGTTGAATGTTGTACACAATTGGGTTTTCATGGTTGAGTATTTTTTGTTTAAATGCTGATGCGATGTTTTGCAGATGATTTTTTTAATTTTTTGCATTGCTGTGATGTTGTGCAAGTGGTCAATATTCTTTGACATGGGGTTTAAATGTTATGTTCTTGTCAATTCTCAGTCCTAAATATCTGATATCATGCTCTATGTTTATTCTTGCGTGGTCTATTGTCATTCCTGTAGGTATGTTCTGTTTGTTATAATGAGTATTTTTGTTTTATCATGGTTTATGATCATTCCAATTGTCTCAAGGTGGTTTTTCACTTTCCTAAAGGCCTGATCGGTTTTCTGTTCCAGGATGTCCATGTTCTTGGAGGTGGTTATTATGTTGGTATCGTCCGCGTATAGTCCATACTTTACCCTATGGTATGTCGTTTACGTACAGTGAAAATAGGACTGGGCCTAAAGCAGAGCCCTGCGGCAACCCACCCTTTATGGTTTTTAAGGTTGACTTATCGCCTTCTATTTCCACAAAGTATCTCCTGTTATCTAGGTAGCTTTTTGTAATTTTTGTTAAGTTTTCGTTGATCTGCAAATTCTGGTTTCACCCGTTTACCTTTATAGAGAATCATGGGCGGAATTGCGAAACCCAAAACGTTTGCACCAGAAACCACGGCAACATTTTCACCATGTTCGTTACCAATGATATGAACCCTTCTGGCCCCCTTATTGGCCAGTATTTTGGGCTCCTTATGCAAGTTTCGCTTGCATCTCTTTTTATCCATGTTGAACAGGCGTTCAGGTTTTTCAAACGAATCATTCTGCTCCAGTAAATCTTCCAATTTCGTGAAATGGTCCTGTACAATGAACTTGTTCAGTTTTGGGCAAGTTTTGGAATCTTCTCAACGAAATTACCGGATTTTGTTTTAAAAAAATGCAGCAGTGAAACGGCTGGAACCTCCCCATTGCGTGGATCTTTGACTTATGTTTCTAGTCGAATTAGCACAGAAATAGAATATAGCAGAAGTCGTAACTTACCCCTTGTATGCATATACATATATAAAAGGTGACTCCTGGACAAGTGGCCTCCAGGAGGCGCGACACCACCTGCCAGTTTTGGCCGTCGAGCCCGCAACAAATCCTGTTCGCCACCACTTTTGAAATTTTGTTGGCCACCAGCCATACATTCAACTTTACAAAGGACGCCATCATCGCCAGCTGGCACAATGCCATTTTTGTATCTTTACATCAATCCTGACTAAATTGTAGCAATATCACAAACCACCACCACTTTTAATAACACTCCGTCATGCAGTGCATAAAGAATCAAATAACAATTAGTAACTTTCCAGTATAATTCTTCTTGCTCAATTTTTCAATGGGAATGAATAAACGGATGAATTTTTCCCCTGGTCCAGGGCAGTAAGATGGCATGGCATCCTGAAATAAATGTGATCACTGTTTATTTATTAGGTACTGAAACACTTCATAATTTAACTTCCATCGTCGCTATAATTAAATTTCCATTAAAACGGTCGCCGGTCTTGAGCGCATGCGCTACCTCGGTTAGAGCAAGCTCTGACGGTACGGGTAACGCTGCACCACGTTCTCTTACATCGAGATTCCGCACGAACTGCATCGGGCTCGTCGTTAATAAGCTTAAGTTCACGGGAATAGTGAAGGAATAGGCTAATCGTCCCTTGGTGGACCCTTTTCGAGCTCGGGCGCAGAATCTTCCCGGTCGTGGGTAATAACGACCAGGATTTTGCCGTGAATTGGCACATATAAATTCGTGACGCAGGAATTAGAGGTAAAATGGCCGCACCTGACCGAACCCCCTTTAATATCTCTTTATAGCCAGTCAGCTGTTGTCTCAAATTATCTCCGGAACATAACACCAGTCTGCGATTCCTCATTGTCCTCGTGAAGTCATTCCCAGCAGCCCTGGACAGGAATCAGGATTTTGATCCCGAGAGTAAGGACATCCCCTCCAAGTAGGTCAAGGACGTCACTCCGAGTTGAACGGTCGTCAAAGCGAGAGACGTCAATTGTCAACATAACCTAACCTCCAAATCGATCTGTCAGATCTCGAAACCTGGGGAAGTCTTGTTTAGAGTGTGAGATCAGCTCCAGCGAGCAACTCAATTAGCAGTGAACCTGTATTTATCCCGGAAGGTGGTACTAAGATAAGTCAATTTATTTATAAGTTAATTGGAAAACATTGTTACCTGTAAACTAATGTAATTGCCCTACATATTCTCCATTGAACACCGATGTGATAACGAACTGTGATACGACAAATAAGTGAGTAGGGAACAGTCCACGAATAACTGTCAATTAGATTCTGTATTGTTATAATTTAAGTGTTTATTTACTTGTTTTACATTATCAATTTTAATACAGGCTTGTATTTAACCGAAAGTCATTCCAGTATTATTTCCCACCGTCCTGAAAAGGACAAACCTCGACGACTAACATCTTCTCTAGGTAACCGCCATCACTATTACAGACCTAGCAACTGGCGACAACAACTAAATTTGTTACAAATGGTGCATCGGCCGGGAATCATTCTTGAAAGCGAATGGCTTAGTAACAGCTAAAGATTTCTTCGGTCACAAGAATTTGTTAGTCGAAGAGAGTTGGTGGAAATAATTTAGTTTAGTTTAAGGTAGTGTGAATTAATTTTGTGTACCGATAGGGAGTGGAGCTGTCGTTTGAGTGGAGGTGATCTCGAGGTCCCAGGATTTCGGGGAATTCTGATCGATTCGAGGGTTATTTCCAAACGAGGAGTCCTGACACTTGACCAGTTGGAGGGATTGTCATTCAAGAAGGGAATGATAATCGGAAGGGAGCGAAGGGAAGATTTCACTCGAGTTTGACAACGAGATAGAGACAACAGGAGACTGTAGACACCAGTAGAGGGTCGGTGAGTTCAGGGTAGTGGCCATACTTGTACTTTGAATTTTCGGTTAAGCTAGTCCGGTCATTAATAGGGCTCGAAAAGAGAAAAGTTGGCGTATTCCTTTACTATTCCGATTTACTGTGTGTAAAAGAGAGTTACTGATTTTGACATTTAACATCGGTTGTAGAAATCATGGCAGATCGTCAAGTCGAGGTTAATTTTAGCTTGTTAACTCGGGAAGAGTTAGGATTTGAGTTGAAGTTAAGAGATTGCGAATTTTCGGATGCGGACAGCACTATTGATTTAGTTCGTAACCTACAGGGGTTAGCGAGTTGTGATGATGAGTGTTATTTAGACCCAAATTTTTTCAACCAACAATATGAGATCACGATTTGTACTGATGGAGTAGACGAAGTTTCACGTATAGTCAGGGCGATAATTAATAGCAAAACGGTTTGTTTTGTGGAGATGAAACTTTGGCACTACTTCAGACGTATAGGAAACATTTTGTATTTCGATCCGGACTGTGAGGTAGCTCTGCAGTTGAAGTCGAAATTATCCAATTTGGCAGACATTTTTGAAAAAAAATCTGAGTATGTTCGCAAACCGGTAGGAGACTTGTCAACGAGTTTCGGACAACCAGCAGGTGAACCACTTAGGTCGGAAATTCAGGTAATAAGAGTTGGTGAGGCGGATAGTTTACCAATTTTTAAGTGGAAAATTCACTTTAGTGGTCTAGAACGGGGCGAAGATTCAGTATTCAGTTTCATTCAAGATGTACGGGACCAAATGGAAATCACTAACACGACCGAAGATGAGGTTTTGCGAGGCATGAAGTTTTTGTTAACTGATTCGGCTAGAGATTGGTATCGTCTAGTAGAACCCTCGGTGAACAGTTTCGAGTCGTTTTGCGAAAAACTTAAACACGAATTTTTGCCTAGAGATTTCGAGGAATCAGCTCGGGAAAGATTGTCACAGTATAAGCAGAGTAGTGACGAGTCTATTGCCTTATATATATCTAGATTCGAGCAACGAGCGAAATATTTACCAGCACCACTATCAGTACAACAGAGATTGAACATTCTCAGACGAAATATTCGACCAGAGTACCAGGATAGGCTTTGGGATAAAGAATTCACGCGCATTGAGGATTTAGTAGAAATTTGTGAGAAAATCGACAAATTAAAGTTAAATGTGGACAGGTTTATGTCCAGAGCAAATGCCACTCGGACACGGTCAACCGCACAAGACAGTTCTCAAGTCGAAGAAAAACAGAAAAGGGGCCCACGGTGTTATTGTTGCAACGAATATGGTCATGTTAGAAAACGATGCCCAAAAAGGGGCGAGAGTGTTGATAAGAATTCGGGAAACGCGAATCAGGGTCGAGAAAAGGTCAGTCCTCGATCCTAGTCGATAATCTGACCAGTCAACAAGTTCTAGTAACATTGGACCATATGCTAAGTGGAGCCGGTACCAACAAAGACGCACCGTTCCTGTCAGTAAATATTTATGGGATAAATATTTTAGGCTATCTCGACTGCGGAGCTTCGCATGTATTGATTAATGAGCATTTGTGGAACAAACTAAAGTCGTTAGGTTTGTCCTGTTCACCGACCTCGACATCGTGTATTTTGTCGAATGACAAAGCCTTACCGAGTACCGGAGTCGTTGCACTCCCAATGAGGTTACAGGGAAGGTCGCACATAGTCTCCGCGTATATCATACCGTCAGTGAGATATGAGTTAGTTCTGGGGAGAGACTTTTGGAGAATCTTTGGCATCTTGCCAAACATTAGAGACCTGACTTGGAAATTCATAGGAGAGGAAGACATGTGTAACCACTGCGAGTTAAACGGAGTAGAGTGTCAAGAAAATTTAACGGCGGAACAGAGCGTTCGGCTGGAAACGGTCGTTAAGGGTTACTTCGACACGATTAAGGATCTCGAACTCGGTTGCACGAATTTAACCCAACACAAAATAGAGCTTATAGAGGGAGCAATGCCCTATAACGCAAAGAACTATCGATTCCACCCCAAGATTCGGGAAATGATGGTCAAGGAAGTAAAGGATATGGAGCGGCTCGGAGTGATTGAAAAATCAGACAGCGAGTGGAACAGCCCTGCTTTTATGATACCAAAGAAGGATGGAGGACACAGGTTTGTAATCAACTATCAAAAGTTGAATTTGTTATCGAAATGTCCAGCTTATCCAATCCCGAACATGACAGATATCATCGACAGATTAGGCGCTGCGCGATATCTCACCACCGTAGATATTCGTTCTGCATACTGGGAGGTCCCAATGGAACCTAGTAGCAAACAGTACACAGCATTCAGCATACCGGGCTTAGGTTCGTTCTGTTTCAACAGAATGCCCTATGGATTACATGGAGCGCCAGGCACGTTCCAGGCCCTAGTAGATCGTTTAATCAACGCGGAATTACAGCCGCATGCATTCTCGTATCTGGACGATATAGTAATTTCTACCAAGACTTTCGAAGAACATCTCGAGGTATTGACTAAGGTACTACAAAGAATTAAGGAAGCGGGTTTGACTCTGAAAGAGTCAAAATGTCACTTTTGCGTCCCAGAATTAAAGTACCTCGGTTTTGTGGTCAACAAACACGGGATAAATCCAGACCCGGACAAGGTGAAAGCCATTGTAGAAATGCCGCCTCCGAAAGATGTTAAGGGAGTGAGGAGACTACTCGGAACCATCAATTGGTACAAGAAATTTGTGAAGGATTTTTCAACCGTGGTGGAACCAATAGTTAAACTTACGAGAAAACACGTTGGGTTTAAATGGACCGAAGAATGTGCGAAGGCGTTTAGTATGATTAAAGAATGTCTACTGTCAGCGCCAATACTGACTTCTTGCGATTTTTCGAAGCCGTTTAAATTGTTCACGGATGCTAGTGACGTAGGCGCAGGCGCAATCCTAACCCAAGAAGTTGATGGAACAGACAGAGTTGTCTGTTACATGTCGAAAATGTTTTCAGGTCCGGAAAGGAGATACGGAGCCACTGAGAAAGAGTGCCTAGCCGCTATTCTGGCAATGGAAAAATTGAGATGTTACGTGGAGTACACGAAGTTCACACTGGTCACCGATTGTTTCGCCTTAAAGTGGTTGAATTCACTGAAAGATCCTCTGGGAAGATTGGGAAGGTGGATTTTGAGGCTTCAGAATTTTAATTTTGAAGTAGAACATAGACCAGGGAAGGAGATGGTGGTACCAGATTGTCTAAGTAGAGCTCCAGTAGAAGAAGACACTCCAGCCAAAATCGAGCTTCTTGCCAACGAAGTAGAAGCCGAAACGGATCCATGGCTGGAGAATTTGAAAGAAAAGATCCTGGAAAATCCCTTGAAGTTCCCAAATTTTCGTGTAACTGGGAACGCAGTTTGCAAAAGGGTGAGAGACAAGGATAAAACTGGTAATAGGACGTCTGATTGGAAGATAGTAATACCACAACATCGTAGGAAGGAACTACTGCGGTATTATCATGACTCGCCGCGAACGGGAGGACACTTTGGAGTGTATAAGACTTACCATAAGCTCAAAGAGTTACATACTTGGCCTCACATGAAGAGTGATGTGGTGCGGTATGTGAAGAGATGTACAGTTTGTGCTGCGGTAAAACCTCCAAATCAAGTCCCGGCAGGAGTCATGGGAAAGAGACCTGAATTACAAAGACCTTGGCCGATGATCAGCGCAGATCTGTACGGTCCCCTTCCAAAAAGTACGGCTGGAAATCAGCACGTTCTAGTTATCACGGATTATTTCAGTAAATATGCAATTTTCGTACCAATGGTCCAAGCTACCGCGGCTAAAGTCATCGCCGAGATAGAAGAGAAGGTTTTTCTGGTATTCGGAGTACCAGAAAAATTCATTGTAGATAATGGGGTTCAATTTGGTAGGAGTAAGGCGTTTCGCAAGTTTTTGGAACGGTATGAGGTAACGCCGTGGTATAATGCACTTTACCATCCACAGAACAACCCTACAGAGAGGACAAATCGGACACTGAAGACCTTGATTATTTCCTACATCAAGGAAGACCAACGTTTGTGGGACACGAAGCTGAGTCAGGTCGCTTGTGCATTACGAGCCGCGAAACACGAAATTACCAAGCAGACTCCATACTATTTGAACTTTGGTCAAGAGATGATGCTGAAAGGATCACAGTACGAAGATGTACGACGGATAAACAGTCTTGAGGATAGTTCCGAAGATTCGGATCAAGAGGACAGAAACGCGACGGACTTGTCACCTAGGAGATTTAAGGATTTGGAGAGGCTTAGGAAAGACGTCACGAGAAGACTGAGGTCTGCTCATTTACGTTCAAAAATGAGATATGACGAGAAAAGGCGAGATGTCACCTACTCACCAGGAGATATCGTGTGGAGAAGGCAATATCCTACCACGGATTTGAAGAAGAATTTCTCCGCCAAGCTGGCGAAACGATTTCTCGCTCCTTTTAAGGTCAGCCGAAAAGTTGGGACGAACGTGTATGAGTTAGAAAATTCAGTTGGAGTGAGTGCCGGAAAGTGGCATGTCAAAGATCTCAAACCCTTTGAACCTGGGGGAGATTCGACCGATAGGTCATCGGACGAAGAGCGTAGTAGGCGAGAGTCCAGTCTATCAGAGTCGTCGGAATTATCTGAAGACAGCGAGGAGGCGTGATGGCCCCCTCGGTGGGGCCTAAAATACGCCGGGGCCTAGGTTGTGGCGGGACAGTGTCCCAAACAACCAACAATAAACCTCCTACGGGAATTTTTCTTAGAGATTAACGTGACCTAGTCACTGTTCGAGTTTTAACAGGCCGCTAGCGGGCCTTCTCTTTTAACATAACTTAGTCGCTAGTTTTAATCAAACCCATTTTGTGTTAGACGTTTTGTTTTATACGCCCAAGGTTGTAGAACCAACCTTGTTTAAAAACCCCAGATATTTTCCTCTTTTTCAAAATTTTATAATCACTTCTAATCAATGTATCTTTAACACCCTTCAAGCGGGAGCAGCTGAAGCTGGCCTTGGTAAAAAGCACCCATCATCATAAGCGCTTTTTCCCTTAAAGGGAGCGAATGAAACACTTCATAATTTAACTTCCATCGTCGCTATAATTAAATTTCCATTAAAACGGTCGCCGGTCTTGAGCGCATGCGCTACCTCGGTTAGAGCAAGCTCTGACGGTACGGGTAACGCTGCACCACGTTCTCTTACATCGAGATTCCGCACGAACTGCGTCGGGCTCGTCGTTAATAAGCTTAAGTTCACGGGAATAGTGAAGGAATAGGCTAATCGTCCCTTGGTGGACCCTTTTCGAGCTCGGGCGCAGAATCTTCCCGGTCGTGGGTAATAACGACCAGGATTTTGCCGTGAATTGGCACATATAAATTCGTGACGCAGGAATTAGAGGTAAAATGGCCGCACCTGACCGAACCCCCTTTAATATCTCTTTATAGCCAGTCAGCTGTTGTCTCAAATTATCTCCGGAACATAACACCAGTCTGCGATTCCTCATTGTCCTCGTGAAGTCATTCCCAGCAGCCCTGGACAGGAATCAGGATTTTGATCCCGAGAGTAAGGACATCCCCTCCAAGTAGGTCAAGGACGTCACTCCGAGTTGAACGGTCGTCAAAGCGAGAGACGTCAATTGTCAACATAACCTAACCTCCAAATCGATCTGTCAGATCTCGAAACCTGGGGAAGTCTTGTTTAGAGTGTGAGATCAGCTCCAGCGAGCAACTCAATTAGCAGTGAACCTGTATTTATCCCGGAAGGTGGTACTAAGATAAGTCAATTTATTTATAAGTTAATTGGAAAACATTGTTACCTGTAAACTAATGTAATTGCCCTACATATTCTCCATTGAACACCGATGTGATAACGAACTGTGATACGACAAATAAGTGAGTAGGGAACAGTCCACGAATAACTGTCAATTAGATTCTGTATTGTTATAATTTAAGTGTTTATTTACTTGTTTTACATTATCAATTTTAATACAGGCTTGTATTTAACCGAAAGTCATTCCAGTATTATTTCCCACCGTCCTGAAAAGGACAAACCTCGACGACTAACATCTTCTCTAGGTAACCGCCATCACTATTACAGACCTAGCAACTGGCGACAACAACTAAATTTGTTACAGTACCTATCCCTATCACAAAAAATATCCATTGTACCTACCTAATCAATTTAACTTGTTGGCAATCCACAATATCACAGTAAGGCTCATCCAAAGGGTTGTTGGCCTGGGACAAGGGTTTTCTCTAGAATAAGCCGTTGTTGTTTCGTCGATGTTAATTTCATAATCATAACAATCCAACCAAAAGCTGTGTCAAAAGTCTTGTTGTCACCTGTCAATCTAATTTCCATTTTGTCGACGTATGTTTTTTTGCGCTAAGGTTACCAGTCAGCCTGGTTGTTGACACCGTGCGGGGTGCGTTCAGTTAAGTAGTGCTGCTGGGTGGGTAAATTGGCGTTGTAGTACTTACACAGTGTCAACAATAGCTGCTTTCCATTTACACATTTGTCTGAGAAAACTCACTGAACTCAGCAATTTGATTGGTTCATTTAACTCAGCTATTTGATTGGTCAATTACAAATGAACCAATCAAATTGCTGAGATTAACTGAGGCTCCTCAGGTAAATGTGTAAAAAGAAAGCGCCTAACGTCAACGCGTCACTGCGCAGACCACGTTGACCAGGTAACGTGAACACTAATGTTGTCGCGCTCTTTCTTATGTATGCTACAAACAAAAGACAAAAACATGACCAAGTAGGCGACCAGGCTGACTGGTAACGTTAGCGCGAAAAAACATATGTCGACAGAATGGAAATTTGATTGACAGGATTGACAGGTGACAACAAGAGTTTTGACACAGCTTTTGGTTGGATTGTTATGATTATGAAATTAACATCGGCGAAACAACAACGGCTTATTCCAGAGAAAACCCTTGTCCCAGGCCAACAACCCTTTGGATGACCCTTACTGTGATATTGTGGATTGCCAACAAGTTAAATTGATTAGGTAGGTACAATGGATATTTTTTGTGATAGGGATAGGTACCTCCCTCATAATAAATAAACAGTGATCACATTTATTTCAGGATGCCATGCCATCTTACTGCCCTGGACCAGGGGAAAAATTCATCCGTTTACTCATTCCCATTGAAAAATTGAGCAAGAAGAATTATACTGGAAAGTTACTAATTGTTATTTAATTCTTTATGCACTGCATGACGGAGTGTTATTAAAAGTGGTGGTGGTTTGTGATATTGCTACAATTTAGTCAGGATTGATGTAAAGATACAAAAATGGCATTGTGCCAGCTGTCGATGTTTTAAAAAACTATCATTAATAAAGAATTTTTAACGCGTTCTGGGCTTCTTCCATTACTCAGTTTTAACAATCTATTCTTTAGTGCCACTCTGCTAGTGATTAATATTCAATAACAATTTAGCCAATAATGGGCAAAATTTGATTCTTTTGAACTGAAAAATTTGGAAATAAATTCAAAAAGCATTTTATTACGTAAATACAACATGATGTCTCAAGTTCCAATTTAATTACCAGTACCGATGTTGTCAGCAGCTGCTTTTCCAAACAGGGTTCTTAAACATTACCAAACATCTTCTAACTATCTACAACTAATTAAGGGAATACATAATGTTCTGTCCACGAAAACATGTAACTCCTACTTGTGTCTTCACTTACAAAACCTTTTAACACAAATAGGTTACGTAAAAGATAAAGACAGTTTACGATGGGAGGTCATTGCCAAACCCGAGAATGCCTTCTGATCCTTGTTCGAACTACCACTAACAATATTGCCACCTAAAGTAGAATAATTGATTAATTAAACGCTAGCACCGAGTAAGAGCTTACCTCATAATTGCAATTCAAAGTAATTTACTTGACCAAGTAAATTTTTGAGGTTAGGTCCCAAACCAAGTCTGACCGAACCCTTGTCGGCTGCCGCTTGTCGCCGCTGGTAGGTACACTAATTCTGCGTCAGCAAGAAGGCAAAAAAGAACGATTCGCTCCAGATTTAAAAAAATAATTTCAAGCCACGGCTTTCTTAATGTCAACAATTAGGTCAAAAATCGCAGATTCGGCCCTGGCTGACAATTTACGTAAAGCTTCGAAGGACACCGAAAGTACACGAAGTAATGCGCGCGTCGTTTTAAAATCCAATTTTTCAAAAATTCCTGCTAAGTAACCAAAGGGCACTAGCAGGTAATCTTTTTTTTCACGATACCGGCCAGCCGGGTCTATCCATTGGATAAGCTAGCATTGATTTAAATCTGTTCCTGGAGCAAGGAAAAAATAAAATTCGTTTTCCCATGTTAATCTCCTATACGGCGCGGAAAATGATACACCCGGTATAAAGACTTCATGGTAGAACATTCTCCCAAGTTTTACTTCGCATCCCAATATCAGCAATCACCATTGAATCTTAAAATTCGAACTTACCTTTTTTAAATGGGACACCCGATATGTTTTTGCATGAATCAATAGGTGATCAATAGAGATTTTTTTTCTGACTACCGATGTAAGGTGAAGATGGTTGATATCCTTTTGATATCTCAAGCTAAAATTTTTCGGGTGAAAAATAGATGTTCAGTAGGACGTTTCAGGAAAAATCAGACAGTTTATGTTACAGTGTGGCGTGGTAATAAGAATTAATTGCTGGTATTATTCAATTAAATTTGACATTTTGTTCATAATAAATAATACTGCTAGTTCCAGAGACAAGATATCGCAAAAATTTCTGTTTCCACGGCATACCTACTCCATTTCATTAAAGTTCGGTTTATTCGATTCTGATCTATTCTGATCACTATTGTTTCTTAAAGCGATAAAACTGAAATACCTAACTAACCCTATCATCATCGGGATCGGTAAAAATTCTGTATTAATTCTTGCAGAAATATACCGGTGTCCCTTAAAAAAACAAGTAAAGTCCAAAATAAAACTTGGTTCAGGCGATTATATCAAGGAATAAGGAAGGTGTAGGAACTTCAAATAGTGTAGAATAAGAAATGAAGGTATATACATTCACACAAAAAAGTAAATAAGTACGCTTGCAGCAGCTAACTTTGAAAATTGATTTCGCCACAAAATTTCTTAATGAACTTTGATAAAACTTATGGTTAACGCGAGCGAGGTCAGCAAAGCTTAATTATACAACTGCCTTAATTATAACAGGTAACTACCTATACGTTCAGAGGTTAGCTGCATGAGCGTTTACTTTTTTTGGATGATCTAACATCTGTAGTGTTAGTTCATAAAATCTAACTAAAACTTTTAATGAGCTGGTGCAATTCTGAAACTTACCATCTTCAGATTTGGGTTCGCTTATTAAAATGAATCTCAGATTCTTGGGTTTCTGCTCTTTTAAAACGTCGGCTATCGTTCGCCCCTCTGGAAATGGTTGGGACTGAAAGTCCAACAAATCGAAGTTAAAATCTTGGGCGTCGCCTCTTATGGACTTTCCTTCGGGAAAATACAACTGGAGGCATTCCTCCAGGATATCATTTCTTGATGCACTTTTTGGGAGCCGCGCCTTTCGCGGGCCTCCTCCTGTGGTTGTTCTTACTTGCTTTTTTTTCACGTCTACTTTCATTTTCCAACTGAGCTCAACTGATCGCAGAGTTGTCTTGTCCGAATCCCTGGCTTTTTTCTGTTCAGCTCCTTCACTATGCGCAGTTTGGATTCCCAGTCTTTTTCTCAGTTTGTCTATTAAATGCTCCTTGGTTGCAGTGCCCGAAGTTTCTCCAAATGTTTGCTTACGGCAAAATTCTTTTAGAGCAATTCGGTCCCCATATCTAGGAAGGAACTCTTTTAGCTCGCTTTCGTTACTGAGCAAATTTACCACATCCATATCGATCTATAGCCAAAGAAATTATAAACGTGTACATATTATTTTAGACAGAATCCTTATAAATTTTAATGAAGAGTTAGAATTAGAAATCGCTTCTACCAACTTCCCTGTTAGTAAAACTCCTTGCTAAATTTCCTCATACCAACCAAATTTTTACGTTCTGTCACTTCAATAGAAAATGAGTGGAGAGTAACAACGTTGTCTATGACGTACCTAACCAACCATACATAATTACCAGAAACTTCATTGCCTCTGATTAGTCAGAGACTTGAGGGCGGTTGTATAAAAATTTAGTCCTGCTATTTTATAGATACCTACCGGCGTGATCAGAAAAAACGAGTATACAGCGACGTCACTTTAGACACAAGCATTTTCCAAAATTTTAGTTGTGTAATTTTGACTTTGACCATATTTGTGGTGTTACTATTACCATCTTGCAATCGCATTTGAATTTATTGCCTTTTGAATTTCGTTTAATTATCGCATTTCTACTTTTTCTGTCAAAATGACATTAACGTAAAAATTAGGTACAGAAATTCATTTTCGAACCCATACTTCAACTCATGTTTTGAGTGTACCTACCTACTCGTTTTTTCTGATCACGATATGGGTACAGTATGCGTCAAATGTTTTGCTCGATCGTTATGCAAATTGAAAACTTTACGGAACAGGTTCGATCATGCAATTGCTTTGAACGATATGACAATGATTGGATTCCAGGTAACTATGGTTTTTCAGTTGTTTATTTGGTTTGTTGGTTTTCAGATGAATGCATGGTAGTTCTAATGGATAACTTCGTTATTTCTCTATGATAAAAAACGTATAGGCGAAATTTTGAAAGAGATTCGTATAATTTAGGTAGGAAAATATTCCGATAATAACCTTAAAAAACTCAGCGTAATATTCTGGCCTACTTTTCACATACCTATACCTACCTACACTCTGATGCATAATACTGGGTAACTGAGGTACCGGCCCAAAAATTGCGCCTAAAAAAATCCGATATTACTTACGTTTTCATTTTTCATTCTACGAATAATTTCCTCGTCCACTCTCCTGGACCGCAGAAACTCCTCCATACTATTCATTCTGACCTAGGTACATAAATAAACATGTTTAGTGTTAGGTATAGCCAATGAAACAAAATTCTGAAAAAAGGAACATTGTTGTACTGCTTTTAGATACCTAATGACTATTGAAATTGAAATCAATTAACCTCTCCACAACCTATACCTACCTAATTTTTAAATAGACACGTCAACAAACGCACGCTCTATGAATTATACCACAGAAAATTATACCAAAGCTCACCTGTGCCAGTGGCGTAGTGAGGTATGCGGGGGCCTGTGTTACAAATAGATTATAGGGCCCTCCCTTTAGAATTCGCTCCTCAAATAAAACTGATTAATTATGAAAATATAATCTTTTTTAGCTTTTGCTATGGTTGAATATTTTCGAAAATATAAATAAAGAACGGTAGGTAGGCAAAAAAGGTAAATAAATGGCGCCGCAGGCGAAATTTTTTAAAAATTGCACTTCAAACACGATAGACTGCGAGGGACCTACAGGAATGCGTGTGGTTCACCGGGCCCCCCAAGCTGCCCGGGCCCGTGTTTTTAGAACACCCTGAACACCCGCTCACTACGCCACTGACCTATGCAGAAACCCTTGCAGGCCCGGGCTTTCAAATATTCACGTACTTTGACTAGCAGGTAAAAACAGAACAAGTGCTCATTAAATGGGGATTTCTTGGAATAAGTTTAATGCCGGGCCTGGTTAAATTCGCGCCCGGCGTAGGTAAAGAGATGATTTACGGTGGCGACTCGCGGAATGAGTAAACCTCGGAGTAAACAACAGGTAACGACTCATTAGGATTATTTGGGGGCCATAAAATCAAATCAGATTCTGGAATACTATAGGTACTGTTACGGTTGCGATTTATTACCCCGCCACTGGTTATTACCCTGTATTACCTTCCGATTTAATTAGTACGCCACTGTTTGCCTGACCACGTGATTCATGTGTCAACGGTCAGCGCCTGGTTGCTGGCTCTTTCTCTTTTGCTACGATCGTTCGTAGTGTGTGCATCGTCTCGTGTTGCTAAACGTTAATTGGAAATAGTTGACGAACGGTGGAATTATACCGGTTTCGTTCATATGGCTGTATGCCCAATAAACCCGATTAACGAAATAGTTCCAGTTTGAGGAAGGTGGCTTAGGCCCAAGAAAATAGCTAACGAGCACATGTTCAAGATCTACGACGTGAAATTGTGAGTACAAGATGGCCGGTTGTTGCAATTCTAATTATTTCTTCCAGCTCTGTCTTTCTGTATCTTTCTGTACTGTCTGTACGAGAAGTACTAATTGCTTTAATTATTCATCATCGATAAATACGATCGATGTCGGGAATAATTTTCTCCTTGTAATCTGGAAACGGAAATTGACCTTGGAAGCCGAAAAGAGGACGTTGAGGAAAAACTGAGATCAACCACTTCAAGTTCTGAAAGTTCTTAAAGTTCTGAATAGTTCTGAATGAGTTCAACCCTAGTTTGGTATGAGAGCGCGAGCAACTCCAAATCCCTAGTTCGAAGGAGGAATCCAATCGAAGAGGTCATCAACCTCTTTATCGAAGATAAGTGTTTTGCTAACCCTCTGTTCATATAAATTTTATGTGTTTAATGAAGACTGTTTTAAATAATTATAAATAGGAACCACCACTGTAAAACCGATGGCAGTTATCAATCACGTAGTTCTTGTTAGCATTTACTATTATTAATTTGTACAGAGCCTGTTGGACGAATTAAGGAGTTCCTGGGGAACGACAATCCAAAACCTGTACATACTGTGAATAAATTAGGTTTAGTTAACAGAACTACAGCTGTGTTTATGTAAATCCTCCAATACGCCTGTCCAAGAATAATTGTTACGAGTGGCTTTATCCAGTGTTAATTTGGAACGTAACAGTACCTATATGCTACTGGCTTTTAATTCCGCGAGCTCAACTCAAACCACCCAGTCTTATCACAACATTCTTAGAAGTACTCTTTTGTACGATTTTGGGAAAGGCACGCTGTTGAATGATGCACTCGTACTGCCCACAGATTATAGAACTATATATTGTATGTAGATGGCCCACTCTACACCTGACCTTGTGCGCATGAAAATTTCGGACCCTTGACACGCGTGGCGCTGCAGTAACTGACGCGGCAATTTTGAATTTCTATAAAAATTATTCTTATTACTTTGCTCCGTCGTCATCGCTCTCATTTCATAGTGAGTAAAGGTGAAATGGCCATTCTTTGGTCCAATACCTTTACTGACTATAAAATGAGAACGACTGACGACAGATACAATTGAACTAACCTTAAAACTACGAATTGGACAATGAAACATCAGATTCCTGCTCTAATTAAGTTTTATTTACAGCAGAAATATCGGAATTATGAAAAATACTATTGATGCAACAAATAATCATTGGCGATAAAAAAAAATCCACAGTAATAAAGTCACAATGAACAGTCTGGAAGAACTTCCAATTATTAAAAATAGCGTCAATTTAAATAATTATACATTATAAATAAAAAAAATACATAAATACAAAATGAGCAAGGTTTATTGCAAGCGTTTTAACAAGCGTTGCTTGTTTTGTTTTGATTTGTATTTTGCATGCAATTGCAAAGCTTGCTTTTTAATATCATCATTGATGTTCTCTGTGCAAGTCCCCTTAAGAATTTTGTTGACATTACCAACCCACGTAAAACAATATAAACTTATGAATAACTGTACAAAAATTTTAAACAAATTGTGTTCTTCACAATTGGAAAAAATGTCCTGACTAATGTTATTTTGTATTATTAAAAATAACTTATGAGATAAATTGTTTTCTGTACAAATAACCGGCAACCACTTTCTTACCACTTGCACACACAGACCGAAAAGCACGATGAATCTTGTTCTCGGTCTTAATAACGCGCCTGGTTTATATGCCCTGTCTTCAATTAGGCCATGTTCTTCTGAAGTGATGTCGGTCTTCAATTGATGACGGCACACATTGCATCGTCCTATGGATTTTAGTACCTTCCTGGCCAGATAACCCGCTACATATCCATGAACTTTAACCAGAAGCCTATCGTCAATAGACTTCAATTCCACTGACTTGTCATCGCCATAATTCAAAGGAACAAAATCTTCTTCACGTCGGTGTCCTTCCAAAAAGTTACGCAAATTGCTCAAGGCACCCTCTGACTCGTCCTCCTCACAATTTGCACCTGCAGAGTGGGAGGACATAAAATTGTTTATAATCATGGCCTTGAAGGTGTGAACAAAAGAAGCACATGAGGGATTAACGTTGCGGGCGCCGTGGCTTCGGATCATACTAAAAAAATTTTCCAGAGGATCTTGGTTTAAGTTCCGAGGCAGCAGGAATTCAAAACCACTTGAACTCAGTTTCATCCACAAAGCCCTCAAGTTCCTCAAAGATATGACCCAGTTTGAAACTGATGGGGGAACAAATTCTCTCCCAGCCCTTACAAACTTCATTGATCTTAAACAAGTGATGGCTTCCTCCCAAAAGTCCATATGAGGCGTTGTTTTCGTCACAGCTCGCCTGAGGATCTTCCCATCTTTCGGTTGGATGCAGTCACCATTGACACTGTCAAATAATTTGTCCATGAACAGGACGAAATTGGCAGTGGAGATTGAAGAACTGCATTTCCTGCAAAAGAACAAAATTACCACTTATACAATTTAGTCAGTGCTTACCATGATGTACTAGACCTCTCATAGTGGACTGGACACGGTGAGAAAACACCTGCGCCGCATGTTTGACCTTCATTTTCTTGATTCGATCGCGTTTCACGTGCTCTGCGGTCAACTTATTGAGCATTCTGAAGTCGTCGTTTTCAAAAAAATCCAGATCGTACAGCTGTTCGATATGGTCCCAAGATGCTGTTTCCACGCCATTTTTCCATGAGAATCGCACATTATAATTCAGCATGTTATTTCTCACACCTTTCAGCAAGTGCGGAAAATCGAAAAGTGGTAGAATTTCTTGGCCATTAACTACAAAGGAGTACGAATCGCGCCTGTGCTCCGGTGTTGATTCCAGCTGGTTGCTTTCGTGGACCAAGGCAGTAATTGCTGGTTTATTATATTGGTCACACACTGTGGCAGATACAATTAGGCCAATTTCCTGAAGACGAGCAATAACTTTCTTCAGGTTGCTGGCAATTGAAGGATTGCTCATACCGTGTTGTGAGAAATAATATGTTAACGGTTGCTTCCACTTCCTTGCAATTCCGCGAACCATAAAGACCATTGCGTGATCAGCAATTTTATTCGGCCCAAGCTTTCCAGGAATTTCCTCGAATCCAAGAATGTTGTCACTTGACTTGCTGAAGGTCAACAGTGGTTGGACGGACATTTCGTCGAACATTAGCAAGCAATGCCTTTCATGGGGCTTTAATTTCTGTACGCTAATTCGGAGGCTTTCAAAGATGGCATCATTAATCCCACATCCAAATGGTACTTTCGTAACCATTGCCATCAAGGTTTTGCGCGAGGGGAGTGCAAAAATTCTCCGCAACAAATTATAGCCCTTTCGGCTTTGTTTTAATAAAGCCAGTGACAATACCTTATCCTCTTCGCTGAATCGCCGTCCTCGAGGGAGTTTACACTGCTGATTAATTTGCGATTGCAAAAATCGGAATGTTGGAGAGTTGACTTTGTGCTTGAACAGCTCTCCAGATTCAGCGCATTTTATGGCAGCTTTAATCCTCTCCCGGTTCGTTTCTGCTGACTGCTTGTACCGCATCGCATCCCTTCGAAATTTTTTCGCAAAGCCGTACATCTTGGCGGCCTTCGGTGTTAATTCGGCCTTCTTCCGCAAATTAACTTCCAGCAGCAAATTGGACTTTAATCTCGAGGGTTCTCCCGCAGAACTCGTTGAGGGCAAGGGCTGGTCCAAGGGAACGGCTTCTGGAAGGTGACCCTCACTTGTGGATGGTAAATCCATCGGTAAATCTGAAGATGCCCCGACTTGAACATCTTCCTGAAGTTCTTCCCTTGGAAGAATTAGAACTGCAATAAAAAAAAAAATAGTGAAATAGTCAATCAGGAAATATTTTTTTTTGAAGCGCGGAAAAATAGCTTTTTAGGTATTTAAAATGAAGCAAAACAAGGGAAAGTTCATTCACCACCTCAACCTTGAAAAACTGTTAAATTTCAGTGCTCTTTGTTTAAAATTGGAAAGTTTTAGTAGCCATAGTTCCACAGACCATTCAATTTATTTAGGTTCCCTATTTACCTGACCCCTTCTCGGAAAGCAAGGGGTGGTAAAACCCAGCTTTGTAATATCAACACAAGGAAAACTATTGTTCTACAATAGTCTAGACAGACAATAACAGCCTAGTCATTTTTACCTGCCAAAAGCAAGTAACCCCCTTACTTGCTTTTGGCAACATAATCGCAATGCAAAATAAGGTGAATTCACCCAATATGTACATATATATCATGAAGAAGTTATTTGCAAGCACTTGCATTTAAAAAAGGTTAATGTATGATTTCGTGAATAATTCCAATCTGATAATGATTATGGTTAAGTAAAATGATTATTAGCATTATTAGCTATGCATAGGTATAACTAAAAAAAAAACCTTTTACCAGCTAGTGACTTCTAATACCCTTTATCATCCACCCTTGCCCTTATATTTCTTAGATAAGCCAAATGAATTACCTTAAAGTTTTCCAATCCATTAACCTTTAATGCTGACCTTTAACAGTGGAATATTATTATAAATAATAACTGTAACTTGTTGTGATAACTTCAAAGTCTCACTGTATATGAGACTGTATATTTTCTATAGGTACTTTTTAAAATGATGAAAAGAAAAACACTACTTACTTGGAAGATGAAGGGTAGGAACACTTCCGGCTTTTAAATTGCTTCGGTTACGAGCTGTAGCAAATTTCGTATCCTCTGCAAAATGTAGGTCACAGACACGGTAATTACTTCTAATTGATTTGAAGTCCTTTGCGAGTAGATCTTCTCTGCCAATGCTGGTGCACCAAACTCGAAGCAACTGTAATTTATTAAAATTTTACGGTTACTGTTGCAAGTAGCTATAGTTAGTTTATACAAGTAATTATTATATTTAATATAGTAATCAGCATAATCATTTAACTAAGATAGTATAGAAAACCTGTAAATTAACTAACCTCATCATCTCCACGTGGAAAGACATGCATCTTTTTGGCGGAACCTTCAGGCACTGCCCCCGAACAACCAGGCACACAACACTTCGAAGGCATAATGATAAAGTTCAAAGAATTAATTAAAAACAACCACTGAAAACACAAAAACTGAACGAACACTCCACTCACGTCTACGAACAATTTGAAATGGCCGTTACTCGAAGGGTCGTGAGCGGTGAAGGTCGTGGTTTAAACATTCCGTTCGGATGTTTTCGGGTCAGATCGGAACACGCGGCCGCAGCGGCAATTCAAAATTTGCTACTCCAGCGCCACAGGTGACAAGGGTCCAAATTATTCTGGCGGACAAGCTGTGAGAAAGCGAGTGCGCATAGCCTGGTACTCCCCTTTCATCCCGCTCCTATTCGCGACACCTTATCACATACACACACCCACCCCTCTCTTCTGTCGTCATCCTGTTTCGTATTGATGCCGAAGTAGTTTTTTGTTTTGTTCCATGTTTATGATTCTAGGAAATACCACAAAAAAATGGCTTAAGAAACGGAGGAGCAGTTGTGGTTAAATAATACTATATAAGTCCCCATAATTTATTGTTGTGCATTTCGGGCGTTTTTGGTAGATATAATTGGATTACGGAGGTGGAATTGAAAACACAACTTTCTTTAATTATCAAGCCACTTGACTGAGCGCTAATTTTACAAAATTCGCGCAATTTCTTTTATCTTACTAAATTCTACTCATTTGGATTATGTTAACCCGTGTTAAACTTTTTAAATTTTTCAGTCCCTTTCGCAATATTTCAACCTCCGAAAAACTAAATTGGCATAGGTAGGTACCTAATTGGCTTATTTTCATGTTATTATCTGTAGTTCTACTTAACTGCACTTAATTTTCACCCCCTTGACTTTTCATCCGCCTTCATATTTTTTCGAGTACTCTTTCAACCCCCTAAGCGTGATTTATCAAAATTAGGGCAATTTCATTTTTCTTCGGTAATAAATTTAACTCATTTTGAACATGTTTACCTTTTAAATTTTTCAACCACTTTAGCAATATTTCAACCATCCAAAGGCTAAATTTGCATAATTATGGCTTATTTTCGTATTATTATATTATGTGGTTCTATTTAACTGCACTTACTTTTGACCCCTTTGACTTTTCATCCCCCTTCATAATTTTTGTCCTTTCCACATTTATCGCATTTCATGACGAACAATTTTTTAAATAATCAAAAACAGTCTCATAATTAATTACCCGTTTTTACTAGAAATTCTTCAATCTTTACTTAGGTACATGAGCAGTGCAGGTTTGCGCTGGAACTGACGCTACGGCCAAACGGTTAGTCCTATCGGCTTCCAATCGATCTTAAACGATTGTATGAGAAACGGGCTATCTTTCTTAGTACTTTTCAATGATTTTAAACTGTATCCGGGCCTTCCGAAGGTGGCAAAAGCCCGCGAAATAAAGAAGAAAATCATTTTTTTTCAATTTGAAATTAGACGGTTTTCTGTGAGAGATATCGCAAAAATGCAGGAAATAAACATTGTAGAGGATAAAAGAAGCTTTCAAACGACACCTTCAAAATATTTCTACGACCAATAGAAACGGAGCGGCCGGCTCAAACGGCGCGCGCATTTCGGTTAGCGGCAACCAGCGTGGCAGTGTTCAAGGTCGTGAACCTCCGTTCTTATTGGTCATAGAAATATTTTGAAGGTGTCGTTTGAAAGCTTTTTTTATCCTCTACAATGTTTATTTCGTGCATTTTTGCGATATCTCTCACAGAAAACCGTCTAATTTCAAATTGAAAAAAAATGATTTTTTTCTTTATTTCGCGGGCTTTTGCCACCTTCGGAAGCCCCGGATACAGTTTAAAATCATTGAAAAGCACTAAGAAAGATAGCCCGTTTCTCATACAATCGTTTAAGATCGATTGGAAGCGGATAGGACTAACAGTTTGGCCGTAGCGTCAGTTCCAGCACTTCCAGCGCAAACCTGCACTTCTTCAGTGTTCCAGATGTTCCAGCAGCTGGAATTCCATGAAGCCGGCACCGGAGATTTTGGGAGTTTTAATATGTTGTTAAGCAGTTCAAATAGAGCTGAACTACCAAGTTTCAGATTTACATTATTTTTCCCAGCGCAAACCTGCACTTCTTCAGTGTTCCAGAAGTTCCACCGGCTGGAATTCCATGAAGCCGGCACCGGAGGTTTTGGGAGTTTTAGTATGTTGTTAAGCACTTCAAATAGAGCTGATCTGCCAAGTTTCAGATTTACATTATTTTTTCCGAGGTCAAAATCTAAAACGCCTGGGCTATAGCAGCCAGTTCAAAAAAGTAAACTAATGACAAAGCTAATATCATCAAACACGAACTGCACTTTATAAATCAACTATTAACAGTGAAATTTCAAAATAAAAATCCGCCATCACCCGTAAGAATAACATGTAAACCCTCATTCGCGCCAAAATAAACGCCACTTCCAAGATGGCTGTCCTTACTACGGAATGCCCACCAGAGGCCGCCTCTGTTTTTAATTTGGTCAATTCCGTTTACTTTACACTGAACGCTACAGGAACATGATGTCATGGCATGATGACATCAGGGTCCGTAAAGTGTGCACACTTCGTTTATGTGTGGAGTGCTGCTTTCCGTCCGCTTTCGCATTCTTCCTGGTTTACAGCATTATTGGCCTTTAAATTAGTTAGTTCCTTAGTTTTGTACTGTTTTTTAGCCGTTATTAGACATGTGTTGTGCCGTGGAATAAAGAATTATGTCAGCGCGTGGTGGAAATGACATTTTTGATCTAAATGATAAGGAACTGATGATAAGTGATAGTTGTGAATTGCCAGCTGCTGTGGGTCTGCTTTCTCTCGGTGGGTGAGTACTTTGTCTAATGTTCAATAATTATTCGGTAGTTTATCTAGGCAAATGTTTATACTGAATTGTTTAATACTCAAATATAGTGTTGTGAATGATTATACCTCGGATTATACTTAGCAAAATGATATATATCCCATTTTGATATTTATCTGCTATATATTTATCACTTATAGCAGATATTTAGCATTTCACTATTAGTTGGAGTAACAACCTAACAAGTGAAGAGAAAGTTATAAATTTTGATTAGTATCATGAGAAATGCCTTTAAAATTAACACCTTTTGGGTTGCAAAAAAGATTTCGGACTTAAGCATTTCAGAAAATATAAGAAACGTACAAGAAATCTTTCACTTGGGTAATCCAAAGCAAATGGAAAAATATAATTTAACGGAATGCAAAAGCAGTCGAAAATAATTTAGAACACTTTTTGATGTTGTCTTCCAGCCGCTTCTACCGAAAAGTTGTAAAATAGAGTGAAAATGACTAAAAAACTTAAACAAAAAATATTGAATTAATATTGACGTATTTGGTATCAAATTGCTTGGACAGTGACAAAAGTGTCGTTAATGATGGTTATATCTAAAAAAATTTTAGCAATTTCCCGCTGATATATAGCAGGATATATATCTTGCTATACAGGGTGTTTTGCAACCGCGTGTAAGTTTTTTAACCGCAGATTGCCCATCGAAAATGATGACGATTGGCACAAAAATTTTTAGGTCGAAGTCGTCTCCTAAGGGAGTTACAGGACTTTAAAGGTGAGCCATCGGGAGCAGTTTTTCTTAATTATCTCAGGAACGGATCAACGGATTTGAATGAAATTTGGATGAAGCTAGTATCCAATGAATATACATTTTCACTGTGAATTTCGTTGGATTATGACCAGGGGATCCCCAGGAAACGGAGACACTTTTGACACTTTTCTTCCGGAAAATGTTTCAAGGTCACACGTTTTAAAAATGGTGGCGTCTGTTCGAAAGGGCAATTCAAACTGCAACTTATATTACTCCTGGGCATTTTTTATTTAATGAGTTGTTTTAGAGATATTCGAGTTTTTCTGTAATAAGTCTCGGATAATGGTCTAACCATTGTTTAAGTATATCTAGTTAGCCAACGCGGGTTAGTTCGGGGTAGGGATTCGTAGACGGGTGCTATCGATCTAATTGATTTAGTGCACTAAATGTAGGCTTTTAGAGCAATTTTTGAATAATGTTATTGGGGGTTACTGGTGGTTGTCAGGGAAGTTAGTGCACTAAATAATTTAGACCGGCCAAGAATCGCCTCAATACTTCAGCAGACTTTCTTGGCTAAGCAGGAAGGTTTTTAAAAGGATTAGCGATAAAATGCTTAAGAACCAGATATTGACTATTTTGTGTTCAATAAACAACAAATGCAAAATAACAAAAAGCAAAATTAAAACAAAATAACTCCAGCACACAAGAACTAACGCGCAGTTTTTATTAAGTGTTCAAATAGGCCACCGTTTTGTTGAATACACAAAGTGCAGCGTTTCAAATAATTCGCCCGAGTGCTTGGAAAAACATTTGTAATTTGACGAACCACATCTACAGCATTTTCTACACGATTCTGTAGCTCCACGGCGCTCGTCATAGGAGTTGCATATACAATATCTTTCAATGCACCCCAAAGAAAGAAATCTAAGGGATTTAATTCCGGTGAGCGGGTGGGCCAAGATATAGTACCTCCTGTACCGATCCAGCGCTGGGGGAATGTTTCATTTAAATATTCCCTGACCCGGATAAGTCGATGGGGAGGTGCCCCATCGTGCATGAACCACATATTCCTGCGTATGTCCAGTGGCACGTCTTCCAAGAGCGCATCGAGTTCTTCGCGTAAAAAATTAAGGTACTGGATACCATTCATTCGATGTGGAAGGATGTGTGGCCCTATTATCACATTTCCTACGATTCCTGCCCATACATTCAGGGAGAAGCGATGTTGGCTATAGCTTTCTTTAGTAACATGAGGGTTTTCTTCCACTGGTGCCCAGGAATGTAAGTTGCGCGTGTTTGTGATGCCGTCGCGAGTAAAAATTGCCTCGTCGGTAAATAAGATCTTAGGAACAAAGTTGAGGTCCCTATTCCATTCCTGTCGAATCCATTGACAAAACGCCAGGCGCCTAGGAAAGTCAATGGGCAGGAGGGTTTGTACCTTTTGTACATGAAATGGGTACAACTCATTCTCGTGCATCACCTTCCACACCGCGGACGTTGACGTACCTACTTCTAGGGCTACCCTTCGCACGCTTGCAGAAGGACGGTCGTCAAAAATATCTAGTATATTTTCTTCCAGATCCGGATTTATGATGCGCCGCGGACGCTCAAGATTGGTTGGCGGCTGGAGTTTTCCAGTTTCTCTCAGTCGGCGTACTGTAGCAGAAAATGTTTGGGCATTAGGTAGACGTCGATTAGGATATCTTTGTCCATAAACAGTTCGCGCTCTTGCAGCTCTACCACGGAATTCCCCGTAGATTAAAACCATGTCGCATAGTTCTATGTTACTAAAATACTGAGCCATTACTTATTTTCATACAGGAATTTATTAACACGCCCGCAAGCTTTTCAAAATTGACACTTATTTGACAATAACACACTAGATTTCTAAATTAATAATAAAATAAGAAAAAATGGGAGATAATCACATTACAAAAAAACTCGAATATCTCTAAAACAACTCATTAAATAAAAAATATCCAGGAGTAATAAAAGTTGAAGTTTGAATTGCCCTTTCGAACAGACGCCACCATTTTTAAAACGTGTGACCTTGAAACATTTTCCGGAAGAAAAGTGTCAAAAGTGTCTCCGTTTCCTGGGGATCCCCTGGTCATAATCCAACGAAATTCACAGTGAAGATGTATATTCATTGGATACTAGCTTCATCCAAATTTCATTCAAATCCGTTGATACGTTCCTGAGATAATTAAGAAAAACTGCTCCCGATGGCTCACCTTTAAAGTCCTGTAACTCCCTTAGGAGACGACTTCGACCTAAAAATTTTTGTGCCAATCGTCATCATTTTCGATGGGCAATCTGCGGTTAAAAAACTTACACGCGGTTGCAAAACACCCTGTATATCACCGGAAAATAAATACCACGCTATTTTACATCACTACTAAAATATATTTTAGGTACCGTAATGTGGGGTTACTTTGATAGCTTTTTCGCGTAATTCGTCAATTTTGTATTGGTAAATCTAAGCGTAGAACTGATAGTGAAGTCTTATAGGGACTATAGGAAGCTACATATTGTTGCATGCAAATAATTTGTTTAATTTACCAGGCAATTAATAAAAAATAAAAAGGTGTTAGACTCAGATTGGGGCGACTTTGATACCCTACCTAGATTTTTGCATAAACTGCGTAGTACATAGATATCAGCTATCAAAGTAACCCCAAAACGAGATTCGGTTAGGCGGTTTAAGGTATCAAAATAACCTCAATTTGGGGTGAAATTGATACCAATGCTATTGACATTACTATCAAAATCACCCCATATCAATTATTCAGATTCTACATACAACTGGATTTTGCCTAATTTTATTTATAAAAATGCAAATGAGGTCACCTATTATAAATCTAAACTTACTGACCAATACAAGCATTTCACAGGCCGAAAAAATAAGGCACCCGGACTTTAAAGATTCCTTAGTTACGGGAGGAGGTACGTTTTTTTCATTTAAATCATACTTAAAATATCTTATTCGGGAATTCAATACTTCTAATGAAAAATATTTTTTCGTTATGAAGCCATTAATTATTTTTGGCATAACGTACCGGTGCACCCCTTCATATAAATCATGCATTATATCGCAAGTGAAGTTATTATAAATATGAAAATCGTTTATTCCATGAAAGACGCATTCCTCTTTAACTGCAAAACTTTTATTTTCACGTGAGTTCGGTAATCTTCAATTCTTCTTAATTTCAAGACATCTTCACTTACTTGTTTTGCCATCTCAAACTTAGGACTAGTACAAAATCTACAGTAATGTAATGATGAGAAACTTTCATGTAAGCCAAAAATGGCATGAACACCTAAATTGTCGCCAGTAATAAGAAGCAACTTGAAGAATACTTTCAGTTTCATTTAAATTTATGGTAATTCCTTCTGTTTCAAGCTTATTAAGCTGATCAACTAAAATCCCGAAAACGGCTTTGTTTCCAAAAGCAACCCTATCTGCACTATAAAACAATTCATGTTGAATTTGAATAGAGGTAATCTATAAATAATTTTTGAAAACAAGCAAAGATGAAAAAAAAATAATCAAATTAAAAACATTTCGAAATCAATTGCCTGGCACTGTTGATCCCATTGTGTCTCACTTAACCTAATAAGTCATAACTCTAAAACCACTCACTAGCCCACTAAACTACCCACCATAGGCACGAAATAGAAGCTATAACTACTTAAACGGAAGTCCATGTCATGGTCGCCATGTAATGTGAGGGTTAATTAGGTACTTTCTCATATAGTGCGCAACAGAATGATAAACTTTGTAAAAGATTGTTCTTAAAATATTACCTCAAAGTTCTGGGCAATAAAAATACTATAACGACAGATTAGAAAAGCGTTTCTTTATTGGTGGCACAATCCAGCAGAGGTAAAAATTGTATTTGGCTCACCTATTAAACTATTATTTACAAGATACACATTATCACATAAATTCATATTTACAAGCGTAAGAGCTTTTTTTCAAAATCATAAATATTTACAAAGAGAGCTACTGAATTCATATAAAAAGGCATGTCGAAGCTTTAAAACCGACATCACCCAATGATGGTCATTCTTTTTTAACGGATGAGTTCTGGGGACGGTCTAGGACTGTTCTACGTACCCGAGAGGCACCGTATCGAAGGAAACACCCACATCTATACGGCGCCGTTTTGTACAATTCACCCTATATGTTTTTTGTTCAGGCTTGGAAATGTCCTCGAATCGGGGGGTCCTCGCAATCTTACGGTCGTTGAAGACTTAAAGTTCTTGGCTGAAATTATTGGACGTGACTATTTTTTATCGAGTTGAATGGTTGGAGGCTGGGTTTTCACATTCAATTTTCTTTGATCGTTTCTTTCTCAATTGATTACAGATGAATTTTTAAAATTTAGGGTTATGCGTTTAACTTTTGTTACTGCGGGGTGAAACTTATTTTCTGATGGTGTGAATGGTATGTGAGTGTAATTTTCAGGAACACCCGATGCATATTCGTCAATTTAATTTGCCGAGGAAGTCGCCTGTGAGTGGCTCGTATTCATCAGCGCCTGCTGTTGACAGGTAGATGACCGAGTCGGTGTCCATATAGATTACTCGGCGACCAAGCTTTTTAAGGTATTTGTACAATTCTCCTGGCTCCTGATCTTTCAGATAACTCCATGTGGCCAGCAGAACGTCCTCGTTAATAATGAGGATATTATCCAAGGATTTAGCAGGGTCCGTGAGCAGACTGTACAAATCCCTTTCTTCTGTAATCACCTTGGTTTTCGGAAGGGTTCTCTGCGCCAGTTTACCCCATAACGAGTTCAGGAAAACCTTGGCGATGTACCTCTTGTGAGGATTTAATTTAATCTGCTCACGGTGTAATTTAATCCCCTCTTTTTCGCGATAAATACTGATGTACTTTTGTTTATCATCATCGCTCACACACCAGCCAGGATACCCTGATTGGAGGAATCGGCACTTTCAAGCATTAGCAATTATGTATTGCTCAGTGGGAAACTATAATCCCACTTTGAAATAATAATGGCATTTATGTGTTTATATGCTAAATTATTTTATTAAGTTAACAAAAGTTGAAAAACTGGTTACAATAATTATCACAAATGAAACAAGGAACATATTAAATCTTAAACGAACATCACTTATCATTGAAAAACATATTATTTATGAAAATCAGAAAAGCAGCTTTTGCACAGGGCTACATGACATGCAGAACACACTGTGTTGCTTCTTTTTTCATGCTTTTTTGTGCTACACTGAGCGCAACGCATGTACGTTTTGTTCACCAGTGCCCCACAGGCATTTTGACGATGTCGATCGTATCCTTCGAGAAGAATGTCGTATTCGATTGCAGGACGACAGCGACTTTGTCCGAAACAACCTCGGAATTAAGTTGACTGCGTTTCCTGACCCAAAGGTCGGTCGGGTACGGTATTGTTCGTCAACGTAAGTCCGACAAAATTGTTTTGAGCGACACCCCTCAAGCCATGGTCGAGAAGTTCGTCAAGACCTTTCTGTAAATACGGAAAAATTTAATAAAATATGTATACATTATATTTGATATCAATTATTACCTTAATTTATGCCAGCGGGTCCTCGCTTGAGGGGATGTCACAAAACTGGAAAACCAGTCGTCGTCCTGCGACACCAAATCTCTTGGCAAACTTCTCGCTTTTCTGTAATTAATAATTGAAGTCTCCAGTAATGTTCAAAAAATTTTGCTTTACTTGGAACAATGGTAGTCTTTCACGAAAGGATTTTAAAATGCACTTTCCGTAAGATGGAGTAGTTGAGATGATTCCATTCATGAAACATATACATATTCCTGGTGTCTGAATGCGAGGGTTTTCGGAAGTGTTTTGAAATTTTTGTTTATGACAAAGATCTTTAAAATAAGCATGCTTCGATGTAACTTGTCCACACTGCCACCCACTCCCTTTCTTCTTTATATTCTGCTATAAAATAGAGTTTGATTAATTCGGGACCAGAAGGCTCATCTAGGTTCACTTTCACAAGTTCTTCCATTATAATGGTAATGGTACCTACGTACTTTTAATGTTATTTTTATATTTCAGCTTGAGTACAGAGAATCACAATAGTTATTCCACTGTACTATGTCACTAGGTACACTCGCACACTGTCGGAGTTTCCCGCCACGATTTGACAAAAGTTTATGCTAACCAAGCAAATCGAACCGTTAAATTTACAGAACTTTGCCTTTCAACTTAAAAATATTTAACAAACCACCAAAATAAAATTGCTAATCAGCACATTTATTCTAGGCAGTTTGCCAAATCAAACAATTATTTTTAAACAACTTCTTTTAGTTCGAATTTGCAAATGTTTAAAAAATTTTAAAACAAAATTTGTGTGATTCTTAAATATGTTTCTGTGAAAGTCATTAAAATGCATTATTTAAAATTGTGTTATAATGAACAATAGTTATTTGCTCTTTGACAACATATGTTTATGGCTACGATTTAACAGTTTAACAGATTTTTTTTAAGAAAGCAAAATTAAACTACGTACTTGATAAAATTAACAAATCATCCCCTAACAAAATAAAATTTTTTACTGTGCACCAGAGTAAATGCAACCAGTGATTACATAAAAGCTGAAAATGAAATTTGACCATCCGCAAGCATTTTCAATCGACTCACGGAAAGTGCCGTTTTGGCAAACCAATTTCCAAATTTAAAATTATTTTCTCATTTGACTATTAAAAACAAGTTTTTTTATTATACATTTCCTGTCATTGGGTAGTTCTACCTGTTGGAAATAAACAGTATTATTATTATTTTGGAACTTTAAATGAAAGAAAACCTACTTTTCTCGAAGTGTGTAATTCCTAGAAGTTTGAAATTTGCTCCAATCGATTCTCCTTCAAATTTGAGGAAATAAGATAGGTCACACTTGCGGTCGCAAAAAACTTTTACAAAATGTATGCTTTTTAGTGAATTTCGCGTTTTAAAGTTTTTATCATTTAAATTACTGGCAATTGGTTTCACTAGAGTTTTTAATAAAACAAAATGTAATTTTTATTAGTTTTATTCTATTTTGGAACTTTAAATGCAAGAAAATCTACTTTTTTCGAAGTGTGTAAGTCCTAGAAGTTTGAAATTTGCCCCAATCGATTCTTCTTCAAATTTGAGGAAATAAGATGAGTCACACTTGCGGTCGCAAAAAACTTTTACAAAATGTAAAAATGTGTAGTTTTTACTGAATTTTAAGGTTTTTTCTTGGAAAAACTAGTGGCAATGGTTTCACTAGCATCTCTTATAATACAAAATCCAGTTTTGATTAAAACTTGCCATAATTTATTGATTTTATCGAATTTTGCAGTTTTAAACCAATGAAAATCTACTTTTCTCGAAGTGGGTGGCTCTTAAAAGTTCGAAGTTTACGCCAATTGATTCTCCCTCAAATTTGTGGAAGCAAGATAGGTCACACTTCAGGTCGCTAACGGTTTTTAAAAAAATCACCTTCCATTGTATACCTCTTGCTGAAAGTGGCATTTTCGATTTTTCACGTGAAAAATTAATGGCAGTTAAATCTTTTTAGAGTCTCCGGACAGTACGAAATACGCACCCCCCCACCACAATCAAGGGGCTCCTTCATATTGATCAGCCCCGGGCCCCACTATTACTTAATCCGGCCCTGAACAAAGGTAAAAACGTCGTGAACATACTTACTCGCATTTATAAACGTCTGTCTTTGTTTCACTTCTAAGCTAGTAATTTTTTGTCTCATCCTAGCCAGGGATAACATTTCTGAACGCAACTTATTATTACATCTCACTAACACCAGTTTAAACGGTGTAGAATATAAGCTAGGACGCGTAATATGACAATATTTCTGCAAAATCGTACTGCAGGCGCCATCTGGTGAGTTATGCATCTAATCATACTTGTGACGTCATGACAAATCATCCCTTTGTGATTATCTGTTGTTTCATCAAGACTACTTTAACGATCTTCTATGTAGGACGTAAAAAAACGAAATTTTTTAAAAACCTGTTTATTTCAAAAGAATCTTCCTTATAATTTATTGGGGGACCCCTCCTGGGCCTTGCTACGATATTTCTTTGTTCCTTAGAACTGCCCGCTTCGTTTTTGGTATGGGGTGTGTTGCACCAATTTAGCATATTTTTGTCCAGCTTGTTGGGTCATGGTCCGCCAGGTATTAGTCCACCCGCTTTATAGGTCTTTTAGGGATGCATGTAGGATGTCTGTGAAATGAAGTTTGTAGTCTGCTCGAGGCACTAATTCACGGGCAGCTTGTGCCAGCCTGTCTGCCTTGTTCACGAAGGCTGGGCTGGGGTGACGTTTTTCGCACGTAACAACTTGAAAATTTTCTTTATTTTCTTGCTCGCTGATGGAGTGGCCCTGAAAGCATAACTCGGAACTTTAAAACTAAGAATGTTCACAATCTGCGGAGCATCGTACATGCCGTTAATAATTTTATGCATGAAACCAACCATTAAAAAGGTCCTACGCGTCTCTAAGTCAAATAATCCAAGACAGGATTTATGCCTGGTTCTTACAACAAGATAAGGGATAGCGATAAAGACAAGAAGGATTACGGATAATGTAGGAAAAATCGTGTTCATTCAAGCCGCCTTGCGGATAAGATACACCAATAAGAACGCTTAGTTTTAGACATGCGCATTGGGGGTTGGTTGTCGGCTCTGTCAATAATCTGTCATTTCTGTGTTTACTGTCAATTGAAAAAGCAAAAGTGTGAGATTTGAGATAACTGTTTGCAAAACAATGGAAGACGAAGAGGTTTTACTCATTTTTACCGCGTTGCTTTCTTTAAAGTTGTACTTGGCCAATAGAAGAAAGAGAATTCGACGGCCTCGACGGTTTAAAGTGAGACCCATGAATAGAAGTAGGAACCGAGTTGGACAATATGAATTTCTTGTTTCTTTCATGAAAAACAGTGACCACGAGCAATTCTTTAAATATACTCGTTTAACGGTGCAACAGTATGATCATTTGGTGGGGCCAAAATTACAGAAAGCCGAGAACAGAAATCCCCTATCACCAGGATTCCGTTTGACAATGACACTGCAGTAAGTACGTACCATTTTCTGGACTAGATGATGTACCCAATATCATATCATATCTACTGCTATATTTTATTTTAGTTTTTTATCACAAGGCTCTTCAATGCAAGAATTGGCATGGTCGTTCTTTGTTGGGAAATCTACAGTGCATTATGTAATAAAGGAGACTTGCCAGGTTTTGTGGGATGATGCAACAGATTGGAAGAACATCGGAAATGGATTTTTTAATCGGTGGAACATGCCAAACTGTCTCGGAGCCCTAGATGGCAAACACGTAACGATACAGGCACCAAAACATTCTGGCACAGAGTTTTTTTCTTACAAGAAATCATTTAGGTAAAGGACCCTAGGCAATAAGGCAACCGCTTGGGCCAATCTTTACCAAATTTTAGATTTTGGTAAGCGAGGGATAGATGAATGTTTCATCGAAATATGAAAGTTCAGTATCTTCTAGTTACTGAGAAAAAAATTCGTGAAAATTGCTATTTTCGAGGCCCAAACTTGTTTAGAGCCACATAAAAATGTGACCGCTTGGAAGAATTTCTATATTTTTGTATTCAATCATGTAAGTACACTCTATTATACCTCCACACCAAAAATTAAAGTTCAGTATCGTCTAGATCCTGATTTTCATTTTTTTTTCCTGGGTCACTATCGTCCCCTTTAGTGTACGTACTTACTTACATTATTTTTAGCATTGTGTTAATGGCAACATGCGATGCTTATTACCGTTTTACCATGGTGGACATAGGAGGTGCAGGCTCTCAGCATGACAGTACAATTTTTCGCAATTCAGTTTTTGGCCAAGCATTAATGAACAACCTTGAGTCATTGAACCTTCCAGTGGATCGTTACTTGCCAACCACAGACATTTCGTTGCCTTATTTCTTTGTGGCTGATCAAGCTTTCCCGCTGGACAAAAGGATTATGAGACCCTATCCTGGAGAAGGACTATCTGATTGTAAAAATATATTCAACTACAGGCTATCAAGGGCCAGAAGAACAAATTCTAGTTGTTGCTAAGCTAACTAACTATTTATGAACAACAATTACAACAAATGTAAAATCGTGAAAATCCAGATAAAGAAACCGCTACACCTATCTTCAGTAGTTGTGAAATTACCTCGGGAATTACCTATTTAACATTAATTTATGACCGTCTGAACCGACGTTGCTTAACTTTAAGCGGCACTCAAATTGACAGGAATGACATTTCTCATATTGTTTAAACGTCATTCTTGTCATGGATTTGCATGGATTGATAGAGAATTAAATTTGCTGTCCACTAGGATCATAAAAAAGAAGCATTCCATTTGAAAAAAATAAATTTGAATTGTTTTTTCTAAACTGACGAACGCCACTGGTTGTAGACCCTCCATAGAGGAATTTTCTGCTTTTTAACCCAAACTCCCTTGTCTCAAAGACATCTTCTACTGCTGTCAAATTTCAATACTCTCTCTTTTTTTGGCACAGATATCAATTTTTAAGTACCTACCTATTACGAGATTTTCCGTCTCTAAAAATAAAATATTTAGCCATAGGGTATTGTTACACAAAAATTCTCATAATTTGATGTAGAATCGGAATACTTATACTCGCAATAAACAATAAATTATGTGTAAAAGTGTCAAGTTTCAATAATAATCTCGAAATTATAAAACGTGGAGGGCTCGCAGTTGCTTCGAAGGGAGTTGTTTGAGGCTCAGATGCTTAGAAATCATGCAAGCTGTAATCTCGATTGAATTTGAAAAGGGTTTTGTAAAAATTGATTTTCTCTGGATCTAGAAGCAGAATTTGTTACTTAATTGAGCACCGAATAGAGCACATCTTACAGGCTTTCTTAAAGTATTGAATTTAAATTCGTTAATCATTCGAAATTGATAAAATTACAATAATTTTTGGTAATTTTTGCAATGTTTCTCTTCAATGACAGTTTGTCAAACTGACGCTAAATCTCCTCCGGCAGCGTTGCCAAATGGTTAAGGACAGGGCCTGGAACTAGAGACGGCCATGCCTACACAGCACAGCCAGTGTTGCCTTTTGCGAGTATTTCATCTATGATTGAGGGTAAAATATTTCTGCGGGTAAAATCGGGTATTTTGATGTAAGATGACTAGATATTCAAGTAATTATTTCACATTTTTAAAATATGCACCTGGCGCCATCGAGCTGAAGCTCGTAAATTGATGACAAGGCCTTAATGCTTTCAATCTTTCTAAAATCAAATTACTGTCAGGCTGGCATCCATAAAATTAGGTGAGGTGCTAAATGAGTATTACTTTTGGAAGGTTTACATATAAGGTACATTGGGCTGCAACTGGAGTGCATTATTTAAGAGTTATTTTAGGGAGTTTAGAGTCCTTCCCTAAAGCCTCAACTGTTTTTAGATAGATGTTCTGACTAAGAAATGGTAGGAGTGAATAGTTTTTGTAGAACTGATGGAGGTTTTGACCATTACGTTCACCCAATAAACACCGACACGTCTGCAAAACGTTGATAAATTTGGTTGATTTTTGGTAGTATAATTGTAAAATGTCTCAGAAATCAACGTGTCTTTATATTCGTCAGCAGACGTTTTTTACACGTTATATCCTGAACTCTATCTCAACCCTATTGTGTAACGTCTTTTTAAGGAATTTTTCTCGCGTCGATGTAACGTAATTTTAAGGTCCGAAAAAAGACGTGCATTTGTTGGCTTCAACTCAGTTTTTACACGTTACATTTTCAACCAAGTTTTAACGTTATTTTTAACGTTAGTTTTAAACAATATTTCACCGTTATTTTGTCAACGCGTTTTTGCATGCTTTTTTCAACTATATTTCAACATATACGTTTGGTATGCTTTTAACTATATTTCCACGTTATCCTGTCAACGTGTTTTATACGTTTGGTATGCTTTCAACTATATTTCCACGTTATCCTGTCAACATGTTTTATATATGTTAGTTTTCAACTATGTTTCAACGTATTTATATCGTGTACTCTCAACGTTTCTGTAGAGTGTCTTTTTCACTAAAACTTAAAACGGTTTAAGAAGTTTTATTTGAAATATGTAGGTACTAGATAATTACATTTCATAATCGAAATTCAAGTGTCCTTTAAATATTTACACAGCAAAAAATGCCGATTAAAGTGGACATTAACTTTAAAGGACCTTGAAAATTTATTACGAAATCGGCCTTTATCATTTTAGCAAAAAATTCTTACCAAGTAATCCTTATGTCTTTCATCTTCTAGAAATTCTTGTTGAAGATGAAGTCTGCCAATGTTTTTAGTGGGTATTCCGGAGTATTTTCGGGTACTTCTATGGTGTCCTTCTTTGCTTCTCGCAAATCATGTAATAGCACTGCGTGCTGGTTAAGCGTTTCTCTTATGTACTGGAAGTTCGTCAGCACTTCGTGTTTGAAGTTCATGTCTGACTCTGACGTTGTGGACATGGGAGAAGGCGGATATTGATCTAGATCAGCTAAGTGTTTGCTTCTTTTGTCTTTCTTTTTCTTCTTTCGCCTATTATGCTCATCATCATATTCTTCCTCTCTAGCATCTTCCAAAAATAGTTCTTCAGCATTGTCGCCAGCTTGATTATCCTTAGTTTGATCAGTATTGTCAGTATTGTTTTTCTTTTTCTTCTTTCGCCTATTATGCTCTTCATCTTCTTCTCTAGCATTTTCCAATAATACTTCATCAACATAGTCGCCAACTTGATTACCCTTCTTAGTTTGATCAGTATTGTCAGTATCAGAAATAGTAGTAGACAGCACTTTCTCTTCTAAAAGTTTCTGAGCCTCGTCGTAACTATCTAATAATAAAAACGAATACAAATTTAAATTGGATGATGAATGATGTACATACCTAGAAGGTCGACAATCTTATACACCTCAAAAGTTTTCCAAATGGGCAGTGGCTCCGCATTACTTTTAGCTAAGGCGACGAATTGTTCGACTTAGTAGAAGGCCAATAACATTTGGAATTATCATCTTTTAACCAGCCTATGGGGACTACAGCTGAGGATCTCACTGATTTCCCAGTTGCTTGAATGACCCGGAGGAAGTCACACACAGCAAACATTCTTGTTCTAATAACCAATAAGGAATGACAAACTGGTATAGGAATTTTTAGCAGGAATGTGATGGTTCAGGAAAATTTAATAATTGAATAAATATAATAATAATGTAGCTGTAAAAAAGTTGAAACTTTCTATTGATTTATTAAATTCGAAATAAAGCAGAAAGTATAGGTAGGCACTACAAAAAAAAAACATTTTTTTCTACAAACACTATTAAAAGCAGTTGTTTTAACGTTTGTTGACAACTGTTAAAAATGGCGTTTTCTGACTCCAGTATTAAAAGTCATTTACTTTTAACACTGGCGTTAAAAGTGATTTACTTTTTACACTCAGTGTTAAAAGTGACAATACAACAACAATTAGACAAGCCGCGGCAACAAATTGTCACTATACCTTAGTTACAGCGAATGTCATGGACGTTTTCAACTAATAATTTGGAAACTTCTGCTTTTAATCGTGTTTGTAGAAAAAATAGTGTATGATATGCGTGTTAAAAGTGATTTTATTTTGTTCTCACAAAATAAAATTCCACTTTTAACACTTATTATATCATAAATAACTATTAAAGGCTTTAGAATGAGCTTGTTTTTGATATATTTTTTTTAAACACTCTACTGTAATTAAAAGATGCCATATTTTTGTAAATTTTATCAATTTTTTAGAGTTACTGATTTAAATGAATAATACTGAATACCGCATATCCATTTCTAAAAGGGAACATATTGCACTTGCACTTGATTTCATTTAATTCATTTAATTTTGACGACTTGATTGGCTTTTTATACACATCATCCATATGTCGGAACGGTTCTCCAGTAAGAAGGTAACTACCATTCGAATAGATAATTCTTGTAATAATAACAACTATTCCATTATTTGTCAATACACAGTTATCTGGGCGTGAAACTGATAACACATATTGAGATGTTTGTAATTTTAAGCATTCAAATTTGTTTGTCGCAATATTATTTATTAATAATAATAATAATAATAACGTTCGTGTTTATTATTACAATAGGTAACATAATTTGTACATATTCTAAGTAAAATTGAAATTAATTAAATGCAATTGCTCTTATGCGTGATGTATACCATAATTACAACAAAATCATTATTCGGTTTCTCCTAAACGAGCTTGATAGATACTACAATGTGCAATGTGCTCTTCCACAGTAGGTAGGTAGTTAGCAGTCAGTCGTCCATAATAAATTTTCTCACTAGCAAAGCATTAGATATGAACCTGTATACAATAAAGATGTTCTCATAGTCTCTCAAGATTAATATATCGTGTACTTCAGTGTTTTTGATAGTTTCCAAAAATCTGGCCGATCTGATATCGTTATACATGGGGCATTCGTAAAGAATGTGCGAGAGGGTTTCATACTTATTGCAGTTGCAGATGGGGCACCTAGTATCCATTTTAATGGTATGAGTCGCTTTATTTATATACAGGGTTAAGTTAATTGCGTCTGTAGTTCTGAGTTGGGCCATAAATCTTTTTAGGTATAGTGGTATTTCCTTATTGATGTACAGGTCGTAAGCATTTTCGTTCTCTATATTAGTGATAAATTTATAATTAGGCGTACTTGTTGATAGCAAAATATGATTCCAGTCCTCGTGTTTTAGCTTCTTTTTTATTTTAGTTAACATAGATTCTATATCGCTTTCATTTATCCTCCCAGTGACTTCTATATTTATTTCAAATTTTTCTAGATAGTTAGTAAGTTGTTTATACCAATTATAGCATTCCCCAGTGTTAGTAGCGTAGGATTCTCCATTTTTACATAATCCTATAAGTCTTTTTAGTGCTCGTTTTACCAGTCTTGTATCTGGTAGCTCCATTATTCTTTTAATATAAAACAATGTATCTTTTATTATTGTGTATTCAATTTTTGCGACGTTGTATTCAGTTCTTATTATATAGTTCGGTACGTTTGTTCTTAGGTGGTACATTTTTTTGAAGAAGGACATTTGTACTCTCTCCAACTCATTTAAATATCTTAAAGCCCAAACGGGGCTGCAATACGCGATGGTTGATACTACTATACTGTCATAAAGCTTCCTATGTGCATCTAAATTCGAGAGTTGTGTTTTATTAATTGAGCTCCTTACAGCTCCAGATGTCATTAGTGCTTTTGAAATTTTATCGTGAACGTGCGATCTAAACGTCCCATTGAAGGTGAAAGTTACCCCAAGGTATGTAAATTGGTTGGTCACTTCTATTTTCGAATTTCCGTAGTAAAAATTATTTTTTGCTATTTTAATTCCGCGTCTGAAGATTACAATTTTTGTTTTATCTGTATTGACCTCCAAGGCATTCTCCTCGCAGTACTGTTTTAGAATATTAATCATTTTTTGCAGTTGCGCTGGAGAATCTGCAAATGCCACAATGTCATCGGCGTAGGCTAATAGTATCGCATTTTCTCTGTCATCCAGGTTCACCCCATTCGCGCCTCTTTCTCGCATATACTCTACCAAATCTGTCGTATACAAAGCAAATAAGGTTGGGCTAAGTGGGTCGCCTTGTAATAGGCCCTTGGTTACTTTCACTGGTTGTGAGAGTCCTCCATTCGTTTCCACCTGCACCATAGTATTACTATAACCCTTACGAATGATTCTAATCATTTTCCCACTAATCCCCAATTTATACATTTTTGCCCAAAGGAGCTCGTACTGCACAGAGTCAAATGCCTGCCTGAAGTCTATAAATATTGTATATAATTTTCTTTTTGTTAGTCTCAAGCTGTTTTGTATAATAGTATTAAAAATGAACAAATTATCCTGGCATGATCTATTCTTCCTGAAGCCATTTTGTGTGTCCGATAATATTGCCGAGCTTTCTATAAAAGCCGTTATTCTATTATTTAAAATACCATTAAAAATTTTAATTAAACAATTACTCAGTGATAAGCCCCTATAATTTTCGGGCACCTGTGGATCTCCCTTTTTATATATATGAATTCGTTTCACATCGCAGAACTTTTCTGGGAGAGTTTCATTACAAAAAATATAATTGAACATACATCGCAAGTAACTTATCCAGTCAATGGGGAGATTCTTATAGAAATCGTAATTGATCATGTCCAAGCCAGCTGCTTTATTTTCTTTTATTGTTTTAATTACTTTACATATCTCACTTTTTTGTATTTCCTTATCTAAATACTATTATAATATTATATATTATAATATTATTTATTATATGAAGAGGTTTAATGCATTTACTTCCTAACTCTCGTTGTGAAATTGTGTAGTTTATTTCGTGAAATCTCCTTAAAATCTGTTCCAAAGGATTCTTTCTTGACCTTAATTTCTGCTTCATACAGCCCAAATAATTTTCAAAATGAAAAGCGCTGTATGTTTCTACGGGTCCATACAGTTCAACGTCTGAACAAATGTGTAATAGTGAATGGACGTTGTAGACTACAAAAAAATCACCATATAATTCCGGACACTTACTGACAAATTTTTGCAGGCATTCTTTTGCAACATCAAGATATAAAAGAATAAAATTTTTACTAGATAAAATAGTAATAGCAGCATGAAGCAATATGAAGTGTTTATAATTCCTACCCATTAAAACATCCCTTAGAAGAACTGGGCCTGTGTAAAGTAGAAATAACCTGAATTCCGTCGCCTTCCACAACGATGCAGAACGATGAGATTAACGATAAAACAGCATCGCGGGGGTCGCACGACCTCTGGTTCCTTCGTTGCTCCATCGACGCTCGAAAAAAAACATATTTTCTAAGTTCAGATTGCGATATCTCCGAAACGAGTAGAGATATCGTCCTGAATCTTTCAACAATGTATTCAGAATGGAATAAGAAACGTATCAGCATTAATTTCAACGTTTGCGATCGTCAAATTCAAAAATACGAACTTGGATAATATGATAAAATTATGATAGATACATGACGATATGAAAATTTTTTCTAAGTGTCCGAAATAAACGAAGCATATTCGACAACGATGCAGAACGATGAGATTAACGATAAAACAGCATCGCGGGGGTCGTACGACCTCTGGTTCCATCGTTGCTAAATCGACGCTCGAAAAAAAACATATTTTCTAAGTTCAGATTGCGATATCTCCGAAACGAGTAGAGATATCGTCCTGAATCTTTCAACAATGTATTCAGAATGGAATAAGGAACGTATCAGCATTAATTTCAACGTTTGCGATCGTCAAATTCAAAAATACGTACTTGGATAATATGATAAAATTATGATAGATACATGACGATATGAAAAATTTTTCTAAGTGTCCGAAATAAACGAAACATATGCGACAACGATGCAGAACGATGAGATTGACGATAAAACGGCATCGCGGGGGTCGTGCCACCTCCGGTTCCGTCGTTGCTCCATCGACGCTCGAAAAAAAAACATATTTTCTAAGTTCAGAATGCGATATCTCCGAAACGAGTTTTACAATTATTACATATTATTTTCTACGAATTATAATATTAATAAATAAATTTTTATAAACAAATATAATAATTATAAATATCCCTTACAACAATTCCTAAAAATAACAACTTTCTTCATCCTGAAACGATGGTTGTCCTAAAATTTAAAAGTACAAATTACATAAATATAACTACCTACTAACATCACAATCTTCTTTTCTTCCTGCATCTCAACGGTTCCGGTACATATAGTAGGACTTACTAGATATTTCTATACATCTCCGGGAGTCGTGTCACGTCTAATTCCAAGTTGAAGATATTTCGCATCTTTTTGAAATTAATTCGGCGAATATCTTGGGGATGGTAGTCGATATATTGTGTTTCAAATAGATTATAGACCGTATCTTTGGTTTGTTCTGAAGGAACGTTTGTTGTTTTAAAATTTAACAATGTCTCGTGAGCATTGAGGTGATTTAAAATTTTTGCAATATTTGACTTCAAAATTGATCTGTGACTTGACACGAAAATTTTATAAAAAAACATTAAATTTTGACTTTGGACTATTTTTTTATAGGGAATTGTTGTCAAATTTGTAATAATTAACACGAGCATTTTTATTTTTCGGCCTATTTTGTAGAGGTTCCTCGGTATCCTGTGTTCCAGCGCTTCCGCTGGATGCTTGCAACTAGCACATTGCCTTCCCATGTTGGAAAATCTAAGAAAACAAATTGTAGGGGGGGATTTTACCTCGACCGCCAAAACTTGAGTCTTCCCATAAGGTCTGTACAGGAGTCATTTGCAGGTCGTATTTTTCAAACTAAACGTTTATCTTTCAGGTTTTTTGTTTTAAAATCTTATCAGTACTTAACCAAGATTAGGTATGTGTTCTTTTGAAATAAAGCAAGATTGCTGACATATTCATAGCCGAATATGCTTCAATGTTCGACTATGAGTATGTCGGCAACGTTGTTTTATTTCAAAAAAACATATATCGACTCTGGTTAGTTGTTGGTAGGATTTTATAAACAGAAATCGAAAAACAAACGTCCAATTTGAAAAATATGACGCGCATATCATGATTCCCGTACAAACCTTATGGGACGGCGGTGAAATTCCCTTTTAACACCCATCAAACCTCGTTTATTGTTAGCTAATGTAAATTACTCATGTTTACGTATTATTGTGAATTTTACGAAGGTTTGTTGTCATGTCGTTCGATGAAAATTGTAAATTTATTTATTTGTAATGATTTTCGTTTTGTTTATTAAATTTATCCTAGGTATTCATTGTATTATATTGTGGGAATGTTGTTGTTGTCTTACTTACGTTTGAAATGTTTTATCGGTGCATATTACTGTCACTGTCACGTCATGTCAATTGTCATTTGATGTCGTCGAATGACGGCAGCTTTGAATTGGGGGTACGTTCCACTAATGCGCACGATTTACTTACATTTTTTAAATTATGAATTTGATGGGTTTCTTTTGTCATAGTTTGTGCCATTTAAATAAAGCACCCGTTGTTTTTCTACGTTGAAGGCGTAATAAGTCCTACCGATCTTTTCTTCGTTTCCTGACGACGTCAAATAAATGTATACGCTTCGAAGTTGTTCTAATTTTGCTGCTGCTTCTAAACCTCGAGCGTGTTTGTTCACGTCCACCAAAATGTCCCAGATTAAGTCTATAGAAAAGCCGTTCAAGACGGCGAAGGCGGTGAACAGTGCGCGATCTTTGTAACGAATTTCAGAGTTCTTGAACTTATCCTTCATGAAATTGGGCAACCTGTCGGGACCGCCGATGTCATCGATAAAGGCATTGTATGCCATGATTGACTAGTTATCGATGAGTTGAATTTTTTTTTGGGTTTTTCAAAGGTTTTTTGAAACACCGAAGTGGCGGAGAAAACTGCAACGAAAAAAATCACACTATATTCGAACGTTTCGTTTCGGAAAAATTCGAAAATCAAGATGGACCGCAACATGAGAGTACAGCGATTCATCCACGACACAGAATTAACACGAGTTTACTTAAATATTGGATTTAACAAAAAAAAAAAAATCATTCAACCCATCCACGAAACCGACGTATTGACGTCACGATCAAGTAAAATAATTTACGAAAATTGCACAATGTCGAATAAATTCAAAATTAGAAATAACTCACCTTTAAATTGACATTTTTTTGGGTTTTTCACTTTTTTTAATGTTGAAACGCCGGAATGGCGGCGAAAACTGCAACAAAAAAAGATCACACTGTAAATTCGAACGTTTCGTTTCGGAAAAATGCGAGAATCAAGACAGATTGTAACATAAGAATACAGCAATATATCATAGGTATTTAAAAAAAATTCACAACGGAAACAGATTGAAAGTAGACGTTACTAATAAATCAATGACAGATCAAAGCACACTCGATATTGGATTTTTTGATGAAAAAAAATTCATTCAATCCATCCGTGAAACCAACATATTGACGTCAAGATCAAGTAAAATAATTTACGAAAATTGTACAATCTCGAATAAGCTTAAAATTAGAAATAACTCACTGTTAAATTGAAGCTTTTTTAATTTTTGGTTGTTGAGTTGACAAAATGGCGGCGAAATCCGCAGCAAAAAAAATCACATTTTAAATTCGAACGATTCGTTTCGGAAAAATGCAAAAATCAAGATAAATCGTAACATAAGAATACAGCAATATATCCGCGACACAGAATTAACACGAATTTCGGGAAGGATTACAAAAATATCCTGTTTAACAAAAATTTAAAACGTTTATAAAAAAACGCCAATTGCACTATGAAAATGATGAAAACGACACGCCAACAGATGTTTCGCCTATTATTTTGTCGTTTTTTGGTCATGCCGTGCATTTTCTGGATAGCTCAGAAGTACCCAATATACATCAACAACTCAAAAACGTTATGAGTTAACGAAAAACAAAAGACGGTCGTGTGATCCATGCCTATTGTACTTAAGAATGGAATGCTGTTGTATTTTAGGAGAAAGCTTCGATGTAACCCCCAATTAAACGTCGACACCCATTCCTTTATTCCTTTTTTATAGTAAAATTTTTGAAGCCCCATTATCTTGATTTTCGTCTATAAAATTAATATCTCCAGAATGCCACGGATTGACGTTCCACGCACATCCGTGGTCGATGGCATTATTTTTTTGTGATTTTATGCACCAAAGTCTGTACACCTGGATGTATTCGTAATGTCTAATATTCGTCGACGGCGGAATTTGAAAAAACGTCCCTGTACCTTCGGCATCGTCCTGCATATGTGTAGTTGTTCGCGTGAATTATTCTAATATTTATCGAATTTAGTTGGTGCACCTTAATTGCGTCCAACACCCTAATATTCATCGACGGAAAAAAGCTCAATGACGTCACAACAATCTGTATCCAGGGTTGATTTTTCTCGATTAAAATTAATATCTCCAGAATGCCACGGATTGACGTTCCACGCACATCCGTGGTCGATGGCATTATTTTTTTGTGATTTTATGCACCAAAGTCTGTACACTTGGATGTTTTCGTAATGTCCAATATTCGTCGACGGCGGAATTTGAAAAAACGTCCCTGTACCTTCGGCATCGTCCTGCATATGTGTAGTTGTTCGCGTGAATTATTCTAATATTTATCGAATTTAGTTGGTGCACCTAAATTGCGTCCAACACCCTAATATTTATCAACGGTAATCGGCTTAACGACTCCACAGCATCATACAGCGATCGATCATCCATGTCCGATTGCTGAGTGTTTATTGGTCAGTTTGAAACACGTCATGTTAAATCAACCGTTGCGTTCAGGTAGTCCACGTCATTATGTTAATTTTATTTCGTTGAGTGTTCGTTTAAGACGTATGTATATTTTAATTTTTTTTTCTTCTCTTTTGTTTATTCTCTTTTTTACTTTTTATTTGTTGATTCGCAATCGATAAAGGGTCTTTTGCCCTCCGCCCAATAATTTACTAGAAGCCGTTTTACAACACCTAAATAAATTAAGTGCATTGGGTCTAATGGGAACTGAGTGACTAGACCAGTGTCTATATCAAGCAATGGAGATGTGCCTTGAATGTGCTGATCATTATTATCAAAATTGTAAAAATTTTCATCACTTCTCAAATTCCCTATTTCAGTGGGAAAAACCATTCTGTAATTAATTTTATGCCCCTTTGCCGTACACTTTTCACAAGCATATGTACTTGTATGCCCAGATATTACTTTAAGAAAGGCACGGGCAGGGGCATCACAAACATACAGTTTCAAAGAAAAGTTATAAGTTTTATCTTCATAATGGAGTCCGTTGTTTGTCAAATAATCCGCTTCTTTAATAAATTTTTCGTGATACTTAACTGTTATTGTTCTATATTCGTACTGTGTGGTCGATCGATATGACCCTTATATCGGCCTAGGCCGATATAATGAAACAGCCTTATTTTATCAAAAATTTAATCACAAATTAAAGTTTTGCCACAAACACCTATAGTGAAGAATAATATAAAGATTATTTTGCATGAGAACAACTACAAATATTAAAATAACAATTAGTGTTTCGTGAAATAACAATTTTTTTCATTTCATTGTTGCTTGTATCACTACCGGAAAAAATATCCGACGTTGGTTCATTGTTATCAGCACTGCAGATGTTCTGAGCATTAGGAGATTGGTTAGACACCTTGATTTCCTCTCCACAATTGTTGAAGTTTCGTGAGGGTGGTGGATTATCTGCCCGAATGAAAAGTTGCTTCGATATCTTGACCTTCTTGCTAATTGATTCCTCGACGTACTGTTCAGCAACTGCAGAAGATTTCCAACCGCCAAATTTTTTTAAAGTAAGCAGATCGCCTCCATGTTCTGCCAACATTGTAGCCGAGGATCTCCTAAAGCAATGACCCGTGTAATTTTCTGGATTCTCCAATTTTAAAAACTCAGCTATCTTCTTCGGAACTCCTCCAATTTTGTGAACGCCTACAAGCTGCCTTGTGCATCTACCTTTCCTGTAATCTACAAAAACACGATGACTTGGTACACCGGCTGGCCGAAGTGCTGCATATTTTCTGTATAAATTACAGCTTTTGAAGGGAGTGTCATCTTCGCTGATGATGAATTTTCTGCAAGACTTGTTTTTTGTGTCCTCCAGGGTAACGATTATGAATTTTCCAGTATCTTCAACATTATTTAGTTGCAATTTGCAGATTTCCTCGCGTCGACAGGCACCAAAAATTCCGAACGCCAAAATAACCTTCTCTAGTAAAAAGTAGTCATCGGATGCTTCTAAAAAAAATCTTGTTATTTCCTCAGTTGTCAGTATTTTCGCCTTTTTTGGTTTGTAATATTCAGATTACCGCTTCAGAAACGTGAAAACTTTTCCATATCTGTAAAATGCGTAAATTTTAGTCGACGCAGAAATGTAAGTAATAGGTACTAACCCAGAAATGTCAACATTTTCATGTAACTTGAGGGATGTCTTCAGCATGGAGATTTTTGTCCATAAGGTGTTCGGCGCAAAATTTTTGCTCAATCCTGACAAGTAGCAAAGCAAAATATCCTCATTGACCCCATCAACGCCTCTGCTTTTACGCCATGCTGTGAATTCTTGATATTCCTTTTCGTACCTGCTACTAGTCTTCGAAGGCAGTAAGTCCCGACTTGCAGCAGCCACTTCTTTGAGAATAACTTCGGGAATTTCAAAATCTGTCATCGTTTTCTGGTTTTAATTTCAGTTTTTATGTTTGTAAACAACCATTGACAACCGTTACTACGCTCCCAAATCAGGCTGGGCACAGGTTACTTCAGCTTCATTTCCAAATTTTTTAATTTTTCTATAGGTACCGTTTTGTGCCTATGTATCACGAAAACTGTAGAACAATATACGGCCGATATTAAGCATGATAACTGACTCGGATAATTTGATAGCCTCGGCTATGCCTCGGCCACAAATTTTATCCTCGTCCGTTACAAGCTTAATATCGGCCTAATACCGTTATATACTATATCAAGAAATAATGATAAAGGCCTTGGCTTTCCAACTCCACAAAATATAGCAACAGGAAAAGGCAGCCCATTTAAGAAACTTTCAGAACGACATAAAATTGGGTAAAATTCGGTAGCGCTCGATTTAAATAATGGTAATCCGTCTACATTCACATGGAAGGCTAAATTGTCATTCACTGGAATGAAGCCTTGTTTCAATTTCAACATTACTGATTTCTCTAAACCCAGGTATGCCATTTTTCCATTTTCAAGTTTAATGTATTCCTGCTTACTACGAGGCGTTCTTAATAAACTTCTAGCCGTTCTAGGCAATGAGCTAAAATCTGGTTTTAACTTTAGAAGATCGTCTAATGCATTGTGTGTAATGTTATGTTTGCATGCCCAAGATCTTATGTTGCGTTTGTTTACATCGATTTTTTTTAAGCTCGCATCAAAATCAACCATTGGAAAACACTCTCTAGAGTCATCTGCAAGGCTACTATGTGCCTTAGATGCTTCAACATTTTCTTGTCGAACAAGTGGAGGCACAATTATTGGTGTATTTTCAAGCAATGGTGGGTCAAAACTGTTATCAACAAAAATGGGACAAGGTGCGCAATTTTTTGATTTTGTCTCATTCAACCTCAATAAAATAGTGTTGACAGAAGAAGCTACTCTGCGATTTATTTGTCGCCTACTCAATAATTTCGGCTTCTTAAGTATTTTTTTTAACTTTGATTGACTATTATTAATATTCGCCATTTCCTTACAACTATAGGTTACTATTACAATCAGGAGATATAAAGGATTGTGGAGTTTAAAAGGATTCAACAGATTATGATTAATATAAGGGCGTAAAGTACCTGAAAAAGAAACCAGGATTAAAACCTTCAACAAATGTGATTATTTAATTAACAAAGCAGGAAAAGGCAAATATAAAATTTTTCAATTGCGTGAGTTTCGTTTATCGTTGCCAAGCAACAACCGTAAAAAAAGTGCGCTTTTTTTACACTGTGAAAAAAAGTGCCACTTTTCTGTGGAAAGATTTACAGTATTTTGAGATTTAAAAATAACTCACTTTAGAGGTACACAAAATAGAACAAAAAAGTACACTTTTTTGTCAGTTGTAGAAAAAACGTCTTTTCGACATGGATGAATTAAACGTTTATTAAATCAAACAGACATCTGGAGTTTTTTTAACTAAATTTCACTAACATTAATTAATAATAGACCCTTAGTTAATACCTAATAGGTATAATGGTTAACGAGACATAATGTAGGTGCGCTCCAATTTTTTTTTAAATAGGTATTACCATAAACATTACAATAAAGGTAGGTAGGTACTTACTAAAAAACAGAAGAATGGCCTGCCCACCTAGTTTCCAATTCAGTAGTAAAAATGGGTAAAGTAATGAAAAGTATAGTGGTTTTAGATATAGAAATAAGTATTTACACTCAGGAGACAAAGTAATGAGCCCTAGACCGCTCACAATGTGGATAGATTCTCACAGTATTCTAAAAAAAAATAAAAGTCAACGTGAGAACCTCTTTATTAAAACGACTCCAGTAGGATACAAACCTTTCACAAACCTATCTTGAGTGTCTTTTCAAGAATCTGTCGACATTGTTCGCGGTCGAGAGCCAAGACTTAATCTCTTGACTGTACCTACATGTTTCCCGCAACCCAGAGCCAGACGGATGAATTAACAAGACAGAAAAGAGTAGATATCTAACCGCTTACTCTGTGGTCTTACCATATTAACATCAAATCCACGTGAATGCAACGTTTTCTATTATTTCAAGTTTTTTATCTACATTATTGTGCATCAAATCGTAAATAAGTTATAGTAGCCTCACCTACCTGAAGCATTAACAAAGAAATAAGTAGAATAATTAACCGCTCTGGCTCTGGTATGGAGTTGATACATTGGCAACAAACATCCACGTGATTACAACGTGTTTTTTACAAAGTTTATGTAACCAGGCAGTTTCGGTGTTATGATTAGTGATGCAAAATTACCGGTAATTTATTAATCGGTAATATTACCGGTAATATTACGTAATATTACCGGTAACATTGGTAATTTTGGTAATTTATAAAAAAAATTTAATTTTCATTAGGTTATAATATTTACTAATGTATAATGTAAGAACGGGAAATATAACAGAACATGAACAATTTTTAAGTTACATATCAGTACGTAAAATGGTGGATAGGGGCAAATCATCTTCATCTTCGTTTATATCATCTTCCGGTATACGACAAAAGGCCGCGCCCGAAATGCCGCGAGACAAAATGCCGCGACCGAAATGCCGCGGGGACAGAACGCCGCGGTTCCAAAATAACGCCGGGACATAATGCCGCCGGGACAGAATGCCGCTGCGACAAAAAGCCGCCTCCCATATTTTTATTATTTCTACTGATATTTTTTATCCACTCAGCGTCCGTTAGCATTGTGTTTTGATTTATGAAAGTGTTAGATAATTTAGAGGTGTCGGGCCGACACTTGCGACTGACATGTTTTTGCGATCCCAACCAAGTTTTGATCTGTAACCCATATGGAGTCAATTGCGACTGGTTTCGGTCTCCGTCGCATGAATTTGATAATAATATTTATTAAATTAGTAGGAACAACTAGATCTTATTTTTTACAAAATCGAGCGTAATAAAATTTAGAACAATTTGTTTTCCACATTTCTTAACAACAATAAATTTTTTGAAAAGCGATAATTTATCGGTGGCATTAAAAACATTGAAACTGTGGTTGCTGGGGTATCCAATAAAAATATTTTTTCTTGGAAAATCAATTTACAAAGGAACTGTTCAGCAGGATGTACAGATATTTCATATCGTTAAAGTGCCATTAGAGGGACATGAAAAAATTACGTCATGAGTTTGAAGCCTGGCTTTAATTTACTTGTTTAGTTTACCTGCCATTGCAGGTAAAGAAAGGATTATCAACTGATCTTTTTTCAATTAGGTACCCTAGTTAAATTTTTATTTTGAATTGAGCCCAGAAAAATTACACCAGTATTGAAAAATTGAATAAGCGGGTTTCTAACCCCCCGGGCATACTTGCACCACCGCTACACATTTCTCTTAATAATTATACCTGCATCCTGTCCTTAAACTGGAAAAATTCCCGAACATTACGACTTCTTAGAAATTGCCATACCTACCGGATAGAATATCCCGTCGCTGTGGTTAAGAAGATTATAAACAACCCTTAAATTTACAAACTATAAATATGATAATATTTAATAATGAGTTTGCTGCTAATTTTAATTAGATTGTTTAATTCAACTGCCTTTCAAAATATTCATCACTTTATTACGATAATTCGATAAATAAAAACAATGTTCCAGCGGCATTTTGTCCCGGCGGCGTTATGTCCCGGCGGTTTTATGTCCCGGCGGCGTTATGTCCCGGCGGCATTCTGTCCCCGCGGCGTTTCGGCCGTGGCATTTCGGCCGCGGCATTTCGGTCGCGGCATTTTGTCCCATCCCGATCATCTTCTGCTTCTTTCTCTGTAACAAACAACTGGGACGAATCTTCAACTTCTTCTGGATTCATTTCATCGTCTTCCTCCACTGTTTCCTCGGCTGCTTCTAAGCTTTCATGTTCCTTTTCTAATGAATCCCCTGCATTTAATAAATTATAGTTATGGGCTATGTATGTTAGCTTTCCAGCTCTTTCCACAGTTAGTCGATTCCTTCTTGGTCTATGAATAAAGCCATACCTTTGTAGGAAAATGTTTCGTTTAAATTTATTATTAAATTTGCTGCATACTTACGTACTAAATGTCCTCTCAGTTGCTGCAGTCGACGAAGGTAAATTTAAAATATCAATGGCTAACCTGCTTAACTTGGAACCAGAACAAATTCCGGCCCACCACACAATTCCACTCATAGACTTTTCGCTGTTGATGACAAATTCCTTTGCAAAAATGCCGGCTCTAATTTTATACTGCGCAAGGGCTTCCATTATTAGGTTTACATCTGGAGAATATTTTGGATGGTTTTTTGCAGTTTCGTATATAAATTCAGTCGCAATTAAATTTTCTGCCTCCGTAAAATTTTTCCCGCGTTGACTTGGCTCCAATAAGTCAGCAGCAAGGTGAACAGGTTTAATATATTTATTTGCCCTTTTCCCAAGAATGGAGCACATCGCCTTATTCTCTTTTTCCAAAGCAGGCGTCGAAGTTTTATGAACTAACACGTTCTTCAATTCAAAGAAGCAAGTGAAAACTTTTGATATTTTAGGACTGTTGCTTTCAAATATGGTTATCCATTTTGCAATTGGTTCTAGCAAATCATATATAGTATCTACTTTTAGCCAAAATACGTTTTCCAGCAGAAGCTTGGCCGTTCTCTTTGAAATAACACTAGAGATATTAGGGTCATCGTCAACCGCTAAACTTTGCAGCGAGTGTTTGGTGTCTAAAAAGCTTTTCAGACAACTAACAAAGGAATGCCATCTTGTTTTAACAGGGAGTTTTAAAGATATACAGGGTGAGTCTAGTTGGACAAATCAGCGCTCTAGCGTTTAACATATTGAAATTGGAAATTCAATTTTTGGATATGTTGTAGCTGAAATGGTCCCCTACGCATGGGACCCATGAAGAAAGCTCCAGTTTTATTCAAACCGAAATTATTAAATAAAAACGAAGGCCTAAAAATATTTTTTTCGATATTGTTGCATTTTTTAGGGTTATTTCGTTAGAGAATCATTTTCTCTTTATGGAAACATAATTTTTTTAAGAAAGAAGTTAATAATATCCGAGAGATAAATTATTTAAATAATAAAGATTTTTAATTATTTCCTAATGAAAACCACGGGTGCCGTGGTTTTAACAACTGAAAGGCAGTCTAGCTTGTACTGCAGAGTGTACCCAGAATGACAAGTGTCAGTTGGAAATGTCATTTGGGGTCGTTTGTGGAAAAGTAATGCAAAACTGCGAGTTTTTGCCCTTTTCTTTACAGATAATTAGGTAATTTTTATTGCTTGATGGATTTTTTACTAAATTCGCCGAATACAAGTGTCTCGGATTGTCACCCGATTGATGTTTTTGACATTGCCATATTGAAATGGAATGGTTCGACCAAGAAAAGCTATTCTCTTCAGCCAGAAGGGAATTGGAATAGTTTCTAACAGTTTACTAAGTGAGTACATTGTTGTCAAATAAGGTGATTTTGTCGTCTTATTAAAAAGTTAACCCTATTTCAGCCGATAAGTTTTCACACTTACGAAAAGAAGATTTATCATCATCGGATGAAATCAGATGAAATATGAATTGATGCAACGAAGGTGTATGTAGCAGTCACATCACATGAATCGAGATTAGGAAAAAGTAGATTGTCGAAACAGAATGGCTTGATTGTGGCTAGGGAGTTATTTCGAGCGGTGGTCATCAAAGATGCTTGCTTGCGAACATCCAGGAATCACAACATGAAGAAAGAGAGCACAGGAGGATGTTGAGTAACATCGAATTAAACAATCATCTATTATTTCAAGTGAACGTTAAAATTGGACGGAGACTATTGTCACCACATTGTTATTTATTTATCAGTACATTTGATGTTGCAATATTTATGTAAACCTCTCTCCCTTGTAGTCCACTGCATTTTAATCTAAATCACGTTTCGTTAAGATCGAGGTTAGGGGTATATTTTTTCTGTTAAAGTTTGTATTCTTATTAGAAAGTGACGACAGAGGCCTAATGTTTATTTGAAATTTTGTCTGTTTTATGGGATGTAATAAAATGTTTATACTAAATTTTAAATCGTCGTAACTATTGCCAATTCTCTTCTGGCTGACGGCAATAGCTTTTCTTGGTCGAGCCATTTGACTTCAATGGCAATCGGGTAACAACCCAAGACACTTGTATTCGGCGAATTTATCACAAAATCCATCAAGCATTAAAAATTACCTAATTATCAGCAAAGGAAAGGGCAAAAATTCCCAGTTTTGCATTATTTTTCCACAAACAACTCCAAATGACATTTCCAACTGACACTTATTGTCATTCTGGGTACAGTCTGCAGTGTAAGCATGACTGCATCTCAGTTGTTAAAACCACGGCACCCGTGGTTTTCTTTAGGAAATAATAAAAAATCGTTATTATTTAAATAATTTATCCCTCGGATATTATTAACTTTTTTCTGCAAAAAATTATGTTTCCATAAAGAGAAAATGATTCTCTAACGAAATAACCCTAAAAAATGCAAGAATATCGAAAAAAAAATTTTTAGGCCCTCGTTTTTATTTAATAATTTCGATTTGAATAAAACTGGAGCATTCTTTATGGGTCCTATGCGTAGGGGACCATTTCAGCTACAACATTATCCAAAAATAGAATTTCCAATTCCAATATCTTGAACGCTAGAGCGACTGATTTGTCCAACTAGACTCACCCTGTATATCTTCCTTTTTTCTCCAACTGAATTTTTTCGAACCTTGCTGTAGAATTTGTGAATTTTTTATCTCAGTTACAATGGAAGTGGCGTTCTTCTTAAAAGTAGAAATACTCTCTATCTTCAAGATGTCTTCAACTAGAAGGTTCAGACCATGGCATATGCAACTATAATTAGTAATATAATTGTACTTGCTGCTAATTATTTCACGCGCTTTTTTTATGTTAGCTCCGCTGTCGGTGACTATACTTAAGAAATTGTAAGTACCCAGCTGCACTAAAATTTTCTCGATTTCTGATGCTAAGAACTCCGCTAAGTGTCTATTATCTTTGGTGTGCACAGTTTTGTAAAATACTGGGAGAGGTGTATTAATGATGTAATTAGATATAGAATCATTTCTGCAGTTTGACCATCCATCAACTTGCAAGGACAAGATGGGCGCCTCACTAATTTTTGAAGAGACTGCGTCTTCTACTCGCCTGTACTCAGATTCTAGAAGTGGGTATGATAACTGGTAACGAGTTGGAGGCTTATATGCAACCCTTAGCTTTTTAAATAGATCCAACCAAACTTTTTTAGTTGTCATGTCTAACGGGGCTCCAGAGACATAAATTGCTCTCGCGAGCACTTCATCAATTTTTTTGTTTTCATCAGCAGAGACGATGTCCAAATATGATTTTATTGTGCACTTTGAGCCAGAAATGTTAGAAATATTACTTGAAAAAGAACTAGATGGTCTGCTTAAGGGAACGGCCTCTAAGTCATCTGCTGATGTTTTCTTTTCAAAAACAGTGTCGCTATCACTGTCTTCTGAGACCAGATTTATACTTCCTGTTTGAGTATTGTTTGAGGAAAACTGTGCAGGCATTTTTCCTTTGCGAATAATTTTCAGTACATCGTCGGGCACATGACATGACAGTAGATGTTTTAATTGCCTAGTGGCATTTCTCTTAAAGGAAGTCTTACAGTATTTACAAGTAAAATTGTCTTTGTCTTTCTGATCGTAGTGCCCCCAAACATTACTTTTGGGCTTGACCATATTGCCTGGTTTAAAAGCAAAATAGTTTAACAATAATTTAAAAAATTTTACCTACCAGCTAAAATTGTCGCAAAAGTGAAGTAATAAAACTCCGAATGAATTAAATTATTAAACTATTAAACATTTATCTCGATAGTTACGAACGCAACAGGCACGTGAGCAGAGCAGGCACCGTTATTTTCTAACAAAACTACAAAACGAACTGATTCCATCGGGGAAATCCCCTCAGTTCGGAGCCAAATGTTCTGTACTAGTCAAAACAAACTTCGGGCGACGGCCGGCGGTTCCGGCCGATCGGATATTAGACGTAAACATTAACAGCAAAAAAAAATTCAATGTTACCAATATTACCAATGTTACCGACCTTGCGGTAATATTACGTAATATTACCAAAATTACCGGTAATATTACCGCGGTAATATTACCGTCGGCATCACTAGTTATGATAACTATTAAATCATAAATACTTTAATGTAAAACATGCATAGTACTTACTTTCAACCACTCTGGAGTCTGGATCGGCCAAATACAAAATTCACATGAACAAAAACCCCGAACGCAGCGCAGTTCACTCGCCAAACTTCCCGGAGCAAATAAAACTTGCCGGGGTGATGGGGTGCCGACTCCGTCAGGCGACCGGGCGAGTTTAGGCGGGAAGGCCTCCAATTGGTTAAATAAGAGCGCGAACATCAAAATGTCTATAACCTATTTTCTGCTTGATTGAACTGATTATCAATAATATAAATTGACCGCTTCAATTTATCAGTTATTTAGGTACCTAGTGGTCCATCATCTCGAAGTGGCATCCAATGATTAAATTTTCTCGTCGCACGATTTATTCACATATTATCCGCCATGCATCATGTGACGAGAACGTCATTGTTTATTTTAATTGTTTAATTTTCCAGCAGCCTTCATGGATTTTTTCTACAACACAATTGTTAAATAAATGACTTAATTTAGCCTCAAAAATCTTTTTCGAAGTTTAACTTTCATATGGTTGTAATGTTGTAGGTACCTTTAATTTTAATTTTAATCAGTGCTATTCAGAATCTCATTGACAACAGCCAATTGTTGATAACGTGACGTTTTTCTGACATTTCAAGTAAAATCAAGATTTGCTATATAAAATGCAATGTTGCTGGGTCTGCAAATTGAAATGTTGTTAATGCATTTGCTTTCAGGAAAAATAATTTCAGTCATCGTTTGTGAATAGCAGCACTCTTCAATGTTTTTAAGAAAATAAATTTGTCAACTTGAAATCAATTCAATACCTATTGACTGTTATCAAGAAAATCGTGAATAGCATTGAATACTTATAATACTGGTGGCAAAACTTCGAATTCATTAACCCCTATTTTTTAATTTCATCAGTTATTTTTTCTATAACTAACCTAAATGAAATAAATAAATAAATATTCATTTAAGTATTGAGTATACAGGGTGAGTCTAGTTGGACCAATCAGTCGCTCTAGCGTTTAAGCAATTGACATTGGAAATTCTATTTTTGGATATGTTGTAGCTGAAAAGATCCCCTACGCATGGGACCCAGAAAGAAAGTTCCAGTTTTATTCAAACCCAAATTATTGAATAAAAATAAAGGCCTAAAATTTTTTTTTTCGATATTGTTGAATTTTTTAAGGTTATATCGTTAGTGAATCGTTTTCTCTTTATGGAAACATAATGTTTTGCAGAAAAAAGTTAATAGTATCCGTGGGATAAATTATTTAAATAATAAGGATTTTTAATTATTTTGTAAGGAAAACAACGAGTGCCGTGATTTTGGCAACTTAAAGGCAGTTTAGATGCTAGACTGCTCTCGAGTCGAGACTGCCTTTCAGTTGTCAAAACCACGGCACTCGTGGTTTTCCTTCGAAATAATTAAAAATCTTTATTATTTAAATAATTTATCTCTCGGATGCTATTAACTTTTTTCTTCAAAAATTTATGTTTCCATAAAGAGAAAATGTTGCTCTAACGAAGTAACATTAACAAGTGCAATAATATCGAAAAAAAAATTTTAAGGCTTTGTTTTTATTTAATAATTTGGGTTTGAATAAAACTGGAGCTCTCTTTCTGGGTCCCATGCGTCGGGGTCCTTTTCAGCTACAACATATCCAAAAACAGAATTTTCAATGTCAATATCTTAAACGCTAGAGCGACTGATTGGTCCAACTAGACTCACCCTGTATACCTAATATTAATGAATTAAAGAATTCATAAAATTAAATTACATAGGTATACTTACATAATTGCAGTACCAATATAATACAAATAATATAGTATAATGTGATTGATATTCGAGGGGCAAATCTATGGGTGAAATCAGTGTACAAGCTAGGTGAAATCATAGTGGTGAAATCAGATGAAATCGGGCAAAATCAAGTAAAACCGGGTGAGATCAAGGGAAATAAGGTGAAATCACCAGGTGTAAGCAATCATGGTGAAATCACGCAGGAAAGTGAAATCAGTACAAGATTTTGCTCATAGATTTGCCCCTCGGTGATATTATATAAATGTTGACATTTTCTCCCTCCTGACAGTTGCTAAAACGTCACATTTTGCCTTTTGAGGTAGAAGTGAATTCTTCTAACCACTGATGATGGTCCCCTGTGGGTAGAAAATGCTTATTTTTCCGCGTAATAATCAAACATCTAACCATAGAGTGGAATGTTCGCTCATTTTTAACATAGGTAATGTTAACGTTAAGAATATACGTCATTATAGCGTCCTTAAAATTATCAAAATTCTACGTTACAGTTCGGCTGATAATGTATTAATATTTATGAGTAGGTAGTAAACAAAGTCTTGCCACAAATTGATATATTACGAAGTTAAATTGATTACGGCGACATGTTTCGGTCTACTAGACCATCATCAGGCTCGATCTTATGTTTTAGGTCGCCGTAATCAATTTAACTTCGTAATATATCAATTTGTGGCAAGACTTTGTTTACTACCTACTCATAAATATTACAAGCCACTTCGAGGATGGACCTTTTCTTTAAATTAATGTATTAATAGTTGAAAATATACTTCAAATTCACGTTCTGTTCAACAACGTGAAAACAGGGTTACCTATTATTGAAACGTTGATTCTGCGTAATTTTTGACCAAACATCTAACCATAGTTGAATTTTCACTCAGTATTAACACAATTCTAACGTCAAGAATATACGTCGTTATAGCGTGCTTCAAATTATCAAAATTCAACGTTAAAAGCCGGCGGACAATATATTAGTAGTTGAAAATGTACTTGAAATTTACGTTTTGTTCAACAACGTGAAAAAAGGGTTATTATTGAAACGTTGATTCTGCGTAATTTTTGATCAAACATCTAACCATAGTTGAATTTTCACTCAGTATTAACACAATTCTAACGTCAAGAATATACGTCGTTATAGCGTGCTTCAAATTATCAAAATTCGACGTTAAAAGCCGGCGGACAATATATTAGTAGTTGAAAATATACTTGAAATTTACGTTTTGTTCAACAACATGAAAAAAGCGTTATTATTGAAACGTTGATTCTGCGTAATTTTTGACCAAACATCTAACCATAGTTGAATTTTCACTCAGTATTAACACAATTCTAACGTCAAGAATATACGTCGTTATAGCGTCCTTCAAATTATCGAAATTCAACGTTGAAAGCCGGTGGACAATGTAAACGTGAAAAAAGGGTTATTATTGAGACGTTGATTTTGCGTAAGTTTTGACCAGACATCTAACCATAGTTGAATTTTCACTCAATATTAACACAATTCTAACGTCAAGAATATACGTCGTTATAGCGTCCTTAAAATTATCAAAATTCAACGTTGAAATTCGACGGACAATGTATTAATAGTTGAAAATATACTTGAAATTTACGTTTTGTTCAACAACGTGATAACTGGGTTATTATTGAAACGTTGATTCTGCGTAATTTTTGACCGAACATCTAACCATAGTTGAATTTTCACACAGTATTAACACAATTCTAACGTCAAGAATATACGTCGTTATAGCGTGCTTCAAATTATCAAAATTCAACGTTAAAAGCCGGCGGACAATATATTAGTAGTTGAAAATATACTTGAAATTTACGTTTTGTTCAACAACGTGAAAACAGGGTTATTATTGAAACGTTGATTCTGCGTAATTTTTGACCGAACATCTAACCATAGTTGAATTTTCACACAGTATTAACACAATTCGGCCGGATACCGGATAGTTACCTGATATCCGGCCGAAGCCGGATACTTACTTCAAAAATAAAGAAGGCTACAAAATCAAATTTTTATTTTTAATTTTACAAGTTTAATATTTGAAAATTAATAGTGTCAAATTATGATAGATAAAATTTTTATGATTCAACGATGCCATTGCACACTTGTACACACTTTTCTGGACTTTTTAGATAAAATTGTATTGTACACCACCACGCACGACCATTACTCTCTTTAGCACCTGTTAGCATTTCCTTCTCAGGGACAACTGGGCTGGGATTACCCGTTTAACCCGCTCACCACACATGATTCACCTGATCGGGTTGCATCGTGTTATCTCGCGCTCCGCCGGCTGTACTCTACCTACTCATGCGTCGAGTCCACATATTTTTGCGAGCTTAATTCAAACCGTATAGTTGGCCGGATATCCGGCGGCCGGATATTCGGTCATCCGGCCAGAGCCTCGGCCGGATATCCGGTATCCGGTATTCGGCCAAAATCACTATCCGTTGCATCTCTAATATCCATCTTTTTGGCGAGTTCCAATTTTTCGATAATTTATGAATTTTAATAGATGTATCGCAGAAGCATTTAATCAGGCTTATTATCGTGAACTTGGCCGATTTCAATAATTACGTTTCTTAATTATTAAGAAAAATCAATTGTTGAAAGAACCGAAATTTTCGTGACCACTTAAAATTGTTTCAACTATTGATAATTGAAATTGGATTGGAAAATTCTCAATGTAATGAAGTTTAGCGCAACAGGTCTACCACTTGTCAACAAATGCCTAGCAGATCTAGGGAGTTTTCATAAATCTAGTTATTTTACTAACTACATTACTACCTAACCTCAAAGATAAAAGGCGGTATTTGGTATTTGTTTTTGCATCAAATTAAGATTAAGCGTTTTTCTACACTCTTCACAGTTGTGTTTTTCGCAATGGCAACGCCAGCCCGTACCACTAGGGAGCAACTGTCTATTTTCGTTAAATATTTGCGTTTGAACCCGATTTTAAGATCGGGCAGGTTAAAGCCTGGAGATGATCCAAATTTAGTAAACCAAAAGTATTTGGAAATGGTTGACACCCTCAATAGCTGTGGGTCGGGACCAGTAAGGACTGCAGAAGAGTGGAAAAAGGTGAGTCGAAGACTTATTCTAACAGCAAGTCAAGTTGTGATTAGAAATTTACAGAGTGGAAGTCGGCAGTTCGTAAAAGAGCACGAGAAAATAAAGATCTAAATGATGTTGAAAAAGAATTTATTTCTGTATGTGGGATATCAGCTATACATGGAATCAACCAAAATGAGTTAGGATTTGATCAGCCTCTTTGGATTTGATCAACCCACTCCCAGTACTTACAGGGTGTCCCAGAGGTGCGTGGACGGAAGATTATTCCACCATTAATGAAGATATCGATGTGCGGTTTTCACAAGAGATTATAACTCTGCACGATCGGAGAATAGTCGCGTATATGCAGGTGTCCCACTTAGTAACTATGAACCAAACATGCATTTTTAAAAAATGGAACACCCGGTATATTTTGCTGTTTTTGTTAAATCTTTTAAAATTCCTTCCAAACGGTTAGAATTAGAGCTATAGTAGGTTATACAAAACTTGCTTAGAATGATCAGATATAGCCAAAAAATGCAAATTACCTATACCGGGTGTTCCATTTTTTAAAAATGCAAGTTTGGTTCATAGTTACTAAGTGAGACACATTGTATATACACGCACGTGATTATTTGTAGATTGTGCAGAGTTGTAATCTCTACCCTACTGCGAAAACCGCACTTCAATATTTTTATTAATAGTGGAGTAATCTTCCGTCCACGCACGACCTCTGGGACACCCTGTATGTAAGAACTTACTTACCTATATTCAAATTTTTGCAGAGGCCCCATCAAAACACTGCTTTTTATAAGAGAAAGGAAAAATCTGAGAAAAAACGCATAAGAACTCGTCAAACTATTGGATTGCAGAAAATTCATAAAACATACTTTATTGCGAAAATTACATTCAATGAAGTTATTAAACATTTAATTGCATCAGTCATCAATTTATGTGGAGCACTTATAAGATTAATTAATCTTGTAAAGAATTAATCTTATTATAAAGTATGCTCACTCTCACATAAATAATTAAGACTTATGATATTATGAATTAAAAATACGTGTTTATAATCCTGTGTCTTATTCTGTTTCCTTCACGAAATATGTTATTTGCTGGGTCATTGATATTATTTTGAGGGTCAAGATTATCATCGTCGTCATCATCTTCATTTCCAATAGACTCTGCATCTACATCGTAATCATTCCTATTTAATCGAATATTATACAGTATTGCACATGCATTGATAATTCTGCTAGCTTTTTCTGGTTCATAATGCAGTGTCCTCTCAGCAAAGCAGCAGCGAAAAATTGATTTTAAAACACCATTTAATCTTTCGATTATGTTTCTGACACTTCGTAGAGCTATATTGAAAGCTCTTTCATGGGGATTTAAATTTCTTGCAGACACTGGCTTTATCAACCATGGTTCCAATGGATAGCCTGCATCTCCTATTAGCCATGAGCTTTGATCACCAGCTGTATAACATTGACGTAAATGGGTTCTCACTATGGAAGTACTCCATATACCGGAGTCGTGTACTGATCCAGGGAATCTGGCGTTAACATTTAGCACTTTTAAATCAGCACCAACCACTATCTGTGTGTTAATGCTATAAAAACCTTTCCGGTTCAAAAATAAAATTGCTGGTCTTTCTTCATGTTCGATTGCTGGTGGGTGGATTTTAATATGGGTACAGTCTATAACCCCTATAATCCCCGGAAAACCGTTAGGCAGATTCATAAACATTCGTTTCTGTTCACCCTTTTCATGTGGTGTAATTGGGAATCTGATCATATGACTAAAGTGATCATTAAGTATGTTTGTAATCAGATTAATACAATTACTGACTGAAGACTGGCACATGGGAGAATTGACATCTTGAGCCACTGACTTCTGGTAACTACCCTGGGCGAAGAAATGTAGAGCAGTTGTGATAACCAAATGTATTGGAATGGCTATTTCTTCACGTACACGTTGGGGGAAAAATGGAGTCATTTCTTGTACTAAGAACAGAGCCGTGTCACGCCGTAACCTGTAAATTCCTCTAAAAATTTCTTCTGGTAAAGAAAAAGGATCTGAAGCGTCCCGCAGATTTCGTTTGTGGATTCTGGCTTGTTGCCTAGTGAAAACAAATTGTACTTCACACAGAAGATTTAGTCTATTCCAAATTTACCTTTCCTCTTCTTCTCTTATCGCCCTTATCAATAAAATAAAATTTAAATCCATGATTTTTGAAATTAGACTGTCAAATAAGTTAGGTTAAAGGATTATTGAGGTATATAAGTTAACCCCTGGCTTATCTTAAAAATTTCAATAATTAATTTCGATAATTAGTTTCATTTTGGACACGATACTTTAACAAGTTTCAATCATTAAAACTGCATCCAATAATCTAAACAATCTCAATTTTAAGGTGGTCACAAAAATTGCAAATCACCCAATTATTGTAGTTTTATAGATTATTAGTGAAATGCCAATAATTATGCGGCCACGATAATAAGCCTGAATAGTACAAATCATATTATTTTTGGGGTCAAAACTTACAATTGCAAGGACATTCCGTTTGGCATTGAAAAGTTTCCATTTAATCTTAGCCATCTTTTTTTTGCTCATGTCTTTACAGTTTAGACTATGTGACTAGTCTCGGCAGTCAAATCCATTGGAGCCTGCTCCTCAGTTTTGTCTTGAACTTTATTATCATTACGACAAGGGGCCTTGGTCGGGGATCTACTTGTACCCAACTTTATGCTCCAATTTGTGTCTTTTCGTACTGTTTTCCTGGCGTTCGTTTTTATTTTTACAAAACTGCCATCATAAAAATAACAGTTTTGTCACCACCGACGAATCTAAATTTCTCTGGTCGTTTTTTGTATGGTCCGAGATACAGACCCAAGTCCTCTGTCTCAGCGATATCTTGGAGGTCATTCCGACAAAACTCCGCAATTTCTGTCACCTTCACTCTATCGATAGTCGCTATAAGAGCTTTACTATTATAGTCGTTCATCTTAAGAAATAATCATTCTAAAAATATGGAATACTTATTTTATTTCCAAACGTCACATAACAATTATTTAAATGACTGTGTTGGCAAGGTATAACCGTCATTTCTATGACATCAATTTTAGCGGAGTGTTAAACTCCAGAGGAGTTTAGGTTCATCATTATCTGCAATTTTGCAAACTGTCAAAGGGACGCGCAACAAACGTGAGTAGAAAATTTTCGATTTTTTCGTTTGAAAATAAAAAGATTTTTTTGCTTTATTTCCAGTTTAGGCAATGTAAATTATTGAGTGTTGTCACAGAAGACCCCTTCTTAAGAAAGTCAAAATCCCTAGTGTGTGTTGGTTCCTTTCACACGTGGCGACATCTATGAGCGGTGATCCCAACTATCACTGCACGCGGGAAAATTTAAAATACCCTCTAGTACGAAATTACCGATTTTTTAATTTGAGATGAAAAAAATTGAACAAAAATGAATTGTCCATTAAAATATATTATACATTTTAATGGATAATTCACATTTGTCCAATTTTTTTTACCTCAAATATTTGGAAAATGGGTTGATTAAAGGTTGATTAAAACACTTTTTGCCTGATCATAATTATGTAATAAATGTGATTAAAGGAAAACGACCTAAGTATAAAAAAGCAACTTATAACTAAGAAACTTACATTAAAAAGTATCTAAACTAAATTATTATTAACAATCATTGCCCGTAAGTACTAACTGGAATCGTTAGATCTCTTAAACTTACTTTGCTTTTCATGAATTGTTTGCATTTTTGTTTCAAGTTCGTTGGGATTTACTGGTGTTTCTTTGCCCATTATTATTCTATCTAATTTTTTTACATAACTAAATAAATAAAGTTTAATAAAATGTTCTATTATCTCTCTTTCAAGGGTCTCGGAATGTTCACATTGTTTAAATTGGAAATCTACAGTTAGCCTAATCTGACTTACAAGTCTCTTTAAAATAAAACTATTTACTAATATAGAGGGTACATATACCTGGAGGTGGGAATATATTTTTATTAATGTTTTAATTAAATTCACATTGATGTACGTCAATTTTGAGCTGTTTTGGTCATATTCTTTTAAAGTTACGAATTTATGATAAAACTGGTCCGGTTCCCCTAAATGTTTTACATTTTCTGAACATATATTACATTTAAGATTATTGATTTTTAAATGATCAACGAGATACCCCCCGACATAACTTATGACATTAGAATCTAAATAATTCAACTCAGTCTCTGCTGCTGAAATTTCTGGTGGAAACCAATGATCATCTGCCCTTTCTACAGATTCTTCACACGAACCACTTTGATCTAAAAAGTGTTGGAGTGAAGCTAACGCTTTGTCATCATCAGCTTCACAATTGGCTCCGGGGGAATGATAAGTGGAAAAATTTCTTACCAAGAGAGATTTGTAATAAGGTATAAAATCCTTACATGTTGGATTATTATAACGTCCCCCATACTGCCTCACTTCTCCGTTAAAATTCTCCAAGGAGTCCTGGTTGAAAGCCCGGGCAGGAAAAGAGATAAAACCACGGCTCTCTAAAGAATTTTTAATGGATGCAAACCCATCTAAAGTTCTAATCCATCCTGTCAAACATGGTGGTTTTTCTCTGTCAGTTGGTTTACGTTTAATAAACTTCATCGATCCGAATATTCTCTTGCCTCTTAACCATGTCGTTAAATGAGATGTTTTCCTGCCCACCAGTCCCCGTAACGGTTTGCCCTTCTTGCCTTTGAAGCCACCATTGACACTATCAAAGATCTGGTCCATAAACTTTATGAATTGCGCAGTTTCAGCAGCCTTTAGTGGTAGAGTGCCATATTGACTAGTACTGGGGCTACTGGCTCCAGCAACCAAATCAATAAATGAAGCGACTGAGTTACTGAACACTTGGGAACACAGAGATACTTTCATTTTTTTAATCTTATTGGGGACAACACGAAATTTCGTCAACTTATACATGCTTTTGAGACTTCCCCTCGAACGATCAATGTCATAGGCTGACAAAATATGATCCCATGACGCAACCATCTTTGTGTTTCCAATCGAGAATTCCAAGTCTTTTGTTAACAAATTATTTCTCATGCTCTTGAGAAGATGAGGCGGGTCATAAAGTGGTACTAATTCGTGGCCATTTATGTTGATGCTATCTTCTTTTACTTCTTGGTTAGTTTGAAGGGCAACTTGCCTCGTTTCTTCTATCAAACTATTAATAGCTTTTACATTGGTTGGTCCTTGATCACAGATTATGGCTGTTATTATCAAATCGGCATCTGCAGCTTCATCCACAAGTTTTTTAATAAATTTAACAATAGCTTCTGGCTTCATTGAATTTTTTGAGAACGCGAATCCTACCCCTTGCTTCCATCTCCTGTAGATGCCCTTAAGCATAAAAATGCAAACATGGTCGGCGATCTCGGAAGTTCTGTGTTCACCATCATCCACAAAGCCTACCATTTTGTCCCGATAAGGCAAATAATCGAGATGTGGTTGAATTGAAATCTCGTCAAATAGAAGATTGCACATTTGATATTTACGTTTCTTTATACCTTCCATTTGAGCTACTTGCTTCTTCAGCGCGTCAAATGTACACTTTGAAATCCCAGGATGAATATCCACCTTTCGCAGTCTTCCATATTCTTCCATATTGCAATTGCATCGGCCTTTTGTTCTAAAGTGAACACCCTCCCTTTCGCTTTTCGTTTGATATTGCAAAGTTGGCTTTCAATGAACCTTTGTTGAGTTGCATTCATGTTTTCGCATAAATTACGAAAGGCTTCTTGTTTACATAGCTTACTAGCAGCATTAATACTAAGGCGTTGTTTTTGGGATTGCTTCGTTAGCCGAGTTACTCGTTTTTGGAGTCGTTTAGCTTCTCCGTATAAAGCCGCTTCTGTAGATGAGAATGTCGAACTCTGCTTTCTTATCTGAAGTCGCTTCAACAATGGAGTCTTTTTCATACGGGCGCCTCCTGAAGTCCGTTCACTTGGTCTCAGTTTTCTTGGCTCTGCTGAAGATAAATCAACAATAAAGTACATATATTTGTAATAATAAAACGAGCATCAACAGAATTGTAATCAAAGAACTTACATTCAACTTGTGCCGATGTACTTCTGAATGCATCTTGAAATTTTGCCGCTGTTGATGTCGAGGGTGACGTCTTTGAAAGAAGCGACAAAGGTAATCCTAAAAAATTTTTTTTAAATATTAAGGACTCAAGATTTTTATAGTTTTTAGGAGATTGACAATTCTTTTCAAGTCAACAAAGAGATGCACCTTGCAGTTCCAGTGGAAGTAAACCTTCATCAGCAATTGCTTCAATCTCCGTTTGAGTTGGGATTTGGGCACTTTCTTCCTAAATAATTGAAAAGAGACTCCTGGAGCTGCCTGCTTTCGTAATTTCTGATATGCCACCTATACAAAAATTAGTTTATTAAATGGGCCCTAATCACTGCTATGGAAATTTGGAAATTGATTATTTTTGCCAACAATTAGTTTTGGGAGCATCGACAAAAGAAATAAAATTCAGCATAAACTGGTTTTAACAAATATTTACAAATCAATTGTTTTTCTGTTACATACCTTTGGAACTTGGTGTAACTTTTCTCGGTGTACCCTCTTCATATCCCGCTCCATTCTTTGGTGGTGTTGCAAAAAGTTGAGTTACCGTAACAGGGCCAGGTGATGATTGTGGAGCATTGATGTCGACATTGATCGTTTGGCTTGATTCAAGGTCAACTAAAATCATAACTGCTAAATGGATATCCTCCGAGTTTTACAATTTTACCTTGTGGCAGTGGCTGTGGCAATTTCTGACTAGGAACAATTGCTGGTTTAAGTTTATTATGTTCAGGGGTCATAAAATCATCATCTTTAAAATGTTGATAGCACACAAAGCCCCTGTTGTAAATTTGTGTTGGAGTCAAATTTACGTAATGCTGGTTAGCGACTGCTTTCTTCCAAAGATCAAATATCTGAATATTCTTTGTCGGATTGGGAAATCGGAAGACTGGCGAAACCTTTTTCATGCAGATACAACATGAATGGGTAGCTTTTACCCTCTGCTGGCTTTCCATTCCACGCGACAATCTAGAAACAAGCAAGTTCAAGGGTAAAGCAAAAGAATTTTAGATGAAAATAAAATTCTCTCACCTGTGAACATAAATCCCTCAAATTTTATATAATGTTTATCGCAAATACATCAGAGCATATCCTGTAACGCAACCAACGCAACTGTACACAATTTTCACTTTATACACTTTCACGTTTTAAAAATTTTGAACGCTTACCGTCCACGTTTTCAGCACGTTTTGGGTTTTGTCTGGCCCACGCAGGCCCACGTGATATCCACCAACAACAAATTCGACCTTCAAGACAATCGGTAATGTAGAGAATTCATTATTTGCTATATTTAGGTGTCGCCCTCTATAGGTTGGATCCCATACTTTTCAATTCTGACAGCACGAGTGTTCATTGCTAGTTGCCTAGCCCTGAGTGTTGTAGGTACAATTTTTATTTACAACATCTACGGTAAAATCGAGTCAAACACAATAGTCTAGATATGCATATACAATTAGAAAAAATATTGCTGGTAACAATGGGACCCTGCACGTGCAAGACCCCATTTCTGCAAAACGATGCCCACGGTTGCACCCCGTGCTGTAAACATAAGTCATGAGTCATGACGAATGACAAACCAAAGCTCAACTCCATATAATGCGCCGCGAATTCCACGATATTTTGATTCGTTCTTGAGTTATCACAAAAATCTGAAAATTGCCAATTTAAAGAAAAATTAATATCTTCCTGACTTTTGATGTTATTTAAATGAAACTTAGAACTTCTATCTTTTTGACATTTGTCACTTGAATTACATTGACTAGAGATTTTCTAGGCTTTCTAAATTTTAAATGACGACAGTCACTTTTGATTATTTTATGGCAGCCATATTGAATTTTGATACCACCAAATACACAAAAAAATTGGATTTTCAAAAATGTAGCCAACATGAACTTTTTTGCCAGATGTCAGATTTTGAAAATTGGTATGAATAATTTGTAAAATCAGCTGAACTTAGATGAAGAACAATATAATTACGTATCGTAGATCAAAATGTCAAGAAGGTCCATCGCTGACCCCTTAAAAAAATTAGAAGATTTTTTCAAAAGCGAGGTGGTGGATGATGGTGAGGATCTGATATTTCTCGAAAGCCCCGAGAGAGCTGATCCGCCTCCAACTCCGAGGGATTGTGAAGAATTTTGGAATTTGGAAGCATTTTTGGTTGCATCCGTCGAAGCGCGCAGGCGCAGGACAGCGAATAAAACTTTTTCTTAGTCGAAGGGTTCACAAAACAACGGAATACCGTCTTTATTTTTTTAACAAAATCGTAACTCTCCTTTACTGAAACATTTTCGACAATCGTTAGAATTTTGTATGCTATTTCATTTTCTTTAGGGTTTTCCAATAAGCCATAAGTTTGAAAAGATTCAAGCTACTTTTCTTTGTCGACAGCTGACAGTAACAAAAAGTTAGCTTTAGCTTTCTGAATTAGGTATCTTTCTGAGTTTGCCAGGAAATAATGAAAATCTTCCAGGAGAATATGTTCTGAAAAAAAAATGTGTTGTTAAAATAAACAGGAAAAACAAATCCAAAACAGATATGACTGGAGGCTTCCACGGGTCAGGTTGGTTCTTGAATGTAGGATTTCGGATGGATTCAAAAGGTTTAATCTTACCGACGTTTCGTTCACCGTCGCAGGTGACTTCTTCAGGGCTGGGTTGGCACTGAACTGGTATACGATTCCAATAACTATCAGATTTTCTTGGTATTCTCAACTTGATATTTTTGCAGTTATATGAATTATGACTACAGTACAGGTAGAGGACAAAATAATTCTTGCTGTGATGCTTTTTATTGCATAGCCCAGTCAAATTAGACAAAAAAGTGGCGATCGAGTGAAAAAAATCCCGGAGTTTTGAAATTTGGCACGGTTGTTCGCTAGTATCTACAGAACATCATACTAAAAGTACCCGAGGGTGGGGGGTGAGCGCGAGGGGGGGGAGCTGATTGAATGTGCTTTTCCTGCGTTTTTCGTATATTATCTCCGTAACTACCAATCCTAGCGAAAACTATTTTATATACAAAATTAAAGCAGACTTAATTTGCCATCAAAACGGTTCTATTCGTTTTTGTCGTAGGATTCATACTTTAAATGTTATAAGCTTGACAAGTTCTCATATTTACTTGGGATGGCTACAGCCAAGAAGTTTTAAGGTTTTGACCCGCACAAAAATAAAGTAGTGCTGAAAATTGGCACTTATGCTCTACAGGCAGTCCTGAATGACGTGTCAAAAGTTCCGGAGCCTGCGGTGCCGGCGTCCTATTTTTTTGGTACCGGAAGGCCTTAAGTGATAGTCATACATTATTTTCAGCTTAACATTCTTATTTATGAACCGATTTGATCGGGATTGGTCTCAAAATGACCACAACGACCTAATCAATACTGATACTACTGATAGTCTCCTGAAATTTTGAGATGAAACATCCTTTTTTTTTTGGAGAAATTGTGCTCCAGAATCGGCTTCGTGTTGCTTCTTTGAGATTATTTCTCCAACGGCTTATCGGACGACAAAAATGTATGGGATCTTTTCGTTGCAAATTTTATCCTGAACATTTCAGTTCCTACACATTTTTGTCGTTGGATAAACCATTGAGGAGATAATCGGAAAAAAGTAGCGCGAAGTCGGTACTGAAGTACGATTTCTCCGAGAAAAATAATGTACCGACTTCGCGCTGCTTTTTTCCGATTATCTCCTCAATGGTTTATTTAACGACAAAAATGTGTAGGAACTGAAATATTCAGGATAAAATTTGCAACGAAAAGATCCTAGACATTTTTGTCGTCCGATAAGCCGTTGGAGAAATAATCGCAAAAAAGCAACACAAAGCCGATTCTGGAGCACGATTTCTCCAAGAAAAAAAAAAGACGTTTCAACTCAAAATTTCAGGAGTCTATCCGTAGTATCAGTATTGACTAGGTCGTTGTGGTCATTTTGAGGCCAATCCCGATCAAATCGGTTCATAAATAATCATGTTAAACGGAAAATAATGTATGACTATCACTTAAGGCCTTCCGGTACCAAAGAAATAGGGCGCCGGCCCCGCAGGCTCCGGAACTTTTGACACGTCATTCAGGACTACCTGTAGAGCATAAGTGCCAATTTTCAGCACTACTTTATTTTTGTGCGGGTCAAAACCTTAAACTCCTTGGCTGGAGCCATCCCAAGTAAATATGAGAAATTGTCAAGCTTATAACATTTAAAGTATGAATCCTACGACAAAAACGAATAGGACCGTTTTGATAGGAAATGAAGTCTGCTTTAATTTTGTATATAAAATAATTTTCGCTAGGATTGGTAATTACGGAGATATATACGAAAAACGCAGAAAACGCACATTCAATCAGCTCCCCCCCCTCGCGCTCACCCCCCACCCTCGGGTACTTTTAGTATGATGTTCTGTAGATACTAGCGAACAACCATGCCAAATTTCAAAACTCCGGGATTTTTTTCACTCGATTTGTCTAATTTGACTGGGCTAGCAATTGAAGAGACATGTATTATTAATAACTTTCAGTTTAGATCTTAGTAAAATATAAAAACTGCTTTTTATAAGCTTTTCAGATTTGGTGTCATAAATATCATCCCATTCATTAATAGTAATGTTAAAGCTACCCTCATGTTGGGAATATTTACTATAACCTTTAGACTTGGAAAGTTGCAGTGGGTTTGTTTGTAGCCATATTAACAGAGTTGTACGACGCAACTATTGAGAAATTAACATCACTTCTTCATAAGTTGTCAATTGAATGAGGAATATTAATATATTCATCTGTAATATTGTGCTCGCTATTATTTGCACAATTTATAGATGTTTCCCCAAATCTTTCGAACAATTCTATCGTCTTGTTTGTCGATAACAAGCGATGATTTTGAGTTATTAAAACTATTCACTTGAAACGATGGTGTAGATGTTCTCAGATTACCATCACTTTTACAATAGAAGTCTACATTATAGTCCCTGCCATCTGAATAATTAAATGATACATTTGTCTCAGATGCATGTTTAGTAGTAGGTAATGACTGTTCTGAAAATGTCGACAAGTTATGGTCAGATGCATTTTCATTCACAAACTTGTGGTTTTTGAAATGTCGAAAATTCTTAGTATTCCGCTTAAGATATTTCTTTTCTCATCAAGTTGTTGTTTTTTACTAAGCTTTTTGTTGATAACAGCATCGACAAATTTGTCAGAACCTTTCAGATTTAGAAGTTTTTCACGGATTACCATAAAAATAGTTGCAAGATCGTTCTTAATAATAATAATAACCTCTATTGTCCAACAGTGTTTACACCAATAACAGGACAACATGCACAAAGTATTAAATGAAACAAAAAATTCAAATTAAACAAAAAATTGGAAGTAAAGTAATCGAATGATGACAAAGTAAGTAAGTAAAGAGAGAAAATCATGGAATAATATATGTGCAGGTTTAATATTATTATCGCGTAGCCTCCAAATGGATCATAAAGATCGCCATTATATGCCACTAAGGCATACTGCTCGTGGAATTTATAATAGTTCACGAGTAGATGTGCGCATTCAAATTCTCTAAATACAGTTGGCGGCTAAAAATTTGAAAACTAATAAAAAATAGTAACAAAAAAACTTACAGGACCAAAATCTCCAACAAGAATTTTCATTTGATCGAAGATAGCTGCATCTAAAACAAAAATATCAATTAAAGAACTCACTCATGATGGTTCGTTGTCAACATACTACTGATGATTTATCACGAATAAAACACTGCTGAGAAACATGTTTTAGCGGCAATTACAGATGCCCCTTTGAAGATGTTATACTTTACCACATACCCAGGCTCTTATCATTTTGTTGAACATACACTGTTGTTTGCATGCACTGCATCGCCTTATAAACACGTTACAAATAAAAATCAGCATTCGAAAGTCAACATCCAGGGAAATCGGATATGTCATTATCTCTTACGACCGAAGATGAAATCGCATCTATTCCGTCTGAAATTGTGGTGAAATATTTCTGTAGAGAATTGAAGAATTAAAGGTTATTGAGAAAAATCACCCGTTGACCATGGCTTTTAGAACTTGGGAGTCGCATGAGTGTCCGGTCCTCCCCCAAAGTTTACTTAAATTCCCAATATTTTCCTTATGATAGTTTGAACATTGATTATACCAGAGACAATTTTGCACAATTATATGATATGTATGCGAGATTTCAAAGCAGCTATAACGGTAAAGGAAAAAATCACCCGCTGCTGAATCCATCGCGCTTTTCATCAACGTGCCCCATGATAGTCGTGGATTGTTCGCGGCAGAACGAGAGCATCAAAGGTGGATCCGTGGATCTACCTATAGATTTTGAATTTAGCGGAATTGGACCCGCAAACACTGCGGCGTATTGTCTGATACTGCACGATCGTATCATGGATTGTAATCCCTGAAAAAATATCGTCAGGAAATTATCTTAAACATTAAACGAATATCGACCCGATAATCAGTTCAAGTTCTGCTGCCGTAACTATCACATCCAAAAAGAAGAGCGTCGAGGAGAAGTATAACATGACATGCAGGGATTTCGGTGTTCCCAAGGCCAATTCATAGTGAAAGAAATGGCATTTTACGATGGAGAACGCCTTTCGCACCACATATTCAAGCCTCCGTCCTCGTTTCGACTTTTAACGGAAGACGAGAAGAAACAGGTCCTATATTTGGCGTTTAACCACTGTGGTATTAAATTCGATGAAGGCTACGTAGACTGTTCAATGTTGCACTTTCTTTTTATTATATTTCGTTGAGCGTCCTAGCTAGATCACATAGTAGTATCGGTTTTTCTGTCGCTGGCTGACACTAAGTTTAAAGAAGAGCGGGAACCTCCATGAGCGGGAACCTCCAATCGCGCGCACGCTCCCAGTCATTCTTCGGTTTTAGTGTCGCTGGTTTGTACGTGTTGTTGGTTTTTCGCATTGTGAAGCCGCAAAAAAGGCAAAAACCGTCTACAGGATGCCGAAAAGGAAGAGAGACGCATTGGAGATGCATCGAATTGAAAAATTGAAGCGTTCCCTCAGTCAGATAGAGGAGCAATTGCAGTTTTATCTGAGTAAGGGTGGAATTCTAAGTTAGTTTACGTTATGACTCATAACGTATCTTAGTGCGGATCGTAACTCAGCAGAGGGCGCCACTAGTACAATTTCGCAGAGTTCTTTAATGCCGCCGGTCGCTCGGTCGGGTCGAGGTCGAGTGACAAGTGACAATTCAAACACCGGACGCAAAGATGGCTGCTGCATGAAATTTTATGCCTGATTAAGTAGTTGATTTCTTCGAAGAAATTGGTTCTGATTCGAGTGATGAGAACGAGGAAGACGTTGTTTTACCCCCCAGAGTGCCTGGACAATTGATGAGATCCGCGAGCAGCAATGTGTGTTTATTTATGTCCGCAAGACCAAGAGCATCGGTCCATCGCCCGAAAGATTAGCAAAAAACCCGAGACAATGGGAAGGGAGGTATCCACACATTACGTCGATGTTCAAGTTATACGTTGGTCTCGGAATTTTATGCCAGTGGTGGGTTGCAGTACTTTTTGGTACCAGTGGTCAAATCTTAAAACCCGCAGCCTGCAGAGGAATCGATGAAGTAACTCATGCTCTTGTGGATATACCACCACCAGAGTTTATTCGCAGCGCAGATGAATATCCTCAAGTTAAACAGGGCATTCGGAATGACAAAACGCGGAGCTGGATTACAATTAGTTCTTGGAGCGATCGATTGCACACACAGCATTGAGAACCCCCACTGACCTTCCAGAGCACAGTACCTCGATCGACACCTGAACAACTCTATTAACTCCCAATTTGTGGTAGGCTCAGATCCTTCCTCCCATTTTGAAACTCACAATACATATTACGAATGATATTACAGCTACAAATAAACTAAATTTTATGTAGACAATTGAATTATTATTAACATTCCCCTTACTAACAGTTCTAAATCTGCCTGACTTCTCTGAACCAATCTGCATTCTGCAACCCCAAGACAGTGGTATGTATGTACCTACTTACCAAAATTAATAAAACTAAAATCAACTCAAGAAATTGTATAATAATATAAAAATTATAACAAATTACTAATATTTGGTTGAAAGCTTCGTCCATTCTTCAAAGAGGAACTGATGCTTGATTACCCGAGGTAGTAATCAAATTACTAATAGTTGCATTTATCAAGAAAACAACATATTTTCCCAGATTAGCATGTCCTGAGTTTCCTAAACCACTTGAGGATATTTATCTGCCATGGGAAATCTGGTGGTGGTGTATCCACAAGGGCTTGAGTTACTTCATCGATTCCTCTGCAGGCTGCGGGTTGTGAGATTCGACCACTGCCAACTGCTACATACCAACAAGCCATTGCAACCCATGACTAGCATAAAATTGCGAGGCCAGACCACTCATATAACTTGTACATCGGCGTAATGTGTGGATACCTCCCTTCCCTTTGTCTTGGGTTTTTCTTAATCTTTCGGCGATGATGTTCAGGACATAAATAAACATTGGGTTCGTTGAAACAATTCCTGCTCGCTGATCTCGTTAATTGTTCAGGGCACTCCGGGGGGTAATAAAACATCTTCGTTGTTCTCATCAGTCGAATCAGAACTAATTTCTTCGAATAAATCATTTGCGAAATCAAGGATAAAATTTCGTGCAGCAGCCATCTTTGCGACCGGTGTTTCAAATGTCAAATGTCACGACACGATTGTCACTTCACTTGCTATTCGACCTCGACCGAGCAACCGGCGGCATTAAAGAACTCTGCAAAATTGTACTAGTGGCGCCCACTGCTGAGTTACGATCCGCACTAAGATACGTTATGAGTCATAACGTAAACTAACTTAGAATTCCACCCTAAGTTCTTAACAATCCTGTTTGTTCTGTTCAAGGTTTCGGATTTGGATTGATATTTTGAATTCCTCTATATGGAGGAAATCAACAATTATTAATGTTTTAGTTTTATTTATGTAAAACTAACCTATTACGAGGGCAACGCCTGTTTGAGCGTGTGTATAATGGGTTGCATATATGTAATGCCCATCAGATTTTTATTTATGTAAAAATCTATTGTATGGCTAATTCCGTCTTGTTGCCTTACCGCTTTATATATGTAAAGCGAAGTTAAAACCTTGCACAAGAACTCTACAGTTAAATTATTGGTTTTTTCGCTAGTCATTCTTGTTATTAACAGGTGATTCGGAATCTGAAGAGGAAGAAGAGAAAACTGAGACTTCCGTGGATTTTGTGTCCCTTTTGGGTAAAAATCCTTTGCAAGAATCGCAAGCCCCGATTGTGCTCCATGAGGAATTGGTTCTGCGTTGGAGAAATTATGTGATGAATGGTGTTGATAAGGAATCGAGGGACGAATTAAATAAGAAATGGCCAGTAGCTTCAAATGGGGAATTTCTTCAACCCCCCCAAATTAATGTGGAATTGGAGTCTCTTCTTTTGCCAGTGGAATCAAAAAAGGATTCGATTCTCTCAACACTACAGATGAGAATGGCACGTGGTCTTACAGCTTGGGCTCTTCGTTGAATTTTTTACTCACTCAGGCTGAGCTATTAGAATCCGACCCATGTATTTTGTCCTTGGTGGATGCTGCAAAATTCTTTCTGGAGACTCAACACCTTCTCACACTTCATCGTCGACATCAAATCTATCCAAAATTGAACTGCAAAAGAGTATTAAAGGTGGCTGAGAATTCTAAGCCGGATACGTTTCTATTTGGATCAGATTTTAACGAAAAGTTAAAAGCAGCCCAAAATGTGGATAAAATGGCGAAAGAAATTAAGGCCCCTCTACCAACGTCTTCTGGAGCTTCATCTTCTCGTGCACAGTATTTAAACTTCAGGCGCGGGGCCTCAAGGGGCCGAAGCAGAGAGTCAGTAAGAAGCGGAACAAGTTTAGATCCTCGATCAACTACAATGAAACGTTCATCGTCTCTCAACCGGCGGAGGGATCATTACAACCGACAGTCCCAGTCTCAATTTCGTCGCCACCAATTGTGAAGGTTGGTTATTTTAAGAATATTTCCCAATTTGTTGATCCTTGGTATCAGATAACCAGCAATGAAGTTATTTTAAGCTGGGTTCGAGGCTACAAATTACCTTTTAAGGAAAAACCTTTGCAAGTAAGACATCCACAAATAAAGAACTTTAATCCGGAGGAACGACAGTTGCTAGCTGTAGCTATAAAGTCTTTATTAGATAAAGGCGTTATAGAGGAATGTTGTTATGTTAAAAATCAGTTTTTGTCACCCTATTTTTTGGTTGCAAAATCCTCTGGAGGATACAGATTCATCCTAAATCTGAAGGCTCTCAACAAGTATTTATCGGCGCCTCATTTTAAACTGGAAGATTATAGGTCTGTCAAACACTTGATAACTAAAGATTGTTTTATGATGACTTTAGATCTCTCAGATGCCTATTATTCCATCAAGGTTAATAAATCGTTTAGGCGGTTTCTCCGATTTTCATATAAAAACAAGCTCTATCAGTTCACGTCATTGCCGATGGGACTCTCAACTTCTCCATTTACTTTTTGCAAATTAATGAAACCAGTTGTCTCCTTCTTACGAGAGAAAGGTTGTTTGATAATAAATTACCTCGATGATTTTTTGATATTAGGAAAAACAAAAAGCGAGTGCATTGTCAGTTTTCAACTGGCAAAAAGCACTTTGGAGCGTTTGGGTTTCACAGTAAATGCTGATAAATCGGTGGCAGCCCCTTCCCAGGAATGTAAATTTTTAGGCTTTCTGTTTAACAGTGTTTCTCTAACTCTGGAGCCTCCGGAAAATAAAAAGTCGTCATTGATTCAAAAAATTTTAATTTTTTTGAATTTACCTCGGTGTAAAATACGTGATCTTGCCAGGTTAACAGGGTTTGTGATCTCTTTATGCCCTGCGGTTAAATATGGATGGATACATGTAAAAAATCTAGAAAGGGCGAAATATGCGGCTCTCAGACAACATGAAGGGGATTATGAAGCTAAAATGTCAATTTCAAATTTAGTTCATTTGGATTTAAAGTGGTGGTTTAGTCACATTTCTTGTGCCAAAAATAGCCTTTTTTATGATCAGTTTGATTTAGAAATTTTTTCAGACGCTTCTGATTCAGGGTGGGGGGCGGCGTCGTCGGGAGAATCTACTCATGGGTTTTGGTCCCTAGAAGAAATGAGATTTCATATTAATTGCAAGGAACTCATGGCAGTTTTCTATGCGTTGAACTCTTTTGCCCATGATATGAGTAACTGTAATATACTTATGCGAGTTGATAATTCTACTGCTGTTGCATATATTAACCGTTTTGGAGGTGTTAAATATAAGAATTTGAATCAAATTACGAAATCAATTTGGGAATGGTGTGAGGAGAGAAATATTTATATATTTGCATCGTATATTAAGTCTGCCGACAACGTCGAAGCGGATCTTGAGTCTCGATGTAAATCTGTTGAAAATGAATATAGTTTAAAATCTGAAGCCTTTAATGAAGTTTGTAAAAAATTCGGAACCCCACAAGTGGATCTGTTTGCTTCCTACTATAATGCGAAATGCAGTAAATTTATATCATGGAAGAGAGACCCCTATTCTTTCGCCGTTGATGCTTTCACTATTTGCTGGTCGAATGATTTTTTTTATGCATTTCCACCGTTTCCGTTAATTCTTAGAGTTCTTAATAAGGTAATCAGAGATAAAGCTGAAGGGATTATTATTTTTCCCAACTGGCCAACTCAGCCTTGGTATCCGTTGTTGGTTAAACTGTCTACTTCGGATTTTCATTTTTTTCCCTTTTCTCCAGATTTATTGTTATCTCCTTTTAGGATTCCCCATCCTCTGGGCGAAGGTCTTTCCCTGGCTGCTACGAGGTTATCAGGAAAGCTTATGTAGCTAGGGGAGTCCCTGAGCTAGCGATTCCAATTTTAATTAAAACATGGAGTGATAACACTCTGAAACAATATAGCTCTACATATTGCAAGTGGTGGAATTTCTGCGAGATGATGTCTCTAAATTTTTCCTCCCCGTCCGTGGAGAATGTCATATCCTTCCTACATGAGGAATTCAATATGGGAGCAAGTTACTCTTCAATAAATACTCACAGGTCTGCGCTTAAAATTTTGTTTGCCCTGGAGGATCACGAAGATAGTTTAGTTTCTCGTTTTGTTAAAGGCGTTTTCAGATTGCGGCCTGTTTTTTCGAAATATTCTATGACTTGGGATCCACACTTAGTTTTGACATATCTTTCAACTCTTTATCCCTTGAAAACTCTGTCCTTTGAATATTTAAATTATAAGCTTGCCACTTTGCTAGCTCTTGTTTCGGCTCATAGGATGCAATCTATCTCATCTATTCAGGTTTCCAACATTCATTTTTTTGACGATAGAGTGGAAATAATGGTTTCAAAAATGTTGAAAACCTCGGGACCAGGCAAAATTCAACCAAAAATTATTTTACCCAAATTTAATGAGCATCCAGAGATATGTGTGGTTTCCTTGCTAGCTTATTATATTAGTTTCACTAAGAAAGTTCGGGGCAATGAGGAGCTGTTATTCCTCACTCATAAATCTCCTCACCATGCTGCCTGTGGTCAGTCAGTTGCTCGATGGGTGAAAATTACCTTATCGAAGGCTGGTATTGATACTAAGATTTTTACCGCTCACAGTACCCGCCATGCCGCTACCTCAGCCGCCTCGAGGGCGGGAGTTTCTCTTGATGTTATAAGACAGACGGCAGGATGGACGGAGAAATCTAGGGTATTTGCTCAATTCTATAATAAACCACTTGTCGATTGTTCCTTTGCCAATACTTTAATTAAGGGTTACATTCATAAGAAGTAACTGTATAATCGTAATCATAGTTTTAAGTTCTTGTATTTGCTACCTTGTGTAGGTATATTATAAGAGTTATTTCTAGTACGTCTTACTTATTCTACCTAATGTCCCTTGAGTCAGATCGCTTTATACTTTAAACATCTACTATGTGATCTAGCTAGGACGCTCAACGAAATATAATGAGAAATTAAACGACTTACCTTTGGGAAGGAAGTTCAATTTTCATTATATGAGTTGAAGCGTCCTAGATAGATAGCTCCCTCCCGCCTCGTTATTTAGTTCATAGGGGTGTTCATCCCCGCTAAGTGATCTGACTCGTTGTGACAACACAAAAACCTGGAATAACTGGGAGCGTGCGCGCGATTGGAGGTTCCCGCTCTTCTTTAAACTTAGTGTCAGCCAGCGACAGAAAAACCGATACTACTATGTGATCTATCTAGGACGCTTCAACTCATATAATGAAAATTGAACTTCCTTCCCAAAGGTAAGTCGTTTAATTTCTCATTATTTTGTTATCGAGAATGAAGAACATACTGGTAGACGTTTTGAACAATTTTTATTTACAAAGCAACTTCTCCAATTCGACATGCATTCTCAACCGCGTCTCGAAGCGCATGCGCGTATTGGGAACAGTTGTAAATTCGAATATGAAATAGTTCTGATAACAAACATGCCCCCCTCCTTGAAAGGCACTTTCAAAAATAATGGCTTATATTCCGTGGGCTTGCTGCCAAAAGTGACCAAGTCACTAACAGGCGTTCTCCAGAAATGAAAGTTGAACTTGTCAACCTTCTGTAAAATCATGTTTTTATTGTGGTATAGAGCAATCCTGGTCAATGGCTTTCAAAAATAGGTCCATCTTGACAAACAATTTTGTCAGTGCAAGTCATTTTTTGCTGTACAAAATGTAAATAGATTTTGACTTGGTCACAATAAAAGTCTACATCAAATGTACAAAAAATATATTATTTACCAAACAATTGTAAACTATAATTAACCATTATGAATTATTTAATAATCTGAATCATTTCCTGATTCAGAAGACATTGATGGTTCCGGCACAGCAGGCTGTTTCTTTTTATCGACAGGAAGTGATTGATGCCATCGATGATATTCAGGGGGAATAGTATTGTTGGAGCACAGCTTCAGTAAACCTCTTCTTTGTTCGGGAGTCGGCAAAAGCCCTTTGTATAAATGCTGAATAGATTCTGGAATGCATGCCGGCCTTCCCCTTCCTTGAACTCTAGGAACATGGTATTCTTTTTCAATAATAATATAACAAGACTTAAGATTTAAAGCGATAAAAATGCGAGATTTTTGCACGAATGCGTTCTTGCCTGGTAATTTTACGAAATCGAATGAGGACATTTATAATCTGATAAAAAGCCGAGAGCTTGCTCGAGGCTTTTTATCTTTGATTATAAATGTCCGAATTTGATCGAGTTAAATTACCTCAGGCAAGAATGCTTGAGTGCGCAAAATCAAGCATTTTTTTCTGATTTAAATTTTAGGTAGCGTTATATTTGCGGAGATAATTTCATGAACCATTATATTTTCATTTTCTATTATTTAAAAAAAAAAAGCTCAAATGATGTTTAACATGACTCATTATGCTAAACCCGCCAGGTAAGGTTGAAGGTAGCCTCAAACTTTCCTTGATCCAAAATGTACTCATTCTGTGTGACCTGCGTCATTATACCAGTGATGGTATTATGGAACGTTAATAAAGCGTCAGAATGGTCTGCAGTCTGACTACCAACCTTTACAAGATCCTTTGCTGATAATGAAGTTCGCAATTGCTGAAACTTCCTGATCCAATCTCCATTACCATCAGTTATGTACTTCTTTCCAGCTGGAAAGCGTGTCGTCTTATTATAAGGCGAATCGTCGACTATACACAGCACTTACCTAAACATATAATCTATGAATGTAATTTAAACAATTTTGTTGGAGCATCTTTCTCGTATTTACGGCCCAATCACGTAAAATACCAGTAATCTCTGCGACAAAAGTCTTCAAATTGCCGCCAAATGCTACTGTTTATTGCGTATCGTGTTTTTAGGGATGGCATCTTTAAATAATGATTCAATATTTTCAGTAGAATCACCAAAACGGCACTCAAACTCGCGACTTATTGCAACAAAATGGCGCACTTTGACAAATTATTTGACGTGTCAAAAAACATCGCCTACTTGTTCACAATCTTATCCTTAGCAACGCGCTAGGTAACGAGCATTTTTCAACAGGAAGCGTGCATTTTTCAACAGGAAGCGTGCTTTTTTCAGCAGAAAGCGTGCATTTATCACTAAGAGTGCTTGTGATTGGATATGGTAAATGCAATTATCAGTATAATTGTATTTAAACAAAATACATCCAGGTCTGTTTTTTTCACAGCGCATTACATTAATCTTAATCCATGACACCTTATTTCCTTTATCATCTTTTGTTCTGTTTTTTAAGAAAACTGCGGCCAATAATTTCAAGTCTAAGAAATCCTGAAATCGTAATTCTTCAATCTGGTAAGGAGCACTTCGTTTGTTACGTCCTCTTGTAGAACGAGATATTGCGAAAATATTTCTTATACCTTCTGCAGTAACATGATGTGTATCGACTACCCATTCTGCCAAAAACTCTCCTTCATAATCCGTCTTCAATGAATAGATTCGGGAAGGGAAGAAAGAAGGAAAAAAAAAAGATGCAATTGCAATTACCGCTTACCTTGTCACCTTTTTATTTTATTTTTGTTTCTTTGTTGTACTACTTGTATGATTTTGATTCCTTACTCTTAGTTATATGTAAAAATGTCGCTTCTCTGTTAAATCTCACCCTTGTTCAGGATATTTATATCGATAGAACAATAAACTTTGATTTGATTTGATAATCCGTGTTTCACACGTGCACACACACGGTCACATTATTGAAGTGGAAGTGACCAAGTACCCCCATAACGTTAGCATGTTTCACCTAAAAGTGACCAAGTGGACATGGTCACTTTTACATGAAGTAAAAAATGCCTCATGCACTTGGTCATTATGGGCGAGTTTTGCACAGCTCATGTTGAGGTACAATACGACTTGGTCAATTTTTCTGGTGGCAGATACATGTTTTAGTGACTTGGTCACATTAACCCCAAAAGGCGACATTTTGACTTGCTCACTTTTGTCAGCAAGCCCACGATTCTTGTAATCGTTAAACAGTTAAGTCACACAGAATATTAAATCTAGGTTTATAAATTTACCATTCGCTTAAGCTGAAGGATCTAAGCTTCAAGCATTTGGCGAGATAATTATACAGGACGCACCAAAACTTCTTATCAGTTTTGGTCAAAATTATGGCCTGCGGGTAGGGGAGGTAATGTGTTTGCAAATTCCCTATACAGGGGGCATTCGAAAAGTATGTGAGCAAGGGTTTCTAGCTTTTTCAGATCACAAATGGTATTTAGTGGTAATAATGGTAATTAGTATCAACTGTATAGGTGATATAGTTTACGTAAATTTTTAACTGCGAGTGATTCGTAGCTCTCAATTGAAATGCGAAGCGTTTTAAGTGAAGTGGGATATCATTATTATAGAAGTTATAACTGTCATTAATATCGTTAAGGTGCTTATATTGAGGGTTGTGTACCGAGAGGAGTCTGACTCAATCGATTTTCTTTTTGTTTTTGAGAGAATGTTGTCAATTTCCTCATTCTTTAGCGTAGAGAGTTTTGTCCAGTCAAGAGAAACGTGAAATGTGTTTAGTATACTTACAAACTGAGAGAACCAGTTATATTCTACATTTTCGTGTTGGGAGTTGTAATGGAGGTACATGAGCCTTGAGAAGGCCTTGAAAGGTAAACGATTTTGACATGTTGTAGATATTTTGTATATATAATAGTGTGTCTTTCATTATGTATAGTAGTATTGTATTAATATTTAGCTCTGTTCTAATAATATATCCTGCGGTATTTTGCCTTAGATAATAAAGTTTCTTGAAGAAACCTACGTTTACTTTTTCCAGTTCAAAAACGTACCGGAGCCCCCAAACCGCCGCCATGACTTCATAACGACGAGGTATTTCTCGGGTCAAATACCGCTTAGGTGGGCTAGAATCGGCATAGAATATCTACTCATAATGTGGCTTAAACTTAGGTCACATCACTTTAATTCGCGGTTTAAAACACTACACATTGCCTTGGCATGCAATGCCCGTACTAGGGCCCTGAAAAGGGTGAAGGGTTTCGGAAGGAAAAGCAGATCCTTTTTCGGTGAGAGTTTATTCAGAACTAAATCGAACAGCGGTCGCTGTCCCCTATCAACAATAAGCGTTTTATAACAAAATGTATATCTAAGCAATTACAACATAATTTTATTGAACTTATTCTGGAATTTTCATGCAGGTGAATATACTTTACTTCCTGTTATTTAGGTACCACAAGATCTTCCGGTGGTTTTTACTTTTTGCCTTTCATAACCACCAGAAAGTTGCTTTGAAAATTAAGCGGAAGCTGATAAAATCTTAAGATTTACAAGATGGGATTACGATAATTGTATTTTTTCAGTTTACTACGTAATGCAAGGTTGCTGGTTCTTCTTAAGGACTGGATGCATTGCATTTAGCATCTTATAGCAACAGCGTTAATGATTTCACTCTTTTTTACCATACTTGAAGTCCCATTGTGGGGCCCTGTCCCGCAGGTACCCTGGCAGACCGCCAATTTCTGTATTTATGACACGTAAATTAACGAATAATGTGGAAAAGAATGCTAATGAAATTAGCCGAATATTTCTGTCGCTGCCTCCCCGACTAAAACACTGTTATTGTCAAACCTAATTCCATTGAATTCATACCAAAAAACTAAGTTGTAATCTGTATGGATAGTCCAGTCAAGTTAGATTTTTTAGGAGAAATAATTTATATATTTTTAAAATTTCGGCTACGGACTCCCGAAAGGGCCTGAAATAAAGTGCCGAAAAGTTCCCACCCCTAAAGTATAAGCGTCATCCCTTATTTGCCAAAGACCACCCCAAAACGTGACATGACATTAGTTTCCAGCATTTTTCGGCGAACATTATTCAAATCAAAAATATTCCCAATGAAATTCTGGGTTATAATTGTAACTTGGCAAATGTCGTCAAAACAAGATTGCGAACAATTTATTCTTATGATTTTTTACTTTGGTCTTGTTTCTCACAAAGCAAAGCAAATTATTTGTTAGTCCTGTTGCTCTTTAAGGGTAAAACGGTATTTTGGTAGGTAGTGCCCTTCCTATATGTAGAACGAAAATAAAATTGCAGGCATTTTAGCTATAGTTAGGTAACTTGATATACAGAAGGTGATAATAATTTAATCTTACCTAGATATCTAATTTTATTATTGAGAACAGAGAAACCGATAGAAACTATAAACGACAACATAAGTAAACTTTGACAGCAATAGGAACTTGTAAAACTCAAAGTTATAGAATAAGTATAAAAAAATATTCCTACAATTTTGGTCAAATGACTCCCCACCATTCTGATGGAGAAACGAAATCTACGATATCAATACTTCGACTAAATTCCTTACGAGGAAGCGACTCGATTGTATACGGACCTTTATCAAAAGTGCTCCATTCACGAACCAGTGCTCATAATCTTCCTCGTCAGGGCTTTATAAAGCAGAAATACAAAAAAATCTATTCTCAGGAAAATGCACAGGTAAATCTGAAATATTAGGTCTGTCTGTAGGCGAGTAATTAATAGTTATTTAATACCACCAAGATGGTTCGTAGATGTCTTCAGATCCAGCACTAGATTTTTTGGGGTCTACCACTTTTTTAAGTCCCTTTCTAAACGAGTTTCTGAGAGATTTTATTTTTTTTTTACAAAATGCCTGTCTGCGTCCGGATAGCAATTGAGTGAAATTTCCACCAGCTTATCATAAGCATTCTTTTTAAAATCTTATTTGAATAATCTGTGCTTTTGACTTTCCATAGACACGAAAGAGATTTATACATTTCAATAAAGATTCTGATGAATTCTTCCTGTTTTCCTGCCATGGTTTATCCAAAATATCTAACAGGTTTGATTTTGGGCACCCGCTTCCAAATAGAGTGTTAATTTCAGCAATTGCTTCCTCTATTTCGAAGGTTATGTAGAAATGATGACTGTATGATTAGCTTTCGAAAATTACTACATACGTAATTTGTACATGTATTAAATACGCACTATATGTTATTGCTTTGCATAATTTTAAAGCTTTAAACGGTTGCTTAGTCCTTTGGCCCAGCCAGCTGAATTCCTCCTCGTCCATCTTTAAGGTCATAATTCTTTTAACAAAATTGTAGGGATTGTCACCCCCTATTTTTTTTTAATTCCGTTACCTAAAACTTAATTACATAATGACACATTATTTTATTTCCTATTGAATATTTAGGTTTCCATTAGACACTTACAACAGTCTTGAATTTTTTCTCATTTCCTAGATATTCCTCTATTGTATCAAAAATGAATTGGCAGAAGCATCTTCATGGGTTTGCTGTGCTTCGTTCATGACCACCTTTAAAGATTTAACCTTTCAGTGTATTCATTATCTGGAGATTTCTAGGGGGGTAATTTCCACCTCGTCCCGTCCAACTGCATTTTGTTAGTAAAAATTCTTTTCAACCCTCTTCTGATTAGCTCTTTAGAAGTACTGCCTCCCAGCAAATCCAGGATTGTTATCTAAATAATTTCAAAACACTTGACTTTTTTTAGCAATAAACAGTGTAGTGCCTCCGCAAACGCACAGATGTGTCAAAAAGGCGAAATGTCAAAAAATTGTTACAGAATTGAGAAGTAGAAAATGAACAGGAATGAGCAAATGAAAAGAATTGCCGGAATTAAAACAAAATTAGCGAACTTAGAAAAATTTACACTCGGGGCTGAAAAATTGCGAAAGTGGATGAAAAATTAACGCGAAAATAAACAAATTATGCAATTAAAACTTTTGTTGGGGTTGAACTACATACTTATACCATACCTACCTATTGCGAACGAAACTGTAAAATTGTAAAAGGTAAACTGGATCCCAAATGAGTTCAATTTTATTACTGACGAAAAACGAAATTATGCGAATTTTGCAAAATTGGCACTTAGGGGGTTGAAAAATCGTAAAGGTGGATGAAGAGTCAAAGGGTATGAGGTTAAGTAAAATTACGGAAAATACTTAACACCAAAATAACCCAATTATGCAAATTTTGCGTTTGAAGAGTTGAAATATTGCGAAAGGGGATGAAAAAAGTGAAAAATTCAAAATGAGTTCAATTTATTACCGAGGGAAAACTAAATAACGCGAATTTTGCCAAATTAGCATTTAAAAAAATTCGCAGATTCCGAATCCGTTGAGAAAAAAGTATAATTCCATTTAAAAAAACGATTTCCAGCGTCACTTCCGGTTTAACCGGAAGTCCAAGAAAATTTCTAAAAACAGTTTCGAATTCCCCGTATTTAATTGTGCCTAAGTACAAAGTTTCAAAGTAAAATCTTAAGAAATAACGGAGATAACTGACCGTCCCGGAACTTTGTACTAACCCTGTATATCATGAAAAGGGTTGAAAAATTGAGGATGGGTTAAAATTAATAAAAATGACTTCGAGTTATCGAAAGAATCACAAAAAAGTCCGAGAAAACAAATAAAATTTATTTACTGCGCTTGCTATTGGTTAGGGGTTGTTAGTAGTCTAGGGGTTGGTTTTAGGTTGAAGACTCATAAGGCGTTTTTTCAACGGTTGAGAAGCTAAGCGCCCATAAGAAAAAGAAAAATTGACTGTCTTTATTCAAAATCTAGAGGGCCTAAAAAATTTCTGTCAATGCCATTCAATTGATAGCTGGCAAAAATATAAAAGTTCCAAGTTTCATTTAAATAACATCAATCGTAAGGAAGATATTAATTTTTCTTTAAATTGACAATTTTCAGATTTTTGGTGATAACTCAGGAACGAATCACAATATCGGGAAATTCTCTTCAGATTCGTAATCACCAAGAAGTCGTGCAACTTTTGTATAATTTAACCAACCCCGTATCTTTTACCGTTTAGGAGATCCCAATCAATGGTGAGCATCGAAAAATTACCCACCCTGTATGCAAGGTGTCCGGAAATTGGGTTCCGAAACTCCGTCACGTGACTCTGCAGCTATAATTGTGAAAAAATGTTCCAAAAGCCGAGGGTCCTAAAATCCTAACGGAGCTAAGGCCCTTTGAAGATATCGTCCAAAGTGCAGTATTTTTCCAGTTATCTTTAAAACTACTGAAGCAAATGAATTTAAATTTGGTGGACCGGCTAAACGATACATACGAAATCTACTGGTGGTATCAAATTTTATTCGCAAAAGGCAGGGGCGTCCGAAACATGAGGGGGCTGGTGTAAACATGCCCTTATTATGCTTTATTTTTAAGTTTCTACCAACTTAGATTACAGAATATGATTTCTCAGACTGTTCTGCCTAGAAAAGGTAATTTTTGTCAAAAGTGATAGAATGCGCCGTTTTCGAGAAAAACGAAATTTTATTTAATAGTGCTGCGCTATAATAGTTGTGTAGGAGAACACTCAAAAAATGAAAATGGCACTAATTAATGGCCACACCATTAGTCAATGATTTTTAGAATGTTTTCCTGCATAGCAACTCGCTATTTGCTGATTTTTCAGTTGACTACAAGCCACCTTGATTTTTTGGAGGGCACTCCTGAACAATTCCGGACACCCTGTATGTATTCCTATCATCACACCTATATAAATATGATAATAAAAAAGCAATACTTACCTAATTATTTTTAAAAAAATGTGAAAGAAAACGGTGTCAAATGTGCCCCGTTCTCCCCTACCTACCAATCCTGATCTGAATTTTAATCCAGGTATTAATTTTTAAAAAATGTTCAGGAAATAACACACATTTATTTTTTTAAAAACAATATTTACCAACTACCTATGCTACCTACTAAAATTACTTCTTCTACCTATTACTACCTACTAGGTAGGTACCTATTTAAAATATACAATTTTTTCGATTTTCTGTTTTTTTTATCATCGACTGCAATAGCTGGTTGTCGGGATCTATAGAATTATAATTTTTGTTACTCGGATCACTTCTTTTTTTTTAGCTGCTGCGTTTTTCTGATTTCTGAGAATAGAGACATTATTATTTATAACGACATATTGTAATAGTACAGTTTAGATATATGAAAGTGCCCACCCAGAGCTATAAATATTTTGCAGGCGCTGTAGCGATCGTACAGCAGGTAGGTACCTACACCGATAGGTAGGGGTAATTTTTAATCAAACTTCTTCTCGTTCTCGCTGTTCTCGCCTAGTCCACCTTACCAGATAAATATTCAGATACTAGGTGAGCATTTTCCGAGGGACAAATCTATGGGTGAAATCAGTGTACAAGCTAGGTGAAATCATGGTGGTGAGTTAAAGGGAAATGAGGTATAATCATGGTGAAATAACGCAGGAAGGTGAAATCAGTGTACAAGATTTTGCTCATAGATTTGCCCCTCGGAATTTTCATATTTCTAACCTTTACTTATCTAACTTACTTAAATTGTCTTAAATAGATCTTCACTGTCTTTCCTATTGGAGTTTCCTCTAAAATTTTTTTGACGTCAGGCCACCGCTTCAAGTCGAGGCCGTAACCTATCCGAGGCATTGCGACCTCGGCAAGTTTTTGCTCATCCATAAAAGTGTTCAAGGCCTTCAGCGATGCCTCTAAACTTTTTAAAATCTATGGTTTTTCCGAGTATTTTTGTTTCGTTAACAAATTTGCCACCGTCCTCGGCGCCCCGCCAGGGCCCACCTCCAAAACAAACATCCCCCCGACTGCTGGTTTCGGGTCCCTGGTCGCGAAAGCCGAGACAAAATTATCTCTTCCGTACACTGAACTAAATCAGTGCGTGTATTTTATAAAAATGGGAATTATCCCAATCACATGATTTATTAAAATTCGTCCAACGAACAGATTAATCAGTTCAACGTTGAACCTGTGATTATTTTACGATTCTTCTAGTTATTGTGGAATAACCAGTAACATTGTATTAAACATAATCGTCATTGAAGCAGTGAATTTAATATTGTGGTATCAATTAAGTCGTTCATTGTGCTACTACTGACCTACATGATAATGATAAAATATTTCATTAGTTATTAAATTTACAATATTTGACGTATGTATTGTATTTATTGATTTTACGAATCGATTTGTTTAGAGAATGAATCAAAAATAAAAAATACCGTCCCCTAATTTTGTCTTAAGAATTTGTGACCAAATTTTGTTGCGGTAATTTCCGGACACCCTGTATAGCCTTCAAGATCGTTCTTTTTTCTTTAAAATCCTTCTCAGACGTCAATTTGATTTAATCATTAACTTTTCACGGTTTAATGACGGCTGAAGTATCAGCGATGCACATAGACCTTAATTTTCAGCAATAATTCTCGAATTTACGCATAATTCATAAGTGAGAATTAAGATGTTTGTGTAGTACTAGCTTAACTCATAAGTCATAGGTAAAGGCGTAAAAACATAAATTTTTTTAAAAATCACAGGAAAGTAATGCTTAGACCACATGGAAGTCTGAAACTCAGATCGAAAGCCTTAATTCAAGGTCACATTCATCCAAGTCGGTTAAGAAATCACTGGCTTATTCCCTAAAATATGTTGACCGTTTTTTTTGGGCCACCTTATAGTTAGATAAGTTAGATAAGATAGTACATTTACTATTAATATATTAACTACAAAAAAAAATTCTGTTCACCATTAACATCCATATTCAATTTATCAAAGTAAAACCAATTACAAGTATTCGGACTTTATTATTTACCAACTTGATCACTAAGCCGACGTTTCGGGGACAACGAAACGTCGGCTTAGTGATCAAGTTGGTAAATAATAAAGTCCGAATACTTGTAATTGGTTTTACTTTGATACAAAAAAAAAGTTGAAAATATCGGTTTGGCTCGAGCCATTTAATGTTTATACCTACGTCTCACTTGCTACTTGTTCTGCTTTGCTTCCTCTTTGGAACCGTACATTGTAAGTTAGTACGCCGTGCAATCAGAACCCCTTAAATCGGTTGAGCTGTGAATTTTATCGAATTCTGACAACGCAATCCTCAGAAACCCGAAATGACTTTGATATTTTTGCTTCTAAAGATGGTTCAAGATCACGAATTTTAGATCTGGTGGCAAGGGTAAGTCTAAGGGTAATTCTAAGGGTGTTCTAGAATTAGATTAAGATTTGAGTAGGGAATTTAATATTTTTGGGTGAGAGGCGGCGGTCTATCCTGTCTGTTCCTCAAGAATGAAGAAAGAAGACTGCAGATGTGCAGATAATCGTCTGTTGTCTACTGTTGTCATCTTTTGTCTACTATTGTCTATGATTATCTACAAGAAGATGCTCATTAGAGTTACCTGTCGTAGTTTTTGACTTGTCAATTTTTTCTTTCAAAATGTCACAGCTCCTAAAGGCTTTGCAATAATGAAACAAGTTTTTTTACAATCGATAGCGAAGGAATCAGAGAATCTTTTAAGTGGTCATCAATCTCTACTTATCAATTCTGAGTTATTTACGAAAAAAAGATATTCTGAAAAAGTTATAGTTATCGCTATCGGAAATTGAGTAGGCTTTGGAAAATTTGTTACATACCATATGTCAAGAGGTGACATTTTCATTGTTAGAATTAATAATTTTTGGCTTAATGTTGGTCTTACAACAATTCTGGGCTACACGAATGAAGTTGTTTTTGATTTATTTGTGTCTTATAGTCAAAATGGCCGAATTGTAGGCATTTAACGCAAATTATCCAGATTTAGCGCAGATGGCATAGGCTAAATTTGCTCGTTTCATTATTGCAAACCGCTTAGGAGTTGTGATTTTTTAAAGCAACTCTTGCATGTGGCATGTGACAATGGCCGAGTACCAAATTTCTATTCCACTGGGAAGTGGAAAAACTTTAACGAACGGTCTTCGTGAATCACCCTGTATATTGGTCCAAGATAATTGAAATTACAAAGAAGTAAAATTCCAACATTTTCTCGAAGTGGCTTGGAGAATTTTTATTCTTATAATTGAAATTCTTCAAAAAATTTTATCACTTTATATTTATTGTAAACAGAAACCAACAAAAACAAAATGTTGACAAATGATAGGAACAGCTTGATGCTTGATCTAATTTGGCACACTTTCGATTGATTTTGAAACGTCATGATGTTAATTGGATAGGCAGCCAACATTACAGGTGCTGTGAAATAATGTGACAGAATCGTGACTTCTGACCATAAAACACGCTATATTTTATGAACAGGATTATGTATCCATAGTTACGTACATAACAATGGCATTATTTAATAATCGTGGATAAAATAATGAAAGCATGTTGATACTCACCAATTAAAGTCTTGTACAACGACCACGAACAAAACGTCAATTTGTTTTTTCCTGCCTTGCCCGGAGTATTGCATGCTTAGTTCTGGCGAAAGGAGTTTCTTCATTTGGTGATATATTGCCTTGTGGCAGGTGTCACCGCCCAAAAAGTACAATACGGAAACCTGAGAATAAACGATGTTATTTATTGAGAAACTCAAATCAAGACAAAAAATTACCATCTCTTGTCGAATTTGCTCATCATTGTTAAGTTTATCTTCCAGCGTCTGAACGCCTTCTTCTGAGATCAGTGGCAATTGGTCTATCAACTTTGTTCTTTTTTCTGTTGAAACCGAAGGGTCCGGGTTCCCACGGTGAACAAAATGTCTTGGCATTTTGCCTTTAAACCAACCATTTCGTATGATATTTGTGCATATCTTGTAGACAAATCCTCATATTTAGTCGCACTTTCTCAATTATACTGTATAGATAATCCATTCTTGCATTAAATGTATTCTGGAATTGATCAAATTTCATAACTGAGATGAATCTTTATTGCTAATTGACCCGTGACTGGTACCTGGTAAGGTTTGATCGTCCAAGGGGCAGGAATAATTTGATGGAAAATACCCAGTCAGAACTGTTCTGGTGTCTCTAAGCAATTCCGCAATTGATGTTTCCGCTAATTCAGTAGGGGAGTGCTCTGAAAGAAAAGTAGGTTGCTAGAGTACATAGACAGAGAAATCAGCACAATGAAAACCTAAAACCTATGGTCTGTCCACACGACCGGGGTTCACCCTATTTCCATGGTGAATCATTGTTGTCAACAATGAATCGCCATGGAAATCGGGTGAATCTCGGTCGTGTGGATCCCGGACAGATTATAGAAAGATTTTGGTTGACACTTTATTTATTTGTCGAAAATAATTAAGCCGAGTTAAAAGGCACTTTACGCTACAATTCAAAATTGCTATTGCACGGTATAGTATATTGTGTAACTAGTAGGAACAATGTTATATTCCGGGACGACGATGGAACATTGCTGGACGAGGCACAGCCGAGTCCAGTAACCATCAGAGTCCCGGAATATATATTTGCCTACGTGTTGCACATCCTATTTTTTCTTCGATCGCGTAATGCATTCATCGGACTTAGTCCGGAATTTTTTTTTCTGTACAGCTAGTACATGTGTTGCCTAGAAACGCAAATAATTTTTCGTCAATCGCAACAGAAAGTTGGCTTTTGCGTCCCCCAAAGTGTTCGCAACGTTTTCAGCAATGACTTCCGTATTCCGAGTCAACATAATCTTGATTTTGCTTCTGTAGAATCACAAAAACTAAATCTTACGAATGACCGATTCAGATTTTATAGCTTGAAGATTTCCACTTTGATTAATTTTTGTTAGATTTAGCTACTGAGACATTTCTATATTTCATAAGTTTAATTTTCAGCATTGTGTTCTTTATCATATATCTGTACCTAGTCCACGAACATAATCAGTAAGTTTGTAAGGATGGCAGTAATTCAAAGATGAGGTGTACACTTTAACAAGTCTCCTACCAAAGTCATCGCATTCCTTATTAACGTAAATTTTGAAATTTTTACAACTGCATTTGTTATGTCGACAATATGCCAAAATCACGAACGACCCTTTTAATTTACAGGACCGATAAAACGCAATGCTACAAACGTTATTGACATAGTTATGAATTCTATTGATGGAGAAACATGGGTAGAATTTTTTTATGAATTGTTCAGCGCTAGCAAATGCTTACAAGGAAAAGGTTTCAGCAAACATGAAGTTCGTATGAAAACATTTGAAAACAAATGGGCAGCTACGGAAGCGGCTAGAACCTCCCCACTTGATGCTAATAAGCTTACATTTCAGTTAATTTAGATTTATTCAATTATTTCACTGATATCAATTGAATCCTCATCATCAGATATAACAATAATTACTTCTTGAGAGGATGCTGATTCTGCCAAAAGTACATACATGGATAAAATTGCAATTATCATAAATGATTTGTGCTCCTGTTGGAAAAACATAACATCACTAAAAATTAACTTCCTATACCCACATAAATGAAACTCTATAAACACTTTCATTTTATTCTCATATTCAAATCGGTAATACACATGATAAACCTACATTAACTTTCTCTGGTGGGGCTAGCGTCCGATTCATCTGAGGACGCGGATGAATTCAAAGGACCCCGCACACTTCCCGGGACTTCCTTCCTAAAAGTAGACCAAATTAGAATATGCTTAAACAGACTTGCAACTAAACAATTAGCTGTGTTCTTTTTGCACGGAACTTCTATCTTTTTGACATTTGTCACTTGAATTACATTGACTAGAGATTTTCTAGGCTTTCTAAATTTTAAATGACGACAGTCACTTTTGATTATTTTATGGCAGCCATAAATAAATTTTGATACCACCAAATACACAAAAAAATTGGATTTTCAAAAATGTAGCCAACATGAACTTTTTTGCCAGATGTCAGATTTTGAAAATTGGTATGAATAATTTGTAAAATCAGCTGAACTTAGATGAAAAACAATATAATTACGTATCGCAAGAAGGTCCTTCGCCGACCCCTTAAAAAAATTAGAAGATTTTTTCAAAAGCGAGGTGGTGGATGATGGTGAGGATCTGATATTTCTCGAAAGCCCCGAGAGAGCTGATCCGCCTCCAACTCCGAGGGATTGTGAAGCAAGTGAAATTTAAAGTTAGTAACAGTTTAAAAAGTTTGATAACTTAATATCCGATTAAGATATCGAGCTGAAACTTGGTAGGGTAATTCGGGGAGAGACGCCGACCTTTTTTTAAAAAAATCACTGCCCGCTTGTTTATTAACTTTTAATATTTATCTTTTAACATGAGCATTTTAGAACATTTGAGATAACATAGGAGATGAAAGGAATGCATAAACTATAAAGGAAAAAAATATGTAGTTATTTAAACAAAAAAGTGACATTCGGCATCTGTCCCATAGTTGTGCCGGAGATGCCGAAGAATATGGGGGGGAGATGCCAGCATAGGCAGTCATCTTATTTCTTCTTCAGTAATACTTTAGCGCATTTTTCACATAGATTAGAGTATTTGGAACATCCCTCGTGCATCCAATCTCCACAATGCATGCACTTTATCCAGTCATCTTTTCGATTTGTGGTGGTATATTCTTCTCCACATCCTGCACATTCGCAGTGCTCTTCAGACTCTAAGTCAGTGCTGTCGTGTGTTGAAAGATTTGATGATGACTCGCTTGAGTCACTCAACCTCCTCCTCTTACCCCCCTTTCGGGCTGGTTTCGAAGATTGTGAATTTTTATTGCACATACCAGACGGTCCTGCTTTCGGTTCCTTTCCAGACGCTCCTGGTTTCGCTCCCTTTCCAGACGTTCCTGGTTTCGGTCCCCTTGCTTGAACTGCAACATTTGCCTTGGCCAATTTTTCCTGCTTTTTTGAATCCAGTAGTCGACGTTTTTCCAAATTCTCAGGAGAAGTCAATATCTGGGCAATTGCCTTTCCCCGACTTTTAACGTTGGTCACCGCCTCTGGAATTGGAGACACAATTTCCAGCAACTTTCCAGGAGTGTCTTTTTCAGGACGGGTGGTAGTTGGAGATGCTGGTGGTGTCTCTTCGTTATGTTCCTCAATTTCGACTTCAAGGTATTGTTGGTCCTGGTTGTTTTCCGGAATCTGTTGCGGTGTTTCAGGTTGTGTGAAAGCGTAATCAGGCAGGCAGTGCGGATTAAACGGATAAATGCCTAATAAACTCAGGGTAAATACCATGAATGGTAATGATTTATGTAGGTACTTACCGGTTGCTCTGAATGCAGACGCTGCATTTTGAACTGAAGCGGCTTTTCCCCATGATTCGTTTAACAGGGCTCCAAACTGCAGTCTAGTGATTTTTCTGTCCGATTTTGACTTTATCCAAGAATGACAAGCCTGATAATAACTGGTTTTTAAAGATTTAAAAACTGCTCTGTCTAAGGGTTGCAGATAGTGCGTGGTATGCGGCGGTAGGCAAAACAATATGATGTCGTGTTCATTGGCAAATGTCAAAGTTTCTAAAGAATTGCAGTGAGATGCGTGACCGTCCAATATCAACAACACTTTTCCCGGAGCTTTTCTTGGGTAAAAATGATTTTTCAGCCAGTTTAGAAAAATTTCGGAGTTAACATACGCCGACTTAGGCGACATATAGACTACAGAACCTGGTGGCATGTTGTCCTCGAATTCAATTTTTTTGTTCTTTCCCTTAAAAATACATGCTGGGGGCAAGAAAGTTCCCTCTGCATTGCAGCAAGCAATTAACGATATAGTTTCCCCTTTCTCTCCTGCTGTGATACTCGTAACAGATTTTGACCCCTTTTTGGCAATCACCATACCAGGTTTGTTGTTCAGCTGGAGCCCTGTTTCGTCCATGTTGTAGATATTAGCAGGTTTATCAAATAAACTATTTTCCTCCAAGACAGCCTGTAGCATAGTGAAATATGTGTTTACGGTCTCTCTGTTCATTCCTACACTTCGGTGCCTCGATAAACCTTCAGCTTTTCTGACCGACAATTCTGGATGTCGTGCTAAAAACGATTGCAACCAATCGTAGCCAGCCAGCTCCCTTTCTTGGTTAAATTTGTGATGTACTCCCATTTTTTTGGCAAGAAGGAAGGCCATTTCCCTTAGGTCGGTTCTTGTTGGGGTAAAACCCCTCATTTGCAATTTCTGGATATGAACCACAATTTTCCGCTCTGCATCTTCGCCTAGCAAGCTTTGTGGCCCCATTCGTCCCTTCCGAAAATCATCTTTTGAAAGTCTTCTTTTTAAAGTCCTCAACGGAATGTTGTGCATTCTCGAGGCCTCTCCTGGGGACATGCCCCCCTGAACGTTCGTCATGGCAGTAGTTAGGTCCCCCTCTGACCACTGGCCTCGTGAGGCACATCTTCTTTGATAACGAGTAGGCATTACCTAAACAAGTAGGAATTTTAGTATGGGCATCTAACCCGGGATGAATGTGGCATCTCTCCTAAAGTTAGGGGAGAGACGCCACACACAATTTTATGGGCACATGTGATTTGAAAGCACCGCCATGTGGGCAAGCATAACCTACAAACACTCGGCATTCTTCTGTACAAACGATATTACGATGATCCGTTTAGATCATGGCAAAATTTTGAAGGGACCCACTTCACAAATAACTTTGGACACACATGAAAACTAGACATAAGTATAACTTACCAAAATCCAAATTATTTGGTGTTTGCAACTTTATCACGTTAGACAACAACATAAACACTTGCGCTATTGGAATTTTGTGGTGCCACCTGCCGTTTAGTTTACGAGATAACAGCATTCGGCATCTCTCCCGGCACGGCGCCGGCGTCTCTCCCCGAATTACCCTATACAGTTGTGTATCCCTAAATACTCGGCGGGGATTGTTTGCTTTTGGGTCATATCGGACCAAAGGGGTGGGAGTTAGGGGTGAGAAAGGAAAAACTATTATAATTGAAATAACTTGAGATCCAGTGGAGGTATCTTATTCAAACGTGGTATACAGGGTGGGTATTTTTCGATGCTCACCATTAATGTATGTATCTTGGAAACCATAATAGATGAAAAGGAATTTAATGCGCTATTTGTTGGTGATTCAGATTGTGAAGAGAATTCCATGATATTTTGATTCGTTCTTGAGTTATCACAAAAATCTGAAAATTGCCAATTTAAAGAAAAATTAATATCTTCCTGACTTTTGATGTTATTTAAATGAAACTTAGAACTTCTATCTTTTTGACATTTGTCACTTGAATTCGTATTTCGTTCTGCGGTGCGTTTCCCTGACGGGTCCGCTGCATTCAGATCTTATGGTCCATTATGCCCGCACTGTGACAGTTATCCATTTCCTACATCAGGAACCCCGGTTCTGCAAAGACCCAGTACTTCTGCTGTAGAAACTGAATAGTGTTAATCGGGTGCTAGAAAAGCCACCCCGCTTTGCTATACCACGGCGGGTACTTCTGCTCTTTAGGGAGTTTGTTGAAGCTTCGTCCCGCGAACCCACTATAACCGGCAGGTCTTTTTCAGCCCTGCCGGATACAACTGGTTTCTTGGTGTCGAAGGCAGCTTAAAGTGTACCCTTAAAAGGTTCAGTTGAGGTATCAATTTATGTCCCTCTAGGTTACAAACTGCAGACATCTTCCCCCCGTGTGGCCGATGGTTCCTGGTGGACAGCCCCATCAGTCACAACTGGTTGTTGGTGCCACAGTCCCTGAGGGTCTGCCAGTGTCACGGTACCTGTGCAACTCCGGTGTCTTTTTCAGTCCCATCAGTCACAATTAGTCCCTAGCCACAAAAGTCTGATAGGTCCAGTTGTCAACCTGTCCCTATCGCAACCGCGAGGTATTTTTTATTTTTTTTTCCCTCCGTACAGACAACAGAAGTATCAGTCTTCCAGTCCCTCTGTTCAGACTGCTAGGTCCCGAAGTCTCAGAGCAGCTATGGGTGTCCTTCGACCCCATTTGCCGCATTGAGGCCTCCAGTATCCTCTTAAATCTGGTCTGAAATTCCCAGTTAACCCCGGGAATTCGGTCCGCCCTCATTCCCTGAGGGTCTGCCAGTGTCACGGTACCTGTGCAACTGCGGTGTCTTTTTCAGTCCCATCAGTCACAATTAGTCCCTAGTCACAAAAATCTGATAGGTCCAGTTATCAGCCTATCCCTATCGCAACCGTGAGGTAATTTTTTATTTTTTTTTTTTGTCCCTCCGTACAGATAACAGAAGTATCAGTCTTCCAGTCCCTCTGTTCAGGCTGCTAGGTCCCTAAGTCTCAGAGCAGCTATGAGTGTCTTCCGACCCCATTTGCTGCATTGAGGCCTCCGGTACCCTCCTAAATCTGGTCTGAAATTCCCAGTTAACCCCGGGAGTTCGGTCCGCCCTCATGGAGCCCGGCGCATGAGGGTAAGGCTATTACTCTGAGAGGGCGCCCGGTGTCTCAGAGGGGTTGGTTCGCGGTAGCGGCTTTGGTACAGACACGTGAGGGTTTTAAGCCCCAGGTCTGCACGTATGGCCGTAACTAACCAGCGGACTGGCCATTCCCCTATCCACCACCCGGGGACGCGCCCGATGGGCACCCAACCGCACGGGGTCACTTGAATTACATTGACTAGAGATTTTCTAGGCTTTCTAAATTTTAAATGACGACAATCACTTTTGATTATTTTATGGCAGCCATATTGAATTTTGATACAGTGAGATTCTTAAAATTTGTAATGAGGGTTGGCCATGAAAGACAATTGAATCGAAAAACGTTTGTCCGATCGAGTTCGTATAGTTCCCAACCAATTCCCTAGATTAAAATGGTGGACGTTAATTTTTTTAATTAATCGTATTTTCATTTATTAAAATGAAAAAGTTGAGAATATCTCCACTTCCCCGATCAAATTTGGCGCGCCCGCCCACCTTCGACCTTGAATGGCCCCCACAAAAACAAGTTGTGCGCAAGTGAGGTTATGCCGGAATATTTGTTTCGAAGCAGCTGTTGTGTGTTGTGAGCCCCCCTTTCGACGTTTTGAGTCCTAAACAACTTGAAGAAATGACAAATGAACCGCACTTCAGCAGGCGGTCAGTGGAATTCCAAAGTCAAAACAGAATCGATTGATGTGAACGACAGGAAATCAAGTAATTTTATTATTGTTAAAATGAAACATTCCTGTTAGAAATTGTTTTAGAAAGAATGCAAAAAGAGAGTAATGATGGACATCGATGGATTTGGCATATAAAAATGGGAGGATGTTAATCAACATCTTTATGAGGTTTCGTCTTTCGACATTCATTGTAGGTCTCCACACCACCTCTTTGAAAACTAGATAGACAAAACTTTTAACAAAAGGAAAGATGTATTACATATTTTTGGAAACTAAAATTGGTGTTTCAGGTCTAAGGTTTATTTACGTGGCTTTGGAAATTATAGACATTTGCTACGGCTGCTATAATTTAGATTTTATGAAGGGGCCAGTGATTCATCCCTACTGAGAACATTAGTGGCTTTATTTTTAACTGCAAAAGAAGCTTGAACACCAAACATAAAAGTTCAAAGACTGTGGAATCACTTAATCTGGGCTTTACCGATACTGAATTAGAAAAGCAGCCCCTAGAATATGCTGTACTTACCGAAAAGTTAATAAAACCGTTCAAATAACATGATTAATTTATTTTGCACCTGTTTTAGTGCACTTAGACAGGGTTAAGGGGGCACAGAGGGGTCGAAGTTTCTGTGGTAGTTTCGATTACCTTCACTACTGTTTTTAACCTTGACTGGGGGCATTCCACACCCCAAAAATTTGTACGCCACTGCTGACTGTGAAGCCCCCCGACAGCCTTTGCTCAATTTTTGCAACCACTGTCTAACATTTCCCACTAACACTGTCGAAAATGGACTAACAACCTCCATCCAAATTCCTTTCCTGGCAAGGAAAGCCCTTGCTTGAATAGTAATATTTTGCCTTTCCAAACTAACCATTTTATTTAGAGAATTATTTAACCTTAAAATACTGCAAAATGTTATTAACGAAAACCATACTTACTTTTCAGTTAGGTGTCTAATTTTTACAAATTAAAATGTTTTTACAAAAGTACCAAGCTTTATTCAAATAAATGTAATTTTAGATGACAAAACTATTAAGTAATAAATAATAAATTATTGTCAGTACAAACGTCAGTGAATCACTGGCCCCTTCATAAAATCTAAATTATAGCTGACCCGTAGCAAATGTCTATAATTTCCAAAGCCACGTAAATAAACCTTAGACCTGAAACACCAATTTTAGTTTGCAAAAATATGTAATACATCGTTCCTTTTGTTAAAAGTTTTGTCTAAGAGGTGGTGTGGAGACCTACAATGAATGTCGAAAGACGAAACCTCATAAAGATGTTGATTAACATCCTCCCATTTTTATATGCCAAAATCCATCGATGTCCATCATTACTCTCTTTTTGCATTCTTTCTAAAACAATTTCTAACACTAACACTGACCGCCTGCTGAAGTGCGGTTCATTTGTCATTTCTTCAAAGTTGTTTAGGACTCAAAACGTCGAAAGGGGGGCTCACAACACACAACAGCTGCTTCGAAACAAATATTCCGGCATAACCTCACTTGCGCACAACTTGTTTTTGTGGGGGCCATTCAAGGTCGAAGGTGGGCGGGCGCGCCAAATTTGATCGGGGAAGTGGAGATATCCTCAAATTTTTCATTTTAATAAATGAAAATACGATTAATTAAAAAAATTAACGTCCACCATTTTAATCTAGGGAATTGGTTGGGAACTATACGAACTCGATCGGACAAACGTTTTTCGATTCAATTGTCTTTCATGGCCAACCCTCATTACAAATTTTAAGAATCTCACTGTACCGCCAAATACACAAAAAAATTGGATTTTCAAAAATGTAGCCAACATGAACTTTTTTGCCAGATGTCAGATTTTGAAAATTGGTATGAATAATTTGTAAAATCAGCTGAACTTAGATGAAAAACAATATAATTACGTATCGCAAGAAGGTCCTTCGCCGACCCCTTAAAAAAATTAGAAGATTTTTTCAAAAGCGAGGTGGTGGATGATGGTGAGGATCTGATATTTCTCGAAAGCCCCGAGAGAGCTGATCCGCCTCCAACTCCGAGGGATTGTGAAGCAAGTGAAATTTAAAGTTAGTAACAGTTTAAAAAGTTTGATAACTTAATATCCGATTAAGATATCGAGCTGAAACTTGGTATACAGTTGTGTATCCCTAAATACTCGGCGGGGATTGTTTGCTTTTGGGTCATATCGGACCAAAGGGGTGGGAGTTAGGGGTGAGAAAGGAAAAACTATTATAATTGAAATAACTTGAGATCCAGTGGAGGTATCTTATTCAAACGTGGTATACAGGGTGGGTATTTTTCGATGCTCACCATTAATGCATGTATCTTGGAAACCATAATAGATGAAAAGGAATTTAATGCGCTATTTGTTGGTGATTCAGATTGTGAAGAGAATTCCATGATATTTTGATTCGTTCTTGAGTTATCACAAAAATCTGAAAATTGCCAATTTAAAGAAAAATTAATATCTTCCTGACTTTTGATGTTATTTAAATGAAACTTAGAACTTCTATCTTTTTGACATTTGTCACTTGAATTACATTGACTAGAGATTTTCTAGGCTTTCTAAATTTTAAATGACGACAGTCACTTTTGATTATTTTATGGCAGCCATATTGAATTTTGATACCATCAAATACACAAAAAAATTGGATTTTCAAAAATGTAGCCAACATGAACTTTTTTGCCAGGTCAGATTTTGAAAATTGGTATGAATAATTTGTAAAATCAGCTGAACTTAGATGAAAAACAATATAATTACGTATCGCAAGAAGGTCCTTCGCCGACCCCTTAAAAAAATTAGAAGATTTTTTCAAAAGCGAGGTGGTGGATGATGGTGCCCAGTAAACACGCATACGTTGAATCAACGTTGAATAAGAAGGATAACACAACGTTGTTTTTTAGTTTATTGGCATAGTTGATTCTACGTTAACCATGTCGCGGAAAGTAACGTTGCTTTCAACTGTTTTTATTACGTTGATTCAACTGTATAATTAAACGTTGTAACAATGTTTTCTTCTACGTTATTTCAACCGCTACAAACTACCAAATAACAACCTTTTGTGAAACTGCAAATACATATAATGAAATAATAAAAATCAATTATAAGTTTACACATTTTGTCCCGGGTGCTGAGCCTTCTTTCTGGTGAATCTTGCCTTGGAGAACTTAAGCCATTCCCTATTTTGAGGTCACTTCCTTCTGTTGCCTGGAAATTTATCTTCCCTGCATCTACAATATGTACTACCATTATCATACACAATAATATTACAATATAATGATACTTGCCATAAATCACATTCATTAACTTCGTTTTTTTGAACGACATTTTGAACCGATATTAAAATCACAGAACACCGGTTAAAATGGCGGAATATCTGCTGAATTGTGTTTGCCTCTTGCTCTCTCCAGTCTACTCGAGCAATCGATAATGATCAATCGATAACGGAGTCCCCGACGCGCATGCTCGCTTAGTACATCTCGAGCAACTGTACCAATAGCGCTTCCATTGAGCAGTCACGTGATGACGCCGTAGTTTCTTTGTTGAAATAGGGAGTTGATTCTATTTAAATTATCAACGACTTTTCAATAGGTACCCCAGGTGGGTAGTTTCACGCGTTTTTTGAATTTGTATGTCTTATCTTTATTTACGTTTTACACTGCAATTAATGTAAGGTCAAAATGTCAAGTATTTGAGAATGAGTCTTATTGAACTGGGTTGAACTCTACTATGAAATATACGTTGATTTAACGTTGAATTTTACTAGTTGTTTTTTCTACCTAAAAACAACGGTTGATTAATCTACCGACAACCATTCCTCAACCATGGCAACGTTTTATCTACGTTGAATCAAAGTGGTGGTGTTTATTGGGTGAGGATCTGATATTTCTCGAAAGCCCCGAGAGAGCTGATCCGCCTCCAACTCCGAGGGATTGTGAAGCAAGTGAAATTTAAAGTTAGTAACAGTTTAAAAAGTTTGATAACTTAATATCCGATTAAGATATCGAGCTGAAACTTGGTATACAGTTGTGTATCCCTAAATACTCGGCGGGGATTGTTTGCTTTTGGGTCATATCGGACCAAAGGGGTGGGAGTTAGGGGTGAGAAAGGAAAAACTATTATAATTGAAATAACTTGAGATCCAGTGGAGGTATCTTATTCAAACGTGGTATACAGGGTGGGTATTTTTCGATGCTCACCATTAATGCATGTATCTTGGAAACCATAATAGATGAAAAGGAATTTAATGCGCTATTTGTTGGTGATTCAGATTGTGAAGAGAATTCCATGATATTTTGATTCGTTCTTGAGTTATCACAAAAATCTGAAAATTGCCAATTTAAAGAAAAATTAATATCTTCCTGACTTTTGATGTTATTTAAATGAAACTTAGAACTTCTATCTTTTTGACATTTGTCACTTGAATTACATTGACTAGAGATTTTCTAGGCTTTCTAAATTTTAAATGACGACAGTCACTTTTGATTATTTTATGGCAGCCATATTGAATTTTGATACCACCAAATACACAAAAAAATTGGATTTTCAAAAATGTAGTCAACATGAACTTTTTTGCCAGATGTCAGATTTTGAAAATTGGTATGAATAATTTGTAAAATCAGCTGAACTTAGATGAAAAACAATATAATTACGTATCGCAGATCAAAATGTCAAGAAGGTCCATCGCCGACCCCTTAAAAAAATTAGAAGATTTTTTCAAAAGCGAGGTGGTGGATATCTTTCGAAAGGTGTATCGTAGGATTTTGAATTCTTGCACAGCATTGTTACTGACCAAGAAGCAACTGCTGATGGTACTTAAGACATTATCCAAAAAGCGGATCTCTTGAATACAGGGTGGCCCCGATGTTATTTACCCTTGAACTTTTTTATGTTTGAAAATATTGCTAATTTGCCTATACGGCCGTATTCCCCGTTCAATTCTGAAACTTTTTCGGCTCTTAAAATTTTTCGAAAAAACTAACCACTCACGAGAAAATTTGAAAAAACCGAAAACGTGATGCAGGTAATCACCTTAAAACCAATGATGAGTCTACCTCATAAAAAAGTAAAATTACCATCAATGTTTTTTCTTCAGTTGTGAGCAATGGTTCTTGGCACAGATGTAGGACAACACCTTCAATGCAAAAAAAAACAGTTGAAATGTGATGCGTGTCAACGTACACTTTGATTTTTATTGAAATTGTAGGTTTATCACGATGATCATGTTTTCGGTTTTTTCAATTTTCCTCGTGAGTGGTTAGTTTTTTCGAAAAATTTTAAGAGCCAAAAAAGTTTTACAATTGAACGGGGAATACGGCCGCATAGGAAAATTAGCAATATTTTCAAACATAAAAAAAGTCAAAGGCAAATAGCATCGGGGCCATCCTGTATAACAGGGATCCGCTTTTTGGATAATGTCTTAAGTACCATCAGTAGTTGCATCTTGGTCCGTAACAATGCTGTGCAAAAATTCAAAATCCTACGATACACCTTTCGAAAGTTATTTAAAAAGAACGTTTAAAAATGAAGATCTTTGGCGGCTATAACATCAAGAGGAATCACAATTGACCAATAATTTTTGCACCAAGCTTCATCATTTGAACAGTAGATTCTGTGGTATAGAGGATGTATTTATTTATACATATTTTAACAAAAATAAAAAAAGCCATTCGTTTCAATTAATTTAGATTAATTAAAATAGAGAACCTCGTCGTGTTCAATCGATTATTTCATCTTCCACAGCGGCCCCGGCCTAACCGCCGTCTACAGCCATCTTCGCCACAGCACCACCATTATATGCAGCATTTGCACGATATATGGCATCCCTCAACAGCAGCTGTTTTTCTTTAGTCTACAAATTAAATAGAATTAAAGCAAATACAATGCAATGGATGAAAATTAACAGCTAATACCTCTTTTCTTTCTTTTTCCGCCGCCCTGCTCGCTTTGGCAGCGTCAGACGCTCTTACTTTATTTTCATAATTTTGCATGTTGAGTTTGTCCTGGTGCTCGTTGTAATGTTTTTCGATCGTTGGCGTGTTTGAAGCAAATGCTGCATACTGGTTCATCTTCTTCGTAAAAGACGCTTCGAGGGAAGCTTGGACCTGCTTCCTCCATTTTTATTGGTTCATCTTCTTCGTAAAAGACGCTTCGAGGGACGCTTGGACCTGCTTCCTCTATTTTGATTACTTTGCGCACTCGAACAAGAATTGTCACTGAAGAACCGAATTGATGAACTCGACAAAGCTTGCTTGCTGGAGCGGTTGTTATGGTCGAAGCTGTGATTGTCAAACAAAGGCCGGGGACCGTTCGAATGAACACATTTTTACACGGAGTATCACTATAGTGCGCACTGTGCGTTCGAGAATGTGTTGACGTTTAGAGAAAATTTTCCTATAGTGATCATGTCAGTCGTTCGAAAACGTCGTGGAGTGTTGCTAAAAATATTATAATAAATATTTGTAATGCCTAGGGGAATTTTTTTTTGAAAACCGTTTCGTCAGTTTGTCAAACATGAACTACAAGTATAAATAGAACGAAAAGTTTTTCGATGGGGATTTTGATGAAAAAAGCTTACGATTATTCATTTAGGTAAGATGCATGCAAGTGGATAAAAAAAATTGTTATGAATAAAGTTAGTAGTACTTAATCTTCATATAATTATCAAAGGTAAAACCAAGCTTATACACTAACAACAATAGATAAGATTCTTCTTAATTCTTCTCCGAAATATCATTTGTCAGAAACCTCAGGAGAAGCTATGACAATAGACAATAGACAATAGATAATTAATATTTGGGAACTGTAGGTACTTTGGAAATAACTTACTTTAAACAAACTCAAACAATTGGTGGGTGTCGAATAATTTCGTCCTTTAATCAACATTATTTGGCAAAACTGGATACAAAACAGAGTCTTCTCGGGGCAGTCACAATCAATTACACACACAATGATAAAGAAATGATCTGCCGTTTCTTAAAACTCTCACAAATGCAAATAAATCGAGCAAAACCAACAACTGCAACGTGATAGCGGTTTGCTTGTACTGAGGTCACCAAACATATGACATTGCACCAACTTTGTGGACCTCGCCGTTTCTTAGATATGGAGGGTTGAAGATGAGAGGGTGGTAATGCATGGACTTAAAACGAATGTGAAGGCCGCTGTATTCGCCATGGTCAACGCTACATGTTGTCGTAACATTAAGCGGGGCATCATTTATAACTCACTGAAGATGGCCATTGTTGGTATTTTTTCAGTATATTCAATTCTATTGTAACACCTTCTGGACTGTCGTTGAATTGGGTCAGATTTCTTTTATTTTAATTCAAAATTCAAACAACGAACTGCATGCAGTAAACAAAATTGAAGAGACGGAATTTAAGATATGTTATAAAAAGAAAAATCGATCTTCACCGATGAAAGGTAAAAATTGGTTTTTAAACCAATTGAAGAAAACATCTGATGTCATCCAACCTTTAGGCGTAGACGTATATCCGGTATTTGGATGCGCTCCATCTTTAGGAATCCACTTGTCCCAAAACAATTTTTCCTTGTAAAAGATAAGGGGTGGCATCTTATCCCCTGTAGCGTTTACGCAAGCCAAAACTGACGTGTTTTCTCTGCCACCTGCAGCACTATACCGATGACAGGGTTTCCCAGTGGCAGACACAGCTTTGGTCTTGGTTGGATCATGACAGAAGCTGGTTTCGTCGCAGTTGTATATTTGAGTTGGTTTGTTTATAAGGTTCAGCCTCTTTATAGCTTGTTCCAGTCTATCGTAAAATTCATGGATTCTAAATGGCTCACAACCCTGAACCCTTCTGGCATGGTCTAAAGGTACGTTTTCGTTCATGCTGCTGACGGTCGCGTCTGGAAATCGCTGCCAGACGCGCACCACTACTTATACGTAACAACGTGTATGCGGTTTCGTAGAAGCTGCTGAAAATTCGAACGCGACCATGGGAAGCGCGCTTCCGCGTCTCGTCTGCTACATAAATAAAACTGCTCTTTATTTAATGTAAAGAACACTCTAAATTTTTCTTCATTGCTGTTAAGGTGACCATTAATTAGCAAATTGAAATATCCCTCTGACGCGCGCAACTTGAATAATTTGTCTACCTTCTGTCTTTCGGTCAACAGATAGTTTACCATAAAAACCCCTTCTTCTTCTTCATCTTCTATTAAAAGAGCTGCGACAATTTCCGAGTTAATTTTTCTGGTACAATCTTTGTGGATACCGTGGATAAAATCAGCTGATCGCTGTCGGACGCACATGCCAAATGTGTCAACGAAACAATGACAATGCCGCGTCGGGCGGCGATTTCCAGACGCAACCGTCAGCAGCCTGAACGAAAACGTACCTTAAAGTTTTCGGATTTTTTACTGACAAATTTTGACGTTTTTTGAACGAAATCACCAATCCTGGCCCGGTCGATTATCTTTGAAACGTGCTATTGTTCCAGAGCTATTTAAAAATTCTTGAGTAAGGTTTAAAACCTCATTTTTGGTTAAACCAAAACCTGCTCTTATGTCTTATTTCTTTGTTTGCCTTATACATTTGCAATAAAGGACACCGCACACATCTTATGCATTTTTAAAGACCAGTTAGTTTTCTTAATTTTTATATCGTTAGATAGGTCTTTAAATTATGAACAATTCATATCATTGCTCCAAGTTCCCAGGAGCAATAGTTTGAACGCTATGAATTAATATGTCACCAAAACTCTTATGGGAATTTGCACGGGCGGCTAAAACAAACACGCCGTTGTTTATGACCCCTAGTTGCCCATCATGAAGCAATATGCACCCTGCCGCGCCAGGTACCTACAATACATACATTGAAAAAGTTAAATAAGCAAATATGCGTTTGTCCAGCCAGATTTCTTTGTAACAAGAGAAAGCAACGTGCCAAACAGACCACCTGGCGCGGCAGGGTGCATATTGCTTCATGATGGGCAATTAGGGGTCATAAACAACGGCGTGTTTGTTTTAGCCGCCCGTGCAAATTCCCATAAGAGTTTTGGTGACATATTAATTCATAGCGCTCAAGCTATTGCTCCTGGGAAGTTGGCGCAATGATATGAATTGTTCATAATTTAAAGACCTATCCAGCGATATAAAAATGAAGAAAATTAACTGGTCTTTAAAAAAGCATAAGATGTGTGCGGTGTCCTTTCCAAATTTCTCATTGCACTCTGGTCCGTTCACTCTGTAACCTTCATCACCCATTTTTTTTGCAACTATGTCCCACAGTTTGGGTTTTTTACATTTGGGCAAATTGAACATGCTCTCCATTTTTAGTCTTATATTTAACATGAATTTAATGCATTCTACCGTCCATTTATTGGTTCTGGCTCTGGCCACAACAGTTTCTGTTTCAATTTCGCCACTGCACAGGCGATATTTTCTATTTTTCTGCCCTTAGTTTTTGCAACAATTCCTCGTATACGTCAGGGTCTATGAAATTGCAATTTAATAAGTAATATCAAACATTTGTGTACTTACTATTGCATATTTCATCAAGTTGCGAAGATGATACCTTCGTCCTATATGTGGTGCCTCCGTCTGCGTCCGGCAAATCTATTTCGATGAATTTCTCTTCCATTTTTGCACGAAATGAACGTTAAAGTTTTCAAAATAAAATTTTTAGGATACGTTTGAGCAATGGAGGTTCCACATCGTCTTCAATTGAGTGTTCGAATTCTGGAATTTTCTCTATTCCACACTGTTTGAGTTTTCTTGCCTGCTTTCCTGCCTAAGATTACTGAGGTCCTTCAATTTAACCACTTTCTGTGTTTTTTCTTAAGTTCTTCTCTCACCATATGTTTATTTGCTTTCATACCCATTAGTCTTTTGGCCTCTTCTCATACCTCTGAAGAAAGTCTTCTTTGTTGTGGTAAATAAGCTCTTTGCTAGTGTTGTAAAGCTGAAATATTTCAAATAAGTTTCATTTCATTGAAATGCTCGCGCAAAATAAGTCTGCATGACATGTGAATGACATTCCACCCACCACCGAGGTTCGTATAACTTCAAAAATGGGGACATTTTCCAGAAAATTTAATACTGTGCTTTTGCAGATACCTACCTAAAGATTTGGAGATCTGCAAGTTTTTTTGTGTTGCCATATCATATGCCCTTACTTCAAAAGCATTTCTTTAGCAAGCACCGCATCCGACTTGTACGGTGCGCTAAGGTGGTTATTTAAGCAGCTCTTAATTTTATGAATTACTTAGTTAAGCATTTCTTAAAGTAGAAACGGTGCAAACGAGCATTAAAGTAAAAACGATGGAAACGGGTATATACTCCATTCGCGACCAAAACGGACGGCAGTAGGCTGTGGTTTGGTTTTTCAAAGTTGGTCACCATTTAGTAACTGAGCTGTTGTCTAACGGAACCTTTCAGCCGTGTTGTCACATTTACGTTTAATTGTTGATTTTGACAAAGAGTCATTGTAGTTATTGAGACGCAAAAATGCCAAAACTAATTAGCGTCGATCAGAAAAAGCAGGTGTTTTAAGCAAATCAAAGAAGATCGCTCAGATTCAAATGATGCAGACGTTCGCAGGCGGGTGATTATTTCCCTTTTTTCGGAGGCGTTTTTTTAATGTCACTTTTTAAGGTGGAAAACATCAGTACCTATAATAATGAAGACTTTGAGACAAGGATCACAAAATTTGAAACCCACAAGTGTTGGTAAAAGACCAAAATCTATGGAAGCGTTGAACACATTTGTCTCTTTTTATTTCCAAATTATCAGAAAAAATATTGAACAATTAGTTAAATTTTTATTAGGAATCTTGCAAATCTTCACAGGGACCTACATGAAGCAGTTTAGATATTACATTTACTTCTAAAGCAAGCAAGGTACCTCTCTGTAAGCAATTTCCTTCTAATAAATAATAATTTCTTGTTTCCTTTTCGCATCTTCAATCAATTACAAAAATTAACTGAAACACTTGAATCCACAAGTAAGTAGGTACCTACAAAGTTAAAATGATCACAAATCCAACACCACAGGAGGCTCCATTGACCTTTACGAAAAGGGCCACTGACTGGGGCCTTAGAGTGCTCCGATTTACTTCAAACTTGCACCATATGGCTCCTGCCAGCCACGCGTTACATGAAGTCCGTTTTCCAAAAAGATCCTTACGTGGGTATGCGCATCACGAAGGCATAAACCGTTGCGTCTTTAGAAAAAGGGGAATTCTCAGATCTTTAAGCACTTCTTCGACATCATTAGACTCTCTGCGACTTGGCAACATTCATCAATTTTGATAGCAATTTTGAAGGTGACATGCAATTTTACAAATATCAGAAGTACTATACCCAGTGAATTCTGTCACCCTAACAAAGCCTACTGCCGTCCGTTTTGGTCGCAAACGGAGTACAGTGTTATAGCGCCCGAAACTCATGTTGAAACAAAGGAAAAAAAATCTAACACCTTACTTATAACAATTGTACTTATGCCCAGGTCTCGGAACTTTATCTTTTTTTTGGCTCCATCCCAACTGTATTGCAGGCGAGTTTCATTCTTAAACATTTTATACGTAAGGCGTTTAACTATTTACTGAACGCTCTGTCCTCCAACTAACTTAGCTTAGCTTAGCTTAGAGCTTATTCACAAGCACTTTTCGTACGTAACGTAACAAACTTTAACAATGGTCAACAATTATTCATGACAGCTTTTGACTTTTCTAGCTATTGTTGACGATTGTTAAACTTTGTTATGTCACGTACGTAAAGTGGTTGTGAATGAGGTTTTATCCTAATAATTGAAAAAGAAGCATAAAACTGACATTCAATGAGCCTGTTTTTCCAACTGCTTTTTCACATCTTCATTTTTCCTTGCCAAGTTCCTTTCTAACGTTGCAAGTGTTTCCATCGTTAAACGAAGTAATTGTAATAGTTCCAGGAGTTCAGGATTTTCCTCCACGATCTGTTCAGCATCTCTTTTTACAGCTCTTTCGACGTCGACTATCTTAACATTTAGTTGAGTTAATTTTCGTTCGGCTTGTTGTTAGAGCACTACGAAAAATGTGGTTATGATATCATGTGAGATATGATGCATGAAAAATCCAATTTACTAACACAAGTTCTCCCAGTACATTTTTTTTTAGATATTGCAGTATTGTAGCTGGCGTAATATTAACATTTCTTTCATCTTCAGAATAACTCGGTTAATCGGTTCGAGTGGAGGTTGTTTTTGGACGGCCCTCAGAAATTTTCACAGCGCTAGAGAAATAGTAATAGTTAACAATAGGTACAGTCGCGGACTTTGAAAATGCCCACCCCACGGCGACGAATCACTTGGTCGACTGGTGCTGCCACGCGGCTAATGTGTGCTAACCTGTCAGGCAAACGTCGATCAAACCGCAACGATGCAGTCGACCAAATGAATCGTCGCCGTGGGGTGGGCTTTTTCATTGTCCCCGACTGTACTCATTGCATAATGAGTAAGTTACCTCTTTTGGATCGCTTTGTTGAAAAACAGATGATTTTTTATTTTGAAACAGAGGAACTTCTGTCACGAAATCCAGTCCGGCATCCTTCACACCACTTAGTTCCTCACAAAAATTTTTTGGCACAGGATTGATATCTTTTCGTAGGCGCTTCTTACAATTTTGTATGCACTTAATAACTTCAGTCTTCGCTTGGTTCGGAACACAACAATGTTGCTTTTTAGTCAAGATTTTATTAGTTAAGCTTCCAAGACACTTCTGTTCCCTCTTGACACGCAACCAGTATTTAGAACCATTTTTGTTGGTTCTCTTTAAGTTATGGCTCTAACCTTGAAAAATTGACATTTCTCTTCCCCTTTTTGGACGAAGAGAAAACCAGATGAAGTGAATATGAAAGCCATAGAAGACTTTCTCAGATTGCGACTAAAATTTGATAAATTGTTTTCGGATAAAAAAATGTCCCACTCAACAATATTTAATAAAATTGCTAGTGATATGGCAAATCATGGCTATAACCTGGGTGAGGAGGCAGGTAATAGGTGTTTGAACAAATTTAACAATTTGCAAAGCAGTATATGGCTTATATTAAACACGTTAAAACTACAGGGAGTGATTATAAAGAACCCCCTCCACTATAGGAGTTGTTACATGCGATATTGGGCAAGTTTTTGACTGGTTGAGATATATCTAAAATGTAATGAAAATATTTTTGCAGGCAATAAAGATAAGTACCATCCAAAAAATTTATTGGAGGTAGAGGTAGGTTTGCCAGGGTTCCAAGCTGAATTAGACAATCAAGACAACACAAATTCAGAGATTAATTCTCAAACAGTTGATGATGTGTGTGGCATCAACATCTGCTGCCCAGATTAAGACCAAAAATGATAAAGAAGTGGGCAATTCAAAGACAACAATTAAAAGTCGCTTTGCTAAACGATGGAAACTAAAACAGCATTAAAAACACTAACAACCCAGCTGTGTGAGGAAATAATTGATAGAAAACATCAGATGGACAAATTAAATGAGCAAGTTGAATAGACCTTCCAACAACGAGAACAAATTTTGAAACTTTTCGAAAAGATGGTTAAAAAGGGTAAAAGAGGATCAAGCAAAAGAAAACATTCCGAAATGTCATCTTAAATTTGACTGCAATGTTTTGTAGATGCAGCTCAATTTGTAATCTTTTTGTTTAACATTACTTTTGAAGTAAGACTGAAAAGTTGAAAAGTTAATTTCAGTAACTTAGTCATAAGTAATATACAGGGTGTTTTGCAACCGCGTGTAAGTTTTTTAACATTAGATTGCCCATCAAAAATGGTGACGATTGGCACAAAATTGTTTAGGTCGAAGTCGTCTCCTAAGGAAGTTAGGGCTTTACCATAGGGAGCAGTTTTTCTTATTTGGATATCTCTAAAACCACGCATTAAATAAAAAAATATCAAGAATAGTAAAAGTTGCAGTTTAAGCTGCTCTTTACAATTTGACTACCTACTCCTTCAAACAAAAATACCAAAATTTCAAATGAAGTTGTTAAGGAAGGGTAGTGGAAATGTCTTCATGAACAAATTAAATTGTTCCTAGTACTATACGTATAGTATTAGTCTGAATGCTTATGTTGCAATTTTAGAAGTTAAAATTGTCTGCATACAAAGAAAACTTGTAATTTTTCCGAATAACTCGAAAACGGATGAAAATAACCACGTTTATATTACAAAAAATATTCGCTTATAAATTCTACATTACACTAACTAAAAATATACAGGGTGTTCCATTTGAAAAAGTTGAGAAAAACAACTTCAAAAGTTCTCAATTTTTGAAAATTAATTTTGAACACCCTGTGGATAGCGTAACAAATAAAATTGAATCAGGGCTGTTTTCAAGCCTCTGCAATAAGGCCTTCATCTTCTTTTCTTATAAAAACTGTACCTGCGTAAATGGGGAATTTTTAAGCAGTATGATGTAAACTCCCATCTTTTTTGAAAATATTTTTATACTCCCAAACCAGAGGTTCAAAAGCAGTAATATTTTAGAGATGAATAAAGGCTCCTAAGGGGGCTGCAAATATGCTAAAATATACAGGACATTCCATTTAAAAAAGACGACCTTTTCTCCTCAAAATTTTTCGGACCAACCTGTATAATTAAAAATATTTTCCTGAAATGCGCCTTCATGAAGGCATTAATGCATTAATAGTTTAAGTATGTACCTGAACGAAATTTCTAACTCGGATGGTTTAGGCAAGAAAATAAAACGTAAAGATTCGATGTTTTTAATATTATTTTATTATTAATTATGGGAACGCCCATATTTTTTCATTTATACAGGGTCTTTCTCGAAGACCCTTGGTTACACATATTTCGGAAAGTTTTGATATCCGATTCACGAAAATTGGTATTCCGGGGTTTTTGAATATTTTAAATTCAACGAAAATAATTTCAAGATGGCGGCACTTCCGTTTATACCGGAAGTGGATGTCAACTTCATTATTTTAAATGGAACACCCCTATTTTTTATTTAAATTCTAATTCTGCATGAAATTCTGGGAATTTTGATACATATAAAGCACCCTATAGTTAAATTTCACCGTTTCGGAGAAAACAAATATTTTCTATTTCCAGAGACCGAAACGCTACTGAACTTAATAATTAATATCTTCTAAACAAAAGATGGTGTTGACTTCAAATTTTCAGAGCAAAGAAACATACCCTCATGCTAGGTGATTTAGGGTGCATCGCCCAAAAAATCTGTTTGGGGGGGCTTAAACGCAGGGGCGCTCTTCAGCTTACACAAAACAACCGAAAGTCAATTTTTTCAAATGGAATGGATACCTTTTCATTCTCTATCTGCCTATGTATGATGTTCCTATACCCATCTCTGATAGATAAAAGGTGTATTTACCACAAGTTTCTTTATCTATATTTTAATGGAGAATCCCATAAATGATCCCGTAATCCTGATTGGCTCAAACATTATCCTTGGATTAATTGTCATAATGTCCAAGCTGAGAATTTGCGGGCAAAATTTGGGTTTTTGGACGTTAGGATCCCCCACAATACAATTTCTTATTTGCATATGCCATGGTACACCCCACAAAAAAGTGTTTGATAAACATAATGTGGTAATTACCATGAATAAATTGTGATTCCATGGTTGATCCCATAATTTTTATTTTTGTTATAAATCCCACAACTATTATGGGCATCTCCACAAAACAATTACTCCCACATCTCACTAGAATAGACAACCTGGAGTTTTCTTGAATTTACAAGTGTAGTGGGACACCACACACGGCTTCATCAAAGCCTTGCAATCTCATTTTAATGATATTATAATAAAGAAAGTAAAGTTAGCGGATTTGGACAATGCAACCAACGAGGGGGTATTCACTAAGAAAAATTGTGTACACCAAATGCCGATTCGGCATTTTTTCAGCATTTAATGCCAAAAATGCCAAATAATGCCAAAAATGCCAATTAATGCCAAAAATGCCAATTAATGCCAAAAATTCCAATTAATGCCAAAAATGCCAATTAATGCCGGTTAAATACCAAAAATGCCACTAACAAGAAAGACGGCGAGTAAGGTCATTCAACGAAACAAATTCGATCCCACCACTAGAAAAATTTTAAATCAACTCCCGACATTTTTAAAATAGGATGTAAACTCCTGTATACCTATATTGTATATAATAAGTATGAATTCGCAAGTACAATTATTTAGAGTGAATATACTATACCTGCCTAAACACATACTGATGTGATCAAATAAAAAAAGTTACATAATAGGCAATCTCGGTGACGGTAGAAACTTCTACTTTTTCGCTCTCTCCATCAGTTAAAACATATTTAAAAGGATCAATCAGATTTCAGTTCTGAATTGCTTCATGAGGTAACTTAATGCTAGATGCACTATTTCCTAGGTAACAAGGTACATCAACAATATTAAATTTTCATTGATAGTATCCCGTAGTATCCTGTACCTAGGGAATAGTGCATCTAACATGTCGCAATTCAGTAGAGCTAAAAGATTGGTCCACTCCACTTAAATCTCTTATAACTAGAGAACTATTGGACTCTGGAAATTTTCAGACATAAATCGACTAAGAATTTTATTCTGAATGAATACTCCATTACAAGGTGGTGCGAGCGTTCTGAGAGAGTATATTGTAATAATTCGGCCAAAAATTTTAATAAAACCGAAATTATTTCTGAAACTACTTATTGGCCAGACAATAAAATAAAAGGAAATAACGAACAATAATTATTTTTCTACAAACACTATTAAAAACAGTTGTTATAACGTTTGTTGATAATTGTTAGAGATGACATTTTCTGACACCAGTATTAAAAGTCATTTACTTTTAACACTGGCGTTATTTGTATACCGAAAGACTGAAGTGCATTATTTAATACTAAGCGTGAAAAAATCACGAGAGGGATTAAATGTCACTTCAGTCCTCTGGTATACAGAGGGTGGTGAATTTTTCGTTGCCCACCATCAGGAACTCGGAAACCATTAGAGATCGAGAGTAGGTTAAATTAGAGAAAGGTGACCCTTTTTTAAGAATCTGTAAAGAATTCCCCGATATCTTGATTCGTTCCCGAGTTATTGCGAAAAAACTGAAATTTTAAATTTCATTTTAGAGAAAAAATTATGTTTTTCTAACGATTGGTGGTATTCAAATGAAACTTGGAACTTTTATATTATTGACAGCTGGCATTGACAGAAATGTTCTAGGCCATCCAGATTTTGATCAACGACAGTCAACTTTTATTTTTATTATGGCCGCCATATTGAATTTTAATAACACAGGATACACAAAAAAATTTGCTTTTCAAAAATGTAATCAATATGCACTTCTTTAAAAAAATATGTCAAAGTTTGAGTCGCACCATGCCAAGGCTTATTTTATTATTTATTGGATTCAATTGTTTTCACATGTCACAAGAGATTGAAAAAATCGGTGTAGTCTTTTGCGATTGTTTTTCATCTAAGTTTAGGCGGATTTTACAAATTATTCATAGCAATTTTCAAAATTTGACGATCTGCCAAAAAAGTCCACATTGGCTACATTTTTGAAACGCTATTTTTTTTGGGCATTTAATGGTGTTAAAATCTAATATGGCGACCATAATAAAAAGAAAAGTTGACTGTCGTTGCTCAAAATCTAGAAGGCCTAGAAAATTTCTGTTAATGCTGTTGAGTTGACAGCTGTCAAAAAAAATAAAAGTTCCAAGTTTCATTTACTTGCCACCAATCGTTAGAAAGATGAATTTTTGTCAAAAATCGAGATTTTCAATTTTTTCGGGATAACTCAGGAACAAATCAAGGTAGAGGAGAATTCTTTACAGATTCCTAATCACCTTGAAAAAACGCAACTTTTCTCTAATTTAAGCTACTCTCCATCTCATGGTTTCCGAGTTCCGAATGGTGGGCCATGAAAAATTCAATACGCTATTTCTTGCATTCCCATTCAATTTGAATCCAAAATAGTTGAAAAATGTTAAAATGTCACTTTGACGGAGTTTAATCAGACAATGCAAGAATCAATGGTTTATTTATAAAATTACCTAGCAACAGCACTTCAGTCTCTTGGGAGAGAGTGACCCACTTGCCTGTTAAAAGTGATTTTATTTTCTTCGAAGGGATGGGCCATTCCGCTGCGCGTCGTGCCCCAAACTTTCCTTCTCACAAAATAAAATACTACTTTTAACACTTATATGATAAATAACTACCTATTATAGCAAACGTATAGTGTCTTTCGCAGATGTTCCTTCTAGAGTAGGGGACACAGTTACATGTGTCACCATATACATATCCTGGTAAAACAACTACTCCCCTGGCAAATACCACGCAGGGCATTGAATTACACACCACGACAGTCACCCTAAGGGCGTCTGTACTGACCTCGGTACTGACACACAGCAAAACAAGATACAGTTTCGCTCCCCCGGTGGATGGGGGAAATCGAGGGGAAATACAAACCCACAGGCACGTGTTTCACCCTTATTAGGGCTCATCAGTGCGAGATATTGTCTTTACCCTACCGGGGGAACATATTTTGAAAGACACTCCAAAGCCTAAATGTGTAATTCAATGCCTGGCGTGGTATTTGCCAGGGGAGTAGTTGTCTCACCACGACATATGGTGACACATATAACTGTGTCCCCTACCCTAGAAGGAACATCTGCGAAAGAGACCATACGTTCTAGCCGTACCCAGAAAGACTTTGTTCACTTTTAATAATTATTTATGCTGCACGCTCAGAACTGGTAGGAACAGAAACCGATAATAATTAATTTTACAACACTATACGTAGGTCATCTGCACCAATGAGACGACTGACGAGACTTCGCGACCTTTAGAGCATTAAATTCCGAAGACGTCCGATTAATGATGGACGAAACATGCCAAAATAATGCCGATTAATGCCAAAAAATGCCGATTAATGCCAAAAATGCCGATTAATGCCAAAAATGCCGATTAATGCCAAAAATGCCGATTAATGCCATCAATGCCAATTAATGCCATCAATGCGGGTCGAGTGTACACCAAATGCCTCTAGTGAGTAGCCCCTCGGCAACCAACATGTAAAATAAATAAATAAAGTGTAATTGAGATAATGATTTAATAATTTACAAATAATTCTGCTGCAACAGAAAAAGCAGCATTATTACCACATAACCATAACCATAACAATAACCATAACCATAACAATAACCATAACCATAACATTAAAAAACTAAATTATTGCAGTACATGGTTCCATGGTTGATCCCATAATTTTTATTTTTGTTATAAATCCCACAACTATTATGGGCATCTCCACAAAACAATTACTCCCACATCTCACTAGAATAGACAACCTGGAGTTTTCTTGAATTTATAAGTGTAGTGGGACACCACACACGGCTTCATCAAAGCCTTGCAATCTCATTTTAATGATATTATAATAAAGAAAGTAAAGTTAGCGGATTTGGACAATGCAACCAACATGTAAAATAAATAAATAAGGTGTAATTGAGATAATGATTTAATTTAGAAATAATTCTGCTGCAACGGTATATACAGGGTGTCCCAATTGTCTGTATTCGGTCGATAACTCCATTGCTGTTAGAGAGAGCGAAAAATTGTTAAATACAAAGTTGCAATCCTGTCTACAGGCTGTCCCACTAAGGAGTAGGAACACAAACATAGTTTTTTTTAAATGGAACACCCTGTATTTTAATTTTTTATTGGATTCTATGATGAATTCCAAGTAACATTCATTAATCATGTTTTCATCTGAAGCGAATGGTTTAGAAGATATTGGTAATTTTGTGGGAAAAATTACTTTTGCAGTACTTGTTTTAAAAAATCACCCCACAACCAATTTTCAACCTTTGGTTTTGTAAATTTAGCATGTCATTAAGGTAGATTTGGGCTATCTTTCAAGCGCTTGAAAACGGTCTTAGCTTTTTAAGTTCGTCTCCAGTAACATTATGAACCTTCAAAAATGTAGAGGTTTAAATTTCGAAATTTTTAAATGGCACCACTATCAAATGTTATAGCCATAAGCTGTAACATTAAATTTGCTTTCGTTTGATATAAAATGTCCCTATATCAAAGTCTCGAATTTTTCGTTTTATTCAGTAAATTATGATTTTTAGGAATTTCCATTTTTAGCTTACAATAATGTTTTTGAAAACCTGCTGGGACACTTGTCACAATAGGTGTCACAAATTCTGTCAGCCGGAATCCTGCGTTAAGAGTGTTCCTTCAGTATGAATTTTAGAACGCAAAACGTAAGCAAGCAAAAAATTAACTGTACGTTTGTTTATTGGAGTATTGACTTAATTCTTTTTTTAATAGGTTTTCTAAGGTTAAATCGAGGATTTTATAGAGATGGCGGAAATAATACCAATATTTGCAGTCCTATACCTGAAGTTTTACTAATTTAATAAAAAAGCCATCTCTATAAAATCCTCGATTTAACCTTAGAAAACCTATTAAAAAAAGAATTAAGTCAATACTCCAATAAACAAACGTACAGTTAATTTTTTGCTTGCTTACGTTTTGCGTTCTAAAATTCATACTGAAGGAACACTCTTAATTAACCATAAATTGTGATCAAGTGTTTTTTTAAATGTTCATTTATGGAACGCAAGACTGTACCTACACAAAAAAGTTGCAGCATTTTCAGCCCTTAGGTACTTACCAAAGTGAAATAAATAGATAAAAAATGCACTTTTAGAATAGGTAGGTACTTTTTTAATTACTTACTTACCGACTTAATTTTTTGGGTCATTTAAAAAACATCAGATAGGTACTTACTCTGTTAAAATAAAGTGATTATAATGCCAATGATTTGGCTTTGATGATGAGCAGTTTGTGTTCGAAACACGTTAGCTGTTGAAATAAACGGTATAGTGGGCGTTTCTCGTGATTGTTATAATAATTACGCTTTGTTTTTACAGACACAAAATCTATTGCAGGTCCTGTTTGTAGCCCAAAGGCAATTGGGCAAATTATGAAACGCTACTTTAAACATTAGATCTATAGAAATTGTAGTTCGACTGATAACACGTTTTACACCTATAATGAAATGTAGTCAGGGCCAACCGTCTAAAAACATCAGGAAGAAAAATTGCGTTTTACTGAATAAATCGAAAAATACTAAATTTCGATATAGGAACATTTTATATTAAACGAAAGCAAATTTAATTTTACAACCTATGGCTTTAACATTTGATAGTGGTGCCATTTAAAAATTTCGAAATATTAGCCTCTACATTTTTGAAAGTTCATAATGTTACTGGAGACGAACTTGAGAAGCTAAGACCGTTTTCAAGAGCTTTAAGTATAGCCCAAACCTCCCTTAATGACATGCTAAATTTCCAAAACCAAAGGTTGAAAATTGGTTGTGGGGTGATTTTTCAAAATAAGTACCGCAAAAGTAATTTTTCCCACAAAATTACCAATATCTTCTAAACCATTCGCTTCAGATGAAAACATGATTAATGAATGAGACTTGGAATTCATCATAGAATCCAATAAAAAATTAAAATACAGGGTGTTCCATTTAAAAAAACCTATGTTTGTGTTCTTACTCCTTAGTGGGGCAGCCTATATACAGGATTGTATTTTTAAAGTGGGCCTTGTTTGACCCTCTGCAACTTTGTATTTAACAATTTTTCGCTATCTCTAACAGCAATGGAGATATCGACCGAATACAGACAATTGGGACACCCTGTATAACAGAAAAAGCAGCCGTTAGTAAAGATATGATGCGTAACGCTGTGTTTAACTGGAGCATTGTAATCGGGAGGTTGTGTTAAAAGAGGATATCTCTTAAGAATTTCTATGTATGGGTCGTCAGCTATAGAATTAAGAACTTGAGGTGACTGGATATTGATATTTCTGATAGTTCCTGATTTTGTTAAATCTGTTTTGCTATCAATAAGACGCTTATTCTTAAGGTCTACTAATAATCCGAATTCGTGAAGAAAATCAGCACCAATGATAGGTTTACTAATTGCAGCGAGAACGAAAGGGAATGTGAAGTCTCTACGTAAACCAAAATCCACTTTAATCACTTTCGAGCCAAAAGTGTGTATTGGCGAGCCATTCGCTGCGTACAAATCGTAATTTGGATCTCTTTTGTAAGCTGAAAAATATGAATTTGGAATAACCGATAGATCCGCTCCCGTATCTATTAAAAAATGAAAACGATTTTGTATATCGAACATAAAAAGGCGGCGGGACAATTTATAATTTTGAGCCCCACTACTGGCCGCTGCAACAGTGGGACGTTTTAGTTTGACGAACTAGTGCTGCTACTACTGAAGGTACAGCCGAAGTAATTGAAAATGAACAGGGGCTGAGGGTAAACGGATTTACGGCCAGGTGTTCGGTAGCGGTTTGAGTAGACTGTTCTACCTGAATTGAATACCTATCCACTCACCTAACAAAATAATGTAATCTTACTTATTGGAATGAACTAATGGAAAGGATGGCTACATTTTTGAAACGTAATCGGAAACATTGCTGGATTTGATTGAAACAAATTAACCGTATTCGTCATTAATGTGCGAATTCGTTAATCATCAGGTAATTGTTAGTTTCATTAATTAATTAAGGATTAAATAAAGGTAACATCCAAACAGACTCAGAAGTCGAAAATGAATTAGTGGAAACTTTTTCTTTTCTTATAAAAAATATAAACAATCAGAAACTTCCTACACTAGCAACAACAGATGTCGTTATTTAACCATGACTTCTACAGGGTTGTCCCTAATATAAGCGATTATTTCCATTACCTCTTACCAAGCAATAACAAATTTCACAATGATTCAAATTGACCAATCCCAAGGGATAGTCCGGGAGGCAGTAAGTATTTTTGGTATGTCAGTTCAGCAAGCTTGTTTTCGAGATATCTGGTTTATTTTCTGAAATATACTGAAAAAACTGAAATATTTCGAATTTTAATCTAGAAAGCTTATAAGTTTTCGTCGTCCCGCTTTGCTCATCGTGCAAGGGAATGCAATTGAACCAAATTTCATAATGATATGCCGATTAATAACCAAGTTATAACACGTTAATTTTTAGTCTTTTCAGTATATATTTCAGTAACCAATCTAGATATCAGAATTTTTTTTCAGATTGTTAATCTACACTGAAAAGCTACTTTTTTCTAATTTAATAAAATTTCGTATCTATTACCGTTTGTGAGATGTCAATTTTTGAAAAATTAAAATGGCCGCCATTAGCCACTATCCCGTAAGATTTGAGTATCTTTAAGTAGTAAGACTTTAGTTACCTCCAGTATGAAAATTACTATAAAATTACTAAACCGAAGCTGTTCATTGCTACCCGGTCTAGAATATTAGCATTTTATCAGCGATTAATGATGGATTTAGAAAATGGGCCTTTACACCAATTTTTTAAAATGATAGAATTATTAAGAATACACTTTGTCAGGACCTTCTCAGCAAATAAAATATTTCAAAGCTTCGTAGTCTTTTAATAAAAAATCTTTAAAATTCCGGGTAAGCATATATGACGTCATAGTGGGTGTGTATAGTTAGTGGGCGGAGTGTCCTGCATATCCTCGTGTAGCTGGCTGAATTTGACTTAACCTTTTACCGCACAAATCACATTTACAATCTGTTTTTATTTTTTTAAATAATGTACAAACATTTACGTTGCAGACTAAATGAACAAATAACATCGAAATTGGTTGAACTTTGCAAGTATAACAAAGAAAGCGATTTTTTTTTCTTTGGAGTGGTCCATTGTAGCGATATAATGTTAATTTAAATAAAAAGGACATTAAAAGAAGTCTTAAAAATCCTTAATTATTTAATGAAACTAACGATTAATGAATAACGAATTCGCACATTAATAACGATTACCTACGGTTAATTTGTTTCATTGAAATGCTTCCGCGTATGTTTCATAAATGTAGCCACCCTTTCCATTAGTTCATTTCAATTCAGGTAGAAAACTCCACTCAAACCGCTGCCGAACACTCGGCCGCAAAAAATCCGGTATCTTAGAATGTTACCGTGCACCCGTTTACCCTCAGCCCCTGTTCATTTTCAATTACTTCGGCTGTACAAGGATGGTTACATTTGAGTGCTTTTTTTCCAAAAGTAAAGTGATACCAGCAAAGTTTTCCTTCTTCTCGAAAGCGATTCCTACTGCTACTTCGAGAATGTGATCTCGTTGATGGCCTGTCTTGAGTCCGCCGGTATTCTAATTTGTCTATGCGTTTGTAAAGCTCTTCAATTTTATGTTCTAGACTTGCGGAATTAGTTGCAGGGCTGGAAAATGGAGGATTAATTTGGGAAATTGAGTTTGTTTGGGAAGCGTCCCAAATCTTATCTGCAATGGTAGTTAGATCATTGATATCCGTTTTGCCAGTAGTGATTAATGCAATATTAATATTTGGTGGCAATTTCCGCATCCACAACTTTTTTAAAAGGTCCCTGCCTACTATTGGCGATCCGGCTATAATCTCTAAAGACCTGAAAAACTCGGACGGTTTTTTATCTCCAAGTTCGGTATTTGACAGGAGCTGTTCCAAACGTCTTGCTTAACTGTCAGAGTGTCTCTCAATCAGGGCTGCCTTCAAGGTGGGGTATTTTTCGCGTTGTGGAGGTGATCGTAAAATGTCCATAACGGTGACAATTACTTCTTGAGGTAAGGAAGTGACAACCCAGTCAAATTTTGAGATGTCGCTTCTAATTTTCTTGACATTAAATTGCGCTTCTACTTGAATGAACCATGCGGCAGGGCATGACGACCAAAACTGGGGGAGTTTAAGATGAGCCATTGCTGATGTTTCCTGTATTTCAGGTCCTGCAGGTTGCTCAATTTCCCTTTGGTCTTCCGCCATATTGTCGATTTATTGATTCGATCGGGTTGTTCTATCACGTCGGGGTCACCAATTTTGTTGGGATAATGACCCAACAACAGAGCTTTGATTAAGGATTCAAAAAAGTCTTGAAAGCTGTTGACTTTTTATTTTATTATATTATTAACAAAATCTAGTTGTTGCTAAGCTAATTAACTATTTTGAACAACAATTACAACAATTGTAAAATCCTGAAAATCCAGACAAGGAAACCGCTACACTAATAATATTATTGCTTGTTTTTGATTTGAGGCGGGTGCGCAAAAATTAGGACGCCCAAAATAATCAGTGACTCCTTGTTGATTGGCTGAAAGATGATATATACCCTAATAATTAATAAAGTAGGTAACTTTATTAGTTTATTTTCAAACGTCACATAACAATTATTTAAATGACTGTGTTGACGAGGTATAACCGTCATTTCTATGACACCATTTTTAGCGGAGTGCAAATTATCAAAGTGACACGCAACAGACGTGAGTAGAAAAATTTCGATTTCTTCCTTTGAAAATAAAATATTGTGTTCAATACAAAAATTTTGTCCTGGCAGGAACGACCCTTTCTGAAGCCGTTTTGGCTTTCGGGCAGAATGTTCGCACTTTCTGCATACGTGATCTTATCGATAATGAAGGTAAAAAGCTTTGTTATGGTATTTATAAGTGCAATACCTCTATAGTTTTGGGGCTGCTTGGGGCGAGAAATCAGTATGAAATGAGATATTCTTTGACTATTAATTTTTTTAATCGGCATTCCCATATTTTATAAATTGTAATATTAGTTTATAACCCAAAGCGTGAAAGTGATGTTTTACGCGGCGAGGGAAAATATGGACAGTCGAGGCGTAGCCGACATTTTTCTTCCTACACCAGTAAAAAATAAATAATTAATTAATTTTCAAATTTGAGAACCCAAGTGACAGATCAAGAAGATCTAGAGGGCAAGTCCTAAAATTTATATTTGGCAAAATCACGCGTGCTGTCTTCTGTCATTCGCGAGATGTCATTATTATAATAACGGAATTTAGTTTCTTATCAGATTTCTTATTGTTAATATAGGACCCAGCTCTTTAAATTACTACATCTCTAGTGTTTATTTATGTCGTCTACCGTCGACGAAATAGGTGAGAATCGTTTGTCTTATCAGGTAAAGCACGATAGTAAAGCCCACTTTCATCGGTATTGCAAATGTTTTTTGGGTGGTTGGTGGTAGTAATGGTCACTTTTGACGCTAAACACTTGTTCATGGGAAGCGACGTAGGCAACACACTTTACACCCCGCTAGCTTCTGCGCGGTGGGCGTTTCAGGTTTTAAGTTGACAGTTGACACTGTTGACAGCCTCTCCCATTTTGTTCGTTGAATGGCGTGTCCGATTTAATTAAAAATGTGGGGCTAAATTTGTTAAATCCACATTCATCGAAGTAATCCATATTCATCGAAGTAATCGGCGAAGATAATAAGTTGGCTGCCTTGTCAGGGATTGTTGGAATCGTTACCCTTACGATGATTAAGGTAAATTTTGAGGTTATATCGAAAAGCATGCTTCAGCTGTATTTTCAAGGGTCGTTGTCTAGGATCGTTATCTAGGAGCTAATTGAGAGAACGTGATTCAACCCCTCGATTCCACTATCACCACGTCATAATTCCAGTCCACGAAGTACCCCAGGGTAGTGTTTCTCGATTTCTTCAGGGCTCTCGGGTTCCTGAAAAGACTCCCAAAGGACTCGGTTAGGACGACCTGACGTTGACCATCGGATAAGGAGGAACCATCTAGCCAGGCCAGATTTATTATTTATAATTTTAAGATCAAGTCTGATTTGCACGATAACCCATTTTATCCTTCGGGATCAAATCAGCTAGTGGGTAACTACGTTAGCTACCCCTTTGTTATACCACGTGTTATAAGTAAGACTATTTCGGATTAATTTTAGTGACGTCATTATTATACTATGAATGTTATTGTCTAGTGTCGGATCAATACCCTTCGTGAAGTCTCGTTAAGAGTAAATGCGTTAATCGGCGAAGGAATCAGATAGCTATCTTGATCAAGCGGTTAACTAGGGATCACTCGAGCAGTTGTGCTCTTAGAAGGAGATTTTCAGGGTTGGGGTTGCGCTTGCACGCAGTTTCAATTAACAATAAATATTGTAAATAAGGTTTTAATCCGGAGTGTTTATTTAGCAACCCTCACAGCTGATCCAAATCCTTTTTGAGAGGTCCCAGACTCAATGCACCTACTGCAGGGTGTAAGTTCTTAAGTAGGTGGCGCCCCTTACCATCTTTTAAGGGCTAATCTCAGATCACATAAGCTAGCCGGGACAACACCTGAGTCTGGAACATCCGTACCCATTACAATTTGTCATTTCTGCCAATCGACGTTTCCATTCTTCCGTTGTTTGGAGGTTCACTTCAGCCGATTCACCACAAATTGACTTGAAAATAATTTTGTGACGAGCACGAAATTTTTATAGCCAGTCAGAAATTGTCTCACTAAGGGAGGTGTCCCGGTTAGAGAGGTGTCCGGCATGAGAGTTTTCACTTATTTTGTTAAAAATCGAATATTTAAATATTATAGCATTCCAGTGACAATCTCAGCGTCGATACAGACAACATTTCTGTATTAGTGTCCAGTAAAGCTGAAAGCAACTTCTTCCATGAGAAAACTTCTTGCCATGGATTAGAGGAAACAAGACAGAACTACCGGAGGCTAATAGCGGTGAACAGTACACATTATCAACTACTTCGAGCCATCCAAGAAGTCGCGGTAATTTAAGTCGCGCAAGAATAGAAGCAGAGAAATTACTCGAGATTACACGTATGTCGAAACTCTTTTGAACCAAGTTCTTATTGGTTACGAAAAATGCGGGAACAATTTCTATCGGGAGGCAGCGACAGATTGACTTGACTCATTTCATTAACTTTCTAAAGTAATTTTTCCTATTACGCATGTCGTTGTGATTCGAAAAAGTCGAGTCTGCCATGCAAGTAGCGGGACAACGCTCCATGCGGCTCAAGTATGCCAAAAAAAACTAGTCTAATTATTAACGCTGAAATCCTTTATATGAATTACGGACACCTCGAAGTGTCCAAAAAAAACGGTCCGCCTCTTCGCCTGCGGGACAAAATGTGTCTGCCAACCACATTTCTTAGAAATTTGATTAGTAAAATTGTCAAACTATACTGTCAAATTTAAATTATCTACCCGCAGCAGGGTGTGAAACAGGTGGCATAATAGTGTCGTTAGGCAACAATCTGTCTATTCTACACCTCCTACAGTAGATAATTTGAAGCTCGGAGTAGCTTGACAATTCAACTTTTACTTTATAAACCAATACGAATTAATTGCTTCAGCCAATCACAGCGTGACTAATTTGGCAATTTGTACATGTGGTGATTGCCAGGCAGTTGTCAAAAACGAGAAACGTCATTAAAATAAGTAATATTTTTCGAAAAAATTGTACTAAGGTTTTCCACCCTGAAAGATAACAGCTATCGAATTGAAGAACAAAAATGTCAACTTCTACTTCTTCGTTAAAAATATGCATTTATAGTTTTTTTCCACGTTTCGAATTACTTGCCTTATTTGGGTCAAAATTTAATGAGTACTGTGACACGCCTTAGTACTACCAATTTTACTGATTGCCTAACTGCCTAATTGGGGCAGGGAGTAAACCTCATTCTCGGTTTCCTCCATCTGTGAATGGTCACCTGTGCATGGTGGCGCAAATCTTGCCGATCTTAGGGCTAATCAATTGTCATAGTAACAGGCCCTTTCTGCATAGCTGGATCAATGGTAAATTTGCTTTTGGTATCGAATATTATTTGGATCAAAGGGGCATCTGCGCGAAACCTAAAGTAACATGAACCACGTGTTGGTAGTATGGGTTAGCAACTCAATTTCAGCTTTCGGGGATTAATAAGATAGATAATAGAATAGATAAACAGGTCTCGAACCACTCCTGGGGCGGTCCATCTAACACCCACTGCGAGCACAGGGAACAGTTACCTACCCACAATCATCCCTCGGAGCCCATAGAGATTTATGACAAGATGACAAGTGAACCCACTTGATTTCTTACTTGCCACCTACCACAACACCCTCCTGGTACAAAGAGCTGTCCGTTACCCAACCTTCCTTGTTGGAGTTATAGTACCTACGTGAAAACTGAATATGTCAAATTTAATTTCAATACCTTCAGTATCTTGGGCTGTAGCGTCTTTCCTTTACGATCTCTGGACTTCTGCTGGATCAAAATTTAAGAATAATTCTCAGCGAATCTTTGGTGCTTTCAAGTGGTGTTCAAGTTTTCTAGGGTTTGATTCCCCTACCTGAGCATTTCAGAAATTTCAAACAGGAATGTTTCATTTTAACAATTAAAATTAATTGGTTTTCTGTCGTCAATCAATTCTGTATTGACTCATGACTGGAATTACACTGACTGCCTACTGAAGTGCGGTTCATTTGTCATTTCTTCAAGTTGTTGAGGACTCAAAACGTAGAAAGCGAGCTCACACAACACACAACAGCTGATTCAGGGAATTGGTTGGGAACTATACGAACTCGATCGGACAAACGTTTTTCGATTCAATTATGAAAAACATGAACAACAACAAGAAGCGGCTGGAACCTCCCCAACGCGTAGGTCTTTGATTTCCGTGACTTGTGTTTAAGATTTTAAAGTTGATATGCCTAAATGGCACTTTCCGTAGAACCATTGCTCCTAAAAGTCCTTCAGCTCTTCAACTAATTCAACAAATTGGGTTATCACATGCACACGTACCAAATTTCAGCCAAATCGGTCGAGTACTTTGGGCTGTGGCGCGTTTACGAACGTACAAACGTACGAACGTACGTACGGACATACATACAGACACATTTTAAAAACCCCTTTTTTGGGTTCCTGAGACCTCAAAACGTGAAGATCTGGTGTTATCTCGAATTCGAAAATTTTAGTGATTGCAGTAACCTCCCTTTTTTAAGTGGTGAAGTGGAGTGGGGAGGTTAAAAATAATTTTTGCCTGTGTAGTAGCACGAATTTTAATTTTTCAGCTTTTGACAGTTTAGTGAAAATCTGGCGAGATTCTTCAAGCGACCTAGTGAAAATCTGGTGAAATGCTTCAAGCGATCTAGTGAACAACACTAATGCTCATTGCTCATTCATTACAGTTTCAAGTTACGTATAATGCGCCGAACGCAGAGGTGTGTGGTGTAAATGTGTGCTCGCGTTCTTCTGAAAAGCGGTGAAATTGAGGACTTCTTTGACGGAAATTGGCTGTGAGTGTTTTTGCATGTCTCTAGTGGTCTTCAGTGCCAAAGTTGTTATTGAAACACTGTGCGCTATCAGTGCACTGTACTTAACGACAAAATTTTCGACTACAAAATGAATTGCGTCTATATGTACGACTAATAGTCTTGGCCATAACCATAAGTATCGAACAAGCGTTCGTATTGTAAAATATTAATTTCTCTAGAAGTTTATGCTGTTTGCTCTATTTTGTGCGACTTAAGATAACCTTTGAGAAAAATAAATCCTCCACCTGTACTCTAAAGAGTGTTTGTGAACATGAAACTATTTATTGTTATACATACAAAAAGTGATTACTTATACAGTACATAAAATCGTAAACGAATTTGGTGAAATATTAGGTATCTACCATAAAAACTGGATTCTCTGGTGTAATATTGTATATATTTGAAACTCTAATGTTGCTAGCCCCCATATTATTCACTAGTACCCTCACTTTTAACCCTATATTTTTCAGTTTTAAAATTGCCGTTTCGATTATGGTTTTTAATTGTTGAGCTGAGCAAGTGGTGTATGCAAAAAAATAGCATAATGGCTGTTTCCAGTTATAGTAAATTCCTTTTACCATCAAAACTAAAATATGTAATGCTGGTCTAAGTGATTTTCCTTCACCGTAATCTTCTAAACCTACAACCTCATCTTTTCCAATACTATAAAATTAATGGCTTTTTATGGCCATTTCATCCAAACAAAGGCAGCAATTTTTGTTAATATCATCAAAGGTATTAACTGAAATAATGTTTCATCAAAACCCGCTTGGAAGTGGACATTTTCACTCAGCCTGTGTAAAGTTCGTTTTGTAGGTAGTGTGAAAATAGAGCTAATATTTCGATAGGCTCTTGGTCCCATAAAGTATATTTTTAATTTTCAAACAGGCTTCTAAAAATTCTCGTGAGTATCGTCTTTGATGTGGTCTCTTCTGATGTACACCAAATCCCCAATCTTCATATTGTACTGTACCTTCTGGGGATGCTCCTAAATGAATGGCATATGGGTGGATTGCAAGGCCGCAACGGAAGTATTTAACGTTTTTAAATCTGTTCAAATAAAAGTTAATGGCTACTTGTTAATTTACAGTTCCATGTTTAATTTGAGGAATATAGAATAAGTCTTGAGTTTCGCGGAATGTGGCAGAAAATTTGTCATTAAATTTCCTTCTTTTACACAAGAATCCAAACTTTGATGCGGTAAATCGGAATTTTCTTTTTGTATACCACATCTCAGATTTGTTCTGTTGTCCAGTAGTACTTATTTCTATTTCACTGGCTTGATTAAAACTCACTTCCTCAAGAAGCTCAGTTGAAACTGGGGCCACTGCTAATAATAATTGTACCATGTCACAATTAATAACTGGCATCTGTACTGCCAGGTCTACATTTAACGGAGTCTCTGGTGCTTGTTCAATAATAAGACTGTCTTTGTCCAATCTCTCACTCCACAGAGTAGATATTCGAAGGCGCGTCCTTCCTGTTCCAAACAAAGTTGCAACCTCGAGTGAAAAGCCCTTCTAACATTTCGCAGTTGGACATTAGTGATGCTACCGAAAGCTCCTCGTATTCTATCCTTTAGATTTTCCGGTGTTGTGGGTGGTTTTTGGTAAACCAGATCTTTTGCATCCCGCACAATTTTGCAAACGACTGTACGTGCCTGCTCCTTAGCAGAGTGTTATACATTTTCGGCAAGAATCTTACGTTGCCAGTTTGATAGAATCGTAGGATCGTTTCCCTGACCCTAGTGAAGCTAAAGGTTCTGTGCGGAAAATGCTGTTGTAACACGCACGTTATTCATAATGATTTTAAAAAGTTTATGTTACATAGTACAATCACATTTTGCATTCATCACCTAATTGCACAGTAAATAAATTATTTGCAAAAAATGCGCACCAGATCTTACTTGTAGCATTTTCATCGCTTTGAGTAGTTTACAAGCGATTATGGCACTTATTCACCGACTTCAAACTGACCATCACAAAGTTTAACGAATCCATTTTACACAAATGTGCAGAAACCTTGCAGGTGTAAATAGTATCTGTCAGATTGATATTTTGGGTTTCTGTATTCTTAACAGACGACGATTACTATTTTGTGGTCAATTATTGGGTGGTGGTCAACTACTAGGCAGGTAACCCTATTTAAGAATCGGAAATCTGAAGAGGGGTAGAGGGAAATTTTTATTTTTTATATACAAAACGATTAAATGCTAATTAAATATGTTGAGAAAAAATTTGTTTCGGAACGCTTCTTCTTCCTTGTTTTTTTCAGCACTATTTTTAATTTTACCACTCCTGCGCTGCGATGCTGCAGCTCTGCTAAATGCTACGGGTATCGGATCATACCGATCGTGCAGAGTGTAGACAAGAAGTGTCCAAGTCGTGCATAGTACTCGGCTTGACGGTAGATTTTCCATAAAAAAGAAACAGATTCAGCAAGTAGAAACTTACAGAGAATATCTAAGTTTTAATAAATTTATCGAGAGTATACGCTGTATGTCCAGAATCTCCAGAGTATCCGGCGTATATGGAGTATACCCTATGGGAACACCTCTGGGTAAAATGATAATAAAGTATGATTATTGGCACAATTCACAAACAAACTTTTTTGTTTTTGGCGTCATATCAGCGCATTCTGCATGACACCACGATCGACAAGACTGGCATTGTAGCCAGTGTTCCCTTGGACGTGACATAAAGTAAAGTAAAGTAAATTTATTGGTGCTAATACACCCAAAAGGGTTTGCACAAGTCAAACACATTACAACAATGTATATGTAATATCACATAATACAACATTTACCTATTGTAGGTACTTAAAGAAAAAATTGCTTGTCGTTGAGAAACTCAGCAGTTGTAAAGTATGCTTTATTTACAAGAATGTTTTTTATTGTACTTTTGTAACTGTTGAACGGCAATAATTTAACATGCTCTGGTAGATGATTGTAAAATTTTATACAAAGAAAATTTATTCCGTTCTGACTTTTGGACAGCCTAACACTGGGCGTTCTGATATCGGTGGTTCTCGTACTATATCTATGGTACATTCTATTTGAGTTGTACTTATGTAGGTTTTTTTTTAAGTATAAAACACATGGCAGTATACAGGGTGGTCGTTTTATCTTGAGACTGGCAAATATCTCGGAAATGAAGCATTTTAGAAAAAAATGTTTTGTATAAAAGTTTTATGACTTCGAGGGGGAAAATAGATGGCATCAACGCCATTTTGATTCAAGGTCATTTTCAAGGTCAAATGAAGGTCAACTTCATTTTTTTTTATAGGAACCTACATTTTTTATTACAGATTCTTATTCCCCATAAAAGAACAAACAACTCTCATCTAAACTATTTTTGGATCCGATGGATAGTTTTTCAGATATGTAAATGAAAATTTTAATCTTCTTCGAAGTTCATTGCCTTCCTTAGCAACAGCGGCATGACAAGAACAAAATCTACAACAATTTTTGTGGTTTATTTATCTAGAATTCATCGTTGCTAAGATACAACGGTCATTCATTTGTTTTGTCGTGCCGCTGTTACTAGGGTATTTCTAGGGATATCGAAAAAGATTAAAATTTACATCCATCGGATCCAAAAATAGCTTAGATGAGAGTTGTTTGTTCTTTTACGGGGAATAAGAATCTGTAATAAAAAATATAGGTTTCCATTAAAAAAAATCAAGTTGACTTTCATTTCACCTTGAAAATGACCTTGAATCAAAATGGCGATGATGCCATCTATTTTCCCCCTCGAAGTCATAAAACTTTTATTCAAATCATCTTTTTCTAAAATGCTTCCTTTTCGAGATATTTGCCAGTCTCAAGATAAAACGACCACCCTGTATATATGCAAGGAAAAGTTAAAATTTTATTTTGGATATAGGCATCCCTGCACTCCTCTCTATAGCCAAGGCTTGCGATTATACGTATTGCTCTCCTCTGCAATCTAAAAATTCTGTGTGCAATGGCAGAATGACCCCAAGCCATAAGTGCATATGTGATGTGGGATTCAATTAGCGAGAAGTAACTAATCCTGAGGACCGACTTAGATAGTTTATTTGCGAGATTTCTCAAAAGATATATGTTTTTAGATAGTTTACACGCCAATTCGTCACCATGTTTACTCCATTGTAAAAGAGGATCCAGAACAATGCCAAGAAACTTTACATCATCAACTAGTCCGTCAAAATTGATATTATTATGTTTTAGTGACAAAACAAGAGACTTTGTTTTTGAAGAATTCAAAGTTAATTTGTTGCTAGTAAACAGCGTAGAGCCTCACAAATAGAGTAAAGCTCGTTACAATATAGACCAGCTGCGTCGGAATCACCGTCATCTTGATAAGGCTCTGGGTCCATTTAATTTTCCTCGTATTCATCGTCTTCATTTGTATTATTTTTCTCGTCAATTTTTAATTGTCTTTTTGCGCTTCTGGGTAGTTTTGCCTTTCTTTCATTAATTTGGCTTCCTGTTCTTGTTTTTTTGCCCGCACAAATATCAACACCTGGTGCTACACACCTATGCAACCAGTTAAATTTCGCGATTGCCTCAAAATTCAATTAATCGTCACAATTCCCACCCCAACTTGGTAGAAAATTTCGTAGAAATTTTCAGAGCAAAATTAATGAAAAGAAAAGAAAATAACAAAGTAATTGATAATACAAGCTCGACTTTTTTTCTTGCAGTTCGACTTTTTTTCTGCCAGTTCTGTTTTGCTTCCTTTTTGGAGCCGTACGCTGTAAGTACGCTGCGCAATCAGAACTCCTTAAGAGAAATTTCCTAAGAGCTGGCAGCGTTGAAGTAGGGGTTGAGACGGGAACGCATGCAGCCTTTGAAATCGTGGTCAAATCTTAAAAATTATGTAATGGGCACTGATTGATAATAATGAAAGGGTATTTTTTTAACATTCCCCGAATGGTTATAGCTGCAAGCTACAAAATGAATCCTTTTTATTCAATTTTGGTGTATGAAACCGTCATTATTAACTCCAAACGAACGTTTACAAGGGGCACAAACAGTGATTTATTCAGGTCAGATAAGTTGGCACCTTGCCAAAGAATACCCCATTTCTGTTATTTCCGCCATGTTGCACCTACCTTGCACCATCTAGCACCACCATAAGTAGACCTAGCACCAGTACCGGCGAGAGACTACATCTACGTTTAAAGTGGGGGCTAACTTAACGTTAGCCCCACCACCCACCGTCTAAATATCTCTTATCAAATAACTCAGTTATTTAAGTTAGACCTAGCACCCCTTTTTGTTCCATTGTCCCCCACCACCTCGATTTTCGATTAAATTTTGCAGGTGCGTTTTTTGCCTGCGTTTGTGTCGCTAGTGTCCATATCCGTAGTTCGGAAGTATATTCAGCCTTTGTACATTTAATCGTTGCTGTATTGAAGTCGTCTAAAAATAATGTATTATTAGTAAATTATACCGGCTAAATTTCTACATCATACCATATGTAGGTTTCTGGGTAAAAAAATTAATTTTCACAACTCGCCAATCATGTGCCTCTGGTTCGCAATCTTTTATTGCATCTGTAAATTTCAGTTTTGAACTATATGGGGGCCAGAAGCAGGTATTTCCTTTTATCCATTTCACAGGAACCACTTCTACCACGTCATCTTTGTTGAAGTTACAATAATGCTTTCAAGTTACAATAATGCTTACACAAGCATGAGTTTTTATAAGTTAGTTACCACAAGATAATAAACAAGTCATCTTTCAAACTTCATGTTTTATATTAATGTTGGGATTTATTATAATCATTCAAACTACAGTCCACTAACTAATTGTCCACAACATTTTATGGTCCTTCGAGCCGGATGAATAAAGAAACGAAGAAATCAGCTTCGGAATAAGTTTGAAAATTGGTGACAGATTGGGGGCAATGACAAAGAATGAGGAAGCAAGGAACGAATAAACGTTTTGAAGAGGTATTGTGAGTACATACAATAAGTTATACTTCTCCTCTCATATATTGCTGAAGTTCTCTCTAGTTGTAATAAAATGCCACCCAAGAAAAATAAGGTTATTAATAATAGTAGTTCCATTTCAAAACGAACTACAATAATGTCGCAATTAGACAGATTAATCAGTTTTGTTGAGTCTATTAATAAAGATGAATTAAACAATGAAATAATTAATAATTTAGAACTGAGACTTGCCAAAACTGACCCATTGTTTGAAGAATTCGGAGATATACAATCAAATATTGAGAATGCTAATGAAATAGAAGAATTCGAATCAAAATATTTTGCGATTTGTAGTAAAATAAAAACTATAATTCAAGACTATCAAAGTCAAAATCCTTCAACAATTAATTTGAATGACAGCTCTAGTAACAATAAAGAGGAATCCTCATCCAACAATAATAAAGCAGTGAATTGTAATAAGTCACTGCAATTGTCTCCAATAACCTTACCAACGTTTGATGGCGAGTATACTAATTGGTTGGAATTTAAAAATTTATTTTCAACACTCGTGGATCAGGATGAATCGTTTTCTAAAATTCAAAAATTTTATTATTTGCAGCGTTATCTTTCAGATTCAGTAAGAGAATTGATAAGTTCAATTGAAGTTTCTTCAGAGAATTATGATTTGGTTTGGCAGATGTTGGTTAATCGTTACGAAAATAAAAAATTAATGATTCACAACCACATTCGCTCAATCTTTGAATTTCCGCCTTTGAAAATTGAATCTTATAAAGATTTGAGGAATCTGTTTGATAACACAAATAAACATTTGAGAGCTTTGAAGAGTCTTGGAGAAAATGTAGATTCTTGGGATCGCTTAATAATTTATGTTTTGACGAATAAATTTGATAATACGACAAAGAGGGAGTGGGAATGTCATAAGTCTAAGGATGAATTACCTAATTTAAAGGACTTAGATACATTTTTGAATCGGAAGTGTGAAATGTTAGAAGGCTTAGAATTTAATTGCGAAAGAAAATACAATAACAAGGTTTCTACAAGAAATAAGAATCAGTCTTCTAATGTTTTTGCTTCCACTGATGTAAATAAAGAATATAAATGTTATTTTTGCGAAAAACCACACTCCATTTATAAATGTGAAAGGTTTTTAAAGTTAGAGATCAACAATAGGATCAACGAAATTAAAAAATTGAAGTTGTGTCTCAATTGTTTAAAGCCTTCTCATCCTTCTTGGAAATGTAATTCCAGAAAATGCCAAAAATGTAAGAAGTCACATCACATACTTCTTCACTCTGAATCATTTGGTAAAATTGAAGAAAATTCGCCTGATAAAAATCAAACTAATAATACAAATATCAATACTTCTTCTGTGGCAAGTAATACAGAAACAACTCAAACAAATGTTTCTTTGGATTCACAAGTAAATAATACTATATGCCTTCAAGTTTGTTCACAGGTACTTTTACCCACAGCAATAATAAAAATAAAAAATAAGGATAATGAATGGGTCACCTGTCGCGCGCTTTTAGATTCTGCCTCACAGAGTAATTTCATCAAGGAAGATATTTGCAACAAATTGGGCTTATCCAAATTAAAATTAAATCATTCTATCCAAGGTATTGGTCAAAGTCTTACCAATGTAAGTAATCAAGTTGATGTAGTCATAAAATCTAGTTTCAATGAATTTAACATGAGCCTAAGATGTTTGGTTTTATCTAACATAACGGACAATTTACCATCGTTCTCATTTAATAAAAACATCATGAAATTTTCAAAAAAATTACAATTAGCAGATCCAAATTGTAACATCTCTTCGGATATTGACATTTTATTAGGTTCAACGGTTTTTTGGGCAGTACTATGTAATGGTCAAGAAAAACTTGGAATAAATGGTCCGGTTTTACAAAATACGTTATTTGGATGGGTGGTCGCAGGAAATTTAACAATTCTTCCAAAAATTAATGAATCATCTGCGAGCTATTGCGCAGTTAACAATCCTCAACAATCAATTGATGATAAACTAATGAAATTTTGGGATTTGGAGGAAGTAAATAATAATAATAAACTGAACTTAAGTAATTCTGAAAAATACTGTGAAGATTATTTCAAGAAAACTACTGTTCGAGATAAATCTGGGAGATTTATAGTTAAAATCCCATTCAAAGATACTCTACAGAATTTAGGGGAATCTTATGACATGACGCTTCGTAGATTTAGAGCGTTAGAAAGAAAACTGTCCAGAAACGCAATTTTGAAAGAAGAATATTCCAAATGTATCAATGAATACATGAAATTAAACGAAATGATAGAGATCACTGAGTCTAATAGGGATTTATCAAAGGGCTATTTTTTACCACATCACGCTGTTGTGAAATCTGATAGCTTAACAACAAAATGTAGAGTCGTTTTTGATGCCTCTGCCAAGACAAGTACGGATCTATCTCTAAATGATGTACAGTATGTAGGACCGACTTTGCAACAAGATATATTTTCTATCTTGGTAAGATTTAGAAAATATCGATATGTAATGACAAGTGATATCTCAAAAATGTATCGTCAGATTCTAGTTTGCGAAGAAAATAGAAAATATCAAAGGATATTTTGGCGGGAGGATCCGTCAGAAGAATTAAAAATTTTTGAAATGAATAGGGTCACTTTCGGTAATGCTTCTTCTCCATATTTGGCGGTAAGATGTCTCTTCCAATTAGCTTTTGTGAATGAAAAAACACATCCTGTTGCGAGTGAAATTATTAAAAGAGATTTTTATATGGATGATTTGTTAACAGGAGCAGATTCGGAAGAAGAGATCTTAGAAATTCAGCGTCAAATATTTAACATCTTGTTGAGTGCAGGTTCCGAATTGCGAAAATGGCTATGTAACAGCGAAGAAATCTTAAATAAATTTCAAATAAATAATGCAATCGATGTAAGTGTTCTGAAAATAGGTGAAAATGAACAAACCAAAACCCTAGGTATGTACTGGGAAGCAAACAGAGATTTCATTTGTTACAAGGTAAATTTAAATAACGACAAATTTAAAAATAAAGTTACTAAAAGGAGTATTTTATCGGCTCTTTGCCAAATATTTGATCCCTTAGGACTGGTTGGACCAGTTATAATAGTAGGAAAGCTAATAATTCAAGAATTATGGAAATTCAATTTGGAATGGAATGATCAGGTTCCAGTAGAATTAGAGAAAACTTGGAAAAAATTCCAAGACGAATTAATAAAAATTAATGATTTACAGGTACCAAGACAGACAGTTTTTGAATCATATGTAAAGATTGAAATCCACGGCTTTTCTGATGCATCAGAAAGGGCTTACGGTGCTTGTATTTATATTCGTTGTGTTATGAAAACGACGACATTTTCTAGAATTGTATGTGCGAAATCACGAGTTGCACCTATCAAACAAATAAGCGTACCAAGGCTCGAACTTTGTGGAGCTCTGTTATTAGCGAACTTAATAAAGAAGGTGATTTTAGCACTACAAATTCAGTTTAATCAACAATATCTTTGGACTGATTCTATGATCACATTAGCGTGGATCAAGGGTCCTCCAAATAAATGGAAGACTTTTGTAGCCAACAGGGTCAGCGAGATTCAGTCGTTGACAGATTCTTCCTCATGGAATCACGTTCGTTCTTCTGACAATCCTGCCGATTTATTGTCACGAGGAGTTAGCATGACAGATTTAAAAAATTCTGATCTTTGGTGGTTTGGTCCAGTGTGGTTCGAAGATATCCATAACAACTGGAATTTAAGCTCAAATTTAGAAAACTTAGCAGATGTTCCTGAGCAAAAAACTGTTTCATGTGTCGTTACAAATGACAAAAGAGAATTTTTTAAAGAATTTATTAATAAATATTCCTCACTAATTAAATTAAAGAGAGTTTTTACGTATATCATACGTTATATTTCTAATTTGAAACTAAAGGTCAAAGGGAATTTAATCAATAGTAGACCATTAACTACAGATGATTTAGAAAATAGAATTAAATGTATGGAACCTTTACATCCGAAAGAATTGAATAATGCCTTTAATCTTTTAATAAAGGAAGTTCAAATAGAAGGTTTTCCTACAGAGTATCGTAATTTAGAAGAAGGTAAGCCGCTAAATAATAGAAGTAAAATTCTGTCTTTGAACCCCTTCATGAAGGATGGGATAATAAGAGTAGGAGGTAGAATAGAAAATTCTCAACAGACTTATGACAAGAAACACCCGATTCTTTTACCAAAAAATAATGCATTGACTAATCTGATTGTAAGAAATTATCATGAGAAATTGCTTCACTGTGGTGTACAAGCGCTATTATGTTCTGTCAGGCAAAATTATTGGCCAATCTCTGGTCGAAACTTATGTAAAGGGATTATACGTCAATGCGTTATATGCTTTAAAGCTGCTCCTAAAGAATGTACTTATTTAATGGGTGATCTTCCTGATGCAAGAGTAAATAATTACTCTGCATTTACAAATGTTGGTGTAGATTATGGTGGTCCTTTTCTGATTAAAGACAGGAAAACCAGAGGCGCTAAATTAACTAAATCATATATTTGTTTATTTATTTGTATGAGTACTAAAGCTGTTCATCTTGAATTAGTGTCAGAATTAACCACAGATGCATTTCTAGCAGCTCTTAATCGATTTATAAGTCGTCGTGGAAAACCAATTAAAATATTTTCGGACAATGCTTCTAATTTTGTTGGAGCAAACAATGAATTATCAAAAATCTCCGAATTTCTCGACAACAATAAAGACACTATTCAAAATTATTTAGCAAATGAGCAAATAAGGTGGCATTTTATTCCACCTAGATCACCGAACTTTGGTGGTATATGGGAGGCTGGTATCAAAAGTACTAAATACCATATCAAGAGATTACTGAAACAGCCTCTAACATACGAAGAATTCAGTACCTTACTAATTCAAATTGAAGGTATTTTAAATTCTCGACCCATTTGTCCGCTTTCTGAAGATCCTGAAGACCCATCTCCGTTGACTCCTGCTCATTTTTTAATTGGCAAACCAATCACTGCTCTTCCTGAATTTAATCTACTGGATGTTCCTGAGAACAGGCTGAGTAAATGGCAACACATTCAAGCTTTATCACAGCACTTTTGGACCAGATGGAGTAAGGAGTATTTAAGTGAACTTCAGACCAGAGTCAAATGGAAAGTCAATTCAAAGGATCTACTAAGGCCTGGGGTCTTAGTTTTGATCAAGAATGAAAATTTATCTACAATGTCATGGCGGATGGGAAGAATAATTAAACTCCGACCTGGAAAGGATGGTGTGACCCGCGTCGTAGATATTAAGACAGCCAATGGTGGTGAAACAACCAGAGGAGTTAATAGGATCTGCATCTTACCGGTAGATTGATGTTTTGAAGCTTCCTGCAGCAGTTCAAGGCGGGCGGCATGTTGAAGTTACAATAATGCTTTCAAGTTACAATAATGCTTACACAAGCATGAGTTTTTATAAGTTAGTTACCACAAGATAATAAACAAGTCATCTTTCAAACTTCATGTTTTATATTAATGTTGGGATTTATTATAATCATTCAAACTACAGTCCACTAACTAATTGTCCACAACAATCTTCTTCTGTGAACTTCACAGTAGTCCAGAAGGGCATCTTGAGTTCAATATTGGTACAATCCCCTATAAATAACAAAACCAATAAGCGGAAAACTGAAATCCTTTACCAAATTACGACACGTGGCCGTAGGTTATTTAAGCAATTTTAAAATTAAAGCATCTACACTACAGGAGAGTGACTTTTTTGGTGACCAATATCGTCATCTTCAAAATGGGGCTATACAGCGATTTTTTTATTAATGAATATTAATCTTTATTAAAAATAAAAATACCCGTATTTTTAACTTCTACGCTTCAGCACAGCAGTTGCTGGAATCGATCGAAAAACCGTATTTTTAAAACATTAAATCTTTACGTTTCAGGGTCCTGGGAACCCAAAAAAGTGGTTTTTGAAAAATGTCTGTCTGTGTGTCTGTCTGTCTTTCATTTGCAATCAATTCGGTGTATCGTTTTTTTCATTTCTAAGAGAAAAAAATCAGAATTTGTCAAAAAACTGGGGGGGGATTTCACAGTCGGCAGTGGTGTACAAATTTTCGGCAGTATTAGTGGGAAATGTTAGGCAGTGGTTGCAAAAATTGAGCAAATTCGACAGTGGTCTATGAATTTTTAGGCTGTCGGGGGGGCTTCACAGTCGGCAGTGGTGTACAAATTTTTGGGGTGTGAAATACCCCCCACAAAAAACCTAACCTAAAGTTGAAACTAATCAAAAGATGATGGGAATATTTCCTTGTAACTATCCTATTGCCACTATATCACTAGATTTCCATGGCCTTTTTACCGGCGTGTAAAATAGATTTGAATGGATTATATACCTGTATATTTTTTTATTAATGAATTCGAGAGCTGCTGCCTTTCAGGGTCAAAAACCTTAACACCATTTTTTCGAAAAATGTCATTTTAATTTCGAAAAGCCCCCTTGACGTTTTAGGTTTTGTTAATGCGATTTGAATTTAAACTTCGCGTCTTTAATGTAGGTACATTATTTTTTACAAATTCTGTGAAAAAGTAGAAGTTTCTACCGTCTCCGAGATTACCAATTTTTTTAATTTTGGGATATTCCAATAGTCCAATAGTTCTCCATAGTTAGGTATATGATATGTAAAAAGACCAATCACATTTCAGCTCTGATTTGTTTTATAAGATAATTTAATGTTAGATGCACCATTTCTTAGGTAGGTAACAATTAGATATTGTCAATGAAAATTTGTACCTATTGTTGTATTTTGTTACCTAGGATAGGAAATAGTGCATCTGCCAATAAATAATCTTATGAAGCAATTCAGCTTATAATGTTGTTGTTATTTGTTAGATTGGACCTAGCACCATATCATTTGAAGCTAGCACCCCCTTTATTATCACATTCGGTTAGGTTCACACTTCCAGAAACCAGCCCCACACCACCTCGATTTTCGGTAACTTTTAATGTGATGTGAGGGGGAAGGCTTGTTGGGGAAGGTTCTGGATGAAGCGCTGAGGGCTTCGGTGATTTTCAACTTGAATGATTCCACAGCCCGGTTAAGGTCTGCAGTATCTTCCATAGTTGGAATCGGTACGAACTTTTCCTCTACATTACTGCGGAAGGAAATCCAGTTGAATTTCATTCTTTATCCATTGGTTGCATGTTTAGTTTAAACCATTCGAATCTTATACCATTTTATTTGTAAGAAAATTTACTTTCCAGAAAACCATGAGTTCCCCCTAATGCAAAAAAAAAAAATTATTTGTTGAGGGGTCATAGATTTCATGGCTTCTTTCTTATGCTTATTATAGTTTGCACGATTTTCCTCTTGAACTCGTTTAATTTGTTCTTTGGCCTGTTCCCTCAGTTCACTTCGTTTTTCCACAAAATGATGTTCAAATTCTTCTTGAATGAGTTCTCTCAGTTTCGTGTCTTCGGCTGTTCTCATAGATACCCCAAATCGAAATTCGAAGGGGGTTGTAGATATGCTTCTATTTGTTGTACTATTCAACGCTTCTTGTAGTTTTCGAACGTGCTTATACCATTGCTCACGTTTCTCGAGAGACATCCTGGTCAGCACAGGAATAATTGTTCGATTGATTCTCTCGACTTGTCCGTTGCCTCGTGGTACTCCTGTAGTGGTGTGAATTAGTCTAATCTTTTCTTCTAAACAGTATTCGGTGAAGGCCTTAGAAGTAAAGGCTGATCCTCAATCGGCTATAATAGTTTCGGGATCTCCAAAGATTGTTTGCAAGTCTTCTAATTTTCGGAAAACTTCTTCGGCATTGATTGTCTTGGTAGGATATATCCAGGTAAGCTTCGAAAATGCATCGACCACAACAAGTACATATTTGTAGCTTTTACTTGTCGACACAGTGGGCCTAGGTGGTCGATATGGTATGTTACCAAAGGAGCATCACCTGTAGGAATTCGACTCAGGAAGACTTCCCTTTTTCCAGCTTTTCTTTCGGAAAGAATACACGGCACACAATTCTCAATTATCTGTTTAATTTTATCTTCCAACTTAGGTATCCAGTAATCATCCTTGTAATGCTCGTTCTCCACAATTATAGCAACGTACATCTGTAATGTTTGGACGTATTGGAATAAAAGTCTTTAAAACCTTTGATACATCTATTGAATAGGAATGAGTTCGACTCTATTACAACCGCGTATTCTCTAAACTAGTTTCTATCCTATCTAACCTGCCCGCTAAGCTATCCCTACTTTACCTTACTCTAACAACTATGTCTACTCATCAACACTTATAATAATGTACCTACATTTAACGAAAATGGAAATTCTTTCACTTTACGTTAGACCTACATCACAATAAAACAAATATCTTTGCATGAAAATTTCTTATTTCTAAAATGCTTACCTAGTAATTACTTACCTATATCTAACTAACCGAAGACAATTATTTTATTCAGGTCATTACTACAGTTGTAATTTTTCTGCAGCGTAAGTCTTTTACAAAATTATTCACATTAGTTCATTGTCCGAAATATGGCTTAGTCCTATTCTTGTGCACTGAAGTGTATTTACCGTCCTTATTCACTAAAACGTTAGGTGCTAAATCCGAAATAACATTATACGGTCCATTATACACGACACTTAACTTATTACCGGTTTCACTTTTAATTAGAATTAAATCGTCTTTCTTATATGTCACAGGATTAACATTCTTATCATACAATGTCTTTCTATTAATTTTGCTTACAACTAAATTTTTCCTAGCGTCTAGATGAGCTCGTTGCAACCTATATTTTAATTCTAATGCGTAATTGTCAAAATTATATAAAGGATCTATTCTATCTATCTATCTAAATTCTGAGCCTAAGTGAGTGGCTATTTCAAGTAGCAGTGAAACATGATTTGTTTAGCATGTGCATCTGAGAAGTCACCTCCCAATTTCCGGTTGTAAAATGTTCCTATTTGGTATAGAAGGACGCATGAAAAGCCTGAGTAGGTTAGACCTTTCCTCAATTGATTGCTGGTAATTTGGTATTGACTTATCATGAAATCAGAAGGTTTGACTTGGATAGTATTGTCTACCTTGCTTAATTCCAAAATGTCATTTTCATTAATGCAGGCCATTGCATATAAGTTGGGGAATGGAAAAGCTCGTTGTGTCTGCCTCCCTGTAGTTATGATTAGGATGTCGCCAAGTAATTCGAGGATGTTCCTTACAGCTGATCTATGTTGGCCCCTAATGGTTCTTAAGATACCCTCAATGCCGGGAATATGGGATGGGCCATCGCATTCTCAGTAGCCACTCTGTACTTTTCATGGATAAGCTTCTACAAATTTTGTAAGATCACATTGCAACGTCAAAATATGGGAAAAGTCGTTAATGTCTTTCTCGATGGGCCCCACGAGATCAAGAAAAACTTTCTGAAAGGATGAGCTAGCTGTTGCTGTTATAACCATGGGTTCCTTTATTTTCCTATTACTGTGCTTATTTCTCTGACAACTGTCGCATCGTTTTACGAAATCTGTAACATCCTTTGTTAGGTTCGTCCAAAAGTTATATTTCTTAATACATATTGCTAATCATTCTTCTGATGCCTGCATGTCCACTGGTGGGTAGTAAGTGAAAATCATTTAAAATCAACTTTTTCGTCTCTTTATCTTCTACTTTCTCTATTCCTTTAACAACACATAGTCGAGGACCGGTCCAATTTAAACATTTTTTAATATTGTTAGCCAACATTTTAATAAAATCATCATTTTCCTCATTTCTTATGATTATGTTTCAGGAGCATTTATTTTTTTGCATAATAAATCCAATTCTCTCAATAGTACGTCTGGCTAACTCCCGATTGACTTTTGGATTATAATAAATCATTAGTTGAAATTTAGCGGATAGGCAAGTAAGTAACGGTTCACCAATTTACAAGTCGGTTTGTATTGAGCCATCTAATCTCGATATCAAATCAAATTTTGCCTTTGCTCGCACATCTGGTCGTGATGAAAACATCATTTTGACTAGATTTTCCGCTTGCTGACTGTTAAATTTGTATCTTTGAGATGTGACAATTCTCCTAGTTCCTAAGTTCTCCAGGAACCTTTGAGTGTCGTCTGACTCATTTTGATTTATCCACAACCCATTCGTCAGTGAATCTACCTTTGCTGACACATCTTGGAATTTTAGACCTAACTCTCCTAACTCCGATTCAATACTCTTCTCAGTTGCGCTGATGAGTACGGTACGGCGTAAAGCGTCGATCTTTCTTACATCCTTTGTGTCTCGCGGGTTCCACTCTTGAACTTTGGCGTGAATATTTTGAATTCGCGTTTGGATTCCTTGGTCCATCTTTAAGACCTTCATCTTTCCTAGAATATCCTCAATACGCTTTTCGTGATGATTTAAAACTCTCGTCCATTCGTGTAGTTGGTCAACGTTGTGAAAGATGGGAGCATTGAAGTTTTCTCCATCGATATCAACTTCGACTATCTTCTTCACGGTTATTGGAGCAGGAATTCTCTCTTGCAGCGTACTATCGGAATAGGTTAGCGAATTCGATGATCCTGAGCTTGATGTTGTCTCAAGGATTTCATCTTGTATGACGTCTGTAGTTGGTTGGTCTAAGCGTCTTAGTCGCTCGTACATTTTAATCATGTATTCACGAGCTTCAGCATCTTCGTCAATAGCTATCTCCTCGATGTGGGTGATACCAAAATCGAAACCTTCGAAATAAGCCATAACTGCTGTTGTTTTAAAGTTTTTCTTTCCACACAGGAACCAGACTTTAAATTTATAAGATTGGTTGACTGGTTCGTTAAACTACCTAACTCCATTTATTAAAATAAATCTATAATACGTTTCTAAATGCCTATTTCGCATATTACATTACCAGGAAAGTTCCTTGGATTTTAAGTCACCTGATGTCAGGATCGAATACTGCAATTTTTTATTACCATATCCATTCAGTTGCGAAATTGCTGATTAGTCGCATTTTCCGATGCACCTCAACGGCAATGACCCTTAATAAACTCAAACTTAACCACTAACACTAACAACCCTCGAACTTACGTCACTACTTTTCCCGAACTACACTGCTGTACTGTTTTTGGAAACACTTAAGAGTTCTTTGACTGTTTAAGCCAAATACGTTCGTGATCTTTGCAGATCATTGAGATGGATTTCTCTCCGTATAATTATCCTGAGTCGGTTGGTGCACCTCTTGATCACTAGCGCACCAATCGCCAATATCACCAATACGATCAGTACCAGCAGTAACCACTCGGTAGTGTTGAGTACCTGGGATACTCCGTCACTTAATGTCTTAAACTCCTAATAAAATTAATATCTATTTATGCAATGTGAGCACCACATAAGGGAGATGGAAATCTAACCATATATCCTTTTTTGGAATTATTGATTACTTTATAAGCCACTTGTAAAATATTCCATGTATTCCCTCCATTAACCCCTTCAGTACCAAGATCTCCACATATGGAGATCTTCACATGGAGCCTCAGATACCGGTGTCTCCACGTATGGTGATCTTGCGAAAACGTAATTTAACTAAATTTTAAGGTACATTTTGATAAACCCGTTGAACAAGAATCACTCTAATTTCTTTTAGTGACGAGTAGAAGCTCAGACAGTGTTGTGTTTGAAATGTCTAACTCGCTCGTTCGCTCGGTTTCTTACGATAACTCTGTATCCCTTAGAAATATCGAACTGACGGACGTATCTCCCGAAAAGCTTGACGGGGATTGTTTCTGGTACCGATCAGACCACAGACAGGGGTGGTAAATATTTGATCAAGGGGTAATCCACCACCTTCAAATTTGTAAACCAAATGCCGATAATGTATTATCGGCATTATTGGCATTATTGAGCAATTCCTGTACTTGCAGGGCATAATCCTTTATAATGCCCGAAATACTGCCATATACTGCCTGTTTACTGCTAGAGAATGCCACTAATGGATACTGGATACTGGATACTACCTGTAATGCGTTATGCCGGTAATGTTAGAATAATGCTCGTAATGCCATTAAAATGTACACCTAATGCCAGTGGTGGATGACCCCTCGTATTTGATCGTCCAAAATAGCAATAAAGACAATAAAAATATCAAATATATTCGTCAAAAACAGAAACAATAAAAACTATACAAACTAGCGATATCTGTGGAATTGTTTAAAATGTTCAGTTGAACACAAGGCTGGCTCATTCGGACACTGAGTGCAGCAGTACCTCGTCAGTTTTCTGAGGCCCTGACGATGACAAATACGGCAGGCCTTTCTCGGCTGACGCTTGAAATTCACATTCGAAGGTAATAAAACCATCTTATGTATATTATTCTCTGTGTTTTTCGGTGATTTTATATGTGTGTAGTTTGGGCAATATTTCTCTAATAATGAATTACTTAACAGTTTTATGAAGTTGTAGGTACTTGGATTCCTATTCTGAGTTTTCCTATAAATAGTTTTAGCGTTGAGAACCATTCGCTGAATTATGTGCAATCCCACTTTTTTGAACCAAGTATATGACTTTCGGGTATAGTCATATGGTTCTAAATCTTGGTCAACTGCATCTACAGAACCCATGTTTTTATTATAAAAATCGATATGAAGGGGTTTCTGGTAAAAAGTCATTCTTCCTCCTACTTGGTACCTGGTTTTTTCTAAAAACCCTGCTGTATGTTTTGTGCTCAGAACATAGACGTCTCTGTTGTCCTTATACCGAACCAGTAGTAACATATCTTTCCTAATGAAACATGATTGGTGTTCTTCTAGGTTCAATTCTGTTAGTTCCCGTGGTACTCCACGATTTGACTTTATCGTTCCAGTCATGTAGGTGTTGTTTCTTTCCAAATATTCTGCTAATCTCACCGAGACCGTGTCCGGACACTTAAACACGCGACGCATAATCATGGGACTTTTAAGCACGTACAGTTAATCGCTCGGACACTTAATCACATGGTCATTTAAACACATAGACATTTTGATACTGAGACACATAATCACATGGACATATGATCACATTGCGCTTAAAGTGAATTCGTGTATTATCACAAAGTCATCGTTAAAGGTAGAGGTTGCAGTAAAAGCACAGAAGAATGTAAAAGTAAAAAATTTAAGAATTTATATACTCATAAAACATACATATATACATTTGTTATTAAAATCCGTTAGCAAGGGTGATCAAATATTGAATTTTATTAGCAGGATCATAGCTTGCAACTATTCGCTCGACTCTGGTATTAAGATCTCTGTATTTTCGCTTCTGTGGAATTCGTTGACCACTCATATGCTGTAAATAATATGAGTGTTGCAATGAAATTTCTTTTTGCAATCCATTCAAATATCGCCAAACTGTAGGATGACTGCATTGAAATAACGACTGCAATCCAAAATGCCAACCTTCACCAGCATTGGTCGTCCTTGCTAATCCTTCTGTGACAGATGTGTGGTGATTCCAAATTTCTGGGCTGAAAAGCGAATTCCGGCGGCGACCATTCCGCATTTGGCGTCCGCGAACGAAAGTGAATTCGAAATAATTCAAAAATTCTTCCGTTCTATCTGTAACAATAGTTGTGTTTTGGTCATTTTTAAATGTACATTGTACATACCAATGTCTGGAAATTCTTCTGCAACTTGTAAGAAACCATTTTCTACATCGTTAAGTGGTAAAAGTGCTAAGGAGAACAGCATTCTAACGGCTAATGCAAAATTATTTGTGTTTTGCTCATAAGCGGTCTTTAGTCCAATCGTTTGAAGTTTTCTAAGTCCGGCTTGCCTCAGATGAAAAAGGCATCCCGATACGTTGACATTCTGGAAGACTGTCCGGAAAGCATTCATTGCGCCCATTTCGAAGTCAGTGAGAACTTCGGAAGGATCGGCGCCAGGTATTAAATCTTTAATTATGTTTAGCAATCGGACGTATGTGGCTTCCGTTTTATCAGGCAACAGTGCGAGAATGCATGGAAAAGCTATACCAGCTTCTTGAACATGAATGCTGTATAATTGAAAAAAGAGCTCCGGTACTACTTTAAATGTCCCATCTGCTTGCCATGAAGTACGTGATTCCAATAAACGGAGGAGATCTGCGTGACCAAATATTAATATTCTGTGTTCGTCCTCCCGCCCTGAATCATGCAACAGAAAATTGCCATATTCTGGAGGGATTTCAAAATTTTTTGTTCGCGGATTAGGTGCTGCAACGTTATGTTTTCCTTTGGCACGTTGAAGAGCTTTTTGCAACGTAGGTTTCTTGGGAAGTACGCGTTTTACGGTATCTGGTAAACTTTCTACGACATTGGCCGCCACAGCTTTCGGAGTTGCACCAACATCTGACATCAACTCCTTCATTTTTGCAACAGCATTACTAGCTGCAATCTAAGAAAACTGTGTTAGGATCAGTGTGTTAAAGCGACGGCCACACGTTCAAACTTCACCTAACGCTTACTTGTGCATTACTTGTGCTTACCATTGCATTCAATCTCGATTAAAACTTTAATGTGGATCAATGTGCTTGACCACCATTGCAAAAACAATCGTTTCTATGCAAGTTAGGCAAGATTAATTTACTCAAAAAACGATGCATCCGCACGGCAGTTAAACTTAGGATCAGGATCAAAAGTTTCATAGTTGTTTCTGTTCTACACAGAAAAAAATTAAAAAATCAACATTTTATTTCAATAAGGTGAGCAAAAACAATTGTAACAGCAACAAATCATTTATCACTGGTAAAATTGATTTTTTTTTAGGAGCAAGCTCTTCCACACACAGATGATTAAATACTGAGGTTTTTGCGCAAAATATACCGTGCAAGCAAGTGTTAGGGAAAGTTTGAACGTGTGGCCACCGCTTAACGAATGGCAGTGCAATGTAAAAATGCAAAGCCAGTTCAAAATTGCAATAGAGATCTACTTACTCGAAAAGGCTGTGTATCGTGGGTGTGGTCACTTGGATGTTTCACAATTCTGTTATCCTTTGTATGAATGACACTATTGCACTTCGCACTTTGAAACAATTTACATCTCCAGTGAACATTCCCTGAACTTGTTTCCCGTAGCCGTACATACTCGTTATTATTATAAATAACTGTTGGTTTTCCTTTCGTACTTTTTCCAAATTTGAAGTCCATGTTGAACACTGTAACTGTGACGAACAAGCACAATACTGATAGCAATAAGAAATTTGAAGCTATTTATAGGCTTAGGATTAGGACTAGGGATAATGGCCATACCCCTCATTAAGGAATCGCAGGTAAGATGAAATTCCCCACGTTAACCACCATATTTAGTTTTAATTTTATTTTAAATTATTATTGTTTTTCAAATGAAATGTGTTTATACATCTCAGTATCTAAAAGTCCGTGTGCTTAAATGTCCGTGCGATTAAATGTCCGTGTGATTAACTGTCCGCGTGGTTAACTGTACGTACTTAACTGTCCGTTGATTATATGTCGCGTGTTTAACTGTCCTATATTCCACCGAGACATACCAATTGTCCAAAATAACCGTTCGACCTGTATGCAGTAGAGTTTTGAGAAGATAAACAACAATTCTTTCAGAAAGTGACAAATTCTGATAACCAGCAACATCTGCCACGTCGTAGAAGTCACGTCCAATATATAGGCAAAAGTTCCAAGTATACCCCCTCAATGCAGAATCACTTGGGCAAAGTGCAAATATTTTTATCCCGAATCTACTCCTTTTTGACTTCATAAATTGTCTGAAATGTAAGCGACCTTTATATAACAGTAAACATTCATCGACAGCAAAATTTTGTCCCGGATCTATGACATTTTTGCACCTGTCGATAACAAGAGTAAAGAACTCTTGCAGACGTTATAGTGGTTGGTCTCTTCTGGCATTTTCGGGAGAAGAAAACCTTAAAAATTTCAAAATACTCAAAAACCTGTTCCGACTCATGATGGATTTATCAAAAACTTTAGGCCCCGAACACAAAACGTCTTGACTCCAATAATCAGTAATCCTGGGCAATTTTACAAGCCCCATCACAAAATTTAACACCAAAAAAATGTACATATCCGCTCTGCGAACATTTTTCCACACAAGCCCGAATATTACTGTCGTGTCTTTATTTTGAAAGTGCATTGATGCCCTTCGATTTGTCCAAGCACATAAATTGTCTACAATTTCTGGTGTCACAAATGTTTCAAAACACGCTGCCGGACTTGCACAGCGTTCAAAATTAATTTCCGGATTTACGTCAAATAATTGCTGAAAGGGATAGTGGGGATGCGGTAAATCATCAGCAAAGGGGTCCGAAATGATACTCCAGCCATCCATCTCTAGGGTTTCTGGTTCCTCGTTTTCTTCTTCAAACTCAGAATAATCACTTCCACTCATTTCATCACCAGAACTGTCTTCAAATTCGTCTGTATTCGGTGGTTCATACTCATTATCACTGATGTCACTCTCATTATTATCCGATGAAGAAGACATTCTTTACACAAGTAAAACCAGCAAAACTCAAATTACAGGTAAACAATATGTTTCCATGGCAACGCACTACTAGGCTTACTAGACTTCTATGACATATGGTACTGGTGATCAGAATTTTTATCTCTGAAAGAATTGTTGTTTATTTCTATAAAACTCTACTGCATATAGGTCGAATTGTTATTTTGGATAATAATTGGCATGTCTCGGTGAGATTATCAGAATATTTGGAAAGAAAAAACACACATGACTGGCACAGTGCTATTCACAAAATAAATTATAAGGGGTGGCTATGGAAACAAATGAATTGCAATCTGTCGAAAGAACGCTTATCCAAAGTTGGTTCGCAAAGGACATGTCATCTGTCATTTTACCTGGAGACCATATCCGAAAATCTTATACTTGGTTCAAAAAAGTGAGATTTTTCCACCCCCAACTGCCAATCCCGTGATCCGATCTACCCTAATAAAATAGCATTCTACGGCAAGATTTTTCAGTCGGATAACGGTCCAATAAGTTTGAGTGAAAAAGTTCAATTCGTTCTCAAATTATCTATATCGTACCTACAGTTGTAAGTCCGAATGAGCGAGCAAATATCAAGAGTAAATAAGTACCACACATGTATTTTTGCGTCAAAAAAATATAACCTAAACCCGGGTATATAGTGCCGATTTATAAATTTAACGATTCGCATGACTTATATCTAAGGTTAAATCTGGTATTGTAGCAGAACATCTAAAAATGACATGGTTTTGAAGGGGTTAAGCGAATTCTCGCACCGCTCAATGAAGTTAAAATATACTCGTGGCCACATCTGCTGGGGAATAACAGAAACGAAGATAGGACATAATACATTTCATTATTATTGGTGGTTTTTCGTCGATTTAATAAGACAGGATTTTTATTATAGCGAATCGGACTTAAACACAACTTAGTGCTTATGTGTATTTTTCAACTTACATGAAGTTATACCGACACAAATATGATAACTTTTACAATGCTGGACATTCCATCGACTTCGAAGGAGTTTTCGATTTGCTTAAGAATTCGCTTACATCTGCTCTGTCGTAATATTGATCGAGGTTTTCAGAGCACAAACTTGAAGCACCTTTGTAAAGTATTGCGCTGTGCCCGCAAGTCTGAGACTACTCCCCTTTGGAAACTCCAGGAATTGTTCCGTCACCGTAACGTTAAGCCCGGCGAATGGGAATGGGACCGATTTGGCTGAAATTTGGAACATAGGCATCTCGTAACCTAATTTAGATGTGAAAAGCTTTTGGAGCCAATCGTGAAGAAAGGCCTTCAGATTCTACTTCCAAAGATGTATTCACTGTCGGTGCCCTTTTGACCAAAAACTAAAAATATCGAAATTTTTATCGAACTTGACTGCAATTTTGCACATGGGGATTGTATTACACGTCGAAGCGCTGAACAAATTTTGGATTCAATCGACCCACGGAAGTGCCGTTTTGGCACACCAATTTCCAAATTTAAAGTTATTCTCTCATTTACCCATCCAAAACTAATTTTTGAAATATTTATTGTCAACATCAGAAAGGTCTTCAAATTCTGGTTTTAAGCGAGATAAAATTTATTCGGATTTAGTACCCTTTGGGTAGAAAAATCGTAATTTTGTAATAACGCTGAAACCAGCTTATAGCCCAAACTACTGGACCGATTTTCCCGAAATTTGGTACAGGGAAGTTAGGTGCCATTTAGGCATATCAACTTTAAAATCTTAAACACAAGTCTCGGAAATCAAAGACCCACGCGTTGGGGAGGTTCCAGCCGCTTCTCTGCTGCCATTTTTTTTGTTTCTATTTTCGCTTCGTTGACTGGGCTATTCTGTAACGAGACTACACGTAACGTTCGCCAGTGCTACGTCACGCCTAGTGTTCTCAAGGGTTACGTCACTCCTAGTGTTCTCTAACAACTCTTTAAATGTAAAACTATCGCAATAAGTAGTGGCCATAAGTTGAATTAAAGAATCATAAGCGCAAGTATTAAATAGTGTTACTGAGTAACTATCTGTAATTTTTATCGGCTGAAGGTTATCTAAATATCCATTACGCAAAATACCAACCGGGTTTACTTTTCTTAAAGATGAAAAATCTGCTTGCAAATGTTCATCCTTTTGTAATAGATGCAGTCCCTTTTCAAATTATTTCGTATTCCACAATGGTCACAAGCAATATTTGAAAGCTTGTGTGATGCTTTGTATACGTTTGTTTGCTTCGTGTGGTTTTTATAATTCTTGTTCTTCCACTGTTTCTTCCAATTTACTTTATTGTCAGACCCGTGGTTGTTTCGGCTTTCAGCTTTACTTCATAGTCGAGGAGCCTGGTCTTCACAAATGCGACGTTTAAATTGTTTTCACTGAGAGTCTCAAGGGCCGTGATAACACCGTCATAAGAAGTTGGAAGAGCGATTAAGAGATGCGATACCTTGTCCATTTGATCCAATTTGGTGCCAGCCGCAATTAGTTCCGCAATGATTTCGTCGACTCGAGTAAAATGTTGTAGAAGCGTTGCGTCGCCTTGAAGTTTCAAGGTCAGGAGTTTCTTCCGCAAAGCAAGCTGTGTAGCGAGACTTTTTCGTTCGTTAGATGACATCTAAACTTTTGAAAATTTGTGCAGCTAATTCTTCATGCTTTGCGAATCCAAGAAACGAACCACTCAAATACTCAACAATTGTACTTCGAGCTAGTAAGTTTTTCTTTGTCCACTGCATATCCGGTTGTTCGGGAGGATCCATTTCCACAGTGTCCAACACTTGTAACTCGCATAGTAAAGGTTTCATTCGAAACTTCCACACACTGTAGCGTTCCCCATTGAAAGGATGAATATTCCTTTTGTTGTTTTTTAAATCCATAGCTTGGGTTACTTGCACAACACACGCACTCAAAATAATATCGCGTTAATTGCAGTGCTGGGTTCCATAACCTGTTGGGATATTGTAATAAAACAAAGTTGAGGGAGAATATGTTTATTGCTTGATGTACAATAAAAGACTAACTAGTCAGAACCCTTTGTTCTTGCTCCTTGATAAAACAGAGTTACATAAGGATCTGATTCATCGATACAAAACACACTGTGTTACAGAGTTTAATTTTTGCATCAAATGTTAGATAATGTCAGTATGCACTACTACTAGGTGCGGATTGATAAAATCTGCACCCTATTCCACCAGTAAGACCAGCCGCCCGTACAGACACATTAACGTGATAAACATCTACAAGGATACACATCGCATTGATGTACATCTTCCAGGCCTCCCCTACATACCCATTAACGTGACAAGCATCTGCGGGGGTACACATCGCCTGGACACCCGCAAATTACATATTTTTATTTTTAAGTCAAACGTATGAGATAAAAAGTCAAACGTTTGAGATGATAAGTCAAACATTTGAGATAATAAGTAAAACGTTTGAGATAATAAATCGAAGTTCGGTTTTATTTTGTGATGACGAAAACATCTCCAAACATTAGATGGATTTAAGTTTAAGTTAATGGACAACACTCACAGTGGTTTTTGAATGTTCATCAAGGTGATCCAAAATAAGTTGGTCGAAGGCATGCACCTCTATTTTTCTTATTTTCAATACTGCGCAAGTAATATGATGTGCCGTTGAAATCAGCTCGTCTTTCTCAACCAAAATATATGAAGTTTTCACGTGTACGTGGTTTCCGCTAAAGTAAACTCCCTATGGACTTTAGTGGAGACCTGTAACTTGGCAGGGTGCGTTTGCGCAAGAAAAATCGGGTACCGTTGTACTCAGCTCATCATTCTGAACGAGAATATATGCAGTTTGAGTACCTACGTACAAGGCTTCCGCTAAAGTAAAGTTGACCCAAAAAAATTAATATCAATTCCTCATCGTCCATCCGAGAAATCTCTGGCTATTACATGACTTGGCGAGAATAACGATATGTAGAAGTTGTTTGTGTAATAAAAGTAAAGTCGAAAATACTGCATCGATGTAATGTGGGCACAAGTTTCTATTGTCCTTGAGCCCTACATGCATTTACAATAGTACCCTAATATTCTTGTTCGAGAATTGATTTTTGGTTGATATTGTTAAAATAAAAGACCGATTGAAATAATTCAATATAGTTGAGTTTATTGAGCACCTCTTAACTTGTCAAAGGTTGACTTGCGTTGGATATACAAAATATAATTGGAGTAAACAACACGTGCAAAAATACAAAAGAAACTTGAGAACAATGAAACACTAGCTGCCGCCATTCTTCTGGGAAGAGATTAACTTTGGCGGCGGCGGGAAAATACAAATACATGTATGATAATTTTGATATTTTTAACATATATTAAATCCACATATCATGGCGCTTAGAAAAAAATCTTGATTCCATTTTGGCCCTTATAATACCTGGCCATTCGTCGTTGATAAATACATCATAGTCTCTGCTTTTTGACGTGTGCAGCTCATTTATCTTTCAGATATTTTAGTTTGATAACTGCCTAAGGTTATCAATTCAAGGTCTTCCATTTGCAAACGCGGGAAGTCCATGACAATATGCGCAGAAGCTAGTTTCCAATTTGTATGGGAGATTAACGAAAAACACGAGACAAGGCAGGTAACATTGTCCATTACAGAAAATTCCTCCAATTTTTGTGCGAACATATTATCTAATTGATATAATTATGTAGAACAAAAATTCTTCATTAGGTGAATGAAGAGCACCAAATGGTCCTTTGCTTAAAATATGTAAACATCGTATTTTCTTCCAAATCTGTTCTAAAATCTGCATATTCTAAGCAGATTTCACAGGAGTGCTTTTGCAACATCTTCCTCATCAAATAGCCACAAACATAAAAGAAGGCATTTTGTTGTGGCAATTCTTCCCTTCTGTACTCACAGTCTTCTAAACTGATTTTAGCCCCTGCTTCAATCGTGTTTGTAGAAAAAATAGTGTCTGATATGCGGGTTAAAAGTGATTTTATTTTGTTCGAAGGGATGATCCACTCCGCTGCGCGTCGTGTCCCAAGCTTCTCTTCTCACAAAATAAAATACCACTTTTAACACATATCTTAAATAACTATAGGTACTGAAACACTTCATAATTTAACTTCCATCGTCGCTATAATTAAATTTCCATTAAAACGGTCGCCGGTCTTGAGCGCATGCGCTACCTCGGTTAGAGGAAGCTCTGACAGTACGGGTAACGCTGCACCACGTTCTCTTACATCGAGATTCCGCACGAACTGCATCGGGCTCGTCGTTAATAAGCTTAAGTTCACGGGAATAGTGAAGGAATAGGCTAATCGTCCCTTGGTGGACCCTTTTCGAGCTCGGGCGCAGAATCTTCCCGGTCGTGGGTAATAACGACCAGGATTTTGCCGTGAATTGGCACATATAAATTCGTGACGCAGGAATTAGAGGTAAAATGGCCGCACCTGACCGAACCCCCTTTAATATCTCTTTATAGCCAGTCAGCTGTTGTCTCAAATTATCTCCGGAACATAACACCAGTCTGCGATTCCTCATTGTCCTCGTGAAGTCATTCCCAGCAGCCCTGGACAGGAATCAGGATTTTAATCCCGAGAGTAAGGACATCCCCTCCAAGTAGGTCAAGGACGTCACTCCGAGTTGAACGGTCGCCAAAGCGAGAGACGTCAATTGTCAACATAACCTAACCTCCAAATCGATCTGTCAGATCTCGAAACCTGGGGAAGTCTTGATCAGAGTGTGAGATCAGCTCCAGCGAGCAACTCAATTAGCAGTGAACCTGTATTTATCCCGGAAGGTGGTACTAAGATAAGTCAATTTATTTATAAGTTAATTGGAAAACATTGTTACCTGTAAACTAATGTAATTGCCCTACATATTCTCCATTGAACACCGATGTGATAACGAACTGTGATACGACAAATAAGTGAGTAGGGAACAGTCCACGAATAACTGTCAATTAGATTCTGTATTGTTATAATTTAAGTGTTTATTTACTTGTTTTACATTATCAATTTTAATACAGGCTTGTATTTAACCGAAAGTCATTCCAGTATTATTTCCCACCGTCCTGAAAAGGACAAACCTCGACGACTAACATCTTCTCTAGGTAACCGCCATCACTATTACAGACCTAGCAACTGGCGACAACAACTAAATTTGTTACAGTACCTACATGACAAAATGAAAAAAAAAACACCTACTTCTCATTATTAACAATCTAGTTGGATCATCCAAGGCTGGCTTTTTGCCACTTCGTCCAGTTACAGTTATGCAATTAACACATCTTCAGAAAATAATGCAAGCGCTAATTCTTTTACAAAAAGAGCTGGTTTCTTTTTTCTCATGATGTTGTCATATACGTTACAAGGTGAGGAAATGTTATCTCCTAAATGGACCTGAAAGAAATTACTTCAGTGCCTGTTACCTTACCCCTAAAAGGGTTAATATTCATACAATTCCATCAATCCTTGTCCCTGGGATTAGAGGCAAATTACCTGTTAAATTGTTCACTTTATTTGACAAAAAAAAACTTGATGATGTTTCATGCGATAATTTGTCCATGATCTGCGTATTTTCATTTTCTGGTTCATTGTTTTTATTCTTCATAAGTTTCTCTTGGAGGCCTTCCAGATGTTCTTCTTTACGTGCCAATCTCCTTTCAACGTGTTTTACCTTATTATTAATGATCTCCATTATTTTCTCACCGTTTGGGGTGGACTTATTCTTTTTCTTTTCTTTATTTCCACCTCTAATAACATCTGATTTCTATAATTATTCAACTTGCATAATCATTTAAATGATACCGTGCCAATAAATTTTACCATTTTATCTTTCTCCTCGGTGGCCTCTTGGCTTTAACCCTTTAACGGGCAGAACCCCGGGGCTTTTTCAATTTAATTTTTTTGTGGTCAGAATGTTAGAGTGGAACTTTAGTAACCGCCAATGAGGTTTGAAAGTCTGAAAATGCCCATAGGTTTTTTGAAAATGCCTGGTAAAAATAGATACCACTGAGCATTTGGGATAAAAAAAAAATCAAGATTTTTCTGGTACACATGGTTACCATATTTTGTTTATTGCACAAATGCTGCATAAAACATCAATAAATCTAAGGACAGCAAAACGAAAAACAAAACAATACAAAAGAACAAAAAAAATTCAAAAAACATACATACAGGACGACAACAAAACAAAAAAAACTGTTCAAATGAACACAAAAGAATCAAAAAACATAACATACAGGATATTTTCTGGGACGTCCTGTGTAAGTATCCTAATCTTTGGCAAATACATCAGACTATAATAATTATGAGTAATACTTATAATTTGTGGAATGGTTCGAAACACTTGACACACAAGGCCACATTGCATTCCTTGCAGGAAGTAGTTGATCTTTTCTGTTGTTTGGAAGTACTGCAGAAGGCACACCGTCTGCTTGTACCTTTGACAGGAAGGTGTTTGCCCACGTTATTCAGTCTCATGGAATTTTTGACTGTCGCTCTTCCGTCAGGATTGTTTCGCTTCCTTCCTTTTCCATACTGAGAAAATGGTCCTGGTTTGCGTCTTCCAGAGTAGGCGCCAATGAGCTGGTCAGCTAATTTTGATCTGAATTGTAGATGAGTTACTGGTTTCGATCCTGCCTTTTTCATCTCATTTTTATAAAGTGTAAAACTATTCACAATGCATGTGTCAATGCAATAATAAAAAATTCTAAGCCACCAGCGTCTACTCTTCCAAGATATAGAGTAGGCTGAAAGCAATTGGTCAAACCTGTCTACTCCCCCCATATATTCATTATATCCAGCTGTCGATTCGGGACAGTTCACTTCCTTTCTTGTTCCATCTTTCTGAGTTCTCAACACTTTGCTCAATTTCTTCGGATTATACCGGGTGGACCAACACTATTGCCCACCCCAAAAATTGCCCTTTACCTTGTAGCTAGAGTTTTGATTTTTCTACAGTGTGAATGGGTACTAAAAACCCTTCAGATGACTTAAAAATTTTTTTGATTGGCCCAAAAATGTGACGTCACGAGATTTTCAATTAGGCTATTTTCATGAAATAAATAATTTTTGCCCACAGGTTGGTTATTTAGGGCCTTAAGATCACGCTAAACTGATTATTTAATTTTTTGGACATCAGGTTACGTTACCAAACTGCAGAAGCTAAAAATCTCGTCAATTTTTGTCACAAGTCGCCTATGAAACAATATCTAATCATAGCGAGGTATGTCCTTTATCGATCGGCGGATATTCAGAAATGTCAGTGTCAGCTTGTCATGTCGACAAGGTCATCAAACCACATTATTTTTAATTTTCGAATTCATTCAATTAATCAATTAATTATCCCGGAAAATTATTCAAACAAAACGCCCGAGGTTTGTTTGAAACAATAAGCGCGTGCGTAGTTCCATATCGAGTGTCAAACTAAATCACACAACCTCGTTGGAAATTTATCCAAATTTAATTTACAACCAACACCACGTACGTTTTCGTTTACCCATTACCCATCTGAAGGGCCTTCTGATTTGGTAAGTTTTTGGAATTTCGGTCGAGGATGATTTGTGTGAACCTAAAACCTAACAGCATTGTTGGTGGTAGGTATCTACTCTGCAGAAGACCCATTAGATAATAAAGAAGCTTACTTTCAAGTGTGGAAGATTGGTCCACTGAAATTGTTGATAAAATTGAGCCTGTTCCTGTTGTTGTTAGATTTGACTCCTAATAATAAAAGCTATTCAAAGCATGTTGTAACTTAAATAAATTGTTGAAATTCATGATGTGATAGTGCTCGGGATTTACTTAATTTCATAACGGTGGGTAAGTATTAACCTACCTCCTGAAATATCAAAAATTAAGACCTCACGATAGATTATTTAGCAATTTTTATTATTTTATTAATCAATTTAATCAGACAACTTGCAGTTTTGCGGTGTTTACAAACAAAGCGTCACTAATTTGACACTGTTCATAGGTTGTACACTTCCACTGAGAAGAATCGTCCAGGTTTGTCGATTAGATGACACTCCCCGTGACAACATTTTTGAGAATCAATTATTATGTTGCAAACAGGCTGTCTGATGAGGCTTGCAGAATACCTACCAAGAGTCCACACACTGCTATTATTAGATTTTGGGTTCACAGAAAGGCCCCATCTGTTTATTAAACATTTTTGGTCACCACCTAAAATTTTCAATTTTACAATTAAATAAATCGACCTAAATTCCAAAAACTTACCAAATCAGAAGGCGTACAATGGAGAAACGTACTTGGTGCTGGTTGTAAAATAAAGTTGAAAAAATTTCACCAAAACGAGGTTATGTGTTTGACGCCCGATAATGGAACTACGCACGCGCTCGCGCTTGTTTGAAAGACCTTCACGGGGTTTTGTTTGAATGATTTTCCGGGAAAATTAATTAATTAATTGAATGAATTCGAAAATTAAGAATAATCTGGTTTGATGACCCTGCCGACATGACAAGCTGACACTGACATTTCTGAATATCCGCCGATCGATAAAGGACATACCTCGCAATGATTAGATATTGTTTCATAGGCGACTTGTGAGAAAAATTGACGAGATTTTTAGCTCCTGCAGTTTGGTAACCTGATGTCCAAAAAATTAAATAATCAGTTTAGCGTGATCCTAAGGCCCTAAATAACCAACCTGTGGGCAAAAATTATTTATTTCATGAAAATAGCCCAACTGAAAATCTCGTGACGTCACATTTTTGGGCCAATCAAAAAAATTTTCACGTCATCGGAAGGGTTTTTAGTACCCATACACACTGTAGAAAAATCAAAACTCTAGCTTCAAGGTAAAGGGCAATTTTTGAGGTGGGCAATAGTGTTGGTCCACCCGGTACATTGTACTGATAACATTCACTGATTTACTTCCTCTGTCCTTCCACTTCGAAACAGAAATTTGTCCGCTGGTTGCTGTACTTATGTCACCTACTTTCATTTGCTTGTCTTGCTGCAATGTATTTTTTGGGAAAAACTTTCTAGTTTGCCTTATAGTGGCACAAGAGAAAAATTTCTTCACTAAAAGCCTTTTCGCCAAAACAATCGAAGAAAAAAAATTATCAAAAAATAAACAATAGCCACAGCCTTCAAAAGCTACCACTAATTTATTCACAACACGCTCACCAAGAGACATATTGATATTAGAATTTGTTTTCTTTTCGGCGCCTTCATATAACGACATTCCAAGACAGTAACCAGTAACTGCACAAGCTACTACCCACATCTTGAATCCCCGCTTGATCGGTTTCATCGGCATGTACTGCTTTAGAGAACTCCTGCCTTTGTACCGAATCATGGATTCATCTATGGACAGGTATCGTGAGGGATGAAATATTAGCTTGAATCTTCTATCCACGTAATCTATAATTGGTCTCACTTTATAGAGCTTATCATACTCGGGACTGTCTCTTTTAGGCATTTTGGAGTTGTCATTCAGATGTAATAGTCGCGTAATTTTTAAGAAACGTTTGACTGTCATCACAGCTTGTATACGAGGCACACCAAAATTTGGGTCACTGTTCCAGTACAGTCGCATTGAAGGCACAGAATGAAATCCCATAATAACCAATATACCTATGTAGGCACAAAATTCATCCAATGTAAGATCTAGAATTTTGTTATTTTGACTGGCATAGAGATTTGATTGGTCAGTTATATAAGAAAGAAAAATATTGCTGAGGACTAATCTAAAAATGGCTATCGGCGTAAGTTCAGGAACTTTGTAACATTGCGATAATCCAAATGGCTTGTTGAAAACAAAATTTGAAAAATCCTTCGGGATCTCATCAGGGGGGTTGTTCCAATCATATATTCCTTCGTCTTCTGACGAAGACGATGCTACGGAACTAGCAGAAGATTCCATTTCTATATCAGAAAGAACTGGGTTGACAGTTTCCTCGCCACCTGAAGTTTCTGAGACATCTACCTCAAAGTCTTCATCTTCAACGACTTCCATGGCGCTTGAACTGCCTCTTGAACTATTCGCTGCGGATGTTCTGCCGCTTGCAGACAAGTTTGCTAGTGGAATATCGTCATCCGCATCAGAGTGTCCCTCGGCATCAGAGTTTTCAGCCATTTCATCATTTATGTGGTATTGCAATAAATACTCAACGTCCCTTGGGTCTTCCAAATTGAAATATTTTTTGGACTGCATCTGTATAAGCGAAGAAATGTATAAGAAATGAAATGTTCAGTGGTACATATGCATACCACTTTGTTTTCAGTAAAATATTTTCTTTGCCAACAACTGATTTCAAAATTTTACATGGGACCCAAATGGGGCACTTATTTGGGGACATAATGGATGTAATTACAACGTAAATTGGTTATTGACAGTAACAAAATAAATAATTGAGAGAACCTCTTCATAGGGGTTTTCTAACCTCAAATATCTATAAAATCAGTTTATAGGGCAATATTTGTTATATATTGTAAAACAAACAGCCAGGGGAAGAAAATAAGTGTATTTACTTACGTCTTGACCGCGTTTTGGCCAGCGGCAATGCAATATAACACCGAAAACCAGAAAAATTTTGATCCGTCAACGACTCAGACCGCCAGACACGCACCGGTAGTTATTTTTACCACTTTTTGACATTTTGTCAGATTTCTTCGTTTTATTTGCGGGAGGTTTGAAATATGGTATGACTAGTGATGCAAAATTACCGGTAATTTATTAATCGGTAATATTACCGGTAACATTGGTAATTTTGGTAATTTATAAAAAAAATTTAATTTTCATTAGGTTATAATATTTACTAATGTATAATGTAAGAACGGGAAATATAATAGAACATAAACAATTTTTAAGTTACATATCAGTACGTAAAATGGTGGATAGGGGCAAATCATCTTCATCTTCGTTTATATCATCTTCTGCTTCTTTCTCTGTAACAAACAACTAGGACGAATCTTCAACTTCTTCTGGATTCATTTCATCGTCTTCCTCCACTGTTTCCTCGGCTGCTTCTAAGCTTTCATGTTCCTTTTCTAATGAATCCCCTGCATTTAATAAATTATAGTTATGGGCTATGTACAGGGTGTTATTTTTAAAACTTCCCACCTTGAATATCTTTGGAGGTAATAAACATTTTGAATTGAAATAAAAACTGGACAATCCCGCACGAAGGGGGACACTTGCGCGCATATTCAGGGAATTTTTTCCACTTCCGGTTTAACCGGAAATGACCCTAACTTTGTTTTTTCAAATGGAATGACACCTTTTTCTCAACGGATTCGGAATCTACGATTTTTTCTGAGTTAGAAACACGTATCATACTTGACCGGAAGTGCAGTCACGGCCACCCTAGATTTTCAAAAACATCGATGAAATCGGTGAAATATTGAGATTTTCGAAAAACGCAAAAACACGTCAAGTTAGTTTTTTTGATGCAAATTTACCTGAGCAATTTCATTTTTTGATTTCTCTTATTTCTATCAAATTTTCTCTTACCTCACAATCTGTCAAAATCTCAAAAGTAAATAAAAAGAAAATGTCAATGGGCAGATGAATTTGCATCGAAAAATTAAAGTAGACGTGTTTTTGCGTTTTTCGAAAAACTCAATTTTTCACCGATTTCTTCGATGTTTTTGAAAATCTAGGGTGGCCGTGACTGCACTTCCGGTCAAGTATGATACATGTTTATAACTCAGAAAAAATTGTAGATTCTGAATTCGTTGAGAAAAAGGTATCATTCTATTTGAAAAAACAAAGTTAAGGTCATTTCCGGTTAAACCGGAAGTGGAAAAAATTTCCTCTATATTCGCGCAAGTGTCCCCCTCCATGCGGGATTGGTCAGCGTCTATTTCAATTCAATATCTTTATTACATCTAAAGATATTCAAGGTGGGAAGTTTTAAAAATAACACCCTGTATGTTAGCTTTCCAGCTCTTTCCACAGTTAGTCGATTCCTTCTTGGTCTATGAATAAAGCCATACCTTTGTAGGAAAATGTTTCGTTTAAATTTATTATTAAATTTGCTGCATACTTACGTACTAAATGTCCTCTCAGTTGCTGCAGTCGACGAAGGTAAATTTAAAATATCAATGGCTAACCTGCTTAACTTGGAACCAGAACAAATTCCGGCCCACCACACAATTCCACTCATAGACTTTTCGCTGTTGATGACAAATTCCTTTGCAAAAATGCCGGCTCTAATTTTATACTGCGCAAGGGCTTCCATTATTAGGTTTACATCTGGAGAATATTTTGGATGGTTTTTTGCAGTTTCGTATATAAATTCAGTCGCAATTAAATTTTCTGCCTCCGTAAAATTTTTCCCGCGTTGACTTGGCTCCAATAAGTCAGTAGCAAGGTGAACAGGTTTAATATATTTATTTGCCCTTTTCCCAAGAATGGAGCACATCGCCTTATTCTCTTTTTCCAAAGCAGGCGTCGAAGTTTTATGAACTAACACGTTCTTCAATTCAAAGAAGCAAGTGAAAACTTTTGATATTTTAGGACTGTTGCTTTCAAATATGGTTATCCATTTTGCAATTGGTTCTAGCAAATCATATATAGTATCTACTTTTAGCCAAAATACGTTTTCCAGCAGAAGCTTGGCCGTTCTCTTTGAAATAACACTAGAGATATTAGGGTCATCGTCAACCGCTAAACTTTGCAGCGAGTGTTTGGTGTCTAAAAAGCTTTTCAGACAACTAACAAAGGAATGCCATCTTGTTTTAACAGGGAGTTTTAAAGATATATATCTTCCTTTTTTCTCCAACTGAATTTTTTCGAACCTTGCATGTAGAATTTGTGAATTTTGTATCTCAGTTACAATGGAAGTGGCGTTCTTCTTAAAAGTAGAAATACTCTCTATCTTCAAGATGTCTTCAACTAGAAGGTTCAGACCATGGCATATGCAACTATAATTAGTAATATAATTGTACTTGCTGCTAATTATTTCACGCGCTTTTTTTATGTTAGCTCCGCTGTCGGTGACTATACTTAAGAAATTGTAAGTACCCAGCTGCACTAAAATTTTCTCGATTTCTGATGCTAAGAACTCCGCTAAGTGTCTATTATCTTTGGTGTGCACAGTTTTGTAAAATACTGGGAGAGGTGTATTAATGATGTAATTAGATATAGAATCATTTCTGCAGTTTGACCATCCATCAACTTGCAAGGACAAGATGGGCGCCTCACTAATTTTTGAAGAGACTGCGTCTTCTACTCGCCTGTACTCAGATTCTAGAAGTGGGTATGATAACTGGTAACGAGTTGGAGGCTTATATGCACACCTTAGCTTTTTAAATAGATCCAACCAAACTTTTTTAGTTGTCATGTCTAACGGGGGCTCCAGAGACATAAATTGCTCTCGCGAGCACTTCATCAATTTTTTTGTTTTCATCAGCAGAGACGATGTCCAAATATGATTTTATTGTGCACTTTGAGCCAGAAATGTTAGAAATATTACTTGAAAAAGAACTAGATGGTCTGCTTAAGGGAACGGCCTCTAAGTCATCTGCTGATGTTTTCTTTTCAAAAACAGTGTCGCTATCACTGTCTTCTGAGACCAGATTTATACTTCCTGTTTGAGTATTGTTTGAGGAAAACTGTGCAGGCATTTTTCCTTTGCGAATAATTTTCAGTACATCGTCGGGCACTTTATTACATGACAGTAGATGTTTTAATTGCCTAGTGGCATTTCTCTTAAAGGAAGTCTTACAGTATTTACAAGTAAAATTGTCTTTGTCTTTCTGATCGTAGTGCCCCCAAACATTACTTTTGGGCTTGACCATATTGCCTGGTTTAAAAGCAAAATTGTTTAACAATAATTTAAAAAATTTTACCTACCAGCTAAAATTGTCGCAAAAGTGAAGTAATAAAACTCCGAATGAATTAAATTATTAAACTATTAAACATTTATCTCGATAGTTACGAACGCAACAAGCACGTGAGCAGAGCAGGCACCGTTATTTTCTAACAAAACTACAAAACGAACTGATTCCATCGGGGAAATCCCCTCAGTTCGGAGCCAAATGTTCTGTACTAGTCAAAACAAACTTCGGGCGACGGCCGGCGGTTCCGGCCGATCGGATATTAGACGTAAACATTAACAGCAAAAAAAAATTCAATGTTACCAATATTACCGACCTTGCGGTAATATTACGTAATATTACCAAAATTACCGGTAATATTACCGTCGGCATCACTAGGTATGACTATCGACCAGAGAGCGTTACCAGACCTATCTTGAACATAAGGATGCCAAATGCGTGTGATTCATATGGCTAACTAGACCGTAACGACTAGTGGTATATATGTGAACCACAGAGCGTTAAAGGGTTAAACTAATTTCTCACTAATTTTATTCTTATTACCTAATAATATCTTCCGCTACGCTCATTACGCGTTAGCATTTTTTTTACAAATCAATTTTCCGCTTCCCAATTAGATAAATTGAGAAGTCTGTGATGGGTTATATTGATAATAGTTGTCAAAATATCGTTGTTTTTCTAAGAAAAATCCTAAAGCCTACGCACAATTTATTTATACAGGATTTTTTCAATAAATTTAAAATATCGTGGTTTTCTTGCGTGCATAAATAAAATGGTCTATTCCATCATTTGCCTAAAATTTTTGTGACCAAAATGGTATTTCAATTTATTGTCACGCCAAAAATAAATGGAAATTGTCCATCTAATTCCTGCTTAAATTCTTTGAATTTTGTGGGTTATTTCCTGTGGATTCCATCTTCAGTAGTTTCCCATCTTAAACCAACTAAAACCTAAAAAGCTTCACGGAATATTTCTGGTTATTTCCGTTGTAATTCCATCTTCGTCCATCGAAACTTCCATGTAAACCAGTTAAAATCCAAGGAAAGGACCCCGCACCATCCTTATGGGGAAATGGCTTTCTGTGGGTTTGGCTGAGATTTTAATATGTTGTAGATTTTGACCTCCTGGTCAAAAGTTATCATTGCCAGGAAGCAATCGTACGGACAGTTTTTGCTGCAGAGGGTGCCGAAGATAAAATTTTCCCATAAGAATTACATGCAACGAACATTAATTCGCATTTTTGCCATCCCTGTTAAAAATGACCATCAAAAACCATCAAAAATGTTTGATGGTTTTCACCTGGAATAATGTAGGTTTTTGTCCCAAAAATTCCCATTAAAATCCACAAGAAAAATAAGGAATGTAAATTCTCACAAAAACACACATTTTATTATCTCTCATTTGGAAATTCACACAAATACACACATATAATAATTTGAGAATTACCGCTTCAAACCACCAAAATTACGACAATCCATAAATAACCATAAAAATTTCCGTGGCTGCCATTGGTTGCTGTCACTGCCATTTCCTGATGCGCTATTGGCTGCTTTGAAAAAGAGTTTTCTTAACCGTTTTGGTGTTTGTTAGTTCTGTGGCCCCTCTCACTTGTCGAACATTGAAAAAATGGAAACACCTGGAAAGAAACGCAGATATAAGAAATATCTTGAATCTCCCAATCCACAATATTTGGTTAGTGATAAAACTGTGCGCAGGTGGAAAGAAAAATTTGGATTCAATGCAGGATTGGGTATTGGGTTACTTTTTTGTGATGGTGTACCTATATATATAGTATTGTAATTACAGCAGACTGCAGCACCAATGAAAACCAAAATAAAACTGCAGGTGATTGCAGCCCCTCGGAAGATGAATCGACTGATGATTTTTATGACTCGAATTACATGGAGATCTCACCCCCAGTTTCTGTCACAGATAATTCCACACCACAAGATAATGATGTCAATAGTTTTGATGATGTTAACGAAAGAGACCAACTGACTGATGATTATAATGATGCATCAGGTGAAAACACAAATTATATTTTTGACAAAACAAAACTTACTGAGAAAGATGTTATGGCAATGGTCTATGCAATAAGCCTTCGCCATCAATTGAGCAATGAAGCAAGAAGTGACATTATGGAAATGATTCGGATTTGTGCTGGTGTAGACGAACAAGAATTAAGTAGTTCAAACTACTACTTCTCTAAAGCATTTGATCCAGAATACGATTCAATGAAAATTTCTTACTACTGTGGCTCATGCTATACAGTCTTCCCCCCTGGCAATGAAGTTGTAAAAGAAGAAATACGAGTCTGTAGTTGTTGTAATAATCCTGCAAATACTTCCGAGGATAATAACAGGTTTTTCATAACCATTGATACAACAAAACAACTCGAAGTCTTATTATCCAACTTGAAAAACACAAATAAATTTGATAGGCATGATAAATCAATTAATGCACTATTTGATGTCAGTGATGGGGGAATTTACAAAAGGCTGAAGACAGAAAATATTGACTTCAACTTCACATACAATTTTAGTACAGATGGAGCCCCCATATTTAAATCTTCTCGTTTAAGCATGTGGCCCATACAAATGATCATAAATGAGTTAGAACCCAAACAAAGATTTAAAAAAATTATCTTTGCAGGGATCTGGGTTGGGAAAGGTGAACCGAAATTTCAGTTAATGGAAAATTTTATGGATGCCTTTAAAAAGGAAGCATGGAAATTATTTGAAAACGGAATACAGGTCTCAATTGATAACATAATCGTAAATGTAAAGCTCTTACCGTTACTATGTTCGGTGGATTCTGTGGCTAGGCCTGTTCTTCAAAACAGAAGACAATTCAATGGCAGATTCGGTTGCAGCTGGTGTTACCATCCAGGTGAAATTGTAGGTCGATGCATGAAATACCCTAGACCAAAGCGTCAAGCTTCAGTTCGAAGTGCTGATTCTCATATGGCTGACGTGAATGAAGCAACAAGAGATATGTGTCCTGTGAGAGGTGTGAAGGGCCCATGCTCTCTTCTGCATCTACCTCATTTTGATATTGTTTGGTCCTTTCCCTGTGAATACATGCATGGAGTATTATTAGGTAAACAACTTAGTTGATGTCTATAGAAAAAATATGATAATGGTAATATAATTCCAGGGGTTGTGAGACAACTGGTTGAAATTTGGTTAACATACACACCAGAAAATAAGTATACCTATTATATTGGCAGGCCACACACTATGAAAAGTTTGAATGAACGGATGCTCAATATTCAAATTCCAGACGAAATTCATCGTTCTCCAAGGTCTTTAAACGAGCGTGCCAAGTGGAAGGCCAGCGAGTGGAGGTCTTTTCTACTGTTTTATTCTTTACCATGCTTGAGTGGTATTCTTCACGATCAATATTTGCACCAATTTGGCTTGTTGGTTACATCGATTTTTACTCTCCTGAAAGAGGAAATCCATGAAATAGATTTGGTTGTAACAGAACATAATCTAAATTTGTTCGTTAAACATGCAGAAAAATTATATGGTAAAGATGCAATGACTTTTAACATGCACTCATTGGTCCATTATACCACTTCTGTTAGGCAATGTGGTCCCTTGTGGGCAACTAGCGCGTTCCCTTTTGAATCTGAAATATTTTTGATAAAGAAACAAGTTAAAGGCCCAGTGGGTGTTGCCAAACAAATATCTAAAAAAATGATCAACACTAAAGTGTTTTTGAATAATTTGATTACAACCAACAAAAACTGCAAACTATATTGCGAAAAAATTTTTTTGCCCACAAAATATAAAAATGTTTTACAGTTTGAGGATTTAACAATTTTAGGTCCAAAAAGTATGATTTCCTTCTCAGAAATTGAAGAGATGATTGAAGTATCAAATATCTCGGCCAATGAGGTCAACTTTGAGTTAAGAAATGAAACATGTTTTGAATACAAAAAATGTGTCTATCAGCAAGCAGTTTTGCAAAGTGCGGCCCACCAACGATCAAAGAATAAATTCAATGCCATTATTGAAACCACTGCCGGTTATGTTAAAATTTTGAGATTAATATGTATTAATTCCGAACACTTTATGTACGTTCAACTAATGAAAACTGAAAAATTTACATGTGGCGATTTAGAAATAGATCATATACGCAAAATTATTAATTATGAAACAGACAAGACTTTATTCTTGCCACTAAATTTATATAAAAGAAAATGTATACTAATGTGCATTAATCATGCTACGTTTATAGCGAATTTTCCTAATACTTTTGAAATACAGTAAATTTTTCAGCTCGTTTTTCAGTAATACCTACCCATTTCAATAAAGAATTACCTCCTAATTGTTGACTTCTTTCCCAGAGCCATAAGTACATACCACCACCAGGTAGAACAGGAAGAACCTTAATTAACTGCCACCAAAGCATAACTTTCTGATCTAAAATGGGAACCTAGCTCTTTTGATTCAACACTAAATTGTCATAGTCATTAAATTAATTTCTTTAAAAATAGTTACAACAAATGTACGAAATTTAATTTATTACATTATATAACTAACAAACATCTTAAATTGACTGAAAAATGTATTGAGCCCTTTATAATGTTTATAAGATAAAAGTAAAAACTTGAAGTTATTCAAAAAGCCCTAACATAAGCTTTCTAATTACTGTGGTGGTGAATTCAAACATGCATACCCAGCAGCAATCTCACGTTCCAAAATGTTTTCTTCTAGAAGCATGTCTAGATAAAACATAATCTATAATTAGAGGGGACAGTGGAAAATTATAGAAAAATTGGATATTGGCCGGGAATCGAATCAGCTTCCCTCCCCCAACTAGGTGAGAACCCTACCTCACCATATTCTATTCTCAAACCCGACCACGATCCAATTAGCCTGCACAAGCTAGTAAATTTTACTCCCAATTTTACCAAAAAGCGGAAGTCACAAATTATCCCTAGTTTAAACAAATATTTTTGAGTACCAACCTTGTGTATCCTGACTTTTCTGTTCATCACGTGTATCTTGACTTTCCTGTTCATCATCCTGACTTTCCTGTTCATGACCATGTGTTTGACGACCATTTGCAGTGCCTAGATAACAATATTCATTAATTACTGTACTGTATATTATATAAGCACGCCAATAACCTTTTTCTACTGAATTTGGTTTCCTCTTAGTTGCACGTCGGACAGTTTCAGTCACTAAAATTAAAATACATTCAATGTTTTACAAACTGTAGACTACAACAAAAGTGAACAAAAGCAACCATATTCTAAAATGTCTCACCTGCTTTTTTTGGTTTTTCAGGTCTTTTCAAATCTTGGATTTTTTCATTTATAAGACGATCTATTGATGATAATATTTGGTTATGACTTTCCGGTGGGCAGTGACTATCTTGGAGCCACACTTTAAAGACATCTGAAAATAATACGATAGTATCATTAGGTACTACTAGGAACTTTCACACTCCCACTCACCCTGCATTGCTAGAATTCTTGTGGAATCCAGTTGCTTGACCGAACTATTTCGTAACACTTCTGTGCCGAATAAAGCCACTGCTAACTCCTTGATAAATATAGTGGGTTTTTTTTTTCGAAACACTGTATCGAACACAGACGTGGGTAAAAATATATTCCTGCCTAAGTGGACCTACAAATCATGTATACATATTACTATGTCTATAAATATGTAGGTAGTAGTAAATTCACAAATTTTCGAGTCACTACTGCCTTAATTATTAATTGATTGAATTGTTTTTTACCTGGTCATTTTTTCTTTCACAAATTCCTACTGGAGAATTTGCCTTCTCAGGAATTTCCAAAGATAAAGCTGAAACCCTTCTATTAGCTTGTAAAATGTTTATTATTAATAAAAAGCCTACCTTTTATTATATCAATAACACTGCCCACTTCATTTATTATGTTATTCTGAAGTTTATAATTTAGTTTTCGCAAGGTTGCATTCTCAGCCTCTAATTTTTCAATTTTCTTGTTATTTTCAGCTTCTAATTTTTGAATTTTCTTTTTATTTTCGGCTTCTAATTTTTCCATTTTCTTTTTAAGTTTTTCTATTTCTTCATCCTTGTCTTTGTAACCGTTGTCTCTGTTGGTATTCTACAATCCATGAATGTATGAATTAAATTTAAAACGAAAAATGTAGATATACCACATGTTTATGGCCGAATACTTTTTTGTTCAGCGGAATTTCAGGTATCTTATTTTCTCGTGTGGCGACCTCATCATCTTTCCTTTCATCTTCAGTCTCTGATGCCTCAGTCTCCGTAACGTTCAAATATTTAGTGTTCGGTAACTTAATTCTCCGTTCCTTTGCTTTTGCAAGTGTTTCATCACGTGTTTCTATAAAAAAACAATAACCACTATAATGCAAACCATAAAAAGCAACAATGAACTGAGAAAGGGCATGGAATAATTTTAGAAGTGATTTACTATTCAATATTTTAGGTTAAGGTGCAGACTGTAAAGGTATGTACAATCAATTACTTACCTCCTGTGCAAATAACAAAACCGCGATAATACTCCCCATCTTTATTATACTTCACTTTATACGCCTTCTTAGGGTTATATGAATCAACCTGGAACTTTTTGATGTCCTCAACGCGCACTATCTGTTGAACGTTGTCTTCAACGAATTTGACAAACGCATACAGGGCAGTCATTGTACTGGTTCAAATAAAGATGGTTCAAATCAAATGTCTGGAATATCAACTAACATGAAAATCAATGCAAAACACAAAATGGCTGCAGACGCTACCAATGGCTACCAACAGCAACAGCAATAACCGCCCAACCCGAACCGGTACCGCTACATCATCATTAAACAGGAACAGGAAACGAACTAATTATCACGTGTTGGAAGTTCACCATTCTCATTGGCCAAGCAACTCGATAAATCTCGAATAGAGCCGAAGGCGCGGAATTCAACAACTATTAGTAGGAATGCCTGGAAATTTACAGTGAGGAATGAAGAACAATTTATGGTCATTTCCACAAAGTCCCGTATTGATGAAAATGCATGGAAATTCACAGAGAGGAAGGAAGACAAATGTATGGTTATTTCCACAAAATTCTGTATCGATGGAATTTTCCGTCATAAACCATCTGAAGAACAGACACTCTGCGCTTTTCCATATAAAACCACAAAATATATCTGGGCCGACCATCTAATTTCACATAAAATCCGTAAGCATCCGTGAAAAACACATTTTTTAAAGATGGTTTTATACATGCCTTTTTGATGGTCATTTTTAACAGGGATCATAATTCCACAAGAAACTGTCTGTTCCCGTTCCTGCGTTTTCTTTGTTTGCTCAATCAAAATGTTTATTTTGTTTCCAATATTTGAAATCATATTTTTCAATTCGTCTACATTGTCCGACTTATTGACAACCTGCACAAAGCCGTAAGAGTTTTCCGGGCCGTAGGATGATTTTGGATCCACTAACATCATGGGAAAAACATTAACGTAATTTTCTGTGAAACATGTCAAATATTTTTTTATCTCACGGTAATTAACTTCCTCCATATCTAGTTTGGTAAGGACAGCAGATGTCATTTCTCCCATTACTGTTGCTGGTCTTAAAATGACGCTGACAATGTTCGATGTTGTTATTTGATTTTCATTCATAATTTTTGGGACTTGTGTTGGTCTTAAGGCTCCACCTTACTAGTTTCGAAGTGTATTAGAAACAAGCCTAAACGAAATTACCTTTTAAAACTTCAAATTTTAATTTGAAGAGTAGCTCGCTATTGATATAAGTGCAGAATTAATTACTCTATCCCGCTGAAATTTTACCTCCACCGTGCGAGACGGCGGCGGCGTCGCGGATTGATTTCAAATTGAAAAATTTTTTTGCTTGAATTTTCTTGGATCAATTTCTTTGCTCAAAAAGTCAATTTTTTCAAATGGAATGCCCCAACTATTTTATGGCACATGGATACAGAATTTAACTGTCTACCATTTTAATCTAAATGTTTGCCTCCGGAGTTTAACACTCCGCTAAAAATTGTGTCATAGAAATGACTTATACGTTGTCATCACAGTCATTTAAATAATTGTTACGTGACGTTCGAAAATAATAGTATATTATGAAATTAGTTTATAATGCAAGGGATTATGGCATGAGTGAATGCTTAGCGTATGAGCGTAGCGAATACGCTAATTTCACGAATGCCATAATTCCGCATTGTAAACGTATTTCATATACTATTTTGTCGTCGAACTAGCGTTATAATAAATCGGCAATTGATTTTTTAGAAATTTCATTTCTACGAAATATAATTATTTGTAGTAGGTAACCTGCTAAAACCAACCCTTGATAAATGTGGTTGCTAAGTTTAATTAGAAATGTCAATTCAACTTTTTTAAACAAACTTTAAAATAAGATGAATTCTGATGAAGATTTGTTATTATGTGACCAAATACTCAAAAAAGCTGAAGAAGCTGAACTAAGTCTTATTCCTAAAAAGTCGGAAGTGAATTACAAGAAGGAGTACGACAAGTTTTGGCAATGGATGAGAGCCAACAATACGGAGGCAGTAACAGAAAAAGTTCTGCTTGCTTATTTTTTAGATCAGGTAAATTAATAGCTATTTTTTTATTAGTCGAAGGTTTACAAGTCTTCATCGTTATGGTGTTCGTTCTCGAAGTTGAAATGCATGTTACGAATTAAAGACAACGTTGATATTACAAATTTTCCCAAACTTACGGCGTTCCTGAAGAGCTGTTCAGTTGGTTACTCGCCAGAGAAATCTGCTGTGTGTTCAAAGGAACAATTGACAAGTTTCTTTGTAAATGCGCCGAATGAAAAGTACTTACTTATGAAGGTTCTATTGTCAAAAGCTATTATAGATTTTGTCTAAAAATAATGGGATTTTGCAGGTGGTTGCAATTTTTGGTTTGTTTGGAGCTTGCAGGCGTGTTGAGTTCTACAGTGAGATTCAAAATGTTTGTAATTAGGGTTGGCTTTGGAAACAAAAGATTCGAAAAACGTTTGTCCAAAATTAATCGCATTGTCCCCAAAGAAAATCACTTCCTCGATCAAATTTGGCGGCCTTCCGTAATCAATCCCAGTGCCACTGCAACCAACAAAACTTGGTGGAAGAAGTTAGGTTAGGTTTGTAGGTGATCCTCATGGATGTTTAAAAAGCTGTTATTTCTTGAATTTCTTCATAAATCTTGAATTTTTGAGCAAGCATTTTGAAGTCGGCCAGCGCACCTGCGGAGTCAATCCTAGGTGCGTCAAGTGCGGTAGCGACCACTTCACTAAGGACTGCGGGAAAACGGAGGTGGAGGCTCCGAAGTGTGCCAACTGTGGAGGCGCTCATCCCGCCAGTTACAGGGGGTGCCCCAGGTTCCCTCCCCCTTCGAAGAAGAAGGCTTCCAAGCCTTCGAAGCCCAACGGCACCTCATCAGGAGCTTCAGCCCCGAAGCAGGCCGCCGCCCCCAAACAGAGCTCCTCTTCAAAGCCTGTTTCCCCAAAACCAGCCCCCCGCACTAAATCTCGTGTGGAACCCGCTACCTGCGACTCCAGGGCCAGACTTCTCCTGGAAATCTGCCAAATGGTATCGTCTTCGGAGAGCACCAAACAAGCCGCCACCAACATTCTTCCGTTGTTGGTGAAACTCATGGAAACAATCCAACAAGAATGAATCCACGGCCGAGTAGGATCAAATCCCTTCAGGCTGCGTTTTTTTTTAACGCAAATGGTCTCGCTGTCCGGCGCGACGAACTGGAAGTGTTCATTCATGAACACGACCTGGAGATCGTGCTCGTCAGCGAGACCCACCTCAGGGAAAACCACCGAGATCCGAAAATCCGTGGTTTCACTCTTCATCGCAGAGACCGACAGACTGGCCCAGGAGGGGGAACGGCCATCTATGTAAGTCATCAAATCAAACACTATGTTTCAGCTTTGCCAGAACTACACAGACTGGAAGCCGTAGGCATCGTCGTCGAAACAGTCCGAGGACCTCTAACCCTCTTCTCTTGCTACAACACACAAAAGATCCCCCTTGACGAACTGGCGGATCTCCTGAACAGTGGCAACTCCATCATCGCGGCAGGCGATTTCAATGCCAAGCACACAGACTGGCACAGTCGAGTCAACAACGCAAACGGTCGCAACCTGCGAACTTTCGTTGATGACAACGACTATCAGGTCCTGGCTCCAGAGGAGCCCACTCACCACAACTACGTGTCAGGTCTGCCTGACACGCTGGACATCGCCATCGTCAAGAATGTCCCCCTCCAAATCGACCTCACTGCCATCAGCGATCTCTCCTCAGACCACAACCCCGTCCTGATGCACATCGGCGACGAGGCTAATGATCCCATCAATCCCACAGGGAAATTCACAAACTGGATTTCCTTCCGCAGAAACGTTGAGGAAAACTTCGGACCGATTCCAACTATTGATGATACTGCAGACCTTAACCGGGCTGTGGAATCATTCGAGTTGAAAATCTCCGAAGCCCTCAACGCTTCAACCAGAACCTTCCCCAGACCTCCCAACAAGCCCCCTCGTCTTCCCCCTCACATCCAAGCCCTGGTAAGAGAGAGAAGAGAGGCCAAAAAGACTGCCGACAGAACGGGAGCCCGGATCGACAAAACCAGGTTTCACAACCTGGTTCACCAAGTCAGGTACGCGCTGAAGGATCTCCGTAACGAGAACTTTCAGACCCACCTGGAGTCCCTGAACATCGAGGACAGTTCTGTGTGGAAACTGGCCAAGACTCTTCGAAACGACCGCAAGCCACTCCCGGCAATTCACGGCCCCAGAGGACTCGTCTTCCGGGAGGAGGAGAAAGCCGAGGTGTTCGCCGAATGTCTGGAACTGCAATGCAGGGTCCCGATACCGGAGGACGCAGATCTCGACCACTACGACCTAGTGGAAGACTTCGCCGAAGTTTTCTGCCAGGAAGCCCCGGAAGACGACGATCACATTCGCCACACCTCCCCGGAGGAAGTCTTTAAGGTAATATCCAGCCTCAAAACGAGGAAAGCCCCAGGCCCCGACCAGATTCCCAATCTTGCCCTCAAAAATCTTCCGAAAAAAGCCATCGTCGCTCTGACTGGGATTTTCAACGCCATGTTCCGCCTTCGCTATTTCCCACCCCGGTGGAAATGCGCCAACGTAATCTTCATCCCCAAACCCGGCAAAGACCGAAAGTTCCCTCAGAACCATCGGCCAATCTCACTGCTCTCTGGTGTCAGCAAACTTGCTGAACGCCTCATTCGCTCTCGTCTCACCGAGATTGTCTCCGATCTCGGTATCATTCCCCAGGAACAGTTCGGCTTTCAACCCAAACATTCCACGACCGATCAACTGATCAGAGTCACAGAGCTCTCCTCACGATGGCTTGACTGGGGTCACGTAGTAGGCGCTACCTTCTTTGATGTTTCAAAAGCTTTTGACACGGTCTGGCATGAGGGACTTATTTATAAGCTCGCTCATGCCGGAATCCCCGCGTCGATGGTCCAGATCATCAACTCCTTCTTGTCCGGTCGCTCCTTCAGAGCCAAAATTCAAAAATCCTTCTCAGAGGAGCACCCTCTCGAGGCAGGTGTCCCACAAGGCTCTGTACTCTCACCAACTCTCTTCGCCCTCTACGTGGCAGACATGCCACGCAGCCCAAACTCCACCTTGGCCGTCTACGCCGACGACACGTGCACCCTAGCACACTCCCGTAGCCCTCAGCTGCTTACCCAATACCTTCAGGAAGCAGCTGACAACCTGAGCGAATTCTTTCTTCGCTGGCGCATCGTCGTCAATCCCGAGAAAAGCTCCGCCCTATTCATCTCGCGCAGAAGAGAAGTGCCGCACGGCCATGTGACGATGGACGAGGAGGAGATTCAGTGGCACAACGAGGTCAAGTACCTCGGGGTCAAGCTGGATCGACGACTCAGCTTCATTCCTCACGTGGACTACTCAGTCGCCAAAGCCAAAATGGTAGTTGGCCACCTCTATCCAATGCTGTGTAGAAGCAGCGGCTTATCTTTCGAGAATAAGCTGAGGCTCTACAAGGCTGTGGTTAGACCAGCCATGACCTATGGCTCTGGCGCCTGGGGACGCGTCTCTAACGCGCAACTCCAAAAACTCCAAGTCATCCAGAACCGTTGTCTGAGGTACGCCTTTAACGCTCCCTGGTACGTTCGAAACACCCAGCTCCATCAAGAAGCAAACCTCCCGACAATCAAAGACTTCCTCTTTGAAACAAACACACGAACCTTTGCTCGAGCAGAGGTTCATCCCAATCCGCTAGTGAGAGATGCGGTCGACTACGACCCAGCGAATTCCAGAATTCGTCGTCCCAGGACGGCTCTCATCCACCCACCTTGAACCACTAATGTTTAGTATGTTGCAGGTAGACCACAGCAAGATTTCGTCGTTAACTTTCTTTTTCAGCGAACTCTCCCACCTAATGCCTCTCCTTGCCCCTCAGGCAAAACGCTCCCCAGACCCTTCAGGTCTCCCCTCAGGAGTCCCTTTCTTAAATTACCTCAGGAGCTTTGCTCCAGCCCGACACGTCAAAAAATAAACAATGATGATACACCGCACGTTGCAGGCTTGCCTTGACGATGCACATAGGTGATGAGCAGTAGGGGCCCTTGGCCTGGCTCTTTTCTGAGTTTTTTTTTTTTTTTTTTTTTTAAGCATTTTGAAGCACTCGTCAAAAACAGCATTGGAGGCCAGTTCTCCATCTGGTCGAGTCGAATCGAAAGGTAATTTGTTAAAGTCAACAACCTGCTAATTAGTAATTTGTAAACCGTTTCAGAAACAAATATTTGGAAAGTGGAGACTCCGATTGACCCGATTCTCTGTTTTTTGTGAATTTTCTTTCACAACACAAAACAGTCGATTTTGTCTGCAAAGAAAGCATTTTGGTAAAAATTAACGAAAGGAACTTATTGAATTATAATTTCTCTCTTACACATCAGGTGCACCCTCAGATAAAATAAAACAATGTGTCTGTGATTCCGGGAAGTTACAAATGTGAATAATGTGCATAGGATTGTGTGCATTAGGCAATTTTTCCAGCGAAATTTTTAATCCAATTAACATGACATACGGATGATCCTGACTTGGCCCCCTGCTTTTTTAAGACATGGTCTGAACTGCAGCACAGAAGTAGAAGATCAATCAAGTTGCTTTTAATTTATTTACTACATCAATTTGTGGGGCCAGCAATTTTTGTTCGCCATCTCAAAATCGGAACACTTTTTCATAATCTAAAGTAAAGTTTTGTTCTCACCGTATCGTGTGTTACTTGCAATTGAAAAATAAAACCATTAAAACTTGTTTTATGAATTTACTACTTTTTTTGATAAAAATTAGGTGGGTGTTAATTTTAAAATCCATGTAAATAGGACATTGCACACTGTTCATTTGGTGCTTTTTCTTTTGAAAAGCAGCCCCTGGTCCAGGATGAATGTTCCATGTATATTGAAGGCAGCACTGGCCTCTAGAAATTGTTATGATCCAAATTTACTCGCCAGTATTTGTTTCTGAAACAGTCTTCAAATGAGCAAGTTGGGTTTAATAAACAAATTACCTTTCGATTCGACCTGGCCTCCATGACTGTTTTTGAGGAATGCTTCAAGATGCTTGTTCAAAAATTTTATGGGGATCACTAACATAACCTAACTTTTTCCAGTTTTCTTGGTTGCACTGGGAGTGGTCAGTGGTCACCGAAGGGCGCCAATGATGCTGGAAGTGGAGAGGTCGATATTTTTTCGAAATAATTTGCATTAATAAATGCAAAAGAAACGAATTTTAAAAATTCACATCTGTCAATTTTAGTTTAGTGAATTTCTATGCGGACAGTGTGATTAATTTTGGACAAACGTCTTTCGAAACTTTTCAAATCTGTCTAAAAGCACTTGAGAAATTGAGAAAAACCAAAAAAACTGTAGGTCTTTATTACAGGTAGTATTTTCAGCTATAATATAACAAGTGACATAATTATCATCGATGATATTCCACGAGTAAAACCGAGCTGCAGATGTAACGAGCCCGTAGGGCGAGTTGCATGTGCCGCTGCGGTTTTACGAGTAATATCTTCGATTATTAATCATTTCACGAGTTATATTCGACGGGAAAATATAATGAATAAAACAGTAAACATGAAACATCGGGCATTTATTCTCCACTGCCAGAGTACATATTCTGAACGTTAAAAATACAGTTTTGATACACAATTTGAGGAACAGATGTTTGCTTCTGTAAACTAGGTGTTATCGATGTTATAGTTTGGGTCACAGTTGTACTCTTCACCAAATTTTCTTGAAGTTTCTCTGTGTGGTCGCTGCTTCCTCTCATTGCGTTAATAATTTTTTGATGTTGATTTGGTTGAATCTGTAAATACGGTTGGATAGAATTCGAATTGGAATGACCGGTAATCTTCATCAACTGCTGCTCTGGTATACTGGCATCAGCGAGGTGTGTGACGGCAGTAGATCTGTTGCTGTGATTGGTAAATTTCTTGTTTTTTGTGTCGAGTCCAATTCTCTGGGCCGTTTCTTTTGTCCAGGAGGAAAGTTTGTTCACTCCAACCGGGCAGTTTTTGTACCACCCACAAGAATTGGTTAATTTTTATTTTTTTTTGCTAACTGACCTCCATGTAACCCCCGTGTAGGAGATTTCTGGGAGCTCTAGTGCTATGCAGAAGCTTCTTGTAAGCTCAAGGAGACTATGGCCCACGAACCCTGTGTTGTCCTCAAGGAAATCAAAGACCCGCCTGTATGCTTGGGAGGCTGTGGTGCTTTGTCTGGTAAAGGGACAGTGTGTTTGCCTTCCGCGAGTGAGAAGATCAGAGTTAGTGTTGAGGGCTTTGGTGATTACGGACTGTGCAGCGTCATCGATGAAGGCCCACTTCTCTTTTACAAAGGTTGTTGTCATTGCTTTCAGCTCTGAGGCTATAAAGTTCCCATGGATTTCCCCAAATGGGAAGGGTCCATCTTCTTTGGTCCAATGCATATTGGAAACTTTGTAGCCTCCTATTGATGTTTCTTTAAAGGGGTCTTTTTTAAGTTGAAGGAAAAAGCTCTAGAGACTGTTTCAGCTACTTTGGGGGCTTGTGTTCCGTACCCATGAGGTGGGGTGCTGGTGTATATATAGAGAGCACTTATCATTGTCATTTTGTTGGACACTTTCAAAGGCAGTTTCCTCCTGTACTGTAATTCATTTGATTCTGCTTCATTCAGATCATTGGGTAACAAAGTCTCATAAATGAGAGAGTTAGGATAGGATTCAAAAGTTAAGTTCATCCCTAAAGAAAATTGAAAGAAAAGAGTCTGTTTTTACTGTGATGATAGTTTGGATTTGGCGTCAGGAAGAAGCGGTCCGTAGTGGCGCTGTTTGGTCGTTTTTCTATAATCTTGAGGTATAGGCGGACTGGACAAAGAATTTCATCCTGATTTTTAACCAACCACTTACTATCTGCACATTTTTTGTTACCTCCTTGGTTCGTTTTACTGAATATAGAGTTGTACTCTACTCTACCAGTCGGGTTTCCAGTATTGGATGTTTCAACTTTAAAATGAAACACCATTGCATATGCTGCCTCATTGCCTCTCCATGCTAATTCTTTCGATGCTATTGTGTAAAATTAGTGTTGGGAAATTACCGGTAAATTAAAAACAAAGTTCTTTACCGGTAAATTAACCGGTTAAATTACCGCTCAATCTTACTAGTGGTAAATTATGATTTTTTTTGCAGATTTGGATTTGTCGTTATATGACCATCAATTTCATACCAAATATGCATAGGTTTAACCTATCCTGCTCAGAGATTTGTTAGAAATTGACAAAATTATAGGTTCCTACAACACATATAGACTCATAGAGACAACAGAATAAATAATATTTGAATTTGAGATATTTTTTGGGCAAAATTTAAACTAATAAATATCTGTTAAGGTATTGTACTTCCTATTTCTTATTTATTTATACCTATTTATTTAATGATTTATACAGGCTGGTCCAACACTAGTGTCCAGCGGCAAAACGACCTTTTACTTTGAGGCTAGAGTCTTGATTTTTTTACAGGGTGTATGGGTACTAAAAACCCTTCAGATGGCGTTAACATTTTTTTGATTGGACCAAAAATGTGACGTCACGAGATTTCAAATTGAGCTATTTTCATGGAATAAATAATTTTTGTCCATAGGTTGATTATTTTCGGCCTTAAGATTATGTTGACCAGATTTTTAATTTTTTTGAACGTCAGGTTAGCAAACTGCAGAAGGCAAAATAATCGTCATTTTATTTCATAAGGAGGCCGTGAAACAACATCGAAACGATGCGCCATGTGTCCAACTTGAGTTCATCGGAGATTTAGAACTGTCAGTTGCTTGTCATGTTTTGACAGCGGCCATTGAGCCCCAGAATTATTAATTGATTGATTTATTCGAATAATCTAATATTTTTACAAAAAAATTATGTGAAAATCATCGAGTCTGCCCCGCGAAGTTTTAAACACGCGCGCAGACGCAAAGCGTGTTGTTTACATCCTCGACTCTCGGCAGTTGATGCCTGGAAGATGTGAAGATTAATGAACCTTTTAGCAGTTTATTTTCTTGCAAACGCTCTCCAGAGGTTTACCTCATTTAATTATCAGTGAATAGAGTAAGTTTTTCAATTTTCTTTGTATTATTATAAGCAATACTGGTTAATTTAAGGTGTGAAGATTTGGACGACAGGATCATCACAATCTACAAGAAGCAGTTGTTTACTACAATTACAAGATAAAGGAATAACCAAGGCAAGACTAGCAGAATTATTCGTCAGTGTTAGTAATGAGAACGAGAAACCGAAACCCTGTCTGTCGAAGTGCCCGAACTTTGGTGAAATGCAATGCGAATGAATCTGGGACTGGTTTCAAAATCATACGTATTGTCTTTGTAAAACAATCAGCAAAACAGTAACAATTTCTGTTGGATTAAATTATGAATAAAGCACCACCAAACTTATTTATTTTAAGTAAGGTACACACGCATCTTTATGAAATGGTCTGAATATTCACTTGGAACAAAATGCCCCAAATTCCTAGCTAGTAATTTATTTCACATTACTAATTCAACAATGCAGTTTATTTAGTTAAACGTAGTAAGGTTTCACTGCAATCTTGACACTAGTCATCGCCGTCACTACACGAGTTCCTCAAACCGACACTGGTGCACAATATCCACACTTTTCCCTTGTAAAATGTAAACAGTCTTCGATCAGAACGTGATAATCATCAACAATTATTTGTAGTAGATGCCATAATCTTGTCGTTTAAATCCGAGTCCAAATCTTCAACATCACCTTCAATTAAACAGGGTTGTTTTTACAGATACAATGAAAGTTGAAAAACTTACCCAATTCACAGATAATTAAATGGGGTAAACCTCTGTACGAGTTTGCAAGGAAATAAACTGCTAGAAAGGTTATTAATCGTGTCGGACTGCCGGCATCAGCTGTCGAGATGTAAACACGCATTGCGATTGCGCCTGCGCGTTCAAACACTTCGCCGTGAATATTCATGACTTTCGCGTAAGTTTTTTGTAAAATATCAGATTATTTCAATAAATCAATCAATTAATAATTCTGGAGTTCAATCACCCGTGTCAAAACATGACAAGCAACTGACAGTTCTAAATCTCCGATAAACTCAAGTTGGACACACGGCGCATCGTTTCGATAGGTGAGTTCGGCTTGCTCACTCTGTTGACTCTTTTTGCTCCTGTTGCACCAATTGTCGTTCGGGTATGCGCAAAAGAGTGACAAGAGTCAGTGCTTAGTCGTTCGGGTAAGCAACGAGTGGGTTAAAGGTGTTAACTCCCCAGACACCAGCTCTGGACTCCGGGCATCAAGAGCAAGCATGCGCAGTACGTTCCGTTTTTGCCTGTATGTCAAAACAGAAAATCTGTCTTCTGAAAAGTTTGGAGTGTTTTGTATTTTATGTGATTTTATTCACAGAGAGGTATTTATCAACATACCGTACTCGAAGTGAATGTGGTTGACCCAAGTACACACAGTGTGGTAATGACGGACGAAGGCCAGGTTGTTGTTTATTCTAACCAAGTTTTACTTCAGAATAAAACAAGTAACTTACGAATTTAATTTTTTAATTGGCAGTATGGTTTTAATGTATGTTTTTAGCTGGTGACCTAATCTATGCGGACGTGAGTGATGTGAAAAAAATTTTTCAAATTGAGCTTGACATGGCAGCTTCTGATCAGCCAGCTCGACAGGAGATCAACAGTAACAAGGAAGCTGAAGCTGCAAATATTGACGACGATGACGACAGCTGTTCTAATAAACTATGGACTGTAAATGCCATAATTTGCCTTATTTCAAAAATAAAAGAGTTAGGGGATAAATTTGATAGTGGAGTAAAGAAACACGTTTATACAAAACTAGCAGAAGACTTGACCAATGAGCTGGGTAAACGGTTCACTTATCAACAAGTTGAATCCAAGTGGAAGAGCCTGCGGAGGACTTACAAAACCACTTTAATCCATAATAAAACCTCAGGACGTCAGAGGCGCTACTGGGACTATTTTGATTTAATGCACTCCTTCCTTTTCAAAAAACCAGAGATTACTCCGGTTGCTACATGTGGCAACCTATCTGGGTTGAAAGTAGCCTCTTCTTCATCGACACAAGGCACTGACGATATAGCAGAATTTTCAAATGGACAAAAAGAGACAACTACTGACAAGTTCGAGAGCTCCTTTTCAAGAAAGAGAAAGTCACGTGTAAGTGAATCTTCCAAGAGGCACAGTGAAAAAATGGAAAGATTGGACAGATTCAACAACTTATTTGAAAAAATGGTGGACAAAATGTAATTTTTTCCATTTTTTTGTGTTTAGTACGAAATATTGGAGCCACCACACAATTTTAATTTGTTTTATTTATTACTTTAAATGGCATTAGTTTTAATTTATTCGGGCTTTAAACGCGAAATAAGTAATTCATTGTGAATTTAAAATGAACTCTCAGTAGTTCTTTTCATTGTCAGTTTAAACTGACTTTAAACTCAAATTCAGTTCATTGCAGGTTTAAATTTGCAATAAATTAAAGCATTGTTTTGTTTAAACTTGCAATGAATTATTTATTGCGAGTTCAAAGTCACAATAAATACGAAAAAAAGATAATTTGTACACTCTGAGTGTCTTATTGCCATTTTGAAATTAATTTTTTGGTAGGTAATTAAGTTCACTTGTTACAATGGAAAATTGTTATTTAAGTATAGAGAACTTCTAGTCTTGGTTTCAATATCTCTGCAATATTTTGCGTTATTCCACTAGTTTATTTTTTGCTTAATAAATAAGTCGTTCTTATACAATTAATTTTATTTATAATTGTAATAAAAATTTAATTATGGTCTATTTATAATCATAGGAAGGGCATTTACAATATTTATTCTTTTCATTCTGGCATGACGATCATTTGCTGCAACATCAATGTCTTCTAAATTTCTTGGATTCCTTCTTCGCTCTTCCTCCAGTACATTACCCACATTTACTATGTCCTGTACATTGTCCCCATTTAATATGCAGACATTATGTAGAATGCATGCACTTATGATGAGTAAAGGTATCAAATCAAGCCTAACGGTTTCTAGCAGTTTTAAGCGGCGGAATCTGCCCTTCAACCAAGCGAATGCATTTTCTATTACGACCCTCATCTTACTTAATATCAGGTTATAGTTCTTTTCGCGTCTTGTGAGGTTTCCATAATTTTTGAAGCCAACCATCATTACAGTTGATAGTTTATATGCAAGATCACCCAGAAGATGAGAATCATTATAAAAATCAATCTCATTATTTAGTGTGCCCAAATATAAGTCTGATCGTTGATAAAGGGTGTAGTCATGGATCGAGCCCGCTTCACCAGTATATACATTTGTGAATAATAACTGGTGATCACAGACACCTTGCAATAAAATTGAGTGGTAACCCTTTCGATTGATATATGAGTTTGGATAATATTTGGGAGCCAAGATTTCAATGTGGCTTCCGTCAATTGCCCCAACTACTCCTGCAACAATTAATGCCAGTTTGGAAAGAAATTGTGTTAATTCCATTAAAATACCTACCTCTGAATCCGGTACGTTGAAAGTGTTGACTAATTTCTTCTTGTCGTTCTTCAGAAGGCGAGTGTATTATGTTGAATGTTTGATTGACTCTCAAAATCAATTTGCAAGTTCTGTACAAAACACTCCAGGCAGTACTCTTACTTACTCCAAATCTCTCGGAAACAGAACTGTAAAAGAAAAATTTATACAAACTAAAATGACCCGGGTAAAAGTTGATGTACCGTAGGCTTTCTAAATTTCCCAAGTACCAAATTGTTATCATCACTTCTTTTTCAAGGTCTGTTTTCGGATAACCTACATGATTGTTGTCAATAACATTATTCATTTTCCTAAGCAGATCCTCAAAAGCTTCTGGGGAAACACGAAAATTAGCCTTAAATTGTTTGTTCTTCATAAAGGGTACAATCGTCTCGGCATACTGATCAACTTTCTCCAATAAATCTTGTTCTTCATCGCTACTTTCCTCAAATAGATATCGTGCAAATTGAACAATTGGTAACCTTGGTTCCATTGAAAACTAAAATATTCATTATTTATAAAAGATATTTATGAGGTATGAAGCTATTTACCTTGTGCTACCGGCTGCCTCCCGATTAGAGATAACTCCCGATCCTGAATTATTTTGAGGTTAACCGGACGATAAGCATGACAAGAAAACCGTCAATGCGTGACATGGCGTGACAGATGACAGATCGTTTAATGCGTTCGGGTACGTTCTATAACTTTGAACTTTATAAACACTGAGGTCACGTGACGCTGCAACTCGCTCCACTCCAGCACCTGCCCCATTTCGCAAGCCGAACTCACCTGATATTGTTTCACGGCCTCCTTATGAAATAAAAAATGACGATTATTTTGCCTTCTGCAGTTTGCTAACCTGACGTTCAAAAAAATTAAAAATCTGGTCAACATAATCTTAAGGCCCAAAATAATCAACCTATGGACAAAAATTATTTATTCCATGAAAATAGCCCAATTTGAAATCTCGTGACGGCACATTTTTGGTCCAATCAAAAAAAAATTAAGGCCATCTGGAGGGTTTTTAGTACCCATACACCCTGTAAAAAATTCAAAACTCTAGCTTCTAAGGAAAAGGTCGTTTTGCCGCTGGACACTAGTGTAACGTAAATTGTAAATGTAATGTATCACAGTAGTTTCCAAAAAGTCAAGAGTCGTGCAGAAAAAATTGTAAAAAACAATCTAATTTATTAACAATTAAAAATGCATCATTTGAGGTTATATTTTTATTTTTTAATTTTTTAAATGAAAAACTATAACTAGTGAAACTGTAAACTCAAAAATATGAAACGCATTAACAAACATGCAAACATGAGGAAAGAAGAAATTGCGATTTTTGAAATGTGCTCATTATCTAATCATTAATTTCTTTTATATTGTGTCGTGCCTATTGTGGCTTTCGCAACACATAGAAAGGTCCTGGGGAAGTTAGAACTACAATTTTACTAGCTTGTTCCTCAATCCGTTCTTCTCCAATCTCTCCTTCAGTTTCTCTTTCCATAGTTTCCTGCTCCTCAGTCTCCTGTTCCTCACCAGTCTCATGTTCCTCATCATCAGTCTCCTGTTCTTCAGTCTCTTGTTCAGTTTAGTTCTTTTAAAATAGTTGTATATCTTGCCTCGTGAACGGTCAGCGATAGTTAAATTTTCGCCATCAGACAGCTGTTCGCTATCGCTACTATCACTATCACATAACATAATATTATCAATCTCCTCGTCTTCGTTACTCGTGGAGTTGTCAGAGTCAGACTTATTAGTATTTTCTATCTCAGTTGCATCCTCTTCATGGATTTTGTCATTCTTAGTCTTAATTTCTTTATATTTGGATTCTAAGTCTATATTCTTGAATAATTGCAGATTAAACTTTATGTACACCAGTTTGTTCGTGCGGCTAATTGTTAATTTGTTTCGTTTGTTGGTTTTAACATTAGCAAATGCGCTCCAGTTTCGCTCACATGGAGCGGATGTAGCTGGCATGGATAAAACTTTTAATGCAAGTTTCGTAAGCTCGCGACCTTTGCAAAATGCTCGCCACCATGATACGGCATCGCACATTTTGGAGGCTTGCCAAATCGCATTTTGACTCCATAGGCCTTGATTTGTTTTAAAATTTGCCAAGTCATTCAATACTTCTTCGGTGTTAAGACCGTATTGTTCTGATAGAGTCAGAATTGCTTCCAGAGTTTTCACTTCTTCATCCTCTGTTAATTCGTTTTTCAACTGGGGATGCAGTTGGGTTGCAACAAAGTGTATATCATTTAGCATAAATTCTTTCTTTGACTTAAAGCGTTCTTGGATTTTCCGTTGCTCGTCATTTGATAAAAATGTTAAATTCGTGTTGATTTTATTTTCTAACTGCTTCATTCCTGGTAATACTAAATACAGTGTCGGTTTATCGCCTTCTAATTTTTTAATCAAACTGCAAATTGGATTTAGAATCTCCGATACCTGTTCAAGAGTTGGCCAAAATTCGTCATTGTCAAATATCAATTTGCGTAAATTGCCTGGTAGCAATACGTCCACAGAGCGCTCAACTGATGCAGCTAATATAGATTGTTTAGTTTTTAGCAAACTTTCAATGGAATTATTAACGGATAGCCATCTCGTTTCTACCATAGTTTGTAGACGCACTTCTTTACCAAACATTTCCAGTTGCTTATTTTTCAGGACTTGTCGAGGAATGTGTTTATTCCTAAAGAACTTTATAATTTCTTTACAGTTGGCGACAGCTTTAGAAATTTTATTTGAGCAACCCAAGATATCTTTTGCAAGAAGATTTAAACCGTGCGCCGCACATCCAAAACAAATAATATCAGGAAACTTTTGTCGTATAATCTCCCAAGCTTTTTTCATATTGCGAGCATTGTCAGTTACAACAGCCACCACTTTTTCTTGTCCTACCTCATTAATGGCCGTGCTTAGTGTTTCACCAATGTATTCACCTGTGTAAGAATTCTCCCCGGTATCTATGCTTTTATAAAAAATTGGTTTCGGTGTTGCAAATAATATGTTGATAATAGGGGTGCCATTTACATCGGTCCAGCCATCCGACATTAAAGTCATTGAATCTGCAGATTCAATTTCTGCATTAACCAGGGTTTCAATGAGGTCATACTCTCTATCTAATAATTTTGCAGACATAAGTTTCCTGTAAGGTACTTGATAAGAAGGGCGGAGTCGTTTAATAAATTGACGAAAATAATCATTTTCAATGAAATGGAATGCAGCATTCCCTGAATATACTGCCCGAGCCAAAAGACTATCCAGCGCACATTGCTCCTCCTCGGCCATTTTGTCCAAAAAATTTAAAATGTGGGATCCTGATGTTGTAGCTGCTGCTGATGTCGATGGTATATCAGGTTCATCACTAATAGCGTCATTATTATTCTTCATCTTCTTAGATTTTGAAAAGAGAATTTTCTAAAATAACGAAATAAACAAGTGGTAAAAAATAGGCCTTATTTATTTACCATTCGCTTGCTGACTCTAATTTGCTTCAAATCCTCCGCAATCTTAATTTTTTGCTTCACATGCTTGGGGCATTTCGTGCAATATAGCAATAAGTGCTTTGCCATTCTTGTGGCGTTGCTAACATATTCGGTTCGGCAAAAATTGCACTGCCCCTTGACACACTTTCCTGTGGTTATTTTTGAGAAGTATTTCCAAATGCAGGATTCCTGTCTCATGACTTCGTAATTTGCTTTCAAGTTGCAACCATCGACATATCTTTAAAATATTTAATTTAGAATAGGTTGAATAGTTAAACTAAACTTTTAACTTACGAGATGATAATAAGGCTAACAAGTGTTGCACCATCCACGTAAACAAAACATCAAAACAAACCTTTGTGTTTGTTGAATTCTTGATGCGCACGCCGCACGCTCATCACACGCTCGAGCGTGCTCCGCAATTTTCGCCCTTAATCTCTTTTTTTACCGGTAAATTAAACATTTTTTACTGGTGGTAAATTACGGTAAAAAAAGTAAATTAAACTTCTGGTTAAATAACCTGTCCCAACACTATGTAAAATTTCTTCAGTAACCCCTCTGGCACATTTTCGTCCCATACTTTTTGCATTTTGTTATGTTCTTCTAAGGTAAATGCAGTTGCACTGACTTTTCGCTTTTCCGGAATATTTTGAAGCTGTTTGCGCTTCGAATCCCTCGCTTTTCTTGCGTCTGAGAATTCAATATCCTCAGAAGGATTGAATTTGATGTTGTATTGTTTAAAGAAAGTTTCTTGTAGAGTTTTAGCCGTGTTATTCCAAAGGGTCTTGATGACCGATTCTTTATAGTCTGTACCGTCCTTCCTCCTCATATTAAACGCCCAATTCTTCAAATTTGATGCTATTTCCTGAACCGTGACACTTTGATCAATCTTATAAATTTTCGATTCACAAAAGTCCGTAAACTGACGCCACTGTGACCTCTTGTTTAGAACGGTATTTTTGGGAGTAGAATTGCTAGTACTTGCGTTAATTTCGCTTTCACTTGCTCCTCCCCAACGATTATTAGACATTTTTCACTCAACTGTCAACTTTTTACAATTATTGTAGCAGCATTGTCGATCGTAGCAACGGACCACAATACGATGATAGCAGCATTTGTTTTAGTGCCGTAGCAGAATGCGGAGGTACTCTTGTCTTAGCTTATTCGCTCGCTCGCTCGCTCGCTCCTCAGTCTGTCCGTCGGATATCTTGAGAACGGATTGAGATATCGAGCTGAAACTTGGTAGGCAGCTTCGCCTCCCGAAAAGTAAGGCGGGGATTGCTTTTGGGCCATATCGGCCCAAGGGGGTGGGAGCTAGGGGTGAAAAACCAAAGAACTATGAATTGCAATAACTCGAGAGCTAGTGGAGGTATCTTGCTGAAAATTAGTATGCACGTTCGACCTTCAAGTCTGTTGAAAGTGAGGGGGTGCCAATTTCGGGGGATGAAATTTAGGGGATGAGAACCACAAAAAATATGATAATATGATATCATATTTTTTGTGGTTTTCATCCCCTAAATTTCGTCCCCCGAAATTAGCACCCCTTCAGCTTCAATAGACTTGAGGGTCGAACGTACATACCAAGTTTCAGAAAGATACGTCCACTAGTTCTCGAGTTATTCCAATTAATAGTTTTTCGGTTTTTCACCCCTAACTCCCACCCCCGTAGTCCGATATGGCCCAAAAGCAATCCCCGCCGAGATTTTCCGGGTATACACCCGTGTACAAAATTTCAGCTCGATATCTGCTTTCGTTCCCAAGTTATCCGACGGACAGACTTGAGGAGCGAGCGAGCGAGCGAGCGAATAAGCTAAACCAAGAGTGCCTCGCATTTTGCTCCGGCACTAAAATATTAAAGAATTCCTGTCTCTGCGCGGAATTACCAACATCGGCGGGTATTTCCGTTAATGGGAGAAATAATGGAGGAGAGTCAATAAAGAAATAATTTTCGCAATAAAGGGAAATCATTGAAACTACTGCAGATATTTAGAGAATACATTCAGAGAATAATAAAACTAATTAATTGATGATTTACTCAAAAAATTAGAAAATTTAGGCAGCCGAACAGAAATCGCAACAATATAGTTTTCTATAGAATCACGGCCGCTGCATTCTTACATATTTTTTTGACATCTGGAACTGGTACCTAAATAATCGTGAGAATGCGTATAATCATGGTGGATAATTTCGCGCAGCGCGAAATTACCCACTTTACTTTGGTATGCGCGAAATTACCAGTTCAGCGTAAATCGATTTGTTTGATTAAAATAAACATTAAAAATTTGCTTTTGCGTTGCCGATGTTAAACTATCGCCAAAGCCATGTTTCATAACATCGACACACCAGAAATTAATGTTGCTTAACAATTAATTAACTTATCGTGAAATTTGTTGAAGCACATGCAACAACAAAAATGTTAGTTTGTGCTAAATCACCTCTAATGACCTGCATCGATTTTTAGAGATCTTGTCACAGTCAGTTCTCGCAGGGAGTAGGGTAGGCCCACTGGTCAAGAGGGCCCACAGCTGACGAGTGCATACTCAAAAAGGAGTTCTGAAAAATAAATCGCAAGCCCGATCCCAGGGCGGTGGATCTTCTCCCGTACGGGAGGTAGGTAGCGAATAGGCAGGCTACTAATTGAAGTTGGTAATTAAGGACGCCACTGGCTTTATTTACCCTGATGCGACGACGTCGAAAGCCAGAAATCACAAGATAAATCTCCTATAAACTGAGGGGAGTGGCTAGCTTTAGCAATAACACACACACATAAAAACTATGTACATTTATATATATCAGTTTGATACAAAAGTTCGTTTACAAGTTATAATCAATATTTCACAACTTAAAAATGATAACAGCAGGATCGTACCGCAATCCGGACGAAACAGAGCCTTACCGGAGCTCCAACTTAATTGACCGGGAAATTTCGAGCGCAAATTGGACGGTCGCAGGTACCTACTAATCCGCAAAATGACGCAAATGTCGCGCAAGTTAGTGAAGGGTCGAATTAAGCGGAGGCCATAAACGGCCACACGTAAAGTACCGCCACGAACGGATATTTTTGGTACTAAATGGCTGAAGGCCAAATTAATAACAATTAAGATTATGAATTTACAATTAAATGGCAAAATTTAAATAATGTCGCAGAAAAGACAAATTCGCACTGAATAAGATAAATTAAAGGGGGTGAAGCCCAAATACACAATTCAAAATAACTCGAAGGGGGTGCAGATTGTGTTCAATCACTTCAACAATAAGTCGAAGGGTCAGTTCCGAATGTGGCGAAGCCCTTCGGTGTTAAAAGGAACGGACTCACCAAATACAGCGCTGAAGGAAGTCAAGGGCTACAGCGAACAGCTGTGCTGAGCCAAGATCGTCGCCCCCTAGCCTGGGGGTGGCTTCGAGCAAATGTGGCTGACTCGGCCTCGATCCCTCGATGCCTACAGCCGGGTGTTTAAGCTGAGGATTACTTCCGCCACAGTGGAGGGACTGAACTGGTGTTTCCACAATCGACAAGATTCTAACCGGAATCACACGAAGATGGGGGGGAGAATCTCCAACCCTATAAATAACCAACACAGGGTGGTCTTCAACCCCTCGAAACACGTAAGGGAGGGTACTCCAAACCCAACCGAAATTGCTAAGGCACTTAAGCCCTACCCAAAAACCCTAAAATAAATATTAGAACAAGAAATATTTCATAACAGCGTTACCTCGTGCAAGAGGGCGAACTGTCAAACAACCGACGAAGAAATTCTGCTTCGAGGTCGCCAAAACCCGATAAACTGTATGTTGGGACGCCAATCAAGGGCACTTCACCAACCTGGGGCGGAATCCTGCAATCTCCCGAGGGAATTTACACAAATACCAGGACGCCGTCTATGACCTCTTAACACGTCACTTGCCTGAACAGGAAAGACCTCAGAAAATGGCCGAAAGCCTGACGGGAGACACAGCGCCCTCTCTTCAAACCTCCGGAACTAAAATTCCCCCAGACAGAATAACGTTGGTAGCCCAGATTCCCTAGTTTGTAGATGTAAACAAACAACTTAACCTCGAAATCTGACAGTTGTTGATAGTCCACAAATTAATGATAATTCTGCCAAATTGGCCGTGAAACCCAGCCTTAATTACCGAAACGGGGTTACGAATCCCCATTAAACCACCAGGTAAGTAATTCTTTACCATGTGACTTATTTATCGACACTAAACTTTGAGACAACTTCGCCATCTGTAACCGCCCCCAAAAGACGCCGATCTTCCGCCGCCACCACACGCAGCCTGCAGAGGGAGGCCGCGAATGATAACCGAAAACTGACTGCAAAATAGCAGCGGAGAAAGAGATACGAACAATATCCACCCTCGAAGGTGGAGCAGCTCGGGAGCTCGAAAATGAACGTGACAATCTCTGCAACTTTGCACGTAGTTATTATAGTTCTACTGAAAGATTTTGCCTCAGACATAATTTAAGAAATCTGACACTAAAGGTGTAAAACTTAGATGGTCGGAATTACCCCCTGCCCGGAATTCGACCATTTTTATTGAATTTTAAATTCAATTATTTTAATTTATTTATTTATTTTTTTTACATCTCTCAACAGGCCTTAGACAGTGGTCGGAACATTACTTTTAAAAAGTAATTCATGTCCATTACACATTACTTCGTCGAAATTGTAATGCATTACAATTACTAATTACTTATTTCAAAAAGTAATGCATTACAATTACTAATTACTTAATAAATGTAATGCATTACTTTATACATTACTTTTAACGTGACATTTCTTAAATTTCTAATTGTAGCTGACAGATTTTGAGATCTGCAGTAAATGGAAACATACGTCATTCCAGACACGGCCAACTCTAATTGGAATTTTAAAAAATGCCACGTTATAAAAAAACTGTAGGTGTATTATTTTAAAACAGTATATTTAGTATTGATGTCAACAATATTATTATTATTAAAAACGCAAAACTGGATAATTTTCACCAAAAAATGGTAAAAAATTTAGCTTTTAGGTGTAATTGTGTTTTTTCATAACAATTTTTGACTTCAACCCTTCGTAGAGGGGTTGGTGTTAAGAATTTCTAAAAAATAACGCCACCAGTGTGTTCTACGGTGCCAAAAACCCCCGGGGTACAAGTTTTGCCGAAATCGATTCAATAGTTTCCAAGCTGGGATTTTCGTTCACGTTTTTTGCATTCTGAACCACTGTGGACCGGTCCTATACCACAAGTTGATGTCTAAACGAGGGAGCACACTAAAAACTGACAGAATGTTTCTTACACCTAATCCCTTTTGGAATAAAACCAAATCAAGGGCATGGTTTAAAAACTCCCCAATTGGCGTCAATGAAATAGGCAAATGGGTGAAATCTTCTGCCAAAGAAGTTGGTTTAGATGTAAAGAGAAGAAGAATTACAAACGACTCCATAAGATCCTCAGCTGTATGTATTTTGGCTAAATCTGGAGTTGGCGAACAAGAATTAATGAAAATCACTGGCCACAGCAATCAAAGTTCCATAAAAACTTATCTACAGCTCGACAGTGATCATCACCAAACCATTATTGAACAAATTCGGGGAAACATGGCTACCGAAAATACTGCCCAAGAGCCCCAAGACACATTACTGATGCAGAATTGCAGAAATATTACTTTCACGAACTGTCATTTTCATTAAATATTATGCAGGACTTTAGAATTTTTATAGAAATGTTATAGGTAGGTACCAGTGGTCGGAAGTAATGCATTACTGTAATGAAATTACTTTAGCTGGTAATGAGTAATTGTAATGCATTACTTTTTTTAAATAGTAATAGGTAATTATAATGCATTACATTTCTTTAGTAATTGTAATGGAAAACCATTACTTTTTCCATTACTTTTTTTACCCTTAATTGATGAACGCAAAAATAAAACTTTTATGAAAAATGTAATTCTGTGAAATGAAATAACCACCACAGGAAGTAGCTAGGTACTACTGGTATCAGAATTAACCCTAACCCAGCGGGGTTCTGTTTACCTACCGCCTCACAAGCAAACATTGATGCATTCTGAAGAGGTTTTTCTGCTATTTTTAAGTAGTGATATTCTCTGCAATTACTCCGGATTAAATATTTCTATAGAATTGAAATAATTTCCTAGCTGAAGAAAATAAAACTAACTTTAGCCATCTCAAGCAGTGGTAAATTTTGAAACGCAATTGTTATTCAAATTAAATTAAAATTAAATAATATAAATAAGTTAAATTGTGATCCATCACTGTCCAGTATGTTGTAATAAATAAAACGATGTTGTAAATTGCTACATATATATATGTAGCAATTTACAACATCGTTTTATTTATTACAACAGTCCGGAAGACAGCCACAATTCCAAAATTAATATAATATATTATATTTGGTTATTTGAATATTCATACATTCCTTCAAGCTCGCTTTAAAAATAATGATGGTAACGATAGTCATAGATCGTACAGATCAGATGAAATTTGAGGAGCCGATTTGCTCGAGCTATCGTCATATTTATAATAAGACCACCATTATTCTTGACAATGATTTTGTATAAAAGTTGTAATTACCTTTCATTATTGATGGACTTTTGATTTTTCTGTTTTCAATAACACACAGCCTCTTTGCAGGTCTTTTGATGCTATCATTTTCCGCAGCATTGTCTTGAGTGTGTTGGTTTGAATTGTCTTGAGTGTGTTGGTTTGAACTGAAGTTGTCACTTTGATCATCAGGCGTGTTGTTGTTTGCGTCTTCCTCTTCCTCATTAGAAGACGAAGAGGACAAGTTAGAAGTGTATCTCAGCTCTTCGGCAAGCTTCTGGGCCTCCTCAAATTCATACACTGTCGCTTTGCACTTAGCAGACCATTCTTCATATTCAATACTGGATGATGGCTCGCAACATTTATCTCTCAATTTTGTAGTCTGACTTTTTGACAGTTTTTTGGGCCATAAATATGTGGTTTTTTTTTCATCCACTGCCCAAGAGGTAGGCAGGTAATCACAGGTGTTATTCGAAAAAATTACTATGTCCCAGCTAGACATCATAACTGCTCTGCACCTCTAAAAGTGATAATACTACTACAGAATAGGTTTTTGAAGATATCATAATTTTTTTTGGCTTTATTTAGAGTGCTGTGAAGAACCATTTCGAATAAGTAAATATGTTATGTGATGTAATATGTAATATAGAAGATAGGTAATTTAAAATACTGGTTCATTTGCAGGCATACCTATAGTTACAGATTTTCAATAATTAGTGTGTAAAAGCCCAATGGCCCCAAAATAATCTGAGTTACAAATAGGCAAGACAATACATTTCGTTACGACATGGTCAAGGGTGGTAGAAAATTTGTATCTACTTAAGTTCTTAACTTTATACATATTTAAATTAGAGGAAGCTATTGGCGAGCTAAATAAGTTTTCTGTACATTGGTAAACTGGTCCAGAAAAATGTATGGCGGCAGTATTTTCGTCTCTAGTAATTATATGCACCATCATGATTTTCTTATTCGACAGTAAAATGAACGATTCTTTTTCTACTTTTGCAGAAATATACATATTCTTATATTTAACAGCTTTAATAATACTATTTGTATCATATATAACGGACAATGCTTGAAAGTCACCACCATTTTTTACCAAAACCTGTCCATCTTGTTTTTCGTGAAGCCTTTTACATACTTGCGAAAGAGGCTTGTTTGGAGTTCTAATCATTTTTTTTAATTGACCCAAGTAATTTTCGAACATAAAGCAGTTAATATCTTCAGGATTCTCATTTCTTTGAACTGCGTCTTGAATTAAATGATTGACAGAATGAGTATTAAATATCGGCTCTACGTTTTCATATAAAGTTTCAGATTTGGTACAAAAGGCTCTAATAGCATTCATTGCCGATTCACCTAAATTTTTCGAGAAATTTCTAGAACATACAATTCTCATTGCACAGACAAAATATGCAAAATGTCTGTACCTTTCATCAGACAAAATGCCTTTTAAAACATATACCCCAATGTATAACAGAAACAAACGATATTCTGTTGCCTTCCAACGATCTAATTCTGCAAATGACCTTGTCCGCCTGCCAAACTCCCTAGGGACCCATTTAGCAATCTGAATCATTCTAGAAGATGCTTCGCTTCTAAATGCAGGAGTAATTCTAAATGGAGAATCTGTTTTAAACCAAAAGCATAAAAGACGTCTCATTACCCCTAAACATGCCATGTGCATGTAATCTAGGGGAAAGCCAAAAATCATATCAAAATTACCAAGTTCAATTAATGGTGACACACCTAAATGATGACCATTATGAGTTTGGTTTACAAACGATTCATGTGTTCTTTTCTCGGCAGTATCCGAGATTCTGTAAATAAAGCGTCCGTTCATTTTAATTCCTCTTTCGTTACATCTTTCACACGCGTAATAACCGTTATGCGATTTAACGCTTTTAAGGAAAGCTCTAGCTGGAGCATCGCAAATTAAATATTTAAGTAGAAATGAATAATTTTTTGATCCGCAGACAAGTCCTGTTAGTGAGAGATGCTTAATTTCTGATATGAAGTCTTTCAGAAAACTTGCTAAATATTTTGGTTTACTGTCTCCCATATAAATTGCCACCACAAATGGATTAGTTTGGAAATCCTCTATATGTATCGCAGCTAGAATAGGCCAAAAATCGATGTTGGTACTTTTATGTATCTTTAACCCATCTACGTTGCACTTTAATTGTATGGTCGAAATGTTATTTTCAGTGAGTATTGAATTTAGATTGCCATTTAACAATTGATGTTCCAGTGTTTTACGTATACCGAAGTAAATATATTCACCACCTGTATTATTTTGTGAAAGCATGGAGGTGATATTTAATGATCGTGCGGTCCCTAGCAGCGTTCTGCTATCTAATGGTAAATTGGTATCGAGTGGTCGTAGAATAGGGAGCAACGTGTTTAACTGCTTGTGATTGACATTTTCAGTAAGTGCCCACTGTTTTAAAGACTGCTTTAGTGAAGCTGTAGGAGTGTCCGCAATGGTGAAGCTGTGAAGGTCGTTTTCGTCTATTATATAATTCTCATTATCGTTAGACGATACATTCAACTCAGAATTATGTTCAGTATTCTCAAAATTCTCAAAGTCAGTGATGCTTCTCGAAGATATAGAACTGATGGAGTCATCCTCCAAACTCTTGGCTGCATCAATCATGTTTGAACTGCATCCTTTACCAAATCCTATGTTTGTTTCATTAAAGTTAATAACTCGCTTCTTGTTGAAGTCTAATTCATCGTCAGATTCATACCCCTCATTTTCCAAGAATCTTTTAACAAACATATGTTTTCTCTTTCTGGAGCTTTTGGACATAATTTCCTAGAATTAAATCTACTCTTAGAAACCTAAGGCCATTAAAATAAATAATTATATGATCACAAAACCAACAATAAAAATTTAAAATATTTTTATTTGCATTTGCATTATTCACCAGTTAATTGTACTTCATCGCCATTATGTTACTTTTACTTAGGACCGGTCTCTTCAACTTCAAAATTTCAAATGGCAATCCCCCACTTGTGACACATTAATTGAAAGCTTATATTATTGCGAATCAAATGATTCAAATGGTGTATATTGTTTGATTTTGAATTCCGGATGCAGGCGACATCTTCAGGGCTGGATTGGCGCCAATGTCACCTGCAACGGTGTACGAAACGTCGGCAAGGACAAACCACTTAACACGGAATCCATCCGGAATCCAAAATCAAACAATGGGTCATTCCACGGTCACTCACGTTAAAAGTAGTGTGATGATAACTATAAAAAAATTAAATCTAACCATTTGAATATCAGAAGACGTGGCTGTTTTTTTAGGAGAGGAAGTAACAGCATTAACTTTTATCCAAAACCAAAATATTGATTTAATCTATAATCGTTTGGTGATAAATAACACTAAAGTAATGGTCACTTGCGTTACACGCTCAAGAGATATCCTTCTGCTCCATGAATACTTTCAATAAATTTCTGAAATTTAGGAAGGAAATCTATCGGAACTATATACAATTATGAAAATCAGTAATCACGCAAGAATAATACTTAGTCAGAGTTTGTAGATTTTTGCAGAACATCGGTAATAACCATCATCCTTTTACGGTAACTCACGTTAAATTAATTAAAAATGTCTTCAGACAATAATTAGACTATTTATCACATTTCCACATTATTTTAAACTTCAAATCAGTAAGTTTTCTTGGATTTTGTTTTGTCTTTTTTTAATGTGTCCTAGAAAACCTCAATGACATACCTGGAGCGAGAAGCAGACCAAAATAAGTAGCTAAGTTCCTACACTTCATGTACACTTTTTCATGGAATGACCCATCAACTTGACCCGTGGAAGCCTCCATTCAAATCCAAATGGTGTATAATTTTTTGAAAATTAATTCACTTCCAATGCCCTCTCGTGAAATTTTAAATTACCACCAGAGCCCTTTGCGATACCCCATTTCAAAGTGTATGCAATAAATTTTTTTTGCACCAGTCTACGATAATTGCATGCCCTTGAAATGGTGTATCGCAAAGGGTTCTAGTGTTATTTAAAATTTCCCCATATAGAAGGCGCTGAAAACAAATTAATTTTCAAGAAATTATGCACCATTATATTGGCAATAACATTAACTTTCAAATAGTGTGTCACAAGTGGGGGGTTGCCGTTTGAAAGTTGGGATCAGTGGGGTTAGGGGTAGCTTTGTGAAATTTCTCCAAGTGCGGATTTGTGTCCCCCTCAAACAAAAATCGACCTACCCGAGCAAATTTTTATATTTCGTTCCATTCACGAGATATTCGGTGTGGGGACTTTTCGTTAATACATCCTGTATTTTAAATTTAAATAATATGCATTTTAAAAATGGGTACAATTAAGAATTCTGGTGACCCTGTCTAAATCAGAAACGAGTGGGCGAGAGCCTCTCGGTGGGCCCCCATACAGACATGCACTGGACACAAAAACATGTTTTAGAAGTCCGAAAGAAAGTTTTATAAAGGATCTTGGGCCCCCTGTAAGGGCCGCGGACTCCTCGGTAACTTAATTGTTCCGATTACCCGCCTCTCGCCGCCACTGTTGATAGATAACAAGAAAAAATATCTATGCCTATTCGATTAAAACGTTATTTAGATTAATTTGGGTAGCAGTTTTAATAAAACGGTTAATATCGTTTGTGTTTCGAGCAAAGGTTTCGAGGCAGCGACCGAGTATTGACATTCAATCATGCGTTGTTATTGACGAAAAGAGTTCACTTACCTGGTCAGATTTGTGCCAAAATGACTAACAACGCTAAACACACAAATCCACCATATTTGTTCAACAATCAACAGCACATCAGCACATGTTACTACACGATACGAGAGTCACGGTCACGTGCACATCACACCACCATACCGGCGCAAGCGCATTATCCGACGTTGGTTTTTCGATGTTGGGGTAACATTGGGATCATTTTGATGAGCCATTATTGGCAAAAGCTTGGAATTTCAACATTGGGGCTACATTTGTTTTCCAGTGATGTTTTTTCAATGTTGGTCCAACATTCGAGTGATATTGATGAGCCATTATTGGCGGATCCTTGGAACTTTAATATTGGGGCTATATTTATGTTCAGATGATGGCTTTTCAATGTTGGACCAACCTCTGGACGATATTTATAAGAATTGTCATTGGCGAACACTTACAATATCAATATTGGTGAAATATTTCGTTTCCAATGTTGGCTTTTCAATGTTGGACCAACACTGGAATTACGTTGAAATTTCAAGAACAACGAATCAATATTGCGCCAATGTGAAAACGAGCTTCCGCCAATGTTATGTGTTACTTGGGTTTCTGTTGCGATTGACGAAAAATATAATTTTTTGTACATGCTCTCCAAAACACTAACTTTAGGAACTATAAATAGTCCGCAAAATAGAATTTTAGCGGACTAGTACTTTAATGGTAGCTAAGCGACACTTTGCGGACTAAAATTGTTTTTTGGAATTATTTTTCAGAAGGAATAAACAAAGGCGGTAACAAATCATCTATTGAAAATGTTTATTATGTACCTACTTACAACCCTAATTCTAAAGACAAGACAACATTACCTACTTATTTCGGAACATGAAAATGAAAATGACAAAACTGTCGAGGTAGAAGTCGTCGTTGACGCAACGGCTTGATGAGCTAAGACAAGTTAGCGTGAGACTAACGTAGACGTTGACGGAGCTTCTAATTTTTGTCCCAAAATCAATTCCGATACTTTCCTTTTCTTCTCCAATGAATCTTCAATGTAGCTCTCAGCGACCGACGACGACCGCCAGCCCCCAAGACGTTTTAAAGTAACCAATTCGGCTCCTGGCATCGGCCACAAGCGTCGCAGACGTTGCCTTCAGCATTGAAAATTTTGACCACAGGGACGGAGGTTTCAAGGGTTTTGACTAAACAAAATATAATAATTAGGTACTTACTTTGAAGAAAGTTATTATGTAATAGGAATAGATACTATATTTTAATGAAACTACACTGCAACAAACTTAATAAGCCCACCTACCTTAAGGTTAATCATATTTCTTCGTTTACAACATCGGCCACGTCGTTTTCACTCTTCCACATCTTGAACGCCTCGTATTCCTTTTCGTAATGAATTCTAGACTTCTTTGACAGCAAGTCGAGCTCAATATTTCTTGCTCTCTGCCACAGACCACTCACTCTATAGACGTACGACGGCCATATATTTGTCTTGGTTCAAAAGAGTAGCGCCTCTGGTGATTGGGAGCGGAATTAAAAATTTTCCTTAAAATGTTCCTTGCCAAATAAAATTAAAAACTCGGTACAAATAAAAGGATTCAGAGCAGCAGTTTAAACCATTGTTTAATTAAATACAAGTTAAAACTGAAACAGTTCTAAAAAATGCAATGTCCGAGTCCGACCGAGGGTCATAAAACCATCATGAAATATTGAAAACAAGGTTCAAGTAGTTCACAAAATCACACAGTCTGGCCGCTTTCGAGGCTTTGGCATTCGGCAAACGATGTCTATTAAGTTGGACCATCACATAAAGACTACAGCACTTTATAATTCCCATTGCCACTGTTTTTGACGAACGAACACAAAAAAATCCCCGTATGTGTGCTCTTTTTGATTTGAGTCTCTACACCGTAAACATAAGAACTGAATATAGTAGAACGAACACATAACTGACTAAACTAGAGACAAATTCAACTGATCACTGCAAGTCTAATTACTTAAAATTAAAAACGATTCACTTTAATAATTTTGTGACAGTCAGAAAGCTTTGTCAAAAAAGACAAGAAGACAAGTAGCCTGCTTTGCGTTAGCTACTGTAAAAATGTCTGAGTTAGGTACATCTCACTAATCAAACCCATTTTATATTTGTTTTTATCGGCGCGACATCTCTGGATTGGGAGCAGAAATAATATAAGTCACGTGACTGGACCAAAATGCCGCTATTTAACTGAAATCTCTATAGAGATGAGTGCTTTGTGGCTCTCTGCGAAATTGCTTCACTCATTTTAAGCGTATTTTATTTTTTATTGATAAACAATCTTTTGTTACCTTAACAACGTGGTCTCACGACCTACTCTCTGTGTGTCATCCGCCAAATTTGTTACCTACTGATTTTAAATTGCTTTTGAAAAATTTGTAGTAATTTGGAAAGCTCGTACAAAAAATTTTTGTATGTAACACGTACGCAAATAGTTTTAGCGGACTCATCAGATATTACGGACTCGGCTGGCGCCTCGTCCGTAAACATCTTGGATTCGTCCGCTAAAACTCTATTTTGCGTACTTATAACATAAATAACTATTTTTTTAAAGGCTGACTGATAATGCCACTATTTTTTTCATCAAAACAACACAATTGTAAGATATGTTTATTTTTTACGAGACTTTCAAGTGTAGTAGAATATGTGCCCCATCTTGTATCAATAGGTACTTTTAATGTAGGCCCATTAAGATTTTTTTCTTTCTGATGTTGCATAAATACTTGATACCCATGGAATCAACAAATGTGGATATTGCAGACTGACGAATTGCTCGTGAACCTGGAATACTCGACGTCGATACTGTTAATGTGGAATCCGATTCATCTGAGTTGTACCCTGTGTTGTGTTTATTTACATCAGAGGATCCAGCAAACTTACTTTTGATTTCAGGAGAGCACTTTTTACAGTGCTTTATGTGCACCTTAAGTTTCGATACATTCCCATAATATAGTTTTTTAGGCGCTCGACCGGAAAGTTAACCTTTCCGGTCAATTTTAGGACCGGAATGTGGCTTTTCCCGGACTAGTCCGGGAAAGTGAAAAATTAATTTTCCCGGTCAATTTTGGGACCGGAAAATCAACTTTCCCGGACTAGTCCGGGAAAGTCGAAGTCCGGGAAAGTGAAATTTCACCGAAATATTCTAGAAAGTGAAACACCGGAATATTATGGATTTTGTTATCGTGTTAATTTTTACTAGGCTCCTCACATTTTTCAGTGTAGATAATTTGAATTAAAATATTTAATTTCACACAGAAAATATGTTGCGAGCACCTAAAAAATTTAATACGTAACTCACATGTAAAGTGTCTTTCCTGGACTCGCAGGCTTTCAGGCTTCCGCCTACGGCGTCAGCCTGAAATCTGCCTATCGTCCAGGAAAGATCACTTTCCATACTCTTTACGTAAATAACTATTTTGCAAAATTTGCATTTTGCATTCCATCGCTTTCTATCCCCGTCCTGGGTGATCAGAATTCTCTCAAAATATTTCCACACATTGGAGACGCATTTTGGCGGCATATCGCAGCTACAATATAGAGATCTTGATCTTTTAGTAAAAGTGAGTGCAACAATGACTTACCTACTTCTTGTGATGTAGAGAACATTAAATGAAATAGTAAATTAAAGTAATTAAACAATAACTATCAAAGAACAGGTGGTAAAGGTAAACACTTAACGACTTAACCTAACTTCGCCATGAATGCCTATTGCTCATGGCGCGAAATTTAAAAATTGACACCAAATGGGTGTCATAGGTTATGACACCCATGGGTGTGACACCTTGACACCGACGACACCCTGACACCCATAACACCCTTTGACATCTCTAATATTTTGTAAATAACTAAGACTTTCATTTACCTTCTAATTTCTCGATGACTTCTTTTTGCAGTAACAAATTCTGTTCCTCTAGTACTGCGACCTTTCTTTAAGATTGGAAATTCCTTCTTTCGACTGTCTGTTTTTTTTTTCAGTTCAATAATCTCCCATTGTAGCTTCTCCATCTCCACTTTATTATTACTAGTCTGATTATTGATGCTCCCACTTTCGTTAACCTCTTTCAGAATGTTTCTGTACGTTTCAGAAAAGCTTGCTGAACTTCCTCCATTCTTTTTCTTCTTATTGCCTTCACTCTTAAAATAAGTGAATTAAATAAAGGCTTATGTTCTTATGATTATATTACTCTTACATTAAGCTTTTGCACCAACATTTCCTCATTTGAGCCGTTTTTTAGCGAAGAAAATATTTTGAAACTGTTTCAAACCTTTTTCTAAAAAAACGTCATCGCTGGATTCATCACTAAAATGGAATATTTCAAAACACTCAGGTTTTTGAGGTTCATTTATTGTTGGTTACATTTTTACGGTGTTACAAGAACAATCTCAGAAATGGATGATCAAAACATTCTAAATAATTACCCACCAATTAAATTACTGCATTATTGAGACTACGGTTCTTGCAAATATCCAATTTTTTGGTTCCTTATTTAAATTTATTCTCCTCATCTCACTCACTATTAACCCCACCTTCCAATTCCACATTAATCCTCTTTCGACACTATACCCACCTCGCTCAGCATCTGCATCGGAATTAATAATTAACCTCAAAATGTTTGACGGATATGATAGATAATCGCTTGAAACAGTTTTGAACTATCGACGCGAGATAGTTCAAAACATCATGGAACTGCAATGATTCGATTGTGACAATGAAAAATTAAAAATTCCTCACTGCCACAACCAAAACGAAAGCGGCTGGTTTGAGCTCATGGTCTCAAACAGGGAACGACAGACAGCTGTTTCGATCTCTTGGATCTCATCAGTGTCGTGCACCCCGAATGAAACCACAAACTCAAACCAGCCAACCTTTAAACAGAAAATGCGACGAACTAAGAGTGTTGTGTCGAAAACCACGACCTCTGTGAGAGGTGGGGACTACTAGCTTCCATGATGTCAAAGACATCTAAAGAAAACTAGCGGCTGACAAAGTCAGCTCGCCCCGGGCTTCGACACTACTCCTGTTTAGCAACAGGTGGCGTGAATGCAATGATTCGATTGTGACAATGAAAAATTAAAAATTCCTCACTGCCACAACCAAAACGAAAGCGGCTGGTTTGAGCTCATGGTCTCAAACAGGGAACGACAGACAGCTGTTTCGATCTCTTGGATCTCATCAGTGTCGTGCACCCCGAATGAAACCACAAACTCAAACCAGCCAACCTTTAAACAGAAAATGCGACGAACTAAGAGTGTTGTGTCGAAAACCACGACCTCTGTGAGAGGTGGGGACTACTAGCTTCCATGATGTCAAAGACATCTAAAGAAAACTAGCGGCTGACAAAGTCAGCTCGCCCCGGGCTTCGACACTACTCCTGTTTAGCAACAGGTGGCGTGAATGCAATGATTCGATTGTCAGCCGCTAGTTTTCTTTAGATGTCTTTGACATCATGGAAGCTAGTAGTCCCCACCTCTCACAGAGGTCGTGGTTTTCGACACAACACTCTTAGTTCGTCGCATTTTCTGTTTAAAGGTTGGCTGGTTTGAGTTTGTGGTTTCATTCGGGGTGCACGACACTGATGAGATCCAAGAGATCGAAACAGCTGTCTGTCGTTCCCTGTTTGAGACCATGAGCTCAAACCAGCCGCTTTCGTTTTGGTTGTGGCAGTGAGGAATTTTTAATTTTTCATTGTCACAATCGAATCATTGCATTCACGCCACCTGTTGCTAAACAGGAGTAGTGTCGAAGCCCGGGGCGAGCTGACTTTGTCAGCCGCTAGTTTTCTTTAGATGTCTTTGACATCATGGAAGCTAGTAGTCCCCACCTCTCACAGAGGTCGTGGTTTTCGACACAACACTCTTAGTTCGTCGCATTTTCTGTTTAAAGGTTGGCTGGTTTGAGTTTGTGGTTTCATTCGGGGTGCACGACACTGATGAGATCCAAGAGATCGAAACAGCTGTCTGTCGTTCCCTGTTTGAGACCATGAGCTCAAACCAGCCGCTTTCGTTTTGGTTGTGGCAGTGAGGAATTTTTAATTTTTCATTGTCACAATCGAATCATTGCATTCACGCCACCTGTTGCTAAACAGGAGTAGTGTCGAAGCCCGGGGCGAGCTGACTTTGTCAGCCGCTAGTTTTCTTTAGATGTCTTTGACATCATGGAAGTTAGTAGTCCCCACCTCTCACAGAGGTCGTGGTTTTCGACACAACACTCTTAGATCATGGAACTGTTTCAAACAGTTTCGTCTATGACGTCATAGTTGCGACGCTAAAATACAATGTTTTGAAACAGTTTCAAAATAATGGGTCGCTAAAAAACGGCTTTGGCTTTTGCGATAATATTTCATCATCTCTATCTTCCAAACTGCTGGTATAATCTGTATCATCTTCAAGTAGATGATTTGGAGGGCCTGATAGTCGTTTGGAGCGAATTTTTGTTTTTAATTCCCGCCAGGCTATCAAATAAGTCAGATTGAGAGGACATGGAAGTAAGTCAAAAACTCACGTGCAGTGCATAGTATAACTGCCTTGTAGTAATGGCCATCATTACCATATAAAACCTTGTAGGTTTTGTTATAATTTATGGCATTCAGATCAAATTTCTTAATACTTTGGGATTCTACGATGGAGCGCATACCATTGTCTATAAACTTGACGTACACAAACAGTAACGGTGCAACGCCAAACAGATTTATCATATTAACAGCCGGTTTCATAATCAATCACCTAAAGTGCCTTTAGTTAAAGAAGGATTTAAAATAAAGTGAGCTTTAATTCTGCAATTAAAGTGAATGTGTTTCATAAATGCAACAGTCAGTCGTAATCTTTAGTAAAAGTTGCATTAGTTCGAATGGTCACATTAGACACACATTTTTTGTCCGTCATTTTGAAAGATAATAGTTGCTTGTCATATTGTCAAGTTTCCGCGTGATTTTGAAAATGAATCCTACTGCAAGAAAACGATCTTCTAACTTTTCAAAAGAGGAAGAAGTTTTACTTTTGGAAGAAATCGGTAAAGTGAAGAAAGTAATTGAAAATAAAACCACAAACAGTGTGACCGGTGCGGAAAAGGTAAAACATTTTACGAGTGTTTCGACGATTGTACATCCTTATTCATTTTTAGAATGAAGCGTGGAGAAAGGTACTTGCCCGTTTCAATGCAAAAAACAGCCAAAATAGAAATCTGGAACAAATAAAAGCAAAGTTCGACAATTTGAAGACCAAAGCGAGGAAATGGGCAGGGGATAACAAAAAGGATCAAAAAGGTACTGGAGGAGGTCCCGCAACAGTTATTTTAACATTGGACCCAGTCACTGAGGCTGTGTTAAATATTATAAACCATAAAACAGTGTATGGCCTCACACCAACCTGTGATGAGGAGGATTGGGAAGCGGAAAGACACAATAAAGAAATGGAGTTGTTGAACCTAAAGATTAAAAACGGTGATCACTAAAATAAAAATAAGGCATTGTTCTAAGTGTAATATTGTTGAATTCTTAATTATAATCGTGCAAAGTGATTATTTATTATTAACTGCCGAATTTGTCGTCCATTGTGGTGTCGTATTCTGTTACCTTCATTTGGTTCATTTTCATTTTCTACATCATTTTGTTCTAAAATATCATCTTCAAACCATTCATCAGGGAAATCATCATTCACTTCCACAGCTATATTATGAACAATTGCAGTTGCCACAATTACGGTCATGGCTGTGTTAAGCTTTAGTCTTATTCCTGTAGATAATATGGGAAATCGGCGCTTCCAAACAACGTACTGTCGTTCAACAACATTTCTTGTGCGTATTATGCTTTCATTGTATAAATTTTCTGGTGGTGTGTTAGCCTCTTGTAGTTTTGTCATAAGATATGGCTGAACTGAATAACCGCTGTCCTCGATTAAAATATATTGTCCATATCTTCCATTTTCAAAGTCCCGCTTTAAACGGGAACTATTAAAAATTGTTTGGTCATGGGTTGAGCCTGGCCATCTGGCAACTATACTCCTAATTTTTAGATTAGCATGACTTTAGGAAAACTTGCAAGTTGATAAAATTCTTCAGCACTTCTTTGCACTATAGCCTCCGATACTCTTTTCACTATTCTACTTGCTGACGATTTAGACACCCCCATAAAATCTCCCATTGCAATCAGCATGCTGCCAGTGGCAAAAAAACGCAAGGTAAGAAGAAACTGCACCATAGCACAGTGGTCCGGATTCCAATTTTTTCGGTCAAAATTATAAAATTCACCAGACCGGTACAAAATAATTTGCTCAGTACGGGAAAAATATTGAAAAAATTGTTTTAATGACAGGGGGTATTTCCAGGGGGTGAAAATTTAAATAACTGAGAAAAATATTAAAACTTAAAATTTGTGTTACCAGAAATGTTCGAATTATTGGAAAAATTTTTAAAAATATATTTTTGAACATATAGGGTTGGTTTTAAGTCAAGCTCGAAAGAATCAAAAACAATTTTGAAATTTAGCATTCTCGAATATTTTGATATCAGAATTAATAAATAATTAGGTATAAGAATGGAAAGATGTTTTAAGAATAATCGGATTTTTTCACGTAAAGAGACAACATTTGCGTTAGAAAAATTGACAATCCGTGCCTTTTCAAGAAAAAAACCCATCATGGATTCAATATTTCTGCCAGACTTATCAAAAGACTTCCATTTGTGAAACAAGTCACTTCGTTTGACTTTTACCGCTTCTGTAAAATATAGAAGGCTTTGAGTTTAGGCAGCTATAGGCAATTAAAACTTGCAAATTTAGTTTTTTGAAAAGTCAACGAACACAGCAATACAACACATTTCCCTGCCAAAAGCAGCCATTTTTCTTAAACCTTACTTATATCATAATTACAAGCAAATTGAGAGACGAAGACTTTAACTCGCGTTGACTTGTTTCAGAGAAAACTATATTTTGTTTATATTATGCTGATAATTTGGAAAAGTCTTTAGGTACTTACTAGGATCCATATTTGCTTTAGAAACTGCTGATTTATTTACGACTTCAAACCCAGATTATCTGATGCGCAAAAGTTTAATCGAAATTAACTCTTGACGTTTCTAAGCAAACAATTTTGTTTTTGCTCACAACCTACTTGAATTTCAGGTGAATTTTGAAGCATCAGTGTACTGCCGATAAATGTCAATGATTTAAGACCAATGTATTAACTTAATTTATTTCAATTTTGGCCGGTGAAATCAGAATTCCGTACCACTGTGCATAGGTGAGATGCTACCTCCTCTAAAAAGTTACATATTAATTAATAAGCTAGGTGCACAAATGCAGTCACCTATTTGAGGGCAATCTTATCAAAAATGATCAATTTGTTGCAGAAGTGCCAAGGCAGTAGGTTTGGTTAACCGAAACCTTTCAAAGAAATCAAGTTCATCATATTCTTCAAATCGATTTCTTCGTCTTCGGTAAAGTTTTACTCTTCTTAAATAGATCTCCGGTTCCTCATCAGAGGATGAGCTCGAGCTCGATGATAATTGTCGCCTATTCATAGGTGCCAAAAACGATAATACAATCAATTCTGCACTTCTGGAGGGTACAACACAATGTTATTCATACGAGCGAGCACTGTCAAATTAAGGACAAAACGTCACTTTAACAATTAAAGCGTCGAAATCGACCTTTTAACTTAAAGGCACTTTAAGGCACATTTAAAGCCTCCTTTACATTTATGAAACGGAATTTTGTGTTAAAATGAATTGTTTATTTTAATGCTTCTTTAAAGGTGATTATGAAACCGGCTGTAATTCCCATTAAATTACATGCCGATCGAAACTTATTCAAATCCAATCATATCAGATAGATCAATAAGTTTTAAGGGGAATTTCAAGTAGTAATAAAAAAACGGATTTAATGAAAATGTAAAATTTTCAATTCTAACACATAATTATTGTCTTAAGCAATCGTTTTGCAACGCGTATAATCAGAAAAACAAATAAATTAGCAAAAAAAGCAGCATTGAAAAATTCATATAGCATATAGAATTCATACAAAACCCCATTGGGTGCAGCATTCTTAAACTGTTAGACTCCAGAAGAAACTGATTGAGCCTTATTGAAACAGTAAAAAATCCTAACAGTTTCTATCAGATTTGAATCAGGTCGTCAGGTGATTTTGGTGACAATCGGCAAACGGCAAGTGCCATTTTGACATATAAACTTTGAAACTTGAATAATGAACTCCCATTTTCTCTACCAGCACATGAAAAGTCTTCAAATTTTGTTTTCAAAATTGTATTCAAGCTTAGTGCCCTTTTGGCAAAAGATCGTAAAATTTAGAAAGATCACAGAGAACACCTTAGGTTTGGTGGAGTAAAACTTAGGTATAGTAAACAGTAAAATTTACTTGATATTGGTGATAAGATTGGATCATTCACCGAAGTGGGAAGGTTCCAGAAGCTTCCGTAGCTGCCTATTTTTTAATAAGACAGCAAAATCACCTTATTTGACAAGCAATGTACTCACTTAGTAAACTGTTAGAAACTATTCCAATTCCCTTCTGGCTGACGAGAATAGCTTTTCTTGGTCGAACCATTCGATTCCAATGGCAATGTAAAAAACATCAATCGGGTGACAATCCGAGACACTTGTATTCGGCGAATTTAGTAAAAAAATCATCAAGCAATAAAAATTACCCAATTATCTGTAAAGAAAAGGGCAAAAACTCGCAGTTTTGCATTACTTTTCCACAAACGACCCCAAATGACATTTCCAACTGACACTTGTCATTCTGGGTACAGTCTGCAGTATAAGCAAGACTGCATATCAGTTGTTAAAACCACGGCACCCGTGGTTTTCCTTAGGAAATAATTAAAAATCTTTATTATTTAAATAATTTATCTCTCGGATATTATTAACTTTCGTCTGCAAAAAATTATGTTTCCATAAAGAGAAAATGATTCTCTAACAAAATAACCCTAAAAAATGCAACAATATCGAAAAAAATATTTTTAGGCCTTCGTTTTTATTTAATAATTTCGGTTTGGATAAAACTGGAGCTTTCTTCATGAGTCCCATGCGTAGGGGACCATTTCAGCTACAACATATCCAAAAATAGAATTTCCAATTTCAATATCTTAAACGCTAGAGCGCTGATTTGTCCAACTAGACTCACCCTGTATAACTGAGTTATCGTCAAAAAACTGAATAGCGCGATTTCAAAGAAAAATTAATAACTTACTAAAAGTTGATGCTAATTAATAAGCAAATGAAACTCGGGATTTTTATATTTTTGACAGCTGCCAATTCAATGGGATTAAAAGAAATTTTCCAGATTTTGAGTAACGACAGTCAATTTTTTTTTTCTTATGGCCTTCATATTGGATTTTAACACCTTTGAATACAAAAAAAAATTGATTTTCAAAAGTATAAGAACTTGGATTTTTTTGACAGATCGTTAAAATTTGAAATTCGGGGTGAATAATTTGTATAATCAACCTAAACCTCGACCTAAACCTTAGGGGAAAAAACAACTGTAAAAAAAGTACACCGACTTTTTCAATTTCTTATGACATGTGAAAGAAATATTGAATTCGACTATAATAAAACACGTCTTGACATCGTTCCAAGTTTCATTTAAATTGTATCAACTGTTTGAATTTTGTTGTTTGAATTTTTCTTTAGAATCTCAATTTTCAGTTTCTTCGGAATAACTCAGGAACAAATTAAGATTTCCAAGAATTCTTAATTACTTTAAAAAAGAGCAACTTTTATCTAATTTAACTGATCTTCTAAGTCCTATAGTATAGTTTCCGAGATCCCAATAGTGGGCAATGAAATTGGCAACACCCTGTATACGAAAATCTGTTGGGCAGGCCAAATTGATTTAAATTTTGGCGAAACTTTTTAAGTTTCTGACATCACTCACGTCAAACATATTACGTCATCGGTGTTTGTTAACTTATAAGCTTCGTGGAGCAGTTACTAAAATCGATCGAATTATCGAATCGCCAGAAACACCAATTCTTTACATTTCAGCACCCTGGGAACCCAAAAAAGTGGTTTTTGATAAATGTTTGTCTGTAATCACGCTACAGCCCAAACTATTGGACCGATCTGGGTGAAATTTGGAACGTGGACGCGTCTTATGATTTTCGAAGAGCCGATTAGGTTAGGTATTAGGACAGCGAATCGGCACAAATACATTTATTTCAAAAATATTGAAAATGATAGGGAATGCATTAGCAGCCTATTTATTGGTCCAGTAGTTTGGGCTGTAGCGCCTGGAGCCCCTTTTCCAAGGCGCGGGCGGCTAATGGACTCGCAACACTGCTAGCACTTACTTGTCACCCCGAACAGTACCTACCTCAAACTCCTGAAGACATCGAGAAGAAAACGTGAATGAATTTTAACAATAATTGTATTAAACAAATAAAATCATTCACAGGTAAACAAAATAACAAAGCAAGTAAAAACAAGCAAGTCTGAAAAATTATGTCGAAATTATGAAAATAATTATTATAAGTTCAAAAGATAGGGAGAATGTTGCAGAAGTTCAGAGAAACTTGCAAGACACTATGCACTTTTTTTACACAACACGCTGGCTTTAATAGCACACACTTTTGCAGTACGCCATTTGTCCTTTCGACAGGATTTTGTGTTGAACCACTGTCCCCTACTAACTAGCATTCCTCATCCTCGTTCAGGAAACTGTCCTTGGTCCGGACCTACCACAAGTTGGGTGTTGATCGAATAGTCCTGGTGCCTGTCTAGATACTGCTCGGGTTTTTGAATGGGGGCTCGAAGCCTCACAATCATGTGTACAATCGATTGCTTGACTTGAGGATATTCTTCCGACTGGGAAATCGAATGAATTGAGGTGATACATCCACAAGGGCTTGGGTTACTTCCTTGATCACACGGGAAGTAGTCGACTGTGATAGGCGACAGCTGCTACCAACTAACCACTGCAAACCTCTACTGAATAGGTGTTATGTGTGGATACTTCCCTTTATTCGTGTATCTTGCCCATCTCTCCGAAATCAAGTCCAAAACGTAATTAAAGACTGGTCTGGTCAGACGAGTCCTTTGGATTAGCTGTTGTTCAGTTATTTCATTTATCGTCCAGGCCGGGAATCTTTGTATTGGAATTAGTTCCTCGTCGCTGTTGCTATCACTTGCACTAGGATTTTCTTCAAGATCGTCGATTAAACTAGCAGCAGCGGCAAACATAACTTGATCAGTGCCAGCCATTTTGTTTGGTTACAAACAAATGTCACCTTTCACTGTCATCTGTCATTGTCGGTGTCTAAACACACGTCAACACGGCCGAGTAAAATTTACAGATCTCTGCTTGTTGTGACCGCCAGCGACACCTTAAAGTTACGCGCTGAACTAAAGTTACGGTACCGTAAATTTTATGTCATCAATTAGAAGGCCACCCTAAGTTGGGAGGTCATGTAATCGCTTTTCCCGACGTACTGGTAGAGATCGTACAGTTCGTCGATTCGTAGAGAAGGCGCATCCGCTTCGGTCTTAAATTGACGAAGCTGTTATTGGTCTCTGTTTCGGTAGTGCCGCCTAGGTATAATCTTTTCACATGATCATACATAACAGAGATTCTTCGTGGACCCATGAATGAAGTATATAAGGCTGACCTCGCTGCTTGCCACCTTCGCGACTTCCTTCATATCAACCCCTACTTTGCATCCCGTCTCCTCAAATATCCTTTTTATTTCCTCAACATAGTGGATGGCGGTGTTTTTCAGGTCCATTTCCCAACTTTCCGAATTAATGAATTTAAAAAATACAGCGATTCTGATCAAGTTTGCCAAAAGCGGATCTTCGGCAGCCGGATCGGGAAAGTGCAAATTACTTGATTATCATTAATTAATTTTTATAAAAACTATTTATAATTAAATATTTTTCAAAATTTTCTAGTAAAAACTTTTGTCGACGGTCAGGTCAGAGGTGATTTTAAAAATATTTTTTAACATTGTTAATAAAGTCGTTAACTTTGGGAAAGTTTATTCGAATTTCTTTAGCCACTCTGTTGATTCCATGTGCCAAACAAGTATATGCACTTTTGGGTAAAATATTTTTAAATTATGACCTGCTCTGACCATATACGGAGCATATGAAAGCATATGAAAGCATCAATAAAATTCTGCCTGAAGGAACAATCCCCGGTAAGAAACAATTGGATAAACCTTCTTGGATAAATTGTGAAATTGTAACATTGCTAGTTTTCTCCATCTGCTTCGAAGATATTAAATAAGGTTTCCCGGCAAATTCTTCATGCAAAACTCCTATTAATAAATGGGAAATATATCGTCCACAGCTATCTGTGGTTTCATCAACTACAAAATATACGTGATTGTTTCCTACTATTTCTCTAATTTGAGACGTCGTTTCACTATATAGAGATTCAATATTTGTCTTGCGAATGGAGCTTTCGTCAGGTACATTAAAAGGTTTACAATATTTTTGAAGACATGATTTTAAGTTTGGATCGTTTAGCTTTTTTAACGGAATATTAGCGGCCACGAAGGCTTTGCAAAAATCATCATTGAAAATTTGTTGGGAAGTTTTTTGACTGGTACTTGCCAAACACTACCGCAACGACTGACCCTTGCTGTTGCTGTCCATCTTTGCGCATTTCCAGTGTGCAATGGAGTCTTCACATATTGTTGAATTAGGAACTTACGGTCTGAAGAGATATCTCTATTGACAATATTAAATAAATAATTATTAAGAGACAATTCACTATATTTTGGGTAGGAAAAATCAAACTTCTTTGAGTTTGAGTAATAAAAGAAATGGCAAAAGAACTGACCGTCTTGAAGCAAGCTTGACAAAATATTTTGTCATTTTCCGGAACAAGCTCGGAGTATGGTTTCATCCAGGAATTCACTTGAATAATTTTGGATATGTTCACTTTCTTGAGACAAAACGACACAAATGAAGATATAATCAAACATGCCCCTTAAAATATCACCATTACTACCACCCCTATTAACTACCTGCTACCAGGGGCCTTATCCCTGACTTCGGCGGATCTCATCCGAATGCACATCCGCACGAAATCGAAATCCGCACGGGCGACTCTCGGATCGCCAAACGGTATTCTCGAGTTCCCCTCCGCCTGTTCGCATTTCGATCGTTTCTTCCGCCCGAGAAACGTATGCCGTAGCGTAACGGCATTCGAAAACCAATGAGAGCACCGGTTTCGCACGGCGCGGCGGTCAAGTTTGAATTTATTTGATAAATCGCAACCCAAATAAATGCAAATATTCTAATTTTACAGTAGATGATTGGGTGAAATTAAAAATAAAGTCATTTTATGTTCAATATTGCTATTTACCTTCATAGTTCATATAGCAGGTGTAAAGTGTAAAGTCTGGAATAAAATTCCTTAAATTTTTGTCCTTGATTTGTGGCAAAAATCCTCGGACAGGTCAATTTTATTTTTGTAATACGGACTTGATGGAGGGGACAATTATTTTCTCACACTTTCGGTTTAACCGGAAATGGCCTTAACTTAGTTTTCTCAAATGGAATGACACTTTTTTCTCAATGGATTCGGAATCTGAGAATTTTTTAAAGTTAGAAATATGTATTTACCGGAAGTACAGTCACGGCCACCCCAGATTTTCAAAAACATCGAAGAAATCGGTCAAAAACAAAGATTTTTGAAAATCAGAAGTACTTACACGTCAACCTTATTTTTTTGTTATAAATTCAACTGCTCGATTACTTTTTTTTAAAATTCTTTTTGCTATTTTGGCAGATTGTGAAAAATGAAAAAATTTGAAAGACATTTTCCTAATCGCCCCATTAAGCATAAATAATAAGTATTAGCAAAATAATCCAACGGTAATGATTTTTGATATAAAAATTGAAAACCGAGTTGAGCAAGCAGCATCTACTTTCGTGCAAATGCCTCGATCCGCCTGGAATTATCATGCGATGCTGACGGTCGTACGAAAAGTTCCACATCGCCCGAGATTCGAATGGTACGGATCTCGAGAATACCAAAGTTGGAGGTTCGTGCGCAAACCGCATCACTTTCGCACGAAACGAGATCCGCCGAAGTCGGGGATAGGGCCCCAGATATTTGCTAATTCGGGGAAGAGATTAGCATTGATGAGGGTGCACCCCAACATTCCACCACACCCTTTCTCTTCTTAAAGATTTAAAACAGAGGGGAATTGGAAAGATAATGAATTTGAATAATATTTTATGAAAATCGACAAATATGCACATAAAATGCAACTTTTCCTAAAATATGAAGCCAACCAGCCGAATATGCAAAATATGAAAATTTCTAATTAGTTCAATCAACTCAAATCATCACGATTCGCGCTTAATTTCAACCAGAAACCTGTACAGGGTGGTCCAAATGTATTAATACAGGGCTCTCACGGCCAAACGGTAAGATAAATGAGTAAAATAAAAAATCCAGGGTAAATTAGAATTAAATACCTTTATTTTGTCGCAATTTGGAACTCCCCATCTTATTGCATAATTTAGCAATAAACAATAAATACATTTTTTTAAATGCACCATGCATGTTTCAATTTTTTTTGGGATTCCCTTTGATCCCCTCTTTATGGGGGTGATTTTATTTTTTTGAAAAATTGAGCAGTGAACTTAGAAATTTTTGTTGATTCAAATTTCGCGCGGTGATCCGGCAACAATGCGCTTCACCATTAGTTCCATGGAACCGCCCTCGACTCACCGTATGTCTCCCACTACAGGGTACTGTGTACACGCCCTCTGGAAGAATCTGACCGGTCCTAATAATAAATAGCCTGTTTACTTCATTAGGTACAAAGGAAAGGATATTCTTCAGAGTGCAGGAGCACGATTACGAGCCATTTGCTACAATTTTTATCAGGAAAGGTAAATTTGATTGAAAACCTAAGAAGGAATAAAAATTGTAGCAAATGGCTCGTAATCGTGCTCCTGCACTCTGAAGAATATCCTTTCCTTTGTACCTAATGAAGTAAACAGGCTATTTATTATTAGGACCGGTCAGATTCTTCCAGAGGGCGTGTACACAGTACCCTGTAGTGGGAGACATACGGTGAGTCGAGGGCGGTTCCATGGAACTAATGATGAAGCGCATTGTTGCCGGATCACCGCGCGAAATTTGAATCAACAAAAATTTCTAAGTCCACCTTCCAGCGGACGGCATGGATTATAAAATTGTACGTAGGTATTCCGAGTATTTAATATTTCCGGACACCGATCTCCTAAGTTCCACACGTTCTTACGCACGCCCTTGGTGCACGAGGCGTAATACAGAGTCCTGTTGTGGTGTGGATGGTAGAACGATATGTCCTCAACGAATTTTTCTTAGAGTGCCTGCCAGCTAGAAATGCACCCGTCAATCATTTTTCGCGCATCCTAGTCTATGCCACTATCGTTGAAGCGTAAGATACTCGAGGGTGCAATTTTCGGTAAACTGCACAATGCTAGGAGCACCGCTTCGCTGTTGTAGTTCTGTGTGCCCGCCCACAATACTACCAGCTAAATAGTGTAAATATAGTCCACCATACCGCAGCTTTGCAGGTTTCACCTGACCGGCTTTACGCCCGAGTTTGCAGAATGGGGGAAAGGGTGTTTGTAAGCTAAAAATCAGTGGTGCAACGTTCCTCATTCCTCATTTTGGAAATATCCACAGCCTGACTTAAACGGTCTAACACGCGCGTCATGGGAACAGATAAACCATTTGCGGCCTCATCTTCGCAAAACTGAATTAATTTTAGAATTAACTCTCACTCTGGCTGTGTAAAGCCATCTTGAATAGGTACGAGAAATTCTAACGAACGCCACTGCACTATACGACGCGAGGGGATGTAATACTGGCCTTAGCGCGTGCTTAAGCGGACAGTGGGCGGAGGGTACAAAAATGTGTTTTCGCGCAGATTTACTTTCTAGCTGGCAGGCACTCTACCTCAGCACATTTGATTTCAATACCTCCCTGTCAGCCATAACAACGTTCGCTCCCCTCTCCTAAACCTACGTGAAGTTGCGCAATCACAAATTCATTACGTGGGCCGTCCTGATTTATGACGCTGTTCAGGTGACGTCGTAAGTCACGTGGTCGGCCTGCAAGCCGTGCTGACTGACGTAGAAGAATATCGTGTTTTCTTCTATTTGTTGCGTAAGTACAAGTTCTCCGATATGGTAGGTAATCTACCCGCCTCACAATGTTTTTATAATCTATAGAAAAGATTTTTCCTTTCGGACTTCCATTCGCGTCGTTCGAGAATCCGCCGGCTATACATGTAACCGAACTTTTCCTCACTCCCTGATGTTCGCGGACGACCTGGTGTTTGCGGAGATATTCTCATAAAAACAGACTGTAATATTAAAACTCGAAGAAGTGTCAAAGTCGTATTTATTATATTTTATAATTTGTTTCTATAGAAACAGTATGATGCCTTAACATGCCCCGCACCTTGGAAGATGTAACTTTCAACGAAGACGGAAACATTCTTGATTATTCTTCCACGGGTAGAGCGCAAATTTTTGACACTGGTCTCTTGATGATTCCATTATTGGTTTTGACTGAAACGACTCTGACTTGATCATCTTCTCCACTGTGACACTGGACGATTCTTCCAAAGCACCAATTTGCAGGTGGCAGCTGATCGTCTTTGATTAGAACCATCATGTTCTCCTGTAAGTTTTCTTGCTTGGTTTTCCATTTGTTTCGCTGCTGCAGTTGAGAGATGTACTCAGTAGACCATCGCTTCCAAAAATGTTGTGTAATCTGCTGCATCAATTGAAATCTTGATAGGCGTCCTTCTTTAATGTCTGTTAAATCTGGATCTGGTAATGACGTAAAACTTCTCCCAATTAGAAAATGAGCCGGTGTCAAGACTTCCATATCATTGGGATCCGTTGATAGTGGTGTCGGAGGTCTTGAATTCAATACTGATTCGATTTGCGTTAACACCGTACTGAATTCTTCGAAGGTAATGACTCGAGAACCAATTACTCGCTTTAGATGGTGCTTAACGCTTTTGACACCTGCCTCCCATAAGCCTCCAAAATGAGCCCCATGAACAGGAATGAAGTGCCACTTAATGTTTTCATGACTAAATGTGTTGTTGAGAACAGATGGTATCTCGTTTAAAAGAAATGAACCTAAATCCTCAAGTTCTGATTTAGCGCCAATAAGATTTGTGCCATTGTCACTAAAAACCTCTGACGGTTTGCCCCTTCTTGCAACAAATCTTCGGAAGGCAGCAATAAATGCCTCTGCAGTCAAATCACTCACCAGCTCCAAATGCAACGCTTTTGTGCAAAAACATATAAACAAACTTATGTAACATTTCGTTATTTGGGCTCCTCTACCTTTTCTATCCTTTATTGAAAAATAACCTGCGTAATCAACCCCAGTTACCTACGTTAAATGGCTGTTTCATTGTAACACGTGAGCTTGGTAACTGACCCATTATGGGCATGATTGGTTTAGCATTATAACGAAAGCAAATTATGCAGTTGCGAACTATTTGTTTATCAATATTTTTCCCATTGATAGGCCAAAACTTTTCTCTTACTGCGGATAATAATAATTGGGGACCAGCATGCAATAAATCCAAGTGATATTTTTTGAAAAGCAGTTTAGTACAGATATGTTTCTCAGGCAGTACTATTGGATGCTTTTTATCATATTGATAGTTTGATAGCTTTAAACGTCCTCCAACTCTTATTAAATTGTCCTTATCCAAGAATGGAGCTAAGCTTAGAAGTTTACTTCCATTTTCAACACCTTTGCTTTCTGATAAATTATTGTAATCTTCAGGAAAATGAGTTTTCTGAATTAAATGTATAATAGCATTTAAAGCATTAGACAATTCATCACTACTCAAGTTACCTGTTTTACGCGGACATACGCCATTACCTGGTTTGCAATTTTTTATGAAACGTAAAGTGTAAGCAAAAACTTTCTGAGCTCTGTGAATGAAGAAAAATCTTGAAATGGAAAAACATCATTTACATTTGTTGCAAAATTAACTGTTAGATTGCGCTTTAGTTCTGGTAACTCAATTGAATTTGATTTTAATTGAGGCCAAGAATTATGACTTAAAGTTAACCACTCTGGACCATTAAGCCAAAGTGAAGATTGTTTCAAATTTTCAGGTAGTAACCCTCTTGAGATCAAATCTGCTGGATTGCTTTGAGTTGGCACATGTTTCCAAGTCATACTATTTGTAAGATTCTGAATTTCAGCTATTCTATTTCCCACAAAGGTTTGTAGCAAATTAGGCGCCATTTTTACCCAACCTAAGACTATTGTTGAGTCGCTCCATAAAAAATGGTTTTTTATCTTTATATCTAGAGCAGCTTGTACTTTGTTTACCAGTTTTGCTAGCATTACAGCACCACAAAGTTCTAATCTTGGCAAAGTTAACATTTTTACAGGAGCAACACGACCCTTAGCACAAAGTAAAGATACATGTACATTTTGGTCCTCGTCTATGCAGCGAATATAAACGCATGCTCCAAACCCATTTTGCGATGCGTCGCTAAAGCCATGTAACTCTACATGAACAGGCTTTAGGCAAAGAACATGACGCGGAAATTTTATATCATTTAGATGTCGAAAATTTTCCCGTAAACATACCCATTTTGCTGAGACTTTCGCTGGCACCTCTTGATCCCAGGACAAATTTAAAGTCCATAAATTTTGCAACAACATTTTAATTAACATTACAGACGGACACACTAATCCTAGAGGATCAAAAATTTGCCCTATGTCTGATAGTATTAATTTCTTTGTTACCTTTTTTCCTAAATTTTGCGCACTATCTCTGATTCTAAACATAAAGGAATCTAATGAACAGGACCATAGTAAACCCAGAGTTTTGCTGCACTCATTATCATTGCTAAAATGCACTATGTCGGAGTTGCTGCTATTAAGTTTGATCTGCTCTAGCACCTTTGAGCTATTAGAAATCCACTTCCTAAGTTCGAAACATCCTCCTATGACGTAGCTGAAGTTGTATGCATATTCATATTCATTTCTGCACTTTTTACAGCAGACCAAACAAATACTGCCTACCATTACCAATTATCCATTAAAATCAGCCCTATCCCACCTGTGCTATTTAAAGTCACTTAACAGCATAGTATAAGGTAGGCCCTTATAGATTTCATAGGCAAATTAATTGGAAACCGACGGGGGTGGTTCCCACCCCCGCAATTGTTTAAAAAATCACAGAAGGGAGCTCGTCCATTGTTCACTAACAGAAATGGGTCGAAAAATTAGTAAATGGACCTGTCTACCTGTGGTTAAAAGCATTGACCGGGAATCAGGGGAGGGGGGTGGCTCCCACCCCCGCAATTGTTTAAAAAATCACAGGATTGAGCTGGTCCATTGTTCACTAACAGAAATGGGCCTAAAAATTAGTAAATGGACCTGTCTATCTGTGGTTAAAAGCATTGACCGGGAATCAGGGGAGGGGGGTGGCTCCCACCCCCGCAATTGTTTAAAAAATCACAGGATTGAGCTCGTCCATTGTTCACTAACAGAAATTGGTCTAAAAATTAGTAAATGGACCTGTCTACCTGTGGTTAAAAGCATTGACCGGAAATCGGGGGACGGGGGTGGCTCCCACCCCCGCAATTGTTTAAAAAATGACAGGAGGGAGCTCGTCCTTTGTTCACTAACAGAAATTGGTCTAAAAATCAGTAAATGGACCTGTCTACCTGTGGTTAAAAGCATTGACCGGGAATCAGGGGAGGGGGGTGGCTCCCACCCCCGCAATTGTTTAAAAAATGACAGGAGGGAGCTCGTCCTTTGTTCACTAACAGAAATCGGTCTAAAAATTAGTAAATGGACCTGTCTACCTGTGGTTAAAAGCATTGACCGGAAATCGGGGGACGGGGGTGGCTCCCACCCCCGCAATTGTTTAAAAAATGACAGGAGGGAGCTCGTCCTTTGTTCACTAACAGAAATTGGTCTAAAAATTAGTAAATGGACCTGTCTACCTGTGGTTAAAAGCATTGACCGGAAATCGGGGGACGGGGGTGGCTCCCACCCCCGCAATTGTTTAAAAAATGACAGGAGGGAGCTCGTCCTTTGTTCACTAACAGAAATTGGTCTAAAAATTAGTAAATGGACCTGTCTACCTGTGGTTAAAAGCATTGACCGGAAATCAGGGGACGGGGGTGGCTCCCACCCCCGCAATTGTTTAAAAAATGACAGGAGGGAGCTCGTCCTTTGTTCACTAACAGAAATCGGTCTAAAAATTAGTAAATGGACCTGTCTACCTGTGGTTAAAAGCATTGACCGGGAATCAGGGGAGGAGGGTGGCTCCCACCCCCGCAATTGTTTAAAAAATGACAGGAGGGAGCTCGTCCTTTGTTCACTAACAGAAATTGGTCTAAAAATTAGTAAATGGACCTGTCTACCTGTGGTTAAAAGCATTGACCGAGAATCAGGGGAGGGGGGTGGCTCCCACCCCCGCAATTGTTTAAAAAATCACAGGATTGAGCTCGTCCATTGTTCACTAACAGAAATTGGTCTAAAAATTAGTAAATGGACCTGTCTACCTGTGGTTAAAAGCATTGACCGGAAATCAGGGGACGGGGGTGGCTCCCACCCCCGCCATTGTTTAAAAAATGACAGGAGGGAGCTCGTCCTTTGTTCACTAACAGAAATCGGTCTAAAAATTAGTAAATGGACCTGTCTACCTGTGGTTAAAAGCATTGACCGGAAATCGGGGGACGGGGGTGGCTCCCACCCCCACAATTGTTTAAAAAATGACAGGAGGGAGCTCGTCCTTTGTTCACTAACAGAAATTGGTCTAAAAATTAGTAAATGGACCTGTCTACCTGTGGTTAAAAGCATTGACCGGAAATCGGGGGACGGGGGTGGCTCCCACCCCCGCAATTGTTTAAAAAATGACAGGAGGGAGCTCGTCCTTTGTTCACTAACAGAAATTGGTCTAAAAATTAGTAAATGGACCTGTCTACCTGTGGTTAAAAGCATTGACCGGAAATCGGGGGACGGGGGTGGCTCCCACCCCCGCAATTGTTTAAAAAATGACAGGAGGGAGCTCGTCCTTTGTTCACTAACAGAAATTGGTCTAAAAATTAGTAAATGGACCTGTCTACCTGTGGTTAAAAGCATTGACCGGGAATCAGGGGAAGGGGGTGGCTCCCACCCCCGCAATTGTTTAAAAAATCACAGGATTGAGCTCGTCCATTGTTCACTAACAGAAATTGGTCTAAAAATTAGTAAATGGACCTGTCTACCTGTGGTTAAAAGCATTGACCGGGAATCAGGCGAGGGGGGTGGCTCCCACCCCCGCAATTGTTTAAAAAATGACAGGAGGGAGCTCGTCCTTTGTTCACTAACAGAAATTGGTCTAAAAATTAGTAAATGGACCTGTCTACCTGTGGTTAAAAGCATTGACCGGGAATCAGGGGAGGGGGGTGGCTCCCACCCCCGCAATTGTTTAAAAAATGACAGGAGGGAGCTCGTCCTTTGTTCACTAACAGAAATTGGTCTAAAAATTAGTAAATGGACCTGTCTACCTGTGGTTAAAAGCATTGACCGGGAATCAGGGGAGGGGGGTGGCTCCCACCCCCGCAATTGTTTAAAAAATGACAGGAGGGAGCTCGTCCTTTGTTCACTAACAGAAATTGGTCTAAAAATTAGTAAATGGACCTGTCTACCTGTGGTTAAAAGCATTGACCGGGAATCAGGCGAGGGGGGTGGCTCCCACCCCCGCAATTGTTTAAAAAATGACAGGAGGGAGCTCGTCCTTTGTTCACTAACAGAAATCGGTCTAAAAATTAGTAAATGGACCTGTCTACCTGTGGTTAAAAGCATTGACCGGGAATCAGGGGAGGGGGGTGGCTCCCACCCCCGCAATTGTTTAAAAAATCACAGGATTGAGCTCGTCCATTGTTCACTAACAGAAATGGACCCCTGTTACTGGAGAATACTCTTTAACTAACCGTAAAAAATATTGCACTATCAAAACTCACCCTCTTCAACCCTCAGACACAAATAATTGGTTTAAAGTACCTAAATTTAACCGAAATTTTAACTCTCTCAAGTGCCAGGTTCCTAATTGGCTTAATTTTCTATCATTTGCTGTAATTCTAGTTATCGCATTGATATACATCTATCGTTTGCCTTTACTTTGAAGCATATGCTTCGGCACTACCTACTACTAGGGGCAGATTTATCGAAATCTGCACCCAATAATCACGTTAAAATCAATCATTCACGGTGATAGGTAAACATCTACAGGTTCATACATCGCATTGATATACGTTTTACGCTGGCTTTTATTTCAAAGGAATAGATAGATCGACCACTTCGGGAAGGAAAATAAGAACACTTCAATTTCTCTATCAAATAAATAATAATAATATTAATTAAGTATAAGGCGAGGTATAAGGTATCATGTCTGGATTGGGGAGGCAGGTCCTTAAGGCTTTTCCCAGGGTCCCAGGTAATAATAATTATTAAGTAGGTACTTAAATAGTTTTCTGTTATCTTATTGAATTTTTTTCATTTTGTAATAATAATAAATCCATTTCTATAAAAACCGAGATAAAAACTTTCCCTAACGTATTTTAGTTAGGTAGGTACTCCACGTGAGATTACTAGAAATTAGGATAGGTAGGTAGTAGTTTAGATCACTCTCACTTTAGCAGAAAATCTATTGTTTATAGACGTCTTCAGTTTTACCTGAGCGCCGCGCGCATGTTGGTTTCCAAGCGTGCGCACCGATTGGCTGGATGTCTGTCACAGCTGATTTTTGCCCAATAAAATCTTTTTTACCTGTCTATTTGGTTGCGATCTTGGAAACCAACTTGCGCGCGCATTATATTCTTATTCATTTTGACACATTAGACGCTGCATTGGCATCCTCTTTGTCTAACAAACTGAAGACGTTTATTGGTTAAGTTGGAATTTCAACTGTGAAAGTTGTGAAACCACTCATGAAAACCATTAAAAACAGCTTGAAGGGTGGGGGGGGGGAAGGATTAATATTTTTCTGGTGCTATCGCAGGTTTAATATTGAAGAGGAGTTCATATGTTTCGTTCTGTTAGGTCATTTCTTCATGAAGGTTTTAAATGAAATAGATTGCAATCAATAATATGCTGTCCATCCATTGTACTAAAATAAATACCTATAAGTTGTTATTCAATCAATAAAAAATTTCGTCTAAAAATTGGGTAGTTAGTTTAGCTAGTTTACTATGGGATCGAATGGGTATTTACGCCTTTTACAACTGCGACAAGTTTGAACTTTTCAACCACAGGTCCATTTACTAATTTTTAGACCAATTTCTGTTAGTGAACAAAGGACGAGCTCCCTCCTGTCATTTTTTAAACAATTGCGGGGGTGGGAGCCACCCCCGTCCCCCGATTTCCGGTCAATGCTTTTAACCACAGGTAGACAGGTCCATTTACTAATTTTTAGACCAATTTCTGTTAGTGAACAAAGGACGAGCTCCCTCCTGTCATTTTTTAAACAATTGCGGGGGTGGGAGCCACTGTGAAGTGTGATGTTGGATTGGATGGTAAACTCAATAAAAGGTCAATCGGGAAGACTTCATTTACATCTATTCATTGTTCTGACTCTTACAGGTTATACTTAAGAACTCAACTAAAACTATTAACAATTATTTAACCTGCCGCCGGTGTATCGCACCGTCAGCTTAACCTACATTATCACCCGCCTAGCAACTAACTTAACCTACTTGGTTGTACCTATTCTTACATCACATCCCCCACGGGGTTGGGAAAAAAAAATTCACCTAAAGTTAATTTTTTTTTTTTTTTGTTTCAATACTAAAAAATTTCTATTCATTCGTAATACAATTTGGCTCTATTTTTGTGTACCTTAACTAACCTATCTCCTATCTTAATTACAATATTGGGATTCTCCTGCTTTGAAACTACAAATGGACCACTATACAGTTCGTCGAATTTTTTCCCAGCTTCATTTCTTAATAAAATCTTATCTCCTTCCCTATAATTTACTTCTCTACACTTTCTATCATACCTTTCTTTCCTTTTACACTTACTCTCCATTAAATTCATTCTCGCTTCTTCACACACTCTTTGTAACCTATATTTAAGTTCTAAGGGATAATCGTTAAAATTATATATAGGTTCTATACCATTAGTCAAGTTCGAAGGAAGTTTACACATTTTTCCAAAAATCATTTCGAAAGGTGTGAACCCTGTTTCGGTATTCACTGTGGTATTATACGCGAAACTCCAATACTGTACCCAAGAACTCCAAGAGTCTGGAAATTTAGACATCTGCATGCGCAAATATGCTCCGAGACACTTATGCGAATTTTCAAGTGAGCCTATCGTTTCATGATGATAAGCAGTAGATGAAAGTTTCTTAATCTGCAATAACTTACATACCTCTGTTAATGTAGATGATATAAACTCACTGCCCAAATCGCTAATAATTTCATCTGAGATACCGTACCTCAAAACAAAGTTTTCCACAAATGCTTTGGCAACTGTTACAGCTTCTTTGTTTGGGATTGGGTAACATTCTACGTATTTACTCAAATCGCACTGCAAGGTCAAAACATATCTATTTCCTAATTCATCTGCTTCTATTGGACCTACTAGATCTACAAATATTCGCTGGAAAGAAGATTTTGCCGTTGTTGTAATTACTAATGGTTCTCTATTTGGTATACTGTACTTATATCTCTGGCAATCATTGCATTTTTTAACAAACTTTTCTACATCCTTTCTCATACCTGTCCAGAAGTAATGTTTTCTTATATTGTTGTACATGCGATTTATTCCTGCATGACCTCCAGTGGGAAGCATGTGAAAGTCGTTCATTATTATTTGTTTTAACTCTTTGTCGTCAATTGTCTTCACTCCTTTAACCACACTTATTTTTAAATTATATTGCATCAAATTTATTTTTGCTAACTCATTTATTAAATCTATGTTCTCAAATTTCTTTATAATAATTAATTCCGGAATTTTATATTTATTGACAATCTCTTGCAAGTCTTTCACCGATGCAACTAATGCGAACGATGATAAAGATGCTTGCCTCCAATAAATTATTCGTTTTTCTTCATTGAAAATTAAAGTTTTATAGCGCTTTTTATTTACGTAATTTGGACCTAGGTTTTTGTTTAAGTCATTAAATTCCTTGTCGCAAATCGGTCTTAGTTCTGTACTTTCTAAAGGTTGTTTCAAAAGCTCCACAATTCCGGGGTGACCAAGCCCTTCATTAATAGGAACATTGGCAACTTCCTTTCTGTTTCTCTTCGCTTGTGCTCGTGTAATAACATTGACTGAGACATTCTCATTCATACTTTTCAATTCGCTTATATCAATAGTAATCCGAGATAACGCATCAGCTGTTACGTTCTCCGAACCCTTAACATAGCAAATTTTGAAATCGTACTCCTCTAGTAAAAGCCTAAATTTTGTCAATCTACTCGACGGGTTAGTCATACCAAACAAATATATTAGTGGGCGATGGTCCGTGAAAATAATGAATTTACGACCATAGAGATAAGGTCGAAAATGATTAATACCCCAAGTGATGGCTAAAAGTTCTTTTTCAATAGTTGCATAATTCTTTTCTCCTTTATTAAGACTTCTGCTTGCGTATGCTACAGGTCTGTTATTCCCATTGGATAAAATTGCTCCAACAGCATGCCCAGAAGCATCTGTCTGTAAAATGAACTGATTTGAATCCGAAAAATCTGGAAACTGCAAAATTGGTGCCGTTATCAATTTATTTTTCAAAGTGTCGAAAGCTTTTTGACAATCATTCGTCCAGTTAAAAGTGACACCTTTTCTCGTTAGATAATTTAATGGTGATGCAATATCAGCAAAATTTTGAATAAACTTCCGATAATAATTCGCGAAGGCAACGAAACGTTTTACCTCGCCTACATCTTTCGGTATGGGATAATTCTCAACAACCCTCGTCTTTTGTGGATCCGCTGAGACACCCTCGGCAGAAATGACATGACCCAAATACAAGATCTCTTTCTTCAAAAAGTCACATTTATCCGGATTGAGTTTTAAGTTAACATCTTTTAAACGTTGTAATATTTTTGCAAGATTTCTATTATGAATTGTTAAATTATTCCCGAAAACTATGAGATCATCTAAATATACAAGACTAATTTGGGGGTTTAACCCGCTGGTCGCTATCGTCATAGCTCGAGAAAAACAACTTGGTGACGTTTTTAAACCTGTAGGGAGTCGTGTCATCTGAAATTGACCTTTGTCTGTCGTAAATGCTGTATAAGGTCTACATTCTTCTTCTAATCCTACCTGATTATATGCCTGTTTTAGATCTAAATGAGAAAAATATACTGCACCTGATAGTGAGTCTAAAATTTCCGTAATGTTGGGCAAAGGAAATTTTTCATCAACGATTTGCCTATTGAGTTGCCGAAAATCAATTACTACCCGAAATTGTTTTTTACCGTCTCTATTTTCCTTTTTAGGAGTTATTAACAAAGGTGCTGACCAAGGCGACCTTTCTGATTCAATAATCCCGTCTTTTAACATATGTTCTATTTGTTTATTTACTTCCTCACGTTGCGTATGTGGTAAGCGATACGGCTTGATGTAAATCGGAGTTGTATTTTCTTGCAACGTAATTTTTTCTTTGTAAATATTCGTTGTCGTAAGTCGATCACCTTCTAAATGAAAGACGTCAGCGAATTTGGCACACACTCTTTGGAGTGAAAATTTTTCATCTTTGTTAAGATGTTCCGTGTGTAATAAATTTAAAACCTTATCTACTCTCTCAACTGACAAACTACTGTTTCTTCCAAATTCACACATCTCGTAATCACTCAGTTTCTCTAATTTTGGCTTAAAATTATTAAGATTGACTTCCTCATCGCGAACATTCAATATTCTCACTGGTAACATATTATTATTTGGTCGCGCTATCATACTTGCAACAAACACACCCTCACACAATTCTTCTGACAAAATTAACTGATCATTCTCACTTCCGATCCAAAAATATTTTATAATTTCACATCTCGGGGGAATTGTTATACGTTCATTAAATTTTGATTCCATTGGAATTTCCAATCTCTTTCCATTCACACAAAACGAAAAAGAAAACTTCTCAAAGTCTAAATTGGCAAAATATCGTTTAAAGAAATTTGACCCAATTATTCCATGCACTCCGTGAATGAACTCATCTATCAGCAAAAATTCATGTGTCATATAAATTCCATTGACACACAATTGAAGGTTTGCTGACCCACGCGAAAATGTTGAACCCGAAACTCCGTTTATTTTAATTTGTTTAGATAAATCAATTTTCTCGCTTTCTGTAATATAATTTTGAAAAAATATACAAGCACTAGCCCCTGAGTCTAAAAGAAGTAAAACATCATTTTCTCCATAACTCATTCGCACATAATTCAACCCATTCACACTTAATACTACTACCCCTTCATCATTCGTTCGAAGATTCGCTTGATTCACGAAAAAACTGTTGCGGATCTACATTCGTAGCATCCGCTACATAAGCATTTCCTACATTACTGTTACCTCTATTACCACCATTGGAATTGTTATAATGGGACCTAAAATTGTTATTGTATCGTTGCCCTTGACCGTAACTCGAATTATTTCTGAAACTATTATTTCCACCATAATTATTATAATTATCTCCATGATAACTGTTACGATTCCCACGATTATTGTTATAATTTCCACCATAATTATTGTTACTACGGCCTGAAAGATTGTAACTGGAATGATTTCCATTACTTGAATAATTTTGATTGAAATACTGTCTACCGCGAAAATTTCCTCTCCGATTGAAATTCCCTCGAAAATTCCCTTGCTGACTTTGTCTTTGCGAATTTGAAAAAAGTACTTGTTGGCTTCTATTTGTGGCTAACTCCTCATCTTTCGCGCCTCTAATTGCCTCACTCAGCGTCTTATAATTTCGAGACTTTATTATTGTTCTTAGTTCGTCGTTTTGGAGTCCGTTCGCAAAAGCATTTATTGCGATTTTTTCGTTATTCGAACTCAAAATTTCTGTCGCAGCCTGACTTCCTTCAGCCTGACTAATCGTTAGATCGACCATTAATTGTTCAATATTATTTCCAAAGTCATCAACGGAACTATGACCTTGTCTAGAATTATGTAGTCTGGAAGACAGAGTAGCTACTGATTTTTTAGTTACAAAATGATTCCTCAAATCTGTAACTAGCTCGGCATTGGAAGGGTAAATTGATTTTAGTCTAATCTTCGCTCCCTGTGATAATCTCGTCTTAAGGACGTACTTAATTAATAACAATTTTCCTGGATCATCCAACAAGCTATCATACATCTCAATCGCATCAATTAGTTGCAGAGTAACATCCTCTCTACCATTCATCTGTGGCAGTAACCCACAGGCAGTTTTCAAATTAAATTTCTCACCCATTTTCAATGTTACTGGATTAACTGTAGCCTGTGCTAATCTATCATCTAAAACTACCCTTATACTATCTAAAAGTTTTTAAAGTTGCTCCTACGTACTGCTTAATTTCATCAACAACGTCGTCAGTATGATCTAGTGGCTTAAAATTACTTTTTAATTCATCTAATTCATTCCCAAATTTATCTAATTTCTTTAACTTCTTATTAACTATGTCTACGTCCGATCTACGCACATGACTGTCTTTATTTAAATTTCTCCCAAATACCTTCACTTCTTCAAAGAGATGACGGAACGGCGTCGACATTAGCTTTATTCCAGAACGACTCAAGCTAGCTGGACCTGGCTCCTCCTTATTTCCTCTCTGGCTTCTTGTCGTACTTGTTCCCTCAATCGCGCCATCATTTTCTTTGAACACATCTTAATAAGAACTAGAGCGAAAGCCAAAATGATTAGGGCAAACGTAATTACGGTTAAAATGTTATGGACACCCCAATTGGCAGTACTGGTATTTGCCGTTGCACCGCCACTATTTCCGGCCTGGGCTATAATTACTTCCTCCTTCGTTTGCTGGTTTCCCATGATCTTAATAAGAGAAGAAATTTTGACTTGGAAAACTTTTTTCTAAAAAATAATTAATCTTCGCCAAACTTCCTGGCTGTCTGGCAGGATCGCCATGTGAAGTGTGATGTTGGATTGGATGGTAAACTCAATAAAAGGTCAATCGGGAAGACTTCATTTACATCTATTCATTGTTCTGACTCTTACAGGTTATACTTAAGAACTCAACTAAAACTATTAACAATTATTTAACCTGCCGCCGGTGTATCGCACCGTCAGCTTAACCTACATTATCACCCGCCTAGCAACTAACTTAACCTACTTGGTTGTACCTATTCTTACATCACACCACCCCCGTCCCCCGATTTCCGGTCAATGCTTTTAACCACAGGTAGACAGGTCCATTTACTAATTTTTAGACCAATTTCTGTTAGTGAACAATGGACGAGCTCAATCCTGTGATTTTTTAAACAATTGCGGGGGTGGGAGCCATCCCCCTCCCCTGATTCCCGGTCAATGCTTTTAACCACAGGTAGACAGGTCCATTTACTAATTTTTAGACCAATTTCTGTTAGTGAACAATGGACGAGCTCAATCCTGTGATTTTTTAAACAATTGCGGGGGTGGGAGCCACCCCCCTCCCCTGATTCCCGGTCAATGCTTTTAACCACAGGTAGACAGGGCCATTTACTAATTTTTAGACCAATTTCTGTTAGTGAACAAAGGACGAGCTCAATCCTGTGATTTTTTAAACAATTGCGGGGGTGGGAGCCACCCCCCTCCCCTGATTCCCGGTCAATGCTTTTAACCACAGGTAGACAGGTCCATTTACTAATTTTTAGACCAATTTCTGTTAGTGAACAATGGACGAGCTCCCTCCTGTCATTTTTTAAACAATTGCGGGGGTGGGAGCCACCCCCGTCCCCTGATTTCCGGTCAATGCTTTTAACCACAGGTAGACAGGTCCATTTACTAATTTTTAGACCAATTTCTGTTAGTGAACAAAGGACGAGCTCCCTCCTGTCATTTTTTAAACAATTGCGGGGGTGGGAGCCACCCCCGTCCCCCGATTTCCCGTCAATGCTTTTAACCACAGGTAGACAGGTCCATTTACTAATTTTTAGACCAATTTCTGTTAGTGAGCAATGGACGAGCTCCCTCCTGTCATTTTTTAAACAATTGCGGGGGTGGGAGCCACCCCCGTCCCCTGATTTCCGGTCAATGCTTTTAACCACAGGTAGACAGGTCCATTTACTAATTTTTAGACCAATTTCTGTTAGTGAACAAAGGACGAGCTCCCTCCTGTCATTTTTTAAACAATTGCGGGGGTGGGAGCCACCCCCGTCCCCCGATTTCCCGTCAATGCTTTTAACCACAGGTAGACAGGTCCATTTACTAATTTTTAGACCAATTTCTGTTAGTGAACAATGGACGAGCTCCCTCCTGTCATTTTTTAAACAATTGCGGGGGTGGGAGCCACCCCCGTCCCCTGATTTCCGGTCAATGCTTTTAACCACAGGTAGACAGGTCCATTTACTAATTTTTAGACCAATTTCTGTTAGTGAACAAAGGACGAGCTCCCTCCTGTCATTTTTTAAACAATTGCGGGGGTGGGAGCCACCCCCGTCCCCCGATTTCCGGTCAATGCTTTTAACCACAGGTAGACAGGTCCATTTACTAATTTTTAGACCAATTTCTGTTAGTGAACAATGGACGAGCTCAATCCTGTGATTTTTTAAACAATTGCGGGGGTGGGAGCCATCCCCCTCCCCTGATTCCCGGTCAATGCTTTTAACCACAGGTAGACAGGTCCATTTACTAATTTTTAGACCGATTTCTGTTAGTGAACAAAGGACGAGCTCCCTCCTGTCATTTTTTAAACAATTGCGGGGGTGGGAGCCACCCCCGTCCCCCGATTTCCGGTCAATGCTTTTAACCACAGGTAGACAGGTCCATTTACTAATTTTTAGACCAATTTCTGTTAGTGAACAATGGACGAGCTCAATCCTGTGATTTTTTAAACAATTGCGGGGGTGGGAGCCACCCCCCTCCCCTGATTCCCGGTCAATGCTTTTAACCACAGGTAGACAGGGCCATTTACTAATTTTTAGACCAATTTCTGTTAGTGAACAAAGGACGAGCTCCCTCCTGTCATTTTTTAAACAATTGCGGGGGTGGGAGCCACCCCCGTCCCCTGATTTCCGGTCAATGCTTTTAACCACAGGTAGACAGGTCCATTTACTAATTTTTAGACCAATTTCTGTTAGTGAACAAAGGACGAGCTCAATCCTGTGATTTTTTAAACAATTGCGGGGGTGGGAGCCACCCCCCTCCCCTGATTCCCGGTCAATGCTTTTAACCACAGGTAGACAGGTCCATTTACTAATTTTTAGGCCCATTTCTGTTAGTGAACAATGGACCAGCTCAATCCTGTGATTTTTTAAACAATTGCGGGGGTGGGAGCCACCCCCCTCCCCTGATTCCCGGTCAATGCTTTTAACCACAGGTAGACAGGTCCATTTACTAATTTTTCGACCCATTTCTGTTAGTGAACAATGGACGAGCTCCCTTCTGTGATTTTTTAAACAATCGCGGGGGTGGGAACCACTCCCGTCGGTTTCCAATTAATTTGCCTATGAAATCTATAAGGGCCTACCTTATACTATGCTGTTAAGTGACTTTAAATAGCCCAGGTGGGATAGGGCTGATTTTAATGGATAATTGGTAATGGTAGGCAGTATTTGTTTGGTCTGCTGTAAAAAGTGCAGAAATGAATATGAATATGCATACAACTTCAGCTACGTCCTCCTATGAGTATTCTAGAAACCTCAATTGCTAAGGAGACTGTTTCTTCTATTGTGGAAGCCCCTGAGATAAGATCATCAACATAAAAATCTCTATCAATGATTGATGCTGCTTTGGGACTGCTCTGCTTATTTTCAATGGCTAGTTGTTTTAATGCTCTTATTGCTAAAAAGGGAGCAGATGCTGTGCCATATGTGACCGTATTCAGAGAATAGGTATCTAACTCATGATGAGGTTGCTCGCGCCATAAAATACAATGCAACGGTTTAAATTCTGGAGCTAAAAGCACTTGCCTGTACATTTTAGCTATATCTGCGCAAATTACGAAATTGTGTTGTCTGAATCTTAGAAGAATTGAAAAGATGTCTTCCTGTATTGTTGGTCCAACCATCTGAATATTATTTAATGATATACCTGTATCTGTTGGTAATGTTGCGTCAAAAACTACTCGTAATTTCGTTGTTTGACTTTCACTACGCAGGACTCCATGATGTGGTAAATAATACACAAAGGTCTTTGATGGATCTATTTTTGACATATGCCCTAAACTTTCGTACTCCCGCATGAAATCAGTGTACATTTCTTTAAGTTTAGAATTAGTTTTGAATCGCTGCTCCATAGAATAAAATCGCTTTAAGGCATTTCTTTTAGAGTTACCCAGTTTATTAACAGAATCTTTTAGCGGTATATGCACTATGAAACGACCAGACGAATCGCGCGTGTGCGTTTGACAAAAGTGTTTTTCACATTTGCTTTCTTCAGCAGACCTGACGGGTTTAGAATCAATTTCTTCTATTTCCCAAAATTTCGAAAGCTGCTGCTGAACATCTAGATTTTTGATCATGGTGCACTGAACATTGTTGTTTGTAAGTACACTTGTTTCCCCACAGATGATCCACCCTAACTTGGTTTTTTGTAATAACTCACTACCGTTGCCTATACGCTTCCTACCTATGCATATTATTAGATTCCAAAACAGGGAACCTCCAATTAAAAGATCAATTTTTGTCCCTTTGTTCCACTGAGGATCTGCCAATATGATATTACTTGGAATTGAAAATTTCGAAGTATCGCAATGCAAAGGAGGGATAGAACAAATGCTTGGAATTACCAAACAGTTCAAACTATCGGAATATGGAGTTACTTTTGACTTGATTTTGATGGAAACTATTTTGTCTAGATCTTGTCTCATATTACCAATGCCACCAACAGAGAATTCAATTTTTTCTGTTGGAAGATTTAGTGAATCACAGACTTCCTTACTTATAAAATTGCTTTGTGAACCTTGATCTAGTAATGCTTTGCAAACAATTGATTTACCGCTTGGTGCTACAACTTCAACTAGAGCAGTAGATAAAAATACATGACTTTGAGTTGTCCCAAAACTACACCCAGATATAGTTTCATTTGAAGTTTTGGCCTGAGAATTTTCAGTTGTCTTTTCTATTTGAGAACTTTCTTTGAGTTCTGAAGATTCTCGTTCAAAATGCAACATTGTATTGTGTTTTTTCTTGCACTTTCTACACGAGGCTGAAGTACACTGCCTATTTGAGTGAGTGCCAAAGATTTAACTTTTTCTAAGCGATGGTTGGGGGTGAGACTTAAAAAATCAGGACAACTGCTTATAAAATGATCACGTTGACAGACGCTACATTTCACATTGTTGTTTAACAGGAAAGATTGTTGCGCTGTTTTAGTGTTTTGTATATTCTTGCATGTAGATTTTAACTGACTAAGTTCAAGGGTTTCCAATAACTCACCTTTCTTTCAAAAAGCCTTTGAATTCATTAAAGGTTGGATTTGATTTTTTTTGTTTGATTTTAAACTCTTCCCATTCCTTTAAAGTAACTGGATCAATTTTGGTGGTGATTAAGTATATCAAAAGAGCATCCCAATTATTAGTAGACTGATTTAGAGATTCGAGGGAACGAAGATGCCTTGTCATAGTATCAATAATTGATCTTATGTCTGCATGAGATTCCTTGCTTGAGGTGGGAATGCTAAAAATCCCTTTTAAATGATTGTGAATTAAAAGTGGTTTGTTATTGTACCTCTCAAGAATTAATTTCCACGCTATTTCATAATTGTCTGACGATAACTCTAAATTAGAAATTATTCCTGCAGCTTCGCCTTCTAGATAGGCATGCAAATAATTAAATTTCTCGATGTTTGATATGTCGTGATTTTTGTGAATTAACGCGGTGTAAGTATCTCTAAATCCTAACCATTGTTCGAAATTGCCACCATATTTGTTTATATGTATAGTAGGGAGCTTTACTCTTTTTTTATCAGATGTCTTATTTACGGGAGCACTTACATTTGGTTCTAATGAGCGACTTGAAAGCGTTGAAATTAACTGCTTGGCTGTGGCCATTATTGCATAATACCTCTGCGAAAATTCCTCGGACTTCTGAATAAGTGACGCTGACTCATCTACCAGAGGATTTAACTGCTTTTGTGTATAGACAAAAGTTTTCAAAACATCCTTATTGTCGTCTACCATTAGTTCCAACTCGATGATGTCCTGATCTGACACCGGGCTCTCCATTCTTCTTTTAATGGATTGCGCTTGGTTCGCGAAGATATCTAGCAAATGTTCACTCCATTCCCGTTCAACCAAAAGGTCCTTTACTAAATTTTTGGACCCGTGCTTTGCGCGCGCCATGACAGGTGTCAAAGACCGTTAGCCCCAACTAAAAAATTAAATAATGAGTATCTCTACTAACTTTAAAGTACGAAGTAATTCTCAAAAATGATGTTTGCTTCGTCTGTGCTATTGTAGCGTCACAGAACTCAAAGGTATTTCTTGCGTAGACTCGGCGCTGCGTAGACTGACGTAGACTTCGTCTTTCAAGACCTCAGTATTCTGGTTCTGCTTATTTCTCTTCTCGAAGGACCATGTTTGCGGAGATATTCTCAAAACAGACTGTAATATTAAAACTCGAAGAAGTGTCAAAGTCTTATTTATTATATTTTATAATATGTTTCTATAGAAACAGTATGATGCCTTAACACCTGGTGATTTTGGCCGATTCACCAGCACAGATGAATAGAATCCTAACTTTGCTGAATTCATATTGTTCCAGAATGTCCCTGCAAATCAATACGTCCAAAACAAAAATAGTAATTTTTCGAAGAGTTCCTAATACCCAAAAACAAAACTTCTACTATAACGACAAAACAATTGAAATAGTAGAAAATTACAGTTACCTAGGTATAACTTTTTCTTACAGCGGTAGTTTCAATGAATGTACATCGTCCATGGTTTCAAAGGCTAACATGGCCGCAGGCGCCATAAGGAATGTTATAAACAAAGCAGGAATCAACAACGTACCTGCAATCAATCGCGAGCATAGTTGCACCGACGCTCTTATACGGAGCAGAAGTTTGGGGGTTTAAACATTACAAAGATCTAGAGCGAGTCCAACTACAATTTTATAAAAATCTATTCTATCTAAGGCAGATTACTGCAAATTATATAGTGAGGAATGAATTTTCCTTGGATAGAATGGAACTGCTTTTAGTGAAAAATACACTCGCGTACCCATTAAAAATAAAGGAACTACCCCACCACCGGCTTCCAAAACTCGCAATGAATAGGCTTATAGAACTCCAAGCTGACAAGAACGACTTAAACTTTAATTGGTATTCCAAATTAGTAAAGGTCCTAGCCAAATTCGATATATCTCTAGACATACTTCAATTAACTAAACCCAAAATAGAAGATATCTTGGAAAAAATAAAGTCTGCCAATTTGAAAGAAGATTGGAATTCAATACTGCTCTCTGTGAACTACCCCGATTATAATAAATTCATTACAGACATGTCAAAGTCCACGTTGCTGTTCGAGTCAAATCTACCCATGCATTTGAAACGCCTAATGGCCCAATTGCGCTCCTCTAGTGGCTCAGTGCTAAAGATCTACATTAATAATTCCACTTCAACAATAGAAACGATCCGCAGTTGTTCCTGGTGTAATAAAAATAAAAATGAGTCATTGCAACATATCGTATTTGAATGCCCTATGTACAGTGAATTTAGGGAGAACATAACCAGTGCTTTTCCTTCGAGCGATATCTGCACAGTTTTATGCGGGTCTCGACAAAACGAAATCTCACACCTTTACAGATTCCTTGGTAGTGTCTTTAAACTACGTATGGAATATGCCCCTCATATTCTGGTTGTTTGAAATCCTCCCTTCAGAAATGGTTGGTCGTCAGGGCCATCAGCGCTACCTATGTTCAGTACAACTTTCCAAAATTAGGCAGAATGTGGACGTATAATTAATATATTATTATGTAAAACTTAACCGTCGGAATCGGATTTATTTTATTTTATTTCATTTTATGCAGCTTAAACGATGTAATATTTAAAAAAACTGTTAGGCTTAAGATACAATGTATCAACAAGTATTACACAAGGTAGTTTCACAGTCTCGTTCCACAAAATTTACTTACTGTTTAGGACGCGTTTCGGAGTGTTACTCCATCTTCAGCTATAAAAGAAAATATCAACAAGTAATAAATTATTATTATTATTATTATTAACTTTTCCTCACGGTTCGCGTAGTTTCTGAAAAGAACTTACATCGCCGCATTCGCACCGTAACTCAACAATATCTCGAAGTATGTATTTTCCTCTTTCGATTTTTTCCTGTACTTTTCGTCCAAGCTCCTAGTCATCTTGACGTTTTTGACATTTAAGACGTTGACTTTGTCCGTATAGTCCACCTTCAAAAAGAGATCGGCGTCGAAACTCGTCAGTGATCTGCCGAGAGATTTAATATTGGTTATCTTTAATGAATCGTTTGACGGTCAACTGGGACTCAATCAATATTGATTAACCCTTGAGTAACATGGCTTAAAAATGTGCCACTTATACCATGGCAGGGTCCATATGGACCCCTTTGATTTTTTTTTTGGTTTTAGTTGAAAATTTTTATATTGCATATTATATTCAGCTTATATACACTGAAAACAATGGAATGCAACCAAAATATGACAACAATTTATTCATGCTTTAGTTGTTTATTGGGTATAAAGTGAACATGGAAAAGAAAACGGATGAGAATAAAAAAATTTTTCTTCTCAAAATTGAATTTGCTGGTAACTTTCTGTGCAGGTACAGCTCAGAACCATAGTCCAGACTTAGTCCCTGAAACAAGAGAACCATAAATTTCGACTTTAGAAAAAAATTGGAAGGCAAGCTTTCAGCCTTACCTTTCGGCACAATCTTCGCACAATAATTTTCTATGGTTCTTACAGATGTGCTTTTTGCAAACTTCACATGCGGCAGTTTCTTTTTTTTGAGAGTAGGGACAGATATGGCACCTTCCTCTTTTGGCCCTCCTATTGGGGCCTTCGGGGGGCGCAGCATCTACAGGTGGGTCCATTGGTAGAAGTAGTGTAGGTTCTAATCCAGAAATTCTGCTTATGACTGCACGTAGTTCTCTTGGTAAAGAACGTTCTTGAGCCCTGCGATGCAAATGTTCCCTAGTAAGGTCGCGGCCTAGAGAAGTTAGGAACGTTCTTCTGCCCATGGTGGCATTGCCAAGTACAGCGTTGTAGATTACATTAGAATTCACGCCAGCAATATCCATTATACGGAACCAAATTGCTTGCGGCCAACGTCTAGTTCTTCTCCCAACTTTGTAACGAGCGCATTTTTGGTCAAGAGCATCAACACCACCTTTTGTCGAGTTGTAGAATTCTATAATTTCTGGCTTTTCGCCTATAACAGTGTTTGTATGATGCATTGAAGAAATAAGTAACACTGCGCGATTTTTTTTAGGGACATAGGAAACAAGAGTATGATCTTTCGTAAATCCAAAAAGAGATGAGCTGCTCTTCCTGTCCTTACTGGGTAAAAACTGAGCAGGAACTTCACGTTTGTTTTTCTTCATAGTGCCAACATAAGTCAGGTTTTGCCTTTTCAGTTCATTCACCAGCTCCATAGATGTGAACCAGTTATCAGCTGTTACATTTCTGTTGGAGTTGGATATTGGCGGAATAAGTGACAAAACATCTTGTGTCGGAATTGAAAGTTTCCTAGGATTCGGATTGTTCTCATGGGTATCTTTGCCAGTGTACACGAACGCATTGAACAGATAATGCGTCTTAGCGTCACAAAGACACTGCACTTTTAGACCATACTTGTCCGGTTTATTTTTTAGATACATTCTAAAACTGCATCTTCCTCGAAAAGCAATGAGCATTTCATCAATAGTAACATTCTCCCCGCAACTATAGTTCGACTGACAGTTCGTTATAAACATCTCGAACAATTCAGAAATCGCGGCAAGTTTATCTCCATTTCTAATGCGTTCCGCTCGCGAAGTTGGGTCGTCAAACCTCAAAGCAGTATTTAGAAAATAGAAACGATTCAGAGACATCGTTGCCCTGAAGATATCACGCCCTGTGCCATCTGTTGCAAATAGTGATCGAACATCTTCATTGTTTGATTTGAACACACCTGACAGATAAAGAAGCCCCAAAAAAGCTTTCATTTCAATAACGTCGACATGCTGAGTATATTGACAGGACAAATTATGAGTATTGTACGTAGCAGACATCTCTGTTATTCTCTCATTGGTCTTGCTTGTCAGAATTTGCAGCATATGCTCATCAATGAAACATTCCCAAGCCTGTAATGGTGAGCTTGGTTTCTTGATCAGTGCTTCCCCTCTTATCCCCGGTAAATCACTTATTATATTATGCTGGCGAGTTCGACCAGCTGCAGGCGCAGTTTTGGCCCATTTGAACTTATTTTTGCCATAAAAGTAATTGGACTGCACTTGATCTTCATCACTTTCCTCGTCACTGGAGCTGTCAGTCGCCACTTCCAACTCTGATTCCGTGTCGTGCCCGCTGTGCTCACTCTGCGCGTCGGAAAACTCTTCCTCGAACTCTTCGTCACTGCCAGGACCATTTTCGGAGATATCATCTACCAGTTCTTCAAGTTCTTTTTGAGTCAATGGCCTCTTATCTCTGCTACAGCCAGCCATCGTGAATGAACAATAATCACACTTATAACATGGCAGGGTCAATATGGACCCCAAAGATCATTTTTCGGTGCACTATATGGAGCCGACAAGAATGAATTCATGGTATCGATAGAATGTACTTTAATAGAGGAATACATCAAAGCGTGTTCCAATTCGCCCATTGTTAGCGCAGAAAACTGAAGAGAAAGTTGGATTGGGGTCCATTTGGACCCCCTCATGGCATTTAAGGGTTAAGTTAAAAGCGGCAGCAGTGAATACTAGGGTGTTAAATGACTTGTGACGTCATAAAACAAAATATAAAAACGTGGCGGTTATTTTTGGTTCGTCAAAATTTAAATAAGCACTCACTTTGATACGAAAACATAATCGTAATCTCGTCCCTTAAATTCGATGTCCTCCCAACACAAGGGTTGGAACGGTCCCGGAAATGTATTCACGTTCATAGTTTTACTTTCAGCCATGGCACTTGTCGGCGTCCAAGATTCCTGCAGAAAAAAAAATTGTTAGCTCCCCAGTTTCTTCCGCGTTAGGGTTTCACGTTTCCAATTTTTCAATATATATTTCATACAAAGTAGAATCGATATTGTCGTAGGTCAGGTTAGGTCAGGTCCTGACCTTTTTTTTTCCTCCTCCCAACCACCCGGGAACCGCCGCTAGGCATTACTTCCGGGTGCTTGGAGACGCCGTTCTTTTTATTTTACAGTTATATACATTTCAATGATACAACTATTAATACCCCCTACAACCAAATATCACAAAATTTTATCCGTGTTTTCCGTCTTCTCTCTTCCGCCGCTTTCTCCGACACAATCTTGTCAAGCAGAGCTATCCCGAAGTAAGCATTACATCAATTATGCTGGCCTCGCTGAACTCTGCTCCCACCAATCGGTCTAGGACAACTTGGCGCGGCCAACTTCGCGCAAGCCCAACTTGGCGCAGGCCCGACTTGGCTCACACCCAACTTGGCGTAAATCCAACTTGGCGCAGGAAATCTAACATAAGTAATAGAATTTTCGAACATGATTTTGTTCGTGTTTATTTTTCTATACATATTAAATTAAATAAAAATTTAAATAATATGCATTATGCCCAACTCGAAAGGTGTCCATAGGGATTTACGTGGGGAATTCGATTTTATTTTTTTCCTGCTTCCCTAATTAATTTAATGGAGATTTTAGATACCGATAGTCTTCATCTGTGGGAAAATACTGAGCTCACAGCTCCCCGGGGTTAGTCCATAAACGACCTCAAAACTAAGCGTTATTTAAATTTCCCGCGAGTACGAACGAGCACGATCGACACTTTGTTAAACGTCGGGTCGATTTGTCGCCTAGGCGATTGTGGGCCGTACTCGGTAATTTTGTGTCCAGTGTCACAATACATGACATAAATAAATCAAATGGAAAATTTCAATAAAAATGTGAGAAGACGAGGTTTCTCGCGTATGGTGAAGCACAAGCGGCTCTGGGGTCCGATCGGCACCCGAAGTGATGGATTGGTGCCGGCTGCTTTGTGAGTCTGTGACTTTTCAATATTTCCATCGAAATTAGCTGAGTTAGGTACCTATGTGGTACCTAACTTCCGTCTACGTTCCTAAGAAGACCCGAATTGTTTAATATTTTCATAAATTCAACAGTAGGTAACGTAACGATATTTTTTAAGCAGGTATTCTTTGATAGGTATGCTTTAGGTAATGATGGTTCAGCAAGGCGATATTTTTTAAGGAGGTATTCTTTGATAGGTATGCTTTAGGTAATTATTATTATTATTAAGAAAGATACAAGCTTGAGTTCTAAGAACTATAAAGCTTTGAAAAACAAAGGAAGGGCCGGTTTATCGATGCTCAGTTAAATGAAAATATCTGACTGTTAGCGTTATCTGGCAGTTAAATTGTTTATCAATAGCGAGTTGACTGCAAAGTTTTTGCTAAAGTGCCGGGTAAACTGACTGACAGTTCGAAGTGCCAGCTAGAGCAGAAAACCGACGAAATGACGAAGGTGAATCTTTGGTTTTCTTCAACATGAATCTAGCCAATATATGAAGTTTAGGAATGTACCTGAAGCAATTTTAAGGGATTTGCCACTATACTTAAGATTTCCTGAACTTTCTTTCAGACCTCCTGCTTCTACTATCCGTTTTCTTATCCTCAATTACATCTCCTGCTAGTTACTTTTCAAAGCACGTCTGGATTATAGGCAGAAAAGTTTACTCCTCGTTTCTTATCTGTCACCAATACAAATTTCAACTGCATCAGCACCTGTCGCAGTAAACAAAGACCGTAAGGCGTTGCTATAGAAACAGTCGACTATTTTAGCGGGAAATTTAAATCTGTCCAATAGAATTCAACTTCCGCTACCCCAAATGTTGCCAACACAACTCAAACTGTCAGACAAGTAACTGACAGACAAAGTCGATGTCGATAAACGTGACTCGGATTTATCTGGCAGCTATAATAAACTGTCAGATAGATAACAGTCAGTTTTGACTGAGCATCGATAAACCGGCCCTAAGTGAACAATAATAGATATACATATATCTAATTAAAATGAAAGTAAATTATTATTAAAACTATTTATATAATATGAATGGAATTTGGCCTAATTTCTGATTTGCGACTGCGAGTCTAACCGATGTTTGAAGGCAGCGATGGTTGGTGAGGTGACGTTACCATTTCGTCTGGTAAATTGTTCCATTCGGCGAAAGATCGGTTGGTTAGGAAGTGTTGTCGGTGTGCCGTATGGAATGAGTCCTTTTTCAATTTGTAACTGTGCCCTCTCTGGTTCTTCTGCGAATGCTACATGTCTTTTTAACCTCCCCAACCCCATCACAATTTTAAAAAAATGGGAGGTTACTGCAATCACTAAAATTTTCGAATTTGAGATAGCACCAGATCTTTATGTTTTGAGGTCTCAGGAACCCAAAAAAGGGGTTTTTAAAATGTGTCTGTGTGTATGTACGTACGTACGTACGTACGTTCGTACGTACGTTCGTTTGTAATCACGCCACAGCCAAAACTACTAGACCGATTTAGTTGAAATTTGGAACATAGGCATCTCGTAACCTAACTTAGATCTGAAAAGCTTTTGGAGCCAATCGTGCAACCGGAAATGCCATTTTGGCACATCAACTTTTAAATTTTAAATGCAAACCCCCATTTTTCACTTCACCATAAGGAAGACCTTCAAATTCTGCTTCTAAAAGTGTATTCATTCTTAGTGCCCTTTTGACCAAAAATAAAAAAAAATTGATTTTTATCGGACTTTAAAATCGCGGTACAGCCCAAGCCCCTGAACCGTTTTGGCTGAAATTTTGCACATGGGGATTGTATTACACGTCGAAGAGCTGAACAAATTTTGAATTCAATCGACTTACGGAAAGTGCCGTTTTGGCACACCAATTTCCAAATTTAAAATTATTTTTTCATTTGACCATTAAAAACAAGTTTTTGAAAGATTTATTGTCACTATCAGAAAGGTCTTCAAATTCTGGTTTTAAGTAGGACAAAATTAATTCGCATTTAGCGCTGTTTGGTTCAAAAAAGCAAAATTTTATAATAACAGTAAAAATACATTATAGCCCAAATTACTGAATCGATTTGGCTGAAATTTGGTACATGGAGATAGGGTGACCCATTGAAGACCTGAAAGGCTTTTGAAAGCAATTGGCCCACGGGAAGTCCCATTTAAGCATATCAACTTAAAATTTTAAATACAAGACCTCATTTTTTATGTCGCCATTAGAAAGGCGATCAAATTCTGGTTCTAAAAATGTGTTCACAGTTTCGGCCATTTCAGTAGAAAATAGAGAAAAAATTCTTTCTCAATAAAAGGGAGCGGGCTGACAGTGGATGACATAAAGTGGCAGTTATTGTCAAAAAGGTGGCAAAAGATTAACCTTAAAAGGAACATATTGTCAAATGTGATGGGTGATGTCCGAGGTGATGTCGGTATTTGTCAGAAAATTGCGAAATTAGTCAAGGATTAAAAAAATTCTGTTGAATTGACTACTATCTACACAGAATACAAAGATCCACGCGATGGGGAGGTTCCAGCCGCTTCTCTGCTGCATTTTTCTTTCTGGTTCTTCTGCGAATGCGACGTATTTTTTTCTTTCTGGTTCTTCCGCGAATGCGGCGTGCCCACCAGATGAGTTTTTAAATGTGTTTCGGTCTGCTTATTCTTTGATAGGGGTGGTGGCTGTTTAATTGTCAGCGGTATAGCGTGTATTGACTTTATGATATTTCTTCATTTTCCCTTTTTCGTCATACTCTGAATTTAAGTCGCTGGTATTCTCGGCTTTGCGTGATTTTTCTCTGGCCAATGTATATTTATCTAAAACAAATAGGTACACCTATTACAGAATTTATAACATATAGCACTCAAATTACCATAGACAGCGTCTTTAAACTTTGAAACTGTTAAAGGCTGTTTACACTACATGATTTTTCATATGATTTTCTGTATGACCTGAAATCACCATGGCGAATGATTGTTGACAACAATTTGGAGTCATGGTGATTTCAAGTCATGCAGAAAATCATATGAAAAATCATGTAGCGTAAACAGCCTTGTAAAGTAGGCCAGTCGCTTTCAAATTTAGTGCTTCTCCGTTTTGATCTTAACTGATCTGCAGGTAAGTCCGGCCAGTAACACTGGTCACCGTTTATCCAATAAGGGTTTTTAGTATAAGAAGGTCCTTTCCTAATCGTGACGTCGTCTAGCGCCCTACGACGTAATTGGTGCTAGAGCTCAGGTGGTACATTTCCTATTGCGTGCTAACTTGCTTGTCTGTAACAATTTATCTCTCTTTACGCTCCACCCCTGCAAGCGCACTATGCGCAGAAGCGACGCGCACATCTTCCGTCTTTTTATACTAAAAACCCTTATTGGAGGGTCCCGCTTCCACGCTGTTGTCACAATGAAACTTAACGACTGTCCAAGTTTTCTTATTCACATTTATATCGTCATTGTCGCTGTGCGGAACTCTTCTCGGAATCGTCAACCTCAGAGTCCCCCATTCTCAACGACGTTCTAGATTCATAGGTATCTATTATGCTAAAATGCTTACGTCAAATAATAAAACAAAAACTGCCTGATCTTTAAGGGGGTCATTCACGAAAGTTGCCATGCAACTTGTTATCGGCCCTGCAAATTGCAAGGGTCTTACAATCGCCTAACTACCAATCTGCAACCCAATTCCCAAAACTTTTGCAAATTGCGGACACGTTATCGGGCCTTATCGAACCCGCAAATGTTTTTCCATGACAACAAAAAGTGGAAATGTCAATATTTGCAAATTTGATTGTCACCATCAGTGTCAAGTTACTAAAAATGGGTCACGGTGTGAAATGTGACGGCCAAAAACGAAAACGCAGCCAAAATTTTACTTCTACGGAGGTAGAAACACTCATTACGGAAGTGGAGGCCCGGAGACACATGATTTTTGGGGAACTAAAGGGACCTCATTTAACACAGGCAGTCAGGGACCGTGCATGGACAGTTCTGCCGTCCTACGCCTAAAAGGCCTATCTACAATTTTGGTGGAAAATGAGTTAACACCGGAACCTTGTTTAGAATGTCTTAAACTACCATAACAAGAATTTTTGTTGCCATCAAATCACTATTTTAGTCAAAATTTGCGAATTAATTGCGCCAATATGCATTGGGTCTTGTGTGTGTATAAAATCGTCAAAATCAAAAATTTCTGCTGCAACCGCTGGATTTAACGCCATATTTGATAGTACACACGTATTACGTATTTCTTTTTGCGGCAAGTCCGTACCTGCCGCAAAGTATAACCTCTTATCGAGGGCTTGCAAACCACTTGCAAAGTTTAGAGAATGACCTTTATCGTTTCTTACCTTTGACAGTTTCTTACCATGGAAACAATCCTGTTATTTATTCGTGAATTACTTTATCCGAATTTGCAAATTGCAATTGGTTATCGAACCTTATCGCCCTTCGTGAATGACCCCCTAATAAATCAAAAAAATTTGCAAAATAGAAACTGCCCTGAACTTGAGGTTAATAATACTACACTATATGACCCGTATACCATTTCTTGTCACTTCAATAACTAGATATTCAAAAAATGAGGGCTTGCAAGCTAACATTTCTCATATACCAATGAATCCATCCACTTCTTTTTGGCAGACCGGTGAGTGAAAGTGAAATACGGAAGGTGGTTTTCAAGATGAGGTCCACCTCGTCCACAGGTCCTGACGGTATTACCATCGATTTGATTAAAAAATGTATCCTTAAGCTGTCACTTCCCCTTTGCGACATGGTGAATGCCTCATTCGTTCAGGGGAAGTTTCCAGCTAGCATGAAGACGGCTAAGGTGATACCGTTACACAAAAGAGGCCCTAAGTCTGTTACCGATAACTACAGGCCCATTTCCCTGTTAAATTCATTTTCAAAAATTTTAGAAAAACTAATGGCCCTAAGAATAACAGATTTTTTTGAAAGCAATAATCTTTTCAACAACATCCAGAAGGGATTTAGAGGTGGACTGTCTACTACTGACGCAGTTCTAGAATTTTTAAAGCTCATTTATGATAATCTTGAGGCCAATAACAAATGCCTTGGAATTTTTCTTGATTTAAGCAAGGCCTCTGATCTTGTCCGACACGACGTGCTCTTAGCTAAACTTTACAGATATGGCATTAGGGGATCAACTCTAGACTGGATTTGCTGCTACCTCAGCGGAAGGACACAATTTGTGGAGGTTGCTAAAGTAAGATCTGATTTAATTGATATTAAACGCGGGGTGCCGCAGGGCTCTATTTTGGGGCCTCTCTTTTATATAATTTATGTAATTGACACTGATTTAAATGATGCTGTCATGTTTGCTGATGACACTTCCTTTGTTGTGGCAGCAAAGACAACGACTAGAGTCACAAGTAAAGCTAATGAACGGTTGGCGAATCTCGCCGACTGGTACCAAAGTAATAACCTTTATCTTAATAACACAAAATCTACATTCATAAGCTTTGGATCTCATGACAGCTCGTCAAGTTGCAGTCTTCTCATAAAGACTAAGGATGGTAGCATACCGCAGACAGAGTTAACAAAATTTCTTGGATTACATATTGATGGTGGTGTTAAGTGGACATCACATATAGATTCAATTTGCAAACGGGTATCACCTATCTGTTACCTGGTCAGGAGGCTGAGGGCTGTGGTGGACTTCGAGATATTAAAGATGTTTTACTTTGGCCACTTTCACTCATTGATCTCATATGGTATTTGTGCCTGGGGAATGATGGCTGAATCTAACAGAATTTTTGTTCTGCAGAAACGAATAATTAGAGGAATGTTAGGTTTAAATAGAACTACCAGCTGCAAACCTTATTTCAGCAAACTCAAAATTTTGACTTTACCCTCAATATTTATATATTCTCTGCTTGTTTATGTCAGATCTAACATCAATAAATATAAAAAACTGAATGAAAATGGTTTATATTCAACTAGAAATAAACATGTATTGGAAATACCATCACATACCTCTGCATTTTTTGAAAGAAGCCCGTACTACATATCTGTAAAATTTTATAACAAATTGCCCAATTGCTATAAGACCCTACATATCATTCCTTTTAAACAAAAATTGAAAAAAATGTTAATCGATAAAGCCTATTATGATTTTAAAGAATTTCTTTGTGATGTAATATTACCGTTTAGTGTTTAGTGTTCGACTGTGATACACCTACATATGTTATTTGTTTTATTTATGCTTACTCTAAGCACTATGATATTTTTGACGTTACCCATGTCATGTATAATGATCACGTCGGTAATAAACTTATATTATTTCTTCCGGAGAATGTGCATGAAATAAAAAACATATATGAGAAAATTGATTTCATTTTAGTTTTCCAGACGGAAGACGAAACATATGGAATCAAAAATAAAAAATGCAACGCTTAATAATAATTTAAGTTGAAAAAATGTGCCCAATTAATTCAGCATAATTCTTGCATAATCTAGAGCTTTTGAGGAATGCTTTGAAAAACAGGTGTTTGACACTAAAGACAATTAAACCACACATACAGGGTGAGTCTGAAAGACTCCACATCCTTTATACCACAGAATCTACTGTTCAAATAATGAAGCTTGGTGCAAAAATTATTGGTCAATTGTGATTCCTCTTGATGTTATAAGCCGGCAAAAATCTTCAATTTTACAAGTTCTTTTTAAATATCTTTCGAAAGATGTATCGTGGGATTTTGAATTTTTGCACAGCATTGTTACAGACCAAGAAGCAACTACTGATGGTACTTAAGACATTATCCAAAAAGCGGATCTCTGTTATACACTGTGGCCCCGATGTCATTTGCCGTTGAACTTCTTTATGTTTGAAAATATTGCTAATTTGCCTATGTGGCCTTATTCTACATTCAATTCTAAAACATTTTTGGCTCTTAAAATTTTTCGAAAAAACTAACCACTCAAGAGAAAAATTGAAAAAACTGAAAACATGATGCAGGTAATCACGTTAAAACCAATGATGAGTCTACCTCATAAAAAAGTGAAATTACCATCAATATTTTTTCTTCAGTTATGAGCAATGGTTCTGGGAACAGATGTAAGACAACACCTTCAATGCAAAAAAACAGTTAAAATGTGATGCGTGTCAACGTACACTTTGATTTTTATTGAAATTGTAGGTTTATCACGATGGTCATGTTTTCGGTTTTTTCAATTTTCCTCGTGAGTGGTTAGCTTTTTCGAAAAATTTTAAGAGCCAAAAAAGTTTTAGAATTGAACGGGGAATACGGCCATACAGGCAAATTAGCAATATTTTCAAACATAAAAAAGTTCAAGGGCAAAAAACATCGGGGCCACCCTGTATAACAGGGATCCGCTTTTTGGATAATGTCTTAAGTACCATAAATAGTTGCATCTTGGTCTGTAACAATGCTGTGGAAAAATTCAAAATCCTACGGTACACCTTTCGAAAAATATTTAAAAAGAAAGTTTAAAAATGAAGATTTTTGGCGGCTTATAACATCAAGAGGAATCACAATTGACCAATATTTCTTGCACCGAGCTTCATCATTTGAACAGTAGATTCTGTGGTATAAAGGATGTGGAGTCTTTCAGACTCACCCTGTATTATCTGCCATTAATGATAAACACGAGGACGAACATTTTTTCAGTCATAAGTTTAGTGGAAGAGCATACAGATTTGTTACAAATGCAGTAGTGGGAAAATGACAGAGTCATTTTTATGAGACAACTTTAGACATTTATTTGCGACATGAGCAAGATCAAACAGTTGTAAGTTTGAAAGATGAAATACCGAAAAAATTCCGAATTCCGAAGATCTACAAGGGATTGAAATCTTCTACCAATGATTGCGACTTTAACGGGTTCCTGTGGAATTTCAATTTGAACTAGATTTTCTACTATAACAATGCTTCCATCTATCAAAGAGCAACAATTTTTTGGCTCAAAAATTTGTAATTCTAAATTACTGAAACAAACTTTTTTAAACTGTTTCCAGAAACAGTTTTAAAAAATGCAGCAGAGAAGCGGCTGGAACCTCCCCATCGCGTGGATCTTTGTATTCTGTGTAGATAGAGTAGTCAATTCAACAGAATTTTTTTTTATCCTTATCGTCTGTGACTAATTTCGCAATTTTCTGACAAATACCGACGTCACCTCGGACATCACCCATCACATTTGACAATATGTTCCTTTTAAGGTTAATCTTTTGACAGCTTTTTGACAATAACTGCCACTTTATGTCATCCACTGTCAGCCCGCTCCCTTTTAATGAGAAAGAATTTTTTCTCTATTTTCGAATCTCCATGTACCTTTCAGCCCAATCGATTCAGTAATTTGGGCTGTTACTGTTATTATAAAATTTCGATTTTTTTAACCAAACAGCGCTAAATGCGAATTACTTTTGTCCTATTTAAGACCAAAATTTGAAGACCTTTCTGATGGTGACAATAAATCTTTCAAAAACTAGTTTTTAATTGTTAAATGAGGGAATAATTTTAAATTTGGAAATTGGTGTGCCAAAACGGCACTTTCCGTGAGTCGATTGAAATCAAAATTTGCGCAGCTCTTCGACGTGTAATACAATCCCCATGTGCAAAATTTCAGCCAAATCGGTTCAGGGGCTTGGGCTGTACCGCGATTTTAAAGTCCGATAAAAATAATTTTTTTTTATTTTTGGTCAAAAGGACACTAAGAATGAATACATTTTTAGAAGCAGAATTTGAAGGTCTTTCTTATGGTGACGTGAAAAAGGGGGTTTGCATTTAAAATTTAAAAGTTGATGTGTCAAAATGGCATTTCCAGTTACACGATTGGCTCCAAAAGCTTTTCAGATCTAAGTTAGGTTACGAGATGCCTATGTTCCAAATTTCAGCCAAATCGGTCTAGTAGTTTTGGCTGTGGCGTGATTACAAACGAACGTACGTACGTACATACACAGACACATTTTAGAAACCACTTTTTTGAGTGCCTGAGACCTCAAAACTTGAAGATCTGGTGTTATCTCGAATTCGAGTGATTGCAGTAACCTCCCTTTTTTTAAGTGGTGAACTGGAGTGGGGAGGTTAAAAAGAAACTATTGCCGCCAGAGCTCGTTTTTCGAGTTTCACGTCTTCCTTAGTGCCATCTGTTGGAGAGTTACTCCTTTATTATGAAAATATCTGGAATTACTTCTTGACTTTTATTTTTATGGACAAGTGTCAAGTATGCCAACATTCAACAACGATAACAATTATCAACAATTAAAACACTGGCATTAATTTGATGCGCCAACACCCCTTCTCAAATTAATACAGTCCTATCTTCTTGCGTAGAACACTTATTTTTGACGCACTTAAAGGCTTAGTTAATATATCAGCCAACATTTCATTTGTTGAACAGTACTTGAAGTGAACGTTTTTCTTCTTTTTGATTTCTTTCACAAAATGGTATTTCACTTCAATATGTTTAGATCTTGTCTTTAGTCCCTCATGATCAAGCATCTTAAGTGTACTTTGGTTATCTTCCAAAATTAAAATTTCTTCAATGCTTGTATTGAAATCCATAAATAATTTTTCTATCCATTGAATTTCTTGACAAACTTCGCTAAGTGAAACATATTCCGCCTCTGTTGAACTCAGCGATACACATGATTGTTTTTTACTACTCCATGAAATTGCTCCTCCATGTAGTTTTATTAAAAAGCCACTTGTCGATTTTCTGTCTGTCTTATCGTTTGCCCAATCGGCATCAGCATAACATACGAGTTTGTTATCCTTATCTTCTTTATTTCCTAGTTGAAGCTTTATTTCTTTGGTACCCTTTAAATATCTTAGAATACGCTTTACTTCATTCCAGTCTCCTTTTGTTGGGTTAGATACGTTTCTACTTAGAATTGAAACGCTTGCTGCAATATCTGGTCGAGTATTTATTGAAATGTATAATAATGATCCAATTGCTTTTCTGTAAAGATCATTATTTTTCAACTTTTCATCTTCACTATTGTCTAAATATTTATAATAACCAGTATCCATCGCAATTTTTGAATCTCTTGCATTTTCTAAGCCAAATCTTCTTAAAATTTTGTCAATATAATTGGCTTGATGTAAACAAATTATTCCATCTTCATTTCTCTCCACTTCAATTCCCAGAAAATATTTCAAACTTCCAAGCACTTTCATTTCGAAATTTGCTTTCAAAATATTTTCAACTTCTGTTGCTTGATTTTCTGATGTATAAGCTAGTATAATATCATCCACGTATAATAATAGATATACGTATTGTCCATTTATTTGTTTAGAATATAAACAACAATCTGCTTCTCCCCTTCTGAAGTTATTTCCTAATAGCACTTCATTCATTTTGTCGTTCCAAGCTTTTGCAGATTGTTTTAATCCATAAATGCTTCTTTTCAGTTTGCATACATAATTCGGTCTAGTTTTATCCTCAAAACCAACTGGTTGTTTCATAAATAAAGATTCTTTTAAATCACCATTTAAATAAGAAGTTTTGATATCCATATGTTTGACTTTAAAGTTTTTCAAACTTGCCAATGTCAGTAATGTCCTTACAGTTACTTGCTTTACCACAGGTGCAAAAATCTCGTCATAATCTTCACCATATTTTTGTGAGAATCCTCTTGCTACTAAACGAGCTCTATATCGTACATCATTTGTTGTTGGATCCCTTTTAACCTCCCCAACCCCATCACAATTTTAAAAAAATGGGAGGTTACTGCAATCACTAAAATTTTCGAATTTGAGATAGCACCAGATCTCCACGTTTTGAGGTCTCAGGAACCCAGAAAAGTGGTTTTTAAAATGTGTCTGTGTGTATGTTCGTACGTACGTTCGTACGTACGTTTGTAAACACGCCACAGCCAAAACTACTGGGCCGATTTGGCTGTAATTTGGTACGTAGGCATCTCATAACCCAACTTAGATCTGAAAAGCTTTTGGAGCCAATCGTGCAACCGGAAATGCCATTTTGGCACATCAACTTTTAAATTTTAAATGCAAACCCCCATTTTTCACGTCACCATAAGAAAGACCTTCAAATTCTGCTTCTAAAAATGTATTCATTCTTAGTGCCCTTTTGACCAAAAATTAAAAAAAAATTGATTTTTATCGGACTTTAAAATCGCGGTACAGCCCAAGCCCCTGAACCGATTTGGCCGAAATTTTGCATATGGAGATTGTATTACACGTCGAAGAGCTGAACAAATTTTGAATTCAATCGACTCACGGAAAGTGCTGTTTTGGCATACCAATTTCCAAATTTAAAATTATTCTCTCATTTGACCATTAAAAACAGGTTTTTGAAAGATTTATTGTCACCATCAGAAAGGTCTTCAAATTCTGGTTTCAAATAGGACAAAATTAATTCGCATTTAGCGCTGTTTGGTTCAAAAAATCGAAATTTTATAATAACAGTAAAAATACATTATAGCCCAAATTACTGAATCGATTTGGCTGAAATTTGGTACATGGAGATTAGGTGACCCGTTGAAGACCTGAAAGGCTTTTGGGAGCAATTGGCCAACGCGAACTGCCATTTAAGCATATCAACTTAAAATTTTAAATACAAGGCCTCTTTTTTATGTCGCCATTAGAAAGACGATCAAATTCTGGTTCTAAAAATGTACTCACAGTTTCTGCCATTTCAGTGGAAAATAGAGAAAAAATTCTTTCTCATTAAAAGGGAGCAGGCTGACAGTGGATGACATAAAGTGGCAGTTATTGTCAAAAAGGTGGCAAAAGATTAACCTTAAAAGGAACATATTGTCAAATGTGATGGGTGATGTACGAGGTGATGTCGGTATTTGTCAGAAAATTGCGAAATTAGTCACTGACGTCAGACGATAAGGATAAAAAAAAATCTGTTGAATTGACTACTATCTACACAGAATACAAAGATCCACGCGATGGGGAGGTTCCAGCCGCTTCTCTGCTGCATTTTTTATCTTATATATACCCATTTACAGTCTATTATTGTTTTATTGTCAGGTTTTTCAACAAGATCCCATGCATCACACTTCTTCATTGATTCCATTTCTTCATTCATAGCTTCCATCCAGTTTGGATAGTCGGATCTCTTAATAGTGTCTTGATAATTTGTAGGTTCTTCTTCGTCATAATTTATATTGTTGTTTTCATAAGTTGTTTTATTATTCAAATCTTCCTCGACATCTTTGGTTGAAGATTCTAGAATGTCTTCGACATCTTCAGCTGGATTTTCTACTAGGTCTTCGTCTGCCACATCTTCTATGTTGTTCTTTTCTTCAGTTACGTTTTCTTTGTTCTTTCTTGAATTAGTAACATTTACTATTACTTCATCCTCTTCCTCATTATTCAAATCATTTTCTGCTTCCTCGATTCTCGTTGATTTTTCAATAAAAGTTACATCTCGACTAATTGTAATCTTGTAAGTTTTAATATCCATCAAACGGTAAGCTTTTGAATCCTCACTGTAACCCATAAATTTTAATTTCTTCGATTTGTCATCAAATTTGCTTCTCTTTTCTTTTGGGATAATAATACATAAGCCTCACATCCAAAAATTCGTAAGTGATTTATCTTCGGCTTTCTTCTTTCCCATAATTCAAATGGTGTTTTATCACATGATCTTGTAGGAAGCCTATTTTGTAAATAGTTTGCTGTGACTACTGCTTCACCCCAAAATGTATTTTCTAAATTTGATTCAAGAAGCATACATTTCGCCATTTCTGTCAAATAGCGATTTTTTCTTTCTGCAACTCCATTTTGCTGCGGTGAATAAGGTGCCGTAAATTCATGCTTAATTCCATTTATCTTTAAATAATCCTTCATCGATGTAGCTATGTACTCGCCTCCATTGTCACTTCTCAATACCTTCACTGTTTTATTAAATTTTGTTTTCATATTTTGCACATATTCTTTAATTTTCTGGAATGCCTCATTTTTATGTTTCAATAAATAAATATGTGTATATCTGCTATAATCATCAATTAGTGTTAGGATATATTTATTTTTACCAGGAGTCATAGTTTTCATTGGTCCGCAAATATCAGAATGTACCAAATCCAAAATTTCAATACTTCTGTTTTCTGTTTTCTTTGGATATTCTTTCTTCGTCATTTTCCCTTTAAGACATATTTCGCACACAGGATGGTTTCTTTTTCCAGTAATTTTAATGCCATCTACCAAATTATTAGTTTCCAGCTCGTTCAGGGCCTTAACATCCCTGTGACCAAATCTCTTATGGAGTAAATCTTCATCGTACTTGATCATTTTAGCTGTCATCATTGCATTATTACTATTACATCTTGTTTTCAATTCGTATAAATTATTTTTCAAATTTAACGTTGCATATATTTTCCCATCTTTTTCTATTCTTCCATGTTTATCATCGAATATCACTTTGAAGCCTTTCTCTGCAAGTTTTCTTACAGATAACAAATTTCCATCGATTTCAGGAACATATAATACATTCCTTACTTCATATCTCTGAAGTTTTCCTTGTCCATTCTCGCATTCTAACCAACCGTTGCCTTTTCCTTTTGATTTTATCATAGTTCCATCTGCAACGTGTATTATTTCTTTTACATTATAATCTATCTTGCTAAAGAAAGATTTATCGCAAGACATGTGACAAGTAGCACCTGAGTCAATATACCAGGCGTTTTTTGATGTTTGAGATAGCTTAAAAGCAACGTGATACTCTTCATTTCTTTCTTCATCAGTGCATTCCACTGTATCATCTTCATCTTCAAAATTTCCAGTTGTCTTTTTAGCTTTATGATTTCTAGACATCATTTTTCGCTCTTCATAATTTTTCTTTTCAGTCTTTTCTTTCCCATTCTTGAACCAACATTGATCTTGGAAATGTCCTTTTCTTCCGCAGAAATTACAAACTTTATTTGTTGTATATCTTCTAAAATTTCTTGCTCCAGTCTTCATTGCTTGCTGGCCATCTTCAGATTTATTTTCTTTTCTTCGAATACCTTCTTCTATAAGTCTCTTCTTCACCAATTCTACAGTTAAATCTGTTTCAGGTCTGGTTTCAAGAGCCATTATGATTGTATCGTAAGATTCTGGTAAACTACTGAGCATAAAAGCAACAACCAAATTGTCTGCAAGTTGTTCACCCATAGTTGCTAGTTTATCCACCAGTTCAGTCATTATTATTAAATGTTTCTCCACATCATCTCCTTCTTGTAGTTGAAGTCTGCATAGTTTCTTTAATACAGCTACCTTATTTGAAAAAGTGCTCTTCTCATGATATTTTCTTAAGGTTTCCCAATAATCTTGTGCAGTTTCGAGATTCTTGATAAATAACAACTGTGAATCTTCTACAAGTAGACCTATTAGTGCTTTTGCTTTATCATCCTTTAACTTCCAGTTTGTATCTGGATCTTCTGGCTTGTCATCATTTACAATACTCCAAATTTCTTCTTTCATTAAGAGAAGCTTCATACGCAATTTCCAGGTTTCATAATTGCTATTATTCAGCCTTTTTATGGCCGTTTTTATGACTTCTGTCATCTTCTTAAATTTCTTCATTTATTAACCAAAGGACCAAACCAAGCAAGAACTTTTACTACGTTAGAAACGTCTTCTCTTCAACAGCCTTACTGAGTTTATTAATGGTTCGCTCTGGGCCCCATAACCTGTTGGAGAGTTACTCCTTTATTATGAAAATATCTGGAATTACTTCTTGACTTTTATTTTTATGGACAAGTGTCAAGTATGACAACATTCAACAACGATAACAATTATCAACAATTAAAACACTGGCATTAATTTGATGCGCCAACACCATCAACATAATCCATCAATTCACAATTGATTAAGTGAATCTCCATACTGTATTTCCAGTCCATATAATTGCTGCTTGCTTCCAATTTTTCGAAGGACGCTGGAATTGCAGTATTCATGACAGCAGTCATATTTTCAGAATTTTTTTTTTATCTCCGCCTTGAGTCGATTCTTTCACTGTTTTCACAATTTCCATGAAACAGTATACCTCCAGAATACTTCAGCAACCTGCTGGGCCCGTAACCTATTAGTGGTACCTAGCAGCAGAACGGTAGGAATAGTATCTAGAAGTAAATATTGACGGTTTTCTGACAACTATTTATTAACAACAAATAACAGGTGGTAAAACTGTCCCGAATTAATCCAACGCATATAAATCTTAATTTTCAGTTATAAATGAACTGTCAACAATAAACTAATGAAACACTGATTTTATTGAACAATAAGGACAAAGTTTATTTGTTAAATTGTGAAAACATTGAGTAAGGACACTTGGATACTTCGCCATCTACTTCTCAACATTGAATGCCTTGCCTTCCTCTCTGTTACCATGCAGGCCAAACTGATGCTCTCCTCCCCTCTACCGCCAGACTGCTTAATGTTCCAGTGCCGGGTGTTGTAATTATTTATTTTCTTACACGGCCTCTCCTGACGGTACAGGTGTCCTCACCTGTGGAGGTTTGCCTGAAACTCAACATTAATCACCTGGTCTTTACCGACCTTCTCATTAAGAATCACATAAACAAAATATCAATCAGTACAAAATTAAAACAAAGAAAATAAAAAAAAAATGCCCAGTCTCTACCGACTGCCAAATCAAAATCTAAGTCTACACCGACTCAAATCTCTGCCTACTATAGTAGTGCTCTTATTTCTTATTCACCCGACTCGGCTTCCTGTCACAGAAAATCTAAAATAAATCAGTATCAAATAGCATCAAAAATATAGAACAAAACAACACAAAAAGAAATCAAAATTAATATTTGATAAAAGGTTTCATATTTTCAGCTCCGGCAACGCTTTTATACCTTAGTCGTGAGCGGGTCGCTCCGGGTATATCTTCGACCTGATACCGGTCGTTTCCCAATACTTTGGTGACCTTAAAGGGTCCTCTCCATTTCTGCAGTAGCTTTTTACTTTGCCCTGTTGGTGGGTTAGAAGTAATTTTAATCAACACTAGATCACCCTCATTGTATATTTTAGCCGGGAGCCTATGTTTATCAAATTGGTTCTTCATATCTGACTGATATTTTTCAGTCCCTTTTTCAATTCGATGTCGAATTTCAGTAACATCTACTAACTGTACATCCTCTTTACTTGACAAGCCACTCACACTTACTCTGTATCCCATTAGAACCTCACTGGGAGTGACGCCAATGGCTTTGTTCAATGTACCATTCAAGCCTATCTGAAGATTTCGCAAATTCTCATCCCATGTATTATCAGTTTTATCTGCACCCATGGCTGACAGAGAGTCTAAAATAGTTTTATGATATCGCTCTACCTGTCCATTACCCCTAGGTAATGCGACAGCATTTAGATGATGTTTACACTGAATATCCATGACAAAATTTTTAAACTGCACAGCAGTGAAAGGAGAACTTGATCTGTAATAATTCGGTGGGGTACCCCAAATTGTTTAATGAGCTCTTTGATACATTTAATTACACTTTTTGTTTTTGTATCTCTCACTGCAGAGATTATTATAAATTTTGTAAATGCATCTATCATTGTTAATATGTAAGTATTTCCAGATTTAGTTTTGATGAAAGGACCTAAGTGATCAATATGTACTGGTTGAAAGCTTGGTCCATTTTTCAAAGAGGAACTGATGTTTGATTACACAAGGTAGTTTCACAGTCTCGTTCCACAAAATTTTACTTACTGTTTAGGACGCGTTTCGGAGTGTTACTCCATCAGCTGAAGATGGAGTAACACTCCGAAACGCGTCCTAAACAGTAAGTAAAATTTTGTGGAACGAGACTGTGAAACTACCTTGTGTAATCAATATGTACTGTATGAAATGGTATAGGGACTTTGCGAATGGGATGTAAATAGCCTTGCTTTTTACCAGCGGCAGACTTACAATACAAACAATTCATACAATTATTGATATATTTTCGTGTAAATCTTCGCATTTTAGGAAACCAATATTTATTGGCAATCAACTCATAAGTCTCTTCAAAAGCGAAGTGCCCTACCTCATCGTGCGACATTCTTAAAAGTTGAAATCTAGCTGCCTTTGGCACTACCCACCTAAGTCCGTGGCCTGTTATTCTGTAAACTTTACCTCCTTTAAGAGCGTAGTTGAAAAATATATCTTTATTCTTCTGTTTGTCACCTGACTCCAAAGTTTTTCGAATGTCAACAATATTTTCATCATTACTTTGCACCGCTAAAAGCCAATCTTCTTCTGAAATGACAAAAGCACAAATGGTGGTTTCAGGTAACGTTGGGTTTCTGCTAAGAGCGTCAACATGTTGCATTTGAAGGCCATTTCGGTGCTCAACATCAAAGGTGTACTCAGATAGTTCTAAAATCCAACTTGAAATTTTCGAGCTTATATTTTTCTTTGTAAATGAACTTTTTACTGCATCACAATCTGTAAAAATAGTGAAAAACTTTCCTAGTAAGTATTTACGAAATTTTCGTACCGATGAAACAATGGCCAATGCTTCCAATTCAAAGGAATGCAATTTTTGTTCCGCTGGGGTCGTTTGACGGCTATAATATTCTACTACGGATTCTTTGTTAGTGCTTTTAGTAGAATCGACCTGTACTAATATTCCAGCTACGCCAATACGACTAGCATCGGTATACAATCTGAGGTCTAATTTTTCATCAAAGATTGTCAATATAGGTTTAGATAACAAATAATGTTTTAACTTATTGAAAGCTTCTGTTTGTGGTTCACCCCACGACCAAACAGAATCTTTTGCTAAAAGTTGCGATATTGGTTTTGATATTTTTGCATAGTTCATTATGAATTTCCGAAAATATCCAGTAAGTCCAAGAAATTGTCGAACTTGATGGATGTTTCGAGGAATTGGGAAACCTTTTACAGCTTCTATTTTGTAAGGAGAGGGTTGAATCTTCGAGTCTGAGATTAAGTGACCTAAATACTCAATAGATGTTTTTAAGAAAAAGCATTTAGATAATTTTAAGGTAAGTCCATGAGCCCTGAAAATGTCCAAAACTTCTTTTAGTACACTCAAACACTCCTCTGGTGATTTTCCTGGAATGACAAGGTCATCCATATAGACACAGACTTTATTAAACCTGAGTGGTCCCAGCAAATTATTTATCATACGTTGAAATACTGCCGGTGCGTTGCACAACCCAAATGGCATACGTAAAAACTCGTATTGTCCGTCTTCAGTTACAAAAGAAGTATATGCAATTGACTCTGGCGACATAGCGATTTGATAATATCCTGAAAATAAATCTAAGGTAACATACCAATTAGCCCCCAATAATCGATTTATCTGGCTCTCTATTAGTGGTAAGGGATAACGATCTTTGACCGTGACCTTATTTAAAGGCCTATAGTCAACAACCAATCGTTTTTCAAGACTTCCCTTTTTACTCACCAAAGAGACCTGACTCGAATAAGGGGAATTGGAATCCCTTACGATATTATTTTTCTTCAAGTCTTCAACAATTTCTCGAATCTTCTGATTTTCGGAGTGAGAATAATGTCTTGGTCTACTAGCAATAGGTTGAGTAGTCGTCAGTTCAATTTTCATCTCAGTGGTTGTTACTCGTCCTACTTCCGACATATTTCGTGAAATACACATAGGATACTGACTTAAAAGGTCAGTTACTGTTTTAATGATTTTTGGATCATCTGTACCTACATTCAAAACAATTTTACTAACTGAATATACATTTGACGTACAACACTGAGACTTGTTCTTTTGCAGAAACGTAAGACATTGACCAGTCTTTACATATTCAATATCATCCAAATCTGTGAAGTTTTGACCAATTAGAACCTCAATGTTACGAACACATTCTTGGACCACATAAAATTTCAATATTTTTGATATATTGTCAATCACAGACTCGATTTCGACATAATTATGGACGACGACAACCTCATTACCAAGTGTTAGCAACGCTATTGGTTTCTGCAATTCGCACAACTTGAATCTTAGTTTCTCTACCAAGGAATTTGTCATTAGTGAACATTCACTTCCCATATCTATGAAAGCTCTCACAGAATTATTCTGTACCCAAATATTTTTCATGTACTTTTCATTAGGATCTACGCCTATAAAATTACAATTTTTATATTCAATGGCTAACTGTTTAGAAAATGGCCGGCTGGATGATGGACCTTGTGATGGACCAGGTGGTGGGCCAGGTGGGGGGACTGAGAATGAACCAGGTGGAGGAAATGGTATAATGGTCGATGAATATGGTTTTCCTTTGTTTTTATAATTTTTTGGATTTTTGCTGTAATCCTTTTTATAATGACCTGGTTGTCTACATATGAAGCACGCTCGATTTGAATGTGAAGTATCACCTTTATTAATATTTTCCGGAATATTTTTTTTTCAACATAAATTCATTCTTGCCTGCATTCAATCGACGCTCATCAAAAGCTTTGAAATGCGCCGCTAAAAGATGTGGCTTATTTATTCCAGCAACTATCAAGAATTTTATCTCGTCATTTTCAATGTCACCCATAATTAAATTGACTTGGTCCTGCTCACTAATGGGTAATCTAAGTTTATGTATCAATGCTAGCTTTTTAAACAGATATTCATAAAGAGAATCTCCCCTTCTTGCTTTATACGCTAACAAATTTTTCATTGCTAGATGCAAATTATGTTTTTGGGCAAAATTTGACCTGATTAATTCCGACCATTCCGGCCAAGTAAACAAACGCGTTGGTAATCCGCGATACCATGTTTCTGCGACACCCCTCAATTTACTGAGAGCCAAATGACTAATTGTTTTGTCGTCCCACCCATGAATCACGGCATACTCTTCAACCGAGTTTAGCCAAGAATCAACATCCGTTATATTCGGATCGAACTCCTGTATTATATTACTAATTATAGATAAGCTACTTGCTTGAGGAGTTGTCTGGTTCGTTTGATTTTTAATTTCCTCCTGAACTAACTTAGTAATATTTACGGATAATAATTCATTTACCTCATTATCTTTCTTTTTATTTTTATATTTCGACACTGACCTTTCCTCTGCATTTTTTTTCGATCCGGACCTGCTGCGACTAGCTTTGTTTTGTCGACGCCTGGTGGAGTCGTCTCGATGACGATGACGCCCGCGCCTTGACCGGCTGGCACTCCGGTCTCGCTCCTTGGACCTGCTCCTCCGGTCTCGTGGCATTTCAACAACCTATGCCTATGACCTGTACCTGCCCTTGGCCTTGGACACCGTTCTACCGTCGCTTAAACAAACTAAAGCACGTTAATTCAATCCCAACTTCTGATGTCAACAATAAACTAATGAAACACTGATTTTATTGAACAATAAGGACAAAGCTTATTTGTTAAATATGCTCTCCTCCCCTCTACCGCCAGACTGCTTAATGTTCCAGTGCCGGGTGTTGTAATTATTTATTTTCTTACAGAACGAATATGGTGAAAACAGTGGGGCGTATGCCAGTGGGGGGCAACTGAACAGTTATCATTGAAAATTAAGCCCTATGTGCATCAATATTACTTTAGTCATGGTTATGGAAGCATGAAAATACGCAAAAACACTTTTTTTAGAAAAATCACAAAAAATTAATGCTTAGGTACTTCTGAAAAAGATTTTTCAAGAAAAAAGAAAGATCTTCAAGGCTATTTGGGTCTCATAACCATTGGTTGTTGCCCGACCAATCCCCACGCACCTAAAATAACCCTGAAAGACAAGTATCAACAAGGCTGCTACAGCAGCGCCATCTGTCGACGTTTCTTACAAAATTCGAAAGCCCGATTCTTTAGCTTTAATTTAAGACCAAGTCTATCCAAATCGGTTAAGAGATGGCGGACTTATTTCAAAGACTATGTTGTCCGGTTTTTTTTGGGACATTCGATAGTTCTGTCGGATCAAACCAACGCTTAATAGAAATATTTGCAAAATATTCCAACCCCAGTTTCTGCAAGGAAAAAACTAGTTTGGGAAGAATTAATGTAGCTTTTTTGGCTGAAAGGATAGATGGGATTCTATAGGAAAAATACCATAATGGTCCGATAGTAATTAAATAGAGGTGGGCTTTGGATAACAAGTGCTGGCATGTTGACAGTTTAAGTGACAATTAATTATTGTTTTTCAAAGCCTACCTGCCTGTATTTGATTGTTATTATCAAGGGTGGCTATGGAATTTGAAACTCAAAAATTCATGGCCTCCCTTGATTTTTCTATTTTACCCAGTTGTGACTTTCTTTGATAAAGAATTATTTTCTAATGGAACACAGGGACAGTGTGAGACGGACAACAGAAAAAAACGCCAGATTCACACCGTCCTTGTGTCCCTTAGAATACATACGACATTAAATTTTCTACTTTCGAGTTGCAGAGGGTCGTTACAAATGATTGTGCCATCGTGGTGGCTTTAAGAACAAAATAATTGACATTTAACGCATTTACGGCTGTAGAAATTAAATGTCAAAACAAAGCATCAAAGCCACCTACGATGGTACAATCATTTGTAACAACCATCCAAATTGTTGATGGAAAAATATTGACGATATGTTGTTTTTATTCCCGATTTTTTTCTTCGAACTATTATTAGTGAGATGTAGTTTTTTGAGTATAACGAAAGTATGCCAGTGCTAGTAAACCTTCACGGCCTTCTTCATCTAAAATTTTGTTGATTAAATAGTATTGATAAGAGAGTTATACAGGGTGTCCCAATTGTCTGTATTCGGTGGATAACTCCATTCCTGTTAGAGATATCCACAAATGGTTAAATACAAAGTTGCAGAGGGTCAAACAAGGCACATTTTAAAAATACAATCCTGTATACAGGCTGTCCCACTAAGGAGTAAGAACAAAAACATTGTTTTTTTTAAATAGAACACCCTGTATTTTAATTTTTTATTGAATTCTATGATGAATTCCAAGTAACATTTATTAATCATGTTTTCATCTGAAGCGAATGGTTTAGAAGATATTGGTAATTTTGTGGGAAAAATTACTTTTGCAGTACTTGTTTTGAAAAATCACCCCCCAACCAATTTTCGACCTTTGGTTTTGTAAATTTGGCATGTCATTAAGGTGGCTTTGATATTTCAAGCGCTTGAAAACGGTCTTAGCTTCTTAAGTTCGTCTCCAGTAACATTATGAACTTTCGAAAATGTATAGGTTTAAATTTCGAAATTCTTAAATGGCACCACTATCAAATGTTATAGCCATAAGCTGTAACATTAAATTTGCTTTCGTTTGATATGAGATGTCCCTATATCCAAGTCTCGAATTTTTCGTTTTATTCAGTAAAATATGATTTTTACAAATTTCCATTTTTAGCTTACAATAATGTTTTTGAAAGGCTGCTCGGACACATGTCACAATAGGTGTCACAAATTCTATCAGCCGGAATCCTGCGTTAATTAACCATAAATTGTAATCAAGTGTTTTTTTTTAATGTTCATTTATGTAATGCAAGAATGTACCTACTCAAAAAAGTTGCAGCATTTTCAGCACTTAGGTACTTACCAAAATGAAATAAATAGATAACAATTGCACTTTTAGAATAGGTAGGTACTTTTTTAATTAGGTACTTACTTACCAACTTAATTTTTTTAAATTTTATGTTATTTAAAAAATAGCAAATAGGTACTCTGTTAAAACAAAGTGATTATAATGCCAAGGCTTTGATGATGAGCAATTTGTGTTCGAAACATGTTAGCTGTTCAAATAAACCTTTTCGGTATAGTGGGCGTTTCTGGTGATAGTTATAATAATAATTACGCTTTGTTTTTACAGACACAGAATTTATTGCAGGTCCTGTTTGTAGCCCAAAGACAATTGGGCAATTTACGAAACGAAACCTTAAATATGCCATTTAAAAATTTCGAAATATTAACCTCTACATTTTTGAAGGTTTCATAATGCTACTGGGGACGAACTTGAGAAGCTGAGACCGTTTTCAAGAGCTTTAAGTTAAGCCCAAATCTTCCTTAATGACATGCTAAATTTCCAAAACCAAAGGTTGAAAATTGGTTGTGGGGTGATTTTTCATATATAAGAGCACTAGAGAAATGGTAATTTTTCTGAAATGAAGTTGGTTACACGAGTAATAATGTCTACGAGGGCTTTTGCCTACTGTTTGGACGAAAAGAAGCCGAGACGCAGTCGAGGCTTTTTTTCCAAAACAAACAGTAGGCAAACGCCCGAGGGACATTTATCGAGGGTGAACCTATTTCATTTCATGAAAAATTACCATTTCTCGAGTGCTTTTCGGAAGACAATTTTTTGAAAGAAATATTGCACCTAACTTCTCCCCGTGTCACCATGGTAGTAGGTTATGTGTGGCAGTTGAATATTACCTACTTTAACTTCAATGACAGGAACAAGCTGTCAGATATCGTTTCTGAATGAATCATTATTTTTATTTTGTTAGGAAATACCGAGGAAAATACTAAATAAGTGGGTATGACTTTAATTAAAATTGTTTATTTTATTTTGAGATTTAAAAATTAATGATTTTAATAGGGATTTTAACTGGTTTTAACAATTTACATTTTAGCAATAATGGTGACTGATGATGGCTAACGAGATGGCTAAGTAGGTATATTAAAGTGGGCCAAGTTCGCGCGTTGAATACTGGATTATGAATTATGATAAACCCAGATAAACCACATCATCACAAAATTCCTGCCCACTGGCAACATTAACAGCTGGTTTCTGTATGGGAATACAATTTGTCTTGTCGTACGATGCTAATCCCCAAATAGGTACACCTGTCTTTCGCAAACCTTGAGAAAGAGCAAGGGCAAGACAGGGCCGGGGCATTCGCGCATGCGAACTAGAATGACAGGACAGGACAGATTCTTGAAGAATAAACAACGTAATGGTCACTGTGTTAAATTTTAAATTGTGCTGTTTTCCTTCAATTTCCACGTTATTTATATAAATTGAAGTTCTGTTTCTGCTGCGATGGTTAGCGACTACTGTAGCAATTTTAGTGAAGAGGTGAAGAGGATAAATTTCGTCTTTGGATAAAATCAGCGTGACGACAACAATTACGATAAAAATCCTGGTCAATTTCCGAAAATCACGTGAATTATTTTGTGAGCAGGTAGTCTTGTAAAAGTGATTTACTAGTTTCGAGTGCTTTGGATTTTTTTAAATTACGAATCTGAAGCTGTCAAAAGTGACAGGGATTTTTTCACCATATGACAGGGATTTTTTCAATATGACAGGGATTTTTTCACTCATTTGAACTACTCCCAAATTTGTCAAAACAAATCGGTTGTGATTGGCTAAAATTGAATAATGGATCGTTATCATTGGTCAATATTTCTAAAAAAAAATTGTCAAAATAAGTACTGCAAAAGTAATTTTTCCCGCAAAATTACCAATATCTTCTAAACCGCTTGCTTCAGATGAAAACATGATTAATGAATGATACTTGGAATTCATCATAGAATCCAATAAAAGATTAAAATACAGGGTGTTCCATTTAAAAGAAACTATGTTTGTATTGTTATTCCTTAGTGGGACAGCCTATATTCAGGATTGTATTTTTAAAGTGTGCCTTGTTTGACCCTGTGCAACTTTGTATTTAACAATTTTTGGCTATCTCTAATAGTAATGGAGATATCGACCGAATACAAACAATTGGGACACCCTGTATATATTTCAGTACTACAGGCCATTAAGGCCTATGACTTAAGGTTTACAAAGTATTATTGCATTCGTATTTACAGTAATTAATTTTAAATTAACATTCCTCTTCTATGCTTCTAACTACCTAGTACGGACGCTCTTGGGAAAATCGGGGGGTTACCCTGCACTTTATGATTAAGGGCTGGTACTTTGCACACTTCTTACCTAGATGCCAAAGATCACTTTTTGAGGTGTTGCCAAGTTTGAATTCTATGCGGCCACTTGCCTTGGCGAGTTGCCTATCTCTAGGGCGTACTTCCCGGAATCGCCAATTTTTCCAGCTTTTTCGCTGTCAAGGCTCTTCAACGGGTCATCCAATCTCCATGTACCAAATTTCAGCCAAATCGATTCAGTAGTTTGGGCTATAATGTATTTTTAATGTTGTTACAAAATTTCGATTTTTTAATCCAAAGGGCACTTAATGCGAATGAATTTTGTCTTATTCAAAACCAGAATTTGAAGACCTTTCTGATGGTGACAATAAAATTTTCAAAAACTTGTTAAGATAGTAAAATGAGAGTATGTTTAGATTTGAAAATTGATGTGCGAAAACGGAACTTTCCGTGTATCGATTACCTTCAAAAAAATTTCAGCTGTAATACGGGTAATACAACCTCCATATGCAAAATTTCAGCTAAATCGGTTCTGAGGTTTCGGCTGTATCGCGTTCTTAAAAATACGTTAAAAAATATCGAATATTTGATTTTTTGTCAAAAAGGCACTAAAGAGTGAATACATTTTTAGAAGCAGAATTTGAAGGCCTTTCTTATGGTGACGTGCAAAATGGGGGTTTGCATTTTAAATTAAAATTCCGAAAAGTATCGGCCCCGGAGATAGGCAACCTGCCACAGCAAGTGGCCGCATAGGCTTCAAACTTGGCAACACCTCAAAAAGTGATCTTTGGCATCTAGGTAAGAAGTGTGCAAAGTACCATCGCTTAATCATAAAGTGCAGGGTAAAACCCAAGGCGTCCCTACTAACCCCTCTCCATCTCATTCTGTCCATAACCACCTCCCTCCAGTTCTCGATGCCCACACTTCTGATATCCAGTTCTACGTTTTCTAACCATTTTTTCCTCGGTCTACCCCTTTGTTTTTTCCCCCCATCGCCTTCCATAAAACTTCTTTTCGTATGCCTGTGATCTGGCATACGGTAGACATATCCCAGCCATCTAATTCTTCTCGCTTTGATATGTTGTACTATATTTGGGTGTCCGTATATCTCCACCACCTCCTGGTTTGTTCTTCTCCTCCATAAGCCCTCCTCCAACTTTATTCCTCCAAAAATCTTCCTGAGTATCTTTCGTTCCCATATCTCCAGCTTCGACTTATTTTTCTGCGTTAGAACCCAGGTTTCGCAGCCATACAATACTGTTGGTCGAATCATTGTTAGGTATGTTCTTATCTTGGCGGATCTTGATATTGCCTTCGCCCATTGCCCCATTGCCCTACTGCCCTTTGCTGTTCGTTTATATAACTCATTGTCCTCTACGTTGTTATACGTGATTGTTACCCCCAGATATTCAAAGCTATTTACACTTTCAAAGTTGTATTCATTGTCCCCCGATTTAAACCTTCTATATTTTTGCTCTTCATTGACTTTCTGTTTCAGTACCATGTACTTGGTTTTCCCTTTATTGATTCTTAGTCCGTACCTCGTTGCTGATTGTTCAAGCATTCCAAACACTTTTTCCAACTCTTTTTTGGATCTAGTTACTATCGCTACGTCGTCGGCGTATGCCACTATCTGTTGCCTGCGATGGTAGATTATGCCGTTGGTGTAGATTTCGCTATCTCTTACCACAGCCTCCAGGACCAGGTTGAAGAGAACCGTGGATAGGGGGTCGCCCTGTTTTAGCCCGATATTCCCTTTAAACTTGTTTGACAATTGTCCTTCTACTGAGACCTTATACTGAGTTTCCTGCAGTGTCATTTTCACCAGATCTATTAATTTTTTAGGAATTCCCAATTTCTTCAAAGCCAGGTATATCGTATTCCTGGGGATAAGAGAGTTAGAAGGGTGCAACACTTGAGGGTGCGAGGAGTACTTCACTTAAAGTTGAAGCAATTAGTAGTGATTGTTTTATGCTGCGAGGAGTAAACCACTTCTCCCTCACTGAATATGTTTTTTTTTTCTTTTTTAGTTGTTTTAGTTGTTTTACTTTTACCTGCTTCTCAATTGAAATATTAACACCAAGAAAAACAAGAATTTCAGCATAAAAACCCCTGTATTTAAAAATAGGCAATAATAGCAGTAAATATAATAAAACACATGAACTTGTAAAAAACGCTTTTCTGGTCCTGAGGATGATCTGAGCTGTTCTCCTGCAATTAAAAAGAACAGTTAGGTATGTAAAGTCGAATAATTTTCTAACGAACACATTGGCAGTGTGAGTTGGGCTTTCTTCTGTTGTTTTGTTAAATGACGTACCATTTGGAGATCAGGAGAGCCGTGAGGTGTTAGTAGCACGTCACGGCTTTACTGATACTCACATAGTTACATCTCACTGATACTAGTAGAGCTGTGAAGAATATGGACAGTGTCCTAGCCTGGGGGTCCGGCGCGGGAGTCAAATTTTATTTTTCTCACAAAAGACTGCCAAAAGAATAATTTTTGAATGATTACATATCAAAAAAATTAAATTTCAAAATCCTCAAATAACTTGAAAACGAATCATCACGGGGAAAAACTTTAAGCAGGACTTTGAAAACCTCGAGAAAAGCTTAAATTTGACGTCGTACTACTCGATAGGTTTAGGCTACATTAATTTCTTGTCAACATTTCTAAATTTTCAAGGCCTTCATTTTTAAATGGTGATAACTCGAAGCACGATGATCCTAGAAAGTTTGATTTTATAGAAAAATGATTCAACGTGACCGACAATGCATTCCGCACAAAAAGTGCACCCATTTTCACAAGTAAAAAGTTGTTGAGAATCATCGCAATAACAGGATAAACACAGTTCATGAACCGAATTAAAACTTGCGTTGGAGTAGTCATCTTCAGAATAATCAATGCCTACGATACGTCGCCCTTTTTTCGGGTAATCACCGTTGGCTGTGTACAGAAATTATCTTGACAAATGTTTTAAAGTACGGCACTTACTTCTCAGAACTGTGTTGAGGATGGAATTCACAGATGAATCGCAAAAATTATGATATTTGCAGATATTTTTTATGTAGCGTGGAGAGGCGTCGAGGAATACGTTTGAAACCGCTTCTATTAAAGCGTCGTGAGTGCCCGATCGAAAATCAAAATTGTCGAATTCTTGACCGTCCATCGTTTTGTAATGTTTGCGGTTTAAAGGAGGTCGCACGACTGCAAATTTGGTGCGTTTCGATGGCTTTGGTGCGTTAAAAAACATCAACATGGCAAAAAGTGCTGATAAGATTTAAGTAAAAAATGTTGAAAATGTTGTTGGCTTTATGAAATTCGATAATTTGATCCTCAGCTTTAGTTTTTGATCACTATTACGGTCCAATTTTATCAACATTTCTCCTATAATCCTCAGATATGTACCTCAGTTTCTTCTGGATTGAAATAGGGCGAAAATAAGAAAAATTTCATGGTTTGCCTCAAGCCGACCTCCATAATCCCTTCATACTTCTTATTACCTCAAAACAACCTCAGATTTCGTCAAGATAACCGCAGATTACCTGGACTTCAGATATCCCCAGATTTTCCTCTGGATTATTTCAGATATTCTCTAGATTTCCTTGTATACCTATCCCCTAGATAACCTCAAATACTGACGGAACAAATCGCTTTTAGATAACCTCAGATGACCTCAAGATTACGCCAAGATAAACCGCAGATTGTCTTAAATCCTCCAATGGACGTCAGATATCCTCAGTCTACCTCGAATATCCCCAGACTTTCCTCTGAATGACTGATAACCTCTCATTACCAGTGATGTTCCCATCAATTTTTTTGAGGGTATACTTACGGTAAGCCATTGTGTGGCTGACCTTTCCTAGAATATGAAGAGGGGTGGGGGGGGGCTAATGACAGCAATAATAGAGCTTAAATTTTTTGAGAATTAAGTGCAGAGAAAACTAAGAAGTATGCCGCGTTTATTGGAATTTGAACTAGTATCCATGCAAGTCATGCATAGTACTCGGCTTGACGTTAGATTTTCCATGAAAAAAACACATTCAGCAAGTTTTACGAAATGCCACGAGAAACTTACAGAGAATATCTAAGTTTTAATAAATTTATTGAGAGTATACGCTGTATGTCCAGAATATCCCTTGGAGTATACGGCGTATATGGAGTATACCCTATGGGAACACCTCTGCTCATTACCTGAAAATAACCTCCATAATGCCTTCATATAATATATCAATACCTGTTTTCTTCATATAACCTCTCATAAATCCTCCAAGATATCCTCGGATATCCCCAGATTTTCCTCTACTAGGTTTCCTTGTATACATACAGGGTGATTCCTTTTCCACTGCTCACCATTGGCATCTCCTAAACGGTAAAAGATACGGAGTCCGTCAAATTAGAGAAAAGTTGCGCTATTTCTTGGCTATTAGACCAGTCAAATAGGGACCGGAGGTTACAATAAATGTTGGAAAGCGGGAGATGATCTTAAACCCTTTAGTAGGCATCTAATGGAAGTATCCTAGTTTTGCAACTTCCCAGGATGTATGCGTATGATAGGGTGTCCAAAAACCCCGAAATTTTCGGACTTTTTTCAGTTTTTCGCTTATAATCTCTAAACAGTGCTTCCTAGCGGAAAGTTCGCTATTTTCGAAATTAAAGCGCACTAAATTCTGCGTCGAATGAGCCCCCCAAACGTTAAGTTCGACCATGATTTCAAAAAGCATCACAAATTTAAATTTTGGTTAAACGTATTCAAAAAACAATTTATTTATAAAGGTAGTTAAGAAATGAGGCGAATAAAAAATCAATTTCTTCGAAATCTTTTGGACGTGGAGGGGCCAGGAATAGTGTGTCGCCTTCAAATAGTTGAGGCTTAGGTACTGATTTATGACTGTTTATGGATTGCTCTATTTTGATTTTCTAGATCTAAAGCCTCAACTATTTGAAGGCGACACACTATTCATCGATCCTGCGAACGACCCTGGCCCCTCCACGTCCAAAAGATTTCGAAGAAATTGATCTTTTGTTCATTGTCTCATTTCTTAACTACATTTATAGATAAATTATTTTTTGAATACTTTTAACCAAAATTTAAATTTGTGATGCTTTTTGAAATCAGCGATTGATGGTCTACAACTTTCAAGCTATAAGTTTTTTAAATTAGAGTAGCCGTTTGGACGTTACAGACGACGAAAAGTCACTACTTGTCAATTTTTCACAAAATTGTCGTTTTTGACCATGGGTTTGCGACCCTACCACATGGTCGAACTTAACGTTTGGGGACCTCATTCGACGCAGAATTTAGTGCGCTTTAATTTCGAAAATAGCGAACTTTCCGCTAGGAAGCACTGTTTAGAAATTATAAGCGAAAAACTGAAAAAAGTCCGAAAATTTCGGGGTTTTTTGGACAAATTATCATACGCACACATCCTGGGAAGTTGCAAAACTAGGATACTTCTATTAGATGCCTACTAAAGGGTTTAAGATCATCTCCCGCTTTCCAACATTTATTGTAACCTCCGGTCCCCTGGCGGTCTAATTTGACTGGACTATATTAATAATCTGACGAAATTATTTTCAAACGTCACATAACAATTATTTAAATGACTGTGTTGGCAAGGTATAACCGTCATTTCTATGACACCAATTTTAGGGGGAGTGTTAAACTCCGGAGGAGTTTAAGTTCATCATTATTTGCAATTTTGCAAAGTGTCAAAGTGACGCGCAACAAACGTGAGTAGAAAATTTTCGATTTTTTCGTTTGAAAATAAAATATTGTATTTTATTCGGAGTTTAAGCGACATTATGTGACTCGTATGGATTAATTCGCCTCGCTCCGCTCGGCGTTTAAACTTCCATACTCCGTCGCATAATGTCTTACTTCTAATACTTCTAATAAAATAAATATCTATTTGTTTTTGTTTTTATAATCAGGAAGTTACAACTTACCAGTCCACGGGTATCAATTAATCTTGGAAACTCTTCCAGTATGTTTATACTCTGAATATTGTCTCTGCGATATTTGAACGTCTCCTGCATTTTTTGAAAATCATTTCTGTCTTTTTTTGGATCTAATATCTTCATTATATCTAAGCTCTCACTAATGTTACTAGTGAGCAAGATCTTCGGCTTCTTTGGTGGTGTGCCGCTGGTAGACGGGCTAAGTACCCTTTTTGCATTTTTGTCTTCAACAGGTCTGTTCCTAGCCACAGTCTTTAACCTCCAAGCCAGGAATCCATTGTGCTTCTCAGCATTGAAAAAGGCTTCCTGCAACAAAATTATTATACGGTGAATATTCCTTAGAATTTGTATAAAAACTTACGTAGCCTTTTGGACTATATGGGTCTCTTAACTTTGGAAATACAGAAGTTATTGCTGAAGCAAAATCTTCCTTTACATGGGTAGGGATTTGATAGCCATATCGTTCCACTAAAACATCTACCACAATATTCACGTAAGTTTTCGCGTTTGACAAGTCAAAGAACCAAGATTTTGATATTCGTCAAAAATGCTCTTGTTTCTTTCCATTAATAATGATCCTGCAGGAAAAATGGAAGTGGTGGATCTGTCGTTATACATCATACCTCAGGAGTTATATTTTACCCCCGCTTAAATACAGTCTTTAATTGTGAACGTTCATCGACTATCACTTTGTAATTTCTAGCATCGAGAAAATCAGAAGCCATCGACAAAGGGTAACTTTGCGAGACTCATTGGCATCCTTCGTGGTAAAATGTGTCTGATCTCTCTGTAAGAGGCACGGCAAGGTCCTGGTGCATCTATTATATAGCCTGATGGTAGTGCTATCATAAATGGATTTACTAAGTTGCGCGATTTCTGGCCTGAATAGGTCTTTCGTTGAAGCTCGTGATCAGAACATTTTTCGACATACATGGTTTGTAATTTTTCGATGCTCACCATTGGGATCTCCTAAACGGTAAAAGATACGAGGTCGGTTAAATTAGAGAAAAGTTGCGCTATTTCTTGGTGATTAAGAATCTGAAGAGAATTCCTCGAAATTTTGATCCGTTCCTGAGTTATCACAAAAAATATGAAAATTGTCAATTTAAAGAAAAATTAATATCTTCCTAACGATTGATGTTATTTAAATGAAACTCGAAACTTTTATATTTTTGACAGCTATCAATTGAATAGAACTAACAGAAATTTTCAAGGCCTTCTAGATTTTGATTAACGACAGTCAGCTTTTGATTCTTTTATGACCGTCATATTCAATTTTGACATCATCAAATACACAAAAAAAGTAGCTTTTAAAAAATTTAGTCAACAATTTAGTCTGACAGATGTCAGAATTTGAAAATTAGCGTGAATAATTTGTAAAATCAGCCTAAACTTAGATGAAAAACAATTGTAAAAAAGTACGCCCACTTCTTCAATCCCTTATAACACGTGAAAACAGTTGAATTCAAAAGTAATAAATTACGTCTTGCGATCGTGTGACTCAGGCTTTCACACATTATTTCAAAAACGTTAATGTTGGTTACATTTTCGAGAAGCTAATTTTTCTGTGTATCCGGCGGTGTTAAAATTCAATATGGCGCCCATAAGAAAAAGAGAAGTTGACTGTCTTCATTCAAAATCTAGAAAGCCTAGAAAAATTCTGTCAATTCCATTCAATTGACAGCTGTCAAAAATATAAAAGTTCCACGTTTCATTTAACTAACATCAATCGTTAGGAAGATATTAATTTTTCTTTAAATGGACAATTTTCAGATTTTTTGTGATAACTCAGGAACGAATCAAAATATCAGGGAATTTTCTTCAGATTCTTAATCACCAAGAAATAGCGCAACTTTTCTCTAATTTAACCCACCCCGTATCTTTAACCGTTTAGGAGATCCCAATGGTGCAATGGTGAGCATCGAAAAATTACCCACCCTGTATAGGTAAGTCCCATCCATTATGAGGAAAGTGTGGTCTTCAGGAGCCTCAAAGACTGTATTAAAAATCTGGAGTGCTCACGTAGCTGATTATTATCGAGGTGGTGCATGCCCAGATACTTCAGTACAAAGGTTTCCAATAGTGGCTTGAGGACATAGTCGATGGCTTCGCTTACAATGCTCTGATGCTTTATTCCGAAGAGCGTGGCAAGAAACGCTTGGGAAACGTTCATGCGAAGCAACATCAGCAACATTGCAAGAGCATTTTTGGTATGTCGGTTTTTAGAACTACGAATATGTTTCTCAACTAAGGTATGCAAATGTTCAAAGTCGTTTCTCGAAAATCCCAACATGGTGATTATAATCCTCGTCTGGCATCTCTAGAGGGTCGGAAAAGTCTATGCGGAGTTTCTTACCTCTGGATTTGACGGGTTCCTTGCCGCCAGAAACGGCATAAAACCACGCAAGAAATTCCTCCTCTTCCATATCTGTTCCGTTCTTGATACTATGCAGATGTCCAATTTGTTGCAATGACTCAGCTGTGAATCTGCCGTGCACAATATGTTTTTGACAATATCTGTTTTTAAGCGGCACGCAGATTCTGATTTGGTCCCAAACTTGTTTAATGGCGGCGTGAGGAATAACCTTTCTGCCTTGTCCTGCTCTGCAAATGAAGCAATATCGCTCAGTGCTTGGTATTGCCTTGATATCCGTCAATAATAACTTAAGAAGTCCTGGGACCTGCCGTCACATCGCATTCATCCTCCATATAAACTCTTCTACCTCCATTTCTTGACCAACAGTATCATCGCAGGTTAAGGTCACTGGATGTCTCTCTTTAGAGAGGTACGGCAAACGGTATGGAGATATAACAGGAAACATATCTCTTTCTCTTTTAGGTTTGTACAAAAATGACGTTAGATGTCACAAAAATTATCTAAAGTTGACAGTTGGTTGTAAAATAGCTGCTTAGTGCTTACAAAGTCTATTTTTGCTTATTTGCAGTACATTTCCCATATTGTTATGTTATGGTTTTATAGTGGATCCCTTTATTGATCATTTTTTGTCATTTTGGGTTTCCTTGCAACAATTGGTTTCAAAAGTCTAAATCAAGTTAATTTCGTTTTATTGTTTAAATACAGCAGCAGTGCAGCAACAACAATATGCATGAATGTAGCCCCAACTACCTATAAACACTTATCACTGTTTATAATTAAAAATTTTGAAGTTAATGCACTTTATTTGCGGTCAAAATCGGTAAGACAGTCACCATCGAACTGAACTTCATTTCTACTTGGACGACCATTGAGTTTTATGGACTGCAAACCGCACGTTTTCCTTCGTCAAAGACACAGGCAATAGGGCGAACAGGCGTCCCTAATTTCTCCATAAACACCATATGAACACCACAAAACACGTAATTATGACAACCACGTAACTCATCCATCAGGTACCTATCTTCTCGGTAATCGACATTGGCCATTTAGTGGCACTTCGTTTTGCTTCCCCATTTAATAAAAATACAATTATTAATAAACGATAAATCAACAAATTTTTGTCTTTAGGGTTGATGACAACTGCAAACTGACAAATAATGCCATTGTCAGTGTCAAAAGGTAACAATGGAAGCAAGTCATTTCTCTCTTACTTATTGTAAAGGTATGTTCTCTGTCCTTTTTGTATTTGTACACACTTCCGGTTGATTGCCGTACCTCTCCAAAGAGAGACATCCAGTGACCTTATCGCAGATCGGGGGTGAAGGACATCTGGTTGAATTTGGAGAAACAAACTGACAGTGACAGTGAAGGAAAACGAATTAATGGTGAACGAGGTTCGAGAGATGGAGAAGAAAAAGGTGACAGGGATCTCTGAACATTGCCGAACCAGGTAGACATGATGAGTCACCCACAGTAGAAATTGCAACACTAGACTAAAACATTACAATTAACTGTAAAAAGTAACTGAGTTGGCTCACCTGTGATCTTATATCTTCTTCAGCTGAGGTGGTTTGCCGTTCCATGCATGAAGAAAATTTCCAACGCCCGTCACCACCCTTCACACGAATTGCATTTCTTACCTTAAAGCAGAACACAGAACGTAAGGTCAAAGATTTAGTGACATAATGTACATGCTTACCTTTGACTGACACTTTTCACAAATATAAGAATTTCTGTCATAATTTCTCCAAGTACATCCCACAAACGACTTAAATACAGTAAGAAGTTTAGGTTCCTCACGTTACTTGCAATAATTTTTCTACAAAGAATACAACGACATTTCACCATTTTAGAAAAAATAATTGTCAATTTGCTATTTTATTTCTAAGTTGTTATAGAAATTGAATAGAAACGTAATGTTTTCCACAGCCTCGCAATACCTGTCATAAAGGGTAAACAATTTGCCTAAACAGGAAACTACAAAAATGTAATGTAATATGTTATCGTTATCTTGTACATAAATCCGTTAAAGCACGTAGTGTTCATACTTTACACACTTATTTTTTAACTACTCCCCTAAAGCTTTCGATATTTCCAAGGTACCAAATCGTAACCATCAATTCTTTTTCTAATGTGGTACTGGGATACCCAACATGAATATAATTCTGTTCTTGAAGAACAACATGCATTTGAATATTGATTTGAATATTCTTTCCCCTATTCCCCATATTTGTGGCATGATTTTCATGGCCTTGCTTGTCATTTCTTTAATATGTTCTGTATGTGAGTTGTTTTGTTGGAATAGATATCCCAAATATTTGAAAGTTTTCACTTGCTCTATATCGTTGTCTTCCCATTTCCATTGTTCGTTTCTTGTTTTTCGTTTATTGAAGACCATAACCTTTGACTTTTCTACATTCAGCTTTAGTTTTCTGTTCCTTATATATATTTCTAACCTTCGTAACATTTCTTGGAGTTCTTTCACCGTTTGTGCGAATATTACGGTGTCATCTGCATACGATAGTGTCCACAGTTTCCTTTTCCCTACTACTGCTCCTCCGGCCTGCCCGCGTCTCATGATTTCCTCCATATCGCAGATATAAATTGCGAACAGTGTTGGGCTGAGCGGACACCCCTGTCGTACACCTTTATTTGTCCAGAATTTGGATGATTCTTCTTGGTTGACTCTGACTGTATTGTAAGTTTCCTCGTAGAGATCTGATAATAATAATAATAATAGAATTTATTTTCCAACAGACAAGATGTCTATGAAAGGAAACAGAAACCAAACAGTTTTAAATACCTATATAAATCAAACTAATATAAACTATAAATTATTGTAGAAATGCAGTAATTGTTTTTTTACACCGGGTGAACACAAATTGAGATGAAAGATGTCAAATCCTTCATTGGCAGAAATCATATTATATAATTTGAAACATGATACGAATTGGGTTAGGGTGGTGAAATTGAAAACACAACTTCCTTTAGGGCATGTGGGGGTGGTGAAATAGGGGGTTGGAATTTAGGGGTTGAAACGTCCATAAAGCCCTGTAATTTGACACAGAGAAGCAATATCTTCTGCGAAACTGTGACATCTTACACACTGCATCTTCGAGAAGGGAAGATCGAATTTTAGGAGAAAATTATCGAAGGGGATGAAAGTTAGGGGTGGAAACTCGAATTTTCAATGAAGAATGTATAGTTGAAAATATTACCATTCGATAGCTTTCTATTGATGGTACAAAAAAGGTCTTATTCATCATTCGCGAAAAACGACCCTTAAAAGCGGTACAACCCCCTAACATGCCGAAACAAAAAAATGCGAGAACTCAAAAACTGCTCAACGTATCAGGGCTAAATTTGATGTGGTAATTTACAGCGCCACTGTAGGCGGATGGGCAAATTTTCATTAATATCTAACAAGGGGGATGAAATTTAAGGGTTGAAACTGGAAATTTTTTCATGTAAGTGGTGGAATAAAATTATGGGGTTCAATAGATTTCGGTCAACCATTGAAAAAAGTCTTATGAGTCTTCATCCTAAAACCAACCCCTACGCTACTAACAACCCGTAAGCCCTAGCAAGCGGAGTAAATATATTTCATTTATTTTTTTTTTTTTGCTTTCTTCTAATTTGTTATTAATTTAAAGTGTTTTTCATTAATTTTTGACCCATCCACAATTTTTCAACCCCTTTCATGATATGTGAACCCTCAAAGAGTAAAATTTACCCAGACCGCTTCTTTTTCGGGTGATTTCCGCTGGTTAATTTTGTAAAATTCGCGCAGTTTTGCCTTATGAATTGTTCTTGCCTTTTTTACTTTTTCGACCCCCTCGCAATGTTTCAACCCCCAAAAGTCAAATTAGCATAATTGGCTTATTTTCGTGTTATTTTCTGTAATTCTACTTAATTACGATTAATTCTCATCCCTTTTAACTTTTCATCCCCCTTTACAATTTTTCAACCCCCTAAGTGTTTATTTTGCAAAATTCACATAATTTAGTTTTCCTTCGGTAATAAATTGAACTCAATTGGATTATGTTTGTCTTTTCACTTTTCCAACCCCCTTCGCAACATTTCAACCCCCAAAATCTAAATTTGCATAATTGGTTTACTTTCGTGTTATTTTCTGTAATTCTGCTTAATTACGATTAATTCTCATCCACTTTGACGTTTCATCCCCCTTTACAATTTTTCAACCCCCTAGGTGTTAGTTTTGCCAAATTCGGATATTTTCGTTTTTCTTCTGTAATAAATTGAACCCATTTGGATGATGATTAAATTTTTCACTTTTTTCATCCCCTTTCGCAATGTTTCAAGTCTTCAAATGCTAAATTTACATAATTGGGTTAATTTGATGTTATTTTCCGTAATTTTACTTAGCCACGGTTAATCCTGATACCTTTTGATTTTTCATCCACCTTTACGATTTTTCAACCCCCTAAGTGCTAATTTTGCAAAATTCGCATAATTTCGTTTTTCGACGGTTATAAAATTGAACGCATTTGGGATTCAGTTTACCTTTTACAATTTTTCAGTTTCCTTCGCAATAGGTAGGTATAAGTGCTTATTTCAACCCCCACAAAAGTTTTAATTGCATAATTTGGTTATTTTAGTGTTTTATTTCGTAATTCAACTTAATCCACACTTCATTTTTATTCCTCTTGACTTTTAGCACCACTGTGCGTCTGCGGAGGCACTACTACTAGGTGCAGATTTATAAAATCTGCACCCGACTCCACCAGTAAATTCAGCTCGCCCCTACATACACATTAACAAGGTAAACATCTACAGGGACACACATCGCATTGATACACATCTTTCGTTGGCTTTTCAAATGTGATCGAATAAAACTCATAAAGTTCGTACACGAAACATTCGCATACGAAACTATTCGCCCAATTTCGAAAATACGCCCCCTGATTGGTGATGGGTTGCGATATCGCACTCTGCTTCTTTGTAGCTGCGACAGAGGGCGTCACAGTTATAACAGTTGCGACAGGCCTAAAGTAGCAGCGATTTTTGTCGCAACGGATTATCGAAAATCGTAACGGAGGAAAATCACTTCGTTACACACCCCCTCCTCTTCGGGAAAGAGAAATATTTTCGGGGAAGATTTTCTCTTTTTACGGCTGGTGACGGTGGCGGTGAAACGGGGTGGCTTTCGGAACGGGTAGGGGGGGGAACGTTTTGTTCACGGCTGGCGATGTGTTCAAAGGGACCGCCACAGCCGCACATTGGACATGGTTTCCAGGGTGTGGCGGTGAGGCGGCAGGTTAACGGCGCCGGGACGGTACGGGGCCAGCAATTTCGGGTCATGACGCCGCCGCCGGTCCGGCCGCAGACGGAGCAAAAGCAGACGCGGTCCTGCGCGGTGCAGGACCCACGGAGGTGACCCCTGGAGCCGCAGCTCCAACACCGCTCGCTGGGGGAGGAGAGGCGTTCCGGTATCCTGGCTCTTCCTTCGAGGGCGGCGGGCGGAAGGACTACCCTGGGCCGCGGTATGGCCGTAGATGTACTCGCGACTCGAGAGGGGCGGGTCGGCGGAGGGCTCGTTTTCTTTGGCGGGTCTATCCGGTCCCAATCGCTTGAAGAACAATCAGAGACCTCCGCAAGTCCTCGTCCAACAGGACCGAGACGTCATCGTCGGTGTCGGCATTCATCTGTAACAAGAAGTTATTACTGCGGGTCTTGGGAAAATAAAAGGCAGAGTAGGGTAACGGTGTTTTTATTCGACACGGGGCGGGACACAAACATGGAATGACCGTCCGTCGCTGGTGGTCAGCCGCACCCGGAACCGCCCGCGGGGACGATGCTCCGGGCGCAAGTTGATAGCTTGCTGCCGGATTTCGGGGGGCCAATTGGCGGTAGGAACCCCGAATATAGCGTCGGTCCGCTTGGTGATCTGAACGGGAGAAGTTGGACTGTAGTACCTAAACAACAGGAAATTAAGTCTATTCACCTGCAGAATTATTTCAATAAAGTTATTGTGTAATTGCTTAATATACATTTTATTATAAAACGCTTATTATGTAAATCGATAGGGGACAGCGACCGCTGTCAAACAGTTCTGAATAAACTCTCTACGAAAAAGGATCTGCTTTTTCCTTGCGAAACCCTTCACCCTTTTCAGGGCCCTAGTACGGGCATTACATGGCGACCCTGCCAGCGGGCATTGCATGCCAACGCAATGTGTAGTGTTTTAAAAAACCGCGAATTAAAGTGATGTGACCTAGCACCTCTTCAATCAAGGAAAAACGAGCAACCAAACGAAATGGGCAATTCCAAAACAAAAGAAGAAGAAGTCATCATAGCGCAGACAGCCAGTGGAGATGCCACAGCCCACCAGGCCCAACAAAACTTCTCCCGACCTGAGTGGATCACACTAGTAATCCTTGCAATTTTATTATTGGTGCTGGCCTTTCTAGCCTATAAGAAATGTGTCGGCAACTTCCGAAGGATGGTGCGCCAGGAAGTACACAGGTCCACGTTACAAGTAGCAAACAACGTAAATAACCCAAGAGAGCAATAATTGTTACGAAGGGTCAAGGGTACATTGTAGTATTATGCCAGTAAGTTGTGGGACACTCCGAACTGTATTTACCAAGTGCGGTAATAGTAGTGCCGAGTATATTTAGTGCCGAAAGTAGTGTCGATAAGTGCTAAGTGAGTGAAATGTGCGGCTCGAATAGATGTCTGCAGCCTCATTAATCAACGAATTCGTCGAGTTGAGTGAGGACTTACAAACTTTCTCCAAAAATCTAAATAAGGAAAGCCATCAGAGGAGAGCAGACCTAGAAGCAAACCAGCGTAAGTTAGAGAAGCTAGAGACTCACAAAGTAGAATTTCGAGAATTGCGCAAGAGATTTAAAATTTTGCGAAAGACGTTGTTGACATAGCGGCAACACATGCCAATTCAATTAAAAATATTATTGTTAGTATTCAAGAAATTTTACAAGATAGGATAGATATAATTACTGCTTTAAATGCTCAAACTGTACCTGTAACTCAAAATAACAATCCGAGTCCTACAAACATGTCTGCAAAATTTGATCTTAAAACTGCAGCTTCACTGCTACCAATTATGGATGGTTCTGAGTCGGTTACACAGCAGCTTATAGATGCTATCGAGTTATACGATTCACTGTTAGAAGATGCTGGAAAACGTTTGTTGACCAATTATGTCTTAAAGCGATGTGTTTCCGCCGTCGCAAAACTTAGATTACAACAAAATTATAATGATAATAATTTGCTTGTAGCGGATATTAGGAATAATTTTTTACCGAAAAAATCGATAAGCGTTCTTTCAGTCAAATTGAATAGTGCACAACAAGGTGAAAAAGCCAACGAAAGATGTGTATCAATGCGATGTGTGTCCCTGTAGATGTTTACCTTGTTAATGTGTATGTAGGGGCGAGCTGAATTTACTGGTGGAGTCGGGTGCAGATTTTATAAATCTGCACCTAGTAGTAGTGCCTCCGCAGACGCACAGTGGTGTTAAAAAGACGAAATTATGAAAAAAAGGGGGATGAAAAGTCAAAGAGGGTGAAAATTAACCCAAGTTAAGTAGAATTACAGAAAATAATACAAAAATAAGACAATTATGCAAATTTAGCCCTTGGAGGGTTGAAATATTGAATTTAGTAAAATGGGTGCTTAGGGGGTTGAAAAATTGTAAAGGGGGATGAAAAGTCAAAGAGGGTGAAAATTAACCCAAGTTAAGTAGAATTACAGAAGGAAACTGAAAAATTGTAAAAGGTAAACTGAATCCCAAATGCGTTCAATTTTATGACCGACGAAAAACGAAATTATGCGAATTTTGCAAAATTAGCACTTAGGGGGTTGAAAAATCGTAAAGGTGGATGAAAAAATCAAAAGGTATGAGGATTAACCGTGGCTAAGTAAAATTACGGAAAATAACACCAAATTAACCCAATTATGTAAATTTTGCATTTGAAGACTTGAAACATTGCGAAGGGGGATGAAAAAAGTGAAAAGTTTAATCATCATCCAAATGGGTTCAATTTATTACCGAGGAAAAACGAAAATATCCGAATTTGGCAAAATTAACACCTAGGGGGTTGAAAAATTGTAAAGGGGGATGAAACGTCAAAGTGGATGAGAATTAATCGTAATTAAGCAGAATTACAGAAAATAACACGAAAGTAAACCAATTATGCAAATTTAGCTTTTGGGGGTTGAAATGTTGCGAAGGGGGTTGGAAAAGTGAAAAAGATAAACATAATCCAAATGAGTTTAATTTATTACCGAAGGAAAACTAAATTGCGTGAATTTTGCAAAATAAACACTTAGGGGGTTGAAAAATTGTACAGGGGGATGAAAAGTTAAAAGGGATGAAAATTAATCGTAATTAAGTAGAATTACAGAAAATAACACGAAAATAAGCCAATTATGCAAATTTGACTTTTGGGGGTTGAAACATTGCGAAGGGGTCGAAAAAGTGAAAAACTCAGTAACAATTCATACGAGTAAAATTCGGTAAAATTTATTACCGAAAAAAGGCAAAACTGCGCGAATTTTACAAAATTAACGCTCGGGGGGGAGAAAAATCGTTAAGGGGGATGAAAACTCAAAAGAGATGAAAATGTACTGTAGTTAAGTAGAACTAGCGAAAATCACACGAGAAAGAAGCGGTGTGGGTAAATTTTGCTCTTTGAGGGTTCACATATCATGAAAGGGGTTGAAAAATTGTGGATGGGTTAAAAATTAATGAAAATGACGTTGAATTATTAACAAATCAGAAGAAAGCAAAAAAAAAATAAAATGTGTTTACTCCGCTTGCTAGGGCTTAAGGGTTGTTAGTAGCGTAGGGGTTGGTTTTAGGTTGAAGACTCATAAGACTTTTTTCAATGGTTGACCGAAGTCTATCGAACCCCATAATTTTATTCCACCACTTGCATGAAAAAATTTCCAGTTTCAACCCTTAAATTTCAACCCCCTTGTTAGATATTAATGAAAATTTGCCCATACGCCTACAGTGGCGTTGTAAATTACCACATCAAATTTAACCCAGATACGTTGAGCAGTTTTTGAGTTCTCGCATTTTTGTGTTTCAGCATGTTAGGGGGTTGTATCGCCTTTAAGGGTCGTTTTTCGCGAATGATGAATAATACCTTTTTTGTACCATCAATAGAAAGCTATCGAATGGTATTATTTTCAACTATACATTCTTCATTGAAAATTCGAGTTTCCACCCCTAACTTTCATCCCCTTCGATAATTTTCTCCTAAAATTCGCTCTTCCCTTATCGAAGATGCAGTGTGTAAGATGTCACAGTTTCGCAGAAGATATTGCTTCTCTGTGTCAAATTACAGGGCTTTATGGACGTTTCAACCCCTAAACTCCAACCCCCTATTTCACCACCCCCACATGCCCTAAAGGAAGTTGTGTTTTCAATTTCACCACCCTAATCCAATTCGTTGAAAAATTAAGGTGATTTGTAGATTCATGTTTTCAACACCTCATGATTTCACCCCTTTATGATTTACAGGGGTGAGTTTATTTTTCCGGTGTGACATAACTCCTTGCGTATTTACTGACTTCAGTTGTTCATAAATAAACCAATAGGGTTTCAGAAAAAATAAATAAAATGTAATTATCGACTTGCAAAGAGTTAGGGGTGGTTAATGGCCCAGGGGTTGGTTTTAAATTGAAAACTCATAAGACCTTTTTTCAATAGTTGACCGAAATCTATCGAACCCCGTAATTTTAGGCTACCATTTACTTGAAGAAATTTCAAGTTTCAACCCTTAAATTTCATCCCCTTTGTTAGATATTTTTGAAAATTTGTCCATCCACCTATAATGTCACTGGAAATTCACAAACCAAATTCTGCCTTGATACGTTGAGTAGTTTTTGAGTTCTCGTATTTTTGTGTTTTTGCATGTTAGGGGTTGTAGCGCCTATAAGGGTGGTTTTTCGCAAAATATGAATGACACCTTTTTTGAATAATTAATGGAAAGCTATCGAATGACGCCAATTTCGACTAGTACTTATTAAGCGGAATTTTGAGTTACAACCCCTAATTTCCACCCCCTTGGTCCGATATGACCCAAAAGCAATCTCCGCCTTACTTTTTAGTGTATAAAGCCGTATAGTAAATTTGAGCTCGACACCTCACTCTGTTCTCAAGTTATCCGACGTTATGTATTTCTTCATGTTAGGGGTTGTAGAGCCTTTAAGGGTGGTTTTTTGTAAAACATGAATAACACCTTTTTGAATCATTAATGGAAGGGTATCGAATGGCGTTAATTTCGACCAATACTTATAAGGCGGAATTTTGAGTTACAACCCCTAATTTCCACCCCCTTGGTCCGATATAGCCCAAAAGCAATCCCCGCCTTACTTTTTTGGGCAAGATTCCGTATAGCAAATTTCAGCTCGATACCTCAATCCGTTCTCAAGTTATCCGACGGACAGAGTGAGGAGCGATCGATACGACGAGCGAGCGAGCGAGCGAATAAGCAAAGACAAGAGTACCTCCGCATTCTGCTACGGCACTAAAATCGGTAGCGGAATTCGGCAAGTCCATCGAAGAAATGTTGGTGGATTTGACACTTTCTCAAGGAGGTGATCAGCAAGCACATGTACCAATTCTGCAAGCGATAAATGAGAAATTGGCGATACATGCGTTCGCTAACGGTTTACGAAATCCTGAGATCCACAATTGTTAAAGCAAGAAATTGCACTAATTTATCAGAGGCAATCCGTGCCGCAAAAGGCGAAGAAAACCCACGCAAGCAGCACCAAATGTTGCATTTCAATAATCGGAATAACCGAGGTCATCATTTTCAACGTGGTCGAAATTTCTATCGAGGTAATGCCAGAGGCCAACGCGGCAGAGTTTCAAATAACTCATATCAAAATTCAAATTATAATAATGGCCGAAATGCCAGCCAATATCAAAATTCAAATTCGAATCGTAATGGTCCAAATGGCAACCAAAATTATAACACCAACAATCAATATAGAGGTAGAGGTTTCGCAAATAGGTACAATAATAGCCAAGGTAACAGGGGTTATAGAGGTCATTTTCAGAACAGAGGCAGAGCACAATATGCAATGATAGCAAATGATGAACAATCAACCTCTAACGACCAACAAAATCAAGACAATCTGTTTTTTCGTTCCTCAAACTAACCTAAGTCAACGCGTTCCAAATTGCGATGAGGAAGTCGTTCTTTGTACAGGGTGGTCCAACGAAAAGTTTCCACCCCTAATATCTCGTGAACGGAACGAAATATAAAAATTTGCTCGGACAGGTTGATTTTTGTTTCGAGGGGGACACTTTAATCCGCGGTTGGTGAAATTCCACAACGCAACCCCTAACCCCCACTAACCCCAACTTCAAAATCTCAAATGGTAACCCCCCTCTTGTGATGCATCATTTTAAAGCAAATTTCATTGCCATTCCAACAATGTAAAAATTTATGGGATTTGATCAACTCCAGCGCCCTCTACTGTTAAATTTTAAATTATATTAGGGCCCTCCGTGATACATCATTTGAAAGGGTTTGAAATTCTCTGTCAACCGATGCAAGAATTTTTGAAATCCATTCACTCGTTCAAAAGTTATATTGAAGAACATGAGCTGGTTTTGGGCCTAGAAATCCTTCAAGTCTACGCCTATAACTTTTGAACGAGTGGATGGATTTCAAAAATTGTTGCATCGGTTTAGAAAGAATGTCAAACCCTTTCAATTGATGTATTACGAATGGCCCTAATGTAATTTAAAATTTGACCATAGAGGGCGCTAGAGTTAAATAAAGCTCAAAAATTCTTACAGCTTTGGATTGACAATGAAATTAGCTTTGAAATAATGCATCACAAGGGGGGGTTGCTATTTGAATTTTTTAAGAGGGGGTCAGTAGGGGTTAGGGGGTGTGAGGAAAAATTTCACCAAGGGCGGATTTAAGTGTCCCCCTCAAAATGTAAATCCACCTGTTCGAGCAAATTTTTATATTTCGCTCCGTTCACGAGATATTCGGGGTGGAAACTTTTCGTTGGACCACCCTGTATAAATAGTTTAAGTTACCTAAAATTTAATTATAACAATACGGAGGTAATGTTTTTATTAGACAGCGGAGCAACCGTCAGCATTTTCTTCAAAGATTATTTAGGTGTCAACGAAATCGTAAACAATTCCAATAAAATTAGGATAAACGGAATCTCCGGTGTCACTTACACGGAAGGTTCTTGTAATATTGCTTTATCAATAAATAACATCAATTTAAAACATGAATTTCTATTAATGGACAGTTTTCAAAATTCGGCAGTTACTCGTATGCATGGAATTTTAGGGGCAGATTTTCTTTCCAAATATAAATCAAGCATAAATTTCGAGGAATATACATTTTCGCTTTGCATAAACAACAATAAAACAACAATGCCAATTCACTCGGATCATGATATTTACACATATTTACCACCGAGATGCGAAACAATATGATACCAGTTAGAATACTCAATATTAGGGAAGAACAAGTCAGAATTAAAAACTTTAAGCCTAATTTAGATAACGTTCACGATTATAATGTTTGCAAGTTTAATAGCACTAATATGCAATCAGTTCAACGTGTAGAAAAATTACTAACATTAATTAACTGTCAAAATTTAAATATCGAAGAAAAAGTGTCCTTACAGAAAATTTGCGCCAAATACGCTGATGTATTTCAGCTAGACGGAGATCCTTTAACAATTACAAACATTTTTGAGCAAAAAATTTACATAAAAGAAAACGCAACACCTGCCTACGTCAAACAGTATAAATTGCCACATTCCCAAAAAGATGAAATTCATAGTCAAGTCAATGAAATGCTACAAAAAGGGATAATTGAAGAAGCGCGTTCAGAGTGGAATGCACCATTACTTATAGTTCCAAAGAAAGTTGATAATTCAGGTCGCAAAAAGTACAGGGTAGTTGTAGACTTTCGCCAACTTAACAAGTGCATTGAAGACGATAAATTTCCACTTCCGTCTATAACTGACATTCTAGACTCGCTCTCAGGTGCAATGTACTTCTCGCATCTAGACCTATCCCAAGGATTTTACCAGCTCAAATTACACCCTGACAGTCGCAAATACACAGCCTTTACGACAGACAGGGGACAATACCAAATGACGCGAGTACCCATGGGGTTGAAGACATCACCCAGCGGATTTTCAAGAGCAATGACAATGGCTATGGCAGGCCTAAGTTATGATATTTGTTTCATATACCTTGACGACCTAATAGTTTTTGGTAACAATCTCGTGAATCATAATAAAAATCTCGTCAAAGTTCTGCAAAGATTACGTAAGGTAAACTTAAAACTAAACCCTAATAAATGCGAATTTATGCGAAAAGAAATAGTTTATCTAGGTCATAATGTCTCGGCAAATGGTGTGTCACCTGATCCAGGAAAAATTTCCGCGATAGTTCATTATCCTCAATTACAAAATGCAGACCAGACAAAACGTTTCATTGCTTTTGCAAACTATTACAGACGCTTTATAAGAAATTTTGCTCATATAGCAGCACCACTTAACAACCTAACTAGAAAAGGGGTTCCATTCGTCTGGAACGACGAGTGTGAAAAGTCATTTCAAAAACTAAAACACTGTTTAGTAAACTCCCCGGTCCTTCAGTACCCAAATTTTTCCCAAGACAATATTTTCATTTTGAACACCGACGCCTCAGGTTATGCGTTAGGAGCTGTTCTGTCGAATGCAGACGATCGTCCTGTTGCGTATGCTAGTCGATCTCTTAATAAGGCTGAGAAAAATTACAGTACAATAGAAAAAGAGCTGTTAGCCATAGTTTGGGCAGTCCGACATTTCCGACCTTACCTTTACGGACGTTATTTTACAATTTACACTGACCATAGACCCTTAGTGTAGGTACCTTTTCGGAATGACTAATCCTTCCAGTCGACTGACCAAAGGACCCTATCGGTTTTCAGAGATTTTTGTAGAGCAATGAACCAACCTCAATTTTTTGCACACATGCTTACTAGGGCCTAATATATACACCACCACAATTTCAAGTCAGTACCACCATGGGATCATTGTTGAAAAAATTCTTTATAGGCTTAGCTCACAACGAATTAATGCACTACCTTTAGGACCATGAACCATTCACAGTGCTTTGCACACACGCTTAGTAGGTTCTAAAATGTCCACCATCCGAATTTCAAGGCAGTACCACCATGGGATCAGTGTTGAAAAAGTTCATTTAAGTGCCTCTGGACATTTCATATGGGTTACTTTTAGGAGCATGAACCATTCACAGTATTTTGCCCACACGTTTAGTAGGTCCTAAAATGCCCACCACCCCAATTTCAAGGCAGTACCACCATGGGATCAGTGTTGAAAAAGTTCATTTAAGTGCCTCTGGACAGTTCATATGGGTTACTTTTAGGGGCATGAACCATTCACAGTATTTTGCCCACACGTTTAGTAGGTCCTAAAATGCCCACCACCCCAATTTCAAGGCAGTACCACCATGGGATCAGTGTTGAAAAAGTTCATTTAAGTGCCTCCTGGACAGTTCATATGGGTTACTTTTAGGAGCATGAACCATTCACAGTATTTTGCCGACACGTTTAGTAGGTCCTAAAATGCCCACCACCCCAATTTCAAGGCAGTACCACCATGGGATCAGTGTTGAAAAGTTCATTTAAGTGCCTCCTGGACAGTTCATATGGGTTATTTTTAGGAGCATGAACCATTCACAGTATTTTGCCCACACGTTTAGTAGGTCCTGAAATGCCCACCACCCCAATTTCAAGGCAGTACCACCATGGGATCAGTGTTGAAAAAGTTCATTTAAGTGCCTCTTAACAGATCTTGAGCTACTTTTAGAAGCATGAACCATTCACAGTATTTCACCCACACGTTTAGTAGGTTCTAAAATGCTCACCGCCCCAATTTCAAGGCAGTACCACCATGGGATCAGTGTTGAAAAAATTCATTTAAGTGCCTCCTGGACAGTTCTTGAGCTACTTTTAGAAGCATGAACCATTCACAGTATTTCGCCCACACGTTTAGTAGGTCCTAAAATGGCCACCGCCCCAATTTCAAGGCAGTACCACCATGGGATCAGTGTTGAAAAAATTCATTTAAGTGCCTCTTAACAGATCTTGAGCTACTTTTAGAAGCATGAACCATTCACAGTATTTCACCCACACGTTTAGTAGGTTCTAAAATGCTCACCGCCCCAATTTCAAGGCAGTACCACCATGGGATCAGTGTTGAAAAAATTCATTTAAGTGCCTCTTGACAGTTCTTGAGCTACTTTTAGAAGCATGAACCATTCACAGTATTTCGCCCACACGTTTAGTAGGTCCTAAAATGGCCACCGCCCCAATTTCAAGGCAGTACCACCATGGGATCAGTGTTGAAAACATTCATTTAAGTGCCTCTTAACAGATCTTGAGCTACTTTTAGAAGCACGAACCATTCACAGTATTTCACCCACACGTTTAGTAGGTTCTAAAATGCTCACCGCCCCAATTTCAAGGCAGTACCACCATGGGATCAGTGTTGAAAAAGTTCATTTAAGTGCCTCTGGACAGTTCATATGGGTTACTTTTAGGAGCATGAACCATTCACAGTATTTTGCCCACACGTTTAGTAGGTCTTAAAATGCCCACCACCCCAATTTCAAGGCAGTACCACCATGGGATCAGTGTTGAAAAAGTTCATTTAAATGCCTCTGGACAGTTCATATGGGTTACTTTTAGGGGCATGAACCATTCACAGTATTTTGCCCACACGTTTAGTAGGTCCTAAAATGCCCACCACCCCAATTTCAAGGCAGTACCACCATGGGATCAGTGTTGAAAAAGTTCATTTAAGTGCCTCCTGGACAGTTCATATGGGTTACTTTTAGGAGCATGAACCATTCACAGTATTTTGCCGACACGTTTAGTAGGTCCTAAAATGCCCACCACCCCAATTTCAAGGCAGTACCACCATGGGATCAGTGTTGAAAAGTTCATTTAAGTGCCTCCTGGACAGTTCATATGGGTTATTTTTAGGAGCATGAACCATTCACAGTATTTTGCCCACACGTTTAGTAGGTCCTGAAATGCCCACCACCCCAATTTCAAGGCAGTACCACCATGGGATCAGTGTTGAAAAAGTTCATTTAAGTGCCTCTTAACAGATCTTGAGCTACTTTTAGAAGCATGAACCATTCACAGTATTTCACCCACACGTTTAGTAGGTTCTAAAATGCTCACCGCCCCAATTTCAAGGCAGTACCACCATGGGATCAGTGTTGAAAAAATTCATTTAAGTGCCTCCTGGACAGTTCTTGAGCTACTTTTAGAAGCATGAACCATTCACAGTATTTCGCCCACACGTTTAGTAGGTCCTAAAATGGCCACCGCCCCAATTTCAAGGCAGTACCACCATGGGATCAGTGTTGAAAAAATTCATTTAAGTGCCTCTTAACAGATCTTGAGCTACTTTTAGAAGCATGAACCATTCACAGTATTTCACCCACACGTTTAGTAGGTTCTAAAATGCTCACCGCCCCAATTTCAAGGCAGTACCACCATGGGATCAGTGTTGAAAAAATTCATTTAAGTGCCTCTTGACAGTTCTTGAGCTACTTTTAGAAGCATGAACCATTCACAGTATTTCGCCCACACGTTTAGTAGGTCCTAAAATGGCCACCGCCCCAATTTCAAGGCAGTACCACCATGGGATCAGTGTTGAAAACATTCATTTAAGTGCCTCTTAACAGATCTTGAGCTACTTTTAGAAGCACGAACCATTCACAGTATTTCACCCACACGTTTAGTAGGTTCTAAAATGCTCACCGCCCCAATTTCAAGGCAGTACCACCATGGGATCAGTGTTGAAAAAGTTCATTTAAGTGCCTCTGGACAGTTCATATGGGTTACTTTTAGGAGCATGAACCATTCACAGTATTTTGCCCACACGTTTAGTAGGTCTTAAAATGCCCACCACCCCAATTTCAAGGCAGTACCACCATGGGATCAGTGTTGAAAAAGTTCATTTAAATGCCTCTGGACAGTTCATGTGGGTTACTTTTAGGGGCATGAACCATTCACAGTATTTTGCCCACACGTTTAGTAGGTCCTAAAATGCCCACCACCCCAATTTCAAGGCAGTACCACCATGGGATCAGTGTTGAAAAAGTTCATTTAAATGCCTCCTGGACAGTTCATATGGGTTACTTTTAGGAGCATGAACCATTCACAGTATTTTGCCCACACGTTTAGTAGGTCCTAAAATGCCCACCACCCCAATTTCAAGGCAGTACCACCATGGGATCAGTGTTGAAAAGTTCATTTAAGTGCCTCCTGGACAGTTCATATGGGTTACTTTTAGGAGCATGAACCATTCACAGTATTTTGCCCACACGTTTAGTAGGTCCTGAAATGCCCACCACCCCAATTTCAAGGCAGTACCACCATGGGATCAGTGTTGAAAAAGTTCATTTAAGTGCCTCTTAACAGATCTTGAGCTACTTTTAGAAGCATGAACCATTCACAGTATTTCACCCACACGTTTAGTAGGTTCTAAAATGCTCACCGCCCCAATTTCAAGGCAGTACCACCATGGGATCAGTGTTGAAAAAATTCATTTAAGTGCCTCCTGGACAGTTCTTGAGCTACTTTTAGAAGCATGAACCATTCACAGTATTTCGCCCACACGTTTAGTAGGTCCTAAAATGGCCACCGCCCCAATTTCAAGGCAGTACCACCATGGGATCAGTGTTGAAAAAATTCATTTAAGTGCCTCTTAACAGATCTTGAGCTACTTTTAGAAGCATGAACCATTCACAGTATTTCACCCACACGTTTAGTAGGTTCTAAAATGCTCACCGCCCCAATTTCAAGGCAGTACCACCATGGGATCAGTGTTGAAAAAATTCATTTAAGTGCCTCTTGACAGTTCTTGAGCTACTTTTAGAAGCATGAACCATTCACAGTATTTCGCCCACACGTTTAGTAGGTCCTAAAATGGCCACCGCCCCAATTTCAAGGCAGTACCACCATGGGATCAGTGTTGAAAACATTCATTTAAGTGCCTCTTAACAGATCTTGAGCTACTTTTAGAAGCACGAACCATTCACAGTATTTCACCCACACGTTTAGTAGGTTCTAAAATGCTCACCGCCCCAATTTCAAGGCAGTACCACCATGGGATCAGTGTTGAAGAGGTTCATTTAAGTGCCTCTTGACAGTTCATGAGTTACTTTTAGGAGCATGAACCGTTCACAGTATTTCGCCCACACGTTTAGAAGATCCTAAAATGACCAAAATCCCAATTTCAAGGGAGTCAGGTGGTTCGTCAATCCTGGGATGACATTTGATATGACATTCCGGGATTGATGAAAAACCATGCGTGTGTAGGCGCCTTAAGGTGCCTGCAACTCCAATTTCAAGACAGTACTATACTATCATTTCCTTTGTATTCATTTCTTAGCTAAAGCAGAGACTGTATAAAGTTAGGTAAAGCCACTCTTTTTTATGTTGTTTTGTCAAGCGGGCTCTCAGTTCTGTTAGTCAAAATTCCTACCATTGCCATTGTCCAAAAGCATTTTTTATATTTAAAAAAAATTGTCAGGGTAGGAGAAAATATTGCTCTGCCATTCTTATTTTTTGGGGGATTTTCTCCCCTCCAAGGAGGGACCTGAAGCCAATAAGGTCAATAGGGGAAATGTTATACTAGGTGCCTCTAAATACATGCATCAGACTGCCGAAATGTATATGTGTATGAATAATTGTTCACTAACTAGTTAGTAACATTTATAAAGGGGATGACAATTCATTGTCTTGTTAAACTATTATTGAAGAGGTGTTGTAATTATTGTTATTAATATGATCACACCTGGCAACAAAAAATTTTTATCATTTATGTCAAAAATGGTAACAAAGCATAAGCATTGTTGTGTTTGCGACAAACGTATTGAGAAGAATGGGGAGAAAAGAAGAATTGGTGAGCCGCGCTTCTTTCACCTATTCAAACAATACGTTGGAGATAATAGCTGACAGGAGTTTGAGGCAAATTCAGTTATTTGCCGGAAGTGCCGCTCGAAGGTGAATATAAGGAAACAAAAGTACATTTCGATCCGATATTTTGCATACAGGTACTCAATGCAAGCCGTAGAAGGGGCGGTGATGGTCGCTGGACCCTTCCGTCTTTGAATGACCACCAACTTCATGTAAGAACAATTAAATTGATTAATGGATCAATTTGCATCTTGATATTGTAGCTCCACCGTGAAATTTCGCCATTGGCTTCTTCGCCGCTTCTCTCTCATCGTTCTCGTTCTCCTTCACCGTCTTCCCGGTCGCGTTCTCGTTCTCCTTCACCAATAATTCCTGCTTCATCTTGCTCTCCTTCACCGCTCCATTCGCTAACTTGCTCCGTGGAGCAAGTGTCACCGTGTTGGCCTCCACTTCTAGAGCAAATGAATATTCAAACAGTGGAGGGTGAAGATGATGTTCGTGGGGTAGAGGAAGACGCTCAACAATTCACCGTGAGAATAAACATTAGTAGTTAGTACATTAGGGTGAAACAATCCTTCTTTATAGGAGGTTCATGCAACTCCAGCTCTTGGGGCATCAGTTTTAAAGCTGACGGGCATAAAGTCAATTCCAAGCTCTGAACGTCACTGCTTCATCTGCAAGTCAGAGAATGGAAGGAAGAGAATTCCAGAATCTGCTATTAAGCAGCTTTGGGAGCAGATAAGGCTTTGTTTACCACTCCATAACCGATGTTGCCAAACCCACATCGCCAGTGGCAGGTTTTCCGCAGTCGCGCTGGAGCAAATTAAGCAACTGGGCAACATCAAATCTGGCACAGACATGGAGGAGAAAGAATTTGTTAAATGGTTATATGTTGTTTCTGGTGGCAAAGAGCCTGTAAAGTTGAGGATGAAGAAGCTTCGAATGGACTTCTCCGATTCGAGTGACTTGCCGGAAGAAGACTACAGCACAGTGTTGGGTATTTCTAAGGAAAATTTTGAGCATCTTCATACTTTCGTCGAGAAGCGAATGCACTGTTCAAAAAATCGGCATACTAAGAATGCACTTGCCATGCTGCTGATGCTGTTGAGAATGAATGTAACCCAGGCATTTCTTGCGATAATAATAATAATAATTTATTTCCAACAGGCTGACGCCCAATTACAGGAAATTAGAATGTAACAAAATTGAATTGAATTGAATGCAGAGCAGAAACAGAAAATAGAAAGAAAGTAAGCAGTTACATATGCGGATTACTATCAAATTATATACCAAACGTATTAACAACTATATCAGAGAAAGGCTTGAAGCCTGTAAAATTAATGTCACAATCAATCGGCAATTTATTAAAATAACTACACATTAGTGATAAGTATAGGAGATTTCAAAAGGGCATTAGTTTTATGTGGCATACAATAGAAGGTGAAACAATGGCGAGCATTAGCTCTTGGAACTAAGAAATTAATCTTCCCGAGGAGCATAGGACAATCTATATTATTATTTAAAAGATTAAATAAAAACCGAATAATTAAAATGACACGTCTGGTGCTAAGCGAGTTAACACCAAAACGGCTCAAAAGCAAAGACTGACCAATACCCCTCACGGGATACTCACCATCCAAAAGGTAAGAAACAAATTTCAAAAATTTCCTTTGGATGGATTCTAGATAGCTAACAATAATGGGAAACCATATCAAACAGCCATATTCAAGGCGAGATCGAATAAGTGAGAAAAATAAAGTAAGCAGCGTTTTAGATGAAAAATTTTTACAATTTCGGTAAATGAAGCCAAAAGACTGAAATGACTTCGTGACAATGTGTTCCAAATGACTAGTAAAAGATAACTGGCAATCAAACAAAATTCCTAGATCCTGAAAAGCATCCACATGGCCCAAAATGTCATCGTCAACACAATAATTGTAAGAAATAACATCTAATTTTTTTGAAAACGACGTGACAAAACATTTTGAAATGTTTAAATACAACCTATTTGAATTACACCACCGAACCAACTTATTGATATTATGCTGTAGAAATGCACAGTCACGCTCATCCTTAATTTTGTAAAACAACTTAAGATCATCAGCATAAAGAAGTTTCTCGCAAGATATCAAATCAGGCAAATCATTAATGAAGAGTAAAAATAAAAGAGGGCCCAAATTTGAACCCTGCGGAACCCCTGAATCTGGAACAAAACTCTTAGATACATAGTTTCTATATTTAACAAAATTTTCCCTATTCATCAAGTATGATTTTAGCAGTGTAAGTAGCGAATCCGCAAATCCGAGACACCTGAGCTTCGAGAGCAAAATGAAATGGTCTAACTGATCAAATGCCTTCCTGAAATCGGTGAAGATGACATCGACCTGCCCTCTATTGTCAATTACCTCAGAGGCATACTGAGTGAAGCAAGCTAGATTAGTGATAGTTGATCTTTTTGATAAGAACCCATGTTGATACTCTGAAATTAATGGCTTTACAGCTGAATATAATTGTTTGTATAGCACTTTTTCCAATACTTTAGCGAAGTTGCAAATCAAAGAAATTGGGCGATAATTGGCTACATCACACATATCCCCCTTTTTATGAACTGGTGTAACACAAGCCTCTTTCCATATTTTAGGAAATTTTGATTTACTGAGAACCAAGTTAAATAAAAGGGATAACGGAACAGCAAATATGACTGCGCAATCTCTAAGCAGAAAACTGGGTATTCCGTCTGGACCACACGTCATACCATTCTTACTTTGTCTTAGAGCTTGAATTATATCAACCTCTGGAATCTGAGAAACGGAAATAGTTTGATTAAACAGGTTATGACTACCAGACTCATCAAAAGGGGAATCATCGGAATGTATGAAAACACTACGAAAATAGTCGCAAAACGCATTAACAATACTATCCGGAGTTGAGTGCTCAACGCCGTTAAGACTAATTACACCCGGAATTCTAGATTTGCCAATTTTTGATTGAATAAATGCCCAAAACTTTTTGGGATCGTGATTAATATCCTCCTGAACTTTTGAAATGTAAGCTTTATAAGAATTATCGATTAAGAGTTTACTCTGAGCACGATACATTTTAAACAAATTATAATAATCTTGGTTAGCACTTGATTTGTATTTAACAAGCATTTTGGATTTGAGACGGATACAGTTAATAATTTCCTGGTTAAACCAAGGCGGATAACAGACAATGTTTGGTGTAAGTAATCAAAGTATCGTCAGTGAAACAATTGACACCGTTCTTAATTTGCTGACGGAGAACTTTGTGCCGAAGTATTTGGGGATGCGCCATCTTAATGACAGCCAACTTCGTGAACATTCTAGGGAGACCTTCAATACTGTTTTTGAAGCTCCAAAAGATCATACATTTGTTATTATGGACGGCACCTATTTGTTCATTGAAAAATCGTCAGACCATGAACTACAAAGGAGAACGTACTCAACTCAAAAATCACGCAATCTAGTGAAGCCGTTCATGATAGTTCTGCCATCAGGATATATCTTAGATGCACCTGGACCTTTCCTAGCGGACTCTGCAAATAATGATGCCGGAATTTTAAATGCACTGTTAAAAGAAGATGAGGGTCTTAAAGACTTCCTTGAGTCCAGAAATGTGCACTTTGTCCTCGACCGCGGTTTTCGGGATTCCATCAGACTGCTTGACGAGATGGGTATCCCACATCATATGCCTGCTCTTATGCAAAGAGATCAATCCCAATTTACAACTAAAGATGCAAATGAGTCTCGCAAAGTTACACTTGTTAGATGGATCGTCGAAGCAGCGAATGGTAGGATCAAGACAAAGTTCAAGTTTTTCGCGGACGTAATACCAGGAAGCTATTTCCCAAAAATCGGCCGCCTGTTTAAATTGTGTGTAGCCCTGTTGAATGCATATAGTCCCCCGTTAAAGGAGAACACTGAACGATCGACCAACTTTGCAGTAGAGGCACTACGTAGAGAGTCTGATGAAAATCAACTTGCTGAGGAGTTGAAATCATTCCAGAACAGCCGATGGATGAAGGTGCCGATTGCTGACCTGGAATTCCCAACATTAACTCTTGAACAAATGGAGAATTTGACGTTAGGAGTGTATCAAATCGAGCTGGCGAAGCAATATATAAAAGAACAGCAGAAACTGAATCAAGAGTTATCTGTATTCAGAAGTCAAAAGTCTCCACAAATCTTGAGGACGAAAATTCATTCCCGGTTCACCTCTCGAAAGAATCACACCGTATGGATAAAAGTTGACAGTTCTAAAGAAGGTGTTGAGGCCATTTCGTCGCACTACTGTGACTGCAAACAGGGTGCAAGAACCATAGGGTGCTGTGCACATATTGCAGCGGTAAATTAAATATTAGGTTCAACAATCTCTTACGTAAATGTTTTTTAGACTATTTGGCATTTGGCGTTCAACAGACACACACGGGCAGGATCCAAAAGACCTAGATCAGTAAACTTTTTAGATGCGAGAAGCTTTCTCCATTAGAGTAATTAGGTAATATTTGAATCCATTTTTAGTTTAATATGTAATCCTTGTTTCTAGAAAACTCAAGTTTTAGAAGAGAATTTGAAAGCCGAATCCAAATATTATGGATCCTTTCTCTTAATCGTACCCTTGTGGCTTTGGCATCTTGTCTACAGCCGCAGTAGTAGGGCAAAATGGCCTCAACGCCTTTAGAATTGTCAACTTTGATCCGCATGGTGTGATTTCTTACGTGAGGAAAAAAGCGGGTCGAATCAGCGTTCTCAAGATTTGTGACCACTTTTGACTTCTGGACTTCTGCTGCTCTTAAGTGCAATTGAATATACTCCTATCGTCAAATTCTCCATTTATCCAATAGTTAGCATTGGAAAAGCTAGTTTAGTATTCAACACCTTCATCCGTCGGCTGTTTTGGAATGCTTTTAGTGCCTCTACAGCAAAGTTAGTGGATCTTCCAGTGTTAACCTTTAACGAAGGACAATAGGCTTTCAACAGAGCCTCACATAATTTGAATAGCAGCCGATTTTTTGGAAAACAGTTCCGCGTCCCCTGAAAACTTCGTTTTGATCCAATAGTTCGCTGCTTCAACGATCCATATATCAAGTGCAACTCTACGAGCCGCATTTGCACCTTCACCTTTAGTTCTAACTTGGCATTGATCCCTTTGCATAAGAGCAGGCATATCCAGAAAACCGCGGTTGAGTAGAAAATGCGTATTTCTGGACTTTAGGAAATCTTTAAGACTGCAATGAATCTCCTAACAGTGCATCTAAAATTCCGCCATTATTATTTGCCGAGTCCGCAAGAAAAGGTTCAGGTGTATCTAAGATATATCCTGATGAGAGAACTTTCATTAACGGCTTCACTAGATTGCGTAATTCTTCTGTTGAGTACGTTGTCCTTCTGTCGTTCATGGTCTGACTTCTAAGGATTTCTCTACCAACAAATACGTGCCGCTGATAATGACAAATGTATGCTCTTTTGGATTTTCAAAATCAGTATTGAAGGTCTCTCCAGAATACTCACGAAGTTGGTTGTCATTAAGAGGGCAAATCCCCAAGTATTCCGTCAGCAAATTAAGAACCGTGTCAATCTTTTGGTTGACGATACTCTGAAGACTTACACCAAACATCGCAAGAAATGTCTTGGTGACATTCATTCTCAGCAGCATCAATAGGATGGCAAGGCATTTTTAGTATGATGATTTTTGGGACAGTGCATTCGCTTTTCAAAGAATATATGAACATGCTTGAAATTGCCAATGGAAATACCCAATGTGTTGTAGTCCTCTTCCAGTCACTGAATTCGGAGAAGTATAATAGAAGGTTATTCATCAAGGACTTTTCAGGCTCTTTGCCACCAGAAACTACCGATGTACAACCACTCAACAAATTCTTGCTCTTTCATGTATGCTGCGGATTTGATCTAGTGCGACCGTTGCCATTGGCGATGTGGATTTGACAACATTGGTTATTTGAGTTGTAGGCAAAGCCCAATCTGATCCAAAAGCTGCTTAATAGCAGATCCTGGAATTTTCCTTCTGACAAGCTTCCAGTTCCAACCGAAATGGTGACGATCAACTTTTGTGCCCGTCACGATCAAGTCGGATGTTTGGAAGAACTAGTAAATAGTTGAGGACCTTGCCCTATCCTACGAGCATCATTTTCGCCGTATAATGTGCCAACATCCAATATTATTTGCTCCGGAAGTGGAAGCGAAAGCGAGGCACCTGTCAAAACAGACTGTCTCCAGAAGATATAAAGAATCCGGTGGAGGAGCTCATGGTGGTGGTGTTAGAAGAGGGTGGAACGTTTCGCCACGGCCGGTTCGCCGCCACCGATTCGCCGCGGCCGGTTCGCCGCTAGCCGGTCCGCCGCCGAGGCGGTCCGCCGCCGATCCAGTTAGCCGCCGGCCCGGTTCGCCGCTAGGACGTTTCGCCGCCAGACGGCATTTAACATTACAAATTTCATAAAGAAGTAAATAAAATGGTGAATCGGAGCTGCAGCGTGAGGGCCTGTCTGATTCTGATCCATTTTGGAATGGTTAATCGGGGTATGGTCTATTAAGACCTCAGGAATGAAAAGATTAATAAATCTTGCTAAGTATACATATGTATAATAATATGCATATATTTCGACTGTTGTTTAGTACAAGTCATCTTCAGGGCAGGTCTGGTATCTGCAAGTTTACAGGGCAAGGGGTAAGAATGACAATTTAGTTAAAATATGAATTAACAATAATTAATAATGTAAGGTTTCTTAAACTAGGAAATAATGTTTATGGAAACAAAATTGAAGAATGAAAAATGATTCATATCATAACTTAAGATGACGTAAATCAGTTAATTTGAAAAAATGTTTTCTTGTTTCCTTGATTAATGTCATTCCCCAAGACAGAGAAACAAATATTCCCTAGAATATTATAAAGTATTTGCAAATTTCAAGAGAATATTAGGGTGGTTACGTAATCTTAATGACACTTTTATGACCCCTACGGATTTAATTCAACCACCTGCATTCTCGCACCCTTATTAAGTCAGGTAGTTTAGGTAAACAATAATTATGAAACAAGTCAAATAATCCCAGTACCTACCTACCTAAACAGGAAATTGCTGATAGACTATTACAGAGTTTTGGGTATTTCAAATCCGCTTTAAAACAAATTGAAATCCCCGGGGGTTTTAAATCTTTTTATTAAGCAGCAATACTTAAAAACGTGGTCATTTTTATTATGACTTCTACTAAAATCGTTTTGTATTTTTTGTTGAAAATTGAAATTAATCATATCACCCCGTATCACCCCTTACTAGGCCAGGCGTCAGTAAAAATGAAATTTGCAGGTTGCGTCACTAACGAAAAATAACGGTCGTCAGTCTAAGGTTGCCAATTTAGTGCTTATAAAATGCACTAATCTAGTGCTTTTGGGCGCTTTCATCTAATTCTGACAGCTTAGAATTCTGACAGATTAGTTAGGTACCTAAAGTCCCGTCACATATATTAACGAACGCGGGGGTTGTGTGTCTCAGGCTTTTTTAACTTATACGCGGAGCAGTATATAAAATCGATCAAGAATTCGAAATTGAACTGACATCAAATCTTTACGTTTCGGGGTCCCAGGAACCCAAAAAACCTATTTTTGAAAAATGTGTGTCTGTCCGTGTCTGTCCGTATGTCTGTGGACACGCTACAGCCGAAACTACTGAACTGATTTTGATGAAATTTGGCACACATATTCAGTGGGAGATTTGTAGGTGCTGATTAGAATCTGGGCTACACCGGCTCACGGAAAGTGCCTTTTTGGCACATCAACTTTAAAAATTTAAATGCAAACCCCCATTTTTCGCATTACCATATGAATGCTCTTCAAATTCTGCTTCTAAAAATGTATTCACACTTGGGCCCTTTTGACCAAAAAATGGTGCCGTGAAAAAAAAACTATGCATAAATGTATATTTTTATTACCGGATTTGATAACTGATTTTTTTTCGAGCCGAAAACCTTAGTGCCATTTTTTCTAAAAATGTCATTTTAGTGGCAATTTATTTTATTGTCTGTGCGGGAGAGGAGCTGATTAGATTTTGAAGCCGATCAGTCAACCCGAAGTGCCCTTTTGGCATAGCAACTTTCTTATTTTAAATATTTAAAAATTTAATAAATGCTGCTGTTATTAATCCAATGCAGTGCGGCGTAGAAGTTCCTGCCGTCTCCGAGACCGCCTTTTTTTTTCTGTTGGTTTGTTTTTAGTGGTGCTTGTTTAGTTTTAGCCTGCCATTATTTGTCTTGTGTCACAGCAATATCAAAACTGACAGTCGATAATACCAGTCAGACTGTTTTGCCTACTGTATAGATTGACTCCCATCATGCACTGGAATGATTGAAATCGTCAATTGTGACAAGATATTGTCCTATACGCTCCGGCGGCGAACTGACCCGGCGGCGAACTGATCCGGCGGCGAACCGGGCTGGCGGCGAACTGGTATGGTGGCGGACCGGCCCGCGGCGAATCGGCCGAGGCGAATAGGCCGTGGCGAACCGGCCGGGGCGAAACGTCATAGACCCGTGTTAGAATATAATTTTGCAAATTTTTGGTTGATCTTTTCCTTTCTTTTGACACGATTGATGTGGTTATAGTCCAGCATTTCTTCCTTTCTTTTGACACGATGGATGTGGTTATAGTCCAGCATTTCTCTGTCTTTTCCTTTCTGCTGCTTACATTTCTTCCGAAGAACATACATCTAAATAACTGGCAGATAAATGGTTTTCGTCATACTCCATACAGCTAGTGCCCTTGGAATAGATTGAAAAAACGCTCCTCACCAACTCTCGTTTTCTTTCCATTGCCTTCTCACACGTTATTAAATACTACTGACATTTTATCATTGTTGCTATGAAAAGATTTTGTTAATAATAATTATATTGTGTTTGCTTACTTGTAAACTATTTTTCAGATGTTATTGTACGAGCTAACCAGTGGCGGTGTTTAGATAAATGGGTCAACACATCGCCACAGTATATCGATGATGTTGGTGTTCCCTTCAGTAGGGACAGCTCGGTTGTCAACGCAAACTGTTTTCGTTGTCCTTGAGACTCCATGGGTGTTCATTGGCTATTGTACCCCTAGATGGCGCTCGCTCATGTCTTCACTCGTCATTAGTCGTCTGCGTCTGACAAACTCAATCATTGGAAATTTTCTAATAATTGGAAAATTGCTATGGATATAATTGTTACAACAATGTGCGTTGCTGTCGCTTCTTTTCAATAATCTCAATCTTTGAAAATCACCGACACCGTAATAAGTCCGAATGGCTGTGCTGAAAAAAGCCCGCAATGTTATAAGTGCAGTGTGTCTCCAGTTCTAGTACGAGGATGTAAAACTATAGGTACCTACGTCTTTGACGAGGTATGTCTTTGAGAAGAGGTGAGTTTAGGACATGATTGTGGATTTCTCTAATAAATTAATAAATTGAGTTTTAGATGCAAGCAAAGGGTAAATGGTCCGCATACGAATACCTCCTAAATGTTACACCTCTATACATCCAGGTATAAAGCATGCTACCTACATTTTGCGGAAAAAATGTTTAAGTCATGGGGTAAGGACGGCAAGGCTGCTTTTTTGATTTTTTTATGTCATTAAATTGTTCAGGTACTGGAAAGTGCAAAGCGGTTGGTGGACAATAGTCTTCCCACACTAAATCTCCCACCACATGAAAAACTTCCCGCAATTTGCAATTCCACCATCTGGAGAACTGATTGTTGCCGACCCTCAATTGGAGAATCCTTTGGAGCATGGTGTAGCATGCTTTTCACATTGTATGGTTTATTTGTAATTGTTAACCTCATCACTTTGAAAATGTTTCAATATCTCAAAGAAGTATTTTGTTAATAAAACGTTGGTAAAAAACCTGGAATTGTTATAAGGGTAACAAGTACCGTTTATAAAATGCTATTTTGTTACGTTTTCGCCTTTATAACTTAACGATTATGGCGGTTAAAAAGAAAGAGAAGTTGCGCGCTAATTTTCAAATCGCCCAGCGCCAGCTATCGGAGAGTAGCTGTAAGAACACCCATGGCAGCCATGACAGTTTTAGAATATTTCCACGAGATCAAAGGTGCCGACACGAGCTGTCCCTACTGAAGGGAACACCAACATCATCGATATACTGTGACATCGCATCATAATCAAAATAATAATAAACGTCAACTTGAAGACTTTTCTCATCTGAACACCGTTACCGGTTAAATTGTAACTCAAAGGAAAATTAGGATATTTCATCGACTGTACTGTACCTATGATTTGTGATTTGTAAGTTTCAATGGCAGGGCGGTCAAATGGAAACGAAACAGGGCGTTTTTCACATTTACAGCCTTAATATTCGTTCACATCCAGCGTCCTCTATGGTCGAATTTTAAATTACTTTGGGGCCCTTTGTGACACATCATTTGAAAGAGCATGAAATTCTCTGTAATCCCGTGTAAACATTTTTGCCGTAACTTCTGAAGAAGTTAATGGGTTTCAAAAATGTTTGAGTCGGTTTACAGAGAAATGGATTCGTAATGAAATTAGCTTTCAAATGATGTATCACAAGTGGGGGGTTCCTATTTGAAATTGTAAAGTTGGGGTTGATGGGGGTCACGGTGTGTGTTCTGAAATAGCGCCCACCACGGAGTATGTGCCCCTCTCGAAATAAAAAAAAATGGCTTTAAATGTGAAAAAAACTATCTGTTTCGTTTTCGTTTGACCACCCTGCATTTAAACGGCTTTCCCTATGAGGCTTTGCAGCGGTAGATACTTTTGGAATTCTGTTTGCCATAGAAATTAAATGGGGAAATTCTAAACACTAAACTACCGCTGCAAAGGATTAACCGGGTTAGCGGTCTGTTCTGTCAATGCGAATACCTATCGCATTCAATCGATTTAAAGGATTTCGATCATAATTTTCACGATTGAAATCGCCATCGAACGGTGTGACAGCTAATGGTAGACGTAAAAACGAAAAGGTAAAGCACACTGCCACAGGTCTGGCACTAACCAAATACGTACCTATGTACCTATTAAACATAGGGTACCTATATCTACCAATTTGGTAGGTTTTGTTTTCATGAAACCTGATTGAATTTAAAGACATTGAATGGTCCTGTAATGGACAATAATTAACAACAATAATGGCCCTTTCCAACTTCCATATTCTTACATTCTTACTAATGACATTACAGGATTTTTTAAGGTACTGAAAGTCCATTTAGGTATAAACCAACAGAAAAAAAATCTGACTCTCTCAACCACCGCTTTCGTTAGAAAGTGGTCCATTTTTGCTCACACTTGCGGGGGTGAGACGTAAGGGGGGTACCGGACAAATCACATACGCCCTCACTAAAAACGGCCTATTAAGGAACTACGTGCGTGATGTCAACCACAACGAAACGAAGTCTGAAATCCAGAACTGGAAAACAATTATCTCTGACAGTAGGTTACACTTGACTTGACTAACACACTATGTAAAAAGTAAGGAGTGTAACCAATAATTCAATTTTGACAGTGAGTAAAGCACTCAAGGTGAGCGGTGTCTGTCGATACTCCGCATGCGAAAGTAAATTATGTTACAGGAATTTTCTATATCAACGTTGAGCTAGGGCCTTTGTCCGGTAACTAAGAAGAATTTCTGGAGCCAAAAGAATTGCCTACAAACTGCCGTAGTTTCCAGTCCGTATACAAAAAAAGTAAACAAATGACAATCGACGTTCGTGATCCACAAGCAAAATCAGGCTCTCAGACATTTTTATTTTCTACGGTCTATCACATGATTCACATGGTTAGGCATTCCGCACATTTTATTAGTCACTGGTGGTCACAATATGACGTCACGCTGTGGAAAATTACATGGTGCCAGGGGATGCTGCTCAGCCTCATTCTTTTTTTCTCTTGATTTGTAAACGGGATTTCAGGTCTGTCAAAGTTCCTGTCATGGACAATAATTAACAACAAAGATCCCTTTCAACCCCCATTGTTACTATTTATTGACACTGACAGTGAGTGACTGCAGAGATGACGGGTGTAAACGGGATGTGAAATCCCGTTTACAATCCAACAGGAAATAAGCCTGAGACACACAACCCCCGCGTTCGTTAATATACGACGGGACTTTATTTAGGTGGCGGTCCATCTCAAAGTGGGCAGTATTAAATTAAGGATAAGGTTGTATTACATACATGGGATCGATTTTGTGTAATACAATCTTATCCTTAATTCTTCAATATGTTTTTGTACAGGGTTGGTTTTGGGAATGCCTAGTCTGTACTCAACCAAGGGTCTATCTAGATCATAAAACTGTTCATATTGGATCACGATAATACACCTAATATTATAAAATATTGTTCGTGGATCGGATAGGTATAATAACGCGTGATTTTTTTGTAACGGTCATGGATAGTGAGTCCGGCAGCATTTCTCTTGTTGTTTTGAACACGCCGCTTTCAGTTACGAAAAATTCCTGCCTGTGTCAAAATCAAAAAGCAGAAACAATGGTCAAAAATTGTTTAACAAAAAAATGATCCCATCCAACCCCATTGCTAATGTTTATTGACACTGACAAGAATTTTGAAATAACTGAAAGCCCGTGCAACACTACAAGAGAAAAACCGCCTGATTCACTCTGTCCCTAGGGGTAGGCTGAAACCTTCTGGACTTGTGTTCAACACCACCGAGGTTCATTTGCAAAACGCTTCTCCAAATAAAGTTCAATGAAATACCAACATTTGTTGGAGTTGTCGACAACACCACCGAGGCTCACCTGAACAACACGTCTCCAAATAAAGTTCGATGAAATACTAACAATCGCTGAAGAAAAGCAGTTGGTGCAAGAAGTATAGCACCGAAACCTTCTGGAGTTGTCGACAACACCACCGAAGTTCAACCGTAGAACGCATTTCGACGTAAAACTCGATGAAATACCAACAATCGCTGAAGAAAAGCAGTTGGTGCAAGAAGTATTACACCGAAACCTTCTGGAGTTGTCGACAACACCACCGAGGTTGAACCGTAAAACGCATTTCCAGGTAAAACTCGATGAGATACCAACAATCGCTGAAGAAAAGCAGTTGGTGCAAGAAGTATAGCACCGAAACCTTCTGGAGTTGTTGACACCACCACCGAGGTTCAACCGTAGAACACATCTCGAAGTAAAACTCGATGAAATACCAACAATCGCTGAAGAAAAGCAGTTGGTGTAAGAAGTATTACACCGAAACCTTCTGGAGTTGTCGACAACACCACCGAGGTTCAACCGTAGAAAGCATCTCGACGTAAAACTCGATGAAATACCAACAATAGCTGAAGAAAATCAGTTGGTGCAAGAAGTATAGCACCGAAACCTTCTGGAGTTGTCGACAACACCACCGAGGTTCAACCGTAGAACGCATCTCGACGTAAAACTCGATGAAATACCAACAATCGCTGAAAAAAAGCAGTTGGTGCAAAAAGTATAACACCGAAACCTTCTGGAGCTGTCAACAACACCACCGAGATTCAACTGTAGAACACCTCTTGACATAAAACTCGAGGAAATACCAACAATCGCTGAAAAAAAGCAGTTGGTGCAAGAAGTATAACACCGAAACCTTCTGGAGTTGTCGACAACACCACCGAGGTTGAACCGTAAAACGCATCTCCAGGTAAAACTCGATGAGATACCCACAATCGCTGAAGAAAAGCAGTTGGTGCAAGAAGTATAGCACCGAAACCTTCTGGAGTTGTCGACAACACCACCGAGGTTCAACCGTAGAACGCATCTCGACGTAAAACTCGATGAAATACCAACAATCGCTGAAGAAAAGCAGTTGGTCCAAGAAGTATAGCACCGAAACCTTCTGGAATTGTCGACAACACCACCGAGGTTTAACCGTAGAACGCATCTCGACGTAAAACTCGATGAGATACCAAAAATCGCTGAAGAAAAGCAGTTGGTGCAAGAAGTATAACACCGAAACCTTCTGGAGTTGTTGACAACACCACCGAGGTCCAACCGTAAAACGCATCTCGACGTAAAACTCGAGGAAATACCAACAATCGCTGAAGAAAAGCAGTTGGTGCAAGAAGTATAACACCGAAACCTTCTGGAGTTATCGACAACACCACCGAGGTTCAACCGTAGAAAGCATCTCGACGTAAAATTCGATGAAATACCAACAATCGCTGAAGAAAAGCAGTTAGTGCAAGAAGTATAACACCGAAACATTCTGGAGTTGTCGACAACACCACCGAGGTTCAACCGTAGAACGCATCTCGACGTAAAACTCGATGAAATACCAACAATAGCTGAAGAAAATCAGTTGGTGCAAGAAGTATAACACCGAAACCTTCTGGAGTTGTCGACAACACCACCGAGATTCAACTGTAGAACACCTCTTGACATAAAACTCGAGGAAATACCAACAATCGCTGAAAAAAAGCAGTTGGTGCAAGAAGTATAACACCGAAACCTTCTGGAGTTGTCGACAACACCACCGAGATTCAACTGTAGAACACCTCTTGACATAAAACTCGAGGAAATACCAACAATCGCTGAAAAAAAGCAGTTGGTGCAAGAAGTATAACACCGAAACCTTCTGGAGTTGTCGACAACACCACCGAGGTTGAACCGTAAAACGCATCTCCAGGTAAAACTCGATGAGATACCCACAATCGCTGAAGAAAAGCAGTTGGTGCAAGAAGTATAGCACCGAAACCTTCTGGAGTTGTCGACAACACCACCGAGGTTCAACCGTAGAACGCATCTCGACGTAAAACTCGATGAAATACCAACAATCGCTGAAGAAAAGCAGTTGGTCCAAGAAGTATAGCACCGAAACCTTCTGGAATTGTCGACAACACCACCGAGGTTTAACCGTAGAACGCATCTCGACGTAAAATTCGATGAGATACCAAAAATCGCTGAAGAAAAGCAGTTGGTGCAAGAAGTATAACACCGAAACCTTCTGGAGTTGTTGACAACACCACCGAGGTCCAACCATAAAACGCATCTCGACGTAAAACTCGATGAAATACCAACAATCGCTGAAGAAAAGCAGTTGGTGCAAGAAGTATAACACCGAAACCTTCTGGAGTTGTCGACAACACCACCGAGGTTCAACCGTAGAAAGCATCTCGACGTAAAATTCGATGAAATACCAACAATCGCTGAAGAAAAGCAGTTGGTGCAAGAAGTATAACACCGAAACCTTCTGGAGTTGTCGACAACACCACCGAGATTCAACTGTAGAACACCTCTTGACATAAAACTCGAGGAAATACCAACAATCGCTGAAAAAAAGCAGTTGGTGCAAGAAGTATAACACCGAAACCTTCTGGAGTTGTCGACAACACCACCGAGATTCAACCGTAAAACGCGTCTTGACGTAAAACTCGATGAAATACCAACAATCGCTGAAGAAAAGCAGTTGGTGCAAGAAGTATAACACCGAAACCTTCTGGAGTTGTCGACAACACCACCGAGATTCAACTGTAGAACACCTCTTGACATAAAACTCGAGGAAATACCAACAATCGCTGAAAAAAAGCAGTTGGTGCAAGAAGTAGAAGAATGAGTGAGACCTTCTGAGGTTTTCGACAACACATCTTGCACCACCGCACCGGGGCTCAACTGCAGATTACTTAATTATACTTAATATACAATTCAACAGAATCACAAATACTGCGAAAAATGACAATGATGGTCCAAGAATGGCCTTCCGAGGTCTAACATCAGATTTCTTATACAGATCAGTGAAAGTGCTGTCCGAGTGCTTCCAAAAGAGTATCGGCGGTCTAAAGAACTTGAGGGTCGTAAAAACAACCTATGTCCAAGAATTACGAACTTGAGGATTCAGGCGTTTCCATCATTGAAATAATATGGTTATTAGGGAGGCACATGGATCTGATCTTCGGAGTGGAAGCTATTTTTGCGCCACACCTCTTGGCTCACACTTAAAATCAGAAAAATAATACCGCACCGCGGCCCAAAAACAGCCCAAAGCCGATAGGGTCCTCGCTTAACATTAGAAGAATACGACTTTAAAATAAGTTACGTAAAAGGAGCCCAAAATCAGGTAGCCGACGCCCTATCTAGAATTGAAATTACTTCAGACGAATTAAAAAGAATGTCCAGCGACATCAGCGAAAAAATGTATGTCACAACTCGGTTACAAGCACATCAAAAACAACAATTAATTCAATTTGATTCAGGCAAACCCCCCGCCGACGAACGGACTGGCCACCCGGGAATCGTGGAGGTACTCAAGTGCCCTGATGAATTTTTAGAGTTACGTCCCATTGATGACGCAGATTTCGGAAATATTTACAATAAAAATAAGAATGATTTCATAATGCAAGGAAACTATATTTACAATAAAAATGCTAGCATAATCTACGTAAGTTCTCAAGTTACTCGATCAACGTCCGCCTTCGAGGAGTCGTTGAGAGACTTGGGCAATATATGTAATAAATACAATCTTCCGGAAGTAATAATTATAAAAAATAATAAGAGCGCTCAATTCTTAAAAAATTTGTTAAAAGTTTCCAGGAAAGCACAAAATCTAAGTGCAAAGATAACTATTGTAAAAGGGGTTGACATTATCAATGATTTAGAAACCAGACAGCTGATCTTAAATGACTACCACATTCTACCAACAGGAGGTCATGCTGGGGTAAAACGAACTTACAACACAATCAAAAAACAATTTTATTGGAATGGTTTACGAAGAGATCTAGAAAGTTTTATTAAACGTTGTGATGACTGCCAGCGATATAAACATTCAAAAGTAAATAGGGAACCTATGTCGATAACAACCACATCCTCATCCGCCTTCGAAAAGATTTTTCTGGATATTGTAGGTCCATTGGATCCAGATTCTGAAGATAATCGCTATATCCTAACAATTCAGTGCGATCTTACCAAATTTGTAGAATGCTACCCTATACCCAATAAAGAAACAATAACGGTCGCAAAAGCGTTTGTTAACAATTTTATTTTGAGATATGGCATCGCTAAATCTGTTCTTACGGACCAAGGAAGTGAGTTTATGTCGTATGTTTTTAAAGAAATTTGCTCTATTTTAGGCATAAATAAGTTAAATTCAACAGCATACCACCACCAGACAGTAGGCGCTCTCGAAAATACACATAAATCGTTAGGTAATTATTTACGCGTTCAAATGGCAAAACACCCAAATTCTTGGAGCTCGTGGGTACCCTTTTGGTGCTTTAGTTTCAATAATACAGTTCATACTCATACAAAGTACACCCCCCACGAACTCGTATTTGGAAGACCAGCCATTCTACCTTCTAACATCGCAAATAAAATTGACCCGCTATATAATTTTGATAGTTATCCTCTACACCTTTTCCAGTAGTAGTTCAGAAAGCGTCAATTGAATTTCAGAATAGTCAGTTGAATTTCAGAATCCGTCAATTGTAGTTCAGATTAATCAATTCAAATTCAGAATGCGTCAGTTGTATTTCAGAATAGTCAAATGAATTTCAGAATACGTCAATTGAATTTCAGAATGCATCAATTGAAATTCAGAATCCGTCAATTACAATTGCATTTGATGCTTTCTGAAATTCAATTGACGTATTCTGAAATTCATTTGACTATTCTGAAATACAATTGACACTCTCTGAATTTGAATTGACTAATCTGAACTACAATTGACGGATTCTGAAATTCAAGTGACAATTCTGAAATTCAACTGACGCTTTCTGAAATTCAATTGACGCTTTCTGAACTACCACTGGAAAAGGTGTAGAAGTCAAATTTAGATTGCAAACAGCATGGAATGACGCGAAAAATAACCTGCTAGCATCTAAAATTCAGCGTAAACAAAATTACGACATAAAGTGCAACCCACTCAACTATGAACCAAAATCCAAAGTTTTACTGAAAAATTAAACCGGAAATAAAACAGAATGTTTATTTAAAGGTCCATATTATGTAATAAAAGAAGAATTTCCGAATGTTGTACTAGATTTAGGCAATAATAAAACCATGACAGTACATAAAGATAGAATTAAGCCATACTATGATTAAAATTGTATAATTTTTTGTCTTACCTGTATTATATTTCGCAAAAAAAAAAGAACATGGGAAAAGGACTTCATGTTTAGGTTACATTGTAAGTTAGATTAAGGAATTTAGGGAAGTTAGATTGTAAGCATTTAGCTTTAGTCGGGATAAACTGGGTAGTTAATAGGGTTGCACCGAATAGTGATTTTTGGATATTCGGCCGAATCGAATATTCGGCTGAATTCTACAGCCGAATACCGAATATCATACCGAATAGTGAATATTCGGCCGTAAGGCCGAATATAATACCGAATAGTGAATATTAGGCCTGATCGGATAGTAAATATTCGGCCTTTTCCGCCGAATAGTTGTGCAGTGCGAGATGCGCATCAACCGGCGTAACCTTGAAACTTTGTGCTTTTGCAGTTTCATACAAAACAGTCTAAACCAGAATATGAATTATGTATTTTGTTAACCAAAGTATTTTGCAGTTTTAAGTTCTTGTTTTGTTTTGTATTGTTTTATTATTTCAATTTTACTTTATTTTTATTAAACGTTCCAACTTCTAGTAATGTGTTATAAGTGATGGTAGAAAGAAACTTGGAATTTTTGGCCGAATGGCCGAATATTAGACTTGCTATTCGGCCGAATCGAATATTCGGCCGAATAGGCCGAATACGCCGAATGACCGAATAATTCCGAACATTCGGTGCAACCCTAGTAGTTAACATGTTAACTGTGCATATCAAAAAAAAAAACAAAAAAAAATTGTACATTTAGAAAAAAAATTTTTTTTCCTTTTCGGGGGAGGTGTAGTACCTAAACAACAGGAAATTAAGTCTATTCACCTGCAGAATTATTTCAATAAAGTTATTGTGTAATTGCTTAATATACATTTTATTATAAAACGCTTATTATGTAAATAATGAATAAACTCTCTACGAAAAAGGATCTGCTTTTTCCTTGCGAAACCCTTCACCCTTTTCAGGGCCCTAGTACGGGCATTACAGGATAAGCGGCCCTGTCGATGTTGCGGTTAGCACCGCTTATAGCGTGGCCACAGCCTGGTCCAACGTATCCGGGGGTGGAGGAGGAGTGAACACGGTCGTCGCGGGACACGGAGGTGCTACTATCGAGGGAGGGGTACCCTTAGCGCCCACAACGGAAGCGAATTTTTACCCCCTTGAAGGACACTCGATGGTCGCATTGGGAAGGGGGTGACGGGGCGGTTCGGTTTTCTTCGGAGACCAGGGCACGGTGGGCGCTTGTCTCCTGCGAGGCGGCTGGGTGGACACCGTAGTTCCCAGGGGTCGCATTGTACTCGCGAGAAAAAGTGAAGAGGACGGCGGGGGATGTACAGTCAGGTCCAACGGTTCCTGAGGGCCGGTTTATCGATGCTCAGTCAAAACTCACTGTTATCTATCTGACAGTTTATTATAGCTGACAGATAAATCAGATTCACGTTTATCGACATAGACTTTATCTGTCAATTACGTGCCTGACAGTTTGAGTTGTGTTGGCAACATTTGGGGTAGCGGAAGTTGAATTCTATTGAACAGATTTAAATTTCGCGCTAATATAGACAACTGTTTCCATAGCAACGCCTTACGGTCTTTGTTTACTGTGGCAGGTGCTGATGCAGTTGAAATTTGTATTGGTGACAGAAAAGAAACGAGTAAACTTTTCTGCCTACGATCCAGACGTGCTTTGAAAAGTAACTAGCAGGAGATGTAATTGAGGATAAGAAAACGGATGGTAGAAGCAGGAGGTCTGAAAGAAAGTTGAGGAAATCTTAAGTATTGACGAATTTCTCAAAATAGTTTCAGGTGCATTCCTAAACTTTATATATTGGCTAGATTCATGTTGAAGAAAACCAAAGATTCACCTTCTTCGTTATTTAAATGACTCTGGGCGGTGCTAACATTGCTAACCGTCGTTTTTCTGCCCTAGCTGACACTTCGAACTGTCAGTCAGTTTGCCCGGCACTTTAGCAAAGACTTTGCAGTCAACTTGCTGTCGATAATCAGTTTAGCTATCGGATAACGCAAACTGTCAGATATTTTCATTTAACTGAGCATCGATAACCCGGCCCTGAAAGAGGCTTACGGCCGTCGAGGGAACAACCCTCCCTGGTGGACGGGGTTGAGAACTTGGTATCGCCCGGCTCATACTGGAGCGGCAGACCGGAGGTTTCAGATGAGGGGCCGAAGGCTGGTACGGCCAAGGAAGGGCGCGGGCGCATTTGTCCTGAACAAACGGCCCGACCTTGTGGTAAGTCTTCCCAACGTTTCCCGATAGGTTTGGTACGGTCTGGGCCGGTGGCTGCCGGGGCGTAACGGCGGGGGCCGGGCAGGGGCGGTTGCTGGGCCTTCTTCGGCCCCAGAGTTGGCGGAGCGAGGTGTGCTCCTGACCGCTATGGTAACGGGTTGGGCAAACGTGACGGTGGTTGCCGGCGGTTTTTCGGATGGTGGGGCCTCGCTTTTCTCGGATGTTGGGGCCACCACATTCTGGCATGGGGCGGGGGACAACATCCGTGGTGGGCGGCGGATGCAGAGGGGACTTGGTTTTAGCAGGACGGCGGGTGGCGGCTCGGAATCGAGCTGCCAGCGCTTTGATGCGCTGGAAGCGGTTGTGGTCTTCTCGCTGCACCCTTTCTGATTCTTGACGCATCGTGAGGGCCTTCTTAGCGGCTTCGCGGGGTCCCGATAGCTCGGACTTCGGCATCTCAGACATGGCATAAAGAAAACTATTAGTAGGGGTTTTTGGATTCGAACAAAAACACGGGCATGCGGGACCCCTAGGTGACGGAGTTGACGGTTGTCGGATTCTGGGGTTCTTAATTAACGGAAGAGTGTGTCAGGAATCGCAGGTAGGCGACCTTGTGACACGTGAGTCGGAAGGAGTGCTTCCCTGGTTTTAAATTAAGCTCATATTTCTGCAGAGAATTATATAAGGGCGGAGGCGTCGCCATTTGGACGAAATCACACATTAATGTTAAATGTTTGGACTTGAAAAAATACTGTATAGAAAAATGCATTGAGATCTGTGCCATTTCTTTTAAAAACCACAATTCGAAGGTAGTATTATTAAATTGTTATAGGTCTCCGTGTTTAGACTTGGATGTGTTTTTGAATAATCTGTCTGACATAATGAAGGGCTTGTTTCAACCACATGTAAAATTTTTATTGGTAGGCGATTTTAGTTTAGATTGTGCCTCTGATAATTTTAAGGTCTTGTCAGATTTGTTGTTAAGCTTCGGTCTGACTCCAACAGTCAAATGGCCTACCCGCGTGTCTACGAGTACCTATACGGCGACTTGCTTGGATCAAGTCTTCAGTAATTTTTTTGGAAATGTATGTTGTGTCTTAGATAGTTTTGTATCTGATCATAGAGCTGTATTTGTTGAGACCGAGGGCCTAGCATCTACTGCGCACCCTAATGAAGTTATTAAAATAGGCAGGAGATTTTCTCAAACAGCGATTGCCGGTTTCTCCAAGGCTTTGGAAACTGAGAACTTTGATAAAGTTTTTGAGTGCTCTGAAGTTGACAGTGCTTATAGATGTTTTCATAATATAATATCTTTGTATTTTAACAACAGTTTTCCCTTAAAGAAGATTCCTAATAAAGCTCAAAGTAAGTTCTGGATAACTGACGAAGTCAGGAGTTCGAGTGCAGATTTGAAGGATCTTTACCATTTGAAATTAGCTTATCCCAATCTTGATGCTATTTACAATGAAAAAAAGGCTTGTCACAGGTCATTACTAAAGGAAACAAAACGGGCTTTTATAATGATCGTATAATTTCATCTGACAATCCGTCTAAAACATTTTGGTGTGTGGTGTCCGAACTGACACATAAACAAACCTCTATTATCACTGACAACCTTAGCATTATGAACAATGGAACAACAGTGACAAACCCTAATTCTATTGCAAATATCTTTAATGAACATTTTCTAAATGAACCTTTGAATATTGCGAATAAAATAAAAACGCAGAAAGATGTCTCATGTAAAATTTCCTTATATGAGAAGACCATATTCTTGCACCCTCTTACTACGGGGGAAGTGGAGAATATTTTGAAAATACACCTAAAAAATAAGTGGTCTGCTGAACCTGATGAATTTCCACCAGCCCTGATCAAGAAAGTGGCAAAGTACATAACAAAACCCCTAACATATATTATAAAGTCGTTTTTGGAAGGAAAGTTTCCAACAGCATTAAAATTGGGTAAAGTGGTGCCTATCTACAAAAAGGGGAATACTACAGATGTACGAAACTACAGACCTGTGACAATGTCCTCAGTCTTCTCGAAAGTTCTTGAGTACGCCTTTTTAATCAGGCTGAAGACATTTCTGAACAAAAACAATATCCTTATGGGCAATCAGCATGGATTCTGTGATGATAAGTCAACTAACACAGCAATTCAGTCTTTTATGGAAAAATTGATAGACTGTGTCGAGGCGGGCGAGTGCCCTGTTGGAGTTTTTTGTGACTTGAGCAGGGCATTTGACTGCGTCGACCACGGGATACTTGAAGACAAGCTCTTAACGTCACATCCGAGTCTGCGGTTGTGGGGTTGGGCGTTCCGCAGGGATCAGTTTTAGGCCCTATCTTATTCCTTCTATACGCTTAATGACATTGGCTATCCCTTGCGGGGCGCCCATTTCACTATGTATGCAGATGATACCACAATATTAATTTCAAACCGGAATGCTGAGTTGGTGCAGAGTGATGCATTGGCAATACTAAATTCTGTTCAGAATTGGTTTTCAGCCAACAAACTTTTTTTGAATGCCTCGAAGACACAAGCAGTTTTATTTCACAACGTACAGAAAAAGATAGATTTTCCTGATATAAGAATTAACAATGAAAACATTGAATAAATGGCTAAATTGGCTAAATTTCTTGGTGTTACACTTGACCAACATCTAAAATGGAAAGAGCATTGTGAACAGCTAATTTCTAAACTCAATTCAAATTGTTTCGTTTTGAGGACTTTGAAGCAGGGTTGGCAGAAGTTAAAACCCACTTGGGTTTTTGGGTGGGTTTTTGACACAAAAACCCAGACCTCAAAACACAAAAACCCACCCACACAAAAACCCACAGACAAAAACCCAACTTTTTAAAATGAAAATCACAATCAGCCTAAAGCATCGGCAAAATCAAGAGAGAGAAACACTTTGTACAATGCACAATTAATAGTACAGAGTGATCAAAAACTTTTCCGATCTAGTACCCGTGACGTATATGGCGGAAATTATATGATAACGGCACTTTCAGATTTAGCTTTGAACGAGGGTTTCAATAATAATTTCAGCATTCTACGTCCTACGTCTCTCACGGCAAGGCAAATACCTACGTTAGATTAACAAGGCAAGGATGCGGCAAGGGATACAGATCGGAAAAGTTTTTGTTGACGGGTTATTATCATTTACCGTCAAAACAATTCATTTTTCCTAGCCTTCTTCGAGTAAAGGCCTTTACTGAATGAATAATGATTACAAAAATTATAATAGAGCCCCTTAAATACTTACTTTATTCTTAATTAATTCTAAACAGCCAGTAAATAGGGTTAGTTTAGGTGTTAGATGTGCTGCGTGTGTGTCAAACATGTCATTACCAATTAAAAAAGTGTCAAAACTGTCAAAATTACAACAAAAACCCAAAAACCCACACAAAAACCCAAAAACCCACGCAAAAACACAAAAACCCATACACAAAAACCCAAAAACCCATGAGGCTGACACAAAAACCCGGGTTTTTGCCAACCCTGCTTTGAAGTCTGTACTTTTGACCCCCTACTTAATTAATATTTATTATGCAATAATAAACTCTCATCTTACCTGTGGTATATCACGGTGCGCCAAAAACGCCCAATAGACAAAAAAAATTGACCAAAAATTCTGCTGACGGAAATTGAATCTACTAATTTTTCTAGCCCCAAAAAACATCTCAAAGAAATCATTGTATGTTTTTTTACTGCTCGGAGAGAAAAAATCACAGATTTTTGAAACGTTTGTTGTTTAATCAAATAACAAAATCACACTTGCGTTAAATATGCAATGAGTTGTAAAAAGTAACTGCATTTAACAATTTAAGACCAAAATTTGGATTCGAATCCAATACTTTAAACCGCTTCCAAACATTTTTGAAATCGCTGTGGACGGCTTCTGATGCCTGTTCGCTATACCAGCCCAGAGCAGCACTCATCAATTCACAAAATTCTTCAATATGAAAGAATACAGCATGGACTTTTGGGGTGACGTTTATCCCAGTTTTTAGGAAAGTACTTCTAAAATATTCTATAGTTGCCTTATAGTCACTTTCCAGTCTAGCTCCAAAGCAAGAAGACACAACTTTCTTAAAGGCTTCAAGACACTCCACATACTTCAAACAGTTCAAAAGCAAATTATCCCATAAATACTCCAATTTTGATAATAGTTTGTGACAGGAATTTCCATTGAAGGTACCGCCATGAAGTGCTTCCCTTTCAACATGACAAAGTGAGACCCACTCATCGCAAATATGCGGTACCTGTTTAAGCATGTTATTGTAAATAATGTTGACGGTGCCCAACATTAAATGCAATTCGGGAGGTGGTAGCATTTTAATAATCGGTTCGAGTCCTATTGACACAATTGGCTCATGGATGCAATTCGCAAAGTATTTGGCTTTCTTTTCATTTCGTCCTTGTTTAGTCCAAGAATTATATTTGTCCACTATGCTTGAAAATGTGCGCTTCTGGCCAATGTGCTGTAAATTCCCCTTAGTTGCTTCACACCAAGTACATGGGTGCAGCGAACTATGTGACATAAGGCCCATCAAAGTATTTGCCAATTTCAGATCTGTAGCAATCGAAAAGGATTTGAGAGTATTTAGTTTTAGTAGCTCCCAGGCGGTAGAAGTATTGTGGTAAGTTTCTTTCAAATTTCTTACTATTGCAAGAATAAATATCTTTTTGACACCAGAATCTTTTATTTTGTGATCTTTGTGTGGAGCTGTTCCGCTCTGAATGCTCAGGCACACTTTAAAAAATCCGCCTCCTCCATCTAGTCCAATTTTAATGTGCGCATCTTCCACTCGTGTTTCCCTTTTGTTTATAACAAATTCGATTAAACTTTTAACATCATGGCAAAAAATGATTTCTTTTTTCACTAATAGTCGTTGACCTTTTGCGTCAAAATCTTCCATATTTTCCATGAGCTTTTTATCGAAAAAACAGTCAAGCTGATGTCGTCTTATCGCCAAATCCTGTTTGATATTTTTCCCCACACATTTGTTATGTATGGTCTTTTTTAGTGACGTAGCCAATTCCAGAGTTTGCCTTGTACTCAGATTAACTTTAGACTGCAAAATAGTTAAATCATTCACCGTTACTTGCCCTGAAGTCGGAGTGGATTTCGAGGATGAAACAATTAGACATGAACGGGAATTTGTTTGTAGAGCAATTGTTTTATCGGTATTGTCACTACTGGCTTTGATTTTGTTCGACATTTTCTCTTTAATAATGAAAGACGCTAGTTTTTCTTTACATTTTGGCGAACTATTAGAAGCCAGTTCTTTCAAATTTTCGTTTCTGATTATCTTGGAACAACGGTGGCTTTTTCCTCTAGCAATCCGCGAAAAGCACATCGAACAAATTTTAACATATTGTTCATTTTTTGTGGTAGCAGCGGGCCTGCCAGCTTTTCGGGCTAGTTCGAAACGAATATTACCTCTCGGGGTTAATCGTGCTATCCTGCAAACTGTGCATTTGCAAATCTCTTTTACAGAAGACCGGGATCTAGTTAACGGGCTTTCTGAATATTTGATTTTAGTGTAATCGAATATCTTGAACTTTCTAGCGAAATTTCCCTTTCTGAATTCTTCCACTGTCAGTCTGCAGGTGGTGCACAAAGCGCTCGGGTATCGATAGTTTTTTACGGAAAACTGCGGGATCACGTGTTGTCTAATAGTAGTTTCTTGAAATTCATTGATTGCTCTCATACCTTTTGTCCTTCCAAAACATACGGCACACACTGACAGTCTATTCTGTTCGTGATTTTTCATGGTGAAGCAATTAAACACAATTATTATATTGACACACAGCGAATAGTACGATTATTTATTAAATTTGACGTTTCTTCAGAAATTATTCAATTGTTTCTTTCATAGGTACCTCGATGGGATGTGCGCTGCGTTGACCAGCTGACCAGGAAGTAATTATTTCGTAAATTATTCATTTTAAAGAACAATTCTGAAGATATTTATTTAATAGTAAATCAAAAAGTTACTATGGCTATTTAACGAAAAAATAAACATAGAATAATTTAAATTTTCGTGGTGTTATTAACTAAAATAGATGCAGAATCGATTCCTATATTCAGAATTCTTGGATAATTTTTTTGTCTATGTAGCGTTTTTGGCGCACCGTGATATGTTTCTGGGGAAACTCAGGGATGTCTAAAAAGATCTTTATAGCTCAAAAAAAATTTTTAAGAGTTATTGCTGGTATACACCCAAGAGCTAGTTGCAAATCAGTTTTTAGGGATCTTGGAGTATTGACAGTCCCTGGAGTATACGTTTATGAGCTGTGTACTTATATTTATAAAAACAAAAGTAAATTCTCCTTAAATAGCCATGTACCACACCATTTGCTTCCTCCTTGCTGAAGGCTCGGTCAGCTAATTGCTTCGGTCTCAACCTATACAATAGGCTTGCTGACTCAATAACAAAATCTCCTAATGTGAATATTTTTAAAAAGAGATTGAAAAAATTTCTTATTGACAAATGTATATACGATATACAACAACTGTGTTAAGTAATAATGTGCTTCTGTGATTTTATTGTGTTCTTGTCTTAATTGATTTTATTGTGTAACTTTTGACAATACCCCTAATAAACAATAAGCTCGGTCTAGCTTTTATTCAGCGGAGACGGCGTGGTTCGTTAAGTGTGCTGCAGTGATCTGGGACGAGGAGAGATTTCAACGACAAAGGGCGCCACCAAGTTGAATTAGAAAAATGTATAATTAGTGAAGAGTGGAAATACAGTAAAAACAGGTAATATAAAATACAAAACCTAAATGGATAGTTAATTCTTAAACGTCAACTTGGAACCGTTCAGAGTGTTGTTTAACGTTAGCTGGGGTTGGAGAAGCCAACCCCGAAACCGCAATGCCTGACCCCCAAGTCTACGAGACCAATGCTATGGACCGCTGTCCACTTTTGGTTAACTACCGGGCACTATTGTGGGCGTCCTACCTACCGAGCAAGCTTGCACGATTTATAGTTACGCAAACCCGAAGGATATTAATTCAAGCTGGCCGCAAACCCAAAGGAAAGTCGGTTTCCAATTGATGACAACTGACGAACGATACCAAATGATTCTACGATAACTCCACGATAATGGTTTGACAGTTCGGTGAAGCCAAACTGCCGACAAGTTATTAAACAAAAGGGTAAAAACACAATTACAAGTCACTGAAGCAACAGAGACAGACACACGAAGTTAAATATCTACAAATCTACAACAATAGTACGGGTCGGTCACAAATTTGGGCTAAGATCTGTCACTTATCGTGAGGGCATCTATGTCAGGAAGTCCTGGTTCTCGATGAACTTCCGACTACTCGACTGTCAATCCAAGGTGAATCTTCGCTCGATGACAATTAATCCTGGCCTGATGTTTATAAGGCTGCTCCGATGAGAGGCATCCGACTCGACAAGTTTGACCCAATCCTGGAAGCTATTTCACAGGAAACTACGGCCCAATACGACGAGATGACCCCGTAGATAATGATGATCAAAGTACACCGATGGAAATATTGCCCGATGGACAAATTCTCACATGGAAAAATCACCCAATGGAAAAATCCTACAATAAAAATGTGTTTGGTCTAGCGAGTACACTCCCACAACATACCTCCAGGAAGAAGTCGTCCGGAGGACTTTTCCGTTACAACGATGTGGCCAGCGTTCAAAATGGCGGGTTCCCAATTCTCTTCCCCCTACGACCACGTTACAGGTGATATTACGACCTGGCAAGTACTCACCTCCGAAGTTCCCTCAGGTATGCACGCCCCAAACGACAACTGTCCGAGGGACCCTATATGGCGTGGAAATACCGGGATTCTATGAGGGATATCACAAGTTTTCAGGAGGCCTACGACCAACACTTCGCCATTTTTGCACCGGTCGAAGCAAGAGAGCGAAAGCCAAGCGGGACTACAACTGCGCAAGCGCAACTAGTCAGTCCAACCACAACTCTCCATGAAAAATCCCCAAGAAAGACGCTAGTAATAATAGCTGACGAATGTCAGTACTACATCTTGACCAAACGAATGACCTAAGACTCCTCCTATCAACGGGGAAGCAATCTGCAATTTTTAAAGTGATTCGGAAGCGACCGAGTCAGGGATATTTGCGTGACCACGCTGGATGGTGGCCAGCCCGATTGACAACGACATCTGTTCTACGTCACCTGTCAATGTCATGACATACATAACCCCTATAATTTGCGTCTGAAAATATCATTTTCACGATATTCCAACGAAATTACTTCAGTCACAGCCGTGAATAACAATCCAAAGGTGAGTATAACTGTATCTTTGCAAAATATACGACCAATCAATTTTCAGATACACCATTACCAGTCGACCAAACCCAAATGTGTCTCCGCTCACTCGAATCACCAAGAAACAGCCCCTTTACGATGATGTTGATAGACCACGGTGGTAGTGTGGTCCCCTCTTATCAGTGGAATGTGTCAGGAGTCCCTGTCGATGACCTTGATAGAAAATGGACCGTAACAATTCCCCCCTAACTTCAATACAGGAAGTTACAAGACTTCCAGCGGGTAGTCCTACTCAACCAAACACCAAACAACCACAATAATAACCATTAACAACCAAACCCACCCCAACTATGCCAACAACAAACAAACCCACCCCAACTACTGAAGCCAGTGTAGTCGGCTTCCCACTAAAATTGATGGGCGGTGTAGTCGCTCCTCACTAAAACTAGGGATGTTACTCTCCGAGGAACGCAGTCACTTGGTAACGAGGCACGTTTCACGATGCGGAATGCTCCAGATCCACCCCAAATCCATGCGTCAGAGGTCGCCAGCCTCGCTCAAAGATGTTGACAGCGCGTCGTGGCTGTAACGGCCTCCTTAAGACACACAGAAGAGGGAGAGACCTACAGCACCCACGGAAGTACAGCAGCGCCTACTAAATTCCAACTCACTCCTGTAGGACCTGGCGATCAGGGAACGCGGCTCGCCCGCGGACCTTGCCCCAAAGAAAGTCCCCTTCCCCAGGAAGACTCTACCAAACAAACAAGACCTGGAATGACAAGTGCACGGCGAAAAATCATGACGGCCGGGACACGTCCACTCATGCGAGAAGGAAGAGGTTGTCGGTGGACAGGACCTATCCGACAACTAAGCAGATCCGACACTGGTCGAGTGGCATAACAAATACAAAACACAACAAACACAGGACCGACATCGATTTCGCCCCAAACAAGACATTCCAAGACCTCCGGCAAATGAAGGATTTGCGCGCTCCCGGTCCCCAACATCCAAGTGGCCAAGACCTTCGTCGCTCACAATCGGTATGCAAAAAAAAGAAAAACAAAACAAAGAGAAGAACGTCTCGACCGCCACCCCGATGGTAGTTAACCATCAGCATAACACCCGACACGGTCCCCTCCCAAATACGTCCAATCCAGGTTAATAGCGGAGATAACTGTGATCTCACCGCTATGACAAATCCGTTAAACAACGAGTCAGAGATAAAACGAGCATCCAAAATCCAATCCGAACGATGACACTGAGGAACAATAGGCCACGCCACACGCAGCCAACAAATCAATCCATCCAAATTCCCAAAACTCCTCCAGCGCATCTCTGCCTCGAAATATCTGCAACTGGTGACAAAATGTGAGGATAACTTAGCTGACGCGATCCTCGGAAGTGTTCTTTTAGTGGGCTCCTACCACTGCCAGAGTTCAGCGTTGGTGTATTCTGGTGTAGCTGTGGCGATGAGTGATGTTATACTCGCCGGCGCCCCAACCAACAGGGCAAATCCAAATTCCCAAAATGTCCTTGAGGACTACGTACAACTTGGTCCTCGGTACTCAGGGTGGATGTTCCAGATCCCACGAAAATGGCAACAATGCTACACACGATGTGGCCTCAAATCCTCTTTACAGAGTACGAAAGTCGGTCCGGATCCAAACTTTCCAACGACGAGTGCTATGACCAAACCGGTACGAGTTCCCTGAACTCCTCCTAGATAGACCAACCGAAGTACAAAACCACAAGTCAACCAACAACGTAGCAGCGATGCTGTGCCTCCTACCAAGGCGTACCAACCAATTCCAACAAAACAGCTTTCCACCCAAGTCCTAATACCAAGCGTAACAACCAACAATTAATCGTCTTCGCTTTCGGAGTCCACCGCGACCTTGAGGTATGTAATTGGCGTTCCACGTTCCGCACGATTTTCCTGTACTGTCTGCCAATTCGTAATTCCAAGGATTCAATCTCTTCGCAACAACAAATGGTCCAACAAATTTGGGCAACAACTTGGCTGTGATGTAATTACCAGCATTCGACTGAGCAAAGTTCCGATGCCAAACACGATCTCCAATAGCAAACTGTACGTCCCGATGACGCAAATCGTACACTTTCTTACTTCGCTCAAACGCCTGATCCAACCTTTTACGTACCACCTTGTACAGTTCCTCAAATTTCGATGCTCGATCTTCCCAATACTTTTCGTGTCGTACAACGTTACTTCCAGGTTCTACGGAATTGTTACGATGACCCCCATCTAGCGAGATTTCTCTCCCGAAGTTCACGAAGTATGGTGTCATCTTCAACGCCTCATGTTTGGATGTCCTAATCGCGCAAGCTACCTTCTGTAGTAAAACATCCCATTGTCGTTGGTAGTCTTTAACGAATGAACGCAGCATGGTGTTAATTGAACGGTGTGCACGCTCAACCGCGTTACTTTGAGGATGATACAAAGACGTATACGAGATCTTCACGTCGTAAGAACCCATTAGTTTCGTAAATTCACGCCCAACCAGTTGTCTACCATTATCACAGACGATCGTCCGTGGAACCCCAAACAGACAGAACACGTTCTCTTCCAATATCTGGACTATATTCTTACCCAAAGCGCGACGCAGAGGAAATAGCAGCAAAAATTTGCTGAAGTAATCCTGCACTGACAGTATAAACGTATTTCCCCTCGACGATTTAGGAAGAGGTCCAACCAAGTCCACACAGATAGTCTGCCAAGGTCGAGTCACTGAGGGTCTGCCACTCATCAAACCGCCAGGCTTCTTCTGCTCCGGCTTGCTTGCCGCACAAACCCTACAACGATTCACATACTTTTGGATGTCCGATCGCATCCCAGGCCAAAAGTACAAGTTTCTGGTCCGGTGATATGTCTTATATCCCCCACAATGGCCAGCCAATACCGAATCATGGCATTCCCGCAAAACTCCCCCTCTCAATTCTTTTGGCACGACTCGTTTCGAATTATCTGCCCCACTATCCAATTCTCCAAATTCGGGCCTTACTAGCCGAAACAACGTATCATTGTCAATCCTCCAAAGCGGAAATTTCTGAGGTTCTTTCTCAATCCTATCCGCCATGTTTCTATACCAACGATCTTTGACCTCACTGATTGTGTCATCCAATGCTTCCACTCTTGGTACGGCACGCGACAATGCGTCCGGTACGACATGTTCTTTGCCTTTCCTATGTATGACGTCAAAGGTGTATTGTTGAAGCTTCACGCTCCAACGCGCCAATCTTCCTGATGGATCCTTCAAGTTGTTAAGCCATTTCAGGCTATAATGGTCTGTGATCACAGTGAAATGAGCCCCCTCTACGTATGGCCTGAACTTTTCGACGCTAAAGACAACTGCTAAACACTCCTTTTCCGTTGTGGTATATTTTCTTTCCGCCTCTGACAGCGATCTACTGACGTATGCTACTACCTTCTCGCCCTCGTCATACTCCTGGGTTAACACCCCTCCCAATCCATAATCGCTAGCGTCAGTGTGGATAACAAACGGAAGTTCAAAGTTAGGGCAACTCAGAATAGGTGCGGTGATCAACCTAGTTTGCAGCTGTTCAAAAGCTCGCTGGCAATCCGAAGTCCAGCCAAACTTCGCGTTCTTCCTCAAAAGACCAGTGATCGGAGCCATCAAAGAGGAGAAATTTCCAATAAAGCGCCTGTACCACGAGGCCATTCCAATCAAACGTCTCACCTGCCTCACGCTTTTCGGTACTGGATAATTGACGATGGCCTCCACCTTCTGCGGATCCACCTTCAATCCATCCCGTCCCACAAGATATCCCAAATAACGCAATTCCTCTCTGCAGATGATGCTCTTCTCTATGTTCAGTGTTAAACCGGCCTTCGCAACACGTTGGAATACCTGATGTAGAATTTCCATATGTTTGTCGAAATCCTGGGTTACTACAACAATATCGTCCAGGTATGCGAATACGAAAGGCTCTAAATCATGTCCCACGACTCCATCAATCAATCTCTGCCAAGTCGCTGGTGAATTGTGCAGACCGAATGGCATCCGTCGATACTGAAATAATCCTCTACCCGGGACTGTAAAAGCTGTAATGTGACGACAATCTTCCCGAACTGGTACCTGCCAATATGCACTCTTGATGTCCAATGTTGTTATGTACCGTGCATCCCGAAGCTTATCCAAGGTGTCGGTCACCCTTGGTAACGGATATGCGTCTTTCTCCGTCACCGCATTGACCGCCCTATAATCGGTGCAAAAACGATAGGTGTTACCCTTTTTAGGAGCCATGACGATTGGTGAGCTCCATGCCGATTCTGACGGCTCAGCAACTCCCTCCTTGAGCATTTCGTCCAACTGCTCATGCGCATTTTTGAGCAATACAGGTGACATGGGGTAATACCGCTGCTTGATCGGTTCGGTTCCTGGCTTCACCTTGATGACATGTTCCACCAGAGTTGTACATCCAAACAAACCTTTGGCTACAGGCATCTCTTTCCTAATGTTTTCTACAATTTCACGTTGGGCTGGGGTTAGATGTTCTGCAATCTCATTCACTTCCTCCAAAACTGAGTCCGACTGTCGACTCCAACCTACATCAATAAAATCCGGAAGCAATCGCATCTTCCGCCAAAAGTCAATCCCTAAGATAAGTGTCTGAGACAGCGCAGGCAAAACAATAACATCAATAACCCGAACGTTACCTTTTAAAGAGAACGGAACCCTCAAAGTACCCACAATTTCCACCCGACTACCATCCGCTAAATGACATTGCGACTTACCAAACTTATCCAATCCAAATCCTAATCCATTTAAAAGTTTCAGTCCCCTTGGTCCGACTGCTGTCCGAGTAGCTCCCGAATCAAGAAGTCCCGTGATCGATGTGTCAAACACCTTCACCTCCAGATACAATCGCTCGTCATTCGGCATGTCGGCCAACATGGACTCTATGCTCGATTTGATCATGTTGTCGAAATCTGCCGATGGTGATTTTACTCGCGAGTCGCAGGCTCGGTTACCTGACTGCCACTTTCCCCGTTTCCCATTTCTTAGGTTTCGCTGCTCTATTCCTAACAGGATTACGACTAGGATTACAATTAGGACACGTTTTTGTTGTCACATTTTTGGCCTGACACCTATAGCAGTGCAAATTCAATGGCTGTCTACAATCTCGCGCGTAATGGCCTGACTTATCACAATTGAAACTGTTAAAATAAAAGACCCATTGAAATGATTAAATTGAGTTTACTCGTTGAAGGTTGGATACAGACTGAAAAGAACACGTGCAGAAATTATAAAAGAAACTAAATGCTAGCTGCCGCCGTTCTTCTCGGAAGAGATAAGCCCCGGCGACGGCGGAAAAATACAAATACATGATTGTAGGATAATATTTTTAACACTCCCACTTATTTGTAATTTTTCACAAACAAAAGAAAAAACATTACAAAACATTAAATCAATTCAAATTCAATTTTTCAATTAAATTATTAAGAACAAATTTTGTGAGTGGCTTTGTAAGCATATCCGCTAACTGATCACTTGATTTCACGTAACTCACTCGAATATTGCCCTTTTCACACTCATCGCGAACAAAATGCACTTTCACATCCATGTGTTTTGTTCTGGGATGAAATTGATGTCCCTGGGTCAGTTTTATAGCTGACTGGTTGTCCACGTGAAGTTCTAATGCTGACACTTTTACGCCGAGCTCCTGAAGAAACGATTGTAACCACAACGCCTCTTTGGTTCCAAGAGCTAAAGCCAAGTATTCTGCCTCTGTGGTAGACTGGGCCACCACATTTTGCTTTTGGCTCTTCCATGTGATTGGTCCATTTCCCACAATGAAAATATATCCACTAGTTGATTTTCTAGTTTCCTGACATCCTGCAAAATCTGCGTCAGTAAAACCACACACTGGGAATTCATCGGCGCTGGTGGTCTTTTTGTAGACGATTTTGTAGTCCATGGTGCCCTTTAAGTATCGAAAGATTCGTTTAACAGCTGTCCAATGAGCATCGGTCCAGTTGTTCAAGAATCGGCTTACTTGATTTACTGCATAAGCAATGTCGGGGCGGCTGACTGTGGCTAGAAAAATCAGCGAACCGACGGCTTCTCTGTAAGGTTGTTTCTTGTCACAATTCGTATTTTCTTCAGAGTTTTCCAGGTGTAAACTTGGTTCAGCTGGAACTGCGACAGATTTTGCTTCTACCATGTTGAATTTTTCCAACATTTTTATGATGTACGTTTTCTGATGCACTGTCACTGTATTTGCCGCGCTGGTTTGTGTAATTTGCATGCCGACAAATTGTTTTACATCACTTTCGGTTTCGGTCGTCACTTTAAACTTTTCTTTTAAATGCACAATTAGATTATTTATTGCCTGTTTCGATTTAGACAACACAAGACCGTCGTCAACGTATAGAGCGAGATAAATCACATTATTTTCCATAACTCCGATAAATACGCACTGGTCACTTTTTAACTGCTGAAACTCGAGACTGTTGAGAAATTCGATGAACTTTTTATTCCAGCATCTGGGTGATTGTTTTAAACCGTATAAACTCTTGTTTAATTTGCACACATGATCAGGCTGTTGTTTATCTTCATATCCAGGCGGCTGCCTCATATAAATATCTTCCGATAATTCTCCGTATAGGAAGGCGGTTTGCACGTCAAATTGTGCAATTTGAAGACATTCTTCGGCTGCCAAAGCTAGTAACAAACGAATTGAGTCATACCTCACAACTGGAGCAAATGTTTCGCTGAAATCTATATCCTTTTCTTGCGTAAATCCTCTCGCGACTAATCTGGCTTTGAAACGTGCAATTTTTCCGTCGGTATCTGTTTTCAGACGAAACACCCACTTATTGTCCACTAGTTTAACATTTTCCGGCATCGGCACTAGTGTCCACGTTTCGTTGTCGGCGAGAGCGGAAATTTCTTTGTTCATTGCGGCTTTCCAGTTTTCACTTTCTTCACTTTTTATTGCCTGCTCAAACGTTTGCGGCTCAATTATCGCACAGTTGGCCACATAAAAATCTGGCTGCCTGAGCGCATTTCTATCTCTCAATACTCGAGGTCCAGGTATTTCCACTTCCGGTTCTGGCGGCGCTGGTTGATTTTCTTCGACATTTGCAATGACGAATTCTTCATTTTTCGGTTCTTCTTGCAGATTGCCGAACGTGAGTGGAATATTCACCTGCTTTTCTACGGTTTGAATTTCATCTTTTTCGTTGAAATTTACATTGCAGCTTATTTCGATCCTTCTCTTTTCTGGATCCCATAAGCGGTAATTTTTGGAGTATCCGTCATAGCCGACAAAAATTAGTTTGCGGCTTTTCTTCTCCCATTTCTTTCGGAATTGAGGGGGTACTGACATGTATGCTGTGCATCCAAACACTTTCAGGTGTTTAAGTTCTGGTTTTCTCCCAAACCAACCCTCAAAAGGTGTCATTGACCCGCACAAGGTCGAAACAGTTCTGTTTAAAACGTAAACAGCTGTGTTGACAGCTTCTGCCCATAATTCGCTTGGCAAATTTTTATTAATGAGCATGGATCGTGCACTTTCTACAATGGTACGCATTTCGCGTTCGGATCTGCCGTTTTGCTGGGGTGTGTACGGCGCTGAGGTCTCGTGCACGATTCCTTCTTGTTTGAGAAATTCTTGAAACTCAGAGTTCATGTATTCACCTTTTCCTTGATCACTTCTCACTACTTTTAACTTATGTCCGGTTTGCGTTTCAGCTAGAGCTTTGTACTCTTTAAATTTGCTGACCACTTCGGATTTATGGCGCAAGAAATAAACACTCCGGTATCCAGTTTTATCGTCTTTAAACAACACAAAATATTTTGAACCTCGCGGTGATTCAACATTCATCGGCCCGCATACATCTGTATGAATCATTTCACCGGATTCCAAAATTTTTTCTCGATTTGCACTTTTGTGGGGCTTCCTCGCTTGTTTGCCGAACTGGCAGGTCTCGCAGAAAAATTCTTCGTTATCGCTGATGTCCAAACCAATTGCTGCATTATTCTTCACCGTGCTCATTATGGATTTGAAGTTAATGTGACCTAAGCGGTCATGCCACAGCTTCAGCGATTCACTTTGCGTTAAATTGCATTCGATTTCAGTGTTTATTCTGAATTTCATTACCCACAAATTGTCTTTGCGAACACCGACACAGCCGATTTGTCCGTTTTCGTCACGAAATTCACAGCGATTTTTAAATGCGTGATGAGTGAATCCGCGATCCGTCATTACTCCCACTGAAAATAAACAGCTTTTCAGATCAGGAATAAACAGCACATTGTTTACAGTTCTGTCGAACCACTTTCCGTTTACTTCAGCTTGAATTTCAACTGTTCCCATGCCCGTTGCACAAATCACTTTATCATTCGCGATTTTTACTTGAAATGGTTTTTCCAGCGGCTTCATTGTTTTAAACCATTTTTGCTGATTGCACATGTGGACGCTTGCTCCCGAATCACATATCCATTCAAATTGGGAATTATCAGTTGGTGCGGAATACAAGGCTGTTAAATCGCAAACATAAGCTGAACCTGAGCTTGTTTTCTTCTTTGCTTCATCCTCTATGCGCTTTCGACATTCCTTTGCCCAATGCCCTTTTTTCTTGCAATAGTTGCACGTAGTCCGCTTTTTCAGCTCTTTTATTTTGTTTTTAGCATCAGAGGACTTATTTTCAGATTGATTTAATACCTTCATGTTTTCTAATTTTGACTGCAAGGCTCTCACTTCCAGTGCCAATTTAGAAGTTTCGGTTTCGTCAGCGGTCATCCGTGACTCTTCTTTCAACAAACGTGAAGATAAATTTTCGATGGTTTGCTGGTTCCATGCGACCGAATCCCAAGCAGTTTTGAAAGCATTGTACTTCGATGGAAGGCTATTCAAAATTTTGGAACACACCGCACTGTCACTTAAGTTCTCCTGGAGATCTTTCAGATTCCTCACTAAAGATTCAATTCTCGACAAGTGATCGGCGACTTTGTCGTTATCGGCCATCCTATAGTCATAGAAACGCTGCCACACCATTTCTTTTGAGATATCTGTTTTTTGCTCATGAATTGAAATGAGTCTGCTCCACATTTGCGCTGCATTTTTACAATTCACCAGGTATTGCACTTGATCCTGTGTGATTGTGCTCAAAAGGATTACTTGCGCTCTGGAGTTCCTGTCTTCCCAAGCTTGTTGCGTGTCTTGCAGAGGATCTTGCTCACCAGATTCCACTGAAGCTGCTGTTAGTCTTGCTGGTCTTTCTTCTCTTCCTTCAACAATAGATAGGAGCTTTTCTGCCTTTAGTATTATGCTAATACTAAACTTCCACAATTGGAAATTTGATCCGTCAAATTTGGCAATTTGACCTGCATCTGTTCTCGCGGCCATCCCGTCGCGTGTACTACTTTTACGACTTACGAACTCGCGAAAAACGTGTGCAAACAAAAAAACTCAACTTGCAACTTGCAACGGTCAGTGTGGTCTGGGCACATAACCTGTTAAAATAAAAGACCCATTGAAATGATTAAATTGAGTTTACTCGTTGAAGGTTGGATACAGACTGAAAAGAACACGTGCAGAAATTATAAAAGAAACTAAATGCTAGCTGCCGCCGTTCTTCTCGGAAGAGATAAGCCCCGGCGACGGCGGAAAAATACAAATACATGATTGTAGGATAATATTTTTAACAGAAACGACGCATGTCCGACCGAATTCCCATGGATCGAGGTTGTTCTTTACCTTCCGACCGAATCTCTTCCACAACCACAGTTGGTGTATCCTTCTGAGGTGGTTTAAAGGACTCCAAGTTCACCTTACATTTCTGCAATTTACGACACAGCGACTCCAATTCTGCCAATGATGATACATCACGAGTCGCGAGTTGTTGCTGAAAGAACGGATCCAAATTTTTCAAGATGATTTTCAACCTCACAGACTCGGGCAATCCACAATCCAATTGCTCAAACAGATCTTGCATAATGGCCAAGTAAATCCCCACAGGTTCTGATGGATCTTGAGTACGCTTACGATTAGACTCGAACAGATTCTCGCTAAAGTCTTCATCCCGGAATTGTGCCTTCAATTTCTTTACCAAATCAGCCCAACTATGGACACTACTTCTGGTGGCTCTATACCAATGCAATGCCTGACCCTCAAACAGGTCAACGGCTTGTCCAACCAAAGCTTCAGGCGATGTTTGCCGAGCTGGCATCAATTCCTCTACTCTCCTAATGAAGTCTTCAACTCTCATTCCTCCGGTCTCACCGGAAAATTTCAGATGCCACTGACTTACTGGTACTGGTCTAGGATTGTTAAACGTTGGTAACATGCTCGAGTGTCTCACACCCGATGCAGTGTTCAAACGACCAACATCACTGTCCGAATCTGACGAACTTTCGCTCGCACTTCTAGGCAAAGTACGCTGCAATAGTGTTGCTGCTACTGGTGTTCTATTGTCCTTCTCAAATTGTTTGTAACCGCTCTCAAGGGTCGCCAAAACCGACAAAACACGAGCTACCAATTCGGCCTTCGCCGCCACTTCATCTGGCTCTGCGGGATCCACTACCATTCTCTCTACTCGACCACTAAGGTGGTTCAAAACCGCTTTGAACTGCCTCACAGCGGCACTATGACGGTCAGCCTTCAAATCACGGACACCAGGCTCAATGTCATCCAACTTCTTTGTGACCATCGCCTGATCTTCGGCGAAAGTGAAAGGATGATTCGGTGTGGTGAAAGTCCTGTTCTGCTTCTCCAACTTGACTGACGCTGCGATGTTCGTACGCATCTCCGTCACCGTACCTACTGCTATGCCTCTTACCTTGGCTTCGTACTCCAATTCCTCCTGTGAGAGCCGACTACAATCTACCCGAAACATCTTGACACCAAAAACGACCGACAAACTTACTCAATTTACCGCAATCAATACACCAATCGCAGTTACCCCCAAAGCTGAAAATTCAAAGTACCAAAATCCGCCTAAACGAGTACCAAAAATTCAAACCGACAACGAACTACAATGGGCAACAGCGCAACAAAATTATCAATCAGGTCAATCGCACTCAGCTTAAGTCGACAACACCCCACCGACAAGTGAAAATCGCAATATCAATAGTGTGGTTCTTAAACACTTCCGACTAAGTCCGCAAAATAATAAATTCGCCTGTCACTCCAGTTCCAAGTCTTTATCCCCCAATTTTTGAATACAAATCTCCACCAAGTCTCCGAATCACTACGCAACACCTTCAAGAAAACAATTGAAGTTAGTATTTTTCAATTCGAGCTAGGCTGTACAACACTAATCTTTTTTTTTTCCCTTTTAAGTAAGTAAGCAAATTGGCCCCACGTTGGGCGCCAAAATTTTATAACCCCAAACTCGGGGCTAATAAACAATAAGCTCGGTCTAGCTTTTATTCAGCGGAGACGGCGTGGTTCGTTAAGTGTGCTGCAGTGATCTGGGACGAGGAGAGGTTTCAACGACAAAGGGCGCCACCAAGTTGAATTAGAAAAATGTATAATTAGTGAAGAGTGGAAATACAGTAAAAACAGGTAATATAAAATACAAAACCTAAATGGATAGTTAATTCTTAAACGTCAACTTGGAACCGTTCAGAGTGTTGTTTAACGTTAGCTGGGGTTGGAGAAGCCAACCCCGAAACCGCAATGCCTGACCCCCAAGTCTACGAGACCAATGCTATGGACCGCTGTCCACTTTTGGTTAACTACCGGGCACTATTGTGGGCGTCCTACCTACCGAGCAAGCTTGCACGATTTATAGTTACGCAAACCCGAAGGATATTAATTCAAGCTGGCCGCAAACCCGAAGGAAAGTCGGTTTCCAATTGATGACAACTGACGAACGATACCAAATGATTCTACGATAACTCCACGATAATGGTTTGACAGTTCGGTGAAGCCAAACTGCCGACAAGTTATTAAACAAAAGGGTAAAAACACAATTACAAGTCACTGAAGCAACAGAGACAGACACACGAAGTTAAATATCTACAAATCTACAACAATAGTACGGGTCGGTCACAAATTTGGGCTAAGATCTGTCACTTATCGTGAGGGCATCTATGTCAGGAAGTCCTGGTTCTCGATGAACTTCCGACTACTCGACTGTCAATCCAAGGTGAATCTTCGCTCGATGACAATTAATCCTGGCCTGATGTTTATAAGGCTGCTCCGATGAGAGGCATCCGACTCGACAAGTTTGACCCAATCCTGGAAGCTATTTCACAGGAAACTACGGCCCAATACGACGAGATGACCCCGTAGATAATGATGATCAAAGTACACCGATGGAAATATTGCCCGATGGACAAATTCTCACATGGAAAAATCACCCAATGGAAAAATCACCCAATGGAAAAATCCTACAATAAAAATGTGTTCGGTCTAGCGAGTACACTCCCACAACATACCTCCAGGAAGAAGTCGTCCGGAGGACTTTTCCGTTACAACGATGTGGCCAGCGTTCAAAATGGCGGGTTCCCAATTCTCTTCCCCCTACGACCACGTTACAGGTGATATTACGACCTGGCAAGTACTCACCTCCGAAGTTCCCTCAGGTATGCACGCCCCAAACGACAACTGTCCGAGGGACCCTATATGGCGTGGAAATACCGGGATTCTATGAGGGATATCACAAGTTTTCAGGAGGCCTACGACCAACACTTCGCCATTTTTGCACCGGTCGAAGCAAGAGAGCGAAAGCCAAGCGGGACTACAACTGCGCAAGCGCAACTAGTCAGTCCAACCACAACTCTCCATGAAAAATCCCCAAGAAAGACGCTAGTAACGTTCCAGGTCACCGGAAAAATAGCTGACGAATGTCAGTACTACATCTTGACCAAACGAATGACCTAAGACTCCTCCTATCAACGGGGAAGCAATCTGCAATTTTTAAAGTGATTCGGAAGCGACCGAGTCAGGGATATTTGCGTGACCACGCTGGATGGTGGCCAGCCCGATTGGCAACAACATCTGTTCTACGTCACCTGTCAATGTCATGACATACATAACCCCTATAATTTGCGTCTGAAAATATCATTTTCACGATATTCCAACGAAATGACTTCAGTCACAGCCGTGAATAACAATCCAAAGGTGAGTATAACTGTATCTTTGCAAAATATACGACCAATCAATTTTCAGATACACCATTACCAGTCGACCAAACCCAAATGTGTCTCCGCTCACTCGAATCACCAAGAAACAGCCCCTTTACGATGATGTTGATAGACCACGGTGGTAGTGTGGTCCCCTCTTATCAGTGGAATGTGTCAGGAGTCCCTGTCGATGACCTTGATAGAAAATGGACCGTAACACCCCACAAAATGTAAATTTTCAATGGGATTAAATACATATTATTATTATTATTATTAAAAATTCAGGGGAAGGTTGTCCGGGACAGTCATGAGGACGATGCCGTCCAGGCGCTTCCTAGCTTCCCTGTCACTTTTCGGTACTGTGGGGATCTCGTCCCCCTCCAGTGAACCCAGTCATTCGTCACTAATGAAAGGTCGGCGGGCGTAGACTGAAGTTTCCACTGGGACAGACAGTGTCGCAGGAGCAGGTCAGTCGGGGACGGAGAAGGTGGCGGCGTCTCTATCGGAGGCAGCGAGGGTAACGGAACCGACGGTGTCTCGCACGCTGTTTCCTCCGCCGCACAGTGGTTCGAAAATGAAAAAAAGTGGACATTGGCGAAGGGCTGAGTTGCAGGGAAAATCTGATGTACAGGCACTTGGAAATCTTGGGGGAAAGAGAAATCTTAAGAAATCTCCGGAAAATTGGAAAAATCCGGGAAATTCCTGGGAAATATCTAGGAAATCTTGGGAAATCCTTTGGAAATCTTAGGAAATCCTACTTAATATATGTAGGAAATCTGGGAAATCCGTGGAAATCTGGTCTCTAGTGTACAAAATCTTTCTTTTTCAACTTGCAACTCACCCCTTGACATTGACAAATTATTATTCAAGCGTACATACGTCTTGTGACCATATTCATGATATGATGTAGTGTCCTGTTGGGTAGCTTGGTACACATACATATTTTAAATACGGGCTATATATATATTTCCTGTTTGTGGCGATTTTCCATCCTTGGCCTTATCGCGGATATATATGGATCAGAAGACACTAGAAGATTGTGTAGAATGTCTTCGTTTGTGGCTTTCCTGTTCCATTTTCGAGAATGGTGCTCTCGAAATTTTAGAAAATCCTTATTCCTGGCTTCGGATGCTTCCTCGGATAATTTACCTATTGGAATCGAATCAACTCGTGATATTTGCAGATTTCTGCCCCATGTATTAATAATTTATGAACGCTAGATGGCATGCAATACCATTTATCAGTGATGTGAGCCGGTCATATGACCGTGTCATGACGTTCGGTCATGACGGTCATGACCGTCACGTCACAATACAAAATGACCGTGACCAATAATAATAATAATAATAATAATAAATTTTATTCTTTATAACTAAATAGATAATTGCATTAAACGCCGGTTAATAACAATATACTTACATGGACGGAAAAACAGAGTAACCAACAAAAATTTCGACATTCGTGATAATTTGGTTAAAAAACAAAATTATTCTGACATGCACGCCTGGCAGTGTGAATCAGTAGCAATTTTCATATAAATTTAAGCCCGTTTAAGAAAATAAAAGACTAGACTCGATCACACGCCCCTGTGCCCGTAAGAAAATGATTCGACTTTAATATCAAGTATTTAACAATTCTGACTGAAAATTTTTATAGGTACCTACTTCCCATTAATTAATTTTATTGTTATTAACTATGGTCATCTATTACTGTCATATGACCTGGTCATCACCGGTCATGACGTCACGATGTTACGTGACCGTCATTTTACATCACTGCCATTTATAAAGAGAAACATATAAAACTGCGGTATCTTTTGAAAATTCATAGAATTTTTCTATGTTAATCGCTTTACATGATGAGATTGCTTGTAGGATGATTGCAAATCTCTTAAAAGTCTTTATTTATTCCCGTTATTTTTGACGCTTCTTCATAATTTTGAAAGAATCTTCTTGCCGTATTTCCATCATTGGTATTGCCAACACCTTGTTTAACTACATCTATCGTAAGTCCTAGTTTGGTGCGAAAGTCATTTTGAATTCTTTCTTTCCTTTCTTTCTTTAAACGTTTATGTTCGTCAGTTCTTGCAGACCACTTTTCAAAATCTAGGCTGTATGCTATGTGAAGCAAACATTCCATTGAGCGAATCCAAGCGTGAAGTGATGAAAGACCAAACTTGTAAATGTCCTCACTTAGTCTTCTCTTTGACAGAGCTTCTAAATTATTAATTTCCGAAGGTTTTGCAAGACAAATATTACAGGTAGCACATGACTTTGCATCAGACACAGCTGTGGAGACCTTTCCGTCAATCATAGTCATCTTCATTATATGTTTGACCTGTACATTATCTCCATAACTCGTGGGTAATAAATCTTTTATTGCATCTTCTAGTTCGGCCATCTCATTTTTTATTAAGATGATAGACTCTTTAATAAATTCAAATTTAATAGGACGACAATAATGAATAGATGATGGGCGCGGATTTTCCCAGATTACCTCTCCATCTGGTTTGTAAATTTTTAGAGGTACCAAACTTGACATGAAAATGCTTGAATCATGACCTTCTTCAGTTTCAAACTTTTGCTTATAAATACTTTGACCAGAAGCTCCATCAAAACCATATTTGCTTAAAAGTGTGAGATCCTGCTCTTTTAAGTCTTTGTTTGAAACATCTAAAATTCTTTTAACTGTATGATCCAGTATAGCCTGTAGTTTAATTTTAGCCAAGGTGTCAGTAACCTCTATAGCTTCTTTCGCTGGATAACATTCAGTTTTAGCTTTGAGAATTTGGTAGTAGGAAGGGAAGCGATTATCACCTTTTTCCATGGCGGATGATCTTAAAGTTACATATTGCCATTTAGAAAGCTGAAGTGACGAAAATAGTGCTAAAGCGCTCTCTTTCGAATATTGCTCAGGTGTAGGGTTGCCAGATTTGTAAAATGAAGACGCGGGACATCGAGCAGCTACACGGATCCGCAGGTGGGCAAAAGGAGGGCGAAATGTGCAATGAAAAATTTTTGCCCCCCCCCCTCGGGACCCCCTTCTAAGGGTATTTTTTCGCCCCTTCCCCCCGGACGTTTTTCAGTTTACCATTAAAAACAGCGAAGATATTTGAATAATTTCCTACCAGTGATGTTTTAAACTTTCGTAGGTACCTATTAATCTTGAACCCAATAAAACACTACAAAAAAAACGGTGCTAGGACAATAATAAAACGATTACATTTTAATAACACTTTTATAAAGAACTAAACATACAGGTATACCTAAATGTAGGTGGAGATACATAATGTGACAGGTTATATAAATAAATACGTTTGCTGAAGTACCTACTATTTGTACTAATTGTATTTTTGCGAGGATCTAACTTTAGTTAAAATGTATCTGCCGTCATTCTTCAAAAATTTACAAAATTCTAAACAGGACATTTTGAAATTATGTTTAACCATCAGTTCTGCTTCCAAAGTATTCATAGATAATCGGTTACGTTCCTGCCTCCATGCCGTCTTCATTAAACTAAAAATTCTCTCAGACATTGCATTCGAATGGGCCAATGAAAAAATTACGTTACATATTTTCAAAAAGTTATCAAATTCTCCGGTATTAAAGAAACGTACCCACTTTTCATCTGTTGTCAGTTCTCTAAATCCGTTAGGTGAGTTACTTAGAAAATCACATAACTTGACATATTCTTCGAAAAGTAAATCTTCGTTTATGTCGATTTTAAACTGTGTGGCAATTTCTAAGAACTCGTTCAGGTTGGGTTGAACTAAATTACCTTCAACGTCCATTAGAGTTAGGCAACTAAGGCTTTTCAATTTTGGGTTATTGAAATCATACCATTTATCTAGATATGCTATTGCTCTTTCCAAATATGCGTTCGCTTCCTTTTTAAATTGATTAGCAGAATTAATATTATCAGTTTTGCGAAGAAGAGATAGTGCTATTGAACCATAAAATCCTTGGTCTTTTTTCAATACTAAAGATTTTCGAAGACTATGCATTATAGAGTGAAGATTTACAATAAGACAATTTTCTGATTCCAGTTTTTTAATCGTTTCATTAAGCTGGGTGCCAACGTTTAGTACGACACCCAAGTAAGCTTCAGCTAACTCGTTTTCAAAAAATTTTTTTAAAATTGCGGGAGAAGAATCTAATGACATAAAATATGATTTAATAGGCGCAAAGTGTTTCATTAATCTATCTGCGGCAGGAATCAGTGTAAGCCAGCGAGTTGGTACAGAACGCAACAGTTCAGCCCAGTCTTCATCGCAAAATTGAAAGAATTCCTTAAGTTCATTCACTTTTTTGGTACTGCTGCTAAATTCATTGTAACATTTTATTACGATAGATTCAATATCGAATCGAAAGGCGCTTTGGGCATTCTTTGCAGAATTGTGCAGGATATGGCATACACAACCCATTGGAATTATACTTTGATTTTCTTTGTTAAGTTCTGTTATTACGCTTTGCTTTTTTCCAAAATTAATTGGTGCATTATCTGCGCAATAGGATGTGACATTAGAAATACTCAAGCCCGCGTTTCTTAGATGATTTAGAAGTGTACTGGCAATATCTTTGGATGTTTCAGAGTTTGGACTATAGAATTTCAATAATTTTGTACATACCCCCGTATCTTTTTGGAAGTATCTTACTACTAAAGGAAAAGTTTTTATGTTGCCTTTATTTGAAGCATCAGTTGCTATGGAAAAGGGTTGTTCGTTACTTAGGTCGTGTAAAATACGTTCTTTAGATACCGGTGCCAATACGTTTGTAACTATTTTAGTAGCTTTAGTCCGGCCACATGAGTATTTTCTTGCAATTTTTGAATCATTAAATATTTCGCGAAAAATACTCCCCGAACAGTCGGCCGAAATATAGCTATGTGAGTGCATAATGCTATGATATACAAAAGTACATTCAGCAATGGAAACGACGTCCTGATCAAGAGTATTAGTGAAAAATGAGTTGATTTCTTTGGATTTTATCAGAGATTGTTTAAAATGGAGCTTGTGTTTGGCCGTTTGCATATGCCTTACGATATCATTTTCACCTCCGTGTCCAATGCTAAATAGACATGAACATACGCTACACTTAGCTTGATTTTCTGTATTACCGTCCCTTAACCAATCGTATTTGCTTTTCCATTTTTTATTAAAAAGCACCTGCCTCTTGATTTTTTTGGAAGTACTCGGCTGATTTTCACTTTCGTCAAAATTATCGCTACTGGTTCTGGCCTCATCACCAACTAAATCCACTTGGTCTTGTTCTTCATGCCGTAATTCATCTGCATCTGAAGGTCCTTCTTCTGCTTTTTCTTCTTCATCTGAAAATCCTTCTTTTTCTTCTTCGTCGCCACAAATACCAAGCCAGTCAATTTCAGATGATGAGGTACTGGTACTGCTATCGTCTTTTAAATCCATGATTTTAGTTTTCCTGTTGTAAGTAGGTATATTGTGTATTAGTAAGCCAAATCGGTCAATCACTGTGTATGTGTAAGCTTACCATTCTTACCAATATGTGCTTTAACCAATAAAATTCCCAGATCCCGATTCTTGGCACAAACTATTAGCGATGTTTATACGTTAAGTCGTTCACCCTAGTTCACCCTACCCATGTGTAAATCCACGCAATCAATTAGAGAATATCCGTATTGCACTGACTACTGAGGGAATGCGATGCGGGGAATACCGAAAACCGAACCGACCAACAGCTGTCAGCTGATGGAAGCAGTGGAGCCGGTGATGCACGATACACTCCGAACTCGGACGGTACACCGCGGCGTTCCGAACTCCGTTACATGTGCAATGTGTAAGTTACCGCGTGATCTGAGTTCCATGATGCGAACCCACTTTTTTGACGGCGCATTGTCCAAAAAGCGGGAATTTTTCTAACTGCGCGGGACGCGGGACCACTGATCAAAAATCGGGACAATCCCGCGCAAATCGGGACGTCTGGCAACCCTACTCAGGTGCCTTTTTCTTTTCAAATAAAAAGTCACTTACTTTCTGCACATCATCTGGATTTTCAAGCAAATGGTTTAAAATTTTGGCAATATCTTTGTATCGTTCGTCTCCTTTCATCTTCATCTTGGTAGCAAATGACAATTCATGCATGTCGTGTTCTTCCCGTAGTGCTTCGGTTCTTCTTATCTTTTGCTTGTACGATAATGTTTCGAAAGGCTTTCTTCGTCTTGTACCATTGGATGTTGAAGGAACTTCTCCGAGCACTTCTACATTTAAATACATAACCAAAAAATCTGGCCAAACAAACTCTCGGTTTAACCAGCCTTCAGCTCCCTTCAAAAATGCATGTTCTTTGTACGAAAACTTCACCCATTGTTTATGCAGTCTCAGACAAAATTGTCGCAGGCATTCTGTTAAAACACTATCCTCATTTTCCAAAATATTAATATGTAAGTTGCTTAGGACACTATTTTTTAGTCCATTAAAGTTATTTAGATCACCCAATCTCTTCAAAATTAGATATAGGCTTCTGTTTGTTTGCAGATTCTCCATAATTATTAGAAAGATAACGACAATGTCGCAATTGATTCAAGAAAACTGCTTAAACTCACGATAATGACATTTACGCGACTTGTTAATGCATAGGTTGCTAGACCTTGTTTAATCGCATTTTATAAAGTGGCAAGTGATATCTGGAATGACTGACGGCTCTACTCCGAAAAACCTAATAAATTGATGTCATCACATTAGAAAAAATGCAGCAGAGAAGCGGCTGGAACCTCCCCATCGCGTGGATCTTTCTATTCTGTGTAGATAGTAGTCAATTCAACAGAATTTTTTTAATCCTTGACTAATTTCGCAATTTTCTGACAAATACCGACGTCACCTCGGACATCATCCATCACGTTTGACAATATGTTCCTTTTAAGGTTAATCTTTTGCCACCTTTTTGAAAATAACTGCCACTTTATGTCATCCACTGTCAGCCCGCAACCTTTTAATGAGAAAGAATTTTTTCTCTGTTTTCCACTGAAATGGCAGAAACTGTGAACACATTTTTAGAACCAGAATTTGATCGCCTTTCTAATGGCGACATAAAAAAGGAGGTCTTGTATTTAAAATTTTAAGTTGATATGCTTAAATGGGACTTCCCGTGGGCCAATTGCTTTCAAAAGCCTTTCAGGTCTTCAACGGGTCACCCAATCTCCATGTACCAAATTTCAGCCAAATCGATTCAGTAATTTGGGCTATAATGTATTTTTACTGTTATTATAAAATTTCGATTTTTTGACCCAAACAGCGCTAAATGCGAATTAATTTTGTCCTATTTAAAACCAGAATTTGAAGACCTTTATGATGGTGACAATAAATCTCTCAAAAACTTGTTTTTAATGGTCAAATGAGAGAACAATTTTAAATTTGGAAATTGGTGTGCCAAAACGGCACTTTCCGTGAGTCGATTGAGTACCGCGATTTTAAAGTCCGATAAAAATGAATTTATTTTTTATTTTTGGTCAAAAGGGCGCTAAGAATGAATACACTTTTAGAAGCAGAATTTGAAGGTCTTCCTTATGGTGACGTGAAAAATGGGGGTTTGCATTTAAAATTTAAAAGTTGATGTGCCAAAATGGCATTTCCGGTTGCACGATTGGCTCCAAAAGCTTTTCAGATCTAAGTTAGGTTACGAGATGCCTATGTTCCAAATTTCAGCCAAATCGGTCTAGTAGTTTTGGCTGTGGCGTGATTACAAACGAACGTACGTACGTACATACACACAGACACATTTTAAAAACCCCTTTTTTGGGTTCCTGAGACCTCAAAACGTGAAGATCTGGTGCTATCTCATATTCGAAAATTTTAGTGATTGCAGTAACCTCCCATTTTTTTAAAATTGTGATGAGGTTGGGGAGGTTAAAATTTAAATATCTCATTCATCTGGACTAAGCGGATGTGCTATTACCACTGAACATAAACTCAAAACATCAGTCAATATTCTATACACAGTCACTTTGTAAACAAATTCAAACATTTTATTAAAACTTTATTTTAATCGATTTTTATTAGATTTTTTTGACATTTTAAATTTTGCACATAAAATCGAGGATCCTAAAATTGTCTGGATCTTTCGAATTAGCCACAAAGTCTTCAAACTATAACGTACATAATGCATTAGTATTAAAAGATAAAAGTCTAGTTAATAGGGTGTTCACGGTAATTCAAATTGATGGTAATATTAAGCATGAAATCTAGTTTTTCCTAAATGTTGATTTTGACAGGCAAAAAAATATGTCATTTAAAATTAAAAAAAACATGCTTGGAATTGCAAGAAATAGTTCCCAGAGAACAATCTGAGATGATTGTATTGCGAATATTTGCAAAGTGATTCTTACGTCTTGCGCCACTAAAGGAAAGGTCGGTGGGCGCAGCGCTTGACATGTCCACTGGGACAGACAGTATCGGCGCGGAGGAACGTTGAACGAGAATTCCGGTCGGTGTAGGCAGTGGCATCGTTACGGCACAACGCCACTGCTGTCTCCCGATAGGCACTTGCTGGACATTACGGCTTCTTCCGGCCTTTGTAGCAAACTTGATGCGCTGGTCCAGGGTGCTTGTCACGGCTCTACTTGGCGGTTATAGGCTCGGGGTGACACTCCTCGCGAATTTCCTTTGGGGGGGAAAAGGAAGCAGTCTCGAGCTTCTATCTCCCTCCCTCGGTCCTACGGAGACCGATGATCCGATGGTTCACCGTCGACTTCGCGAGTTAGAATGTTTCATTAACTCGCGATGCTAAAACGGTGGTAAAGGTAGTTCCGGACTTCCGATGGTAATAATGGTTACGGTTCCCCTCTTCGGAAAAGACTGAAAAACGGTATCGGAGAATACAGTCCGGTGGCTGGTTCGGTGCGGCGTTAATAATAATTGCAGGGGCGGATTATCGAAAATCGTAACGGAGGAAAATCACTTCGTTACAAATCTAAACAGTAAAAAATTGAGAAAATATGGATTTACAGATTTTTATTAACATGTAAAAACATTACTTGTTTTACGTTGTTTAAACTTAATCTATTTCGTCTTTCATTTAAGAGTATTCCAGCTTGCGAAAAAACTCTTTCACATGGGACAGAAGTGGCTACAGTGCCAAAGCTTTCAAAAACCACCTCGCTTAAATAGGGAAAATTTGCACTTGTTGATCTTCTACCACATTAACGGATCCTCTAATTTTTTGATGATTGGTTCCTCCAAGTAGGTATCTTTGAACTTCCACGATTGCACGGGCACGTGCACTTTGCACTTGAGGGCGAGTTTTGGAAGCTTCTTCATTAAATTTTTTCCAAAGACTGAATTCTTCAGACGACGATGAACCAGCATTACCAGCAATTCCAATATCATCCAACATGTAAGTGGTACGACGTGCTCGGTTGCTAAATTTTCTTTCGAGTTTGCAGGTAACATAATTAATGACCCAAGTTCTTCGCCTTCTCAGAAATTCTCTCATCTGAAAACTCTAAGATTTTGAAACAGGGGTCTAAGAAAGTAGACACGCATAGAGTGTTGCTATTTTCCACTGACCCAAGTCGCTCATTGATACCGCTAATTAATTTTGAGATGAGGTCTTTACTCGTTTGATAAAACTTATCGCTGAGAAGCATTTCCTCAAACAATTTTTAGGCCAAGAGCCGTTACGATGACCAGAGGCAAAGTAACATATTTTTCTTCCGAAATTAAATCGGTTAAGTTCTTTACGGGTTCAAAAACTTTGGAATTTTTAACCTCCCCAATCCACTTCACCACTTATAAAAAAGGGAGGTTACTGCAATCACTAAAATTTTCGAATTTGAGATAGCACCAGATCTTCACGTTTCGAGGTCTCAGGAACCCAAAAAAGTGGTTTTAAAAATGTGTCTGTGTGTATGTGCGTACGTACGTGCGTACGTACGTACGTGCGTACGTTTGTAAACACGCCACAGCCAAAACTACTAGACCGATTTGCCTGAAATTTGATGCGTAGGCATCTCATAATCCAACTTAGATCTGAAAAGCTTTTGGAGCCAATCGTGCAACTAGAAATGCCATTTTGGCACATCAACTTTTAAATTTTAAATGCAAACCCCCATTTTTCACGTCACTTTAGGAAAGGCCTTCAAATTCTGCTTCTAAAAATGTATTCACTCTCAGTGCCCTTTTGACCAAAAATTTAAAAAAAATTGATTTTTATCGGACTTTCAAATCGCGGTACAGCTCAAGCCCCTGAACCGATTTGGCTGAAATTTTGCAAATGCGGATTGTATTGCACGTCGAAGAGCTGAACAAATTTTGAATTCAATCGGCCCACGGAAAGTGCCGTTTTGGCACACCAATTTCCAAATTTAAAATTATTCACTCATTTAACCATCCAAAACAAGTTTTTGAAAGATTTATTGTCACCATCAGAAAGGTCATCAAGTTCTGGTTTTAAATAAGACAAAATTCGTTCGCATTTAGTGCTCTTTGGGTCAAAAAATCGAAATTTTGTAATAACACTAAAAATACATTATAGCCCAAATTAGTGAATCGATTTGGCTGAAATTTGCTACATGGAGATTGGGTGACCCGTTGAAGACCTGAAAGGCTTTCGGAAGCAATTGGTCCACAGGAAGTGCCATTTAAGCATATCAACTTTAAATTTTAAATACAAGGCCTCCTTTTTTATGTCGCCATTAGAAAGACGATCAAATTGTGGTTCTAAAAATGTATTCACAGTTTCTGCCATTTCAGTGGAAAATAGAGAAAAAAATCTTTTTCATGAAAAGGGAGCAGGCTGACAGTGGATGACATAAAGTATCAGTTATTGTCAAAAGGGTGACAAACTGTTAACCTTAAAAGGAACATATTGTCAAATGTGATGGGTGATGTCCGAAGTGATGTCGGTATTTGTCAGAAAATTGCGAAATTAGTCACAGATGATAAGCACAAAAAAAATTCTGTTGAATTGACTACCATCTACACAGAATACAAAGATCCACGCGATGGGGAGGTTCCAGCCGCTTCTCTGCTGTTTTTTTTTTTTTTAATAAATTTCCATTCTTCAATTGTAATTATTGGCAATTCTTTATCAATTAGGGCTACAGCGGGACGCATAGGCTCTTCCAATTCGGAAAATAGATTGAACATCATATAAGTCGAATTCCATTGAGTGGCGACATCCAGTATCAGCTTCTTTGGAACTATTTCTTCACCAAGTTGTTGTTTTACCTTGTTGTTCTTACCTTTTGGGCAGTTTCATAAATAATGGTTAATGAATCACTGACAATTAAGTATAAAGTGTGGGCATAACATCCAAGGTGTTTCCACTGCAAAGGACCCTATCGGTTTTCATGAACTGCTCTTATTGGCGCGACAGGCTCTTGAATCTTTGACCACATACTAGTCAAGCCTTGAGACGCTCTCAGTATCAATTTTAAAAATCTGCAATGTTGCCAACTGTTTTTCATAAATTGGTCGGACGCGCACCGTTGGGGCATATAGATCACATTGAAACCACCTGCACATCTTCATATTACCAGAGCCTGACCTACTACTGCTTGATACAACTTTGCTTTATATCTTGGCAGAACTTTCAGAAGATAGTGTTCGCTTCTGGCAGCCGCAAAAATTATTTTTAAAAATGTGCTCCAAGAACGTCACTAATAAACATGACCCACTTTAAATCTTACAACCACATACTAAATGGACCCTAAGAAAGCCTTGATATCAATTTCAAGGCCATACCGATATGACAACCATGTTTAAATAATCAATATTGGTGCCCACAAGTTGCCGATTACCGAATTTCCGGTAATAGGCATGACCCACCTTAGATCTTGCAACCACATACTAAATGGACCCTAAGAAAGCCTTGATATCAATTTCAAGGCCATACCGATATGACAACCATGTTTAAAAATGTTTGAGCGTCTTTCGATCGATTTACAGTGCGACCCAAAAGCTGTTATTTTTCTTTGACCCAAACGTTTTTTCATTTTCCAGGCAACTGTTTTGTATTTTGTGTTAATTTCTTTTATAGCTGAAGATGGAGTAACACTCCGAAACGCGTCCTAAACAGTAAGTAAAATTTTGTGGAACGAGACTGTGAAACTACCTTGTGTAATCAAACATCAGTTCCTCTTTGAAAAATGGACCAAGCTTTCAACCAACTTAAAAAATTAATATTAGTGCCCACAAGTTTCCGATTACCGAACTTCCGGTAATAGGCATGACCCACCTTAGATCTTGCAACCACATACTAAATGGACCCTAAGAAAGCCTTGATATCGATTTCAAGGCCGTAGCGATATGACAACCATGTTTAAAAAATTAATATTGGTGCCCACAAGTTGCCGATTACCGAACTTCCGGTAATAGGCATGACCCACCTCAGATCTTGCAACCACATACTAAATGGACCCTAAGAAAGCCTTGATATCAATTTCAAGGCCGTACGGATATGACAACTATGTTTAAAAAATTAATATTAGTGCCCACAAGTTTCCGATTACCGAACTTCCGGTAATAGGCATGACCCACCTTAGATCTTGCAACCACATACTAAATGGACCCTAAGAAAGCCTTGATATCGATTTCAAGGCCGTAGCGATATGACAACCATGTTTAAAAAATTAATATTGGTGCCCACAAGTTGCCGATTACCGAACTTCCGGTAATAGGCATGACCCACCTCAGATCTTGCAACCACATACTAAATGGACCCTAAGAAAGCCTTGATATCAATTTCAAGGCCGTACGGATATGACAACTATGTTTAAAAAATTAATATTAGTGCCCACAAGTTTCCGATTACCGAACTTCCGGTAATAGGCATGACCCACCTTAGATCTTGCAACCACATACTAAATGGACCCTAAGAAAGCCTTGATATCGATTTCAAGGCCGTAGCGATATGACAACCATGTTTAAAAAATTAATATTGGTGCCCACAAGTTGCCGATTACCGAACTTCCGGTAATAGGCATGACCCACCTCAGATCTTGCAACCACATACTAAATGGACCCTAAGAAAGCCTTGATATCAATTTCAAGGCCGTACGGATATGACAACTATGTTTAAAAAATTAATATTAGTGCCCACAAGTTTCCGATTACCGAACTTCCGGTAATAGGCATGACCCACCTTAGATCTTGCAACCACATACTAAATGGACCCTAAGAAAGCCTTGATATCGATTTCAAGGCCGTAGCGATATGACAACCATGTTTAAAAAATTAATATTGGTGCCCACAAGTTGCCGATTACCGAACTTCCGGTAATAGGCATGACCCACCTCAGATCTTGCAACCACATACTAAATGGACCCTAAGAAAGCCTTGATATCGATTTCAAGGCCGTAGCGATATGACAACCATGTTTAAAAAATTAATATTGGTGCCCACAAGTTGCCGATTACCGAACTTCCGGTAATAGGCATGACCCACCTCAGATCTTGCAACCACATACTAAATGGACCCTAAGAAAGCCTTGATATCAATTTCAAGGCCGTACGGATATGACAACTATGTTTAAAAAATTAATATTAGTGCCCACAAGTTTCCGATTACCGAACTTCCGGTAATAGGCATGACCCACCTTAGATCTTGCAACCACATACTAAATGGACCCTAAGAAAGCCTTGATATCGATTTCAAGGCCGTAGCGATATGACAACCATGTTTAAAAAATTAATATTGGTGCCCACAAGTTGCCGATTACCGAACTTCCGGTAATAGGCATGACCCACCTCAGATCTTGCAACCACATACTAAATGGACCCTAAGAAAGCCTTGATATCAATTTCAAGGCCGTACGGATATGACAACTATGTTTAAAAAATTAATATTAGTGCCCACAAGTTTCCGATTACCGAACTTCCGGTAATAGGCATGACCCACCTTAGATCTTGCAACCACATACTAAATGGACCCTAAGAAAGCCTTGATATCGATTTCAAGGCCGTAGCGATATGACAACCATGTTTAAAAAATTAATATTGGTGCCCACAAGTTGCCGATTACCGAACTTCCGGTAATAGGCATGACCCACCTCAGATCTTGCAACCACATACTAAATGGACCCTAAGAAAGCCTTGATATCAATTTCAAGGCCGTACGGATATGACAACTATGTTTAAAAAATTAATATTAGTGCCCACAAGTTTCCGATTACCGAACTTCCGGTAATAGGCATGACCCACCTTAGATCTTGCAACCACATACTAAATGGACCCTAAGAAAGCCTTGATATCGATTTCAAGGCCGTAGCGATATGACAACCATGTTTAAAAAATTAATATTGGTGCCCACAAGTTGCCGATTACCGAACTTCCGGTAATAGGCATGACCCACCTCAGATCTTGCAACCACATACTAAATGGACCCTAAGAAAGCCTTGATATCAATTTCAAGGCCGTACGGATATGACAACTATGTTTAAAAAATTAATATTAGTGCCCACAAGTTTCCGATTACCGAACTTCCGGTAATAGGCATGACCCACCTTAGATCTTGCAACCACATACTAAATGGACCCTAAGAAAGCCTTGATATCGATTTCAAGGCCGTAGCGATATGACAACCATGTTTAAAAAATTAATATTGGTGCCCACAAGTTGCCGATTACCGAACTTCCGGTAATAGGCATGACCCACCTCAGATCTTGCAACCACATACTAAATGGACCCTAAGAAAGCCTTGATATCGATTTCAAGGCCGTAGCGATATGACAACCATGTTTAAAAAATTAATATTGGTGCCCACAAGTTGCCGATTACCGAACTTCCGGTAATAGGCATGACCCACCTCAGATCTTGCAACCACATACTAAATGGACCCTAAGAAAGCCTTGATATCGATTTCAAGGCCGTAGCGATATGACAACCATGTTTAAAAAATTAATATTGGTGCCCACAAGTTGCCGATTACCGAACTTCCGGTAATAGGCATGACCCACCTCAGATCTTGCAACCACATACTAAATGGACCCTAAGAAAGCCTTGATATCGATTTCAAGGCCGTAGCGATATGACAACCATGTTTAAAAAATTAATATTAGTGCCCACAAGTTTCCGATTACCGAACTTCCGGTAATAGGCATGACCCACCTTAGATCTTGCAACCACATACTAAATGGACCCTAAGAAAGCCTTGATATCGATTTCAAGGCCGTAGCGATATGACAACCATGTTTAAAAAATTAATATTGGTGCCCACAAGTTGCCGATTACCGAACTTCCGGTAATAGGCATGACCCACCTCAGATCTTGCAACCACATACTAAATGGACCCTAAGAAAGCCTTGATATCAATTTCAAGGCCGTACGGATATGACAACTATGTTTAAAAAATTAATATTAGTGCCCACAAGTTTCCGATTACCGAACTTCCGGTAATAGGCATGACCCACCTTAGATCTTGCAACCACATACTAAATGGACCCTAAGAAAGCCTTGATATCGATTTCAAGGCCGTAGCGATATGACAACCATGTTTAAAAAATTAATATTGGTGCCCACAAGTTGCCGATTACCGAACTTCCGGTAATAGGCATGACCCACCTCAGATCTTGCAACCACATACTAAATGGACCCTAAGAAAGCCTTGATATCGATTTCAAGGCCGTAGCGATATGACAACCATGTTTAAAAAATTAATATTGGTGCCCACAAGTTGCCGATTACCGAACTTCCGGTAATAGGCATGACCCACCTCAGATCTTGCAACCACATACTAAATGGACCCTAAGAAAGCCTTGATATCAATTTCAAGGCCGTACGGATATGACAACTATGTTTAAAAAATTAATATTAGTGCCCACAAGTTTCCGATTACCGAACTTCCGGTAATAGGCATGACCCACCTCAGATCTTGCAACCACATACTAAATGGACCCTAAGAAAGCCTTGATATCGATTTCAAGGCCGTAGCGATATGACAACCATGTTTAAAAAATTAATATTGGTGCCCACAAGTTGCCGATTACCGAACTTCCGGTAATAGGCATGACCCACCTCAAATCTTGCAACCACATACTAAATGGACCCTAAGAAAGCCTTGATATCGATTTCAAGGCCGTAGCGATATGACAACCATGTTTAAAAAATTAATATTGGTGCCCACAAGTTGCCGATTACCGAACTTCCGGTAATAGGCATGACCCACCTCAGATCTTGCAACCACATACTAAATGGACCCTAAGAAAGCCTTGATATCGATTTCAAGGCCGTAGCGATATGACAACCATGTTTAAAAAATTAATATTGGTGCCCACAAGTTGCCGATTACCGAACTTCCGGTAATAGGCATGACCCACCTCAGATCTTGCAACCACATACTAAATGGACCCTAAGAAAGCCTTGATATCGATTTCAAGGCCGTAGCGATATGACAACCATGTTTAAAAAATTAATATTGGTGCCCACAAGTTGCCGATTACCGAACTTCCGGTAATAGGCATGACCCACCTCAGATCTTGCAACCACATACTAAATGGACCATAAGAAAGCCTTGATATCGATTTCAAGGCCGTAGCGATATGACAACCATGTTTAAAAAATTAATATTGGTGCCCACAAGTTGCCGACTACCGAACTTCCGGTAATAGGCATGACCCACCTCAGATCTTGCAACCACATACTAAATGGACCCTAAGAAAGCCTTGATATCGATTTCAAGGCCGTAGCGATATGACAACCATGTTTAAAAAATTAATATTGGTGCCCACAAGTTGCCGATTACCGAACTTCCGGTAATAGGCATGACCCACCTCAGATCTTGCAACCACATACTAAATGGACCATAAGAAAGCCTTGATATCGATTTCAAGGCCGTAGCGATATGACAACCATGTTTAAAAAATTAATATTGGTGCCCACAAGTTGCCGACTACCGAACTTCCGGTAATAGGCATGACCCACCTCAGATCTTGCAACCACATACTAAATGGACCCTAAGAAAGCCTTGATATCGATTTCAAGGCCGTAGCGATATGACAACCATGTTTAAAAAATTAATATTGGTGCCCACAAGTTGCCGATTACCGAACTTCCGGTAATAGGCATGACCCACCTCAGATCTTGCAACCACATACTAAATGGACCCTAAGAAAGCCTTGATATCAATTTCAAGGCCGTAGCGATGTGACAACCATGTTTAAAAAATTAATATTGGTGCCCACAAGTTTCCGATTACCGAACTTCCGGTAATAGGCATGACCCACCTCAGATCTTGCAACCACATACTAAATGGACCCTAAGAAAGCCTTGATATCAATTTCAAGGCCGTAGCGATGTGACAACCATGTTTAAAAAATTAATATTGGTGCCCACAAGTTTCCGATTACCGAACTTCCGGTAATAGGCATGACCCACCTTAAATCTTGCAACCACATACTAAATGGACCATAAGAAAGCCTTGATATCGATTTCAAGGCCGTAGCGATATGACAACCATGTTTAAAAAATTAATATTGGTGCCCACAAGTTGCCGACTACCGAACTTCCGGTAATAGGCATGACCCACCTCAGATCTTGCAACCACATACTAAATGGACCCTAAGAAAGCCTTGATATCGATTTCAAGGCAGTAGCGATATGACAACCATGTATAAAAAATTAATATTGGTGCCCATTTCGGAACAGTCGAATTATACTGCTCATCCCAAGACCTATCAAGTACATTTTATTATACTTTTGGTTCAATTTAAGACTTTTTATAGTTTCTATGTTGCTTGTTTCGGCAAATTGTTTACCCTTCATGACAGATATTGCGAGGCTATGGAAACATTAACGTTTCTATACATTTTCTATAACAACAGACAAAAAAAAATAGCAAATTGAAAAATGGGGAATTATCGTTGTGTTCTCTGCCGAAAAATAATCCCAAGCAACGTAAAGAAGCGGAGGGTTGGAGAACCAAAACTCTTCGCTGCGTTTAAATCGTTTGTGGGCTGTACTTGGAGAACCTATGACAGGAGTTCTTATATTTGTCAAAAGTGCCAGTCAAAGGTAAGCAATATACATTATGCCACTTAAATCTTTGATCTAATGTTCTGTGTTCCGCTTTTAGGTGAGAAATGCAATTCGTGTAAAGGGTGGTGATGGGCGCTGGAAGTTTTCTTCATGTATGGAACGGCATACCATCTCAGCAGAAGAACATATGGCATCGCAGGTGAGCTAACTATGTTACTTATTGCAATTAATCGTAATGTTTTAGTCTAGTGTTGCAATTTCTGCTGCGGGTGACGACACATCGCCTCATCTGTCTCCTTGCGTACTTGGTTCTCCCATGTCAAATATATCAATGTCATATAGATCCCTGTCTCCTTTTTCTTCCCCTGGCTTCGTTCACCTCCTTCAGCGTCAATTGGTTCTCCGAACCCTACTAGATCTCCTTCACCTCTGATCCACGACGGTACTATTGACGAAGAAATGGAGGTTGAAGAACTTATAGAGGACGAATGCGAGGTGGCTCAGGATCACAGAGCGTCTAAGCTACTACTAACGGACATCAAGGCAATACCGAGCACTGAACGGTGTTGCTTCATTTGCAGATCAGGACAAGGAAGAAAAGTTATTCCTCACGCTGCCATTAAGCAAGTTTGGGATCATATTAGAATCTGCGTGCCGCTAAAAAACAGATGCTGCCAAGAACATATTGTGCACGGCAACTTCACAGCTGTGTCATTACAGCAAATTGGACAGCTTAACAATATCAAGAACGGAACGGATATGGAAGAGCAGGAATTTCTTGCATGGTTTTATGTCGTCTGTGGTGGCAATGAACCCGTTAAATACAAAAGTAAGAAACTCCGCATTGACTTTTCGGACCCACTAGAGATGCCAGATGAGGATTACATCACCATGTTGGGATTTTCAAGGAACGAATTCGAGCATTTGCATACCTTCGTTGAGAAACACATGCACAGCTCTAAAAATCGCCACGCCAAAAATGCCCTGGCTATGTTGCTGATGTTGCTTCGCATGAACGTTTCCCAAGCGTTTCTTGCCACTCTGTTCGGAATAAAGCATCAGAGCATTGTAAGCGAAGCCATCGACTCTGTCCTCAAGTCGCTAATGGACAACTTTGTGCCAAAATATCTGGGCATGCGCCATCTGGACAATAATCAGTTGCTGCTCTGCTTAATGCTTCAAGAGCAAAGTTCGTGGTTCTTGCCGTATTTTCCAACAAGGGCGGACAATATGCATAAATCAATGCGACACCTACTTTGAATAGCCGTCCGATCTTCGGAAAATAACTCCCTTTAATTACATCGGCGAAAAATTTAAACTTCATCTTCAGTCTACGATTAACTGTCTCTATGAGCCATCGACAAAGAGTAACTTTACGAGATTCGTTAGCATCCTTTGTGGTAAACTGTAACTGATCCCTCTGCAAGAGGCACGGCATGTGATGTTGGATCCCCATGTCATCTAAGAGATGTATTGAATCGCGAAACCCACGGTCAATTACAAAATACATCGTTTTGCCTTGAAGGAAATCTTTCAGATCGCCGTCTTCATTCAATAAAGCATTGAGAATCCCGGCGTCATTATTGGCTCCGTCAGCCAGAAAGGGTCCCGGTGCATCTATTATATAGCCTGATGGAAGCGCTATCATGAATTTGACCAAGTTGCAAGATTTCTGGTTCGAATCCGTCTTCGTTGAAGCTCGTGGTCTGAGGATTTTTCTACATACAAATACGTCCCATCCATTATGAAGAAAGTGTGATCTTCAGGAGCTTCGAACACTGTATTAAAAATCTCTCTGGAGTGTTCACGTAGCTGATTATTGTCCAGATGGCGCATGCCCAGATGTTTTGGCACAAACTTGTCCATTAGCGGCTTGAGGACAGAGTCGATGGCTTCGCCTACATTGCTCTGATGCTTTACTCCGAACAGTGTGACAAGAAGCGCTTGGGAAACGTTAATGCAAGCAACACCAGCAACATAGCCAGAACATTTTTGGTGTGTCGCTTTTTAGAGCTGTGCATGTGTTTCTCAACGAAGGTAGGCAAATGCTCGAATTCGTTCCTTGAAAATCCCAACATGGTAATGTAATCCTCATCTGGTATCTCTAGTGGGTCCGAAAAGTCAATGCGGAGTTTCTTACTTTTGTATTTGACGGGTTTCTTGCCACCACAGACGACATAAAACCATGCAAGAAATTCCTGCTCTTCCATATCCGTTCCGTTTTTGATATTGTTAAGCTGTCCAATTTGCTGTAATGACACAGCTGTGAAGTTGCCGTGCACAATATGTTCTTGGCAGCATCTGTTTTTTAGAGCACGCAGATTCTAATATGATCTCAAACTTGCTTAATGGCAGCGTGAGGAATAACTTTTCTTCCTTGTCCTGATCTGCAAATGAAGCAACACCGTTCAGTGCTCGGTATTGCCTTGATGTCCGTTAGTAATAGCTTAGACGCTCTGTGATCCTGAGCCACCTCGCATTCGTCCTCTATAAGTTCTTCAACATCCGTTTCTTCGTCAACAGTACAGACGTGGATCAGAGGTGACGGAGATCTAGTAGGGTTTGAAGAACCAATTGACGCTGAAGGAGGTGAACGAAGCTTGGGGGAAGAAAAAGGAAACAGGGATTTATATGACATTGGATACATGTGACATTGGAGAACCATGTAGACAAGGAGACAGATTAGGTGATGTGTCGTCGCCCGCAGCAGAAATTGCAACACTAGACTAAAACATTACGATTAATTGCAATAAGTAACATAGTTAGCTCACCTGCGATGCCATATGTTCTTCTGCTGAGATGGTATGCCGTTCCATACATGAAGAAAACTTCCAGCGCCCATCACCACCCTTTACACGAATTGCATTTCTCACCTAAAAGCAGAACACAGAACATTAGATCAAAGATTTAAGTGGCATAATGTATTATGCTTACCTTTGACTGACAAATATAAGAATTCTTGTCATAGAGGTTCTGCAGGTACAGCCCACAAACGATTTAAACGCAGCGAAGAGTTTTGGTTCTCCAACCCTTCGCTTCTTTACGTTGCTTGGGATTATTTTTCGGCAGAGAACACAACGATAATTCCCCATTTTTCAATTTGCTTATGGACTTTAATATTGTAGACAAGTGGCCGTAAATTATTCTCTGGAAATATGACACTGTTGCACAAAAATCGCCAAATATTGCAGACTTTCAAATTCAAAATCTGACAGACTTTGTGCAACGTTGCCATATCTGGGTAAGTATAATCATTTACGACCACCCCATACTATTGTTGTGTGGTGCTCATTAATAAAGTAAGTACTAAAATAGATTAGCTACTTGTACAGAATATTAGCGCCATTACATTTGTTAAAAGTATAGTTTGTAAATCCATTTATGGAATCCCTTTCTTGTAATGTCGCTTGTAATAAATTCAGTTGAATGTTGAAATAGGTAGCTTATTTAAAGTAGTAAAGTGACATATTATCCTAGAAATGAAGGATCGAAGGAAGACGGTATCTCCTTGTGTTCTAAATAATGTAGATTAGGTTTTGACAAATTGCATTTCGGAGCAACACTGGACACATAATAAAAAATGCAGCAGAGAAGCGGCTGGAACCTCCCCATCACGTGGATCTTTGTATTCTGTGTAGATAGTAGTCAATTCAACAGATTTTTTTTTATCCTTATCGTCTGACGTCTGTGACTAATTTCGCAATTTTCTGACAAATACCGACATCACCTCGTACATCACCCATCACATTTGACAATATGTTCCTTTTAAGGTTAATCTTTTGCCAACTTTTTGACAATAACTGCCACTTTATGTCATCCACTGTCAGCCTGCTCCCTTTTAATGAGAAAGAATTTTTTCTGTATTTTCCACTGAAATGGCAGAAACTATGAATACATTTTTAGAACCAGAATTTGATCGTCTTTCTAATGGCGACATAAAAAAGAGGCCTTGTATTTAAAATTTTAAGTTGATATGCTTAAATGGCAGTTCGCGTGGGCCAATTGCTCCCAAAAGCCTTTCAGGTCTTCAACGGGTCACCTAATCTCCATGTACCAAATTTCAGCCAAATCGATTCAGTAATTTGGGCTATAATGTGTTTTTACTGTTATTATAAAATTTCGATTTTTTGAACCAAACAGCGCTAAATGCGAATTAATTTTGTCCTATTTAAAACCAAGATTTGAAGACCCTTCTGATGGTGACAATAAATCTTTCAAAAACTTGTTTTTAATGGTTTAATGATTGAATAATTTTAAATTTGGAAATTGGTGTGCCAAAAGGACACTTTCCGTGAGTCGATGGAATTCAAAATTTGTTCAGCTTTTCGAGGTGTAATACAATCCCTATGTGCAAAATTTCAGCCAAATCGATTCAGGGGCTTGGGCTGTACCGCGATTTTAAAGTTTGATAAAAATCAATTTTTTTTTAAATTTTTGGTCAAAAGGGCACTAAGAATGAATACATTTTTAGAAGCAGAATTTGAAGGTCTTTCTTATGGTGACGTGAAAAATGGGGGTTTGCATTTAAAATTTAAAAGTTGATGTGCCAAAATGGCATTTCCGGTTGCACGATTGGCTCCAAAAGCTTTTCAGATCTAAGTTGGGTTATGAGATGCCTACGTACCAAATTGCAGCCAAATCGGCCCAGTAGTTTTGGCTGTGGCGTGTTTACAAACGTACGTACGTACGTACGAACGTACGAACGTACGAACGTACGTACGAACGTACGTACGAACATACACACAGACACATTTTATAAACCACTTTTCTGGGTTCCTGAGACCTCAAAACGTGGAGATCTGGTGCTATCTCAAATTCGAAAATTTTAGTGATTGCAGTAACCTCCCATTTTTTTAAAATTGTGATGGGGTTGGGGAGGTTAAAAATAAAGTGTTACAATCGTATTTAGATGTCCCCCAGAAAAGTTTGGAGAAGTAATCTTCACAGGAAACTCTCAGAAACAACAAGGTTGAGAATATTCTGCGTCAAAGTTATCACAGTTCTTGTTACCGTTGTTTGCTGTAGTTACCGAAAAGCACGAATAAGGTTTATCTGCCGATCACCGTCCGAATAGGGTTTATTGTTCATACCTACCATTTATTCCAAAATAAATCTGACAAAGGGAGGCTTTGCAAAACAAGTTTCATTATAATTACCTACAGATAGGCTCTAACTGTCAATAGTATCTTACACTTCATTTTAAAAGCCACCTTTTATTTTGTATAATATGGTACAAAAATTCCACAGATTCAGTTATGATATCACACAGAATGGTGAAACCTACCTACACCTACGTACCTACTTTTACGAGATATCTGCTCGTGTTGGGGTACCTTCTCATACAAGGAGTGTTATACGAACCTTAGCAACTATAATTATTTGTTCAGTGTTGACATCCATTGCAATAGTAAACCTTTTCTTAACTATAATAATTATGTTCGGAGACACAGCGTTTCTCTTTAGCAAAAAGTGTACTGATTCTGTCTTGGTTGAGTATAGACATGGTTATGCACTCCGCACATTTTGGTAGTAGCTATATACGTCAATATGACGTCACACTGTGCAAAATTACATGGGGCTAGATATACTTTCTTGGCAGTCCAGTAGTCTTAAACATGATTTTGCACAGGGTTGATTCTGGGAATGCCCAACCATGTCTATACTGAACCAAGGATTCGATTAAATGCTTTAATCAATTTTTTAAGATTTACTAAATCATAGTAACTATACACCTTTTAACATTTCTAATGGCCATTTGCACCGTAGCTACGCGTAGCCTTAAGGGATTCCTTAAAGGTCACTCAAAGATAAGTGACGTTTAGTTAAACAGATACCTTTGTTGAGACATTGGTTTCCAAGGGCTTTAAATGATGGTTGTGGTGGTCAGAAAATAAAAGGCTATTTTGCACTCCCGGGAATGAAGTGGCCCTTTTAGCCACTCTTTTACCCTCAAAAGAGTACCTAAAAGTGAAGTGGGACATTCACTTCCATGGGACTGAAGTGCCCTTGCTAGGTATTTTATAAAGAATCCATTGTTTCTTGCATTGTATTGATTAAACTACGTCAAAGTGACATTCTTAACATTTTTCGACTATTTTCGGTTCAAACTGAATGGGAGTGCTAAGAATAGCGTATATAATACAGGACTGAAGTGACACTTTATCCCTTTCTTGATATTTGGTATATAATATACCATTGTTTTTGCGATTTTATTTTATGCCCAAATGTGTTGACAACTGTGCTTTCTTCTACGCTTCTATTAAAACAGTTAATCTTAACAACATAGTGAAGAATTTCATTGCGAATTTCCTGGTAGGTACGTATTTCCAGTACCTCAATGGAATCGAATGCTCCAAACACTTTTGAAGGCACACAACACAACAAAAAATGCCAGTGGGACATTTGGTTGGTTTTCTTCTTAGAATCCATAAGCGTGTAACAGGGATTGCTCAAAAGAAGGACTAACCAAACATGCCAGTGGCAACTTTTTTGGACACAAGTGAAGAACAGTTTGAGATTCGATTTTCACACTTAGATCGGCGAGGTAAACATTGTTTGACTACCGACGCACGTGCTACAAGAAGTTTACAAACCTTCTGGAGTTGTCGCTAATCCAAATCGGGAATTTTTAGACACTCCGTAGAGCTAGTTTTAAATCGTAAACCTACAAGTTTACCAATCGTGCTCCCGAAAAGCACCACCTTCCAGAAGAAGGTCAGAGCATACTTTCTGGGGTTGTTGGTAATCCAAACAGGGTTTATGCAGAAACTCTACAGATCCGGTTTTGACACTTAGATCCGCGAGTTAAACGTTGTTTGACTACCGACGCACGTGCTACAAGAAGTTTACAAACCTTCTGGAGTTGTCGCTAATCCAAATCGAGAATATTTAGACACCCCTTAGAACTAGTTTTAAATCGTAAACCTACAAGTTTACCAATCGTGCTCCCGAAAAGCACCACCTTCCAGAAGAAGGTCAGAGCATACCTACTGGAGTTGTTGGTAATCCAAACAGGGCTTATGCAGAAACTCCACAGAATCGATTTTGACACATAGATCCGTGAGTTAAACGCTGTTTGACTAGCGAACCACGTGCTACAAGAAGTTTACAAACCTTCTGGAGTTGTCGCTAATCCAAATCGGGAATATTTAGACACCCCTTAGAACTAGTTTTAAATCGTAAACCTACAAGTTTACCAATCGTGCTCCCGAAAAGCACCACCTTCCAGAAGAAGGTCAGAGCATACCTACTGGAGTTGTTGGTAATCCAAACAGGGTTTATGCAGAAACTCCACAGAATCGATTTTGACACTTAGATCTGCGGGTTAAACGCTGTTTGACTAGCGAAGCACGTGCTACAAGAAGTTTACAAACCTTCTGGAGTTGTCGCTAATCCAAATCGGGAATTTTTAGACACTCCGTAGAGCTAGTTTTAAATCGTAAACCTACAAGTTTACCAATCGTGCTCCCGAAAAGCACCACCTTCCAGAAGAAGGTCAGAGCATACCTACTGGAGTTGTTGGTAATCCAAACAGGGCTTATGCAGACACTCCACAGAATCGATTTTGACACATAGATCCGTGAGTTAAACGCTGTTTGACTAGCGAAGCACGTGCTACAAGAAGTTTACAAACCTTCTGGAGTTGTCGCTAATCCAAATCGGGAATATTTAGACACCCCTTAGAACTAGTTTTAAATCGTAAACCTACAAGTTTACCAATCGTGCTCCCGAAAAGCACCACCTTCCAGAAGAAGGTCAGAGCAGAGCATACCTTCTGGAGTTGTTGGTAATTCGTACAGGGTTTATGCAGAACCTCCACAGAATCGATTTTGACACTTAGATCTGCGGGTTAAACGCTGTTTGACTAGCGAAGCACGTGCTACAAGAAGTTTACAAACCTTCTGGAGTTGTCGCTAATCCAAATCGGGAATATTTAGATACCCCTTAGAACTAGTTTTAAATCGTAAACCTACAAGTTTACCAATCGTGCTCCCGAAAAGCACCATCTTTCAGAAGAAGGTCAGAGCATACCTACTGGAGTTGTGGGTAATCCAAACAGGGTTTATGCAGAAACTCCACAGAATCGATTTTGACACATAGATCCGTGAGTTAAACGCTGTTTGACTAGCGAAGCACGTGCTACAAGAAGTTTACAAACCTTCTGGAGTTGTCGCTAATCCAAATCGGGAATATTTAGACACCCCTTAGAACTAGTTTTAAATCGTAAACCTACAAGTTTACCAATCGTGCTCCCGAAAAGCACCACCTTCCAGAAGAAGGTCAGAGCATACCTACTGGAGTTGTTGGTAATCCAAACAGGGTTTATGCAGAAACTCCACAGAATCGATTTTGACACATAGATCCGTGAGTTAAACGCTGTTTGACTAGCGAAGCACGTGCTACAAGAAGTTTACAAACCTTCTGGAGTTGTCGCTAATCCAAATCGGGAATTTTTAGACACTCCGTAGAGCTAGTTTTAAATCGTAAACCTACAAGTTTACCAATCGTGCTCCCAAAAAGCACCACCTTCCAGAAGAAGGTCAGAGCATACCTACTGGAGTTGTTGGTAATCCGAACAGGGTTTATGCAGAAACTCCACAGATCCGGTTTTGACACTTAGATCCGCGAGTTAAACGTTGTTTGACTACCGACGCACGTGCTACAAGAAGTTTACAAACCTTCTGGAGTTGTCGCTAATCCAAATTCTGGAGTTGATGGTAATTCGTACAGGGTTTATGCAGTACCTCCACAGAATCGATTTTGACACTTAGATCTGCGGGTTAAACGCTGTTTGACTAGCGAAGCACGTGCTACAAGAAGTTTACAAACCTTCTGGAGTTGTCGCTAATCCAAATCGGGAATATTTAGACACCCCTTAGAACTAGTTTTAAATCGTAAACCTACAAGTTTACCAATCGTGCTCCCGAAAAGCACCACCTTCCAGAAGAAGGTCAGAGCATACCTTCTGGAGTTGTTGGTAATCCGTACAGGGTTTATGCAGAACCTCCACAGAATCGATTTTGACACTTAGATCTGCGGGTTAAACGCTGTTTGATTAGCGAAGCACCTGGCTAAAAGACACCTTACACAGGCAGGTTTGAACCTTCTGGAGATGTCATCTAGACGATTGAAAGATTTCTGTATGCTCAATGACTCTTTTTCCTGTGTCTATATTTTTTTCAAACACCGCATTTTGGAAAATGATAATTATGGCCAAAGAATGGTCATCGGGAGTGAAAATTCGGAATTCTTATGAAGGTCAATAAAACTGTTACATTCCAGTGTGTTCTTCGAGGTTGTTGAGGTACCAAATAAATGAACCGTTTTAAAGTTACGCCGTGGCCGAAAAACGACCCAAACCCGATAGTGTCCTTTGTGGCGATGGCTTTCTTAATATTTGCAGCGATATCGGACACTGACAATAAGATGGAATTTTCCGCAATACCCGAATCTGAGACGACCGCACGTAAGGCAGAGGCCAAATTCTTGCTGGTATGGGTCATATTAATAAAAATAAGGTAATGCTTATAAGCAAATGCTTACAAGGAAAAGGTTTTGCTAATTAGTAAAAGGTTTCAGCAAAAGGTAATCCTTACTTCTGTATTAATAATGAAATGCTTATACTTAATAGGATATGCTGATATGCGTCAGGGTTTGCTAGTCTGATTAGGTACATTTCACTGCAGAATATTTTTCCATTAAACGTTTAATATTAGTCTACCGACATACATAGCTACTATTAATGCAAAAAAAAAGGTCCAATAATATTTTTGTCAAAGAAATTATCTTGCGAAAAGCACTCGAAAAAAATCTTTTTCATGAAATAAGGAATTGTTACCACCCCAGTCTGTTCCTTCGACCATATTGCCTACTATGTCTGTTTTGGAAAAAAATCCTCGACTAGGTACGTTTCGGATTATTTTCGTAAGAACAATCAATATGCTCGCCTTTGTAGAATTGTCGTGTAACCTACTTCACTTCAGAAAAAGCTTCTTCTTCTTCTTCATTAACTAAAAATCAGATTTTCGGGCCTCACGAGGGCTATGAAAGTACAATCTCTCACGGCTAGCCGTGTAAAATAATTTTGCACGGCTAGCCGCTGAAATGAGTAAGCGGTGGATAAATTTTGTTTCGGCTAGCCGCGAAAATTTTACTTTATTTTCGTAAATAGCTAAGAAAATTAGTCGGCAGTTGCCATGGGGTCTCACTTGTGTTGTGAAAACACTTAATAATTGATTTTTTATTTCTAATATATTTTTTTTTCTAGTGAATGAAGAAAAATGTTGTAGAGCGTGAAACTAGTTTTCCGGGTCTGAAGAAATGGCCATATTTTCTTTCGACCTGCAAAACATTCACTTTCATGCTTAGGTAGAGGTACATAAACTACTACTTCTTTACCTACTGCTTTTATATTTATGAGAGAAAAAATAATTTTCGCATTGGTATCTAATGCTCCTCCCCGTGTTTCTTCGGTACGAAAAAAAAAAGAAAGAAAGTCACTCAACACTTTCTGGAGAAAATCTGAATAATTTTGAACTCGTTTGGTTCAGGATGTCTTTCTTTATAGTTTTTCGCTATACGAACCCCATTAAATATGGTAAGAATATTAAGTGGACGTACAATCAGTATCTAAAATAGCAGACTTATATTTTCACAAGGATTTACTGAAACAAATCAGTAAATGACTAACTTTATTAATACGAAGACTAGGGAATGCTTATACTGAACCAGGTTTAGCAAAAGCTTGTCCAATAAGCATTTGATGAATTTTTATTAATATGTGTTTACGGATTTGCTTAGAAAATTGTGAAAATAAGCACCACCTTATTTTTATTAATATGACCCATTGACCATTTTCGAACTCTGCACATTCTAAGAGCACTGTGCGAGCTCGAAAGTCATTATCAATAAAATGAGCCGTGACCGCTATTACACTATCAGTGTTACGTGAAGTCCAACAATCCGCAGTAATAGTAACTGAATTAGGACTTTTTTGCAGAAGTTCCAAAACCTTCATTTTCGTTTCTTCATACTTAGCTGGCAATAAGGTGTTTGCTAAGGTTTTTCTTGTTGGAGGTTTATAACCAGCGTTTAATCCAGCCACAAAGTTTCTAAATCCAGCATCCTCCACAATAGAGAAGGGCTGAAAATCAGTTGTTATCATATCCAGTAGAAGCGTATTCACTTAATTTATTTTGTGTAGACAATCTAATTTTCTTGGGTATATATTGTGACTCGCTCTCTTTAACTAAGGTTGCCTTATGCAACGTTTTATGGGCGCCACCTCATTCTACTACGCTCGAAAAGGAGGAAAAGAGTACCGACGAGAGTGACGTCACTATAATTCAAGGGTGCTTCCGGCTGGCTCAGTGAAGATGGGGTGGGCAGGTCTCATGGAGGACGTCGAATCTATAAGCTTTCTCTTTCTTTTTTTAATTCCACTAAATAAAATACCAACACCTAATTCTAGCTGAACACGGCTATTTGCAATAATTATAATTAATAATACAACTGGACAAGACGGGGAAACTAAGGGCGCGACATTATGGTGACATGACTAAGGAGTTAAAGTTCTGGGGTTCTCCCAGAAGAAGGGAAGGATTCTAGCCCGCCGCACAGTGGTTCAAAATTGGCAAATTGCGGTCAAAACTCCGAAATTTTCGGAGCGTAGTCTTCAAATGACAGGAATTTTAGGAAAAATTATTAAAAAATTCTTAGTGCCCTAGTGGCTATAATATAAGGTTGAAAATTGGAAAATATTAGAGAAAATTTTCAAACCTCGTGAGTATATTACTTAGGTTCCTAGGATTTTAGGAAAAATAATTAAAAAATTCTTAGTGTCCTAGGGGCTGCAATATAGGGTTGAAAGTAGGAAAATATTATAGAAAATTTTCAAACCTTGGGAGTATATTACTTAGGTTCCTAGGATTTTAGGAAAAATAATCTAAAAATTCTAAGTACCCTAGGGGGTGAGCTATGGTGGTGGAAAATAGAAAAATTCCCATGTTAGCATGTGTACATAGTGGTACCCTATAGGAGAATATTCCCAGGAAAATGCAAACATGTCCCCATGGGCACATCCCCAATATATGTCATGTCCCCCCTACCGGGCGAATAAATTATTATTATTATTATTATCATCAGATTTTTTAGTTTGGCTTTGTGTAGATATCTATTATGGTTTCGAGTAGTTCTCAACAAGGTCAAATTAACAAATTGAAAATTATGTATGCCACAAAACTATACCATATAATTATGATCAAATACAACAACTTATTTTAGAAGAGATTTTGCGTCATCTGATAATTCCGAGTGTTGCCTCGTCCATGTGTTTCTCAGACGGGTTATGCAGGGGTCTGACGACATTAGCAATCCATGAAGGATATCTGCAGTGTTGGCAATTCGAGAGCATTTGCGGGAATTATGTTCCCTTATTCTCTTGTAATCTTTGTTTCTTGCTTCAGCAGCCTCTTCGCTCAGTTGACCTATGGGAAGGCAAGCTGATTCGATTATTCTGCTGCCATGAAATAGTAACTTATGAACAGAAGAGGGCATGTAGTACCAACTATAATCTCTCAAGTACAATTTCATAGTATTATGTGCATACTGTTCGAATTTTTTTGAATCTACTGCCTTACCACACGATATCACTTGTAGAATCACCGAGAAATGTTTAATGAGTTGTTCGTTCATACCAGTAATTTCAGCCGTCAACTTGCTGTTAGCAAAAAACCTCCTGGCAGTATTGCCGTCATTAGAGGTACCAGCTCCTTGCTGAGGCATATCAATTATTAAGCCAAGGGTTTTGCGAAATTTTTTCTGAATATCTACTTTGGCTGTTTTTAAAGCTTCCTTATCTTCAGGGATTCGAGCCGACCATTTTTTGAATGACATTCGATACGATATATTTAAAAGACATTCCATACATCTAATCCACGCATGCAGACTAGATAGCCCATACTTGTATGAGTCTTCATTTGGCGTTTTCCTTTTAATCTTATCCAAGTGGTTCATCTCTGATGGCTTCGCCCCGCATATCGTGCAGCAAGAGCTTGATGAGGTACCCGTCAAAACCTGGCATACTTTTCCATCTAACATGGACATTATCAAATTATGCGTGACGAAAATACTCTTGCCATTTGCTGTTTTAATCCGTGTCGGTACAAGTTCCGAAATTTGTTTCTTAATGTCATCAACAAGCAAAAGGGTACTTTTGGGTGTCTCTTTCATACGTAAGATTTTTTAAACGTAAGATTGAAAACACTTGTTTTTAAATATTTCACAAATTTTATTTAGTATTTCTACATACAGGGTGGTCCAACGAAAAGTTTCCACCCCGAATATCTCGTGAACGGAGCGAAATATAAAAATTTGCTCGAACAGGTGGATGTTTATTTTGAGGGGGACACCCAAATTCGCCCTTGGGGAAATTTTTCCTCACACCCCCTGACCCCTACTAACCCCCTCTTCAAAAATTCAAACGGCAACCCCCCCACTTGTGATGCATTATTTCAAAGCTAATTTCATTGTCAATCCAACGCTGCAAGAATTTTTGAGCTTTATTTAACTCCAGCGCCCTCTATGGTCAAATTTTAAATTACATTAGGGCCATTCGTAATACATCAATTGAAAGGGCTTGACATTCTTTCTAAACCGATGCAACAATTTTTGAAATGCATCCACTCGTTCAAAAGTTATAGGCGTGAACTTGAAGGATTTCTAGGCCCAAAACCAGCTCATGTTCTTCAATGTAACTTTTGAACGAGTGAATGGATTTCAAAAATTCTTACATCGTTTTACAGAGAATTTCAAACCCTTTCAAATAATGTATCACGGGGGGCTCTAATGTAATTTAAAATTTGACCGTAGAGGGCGCTGGAGTTGATCAAATCCCAGAAATTTTTACATCGTTGGGTTGGCAATTAAATTTGCTTTAAAATGATGCATCACAAGTGGGGGGTTACCATTTGAGATTTTGAAGTTGTGGTTAGTGGGGGTTAGGGGTTGCGTTGTGGAATTTCACCAACTGCGGATTAAAGTGCCCCCCTCGAAACAAAAATCGACCTGTCCGAGCAAATTTTTATATTTCGTTCCGTTCACGAGATATTAGGGGTGGAAACTTTTCGTTGGACCAGCCTGTATATGTTTCGACCTTACGGTCTTTATCAAGACATTCTTGATAAAGACCGTAAGGTCGAAACATATGTAGAAATACTAAATAAAATTTGTGAAATATTTAAAAACAAGTGTTTTCAATCTTACGTTTAAAAAATGTTTCACCAAGTGCCTACCGCTACCACAATCAATAATGTCTCTTTCATATATTCGAAGCTAATTGGCCGACAGTAACTAGTTGATGAAGGATGAGGGTTCTGCCATACTTTCTCTGAGGTCTCCGCATGAATTGCAATGGGTACTAGAGAGGCCATGAAGACAGATTCGTCACTTGAGTTTTCGTTGGTAAACACTTGTTTAAATCTATTGTTACCAGATGACCCATCGCACCCTCATTTAGAATGCATGGTGAAGGAATTTGTTTCATTTATTTGATTAATGGAGATACCTAGGAAAAGTCTTTCGGTAGTATGATCTAAAAGGGATTGTAACTTTATTTTAGCGCTACATTCTCCAATCTGAATTAATGGCGGATAGCACTCCTTCTTAGCTTCTAAAACCGTGTTATAATGTTGAAAAATATTTGCATTTTTTTCTTTACACTTAGCCCTCAAAAGATTATACTGATGTTTGGATAGCTTTGCGTCCACTAACAAAGCTAACGCTTCGTCTTTGGTAAAAGGAGAAGAAATTTCTTTAGCAACAGTACTCTTTTTGTACTCACTTGCTCCGTTTTCAATGATAATTTTCACCAGGTTGGCTTCTTCTCGTTTGCCGATTTCGACAAGCTTTTTGCACAAGAGTGATTGAATTTCCGGTAAAGTCAAATCAGCGAGTTCCTCGCAAATATTTTGAATTTTTCTACGCTTGCTTCTGGAAGAGCACTCTTCGAAAGCTTTTGCGGGTCTTCCTCCTCGCCTCCCTTCGTTTCTAGAATCAGGTTTCTCTTCATGACATTTTTCAAAACTTATTTCGTAGTTTTCTTCTAACCATTTGATATTTCTTTTATTGAAATATGCTTTATTGCGTTGCGCATCTCTCCACCTTTGCTTAAAACTGGGAATAAAATGTAGATCGAAGTCTTCTTTAATTAACTTTAATTTATCACCGGGCAAACAACAATTTTCTTTCATAGAATTTACTAAACGTTCTCCGCTTGACTCTCCACTGATAACTAGGTCACATAAAACACTTCTCCTAATTTTGAATTCCATATTCTTACAAACAATTTCACCGACAAAAAATATAACGAATTTTCAAAGAGAAATGTCAAACTGTCAAAGCCTGCTTGGTAACTTAAGTTTGTGAGGTAGTGTCGAGATCGTATCATGTCTTTTAAGGTGTTTCAATGGGCACGGGTATTTAATCCCGGATTGTTTTACTTAGTTCTTACTTTTGTATTAATATTTTTAAATATCAAGGGTCTTATTTTCCCATATACAGGCTGTTCCAACTTATCTCGGCACCATTGCTAACTTTGTTAATACTGAAGTTACAGAATCGGTAAAATTAACAAAGAATTGCATTTTTTTACGCTGATTACGATGGTGAAGTCAAAAAACAAGACAACTTCGCATTCGTGAAATAATCACCGAAACGATATTTTTTTTAAATGGAACAGCCCACATATTTTTGGTTTGTTGAAAAGGTATAATTCTAAACAGAAAAGTTCATATGCCTTATGTACTTTTAACGTCAAATTTACAGCCTGTCATAATTTTTCTATTGGCAAAAGATGGCTTTGGAAGTGATAAAAATTAATATTAGTTTATCTGGAGAGGTCAGAAAAATTTACATTTTTGCTAGTAATTTCTTGTCAATTTTAGTTTTACAGATTGCCTTTTTCTCGTGTCCAGTATTATTAATTAAAAGTTACATACTTTCTTACCCCGTTACATAGTTTACTTTTGTTTTTAGGAACATAATGCATATAAACTTTTTTGTTTAGAATTATGATACATTTTCAACAAACCGAATATATGTGGGATGTTCCATTTAAAAAATATCGTTTTGGTGATTATGTAAGGAATGCGAAGTTGTTTCGCTTTTTTGACTTCACCATCGTAATCAGCGTAAAAAATACAATTTTTTGCTAATTTAACCGATTCTCAGTATTAACAAAGTTAGCAATGGTGCAGAGATAAGTTGGAACACCCTGTATAGGGTAGCAGATAGTCGCACGTAAAATTCATCCAGGCTGACAAAATACAAGTCAGGCTTTCACCTCATGCCCATTTGTGGACAAGGGGCCTTGGGGGGTAAAAGTTATTTAAAGTTATGTAAACAAATAGATTTGAAACAGGAGCAATTTTTTTGCGCTATTCTTTTAATATAATTTGAATGGCATAGAAAAAATTCAGTATGCCATATTACATTACTCAATTTATGCTTTCTAAGGAATTTATCGTTTGTTGTCAGAATACTTGACTATTAGGGGGCAATAGACATCGCCCAACTCAGTGTTCAATTTTTGGTGACAGCACATTAAAATGGATTTCGTTTGGAAAAATAATAAACTAGTGGCAATCTGACCTCCAGATCTGTCTTCGAGGGCCGTTTAGATACAGTATAGCCAAGCTAGAGCAATGAGACTTGAAAAAAACTTCTTAAAAATCTTATTACTTTGGCCTGTTTTGGCCGCAATTTGTCAGAATTGAACCACTGTGCGCCGTGGGGTTTTCTAAGGAGGCTGCAAAGAAAGGATATTGATTAATGTTTTCCGCGTGACTCTAACAAAAGGGCGTAGTTTGAATTTACAATAAGGAAACCGGAAAATATCCTCTCGGATATGTCTTCAAAAGAAGCGTGTCCACGTTCACGGTAGCCTTTATGTGCTTACCAACGAGCTTATGGAGAGAAGGGAACTGGAGAAGTCCAAGTTATTCTCTGAATAAACGATTGCTCGCACTCCCTTATATCCTATCTCGGACGGCTCAGCATTTGTGGTTCTTTCCGCCAACTCCATCCCCAATGAACATCGCTGGGAACTCGAAGTCACAGGTTGTTTTATAAAGTGTTTATAGTGGTTCCAGTGATATATAATTTGGTAACATCAATTTATAAAATTACTAATTGGTGTTAGAAGCCTATAGCAGTTTTAAAAGATCACTACAAGTAGCTACTACCTCTGGATTTATAATTTGGTTACCGAAACATCATTACCACCGCCTTATAAAACCTCAAGTTTCTGCGTGTTTTTATAGTTGTCTTCACAGTTGCTCTAATAAATTGCTAAAACTTTAAGTGAGACCCTTATGTAACACCGGTGAAAAATAGTCACCATCGGACTTCACTTATGTAACTATAAGTTTCCAATACAACCCATATATAACATTTGCCTAGATCTTTTATGGAAACAACCTATATCCTATTGCATTTGACCTCTTTATTCATCTTTTATTTGTCATATTGTTCACAAATCTTAAAGGGGCGGCCGGTATATTGCTAATTTCCCACCCAGCGAGTGCAGCACACAGTGACAGCTTTTATGGCCGGGTTCTTCAGTTTGCACAAAAAAGGACATACCACTTTTTCAATTTCACGTTATAAATTTGAGGTTAAAACGCCGGAGGCGGTGACTGGAAGATTGAAGTTTTATAAGGTTGCTAGAAAGACTAACAATTATATATGACTTAAGGATTCTCCTATCACTTCGAAGCTGCAATGGCACTATCAGCAATTTTACAATACCAGAAGATATATTACGACAAACTTTTTGCCATCTTAGGACATACTCCTACCTTAAGTTATATTACCATCCCCAATGGTTATAGATAAAGTTTATAATGTCATCATAAATTTATGGAGCGGCTGCCATGTTTTGTTTAACTCCAGAAATATTAGGGGAGATCAGGACACATTTTGCCCAGAAAGAGAAATTATGTTAGCAAAATAGGAACTGCCCACCCAGTGATTTCGTTTTCAAGGATGTAGATTTTCGCCAAATAAAATGATTTAATTTAAAAAACCGAAAATGTGATTATAAGCAGCAGTAAAAGTCACTGTTTAAAGGAATTTTAACGCATACTTACATATTGTAGGTAGGTACATATATTTTGCTTATATACATACTGTTACACAATATAGTGATAATAATTATTGTGATTACAAAATATAGGTTTTTAACACAGTAGTGTTCGCATTAACACACTCTCCCCTACCAAACTATTTTTAACAATAGTAGGGTCATAAATTCTCTCCATTCTAAGGGCGCGTGAATTTTCAGTAGGCAGATCAACAAATTACACAGTAAAATTGTATTCGCTATAATGCTTTTACCCCCAGATTTCCATTTATTGCATTTTCCTTGTGTGAAAATTCACAACTAATATAATATAGCTGGTGTGATGGTGTCATTCACAAAGATGGTAGAACGGACAAACACCATTTCCTCTCCCGTAAATCAGAGCGAGAAACTACATAATAAAATAATGATGGTGGAGTTAGAAGAGAAACAAAGAGAAGAAGCAGCGGTAACAGGAACTTTTCGGTAACCGTAATAAATTTTGTTTTATAAGAGTAACCAAAGCATTCCGGTAACTGAATTTGGCAACTGATAACTTGTGCAGAATGGATATATAGCAAGTTATATAAGGGTTGCGGTTATATCTCCATGACCATTTATTATAAATATTTTAGTTTTATAGCGTTACCAGTTTTTGGTCACCGGGCCTCTTATACGATTCGCCACTTAAGCTCTTTAAGAGATATGTTGTGGTGACAGAAATGTTTTGAGTACTATTTGCAATGAACCTTAGTTTTTATTATTGGGTGATCGCAAAGTTGTGAACACCTTTATAAACCAAAAAATGTTCATTGGGTCTGTTGGTCCTCCAACACACTCAACCTAGTTTCTTATATGGAACCACTGAGAATCCTTGCTAACATCATGTATCATTGTTCTCTTGTTGTTGTAAGATGACCTGCTTCCTCAGAGATATTCACAGGACACGAAAGGGAGAGTTTAGATGGATTAATAGGAATCTAGGACTTAGGGAACCCCGCACGAGACAACCCTTAGAACAGGAATGGTGGTGGTTCGTCACATACCTCCCCCCCTTTCTCAGATCCTGAAACATGAAACTATATTACTATTTTAACAATGTTCAAAAACGCAAACATTAACTTCAATGGTCCCGAGGGATTTTTACCCAGCGGGGCCGACCCACAGTGGTTCAGAATCCAAAAAACGTGAACGAAATTCAGGTTTTCCAACTTTCGCGTAGGAAAGAGTAATTGATATATTTTATTCTTCATAATATTGGTCAACTTTAGGACAATCAAAGTATTCAATCGTATTGTTCGTGTAGTCACTACGCGACGTGCAAAACGAACATTTTTGCTGCGCTTTACGTTGCTGTTAAAAAGGGAAAGATCGCCAGCTTGTCGACAGAAGGAACTTATGATTTCCACAAGAACATTTTTATTACTGCTTATAGTGAACCTCTTTGTATCAAAATAGCCCACCAGGAAAGCAAATGTACATAGAGGGTTCTTTTCCTAACCCTCATTACGATTCCATTACATTTCTCAGACAAATTTCACAATTAAGGCTATACAAAATAGACGACAGCAGACGACGGTTTGTAATTAGTATCAGATATTTGCTTAGGGACTCAGGTAGGCAACTAAAACGATTTTGTCTGCGCGTACTTGTGCGAATGGCTTTAATGGGCTTTTAAGCGAATCATTGCACTCTCGTAAAATTGAAATTTTCAGTGCGTCTCTTGTATTCGAAGTGTTCGCAGCGATTTAAATAGTTCCATAGTGTTTTATCTTTCTTGTTATTGTTATAGTTATTGTTATATTTGCAATTTCGCTTGTTATTGCAAATTTTGTTGCAAATTTAATTGTGCAGTATGGTCCGAATTACGCGTCTGATGTTGCATGATCTGATGATGGAAAATCGAGATAAGTCTTTGGAAGATCGTAAAGTTAGTGTTTTGGACTTTTTAAAACAAAAATTTCAAACCAATGGTGATGAAGCCGCCACAGAACAACTTGAGACGTTCGCGCGAGAAAATCGTTTTTCGCCCCATATTCAAGAAAATGGATTGAAGTGAACCGGCATAATGATCGGTTCCTAGCTAAATTTGATTCTTGGCTGCGAGAAGAAATTCAGTTTCCTGAGATTGTTTTTCGTTGTCTTCCTGGTACATCTTCATCTCAGGTATCAGAATCAGAATCCAGTAAGTTTTAATTTACTATTTAATATAGACAAAATTTATTTTTTCCTATAATTTTAATAAGGTAAACGAGGCAGACTTCCAAAGCAATTTGAGGAGAGCAGTGATGCAGCGAAGCGCAGGAAGACTGCTGCTCTCAGGAAAGAAAAATCGAGCTCAGAGTTGGCTTTTGCCGCATCCATGAAATTGCGAGAAGAAGGAAAGGGTGCGGCTGCAAAGCTATTATCCGAAACAACTACTACCACTCCAGGACGAGCGATCAAAATTTTGACGAAGTGGAAGTCTTCTGAAAAAAAGATTTCCCCCTATTCGCCAGAAGAGGCATTAGCTCTTTTAATTTCTTTAAATTTAACAAAAAATCAGTACATAGTTTTGAGGCGATCGGCGAAATCTCGTGATTCTGATTTATATCCATCATACCATAAAGTTTTAGAAGTTAAAAAGCAATATTACCCCTCCCAAATTTTCATTGCTGAAAGTGATTGTAAAGTTTCTTTGCAAAAGTTACTTGATAAGACTTGCAGCAGTATTTTAAAGCTCATTACCGACCGAAGTAAAATGGAAAATCCTCTACAATTAATATGCAAGTGGGGATTTGATGGAAGCTCTGGGTTTTCAGCGTATAAACAAAAACGCGATGAAAAAGTGTTGCTAAGCACAGATGAAAGTCTCTTTGTCACATCACTAGTCCCTCTTCGGTTGATCAATAAGGAGACAGAAGAAATTGTGTGGAAAAATCCTCGACCTTGTTCAACAAAATTTTGTCGTCCTTTAAGAATACAATGGACAAAAGAATCTGCCGAAGTCTCCCGAGCTGAGGAAGCCGAAGTCACATCTGAAATCGATAAATTGGTACCTTTTATCTTAAAGACAGAAAAGGAAAATATACAGATTGACTATTCCTTACATTTGACTATGGTTGACGGTAAAGTGTGTAGTGCATTATCATCAACATCTAGCATGCGTTGTTATATATGTAACGCAACGATTTCGCAGATGAACGAAATCAAATCTCTTCGAACTCAACCAGCAAAACAATCCATGTTTAGATTTGGCCTTTCTGTATTGCACGCATACATCCGCTTTTTCGAATGTCTTTTGCATGTTTCATACAGACTGGAAATGAAGGTGTGGAAGGTGCCAAAGAACAAAAGAGAGCAATTTGAAGAAAGAAAGCGAAAAATTCAGTCTGAGTTTCATACAAGAATGGGATTAATTGTGGATATGCCCAAACAAGGTGCTGGAACTTCAAATGATGGAAATACGGCGAGAAGGTTCTTTTCCAACGCCAAATTATCTGGAGAAATTACTGGGATAGACCAGGAATTGATTAAAAATTTTGCAGTCATTCTGAAATGTATTAATAGTGGACTTGAAATCAAAATAGAAAAGTTTGAAGAGTATTCTCTGCGAACGGCTGAAAAATTTGTGTCCTTGTACGGGTGGTATTATATGCCACCCTCTGTTCACAAAATTTTAATACATGGAGCTAGCATCATTGATCAGGTCGTTGTGCCAATAGGCGAGCTCTCCGAAGAGGCACAAGAAGCCAAAAATAAAGATATTAAAAGGTACAGAGAACATCACACCAGGAAAGTGAACCGCCTCAAAATTAATGAAGATCTGTTTCACCGATTGATATTAAGCTCTGACCCGTTTTTAAGCTCGTTTTATGAGCAAGCAAAGCCAAAAAGAAAAATAGAACCCGAAGTTGCCGCTCTCGTGATTGTTCCTGAGGATCTCGAAATCGATGCAGACAAGGAAGAATTTCTGGAAGGAGAAACAGAGGACGAAGAATGTGAGAAAGAAGACGATGAGGAAGAAGAAGACGATGAGGAAGAGGAAGACGATTAAACGTTGTTTTGTGTTTGATGTCTCAATTAATGTGCCAGGCGAGTTCGAGTTCTAAATAAATATACGTTAGAAGTTGCTTAGGGGTATGATCATAGATCCAGTAATAACTCGAAAATATGTGATAATTTTACAGTCTTAGGTCCAAGTGTCCCCAAGTGCATTTCGAGTTAAGCAGTATCAATACACAGTATTAACTCCCAAAATAAGGTTGAGTTATGCATGAAACAGGATAATGACCAACAGATGTCGCCGGGTAATTGACTTTATAAATAAATCTTGTTTCATTGTTCAACCTTGGATATCGACGCTGCATAACAAAATACACGCTAGTTGCTCAGGTTGCTTATACCTTGGGGTAATTTAAGGGGCGTGGTCTCAATATCGCTCATCAGGGACAATTTACTTTATTTAGTAGAATTTATGGTAACCGTGGCATTAATCCGAACATTTGTCCGTTGACGTAATTTCCTAAACGGGATAGATTGTTTTTTATAAAGAGTGTCAGTCATGTCGGGGATCTCATCTAGGACCTGGTGGACCTCATCTAGGACCTGGGGGACTTCATCTAGCACCTGGGGGACCTTATCGAGGGCTTGAGTTAACTCATGGAGGAACTCGGTTACCTGTTCGAGGAACCTCCTGCAAGACCTCCAGGGAAATCTTAGAGGAACTCGGGGACCTCAGGCAGAGAGAGGACCTCCAGTGTACAAAAAGAAGAGCGGAATCTGTCCCCCAGTTCACACTCTTTTGTTGACAATCTTGTTCGGAATGTGCATAACCTTGAATCAGTCTAAAGACGTTTAGACCAGAGGCAGAGGAGGCTTATGTTGTGATGCGAAAGCGATTCAAAAGTGCAGCAATAAAAGTGACAATGGTGAAACGCGCCATTATAGTACATTTAAAAGTAAATTATTCTTTTCAGAGCTTACAAAAGTTTACAATAAAGTGTAATTTATAAATAATGTATTTTAAGGTTAGGATGCCATAATTGCGCGTTTGTGAAACTTGTTCATCTAAAAGAGCGGCACGTCAGCACTTTCAAATTTGCATTCGACAAAGACAGGGTCGTAGCCTTACGCGGTAGCGAGAAAATTAGGGCTCCAGTGTAGCCCGAATCCCTAATCAAGTCTAAAGGCGGCATTTCCGCACCCTGCTTCATAAAAGCGGCATTTCAGCACGCACAAATAAAGTCGATAAATTAGGCTGTCCTGAACAGGTACGTCTTATGCATCCTGCGACACAGCCCACTGGTTCTTAATATCGCATTCGAAAACAAACAAGCCCAAAAGCATAGAATTTGGTTCTTAAAACGGCAGTACAGTCCACCAATCTCGCGGCGAAACTTTCAAGGCCTGAGGCGGTCTTGATTACGCCATTCCGCGTTTACAAACCCTTTACTCGTTTGGGAGTCTTCCTAAAAGCATGGGGCGTAGCCCTACGCTGCAGTGAGGAAATCAGGGCTCCAGTATAGTCCGAATTCCTAATAAAGTCTGGGGTGCCAAAATGCCGCTTACCTGATTTGCGTGTCAGCTTTTCACTTATAAAGACGGCACTTCCGCACTCTCGCTTCATAAAAGCGGCATTTCACCACTCATGAATAAAGTCGAAAAATTGGGCTGTCCTGAATAGGCTGCAGCACAGACCATATTTTGTTAATATCGAACTCGAAAACACACGAGCCCAAAAGCATCGAATTTGGTTCTGAAAACGGCAGTCAGTCCACCAATCTCGCGGCAGAAACTTTCAAGGCCTGAGACCGTCTTGATTACGCCATTCCGCGTTTATAAACCCTTTACTCGTTTGGGCGTCTTCCTGAAAGCATGGGGCGTAGCCCCACGCTGTAGCGAGGAAATCAGGGCTCCAGTGCAGTCCGAATCCCTAAAAAGTCTGAGGTGCTAAAATGCCGCTTAGCTGAGTTGCGTGACACCTTTTCACTTATAAAGACGGCACTTCCGCACTCTGCTTCATAAAAGCGGCATTTCAGCACTCATGAATAAAGTCGAAAAATTGGGCTGTCCTGAACAGGCTGCAGCACAAACCACATTTTCTTAATATCGAACTCCAAAACACACGAACCCAAAAGCATCGAATTTGGTTCCTAATATGGCAGTACAGTCCACCGTTCCCGCATCAGAAACTTTCAAAGCCTGAGGCCGTCTTTTTTACGCCATTCCGCGTTTTACAGACCTTTCACTCGCTGGGTCGTCTTCGTAAAAGCATTGGGCGTAGCCCTACGTTTTAGCGATGAAATGAGGGCTAATAAAGTCTGAGGTGCCAAAATGCCGCTTAGCTGAGCTAAGTGGAATCTGTTCACTCATAAAGGCGGCATTTCCGCACTCTGCTTCATAAAAGCGGCATTTCAGCACCCATAAATAAAATCGATAAATTGGGCTGTCCTGAACAGGTACGTCTTATGCATCCTGCAGCACAGCCCACTCGTTCTTAATATCGCATTCGAAAACAAACGAGCCCAAAAGCATCGAAATTGGTTCTTAAAATGGCAGTACAGTCCACCAATCTCGCGGCAGAATCTTTCAGGGACAGAGGCCGTCTTGATTACACCATTCCGCGTTTACAAACCTTTCACTCCTTTGGGCGTCTTCGTGAAAGCCTGGGGCGTAGCCCTACGCTGTAGTGAGGAAATAAGAACTCCATTATACAGGGTATCCCTCGACGAGCGTCAGTTAACCGTATCTGGAGAACTGTTTCTAGCATCATCTTGAAAATTTGTGCACAGGGGTCTCAATTAATTCTGAATCGACGTAAAATATTTTTGTCAATGGCGCACTTCCGGTTATACCGGAAATAGGTACTAACTTCCTTATTTTAAATGGAACACCCTGTATATTATGATATTTTTGGATTCTACGTTTCATTCTAGGTAAATTTTTACTAAGAATTGCTATGCCAAAAATTAACCATTTTTAAGAAAATCAAGAATTTCGCTTTTGTATGCCAAGTGCAGGCCTAATTTCAAAAAGCTGTAGCAACCTTACAGTATGAAATGAGAAAACGATATTAATTTGGCATGAAGCCTATTGTAGGGTGTATCCGCCCCTGGACTCAAATTGGGTCAAATACATACAGGGCGTTCTCTGCAAATTTTTTAAACATCATCAAATTCATTGGACAGAAAGTCAATTTTTTCAAATGGAATGCACCAAATATTTTATGACACTTCGATGCAGAATTTAATTGTCTATCATTTTAGTCTACATGTTTGCCATATTTAAACAAACTGTGCCTGTGATATTTCTAAGTATTTGGAATTTGACCAAAATTTCATATTTAGCACGATTTAATAACCAAAGTTAGCTATGATTTTAGGAGCCTTTATTGTTCCTTATGGCTGCTCAAATGAAAATTTAAACGTATTTTAATCCTGTTTTAAAATATGAAATTTTGGTCCAATTCCAAATATTTACTTAGAAATATCACAAAAACTGTTTATTTAAATATGGCAAACATATAGACTAAAATGATAGACAATTAAATTCTGCATCGACGTGCCATAAGATAGTTGGGGCATTACATTTGAAAAAATTTACTTTTTGGCCAATGAAGTTGATGATGTTTAAGAATTTGCAGAGAACACCCTTGTATGTATTTCACCGAATTTGAGTCCAGGGGCGGATACACCCTGCATTAGTCTTCATGTCAAATTAATATATCGTTTTCTCATTTCATACTGTAAAGATGTTACAGTATTTTGAAGTTAGGCCTGCACTTGGCATAAAACAGCGAAATTCTTGATTTTCTCAAAAATGGTTGATTTTTGGCATAGCAATTCTTAGTAAAAATTTACCAAAAATGAAACGTGGAATCCAAAAATATCATAATATATAGGGTGTTCCATCTAAAATAAGGAAATTAGTACCTATTTCCGGTATAACCGGAAGTGCGCCATTGATGAAAATATTTTACGTTGATTCAAAATTAATTGAAACCCTTGTGTACAAATTTTCAAGATGATGCTAGAAACAGTTCTCCAGATACGGCTAACTGACGCTCGTCGAGGGATACCCTGTAGTCCGAATCCCTAATATAGTCTGGGTTGCCAAAATGCCGCTTAGCTGAGTTGCCTGGAATCTTTTCACTTATAAAGGCGGCATTTCAGCACTCACGAATAAAGTCGAAAAATTGGGCTGTCCTGAACAAGCTGCAGCACAGACCACATTTTCTTAATATCGAACTCTAAAACACGAGCCCAAAAGCATCGAATTTGGTTCCTAATATGGCAGTACAGTCCACCTATCCCGCATCAGAACTTTTCAAGGCCTGAGGCCGTCGTTTTTACCCCATTCCGCGTTTACAGACCTTTCATTCGCTGGGTCATATTCGTAAAAGCACTGGGCGTAGCCCCACGCTTTAGCGATGAAATTAGGGCTAATAAGGTCTGGGGTGCCAAAATGCCGCTTAGCTGAGCTAAGTGGAATCTGTTCACTCATAAAGGCGGCATTTCCGCACTCTGCTTCATAAAAGCGGCATTTCAGCACCCATAAATAAAGTCGATAAATTGGGCTGTCCTGAACAGGTACGTCTTATGCATCCTGCAGCACAGCCCACTGGTTCTTAATATCGCATTCGAAAACAAACGAGCCCAAAAGCATCGAATTTGGTTCTTAAAACGGCAGTACAGTCCACCAATCTCGTGGCAGAAACTTTCAAGGCCTGATTCCGTCTTGATTACGCCATTCCGCGTTTGCAAACCCTTTACTCCTTTGGGCGTCTTCCTGAAAGCATGGGGCGTAGCCCTACGCTGTAGTGAGGAAATCAGAGCTCCATTATAGTCCGAATAGTCTGGGTTGCCAAAATGCCGCTTAGCTGAGTTGCCTGGAATATTTTCACTTAGGAAGGCGGCATATCCGCACTCTGCTTCATAAAAGCGGCATTTCAGCACTCACGAATAAAGTCGAAAAATTGGGCTGTCCTGAATAGGCTGCAGCACAGGCCACATTTTCTTAGTATCGAACTCTAAAACACACGAGCCCAAAAGCATCGAATTTGGTTCCTAATATGGCAGTACAGTCCACCTTTCCCGCATCAGAACCTTTCAAGGACTGAGGCCGTCTTTTTTACGCCATTCCGCGTTTACAGACCTTTCACACCCTTGGGCGTCTTCGCAAAAGCATTGGGCGTAGCCCTACGCTTTAGCGATGAAATTATTGCTAATAAAGTCTGGGGTGCCAAAATGCCGCTTAGCTGAGCTAAGTGGAATGTCTTCACTCATAAAGGCGGCATTTCCGTACTCTGCTTCATAAAAGCGGCATTTCCGCACTCTGCTTCATAAAAGGGCCATTTCAGGACCCATAAATAAAGGCGATAAATTGGGCTGTCCTGAATAGGCTGCAGCACAGACCACATTTTCTTAACATCGAAGTCGAAAACACACGAGCCCAAACGCATCGAATTTGGTTCCTAATACGGCAGTACAGTCCACCGTTCCCGCATCAGAAACTTTCAAAGCCTGAGGCCGTTTTTTTACGCCATTTCGCGTTTACAGACCCTTCACTCGCTTGGGCGTCTTCGTAAAAGCATTTAGCAATGAAATTAGGGCTAATAAAGTCTGGGGTGCCAAAATGCCGCTTAGCTGATTTAAGTGGAATCTTCTCACTTATAAAGTCGGCATTTCCGCACTCTGCTTCATAAAAGCGGCATTTCAGCATCCATAAATAAAGTCGATAAATTGGGCTGTCCTGAACAGGTAAGTCTTATGCATCCTGCAGCACAGTCCACTGGTCCTTAATATCGCATTCGAAAGCACCCGAGCCCAAAAGCATCGAATTTGGTTCTTAAAACGGCAATACAGTCCACCAATCTCGCGGCAGAAACTTTCAAGGCCTGAGGCCGTCTTGATTAAGCCGTTCCGCGTTTACAAACCCTTTACTCGTTTGGGCGTCTTCCTGAAAGCATGGGGCGTAGCCCTACGCTATAGCGAGGAAATAAGGGCTCCAGTGCAGTCCGAATCCCCAAAAAGTCTGGGGTGCCAAAATGCCGCTTAGCTGAGTTGCGTGACATCTTTTCACTTATAAAGACGGCACTTCCGCACCCTACCTCATAAAAGCGGCATTTCCGCACTCTGCTTCATAAAGGCGGCATTTCCGCACCCATAAATAAAATCGATAAATTGGGCTGTCCCGAACAGGTAAGTCTTATGCATCCTGCAGCACAGCCCACTGGTTCTTAATATCGCATTCGAAAACACCCGAGCCCAAAAGCATAGAATTTCTTTCTTAAAACGCCAGTCCAGTCCACCAATCTCACGGCAGAATCTTTCAAGGCCTGAGGCCATCTTGATTGCGCCATTCCGCGTTTACAAACCCTTTACTCGATTGGGCGTCTTCCTGAAAGCATGTGGCGTAGCCCTACGCTGTAGCGAGGAAATCAGGGCTCCAGTGCAGTCCGAATCCCTAAAAAGTCTGGGGTGCCAAAATGCCGCTTAGCTGAGTTGCGTGACACCTTTTCACTTATAAAGACGGCACTTCCGCACTCTGCTTCATAAAAGCGGCATTTCAGCACTCACGAATAAAGACGAAAAATTGGGCTCTCCTGAATAGGCTGCAGCACAGACCACATTTTCTTAATATCGAACTCGAAAACACACGAACCCAAAAGCATCGAATTTGGTTCCTAATAAGGCAGTACGGTCCACCGGTTCCCGCATCAGAAACTTTCAAGGCCTGAGGCCGACTTTTTTACACCATTCCGCGTTTACAGACCCTTCACTCGCTTGGGCGTCTTCGTAAAAGCATTGGGCGTAACCCTACGCTTTAGCAATGAAATTAGGGCTAATAAAGTCTGGAGTGCCAAAATGCCGCTTAGCTGAGTTAAGTGGAATCTTCTCACTTATAAAGGCGGCATTTCCGCACTCTGCTTCATAAAAGCGGCATTTCAGCACCCATAAATAAAGTCGATAAATTGGGCTGTCCTGAACAGGTAAGTCTTATGCATCCTGCAGCACAGTCCACTGGTCCTTAATATCGCATTCGAAAGCACCCGAGCCCAAAAGCATCGAATTTGGTTCTTAAAATGGCAGTACAGTCCACCAATCTCGCGGCAGAAACTTTCAAGGCCTGAGGCCGTCTTGATTACGCCGTTCCGCGTTTACAAACCCTTTACTCGTTTGGGCGTCTTCCTGAAAGCATGGGGCGTAGCCCTACGCTATAGCGAGGAAATAAGGGCTCCAGTGCAGTCCGAATCCCCAAAAAGTCTGGGGTGCCAAAATGCCGCTTAGCTGAGTTGCGTGACATCTTTTCACTTATAAAGACGGCACTTCCGCACCCTACCTCATAAAAGCGGCATTTCAGCACTCATGAATAAAGTCGAAAAATTGGGCTGTCCTGAATAGGCTGCAGCACAGACCACATTTTCTTAATAAATCGAACTCGAAAACACACGAACCCAAAAGCATCGAATTTGGTTCCTAATAAGGCAGTACAGTCCACCGGTTCCCGCATCAGAAACTTTCAAGGCCTGAGGCCGACTTTTTTACGCCATTCCGCGTTTACAGACCCTTCACTCGCTTGGGCGTCTTCGTAAAAGCATTGGGCGTAACCCTACGCTTTAGCAATGAAATTAGGGCTAATAAAGTCTGGAGTGCCAAAATGCCGCTTAGCTGAGTTAAGTGGAATCTTCTCACTTATAAAGGCGGCATTTCCGCACTCTGCTTCATAAAAGCGGCATTTCAGCACCCATAAATAAAGTCGATAAATTGGGCTGTCCTGAACAGGTAAGTCTTATGCATCCTGCGGCACAGTCCACTGGTCCTTAATATCGCATTCGAAAGCACCCGAGCCCAAAAGCATCGAATTTGGTTCTTAAAACGGTAGTACAGTCCACCAATCTCGCGGCAGAAACTTTCAAGGCCTGAGGCCGTCTTGATTACGCCGTTCCGCGTTTACAAACCCTTTACTCGTTTGGGCGTCTTCCTGAAAGCATGGGGCGTAGCCCTACGCTATAGCGAGGAAATAAGGGCTCCAGTGCAGTCCGAATCCCCAAAAAGTCTGGGGTGCCAAAATGCCGCTTAGCTGAGTTAAGTGGAATCTTCTCACTTATAAAGGCGGCATTTCCGCACTCTGCTTCATAAAAGCGGCATTTCAGCACCCATAAATAAAGTCGATAAATTGGGCTGTCCTGAACAGGTAAGTCTTATGCATCCTGCGGCACAGTCCACTGGTCCTTAATATCGCATTCGAAAGCACCCGAGCCCAAAAGCATCGAATTTGGTTCTTAAAACGGCAGTACAGTCCACCAATCTCGCGGCAGAAACTTTCAAGGCCTGAGGCCGTCTTGATTACGCCGTTCCGCGTTTACAAACCCTTTACTCGTTTGGGCGTCTTCCTGAAAGCATGGGGCGTAGCCCTACGCTATAGCGAGGAAATAAGGGCTCCAGTGCAGTCCGAATCCCCAAAAAGTCTGGGGTGCCAAAATGCCGCTTAGCTGAGTTGCGTGACATCTTTTCACTTATAAAGACGGCACTTCCGCACCCTACCTCATAAAAGCGGCATTTCAGCACTCATGAATAAAGTCGAAAAATTGGGCTGTCCTGAATAGGCTGCAGCACAGACCACATTTTTTTAATAAATCGAACTCGAAAACACACGAACCCAAAAGCATCGAATTTGGTTCCTAATAAGGCAGTACAGTCCACCGGTTCCCGCATCAGAAACTTTCAAGGCCTGAGGCCGACTTTTTTACGCCATTCCGCGTTTACAGACCCTTCACTCGCTTGGGCGTCTTCGTAAAAGCATTGGGCGTAACCCTACGCTTTAGCAATGAAATTAGGGCTAATAAAGTCTGGAGTGCCAAAATGCCGCTTAGCTGAGTTAAGTGGAATCTTCTCACTTATAAAGGCGGCATTTCCGCACTCTGCTTCATAAAAGCGGCATTTCAGCACCCATAAATAAAGTCGATAAATTGGGCTGTCCTGAACAGGTAAGTCTTATGCATCCTGCGGCACAGTCCACTGGTCCTTAATATCGCATTCGAAAGCACCCGAGCCCAAAAGCATCGAATTTGGTTCTTAAAACGGCAGTACAGTCCACCAATCTCGCGGCAGAAACTTTCAAGGCCTGAGGCCGTCTTGATTACGCCGTTCCCGTTTACAAACCCTTTACTCGTTTGGGCGTCTTCCTGAAAGCATGGGGCGTAGCCCTACGCTATAGCGAGGAAATAAGGGCTCCAGTGCAGTCCGAATCCCCAAAAAGTCTGGGGTGCCAAAATGCCGCTTAGCTGAGTTGCGTGACATCTTTTCACTTATAAAGACGGCACTTCCGCACCCTACCTCATAAAAGCGGCATTTCAGCATTCATGAATAAAGTCGAAAAATTGGGCTGTCCTGAATAGGCTGCAGCACAGACCACATTTTCTTAATATCGAACTCGAAAACACACGAACCCAAAAGCATCGAATTTGGTTCCTAATAAGGCAGTACAGTCCACCGGTTCCCGCATCAGAAACTTTCAAGGCCTGAGGCCGACTTTTTTACGCCATTCCGCGTTTACAGACCCTTCACTCGCTTGGGCGTCTTCGTAAAAGCATTGGGCGTAACCCTACGCTTTAGCAATGAAATTAGGGCTAATAAAGTCTGGAGTGCCAAAATGCCGCTTAGCTGAGTTAAGTGGAATCTTCTCACTTATAAAGGCGGCATTTCCGCACTCTGCTTCATAAAAGCGGCATTTCAGCACCCATAAATAAAGTCGATAAATTGGGCTGTCCTGAACAGGTAAGTCTTATGCATCCTGCGGCACAGTCCACTGGTCCTTAATATCGCATTCGAAAGCACCCGAGCCCAAAAGCATCGAATTTAGTTCTTAAAACGGTAGTTTCAAGGCCTGAGGCCGACTTTTTTACGCCATTCCGCGTTTACAGACCCTTCAATCGCTTGGGCGTCTTCGTAAAAGCATTGGGCGTAACCCTACGCTTTAGCAATGAAATTAGGGCTAATAAAGTCTGGAGTGCCAAAATGCCGCTTAGCTGAGTTAAGTGGAATCTTCTCATTTATAAAGGCGGCATTTCCGCACTCTGCTTCATAAAAGCGGCATTTCAGCATTCATGAATTAAGTCGAAAAATTGGGCTGTCCTGAATAGGCTGCAGCACAGACTACATTTTCTTAATATCGAACTCGAAAACACACGAACCCAAAAGCATCGAATTTGGTTCCTAATATGGCAGTACAGTCCACCTTTCCCGCATCAGAACCTTTCAAGGACTGAGGCCGTCTTTTTTACGCCATTCCGCGTTTACAGACCCTTCACTCGCTTGGGCGTAGCCCTACGCTTTAACAATGAAATCAGGGCTAATAAAGTCTGGAGTGTCAAAATGCCGCTTAGCTGAGCTGCGTGGAATCTTTTCACTTATAATGGCGGCATTTCCGCACTCTGCTTCCTAAAAGCGGCATTTCAGCACTCACGAATAAAGTCGAAAAATTGGGCAGTCCTAAATAGGCTGCAGCACAGACCACATTTTCTTAATATCGAACTCTAAAACACACGAGCCCAATATCATCGAATTTGGTTCCTGATATGGCAGTACAGTCCACCTTTCCCGCATCAGAACCTTTCAAGGCCTGAGGCCGTCTTTTTTACGCCATTCCGCGTTTACAGACCTTTCACTCTTTGGGTCGTCTTCGTAAAACATTGGGCGTAGCCCTACGCTTTAGCGATTAAATTAGGGCTAACAAAGTCTGGAGTGCCAAAATGCCGCTTAGCTGAGCTAAGTGGAATCTTTTCACTTATAAAGGCGGCATTTCCGCACTCTGCTTCATAAAGGCGGCATTTCCGCACCCATAAATAAAATCGATAAATTGGGCTGTCCCGAACAGGTAAGTCTTATCTTAAAACGCCAGTCCAGTCCACCAATCTCACGGCAGAATCTTTCAAGGCCTGAGGCCATCTTGATTGCGCCATTCCGCGTTTACAAACCCTTTACTCGATTGGGCGTCTTCCTGAAAGCATGTGGCGTAGCCCTACGCTGTAGCGAGGAAATCAGGGCTCCAGTGCAGCCCGAATCCCTAAAAAGTCTGGGGTGCCAAAATGCCGCTTAGCTGAGTTGCGTGACACCTTTTCACTTATAAAGACGGCACTTCCGCACTCTGCTTCATAAAAGCGGCATTTCAGCACCCATAAATAAAGTTGATAAATTGGGCTGTCCTGAACAGGTACGTTTTATGCACCCTTCAGCACAGTCCACTGGTTCTTAATATCGAATTCGAAAACACCCGAGCCCAAAAGCATCGCATTTGGTTCTTAAAACGGCAGTACAGTCCACCAAACTGGCGGCAGAAACTTTCAAGGCCTGAGGCCGTTTTGATTACGCCATTCCGCACTTACAAACCCTTTACTCCTTTGGGCGTCTTGCTAAAAGCATGGGGCGTAGCCCTACGCTGTGGTGAGGAAATCAGAGCTCCATTATAGTCCGAATCCCTAATATAGTCTGGGTTGCCAAAGTGCCGCTTAGCTGCTGAGTTGCATGGAATCTTTTCACTTATAAAGGCGGCATTTCCGCACTCTGCTTCATAAAAGCGGCATTTCAGCACTCACGAATAAAGACGAAAAATTGGGCTCTCCTGAATAGGCTGCAGCACAGACCACATTTTCTTAATATCGAACTCGAAAACACACGAACCCAAAAGCATCGAATTTGGTTCCTAATAAGGCAGTACAGTCCACCGGTTCCCGCATCAGAAACTTTCAAGGCCTGAGGCCGACTTTTTTACACCATTCCGCGTTTACAGACCCTTCACTCGCTTGGGCGTCTTCGTAAAAGCATTGGGCGTAACCCTACGCTTTAGCAATGAAATTAGGGCTAATAAAGTCTGGAGTGCCAAAATGCCGCTTAGCTGAGTTAAGTGGAATCTTCTCACTTATAAAGGCGGCATTTCCGCACTCTGCTTCATAAAAGCGGCATTTCAGCACCCATAAATAAAGTCGATAAATTGGGCTGTCCTAAACAGGTAAGTCTTATGCATCCTGCAGCACAGTCCACTGGTCCTTAATATCGCATTCGAAAGCACCCGAGCCCAAAAGCATCGAATTTGGTTCTTAAAACGGCAGTACAGTCCACCAATCTCGCGGCAGAAACTTTCAAGGCCTGAGGCCGTCTTGATTACGCCGTTCCGCGTTTACAAACCCTTTACTCGTTTGGGCGTCTTCCTGAAAGCATGGGGCGTAGCCCTACGCTATAGCGAGGAAATAAGGGCTCCAGTGCAGTCCGAATCCCCAAAAAGTCTGGGGTGCCAAAATGCCTCTTAGCTGAGTTGCGTGACATCTTTTCACTTATAAAGACGGCACTTCCGCACCCTACCTCATAAAAGCGGCATTTCAGCACTCATGCATAAAGTCGAAAAATTGGGCTGTCCTGAATAGGCTGCAGCACAGACCACATTTTCTTAATAAATCGAACTCGAAAACACACGAACCCAAAAGCATCGAATTTGGTTCCTAATAAGGCAGTACAGTCCACCGGTTCCCGCATCAGAAACTTTCAAGGCCTGAGGCCGACTTTTTTACGCCATTCCGCGTTTACAGACCCTTCACTCGCTTGGGCGTCTTCGTAAAAGCATTGGGCGTAACCCTACGCTTTAGCAATGAAATTAGGGCTAATAAAGTCTGGAGTGCCAAAATGCCGCTTAGCTGAGTTAAGTGGAATCTTCTCACTTATAAAGGCGGCATTTCCGCAATCTGCTTCATAAAAGCGACATTTCAGCACCCATAAATAAAGTCGATAAATTGGGCTGTCCTGAACAGGTGGGCTGTCCTGAACAGGTAAGTCCTATGCATCCTGCGGCACAGTCCACTGGTCCTTAATATCGCATTCGAAAGCACCCGAGCCCAAAAGCATCGAATTTGGTTCTTAAAACGGCAGTACAGTCCACCAATCTCGCGGCAGAAACTTTCAAGGCCTGAGGCCGTCTTGATTACGCCGTTCCGCGTTTACAAACCCTTTACTCGTTTGGGCGTCTTCCTGAAAGCATGGGGCGTAGCCCTACGCTATAGCGAGGAAATAAGGGCTCCAGTGCAGTCCGAATCCCCAAAAAGTCTGGGGTGCCAAAATGCCGCTTAGCTGAGTTGCGTGACATCTTTTCACTTATAAAGACGGCACTTCCGCACCCTACCTCATAAAAGCGGCATTTCAGCATTCACGAATAAAGTCGAAAAATTGGGCTGTCCTGAATAGGCTGCAGCACAGACCACATTTTCTTAATATCGAACTCGAAAACACACGAACCCAAAAGCATCGAATTTGGTTCCTAATAAGGCAGTACAGTCCACCGGTTCCCGCATCAGAAACTTTCAAGGCCTGAGGCCGACTTTTTTACACCATTCCGCGTTTACAGACCCTTCACTCGCTTGGGCGTCTTCGTAAAAGCATTGGGCGTAACCCTACGCTTTAGCAATGAAATTGGGGCTAATAAAGTCTGGAGTGCCAAAATGCCGCTTAGATGAGTTAAGTGGAATCTTCTCACTTATAAAGGCGGCATTTCCGCACTCTGCTTCATAAAAGCGGCATTTCAGCACCCATAAATAAAGTCGATAAATTGGGCTGTCCTGAACAGGTAAGTCTTATGCATCCTGCGGCACAGTCCACTGGTCCTTAATATCGCATTCGAAAGCACCCGAGCCCAAAAGCATCGAATTTAGTTCTTAAAACGGTAGTACAGTCCACCAATCTCGCGGCAGAAACTTTCAAGGCCTGAGGTCGTCTTGATTACGCCGTTCCGCGTTTACAAACCCTTTACTCGTTTGGGCGTCTTCCTGAAAGCATGGGGCGTAGCCCTACGCTATAGCGAGGAAATAAGGGCTCCAGTGCAGTCCGAATCCCCAAAAAGTCTGGGGTGCCAAAATGCCGCTTAGCTGACTTGCGTGACATCTTTTCACTTATAAAGACGGCACTTCCGCACCCTACCTCATAAAAGCGGCATTTCAGCACTCATGAATAAAGTCGAAAAATTGGGCTGTCCTGAATAGGCTGCAGCACAGACCACATTTTCTTAATAAATCGAACTCGAAAACACACGAACCCAAAAGCATCGAATTTGGTTCCTAATAAGGCAGTACAGTCCACCGGTTCCCGCATCAGAAACTTTCAAGGCCTGAGGCCGACTTTTTTACGCCATTCCGCGTTTACAGACCCTTCACTCGCTTGGGCGTCTTCGTAAAAGCATTGGGCGTAACCCTACGCTTTAGCAATGAAATTAGGGCTAATAAAGTCTGGAGTGCCAAAATGCCGCTTAGCTGAGTTAAGTGGAATCTTCTCACTTATAAAGGCGGCATTTCCGCACTCTGCTTCATAAAAGCGGCATTTCAGCACCCATAAATAAAGTCGATAAATTGGGCTGTCCTGAATAGGTAAGTCTTATGCATCCTGCGGCACAGTCCACTGGTCCTTAATATCGCATTCGAAAGCACCCGAGCCCAAAAGCATCGAATTTGGTTCTTAAAACGGCAGTACAGTCCACCAATCTCGCGGCAGAAACTTTCAAGGCCTGAGGCCGTCTTGATTACGCCGTTCCGCGTTTACAAACCCTTTACTCGTTTGGGCGTCTTCCTGAAAGCATGGGGCGTAGCCCTACGCTATAGCGAGGAAATAAGGGCTCCAGTGCAGTCCGAATCCCCAAAAAGTCTGGGGTGCCAAAATGCCGCTTAGCTGAGTTGCGTGACATCTTTTCACTTATAAAGACGGCACTTCCGCACCCTACCTCATAAAAGCGGCATTTCAGCACTCATGAATAAAGTCGAAAAATTGGGCTGTCCTGAATAGGCTGCAGCACAGACCACATTTTCTTAATAAATCGAACTCGAAAACACACGAACCCAAAAGCATCGAATTTGGTTCCTAATAAGGCAGTACAGTCCACCGGTTCCCGCATCAGAAACTTTCAAGGCCTGAGGCCGACTTTTTTACGCCATTCCGCGTTTACAGACCCTTCACTCGCTTGGGCGTCTTCGTAAAAGTATTGGGCGTAACCCTACGCTTTAGCAATGAAATTAGAGCTAATAAAGTCTGGAGTGCCAAAATGCCGCTTAGCTGAGTTAAGTGGAATCTTCTCACTTATAAAGGCGGCATTTCCGCACTCTGCTTCATAAAAGCGGCATTTCAGCACCCATAAATAAAGTCGATAAATTGGGCTGTCCTGAACAGGTAAGTCTTATGCATCCTGCGGCACAGTCCACTGGTCCTTAATATCGCATTCGAAAGCACCCGAGCCCAAAAGCATCGAATTTGGTTCTTAAAACGGCAGTACAGTCCACCAATCTCGCGGCAGAAACTTTCAAGGCCTGAGGCCGTCTTGATTACGCCGTTCCGCGTTTACAAACCCTTTACTCGTTTGGGCGTCTTCCTGAAAGCATGGGGCGTAGCCCTACGCTATAGCGAGGAAATAAGGGCTCCAGTGCAGTCCGAATCCCCAAAAAGTCTGGGGTGCCAAAATGCCGCTTAGCTGAGTTGCGTGACATCTTTTCACTTATAAAGACGGCACTTCCGCACCCTACCTCATAAAAGCGGCATTTCAGCACTCATGAATAAAGTCGAAAAATTGGGCTGTCCTGAATAGGCTGCAGCACAGACCACATTTTCTTAATATCGAACTCGAAAACACACGAACCCAAAAGCATCGAATTTGGTTCCTAATAAGGCAGTACAGTCCACCGGTTCCCGCATCAGAAACTTTCAAGGCCTGAGGCCGACTTTTTTACGCCATTCCGCGTTTACAGACCCTTCACTCGCTTGGGCGTCTTCGTAAAAGCATTGGGCGTAACCCTACGCTTTAGCAATGAAATTAGGGCTAATAAAGTCTGGAGTGCCAAAATGCCGCTTAGCTGAGTTAAGTGGAATCTTCTCACTTATAAAGGCGGCATTTCCGCACTCTGCTTCATAAAAGCGGCATTTCAGCACCCATAAATAAAGTCGATAAATTGGGCTGTCCTGAATAGGTAAGTCTTATGCATCCTGCGGCACAGTCCACTGGTCCTTAATATCGCATTCGAAAGCACCCGAGCCCAAAAGCATCGAATTTAGTTCTTAAAACGGTAGTACAGTCCACCAATCTCGCGGCAGAAACTTTCAAGGCCTGAGGCCGTCTTGATTACGCCGTTCCGCGTTTACAAACCCTTTACTCGTTTGGGCGTCTTCCTGAAAGCATGGGGCGTAGCCCTACGCTATAGCGAGGAAATAAGGGCTCCAGTGCAGTCCGAATCCCCAAAAAGTCTGGGGTGCCAAAATGCCGCTTAGCTGAGTTAAGTGGAATCTTCTCACTTATAAAGGCGGCATTTCCGCACTCTGCTTCATAAAAGCGGCATTTCAGCACCCATAAATAAAGTCGATAAATTGGGCTGTCCTGAACAGGTAAGTCTTATGCATCCTGCGGCACAGTCCTCTGGTCCTTAATATCGCATTCGAAAGCACCCGAGCCCAAAAGCATCGAATTTGGTTCTTAAAACGGCAGTACAGTCCACCAATCTCGCGGCAGAAACTTTCAAGGCCTGAGGCCGTCTTGATTACGCCGTTCCGCGTTTACAAACCCTTTACTCGTTTGGGCGTCTTCCTGAAAGCATGGGGCGTAGCCCTACGCTATAGCGAGGAAATAAGGGCTCCAGTGCAGTCCGAATCCCCAAAAAGTCTGGGGTGCCAAAATGCCGCTTAGCTGAGTTGCGTGACATCTTTTCACTTATAAAGACGGCACTTCCGCACCCTACCTCATAAAAGCGGCATTTCAGCACTCATGAATAAAGTCGAAAAATTGGGCTGTCCTGAATAGGCTGCAGCACAGACCACATTTTCTTAATAAATCGAACTCGAAAACGCACGAACCCAAAAGCATCGAATTTGGTTCCTAATAAGGCAGTACAGTCCACCGGTTCCCGCATCAGAAACTTTCAAGGCCTGAGGCCGACTTTTTTACGCCATTCCGCGTTTACAGACCCTTCACTCGCTTGGGCGTCTTCGTAAAAGCATTGGGCGTAACCCTACGCTTTAGCAATGAAATTAGGGCTAATAAAGTCTGGAGTGCCAAAATGCCGCTTAGCTGAGTTAAGTGGAATCTTCTCACTTATAAAGGCGGCATTTCCGCACTCTGCTTCATAAAAGCGGCATTTCAGCACCCATAAATAAAGTCGATAAATTGGGCTGTCCTGAACAGGTGGGCTGTCCTGAACAGGTAAGTCCTATGCATCCTGCGGCACAGTCCACTGGTCCTTAATATCGCATTCGAAAGCACCCGAGCCCAAAAGCATCGAATTTGGTTCTTAAAACGGCAGTACAGTCCACCAATCTCGCGGCAGAAACTTTCAAGGCCTGAGGCCGTCTTGATTACGCCGTTCCCGTTTACAAACCCTTTACTCGTTTGGGCGTCTTCCTGAAAGCATGGGGCGTAGCCCTACGCTATAGCGAGGAAATAAGGGCTCCAGTGCAGTCCGAATCCCCAAAAAGTCTGGGGTGCCAAAATGCCGCTTAGCTGAGTTGCGTGACATCTTTTCACTTATAAAGACGGCACTTCCGCACCCTACCTCATAAAAGCGGCGTTTCAGCATTCATGAATAAAGTCGAAAAATTGGGCTGTCCTGAATAGGCTGCAGCACAGACCACATTTTCTTAATATCGAACTCGAAAACACACGAACCCAAAAGCATCGAATTTGGTTCCTAATAAGGCAGTACAGTCCACCGGTTCCCGCATCAGAAACTTTCAAGGCCTGAGGCCGACTTTTTTACGCCATTCCGCGTTTACAGACCCTTCACTCGCTTGGGCGTCTTCGTAAAAGCATTGGGCGTAACCCTACGCTTTAGCAATGAAATTAGGGCTAATAAAGTCTGGAGTGCCAAAATGCCGCTTAGCTGAGTTAAGTGGAATCTTCTCACTTATAAAGGCGGCATTTCCGCACTCTGCTTCATAAAAGCGGCATTTCAGCACCCATAAATAAAGTCGATAAATTGGGCTGTCCTGAACAGGTAAGTCTTATGCATCCTGCGGCACAGTCCACTGGTCCTTAATATCGCATTCGAAAGCACCCGAGCCCAAAAGCATCGAATTTAGTTCTTAAAACGGTAGTACAGTCCACCAATCTCGCGGCAGAAACTTTCAAGGCCTGAGGCCGTCTTGATTACGCCGTTCCGCGTTTACAAACCCTTTACTCGTTTGGGCGTCTTCCTGAAAGCATGGGGCGTAGCCCTACGCTATAGCGAGGAAATAAGGGCTCCAGTGCAGTCCGAATCCCCAAAAAGTCTGGGGTGCCAAAATGCCGCTTAGCTGAGTTGCGTGACATCTTTTCACTTATAAAGACGGCACTTCCGCACCCTACCTCATAAAAGCGGCATTTCAGCACTCATGAATAAAGTCGAAAAATTGGGCTGTCCTGAATAGGCTGCAGCACAGACCACATTTTCTTAATAAATCGAACTCAAAAACACACGAACCCAAAAGCATCGAATTTGGTTCCTAATAAGGCAGTACAGTCCACCGGTTCCCGCATCAGAAACTTTCAAGGCCTGAGGCCGACTTTTTTACGCCATTCCGCGTTTACAGACCCTTCACTCGCTTGGGCGTCTTCGTAAAAGCATTGGGCGTAACCCTACGCTTTAGCAATGAAATTAGGGCTAATAAAGTCTGGAGTGCCAAAATGCCGCTTAGCTGAGTTAAGTGGAATCTTCTCACTTATAAAGGCGGCATTTCCGCACTCTGCTTCATAAAAGCGGCATTTCAGCACCCATAAATAAAGTCGATAAATTGGGCTGTCCTGAACAGGTAAGTCTTATGCATCCTGCGGCACAGTCCACTGGTCCTTAATATCGCATTCGAAAGCACCCGAGCCCAAAAGCATCGAATTTAGTTCTTAAAACGGTAGTACAGTCCACCAATCTCGCGGCAGAAACTTTCAAGGCCTGAGGCCGTCTTGATTACGCCGTTCCGCGTTTACAAACCCTTTACTCGTTTGGGCGTCTTCCTGAAAGCATGGGGCGTAGCCCTACGCTATAGCGAGGAAATAAGGGCTCCAGTGCAGTCCGAATCCCCAAAAAGTCTGGGGTGCCAAAATGCCGCTTAGCTGAGTTGCGTGACATCTTTTCACTTATAAAGACGGCACTTCCGCACCCTACCTCATAAAAGCGGCATTTCAGCACTCATGAATAAAGTCGAAAAATTGGGCTGTCCTGAATAGGCTGCAGCACAGACCACATTTTCTTAATAAATCGAACTCAAAAACACACGAACCCAAAAGCATCGAATTTGGTTCCTAATAAGGCAGTACAGTCCACCGGTTCCCGCATCAGAAACTTTCAAGGCCTGAGGCCGACTTTTTTACGCCATTCCGCGTTTACAGACCCTTCACTCGCTTGGGCGTCTTCGTAAAAGCATTGGGCGTAACCCTACGCTTTAGCAATGAAATTAGGGCTAATAAAGTCTGGAGTGCCAAAATGCCGCTTAGCTGAGTTAAGTGGAATCTTCTCACTTATAAAGGCGGCATTTCCGCACTCTGCTTCATAAAAGCGGCATTTCAGCACCCATAAATAAAGTCGATAAATTGGGCTGTCCTGAATAGGTAAGTCTTATGCATCCTGCGGCACAGTCCACTGGTCCTTAATATCGCATTCGAAAGCACCCGAGCCCAAAAGCATCGAATTTGGTTCTTAAAACGGCAGTACAGTCCACCAATCTCGCGGCAGAAACTTTCAAGGCCTGAGGCCGTCTTGATTACGCCGTTCCGCGTTTACAAACCCTTTACTCGTTTGGGCGTCTTCCTGAAAGCATGGGGCGTAGCCCTACGCTATAGCGAGGAAATAAGGGCTCCAGTGCAGTCCGAATCCCCAAAAAGTCTGGGGTGCCAAAATGCCGCTTAGCTGAGTTGCGTGACATCTTTTCACTTATAAAGACGGCACTTCCGCACCCTACCTCATAAAAGCGGCATTTCAGCACTCATGAATAAAGTCGAAAAATTGGGCTGTCCTGAATAGGCTGCAGCACAGACCACATTTTCTTAATAAATCGAACTCGAAAACGCACGAACCCAAAAGCATCGAATTTGGTTCCTAATAAGGCAGTACAGTCCACCGGTTCCCGCATCAGAAACTTTCAAGGCCTGAGGCCGACTTTTTTACGCCATTCCGCGTTTACAGACCCTTCACTCGCTTGGGCGTCTTCGTAAAAGCATTGGGCGTAACCCTACGCTTTAGCAATGAAATTAGGGCTAATAAAGTCTGGAGTGCCAAAATGCCGCTTAGCTGAGTTAAGTGGAATCTTCTCACTTATAAAGGCGGCATTTCCGCACTCTGCTTCATAAAAGCGGCATTTCAGCACCCATAAATAAAGTCGATAAATTGGGCTGTCCTGAACAGGTAAGTCTTATGCATCCTGCGGCACAGTCCACTGGTCCTTAATATCGCATTCGAAAGCACCCGAGCCCAAAAGCATCGAATTTAGTTCTTAAAACGGTAGTACAGTCCACCAATCTCGCGGCAGAAACTTTCAAGGCCTGAGGCCGTCTTGATTACGCCGTTCCGCGTTTACAAACCCTTTACTCGTTTGGGCGTCTTCCTGAAAGCATGGGGCGTAGCCCTACGCTATAGCGAGGAAATAAGGGCTCCAGTGCAGTCCGAATCCCCAAAAAGTCTGGGGTGCCAAAATGCCGCTTAGCTGAGTTGCGTGACATCTTTTCACTTATAAAGACGGCACTTCCGCACCCTACCTCATAAAAGCGGCATTTCAGCACTCATGAATAAAGTCGAAAAATTGGGCTGTCCTGAATAGGCTGCAGCACAGACCACATTTTCTTAATAAATCGAACTCGAAAACGCACGAACCCAAAAGCATCGAATTTGGTTCCTAATAAGGCAGTACAGTCCACCGGTTCCCGCATCAGAAACTTTCAAGGCCTGAGGCCGACTTTTTTACGCCATTCCGCGTTTACAGACCCTTCACTCGCTTGGGCGTCTTCGTAAAAGCATTGGGCGTAACCCTACGCTTCAGCAATGAAATTAGGGCTAATAAAGTCTGGAGTGCCAAAATGCCGCTTAGCTGAGTTAAGTGGAATCTTCTCACTTATAAAGGCGGCATTTCCGCACTCTGCTTCATAAAAGCGGCATTTCAGCACCCATAAATAAAGTCGATAAATTGGGCTGTCCTGAATAGGTAAGTCTTATGCATCCTGCGGCACAGTCCACTGGTCCTTAATATCGCATTCGAAAGCACCCGAGCCCAAAAGCATCGAATTTGGTTCTTAAAACGGCAGTACAGTCCACCAATCTCGCGGCAGAAACTTTCAAGGCCTGAGGCCGTCTTGATTACGCCGTTCCGCGTTTACAAACCCTTTACTCGTTTGGGCGTCTTCCTGAAAGCATGGGGCGTAGCCCTACGCTATAGCGAGGAAATAAGGGCTCCAGTGCAGTCCGAATCCCCAAAAAGTCTGGGGTGCCAAAATGCCGCTTAGCTGAGTTAAGTGGAATCTTCTCACTTATAAAGGCGGCATTTCCGCACTCTGCTTCATAAAAGCGGCATTTCAGCACCCATAAATAAAGTCGATAAATTGGGCTGTCCTGAATAGGTAAGTCTTATGCATCCTGCGGCACAGTCCACTGGTCCTTAATATCGCATTCGAAAGCACCCGAGCCCAAAAGCATCGAATTTGGTTCTTAAAACGGCAGTACAGTCCACCAATCTCGCGGCAGAATCTTTCAATGCCTGAGACCGTCTTGATTACGCCATTCCGCGTTTATAAACCCTTTACTCGTTTGGGCGTCTTCCTGAAAGCATGGGGCGTAGCCCCACGCTGTAGCGAGGAAATCAGGGCTCCAGTGCAGTCCGAATCCCTAAAAAGTCTGAGGTGCTAAAATGCCGCTTAGCTGAGTTGCGTGACACCTTTTCACTTATAAAGACGGCACTTCCGCACTCTGCTTCATAAAAGCGGCATTTCAGCACTCACGAATAAAATCGAAAAATTGGGCTGTATTGAATATGCTGCAGCACAGACCACATTTTCTTAATATCGAACTCTAAAACACACGAGCCCAATAGCATCGAATTTGGTTCCTAATATGGTAGTTCAGTCCACCTTTCCCGTATCAGAACCTTTCAAGGCCTGAGGCCGTCTTTTTTGCGCCATTCCGCGTTTACAGACCTTTCACTCGCTCGGTCGTCTTCGTAAAACAATGGGCGTAGCCCTACGCTTTAGCGATTAAATTAGGGCTAACAAAGTCTGGAGTGCCAAAATGCCGCTTAGCTGACTTGCCTGACAGCTTTTCGCTTATAAAAACGGCACTTCCGCACTCTGCTTCATAAAAGCGGCATTTCAGCACCCATAAATAAAGTCGATAAATTGGGCTGTCCTGAACAGATACGTCTTATGCATCCTGCAGCACAGCCCACTGGTTCTTAATATCGAATTCGAAAACACCCGAGCCCAAAAGCATCGAATTTGGTTCTTAAAACGGCAGTACAGTCCACCAATCTCACGGCAGAATCTTTCAAAGCCTGAGGTCGTCTTGATTACGCCATTCCGCGTTTACAAACCCTTTACTCGTTTGGGCGTCTTCCTGAAAGCATGGGGCGTAGCCCCAGGCTGTAGCGAGGAAATCAGGGCTCCAGTGCAGTCCGAATCCCTAAAAAGTCTGAGGTGCCAAAATGCCGCTTAGCTGAGTTGCGTGACACATTTTCACTTATAATGACGGCACTTCCGCACTCCGTTTCATAAAAGCGGCATTTCAGCACTCATGAATAAAGTCGAAAAATTGGGCTGTCCTGAACAGGCTGCAGCACAGACCACATTTTCTTAATATCGAACTCTAAAACACACGGGCCCAAAAGCATCGAATTTGGTTCCTAATACGGCAGTACAGTCCACCTTTCCCGCATCAGAACCTTTCAAAGCCTGAGGCCGTCTTTTTAACGCCATTCCGCGTTTACAGACCTTTCTCTCGCCTTGGCGTCTTCGTAAAAGCATTGGGCCTAGCCCAACGCTTTAGCGATGAAATTAGGGCTAATAAAGTCTGGAGTGCCAAAATGCCGCTTAGCTGAGCTAAGTGGAATCTCTTCACTCATAAAGGCGGCATTTCCGCACTCTGCTTCATAAAAACGGCATTTCAGCACCCATAAATAAAGTCGATTAATTGGGCTGTCCTGAACAGGTAAGGCTTATGCATCCTGCAGCACAGCCCACTGGTCCTTAATATCGCAATCGAAAACATCCGAGCCCAAAAGCATCGAATTTGTTTCTTAAAACGCCAGTACAGTCCACCAATCTCGCGGCAGAATCTGTCAAGGCCTGAGGCCGTCTTGATTTCGCCATTCCGCGTTTACAAACCCTTTACTCGTTTGGGCGTCTTCCTGAAAGTATGGGGCGTAGCCCTACGCTGTAGCGAAGAAATCAGGGCTCCAGTGCAGTCCGAATCCCTAAAAAGTCTGGGGTGCCAAAATGCCGCCTAGATGAGTTGCGTGACACCTTTTCACTTATAAAGACGGCACTTCCACACTCTGCTTCATAAAAGCGGCATTTCAGGACTCACGAATAAAGTCAAAAAATTGGGCTGTCCTGAATAGGCTGCAGCACAGACCACATTTTCTTAATATCGAACTCTAAAACACACGAGAACAAAAGCATCGAATTTGGTTCTTAATACGGCAGTACAGTCCACCGGTTCCCGCATCAGAAACTTTCAAGTCCTGCGGCCGGTTTTTTTTACGCCATTCCGCGTTTACAGACCTTTCACTCGCTTGGGCCTCTTCGTAGAAGGCATTGGGCGTAGCCCCACGCTCTAGCGATGAAATTAGGGCTAATAAAGTCTGGAGTGCCAAAATGCCGCTTTCCTGAGTTAAGTGGAATCTTTTCACTTATAAAGGCGGCATTTCCGCACTCTGCTTCATAAAAGCGGCATTTCAGCACTCACGAATAAAGTCGAAATATTGGGCTGTCCTGAATAGGCTGCAACACAGACCACATTTTCTTAATATCGAACTCGAAAACACACGAGCCCAAAAGCATCGAATTTCTTTCTTAAGACGCCAGTACAGTCCACAAATCTCGCGGCAGAATCTTTCAAGGCCTGATCCCGTCTTGATTTCGCCATTCCGCGTTTACAAACCCTTTGCTCGTTTGAACTTCTTCCTGAAAGCATCTGCGTAGCCCTACGCTGTAGCGAGGAAATCAGGGCTCCCCAGTGCATTCCGAATCCCCAAAAAGTCTGGGGTGTCAAAATGCCGCTTAGCTGAGTTGCGTGACATCTTTTCACTTATAAAGACGGTACTTCCGCACCCTACTTCATAAAAGCGGCATTTCAGCACTCATGAATAAAGTCGAAAAATTGGGCTGTCCCGAATAGGCTGCAGCACAGACCACATTTTCTTAATATCGAACTACGCTTTAGCGATGAAATTAGGGCTAATAAAGTCTGGAGTGCCAAAATGCCGCTTAGCTGAGCTAAGTGGAATCTCGTCACTTATAAAGGGGGCATTTCCACACTTTGCTTCAAAAAAAGCGGCATTTCAGCACCCATAAATAAAGTCGATAAATTGGGCTGTCCTGAACAGGTAAGTTTTATGCATCCTGCAGCACAGCCCACTATTTCTTAATATCGAATTCGAAAACACCCGAGCCCAAAAGCATCGAATTTGTTTCTTAAAACGACAGTACAGTCCACCAATCTCGCGGCAGAAACTTTCAAGGCCTGAGGCCGTCTTGATTACGGCGTTCCGCGTTTACAAACCCTTTACTCGTTTGGGCGTGTTCCTGAAAGCATGGGGCGTAGCTCTCGCTGTAGTGAGGAAATCAGAGCTCCATTATAGTCCGAATCCCTAATATAGTCTGGGTTGCCAAAATGCCGCTTAGCTGAGTTGCATGGAATCTTTTCACTTATAAAGGCGGCATTTCCGCACTCTGCTTCATAAAAGCGGCATTTCAGCACTCACGAATAAAGTCGAAAAATTGGGCTATCCTGAATAGGCTGCAGCACAGACCACATTTCCTTAATATCGAACTCGAAAACACACGAGCCCAAAAGCATCGAATTTGTTTCTTAAAACGACAGTACAGTCCACCAATCTCGCGGCAGAATCTTTCAAGGCCTGAGGCCGTCTTGATTACGCCATTCCGCGTTTACAAACCCTTTACTCGTTTGAACTTCTTCCTGAAAGCATCTGCGTAGCCCTACGCTGTAGCGAGGAAATCAGGGCTCCAGTGCATTCCGAATCCCCAAAAAGTCTGGGGTGTCAAAATGCCGCTTAGCTGAGTTGCGTGACATCTTTTCACTTATAAAGACGGTACTTCCGCACCCTACTTCATAAAAGCGGCATTTCAGCACTCATGAATAAAGTCGAAAAATTGGGCTGTCTAGAATAGGCTGCAGCACAGACCACATTTTCTTAATATCGAACTCGAAAACACACGAACCCAAAGGCATCGAATTTGGTTCATAATATGGCAGCACAGTCCACCTTTCCCGCATATCAGAACCTTTCAAGGCCTGAGGCCGTCTTTTTTAAGCCATTCCGCGTTTACAGACCTTTCACTCGCTTGGGCGTCTTCGCGTCTTCGCAAAAGCATTGGGCGTAGCCCTATGCCGTAACGATGAAATTAGGGCTAATAAAGTCTGGGGGGGGGCCTAATGCCGCTCAGAGCTAAGTGGAATCTCTTCACTCATAAAGGCGGCATTTCTGCACTCTGCTTCATAAAAGCGGCATTTCAGCACTCATGAATAAAGTAAAAAAATTGAGCTGTCCTGAATAGGCTGCAGCACAGACCACATTTTCTTAATATCGAACTCGAAAACACACGAGCCGAAGAGCATCGAATTTGGTTCCTAATATGGCAGTATAGTCTACCATTCCCGCATCAGAAACTTTCAAGGCCTGAGGCCGTCTTTTTTACTCCATTCCGCGTTTACAGACCTTTCACTCGCTTGGGCGTCTTCGCAAAAGCAGTGGGCGTAGCCCTATGCTTTAGCGATGAAATTAGGGCCAATAAAGTCTGGGGTGCCAAAATGCCGCTTAGCTAAGCTAAGTGGAATCTCTTCACTCATAAAGGCGGCATTTCCGCACTCTGCTTCATAAAAGCGGCATTTCAGCACCGATAAATAAAGTCTATATTGGGGAATTCGAAAACACCCGAGCCCAAAAGCATCGAATTTGGTCCTTAAAACGGCAGTACAGTCCACCAATTTCGCGGCAGAAACTTTCAAGGCCTGAGGCCGTCCGATTACGCCATTCCGCGTTTACAAACCCTTTACTCGTTTGGTCGTCTTCCTGAAAGTATGGGGCGTAGCCCTACGCTGTAGCGAGGAAATCAAGGCTCCAGTGCAGTCCGAATCCCTAAAAAGTCTGGGGTGCCAAAATGCCGCTTAGCTGAGTTGCGTGACACCTTTTCGCTTATAAAGACGGCACTTCCGCACTCTGCTTCATAAAAGCGCCATTTCAGCACTCATGAATTAAGTCGAAAAATTGGGCTGTCCCGAACACACGAACCCAAAAGCATCGAATTTGGTTCCTAATATGGCAGTACAGTCCACCTTTCCCGCATATCAGAAACCTTCAAGGCCTGAGGCCGCCTTTTTTATGCCGTTCCGCGTTTACAGACCCTTCACTGGCTTGGGCGTCTTCGTAAAAGCATTGGGCGTAGCCCCACGCTTTAGCGATGAAATTAGGGCTAATAGAGCCTGGAGTGCCAAAATGCCGCTTAGCTTAAGTGGAATCTTTTCACTTATAAAGGCGGCATCTCCGCACTCTGCTTCATAAAAGCGGCATTTCAGCACCCATAAATAAAGTCCATAAATGGGGCTGCCCTGAACAGGTAAGTCTTATGCATCCTGCAGCACAGCCCACTGGTTCTTAATATCGCATTCGAAAACAAACGAGCCCAAAAGCATCGAATTTGTTTCTTAAGACGCTAGTACAGTCCACCAATCTCGCGGCAGAATCTTTAAAGGCCTAAGGCCGTCTTGATTACGCCGTTCCGCGTTTACAAAACCTTTACTCGTTTGGGCGTCTTCTTGAAAGCATGCGGCGTAGCCCTACGCTGTAGTGAGGAAATCAGAACTCCATTATAGTCCGAATCCCTAATATAGTCTGGGTTGCCAAAATGTCGCTTAGCTGAGCTAAGTGGAATCTCTTCACTTATAAAGGCGGCATTTCCGCACTCTGCTTCATAAAAGCGGCATTTCAGCACTCATGAATAAAGTCGATAAATTGGGCTGTCCTGAACAGGTACGTCTTATGCATCCTGCAGCACAGCCCACTGGTTCTTAATATCGAATTCGAAAACACCCACGGCAGTACAGTCCACCAATCTCGCGGCAGAAGCTTTCAAGGCCTGAGGCCGTCTTGATTACGCCATTCCGCGTTTACAAACCCTTTACTCGTTTGGGCGTCTTCCTGAAAGCATGGGGCGTAGCCCTACGCTGTAGTGAGGAAATCAGAGCTTCATTATAGTCCGAATCCCTAATATAGTCTGGGTTGCCAAAGTGCCGCTTAGCTGAGTTGCCTGGAATCTTTTCACTTATAAAGGCGGCATTTCCGCACTCTGTTTCATAAAAGCGGCATTTCCGCACTTACGAATAAAGTCGAAAAATTGGGCTGTCCTGAATAGGCTGCAGCAGAGACCACATTTTCTTAATATCGAACTCTAAAACACACGAGCTTAAAAGCATCGAATTTGGTTCCTAATATGGCAGTACAGTCCACCTTTCCCGCATCAGAACCTTTCAAGGCTTGAGGCCGTCTTTTTTACGCCATTCCGCGTTTACGGACCTTTCACTCGCTTGGGCGTCTTCGTAAAAGCATTGGGCGTAGCCCCACGCTTTAGCGATGAAATTAGGGTTAATAAAGTCTGGGGTGCCAAAATGCCGGTTAGCTGAGTTAAGTTGAATCTCTTCACTCATAAAGGCGGCATTTCCGCACTCTGCTTCATAAAAGCGGCATTTCCGCACTATGCTTCATAAAAGCGGCATTTCAGCACCCATAAATAAAGTCGATAAATTGGGCTGTCCAGAACAGGTAAGCCTTATGCATCCTGCAGCACAGCCCACTGGTCCTTAATATCGCATTCGAAAGCCCAAAAGCATCGAAATTCTTTCTTAAAACGCCAGTACAGTCAACCAATCTCGCGGCAGAATCTTTCAAGACCTGAAGCCGTCTTTTTTACGCCATTCCGCGTTTACAGACCTTTCACTAGCTGGGTCGTCTTCGTAAAAGCCTTAGGCGTAGCCCCACGCTTTAGCGAGGAAATTAGGGCTTACAAAGTCTGGAGTGCCAAAATGCCGCTTAGCTGACTTGCGTGACAGCTTTTCACTTATAAAGACGGCACTTTCGCACTCTGCTTCATAAAAGCGGCATTTCAGCACTCATAAATAAAGTCGATAAATTGGGCTGTCCTGAACAGGTACGTCTTATGCATCCTGCAGGACAACCCACTGGTTCTTAATATCGCATTCGTAAACAAACGAGCCCAAAAGCATCGAATTTGGTTCTTAAAACGGCGGTACAGTCCACCAATCTCGTGGCAGAAACTTTCAAGGCCTGAGGCCGTCTTGATTACGCCATTCCGCGTTTACAAACCCTTTATTCGCTTGGGCGTCTTCCTAAAGACACGAGGCGTAGCCCTGCGCTGTAATGAGTAAATTAATGCTCCAGTGCAGTCTGAATCCCTAATAAAGTTTGAGGTGCCAAAATGCCGCTCGCGTATAAAGAAGGCACTTCGGCACTCAACTTTAACTTTGACAGTTACGTAACCTCACAAATTCGGCCAGTGCCACTGAGCATTTAATTTTCAGAAATGCATCTATAACCTAGGAATAATCACGAGGAATATATAACAACAGCAGGTAGGTGTACCAGCAGTGAATTAAAACTAACTAACTAAATTAGCTTAGGTGGTTACTGTCTTCCGAAGACCCTCCTGCGAAACAGAGGAAACGAGAACAATCCCTAATCTAAGCTTACTGTGAACCTACCGCAGAGTAACGACAAGGGCCACTTCAAATTTTGAGCTCGGTCAAGTGCTCTATGTTTGTTATGGGAGGAAAATCCGTTTACCTATAACAAAGCGAACGAGCCTTTTCTGAAAACAGATGGAGAAATTTTAAATTATTGGTCATCGATAAGTTTGCAATATCCTCGCCAATAATGTCGTTTATAGGATTACTGGCTGCCTACCTTTTTGGCACTGAGGTAAGTGCAGTGTTTTAATATAAATAATGGCCGATTGCATCGCAATTTTTGAGGGTTCCTTAAAGATAGTGATCCTTGGAAACCATTGGAAACCATTGTTCCAGCAAACGTATCTGCGGAATTTAAACGTCACTTTTCTTTAAGAAACCCCTTAAGATTACGATGCAATCGGTCATAAATCAAGAAGTTGTCTATCGTAGGTGCTAAACATAGAGGGGAATACATTTAACCAAGACCTCTAGGGAAATTGTATATAAGCTAAGACTTCCATGATGAACGAAGATCTGGCCAACTCAGTCCCTATCAAGTAGAAATCCTGCAAAAACTAAGGACAGAGTGCCTTTGGATAGTAAAACTTGTTAAAACTAGGAACTAGAATGCTTTTCCATGCCTGTTCTGTGAGTAGTACGTTCATTAGCATTGTAATTTTTAAATTATGACCAGATTGTAAAATTCCCATTGTAAAATAAAGCCATTCTTGTTGCAAACCAAATTATACAGCATAACTGTTTCATCGGCAACTTACGCCATCTATCATAGCTCAGATGTGCTAATGGGATTTCTTACCAGTATTAGGTCCAATTTCCCCGCCTGCCTGCTAATACTGTTAGATGGGAATTCGACCTATTACCCTTTGAATCGTTATAGGTATTATTTGTATTATTATTGATGTCAACAATATTATTATTATTAAAAACGCAAAACTGGATAATTTTCACCAAAAAATGGTAAAAAATTTAGCTTTTAGGTGTAATTGTGTTTTTTCATAACAATTTTTGACTTCAACCCTTCGTAGAGGGGTTGGTGTTAAGAATTTCTAAAAAATAACGCCACCAGTGTGTTCTACGGTGCCAAAAACCCCCGGGGTACAAGTTTTGCCGAAATCGATTCAATAGTTTCCAAGCTGGGATTTTCGTTCACGTTTTTTGCATTCTGAACGACTGTGCGACCGCTCTCTAAAACCACTAGCACACTTGCTCTCTTCGTCGAGGGAGCACCCGGTGGTCGCAACACCTTTAGTTCGGTTGGAACGGCAACTTGTAAGGATGTCCCACCACATCGATGAATTTGAACTTTGGGCACTTATTCACTTTCCGGTTCCCACGAACAACCTTCAAGGGCTGAGGAGGAGGACGGGGAAGATACTTCGTCTGGCTTGGTTGGTATGGCGGTTCATACGTTGATAGCCGGGCTTCCAGTTCGGCTTCCTTCCGTACAATTGGCTTCAGGGGACGTAAGACTTTGGATACTACTCGTATCCCCGACGGTGTTTTGAAATTATACGTTGTCTTCGGCCATGCCTGGAGGTACTACCATTGGGGCGAACCCTGTCCTTCGTAACGTTTAATCATTTAGCTCCGGTCTGGCAGTAATCTGCCAATATGCTGCCAGGTGCTGATGCACACGTGCGGGGGGGCCTGGTGTCTTCACTTCCACTGCCTCATCGACTTCTTCCTCCGTTATCTCTAACCTTTCCTTGTCTTCGATGTTCAACACCAAAATTTTGCCATCCGTCTCGTGGTTGATCAAAACTCCACTTTGATATCGGTTTAACTATGACGGGGCCCGTTTTAAATATTTTATGTGGGCCATTTCCACCCATCCCTGGTCCGGACTCGACACTTCAAAAACATCATGCGTTAATTTTCGACTTATTGTATACGGTCCTGAATACTTTGGCGCTAGTTCAGCAGCGTATCCTGCAGCCCCCTGTGATAGGTTATACTCCCTCTTAAATACTTGATCCTCGACTGAAAATGTTGCGTCCGAATGCCTTTGGTTGTAGTATTGAACCTGCTTCTTCCGCGCTCGCTTCATATTACTTTTTTCGAATACATTCCCGCAGGTGAGCTATTTCTAGGAGTCTCTCAGGGTTAGGATTGGGTACGTCAGGGTTGGGGAATTCCTTACTGAGTAATAGTGAAGCAAGTAATTCTCTTCCATAATTTAGGTACGCTGGATTGAACCCCGTGGAGTCGTGCTGCGATGTATTATAAGCGAAGGCAAGGCTATCTAACTTATTATCCCACTCGCGGTGGTTTTCTTCGCAGTACTGGCTCATCGTGGTTTTCAAAACGCGATTTGTCCTCTCTACTGCATTGCATTAAGGGCTATATGGAGGAATTCTTGCCTGGTATATCGAATAATCCCTGACCAATTCTTGAAACTGGTTACTCGTGAACTGACTTGCATTATCCGTCAACAAGACCTTGGGAGTCCCGAACTGGCAAATTACTTGGTTCCATAATGCATTGCAAACTTCTTGCGTGCAAAGCCAAAGGAACTGCATTTGGCCAAACCAAAATCTAACGCATTTTTTAATCTTCGTACGTGTTGTGAGTCACAGGTAATTGCAGCTGAAGCCCGCACGTATTCGCTACAGGACAACCACTGCCGCCTTGATGTAAAAACGTTATCGACGGCTGCAAGTCAAACCCCAGAATGTGGTCAGCTGCAGTTGCAAATATAAACACTTTCTCAAGTGTCACACTATGGTCATCTTCGATGTTCGCTACAATTTAAAAGTAGTTTTAAAAACACAGCTAATATTTTTGTGCACTCTACTTTCACAATCCAACATAGTCCCTAAAAAAACTAATAATTTTATTTTCGACAGCCCTGTAATTTGAATGAAGATCGCTGTAATTGATGTGAAATAGCTTTTCCAAATCTTCAGCTGTTAAAAGTTTTCACAGTTGTGCAGAACTGATCAAAAAACAATTCTGGATATTTCATCAATATTTATGGCAAAAAATAAAGTTGCAATTCGCGGATTTGCGTATTGGCGGAGCGGTCCGTGATTGGTCAATTTTTGACAAAATTTGAAAATTGTCTGAAAATAGTCCATCCAATCACGGACCGTTCCTCAAATCCGCAATCCGCGTTATGAAAACTCACCTTAAAGCTAGATTTATAGATCCGCTGCTGTTGCAACAACGTTGACGTTGTCGTTGCTGTCGTCGTTGCTGTGAACGCAAAAAGAAAGATGGCTATTTATAGTTCTGTTACGAGAACTTTTATACGCATGCGTTTGTACCCAGTTGTCAAATAATTAAAATGTCATTTTGTCGGCACCATAACATAACCTTTTTTTTTTATTTCTACGGTGATTTGTGATTACAATTTTTAAACAAGAATGGATGAAATTGAAGAAGGGGAATATTTGTTAATAGCAGCTGTTGGAGTTTCGTTGTTGCTACAAGCTGCCAGACTGATTAATTTAAGAAATAGAAGAAGAAGAAGACGCTGGAAAACTCGGCCTCTGTACCAAGACAGAAGAGTCACTGGTTTTTACAGAGCCACGGTTTTAAAAATGAAGGCAAATGATGAAGAACAATTTTTTAAATACACTCGGATGAGTGTACCAGTGTTTAATTACTTTGTTAGTCTGTTAAAAGATGGGCTGGGCAGTACTAGGAAACTTCCAGATGCTATTTGCCCTGAAGAGAAAATAGCAATGAGCTTGAAGTAAGAGTACAAGGAACTATTTAACTCGGGGTTTGATTATTTAATTCTCTCATTTCAGCTACTTGTCACAAGGCTGCTCCATGCAAAACATAGCCTGGAGCTACAAAATGGGTATCACTACTGTCCAGCAGTCCATTCACCAAGTGTGCTCACTAGTATGGGATAATCTGGCTCCCATATATTTGCCTGAACCTTCTGTTGAAGATTGGAAATCCAGTGCAAGTGACTTTCACAAGCTGTGGAATTTCCCAAATTGTATAGGGGCCCTGGACGGAAAGCATATACACATCCAAGCACCTGCACACAGTGGATCCCTTTTTTTTAATTACAAAAAGCGATTCAGCATAATATTAATGGCTTTGTGTGATGCCCAGTATATTCTAAAATTAGTGGACATTGGGGCTTACGGTTCACAAAGTGACGGTGGAGTGTTTCGAAATAGTGTATTTGGACAAAGATTGGAAGAGGGTTCTCTAAATGTACAGCCGAAGTAATTGAAAATGAACAGGGGCTGAGGGTAAACGGGTGCACGGCAACATTCTAAGATACCGGATTTACGGCCAGGTATTCGGTAGCGGTTTGAGTAGACTGTTCTACCTGAATTGAATACCTATCCACTCACCTAACAAAATAATGTAATCTTACTTATTGGAATGAACTAATGGAAAGGATGGCTACATTTTTGAAACGTAATCGGAAACATTGCTGGATTTGATTGAAACAAATTAACGGTATTCGTCATTAATGTGCGAATTCGTTAATCATCAGGTAATTGTTAGTTTCATTAATTGATTAAGGATTAAATAAGGGTAACATCCAAACAGCAAGACTCAGAAGTCGAAAATGAATTAGTGGAAACTTTTTCTTTTCTTATAAAAAATATAAACAATCAGAAACTTCCTACACTAGCAACAACAGCTGTCGTTATTTAACCATGACTTATACAGGGTGTCCCTAATATAAGCGATTATTTCCATTACCTCTTACCGAGCAATAACAAATTTCACAATGATTCAAATTGACCAATCCCAAGGGATAGTCCGGGAGGCAGTGAGTATTTTTGGTATGTCAGTTCAGCAAGCTTGTTTTCGAGATATCTGGTTTATTTTCTGAAATATACTGAAAAAACTGAAATATTTCGAATTTTAATCTAGAAAGCTTATAAGTTTTCGTCGTCCCGCTTTGCTCATCGTGCAAGGGAATGTAATTGAACCGAATTTCATAATGATATGCCGATTAATAACCAAGTTATAACACGTTAATTTTTAGTCTTTTCAGTATATATTTCAGTAACCAATCTAGATATCAGAATTTCTTTTCAGATTGTTAATCTACACTGAAAAACTACTTTTTTCTAATTTAATAAAATTTCGTATCTATTACCGTTTGTGAGATGTCAATTTTTGAAAAATTAAAATTGCCGCCATTAGCCACTATCCCGTAAGATTTGAGTAATCTTTAAGTAGTAAGACTTTAGTTACCTCCAGTATGAAAATTACTGTAAAATTACTAAACCGAAGCTGTTCATTGCTACCCGGACTAGAATATTAGCATTTTATCAGCGATTAATGGATTTAGAAAATGGGCCTTTACACCAATTTTTTAAAATGATAGAATTATTAAGAATACACTTCGTCAGGACCTTCTCAGCAAATAAAATATTTCAAAGCTTCGTAGTCTTTTAATAAAAAATCTTTAAAATTCCGGGTAAGCATATATGACGTCATAGTGGGTGTGTAGTTAGTGGGCGGAGTGTCCCGCATATCCTCGTGTAGCTGGCTGAATTTGATTTAAACTTTTACCGCACAAATCACATTTACGATCTGTTTTTATTTTTTTAAATAATGTACAAACATTTACATTGCAGACTAATTGAACAAATAACATCGAAATTTGTTGAACTTTGCAAGTAACAAGAAAAGCGATTTTTTTTTCTTTGGAGTGGTCCATTGTAGCGATATAATGCTAATTTAAATAAAAAGGACATTAAAAGAAGGCTTAAAAATCCTTAATTAGTTAATGAAACTAACGATTAATGAATAACGAATTCGCACATTAATAACGATTACCTACGGTTAATTTGTTTCATTGAAATGTTTCCGCGTATGTTTCATAAATGTAGCCACCCTTTCCATTAGTTCATTTCAATTCAGGTAGAAAACTCCACTCAAACCGCTGCCGAACACTCGGCCGCAAAAAATCCGGTATCTTAGAATGTTACCGTGCACCCGTTTACCCTCAGCCCCTGTTCATTTTCAATTACTTCGGCTGTACCAGAAGACTGCCATCTGCCTAATACTGAGACTAGTATGCCACATGTAATTGTAGCTGATGATGAGGCATTTCCTCTTAAAAGGTTTATAATGCGTCCATAACCTGGAAGAAATTTAACAATTGAACAAAAAGTTTTCAATTATCGACTCTCGAGAGCTAGAAGGGTGATTGAAAATACCTTCGGCATTATGACTGCTCGGTGGAGAATCCTAAAGAATGATATAATTGCAAATGTAGAGAATGTTGATAATATGATAAAGGCAGTGGTGGTTTTGCACAATTTTTGCAAAATGGAAAACAAGAACAGAGAATTGTACTGTCCTCCAGGCGATGTTGATTCAGGGGATGAAGAAAATGGGCAATGGAGAAAAGACATTAACGGAGAAACCTTGCAGTCTGTTGGCAGGCTATCTAGTAACAATGCAAGTAGAATGTGTTTCCAGTTGCGTTAATTAGTGTCAAATTAATCAATTAATCAACGAAAACTTTTAATTTGGGCTTAATTATTGGGTTTCAACGTTATTAATTTTTGGTTTCATTCTTATTGGTGTTGCGTTACTTTTTCTCTTTATTTGTTCTCCGTTCGGATTTGTTTCTGTTGGTCTTTGGTTCCTTATTTAAGACAATATGGGTCTCTCAGAGGGACACCGGATAGAAGTCTTAATGATGATTGGTTACGGCGATCGCAACCGTAATTATCAAGAAGTGTGTGACCTGTTCAACCATATTCATCCGGAATTACCTCCGATATCAAGGTCTATGGTTACTAAGACCTACAAGCGATATTTCGAGACAATGAGTGTGAAAGACCGTCCAAGATCTGGTCGTTCAAGAACAGCAACTGACATAGGACATCAAGAAAATGTGCTGCAGGCTATTAACCAAAACTCTCATGTGACTACGAATGAAATGGCTATTAACTTCGACATAAGTCGGTCATCTGTGGGGCGCATTTTAAAAAAAGCAGGTGCTCGACCCTACAAACTCAAATACGTTCAGGAATTGATTCCAGAAGACTTTGACCGCAGAGAGCAGTTTTGTGAATTGTTGGTCGAAACGACAAATCAAAATCCAAATTTCATAACAAATATTATGTTTTCCGATGAGGCCACATTTTGTTTAAACGGCCAAGTAAACCGTCACAATTGCAGATATTGGGCTTTGGAAAACCCTCATTGGATTTTGGAACATCATACACAACACCCCCAAAAACTTAATGTTTGGGCAGGAATCATCGGACCCCACATAATTGGTCCATTCTTTATAGACGGGAATTTAACAGGCAATCTATATCTAAGTTTACTGCAAGAAAGAATTATTCCGGCCCTTAGAGCCTTATTCCCAAATGAACAAAATTTTAACGATTTATGATTGCAACAGGATGGTGCACCGCCTCATTTTGCTAGAACGGCCAGGGAGTACTTAAGTGAGGTATTTCCTGGAAGATGGATAGGGCGCAGAGGAGAAATTGAATGGCCACCTCGGTCGCCAGATCTAACTCCTTTAGATTTTTTCTTTTGGGGACACTTAAAATCAAAAGTCTATAAAAATCGACCGGAAAATCTAGAGGACTTAAAAAATCGAATTAGGCATGAAATCAATTTAATAACCCCGCAAATGTTAGCCAACGTTTCCGAGGAAGTCATACAAAGGTTTCACTTTTGCCAAGAAGTTAATGGCGAGCACTTCGAACAATTGATTTGAGTCAAATACCTACATAATTGCAGTTATTTTTGGTTTTTCTTTAACCTCCCCACTAATAAATAATACCACATCTTCATCTGTGTCTGTGCTTTGCTAGATCCCATATCAGAATTACGAAAAAGTGGTTTTTAGAACGCAGTTTTTTTTAAAGATTGTTATTATTTTGGCGTAATTATGATGCATTTCAGTTAATAATGTGATGGATAAAAATGTTCGTCCTGGGCTTAGGTATTTCCTACCAATACATTGAATTTATTGGTTTGTGTCCTCGACATTGCAGCTTTTCTAAACGCCATTTAAGATCACCACTACCTAACTAGTTTCTGCAACTTTCTTCGTGTTGGCGTCGCCGTCGTTGTTTTCTCCGATGATCCATCATAATGTACTTCTTTGACAACAATTGAATTTTTACGTAAATTACTATTATTTGCACGCGTCCGGAACCTCATCAGGACACTCCGGCGCGAATCCAAGAACTACCCCGAACACAGGCCAATCTCTCCAAAGCCGTATAAAATCGCTTAGTTCGCCAATTTATTTATTTGAATGATGTCTGCCACTGTCAAGATCTAACAATGAAATTAAATCAAACGATTTTGGACCTACGTTGCAATCGACTGTCTTTTGTTTCTTGGGCTACTGCGAGAATGAAAAGTGGATTTTCTCCGAATTTCGGCATTTTTTTAAAAATCAGCAGTACAAGTATCAGAAAAGAAAACTTCACAGCAGGTTTAACAATCACCACATTAACATTATTATCGATTAAAAAAGGTGGGGTGTCCGTTAAAAAAATGGCCGAATCCGGTCTTGTTCGAAAATGACAAGAGCTAAAAAATATCAGAACTACCCAAAATGTGCGTCAAGGTCAGCCATTTCAAGAGGCAAAAAATTTTTAGCGTAATACCACTGGTCTGGTCACAAATTGCCCCGTTCCAAACTTTTGGACATCCCTGTATAATGCAGTGTTGTTAAAGATAGATTTTTTGAAGTATCTAGATACAGATACAGATACTATTCGAACGGAGTATCTAGATACTAGGTAGATACATTTTCTTCATCAGTATCTAGATACAGATACAGATACTTGCAATAAGTATCTAGATACATATAGATACATTTCAGATACATCTAAATTTAAAAAAATTTAAAAAAACAACCTTTATGTTGTTTCTTTTTATAGAAATAATAGTTTCTGAAATAGTTGATATACTATCTATACTATCTATTACCTACCGGTTCCGGTTTTCTATATTTTACAGTTATGCACCTATATAGCTGAATTTATTCCTAAACAAAAAAAAAATCATTTAGAGCAGGTATGAATACCTGTTAGTCATTAGGGTGCAAAATGCAGGCAATTACTAGAGAAACGCTAATCCGCCTGACCATCAGAATAAACAGAATGACGCAAGCAACGCGAAGTTTTTTGGAAACAACTGCACATTATTTAAAAAATTGTAAAAGGGGGTCTGCTAAAGCTCGGGTACGATACGGGTATCAAGAAAGAGTAAAGTAAATAAATATTTCTAGGTGCAATTATAAACTCTTTAGTTCGGTATCGGTACCGGAAAGGACTCCTTAACACAAAGATATTGATTACATGCGAGTGTAGAAGAAACTAATCATCTGCATTTTTGACGCTTATAACCGAGAAAAAAAACATCTCACATTTTAAAGTTGTCGTTGTCTCGAGGTAGTCAATTATTAAGATGCGAGTTAGGGTATATTGTGTATCTAAGTATCTATGAAATGTCTTAGATACAAGATACTATAAAAAATGTATCTAGATACAGATAAGATACTGTTACGATAAATGTATCTAGATACATCAAATGTATCTAGATACTTCTATCTAGTTACTTAACAACACTGTATATATGAATATCGATACTTAAAAATAGCAGGAAAACCTCTTCAGAATGCATCAATGTTTGCTTGGGAGGCGATAGGTAAACAGAACCCCGCTGGGTAAGCGTTAACTCTGATACCAGTAGTACCTAGCTACTTCCTGTGGTGGTTGTTTCATTTCACAGAATTACATTTTACATTACATTTTCGCGTTTATCAATTAAGGGTAAAAAAAGTAATGGAAAAAGTAATGGTTTTCCATTACAATTACTAAAAAAATGTAATGCATTACAATTACTCATTACATACCAGCTAAAGTAATGTCATTACAGTAATGCATTACTTGTAATGCATTACTTCCGACCACTGCCTCCAGGTCACGGAATTTTACTGAAATTCGCTTAAAAGGGGAAAACGTTTTTCGGCGCATAGCGCGAATGCAACATTGGAAAATTCCATCTCTGAAAACATTGAATTGATTTATGCCATCTTTGTCTATTTTCTTTCGAAGTTTTTCCAAATTTCTTCAAAAGTTTTAGGATATACTTCGTAAATATATGGGTCAAGCTCAGCTTCCAACATTCTGTGTTCTGTGTCAATAATTGATGATTCGTTGCAGGTAGGAATATCTCTTGTTTAGCTTCCTTGATTGGCGTCCATTTCACCCAAAATTTAATTAAGTAAATCAGAAAATTCAGTCGCCAACTCAGGTTTTGAAATCTTCACATCTGAAAAAATGAAAAACCTCAAAATTTATTCCAAATGTACTTCATTAGGTACCTTCAACAGATTTTAACGAGTTTGTATTACATTCTGAAAACTCCGTCAGTATGATCTAATGGCTTAAAATTACTTTTTAATTCATCTAATTCATTTCCAAATTTATCTAATTTCTGTAACTTCTTATTAACTATGTCTACGTCCGATCTACGCACATGACTGTCTTTATTTAAATTTCTCCCAAATACCTTCACTTCCTCAAAGAGATGACGGAACGGCGTCGACATTACCTGTATTCCTGTATTCCGGAACGACTCAAGCTAGCTGGATCTGGCTCATCCTTATTTCTTCTTGTTGTCGTACTTGTTCCCTCAATCGCGCCATCATTTTCTTAGAACACATCTTAATAACAACTAGGGCGAAAGCCAAAATGATTATTGCAAACGTAATTACTGTTAAAATGTTGTGGACACTCCAATTGGCAGTACTGGTATTTGCAGTTGCACCGCCACTATTTCCGGCCTGGGCTATAATTACTTCCTCCTTCGTTTGCTGGTTTCCCATGATCTTAATAATTAATGCCACCCATTTTAAAAGAATAAATTTTGATTTGGACAACTTCTTTCTAAAAAATAATTAAACTTCGCCAAACTTCCTGGCAGGGTCGCCATGTGGTGTGTGATGTTGGGTAAACTCAAATAAAGGTCAATCGGGAAGACTTCATTTACATCTATTAATTGTTCTGACTCTTACAGGTTCTACTTAAGAACTAAACTAAAACTATTAACAATTATTTAACCTGCCGCCGGTGTATCGCGCCGTCATCGTCAGCAACCTACATTATTTCACGACAGAAAATAAAATCCATTAACAATAATCCAATCCCAACGACGAATAACGAATGCTCAGTCTTGGATAATCCGCAGTGTGCGATTGCACGTTCTTGTTAAATTTGTGAAGCTAATTAAGTCCCCATCTGTGGTTGGAGACTTATTCTTTATTTGCAATGTTATGGACGTATCATTTAACGTATGTAATTAAATGTTTTTTCTAACACCAACATTTTATACTGTTTCTATGGTGCATTTGAATTTGCTTCTTATGTTTGCTATAAAACACGCCGTTGACTATAAAACACGTCGTCCATGACAACGTGTTTTATAGCTAATAACTAAATTACATTTCTATAAATATTACAAGTAACATTAATTTATTTATCTTTTACATAAAAATTGAAATTACAATTATTGTAGTAAACAAGTCCTCCAGTAATTCCAGATCTAGAGGGTGTGCTGGGTTCTTCGGGGTTTATCGTATTGATGGTCTTGGTTCTAACATCTACCTTCTTAATTTGATCCATTTCATTACAATTCGCCATTCCATCGCTAAAAACCTTTTCTTGCAATCTTCACTCGCTCTCCGAATGATTCTTCTATATAAGACTCGGCTACTTTTGAAGATTCCCACCCGCCATGTCTTTTCAAGGAGGTAATATCTCCACCTGCGTTAACAAGGAGAGTTGCTGAACTGCGACGAAACGAATGACCACTATAACTTTTTGGATTTTCCAGTTTCAGGAAAATCGCAATCTTTTTTGGAATTTGTCCGAAAGAATTAATTCCAACAACTTGTCGAGTGCACTTGCCTTTATGGTATTGAAGAAAAAATCTAGAACGTGCATTTATGGGACGTAAAGCAACATAACGTCTGAACAAATCAATAGGGTTAACACCAAAACCTTCACTGACAATACTGAATCTTCTTTCCTTATGTGTTTTACTATCAGGAATAGTAGGGGAGAGTTGTCTAAAATGATCCTAGGAGGTGAAATGATCCCCCCCTTTAAAATAAACATGAATGGTGCCATCTCACAAAATTGTTGTAAAAGTTGCTCTACGTCGATAAGATGACTTTCTAGCTATGACAGATTATGCGCCCAATTGTTTTTGACAGAAGTCTTCACGTTTTGCAGGTCTGATCTAAGGTAGGTGCTATTTCAACCTGCTTTAGATATTTTATTTAACATCTAAGAAAAATTTCAAATGTAGAGCTGAACTTAGCGGACATCAAAGTGTCAGGTTAGAACATTTTGCAAAAGTTTCCCTTATACCGGGTGTATCATTTTCCGCGCCGTATAGGAGATTAACATGGGAAAACGAATTTTATTTTTTCCTTGCTCCAGGAACAGATTTAAATCAATGCTAGCTTATCCAGTGGAGAGACCCGGCTGGCCGGTATCCTGAAAAAAAAGATTACCTGCTAGTGCCCTTTGGTTACTTAGCAGGAATTTTTGAAAAATTGGATTTTGAAACGACGCGCGCATTACTTCGTGTACTTTCGGTGTCCTTCGAAGCTTTACGTAAATTGTCAGCCAGGGCCGAATCTGCGATTTTTGACCTAATTGTTGACATTAAAGCCGTGGCTTGAAATTATTTTTTTAAATCTGGAGCAAATCGTTCTTTTTTGCCTTCTTGCTGACGCAGAATTAGTGTACCTACCAGCGGCGACAAGCGGCAGCCGACAAAGGTTCGGTCAGACTTGGTTGGCGACCTAACCTCAAAAATTTACTTGGTCAAGTAAATTACTTTGAATTGCAATTATGAGGTAAGCTCTTACTCGGTGCTAGCGTTTAATTAATCAATTATTCTACTTTAGGTGGCAATATTGTTAGTGGTAGTTCGAACAAGGATCAGAAGGCATTCTCGGGTTTGGCAATAATGACCTCCCATCGTAAACTGTCTTTATCTTTTACGTTACCTATTTGTGTTAAAAGGTTTTGTAAGTGAAGACACAAGTAGGAGTTACATGTTTTCGTGGAGAGAACATTTTGTGTTCCCTGAATTAGTTGTAGATAGTTAGGAGATGTTTGGTAATGTTTAAGAACCCTGTTTGGAAAAGCAGCTGCTGACAACATCGGTACTGGTAATTAAATTGGAACTTGAGACATCATGTTGTATTTACCTAATAAAATGCTTTTTGAACTTGTTTCCAAATTTTTCAGTCCAAAAGAATCAAATTTTGTCCATTATTGGCTAAATTGTTATTGAATATTAATCACTAGCAGAGTGGCACTAAAGAATAGATTGTTAAAACTGAGTAATGGAAGAAGCCAAGAACGCGTTTAAAATTCTTTATTAATAATAGTTTTTTAAAACATCGACAGCTGGCACAATTCCATTTTTGTATCTTTACATCAATCCTGACTAAATTGTAGCAATATCACAAAACCACCACCACTTTTAATAACACTCCGTCATGCAGTGCATAAAGAATTAAATAACAATTAGTAACTTTCCAGTATAATTCTTGCTCAATTTTTCAATGGGAATGAGTAAACGGATGAATTTTTTCCCTGGTCCAGGGCAGTAAGATGGCATGGCATCCTGAAATAAATGTGATCACTGTTTATTTATTACGAGGGAGGTACCTATCCCTATCACAAAAAATATCCATTGTACCTACCTAATCAAATTAACTTGTTGGCAATCCACAATATCACAGTAAGGCTCATCCAAAGGGTTGTTGGTAAATGGGTTGTTGGCCTGGGACAAGGGTTTTCTCTCGAATAAGCCGTTGTTGTTTCGCCGATGTTAATTTCATAATCATAACAATCCAACCAAAAGCTGTGTCAAAACTCTTGTTGTCACCTGCACCTGTCAATCCTGTCAATCTAATTTCCATTCTGTCGACGTATGTTTTTTCGCGCTAAGGTTACCAGTCAGCCTGGTTGTTGACACCGTGCGGGGTGCGTTCAGTTAAGTAGTGCTGCTGGATGGGTAAATTGGCGTTGTAGTACTTACACAGTGTCCACAATAGCTGCTTTCCATTTACACATTTGTCTGAGAAAACTCACTGAACTCAGCTATTTGATTGGTCAATTACAAATGAACCAATCAAATTGCTGAGATTAACTGAGGCTCCTCAGGTAAATGTGTAAAAGACCACGTTGACCAGGTAACGTGAACACTAATGTTGTCGCGCTCTTTCTTATGTATGCTACAAACAAAAGACAAAAACATGACCAAGTAGGCGACCAGGCAGGCTGACTGGTAACGTTAGCGCGAAAAAACATATGTCGACAGAATGGAAATTAGATTGACAGGATTGCCTGGTAACAACAAGACTTTTGACACAGCTTTTGGTTGGATGTTATGAAATTAACATCGGCGAAACAACAACGGCTTATTCCAGAGAAAACCCTTGTCCCAGGCCAACAACCCATTTACCAACAACCCTTTGGATGAGCCTTACTGTGATATTGTGGATTGCCAACAAGTTAATTTGATTAGGTAGGTGCAATGGATATTTTTTGTGATAGGGATAGGTACCTCCCTCATAATAAATAAACAGTGATCACATTTATTTCAGGATGCCATGCCATCTTACTCCCCTGGACCAGGGGAAAAATTCATCCGTTTACTCATTCCCATTGAAAAATTGAGCAAGAAGAATTATACTGGAAAGTTACGAATTGTTATTTAATTCTTTATGCACTGCATGACGGAGTGTTATTAAAAGTGGTGGTGGTTTTGTGATATTGCTACAATTTAGTCAGGATTGATGTAAAGATACAAAAATGGAATTGTGCCAGCTGTCGATGTTTTAAAAAACTATTATTACGTCGCCCTAGTACTTATTTCATCCACAGACCATCGACGAAGCAGGCGATTTTAGACCTTAACGTTTTAAGCATGGTAGTGATACACATCCAACTGTGAAAATCTTGAAGGACTTCAGTTCTTATTTGATACACATGCGCTTCTCTCAGGGATGCTCTTGTGGATCTGCAAGCTTTGGATTTGGTTAGAAGGTCGACTCGAAATTGGTTGAGGCATCTTAAACCGGGATCGGCAGTTATGTAGCCGTAATAAAACCATTTCACTTATCCTATTCATGTCTATTACCTGTCAGAGACACCCGCGCTAACGTAACCTCCTACCTTTTTAATTTTATTTATTAGGTAGGTACTCTTTACAAATGAGAGATCATAAAATTAGCAAATGTTGATTTATTTGAACGATTTGAGACACAGAATTAAAACAATCAACCATTACATCATCCTATTAATGCCTCCCGACAGTGGATTTCATTGATTAGTTTTTCTTGTATAGTAGGTATTTCTTTTTAAAACAAACCATAATGGTTTGTTTAATATTGTTTTCATACGGTGTTCCTTTGTAATTTTTTTACCTGATGGACAAGACGTTCGGGTTCTTGAGCGACAACGTTTGAACATCAGCACATCTGTTAAGGGTAATAAATAAAAGAAAACAGGGGGGTGTCTTTGACAATCAACATCATAAATAAGATAAGTCAAATGGCTTTATTACAAGCAGCAACCAACCATTTTGCTCATCCATTACCGCACATTCCGCGTCTTTTATAATTTTATTCTAATTTTAGCAATTTAATCGTTCAACTGCTGCTACTACTAGGTACTACTACCTACCCCTTTATTGAAATTGCGTTTATTTCATTGAACCAAATCCTTCACATATTTTTTTGGACTGGTTTTAATTAGGTATTTGTGTTGTAATGTGGAAAATGTTTACCTACCTACCACAACATTGGCGTACTTTAGTCAAAATAGGTACCTATATTCGAACAAACCCCACCCCACGTTTGATTTTTAAACAATTAAAACGGTGCAGAAACAACAGGAGAATTTATTACCGATGCTAAAGCCAAATTCTGTTAGTCGTCCAGATTGTAGAAAATGTGACCGTGCGAGAAGGTTTGTGGATCAAATAAGTACGAAAGTTGTAACCGGTGGATATGGATCAATAAGCGCTGAACTATTCCGGTATAAGTGGTGGATGTGTCTCAAATATGCTTTGGAACGTTAAGGTCTAGAACGGTCTGCGTTGTCGATGGTCGGTGGATCAAATAAGTACTAGGGCGACGATTAATAAAGAATTTTAAACGCGCCCTTGGCTTCTTCCATTACTCAGTTTTAACAATCTATTCTTTAGTGCCACTCTGCTAGTGATTAATATTCAATAACAATTTAGCCAATAATGGACAAAATTTGATTCTTTTGAACTGAAAAATTTGGAAATAAGTTCAAAAAGCATTTTATTAGGTAACTACAACATGATGTCTTAAGTTCCTATTTAATTACCAGTACTGATGTTGTCAGCAGCTGCTTTTCCAAACGGGGTTCTTAAACATTACCAAACATCTAACTATCTACAACTAATTAAGGGAACACAAAATGTTCTCTCCACGAAAACATGTAACTCCTACTTGTGTCTTCACTTACAAAACCTTTTAACACAAATAGGTAACGTAAAAGATAAAGACAGTTTACGATGGGAGGTCATTATTATTAAAGTAGAATAATTGATTAATTAAATGCTAGCACCGAGTAAGAGCTTACCTCATAATTGCAATTCAAAGTAATTTACTTGACCAAGTAAATTTTTGAGGTTAGGTCGCCAACCAAGTCTGACCGAACCTTTGTCGGCTGCCGCTTGTCGCCGCTGGTAGGTACACTAATTCTGCGTCAGCAAGAAGGCAAAAAAGAACGATTTGCTCCAGATTTAAAAAAATAATTTCAAGCCACGGCTTTCTTAATGTCAACAATTAGGTCAAAAATCGCAGATTCGGCCCTGGCTGACAATTTACGTAAAGCTTCGAAGGACACCGAAAGTACACGAAGTAATGCGCGCGTCGATTTAAAGTCCAATTTTTCAAAAATTCCTGCCAGCCGGGTCTATCCACTGGATAAGCTAGCATTGATTTAAATCTGTTCCTGGAGCAAGGAAAAAATAAAATTCGTTTTCCCATGTTAATCTCCTATACGGCGCGGAAAATGATACACCCGGTATGTTTTGCTAACATAAAGCATTATGTATTGTTCATGCACTTGGGGCAAAACGATCCCCAAATGTTTGGGGTAAAATGATCCCAACTTTTTTCGTTCTTTATATTTTAATATTAAAATTACTAAAATAGGTTTCTTTTCCAATGAAAGTGTCACATAATTTAATCATTTATGTGAAAAGAAACTACCAGATAAGAGTGATATGCGTATAACACCTTGGAAGCCGCTCAACAAAGAAATGTTACAAATTAAACCAGCAAGTAAGGTGTTTTTGGTGCCACTGATGGTGCTAAAGCGGTGATTCAAGGGCACAGACAAATTTTATAAAGTTTGCAATAGGTAAATACATATTATAGAGCAGTGATCATTTTACCTCAGCCCCATGTCTAAAATGATCCCCTTGCATGCTCGTGGTACAAATTTTTTTATCGTCGTCCTTTTCGAAATTTAATTCACAAAAAATTATGTAAGCTACCAAAGGTTGTATCTTGTTTCCATAAGAAAATCAGATTAAAAGAACCAGTTAATTCGGTTTTACAGCGATTCTCCCGTTAGGGGGATCATTTTGCACCACTCTCCCCTAACGTTCAAAACGTCTCCACAGTCCTCTATGTCTTCATAATTCATACTGCACAATTCTGCTTTACGACACGCTCCTCCAATTCCGAATAGTAAAGCGATCTTCATAAACAAATAGTCTTCATCTCCAGCTTGCAGTAAAAATGTTTCAATCTCTTTTCGCGACAACACCTTGGACTTTTTACCACGATAACCAACATTCAAATTCTTCAAATAAGGAACAACTGCACCAAATTTTTCAATATCCACGTTCTCTTTACACTTCAGAGTCGCTTTTAACATAGAATATTCTGGCGACAAAGATGCTGGGCACAGCTTTTGTGACCTCATGTCAAGATACGTTAAGATCACGTCTTCAGTCATTTCACCAATACCTTTTTCTGTCCTCCATTTTTGAAAACTCACGTAAACCTTTTCATACGCATCTTTAGATTTCGCAGGTAACAATTTTCCACGTAATTCAATACCTTTCTTCAATATTTCGTCCGGAATATTTTCGGACATTTCAACTACAAACTTTTTTCAAAATTTGTCAAAATTTGTTTACATGATAACCGTAGCAACCATGGCATTCTTTATTTTTACATACAACCATTCGCACGTATATTTTAAAGAAAAATTAAAATATCCTGCTAATATATGGCATTATATGGTTAGTGTCAGAAAAAATGATGAAGACAACACGTGTTTTATAGTTTAAAAATCGAGGTCGTAGTTTATATTTGAGCGGAGCGAACACTTGTTGTCTTAATAGCTATTAAAGTTGAAATCCTGAATTTTATTTCCCCTGTCACTGTGTTACTTCAAATAAAAGAACCTGAGTGTGAGAATTTAAATAAGAGTAAAATCCTGAAATCCTGAAATCGAAATCAACAGGTAAGAGAAATTTACTTTAATTAATTCGAAGGAAAAGGGGTCCTCTCACCAAAATATGCGGTTTTATATTGTTCCTAAATGCACGAACTTTGTTATTATTGGTAAGGACTTCTCTGATGATGATTCTATTCATTACGAAAAGGGACCACATGGTATTTTATTTTCAAAAAGAGGAACAAGCTTCAAGTCCAATTTATACCGGTACTGAAGATATTGAATGCCAGACTTCCTTGCAAATCCTTTGTACCGAATTTTCGAATTGCCTTAGCAGTAATAAATTAGCAATGGCAATTGATTTAACTTCGGACAAGCCTGTTCATAGAAAACCATATCGGCTAGCTTTACATGAGGCTAAAGTTGTTCGAGAAATTGTGGGTGAACTTTTAGAGGCAAAAAAATGCAGCGGAGAAGCGGCTGGAACCTCCCCATCGCGTGGATCTTTGTATTCTGTGTAGATAGTAGTCAATTCAACAGAATTTTTTTAATCCTTGACTAATTTCGCAATTTTCTGACAAATACCGACATCACCCATTTGACAATATGTTCCTTTTAAGGTTAATCTTTTGCCACCTTTTTGACAATAACTGCCACTTTATGTCATCCACTGTCAGCCCGCTCCCTTTTATTGAGAAAGAATTTTTTCTCTATTTTCTACTGAAACGGCCGAAACTGTGAACACATTTTTAGAACCAGAATTTGATCGCCTTTCTAATGGCGACATAAAAAATGAGGTCTTGTATTTAAAATTTTAAGTTGATATGCTTAAATGGGACTTCCCGTGGGCCAATTGCTTTCAAAAGCCTTTCAGGTCTTCAACGGGTCACCCAATCTCCATGTACCAAATTTCAGCCAAATCGATTCAGTAATTTGGGCTATAATGTATTTTTACTGTTATTATAAAATTTCGATTTTTTGAACCAAACAGCGCTAAATGCGAATTAATTTTGTCCCATTTAAAACCAGAATTTGAAGACCTTTATGATGGTGACAATAAATCTCTCAAAAACTAGTTTTTAATGGTCAAATGAGAGAACAATTTTAAATTTGGAAATTGGTGTGCCATAACGGCACTTTCCGTGAGTCGATTGAATTCAAAATTTGTTCAGCTGTTCGACCTGTAATACAATCCCCATTGGCAAAATTTCAGCCAAATCGGTTCAGGGGCTTGGGCTGTACCGCGATTTTAAAGTCCGATAAAAATCAATTTTTTTTTTATTTTTGGTCAAAAGGGCAATAAGAATGAATACACTTTTAGAAGCAGAATTTGAAGGTCTTCCTTATGGTGAAGTGAAAAATGGGGGTTTGCCTTTAAAATTTAAAAGTTGATGTGCCAAAATGGCATTTCCGGTTGCACGATTGGCTCCAAAAGCTTTTCAGATCTAAGTTAGGTTACGAGATGCCTATGTTCCAAATTTCAGCCAAATCGGTCTAGTAGTTTTGGCTGTGGCGTGATTACAAACGAACGTACGAACGTACGTACGTACTGCAACGTTCTCACGCTCTCAGCTTTTTCGTTACATTTAAAAAGTATGGGGTCTTGAATCAAGTCTAACAAAATACTTGGGCGCCAGTACGTTTACCAGAAACGGACAAAGATTACTCGTTCTTCCAAATACCCCTTAAGCCGTCGACTAAGCTCTGATGTCGGAGAAAGTTTATGGGTTCGTTTATGATCGCTTCTCTAAATAAAACATAACATTAACAATTTTCAAAAATCTATTTCCTACAACGAATACAATTCTAAACTTCAAAATTATTAGGGACTTTCATTATTTATGTTTGACAACTAAAATTCCGTGGTCGTCGATTGGCGGCGTTGCGTGTCACTCGATTTTGTCACTTGGCTGTCACTCGTTACAAGGGAGGTTATGTGCTGGAAGGTAATTCGGAATTTAGTCCAGCCTCGGGGGCTGAAAGTCCCACCTTTGTGGAATTCGGTCCTACCTTCGAGAAGATAGAAAGTCCTGTGCGGTGACAGAAAGAATAGCTCCCAAATAAATGGAATCTCCCACGGAGTGTGGAATTTCGGGTTCTACCTTACGGCAGCCAGTCCTGTACAAAGACAGAAGATGTGTCCACCGGTCAAGTGGAAAGTCGCACCGAGTGTGAAAATTCGTCCTACGCAATGTTGAAAGTCCTGTGCAAGACAGAAAAACGACTCAACGTTTAGTTGAGCTCCAAACGTCCCACTCGAGGTGGAATTATCGTCCTCGATAAACGAGAAAGTATTGAGTATGCTTGAAAACAAGTTTTAGTTATTGTTTATTGTAACCATAGAAATGTATTTAGTTGTTTGAAAAATAAAAATACTATTTACAACCCAATTCTCGGCTTCCCTCTTCAACTCGAGCTTTCCCGCTGATTAAGCACTCTCAACAGGTTATTGGGCCCAGTCACTTTCTGAATTGAATTGGTCAATCAGTTTTACGTGTCAAAGGCATTATTTTGGTTTGGAAGATTGGAATGGCTTCCGAAGGAATGGTAACTTCTGTACAGAAGTTCAATGGAAGGAACTTCCAACAATGGAAGTTCCAAATAAAATGCGCACTTCGCGCTAAAGGTGTTTTTGCCGTCACGAGTGGGGAGGAAGGCAAGCCAGCAGATGAGGCAGCTGCTGAAGTTTGGAATAGGAAGGATGCATCAGCCATGTGCATAATTACAACAGCGATGGAACTACCACAAATCACACTAATCGAAAATTGTGAGTCTGCTAAAGAAATCCTTGACAAGTTGACATCTATCTACGAGCAAAAGTCTGAAACGAACAAAATGGTAAACCACGAGAAATTCTACAAATACAAAATGGATCCTAATGATGGTGTACCGCAGCATATAGCCAAGGTCGAAAATCTAGCCAGATTAATTAGAGAATCCGGTGATATCGTCTCCAAGACAGCTGTCATCACGAAAATCTTGTCTACGCTACCGCAAAAGTTCTCATCTTTTCGTCAAGCTTGGTTATCGCTTTCCGAAGATAGACAGACTCTAGAAAGTCTTACTGCAAGATTGTTAGATGAAGAAGCGAACTTGTCAACCACGACTGAAGATGAAAACGCGTTACTTGCGAAGAAGAAATTTTCCAAACCGAAACAGTCTTCTTCTTCGAGGCAGAACTCTACTTGCTTTAATTGTGGCAGAAAAGGGCATTTCTGGAGGGACTGTAGAGCGCCACCTAGAAGTTTCTCGTCCCAAAATCACGACTTTGACAACTCTAGATCATTTGGTAATCAGAGATCGTTTTCAGGTGCAGCCGAAAACTCTGGTGCGTTCAGCACTGAAGACTTAAATGAACACAACGCACTACTAGTTGATGATGAGTGTATTTGGATTATGGACAGCGGAGCCTCAGCTCATATGACATCCAGAAAGGAATTTTTTGTCGACTTAAAACCATTTAAAGATGGCGGAAGTGTGAAATTGGGAAATGACGAAGAATTACCTATTGAAGGATCTGGCTCTGTGGCGATTCAGAAATGTTTAGACGGTGAATGGGTTGATGGTCTAATGGAGGATGTTTGGTACATTCCTGGGTTATCGAAAAATCTATTTTCTGAAGGTTTGATCACGAAGAAGGGGTTCCGTATTGTAAAAGAAAACAAGAAAGCTGAAATTTATGAAGGCAATGTTCTGGTTGGTTGTGCTATTCGTGAAGAAAACAACTTGTACAAATTGTTGATCCGTACAAGAATCTCATCTGAAGTCAATGTAACTTCAAGCGGCTCTCTGAAGTTATGGCATGAAAGGCTTGGGCATATAAATACGAGGTATCTTCGAGAATTAGTCGAGCAAGGTATGGTAGAAGGTGTCAACCTGACAGACGTCAAAGATTTCTTTTGTGAAGCCTGCAAATATGGAAAAGAACACAAGCTAAAGTTTACTTCAAAGGAAAAGCGAAACATGAGACCTGGTGAATTTATTCATAGTGACGTATGTGGACCGATGAGCACAGAATCAATTGGTGGGTCAAGATATTATGTTCTGTTCAAAGATGACTGCACAGCGTATCGTGAAGTTCGTTTTGTAAAAAACAAATGTGATGTATTTGAACAACTTCGTCAATTTCTAATAAAATGCAAGAATCTATTTGGTTATGGTGTGAAATACGTAAGAGTCGACAATGGCACTGAATACATTAATTATAAATGCAAAGATTTTTTCGCAAATAATGGTATAATTTTAGAAACTACAGCTCCTTACACTCCTGAACAAAATGGAAGAGCAGAACGCGACAATAGGACGATTGTAGAAAGTGCAAGGACCATGCTGTACGCAAAAGATCTATCATTAAGCTTGTGGGCTGAAGCAATCAACACAGCAGTTTACCTTTTAAATAGAACACCGACAACTCAAATATGTAATGGTACTCTCTATGAGAAGTTCCATGGCAGAAAACCATGTCTTGATCACGTGAAAGTCTTTGGAGCTGAAGCTTATGCACTGATACCTCTTGGTCATCGGAAGAAATTGGATCCCAAGTGCGAGAAGCTGATTCTGGTGGGATATAATGAAAACTCTACCAACTACAGATTGTTCAACCCAGTGTCGGGAAAAATCAAGATCTCAAGACATGTAACTTTCAATGAAAATAGTGAAGCACAATTTCCAAGGCAGAACTTCATTCCAGTTCAAATAAATAAGGAATTTGCTGGGGCAGAAGAACGTGAAGAAGGCAATGGTGAGAGAGAAGAAAATGAGAGCGAAACAGAAGCAGTGCCTAACTTGGAAGATCAAGATCTACAAGGAAAGAAGACCCATTACAACTTGCGACCAAGAAAGAAGGCTTCTGCATTAAATGTGACAGAAATTGAAACACCTGAGACGTACGAAGAGGCAATTACTTGCAACAATGCAGAAGAATGGAAACATGCTATCAAGGAAGAAATAGACTCCTTAGAAGAAAACAACACATGGGAATTGGTCGTTCGTCCATCTGATGCAAGAACTATTGACTCAAAATGGATATTCAAAATTAAAAGATCGACTTCGGGAGAAATTGTGCGATTCAAGGCCAGACTATGTGTAAGAGGCTACGCTCAAGTTGAAGGCATTGATTATAAAGAGACATTCTCACCTACTACACGATTTGACACAATAAGGGTTTTACTTGCCACTGCAGCTAGAAGAAATTATAAAATGGTTCAATTTGATGTTAAAACAGCCTTTCTGTATGGTGATCTTGAAGAAACAATTTACATGGAACCGCCACTAGGTGTTGAAGTCAAAGAAAATTTGGTGTGCAGACTAAGAAAATCTCTTTATGGACTGAAACAGGCACCACGTTGTTGGAACAAGAAATTTACAACTATTTTGAAGACCCTCGGAATGGAACAATGTGAATCTGACAAGTGTGTGTTTCGCGGACATTACGACGGTGACTTCTTCATCTTAGTGTTGTACGTAGACGATGGTTTGGTATTTTCTGCAAGACAAGAAACTCTGGACAAGTTTGTCGGTGAACTACAAACCATATTCAAAATAACTGTGTGTAAACCAGAACATTACATTGGACTCGAAATAGAAAAGAATGATGAAGACGGTTCAATTTTCGTTCACATTGCTTCATATATCGACAGAATATTAAAACGGTTCTCTTTTACAGAACTGCGAGGTACTAAAATTCCTGCTGAACCTTCGGTGGTGCTGTCGTCCTCAGTAGGAATGGATGAAATGGACACAAATTATCCCTATCGAGAAGCTGTTGGTTCTCTGATGTTTGCAGCGATTTCGGCTCGTCCTGACATAGCATTCGCAGTCAACGTAGTGAGCAGGTTCCAGTCTTCGTACGGAAAACAGCATTGGAATGCAGTGAAGCGAATCTTCAGTTATCTTAAGCAAACCAAACATCTTGGACTGAAGTACACAGCTATTGGTGACAATTGGCTGATAGGCTACTCAGATGCAGACTTTGCCAACGACAGTGATACAAGACGATCGACAACTGGTTATGTCTTCAAACTTAGTAATGGAGCTGTGTCCTGGCGATGTCAAAAACAGCAATCAGTAGCTACTTCGACCGTAGAAGCGGAATACGTCGCCGCTTCCGAGGCATGCAAAGAGGCAGTGTGGTTGAATCTCCTATTGGGAGAAATTGGAGAAAAATCGACATCCCCAACTCCGCTGTTCGTCGACAACCTCAGTGCTATTAAACTAATTAAGAATCCAGTGTATCATCGAAGAACGAAGCACATTGACATTCGGTACCACTTTATCCGTGAAAAGTTCGAACTTGGTGAAATAATTGTAAATCATGTGTCTACCACCGAGCAATTAGCAGATACTTTTACTAAACCTTTGGCTTGTATTAAATTCGAAACAATTAGGACTTTGTTAGGGATCCAATCCAGTGGATCCCAGTAATAATTATTGGTCATTGTTATAATTATAATTCTTTAACTTGTTACAAGCAGGGGGAGGTATTGAGTATGCTTGAAAACAAGTTCTAGTTATTGTTTATTGTAACCATAGAAATGTATTTAGTTGTTTGAAAAATAAAAAAAGGCAGCAGAGAAGCGGCTGGAACCTCCCCAACGTATGGGTCTTTGATTTCCGTGACTTATTGTGTTTAAGATTTTAAAGTTGATATGCCTAAATGGCACTTCCCGTGGACCAATTGCTCCCAAAAGCCTTTCAGCTCTTCAATGGGTTACCTAACCTCCATGTACCAAATTTCGGACAAATTGATCCAGTAGTTTGGGCTATAACGTGGTTTCAGTGTTATTACAAAATTTCGATTTTTCTACCCAAAGGGTACTAAATGCGAATAAATTTTATCTCATTTAAAACCAGAATTTGAAGACCTTTCTGATGATAACAATAAATCTTTCAAAAAGTTGTTTTTGATGGGTGAATGAGAGAATAATTTTAAGTTTCGAAATTGGTGTGCCAAAACGGCACTTTCCGTGGGTCGATTGAATCCAAAATTTGTTCAGCTCTTCGACGTGTAATACAATCCCCATGTGCAAAATTTCAGCCAAAGCGGTTGAGGGGCTTGGGCTGTACCGCGATTTTAAAGTCCGATAAAAATCAATTTTTTTTAAATTGTTGGTCAAAAGGGCACTAAGAATGAATACATTTTTAGATGCAGAATTTGAACGTCTTTCTTATGGTGACGTGAAAAATGGGGGTTTACATTTAAAATTTAAAAGTTGATGTGCCAAAATGGCACTTCTGGTTGCACGATTGGCTCCAAAAGCTTTTCAGATCTAAGTTGGGTTTTCACATGCACACGTACCAAATTTCAGCCAAATCGGTCGAGTAGTTTGGGCTGTGGCGTGTTTACGAACGTACGTTCATACATACAGACACATTTTAAAAAACACTTTTTTGGGTTCCTGAGACCTCAAAACGTATAGATCCGGTCTTATCTCGAATTCGAAAATTTTAGTGATTGCAGTAACCTCCCTTTTTTTTAAATGGTGAAGTGGAGTGGGGAGGTCAAAATACTATTTACAACCCAATTCTCGGCTTCCCTCTTCAACTCGAGCTTTCCCGCTGATTAAGCACTCTCAACAGAAAGTCCTAGTCAAGGTAGAAATTCGCCAGTGCTTAACTGGAAGTCCCACACGCAGTGGAAATATCGTCCTTGATTAACAAGAAAGTCCTACTCAAGGTAGAAATTCGCCAGTGCTTAACTGGAAGCCCCCACACGAAGTGGAAATATCGTCCTCGATAAACGAGAAGGTCCTACTCAAAGTAGAAATTCTCCAGTCGCAACTGAATCTCCCACAAAGTGGAATCAACTCCTCGCTTCAAAAGCAAGAACCTCCTGCTGGAAGCAGAAAATTGTCCTAGGTGTCGTTCCTAGAAGTGGAGCTTGTGGCGTCCCAACAAACTCTGCCTGATATCGCCAGCTGCCCCTCTATTTATATCATTTGGTTGTCATGGGGAGGCCCGTCGTCTTGGTTCCTTCAGGATCCATGGTGATCGATTGAAGTTCCGTCAAATTGTTCCAATGTCAAAAATGACAGTTGTAGACGTCATTTATGATTAAAAGGTTAGGTTTCTTGTCTTTATCTTTGCCTTTTCATTTTTTATTTAATATTTTTAGACCGAAATTAATCCAGGAGGGATTACCTGTTTGATTTACAGTGATACTATTAAACTTGGAACCTATTAAGTCTCCGACATGGACTTTGTTAATTTTGTTTGGAACCCGATTTTGAAAAGCGAAGGTATGGCACAGTATATCGATGATGTTGGTGTTCCCTTCAGTAGGGACAGCTCGGTTGTCAACGCAAACTGTTTTCGTTGACCTTGAGGCTCCATGGGTGTTCGTTGGCTATTGTACCCCTAGATGGCGCTCGCTCATGTCTTCACTCGTCATTAGTCGTCTGCGTCTGACAAACTGAATCATTGGAAATTTTCTAATAATTGGAAAATTGCTATGGATATAATTGTTACAACAATGTGCGTTGCTGGTCGCTTCTTCTCAATAATCTCAATCTTTGAAATTCACCGACACCGTAATAAGTCCGAATGGCTGTGCTGAAAAAAGCCCGCAATGTTGTAAGTGCAGTGTCTCCAGTTCCAGTACGAGGGTGTAAAACTAGGTACCTACGTCTTTGACGAGGTATGTCTTTGAGAAGAGGTGAGTTTAGCACATGATTGTGGATTTCTCTAATAAATTAATAAATTAAGTTTTAGATGCAAGCAAAGGGTAAAATTGTCCGCATACGAATACCTCCTAAATGTTACACCTCTATCGGCTCTGAATACATCCAGGTATAAAGCATGCCACCTACATTTTGCGGAAAAACTGTTTAAGTCATGGGGTAAGGACGGCAAAGCTGCTTTTTTGATTTTTTTATGTCATATTAAATTGTTCAGGTACTGGAAAGTGCAAAGCGCTTGGTGGACAATGGTCTTCCCACACTAAATCTTTCACCACATGAAAAACTTCCCGCAATTTGCAGTTCCACCATCTGGAGAACTGATTGTTGCCGACCCTCAATTAGAGAATCCTTTGGAGCATGGTGTAGCATGATGCTTCTCACATTGTATGGTTTATTTGTAATTGTTGACCTCATCACTTTGAAAATGTTTCAATATCTCAAAGAAGTATTTTGTTAATAAAACGTTGGTAAAAAACCTGGAATTGTTATAAGGGTAACAAGTACCGTTTATAAAATGCTATTTTGTTACGTTTTCGCCTTTATAACTTAACGATTATGGCGGTTAAAAAGAAAGAGAAGTTGCGCGCTAATTTTCAAATCGCCCAGCGCCAGCTATCGGAGAGTAGCTGTACGAACACCCATGGCAGCCATGACAGTTTTAGAATATTTCCACGAGATCAAAGGTGCCGACACGATCAAAATTTTGTTACATATCCCCCCAACTTTCTAGTGGTTTATAAAAATGTTTCTTTAATTCCTTGCAAATACACTGAACAATACTTAACTAATTATTATTTATTATGATTTTTGTTTTCTTTGAGAGATGGCAGCTTGATCCAAATCACTCTTCCATTTTGAACAATCTTCACCGGGTACCGCCGAATTACTCCGGTTGGCCTCAAGAATTCTAATTCTGTTTTCGGCGTCCCCAGAGGTATTACGGGAAGCTGTCGTGTTTCCCCTGGCATTTTACAATAAGCTACTGTCTGTTGCTTCGGGGCGACCAGTTTCGGTTTGGTGCCAGTTGTAGTGGAGACGTGGGCTTCTTTTCCTGCGCTTCCTTTACTAGTTGAGGGAACATCTTTTCCTATTTTTGAGCCTTTGGATACTGCCTTTGACTTGCGCCCATGCGAGATCTTCTGCTTCTTTTCTTGTACAAGTTGGTCGACTAGCTTCTTTCTTTCTTCGAGTTCTGTTTTTCCAGCCTCACTTAGTTGGATTTCTTTCTTCGGCTTTGGTATTACTATTACCGAATGGATCGTTGCCTTCTTCTTAGGTTGTCCTAATTTTTGTGGCTTCGTGTTTTTACGTACGGTAGGGTCGGGTGTAAGAAACGGAGCTGGGGTAGGATTCGTAACTCGTTGAGGAGGTGGGAACAAGATGGGGTTTGCCAACTCCTCCACGTCGGAAAGCGGGGAAAGGCTACCAATTAATTCCTCTATGGTGGGAAAAGGAGCAGTCATCTGTAACAAAGTAGATGGACTTTGTAGGAGGATTAAAGCAAAGGGTAATAACAGGATTAGACAGTGTTTGGAACAGGTTTTCAATTTCTGATGTGAACTCCAGTTATGACTTCGTCAGCAGGACTTTTAATTTCATATACGGTAGGAGTAACGACTTTGTGGATGGTATGGGGACCAGAAAATTTAGGTGCAAGTTTCGCAGCGAATCCTATGGCGGCTTGAGAAAGCGGATGTTCTCGCATCATTACAACATCTCCGATTTCATAAGGCTTCTGCTTGTGGTGTTAATTGTAATAATGTCTCTGTGTGGCTTGAGCATAGTTGATGTTCCTGCCAGCTTCCTGACGAGCTTCCTCCAACGTTATTAATTGTGCTATTCTATCATCCAGCTGCTCTTCTGCGTTTTCTAAAGGAAGAGGAGGCATAAAATCACGTATTCTTGGCGGGCGAAGTTCTCGACCAAAATTTAAGTAAGCCGGGCTGAACCCTGTGCTTTCTTGTTTGGCTGTATTTACAGCAAATTGAAGTTGGTCAATTTTCTCGTCCCATTTACGATGATCTTCCTCACAGTATTGAGCCAGCATTGTCTTAAAGGTTTTGTTACTTCTTTCCACGGGGTTGCATTGCGGTGCGTAAGCTGCAATCTGAGCGTGGTTGCAACCGTATTCCTCCATCAAACCTTTAAATTTTCGACTTGTAAACTGAGTTGCATTATCGGTAATTACTACTCTTGGGGTACCAAATCGGGTAAATACTTTCTTGGTCAGAACCGGTTGTATTTTATCTGCCGTTGCTACTTTGAGCGGTTCGGCTTCTAACCATTTAGTAAATCGGTCCTGTATCATTATGACATATCGATTACCATTGGTAGTTTTAGGTAAAGGACCTAACAAATCGACAGCAATTGTATGCCAGGGAGCCTTAACTTTCCATTCTGCCAATTGGCCTCGAGACTTTTGCTGGTTGTTTTTATATCGAAGGCAGGACTCACATTTCTTTACATATTGGCTAATATCCTTTGCCATTCCAGGCCAATAATAATGTTCGTACATTCTGCTTATTGTTTTAGCAACCCCTAAATGTCCAGCTTCTGGTGCCTCATGATTCGCCTTTAACAACGCTTCTTTTTCTCTTTCTGGTACACAAAGTTTCCATGTTTCTTCATCGAATTCATCCGTGAATCTATTAGGACGCCAAACATGTTTAAACAACATTTCCTCTCTTATCATAAAGTCGGGGCACTCTTCTGGGTTTTCCTTTACCTTCTTCCAAATTTGAGAATACCAACTTTCATCTTCGCCTTCTATTACCATGAAATTCTCTTCTGCTGGGAGTGAACGCGATAGGAGATCAGCAAGTAAGTTTTCTTTCCCTTTCTTGTAAGTTATCTCAAAATCATATTCTTGCAAGGCCAGAGACCAGCGTGCTAATCTACCAGTGGGGTTCTTCAGCTCCATCAGCCAACGTAACGAGGCATGATCTGTTTGAATTTTAAAATGATATCCTTCCAAGTAGGGTCGCATTTTCTTCAAGCCAAATAAAATTGCAAGACACTCCTTCTCAGTCACTGTGTAATTTTTCTCGTGTTTCAACAGAGCTCTGCTGGCGTATGCTACTACGTGTTCAACTTCATCATAAGTTTGTGTTAAGGCTACGCCCAGTCCGCTGTCACTGGCATCAGTCTGAAGTGTGAATTCTCGTTCAAAATCAGGTGCCACTAAGACAGGTGCAGTTATTAATGCTTCCTTAATTTCATTGAATGCTTTTTGTTGTGCTTTATTCCAAAACCAAGACTGATCTTTCTTCAGTAAAGTCTTCAGAGGAGCGGCTCGTTTTGGAAAATCGGGGATAAATCGTCTGTACCAAGACGCTGTGCCTAAGAACCGTCTTAACTGCTTCAAATTTCTTGGTTCTGGGATTTCTGTTATGGCTTTAACTTTTTCAGGGTCTGTCTCTATTCCTTTTTCAGAAACTACATGACCCAGGTATTTCACTTGCGTCTGGAAAAATTTGCATTTTTCCCAATTCAATTTTAAATCAGCAGCATTCAGTTTCCTCAGCACAATTTCCAGATTTTCTATATGTTCCTCTATAGTCTTGCCCAATATTAATATGTCGTCCAAGTATGCCAATGCCTTTCCCTCTAATTCAGGTCCAAGTACAGTGTCGAGAAGTCTCTGAAATGTAGCGGGTGCAGAATGAAGACCAAAGGGCATGACCCGAAATTGAAAGAGTCCTCGTCCAGGAACAGTAAAAGCAGTATATTGTTTACTATCAGCTGTCAACGGTACATGCCAATATCCGTTCTTTAAATCCAAACTTGAAAAATATTTCGCTTGTTGTAAATTGTCGAGTATTGCACTGATATAGGGAAGAGGGTATGCATCCTTTTCCATTACAGTATTTATTTTACGAAAATCAATGCAAAAGCGATACTTCCCATTGGCTTTCTTTACGAGTACTACTGGTGAACTCCAAGCACTGCTTGAGGGTTCAATTATCTGATTTTCTAACATTTGGTCTACTTCTTCATTAATTATCTTCTGCATAGCCGGATTGACGGGGTAGTAACGCTGTTTAATTGGTTCACAATTAGGGTCTTTCAGTTTTAAACGATGCGCGATAAGATTTGTTAATCCACTTGCTGTTGCCAAGGCTTCTTTTCCTCTTGATATAACGTGTTGTATCCTCTCTTCGTTTCTTTCTGTCAAATCAAAGAGTTCCACATTATTCTTCAAATTCTCTTCGAATCTATCCTTTATGACTTGTAATGCAATCTTCGAATGTTTGCTTAACAAATCAGTCCCAAAAATTAAATGATGTCTTAAACTAGGTAAATAATAAAAATTTTCAGTGTAGGCTATGCCTAAAATCTTATAACTAACTTTCACAATTCTATCTACAACTATGGCCTCACTATTACCTAAATAAAATTCACGATTGACATTTTGTTGATGGGAAATTATGTCCGAGTGATTTTTAATATAATTGAAAACTTCTTCGCCTACGAATGATCTTGTGGCACCGGTATCTAACAGAGCTTGAAATTCGTGACCTAAAATTTTCACGTTCAATTTGGGACGTTCCCAGAAATAGTTTTCGAAGGCGATCAGTTGGTTAGCGGAGGGTTTTCCTATTGAGGACGTACGCTTCCTCCCGGGGCGCCATCCCTCTTGTCGTTTCCCGCATTGTTATACGGGCAGTTAACACTGACATGTCCCTCTTTTCTGCAGCGGTAACAAATAATCGAGTTTCTGAATTTAGAATTGGTTAGATTATCTGTTGGATTCAGATTTTCTTTCTTTTTGGTCATCCTTAATTCTTCCTGCAGCTTTTCGTACTCGTCGATTTCCCTAATCAGATCCGTTAAGTTCCGAAGATTACGTTTCCGGATGAATTGCCTGTATTCGGGACGGAGATTGTCATAAATCTGATGAACTTCCCGGCCTTTACTAAAACCACCATGTCTTCGTATCATGGTTTGTACCTGAGTGATATAATCTCGTCCTTTTTCCGTAGCACCTTGTTTCCTTTTCAAGATTGTCTGTGCTAACTGATCTCGATAGTTTTCTGGTAAGAAGTAATTCAAAAATTCAAACGAAAACTCGTTCCAATTATTAAACATCGAACGATTGTTGCGATACCATTGAATTGCTGATTTTGTCAATAATTCTGGGAGCGCTTTAAAGACCTGCTCATCCGTGAGCTCGTAGGTTTCCTTCAATTCAAGTAGTCTCTCCATAAAAGCTTCTACATCCGTATTGCCATCAAAACATAGATTCCACCTTCTTACTTTCTCTAAAACTTCCACAGAATTATTTGACGCATTTGTGGTTCGTGATGCTCTTGGTTCGACTTCTTCATCAATATTTTCGTCGGGAGGTGCTCCGCGTGTAAAGAAATCCAACAATCTCTTTTTCAAGTCCTCCTTTCGTCCATACGTGGGTAATCGAAATTTGTTTAGTTCTTCCTCCAAGTCAGATTTCCTTAAGTCATCAACCCACTTGAAACGGTCCTGATCGGAGTCATCCTGTTCCAAGTCGTGTTCGCTCATGACTATAAACTAATTCTAACTTAAAATAACGATCCTACCTTAGAATTTGAGTGACGAATCTAATTTGCAAAATTCTTGATGTTTTAGTAAACAAATTTTTGTTTTAAACAACTGACAATCGTGAAATTACTACTTAGATTTTTCTATCAAAAGTTATGATTATTTAGGAAGCGATTTCGTCGGGGGCCCCACGTTTAGGGCGCCAATTATGCAACGTTCTCACGCTCTCAGCTTTTTCGTTACATTTAAAAAGTATGGGGTCTTGAATCAACTCTAACAAAATACTTGGGCGCCAGTACGTTTACCAGAAACGGACAAAGATTACTCGTTCTTCCAAATACCCCTTAAGCCGTCGACTAAGCTCTGATGTCGGAGAAAGTTTATGGGTTCGTTTATGATCGCTTCTCTAAATAAAACATAACATTAACAATTTTCAAAAATCTATTTCCTACAACGAATACAATTCTAAACTTCAAAATTATTAGGGACTTTCATTATTTATGGTTGACAACTAAAATTCCGTGGTCGTCGATTGGCGGCGTTGCGTGTCACTCGATTTTGTCACTTGGCTGTCACTCGTTACAAGGGAGGTTATGTGCTGGAAGGTAATTCGGAATTTAGTCCAGCCTCGGGGGCTGAAAGTCTCACCTTTGTGGAATTCGGTCCTACCTTCGAGAAGATAGAAAGTCCTGTACGGTGACAGAAAGAATAGCTCTCAAATAAATGGAATCTCCCACGGAGGAATCTACGTCAATAGGTCGCGGAAATAAGGACGCGCGACAAAAAGACGCGGACATAAAGACGCACGAAAAAAGGACGCATGTAACAATTGGACGCGCGACATAAAGTCGCACCAAAAAAAAATTCAAGTGGGAATGGACAAACAACCGCGGTCAAAATACCGTGGCCAGAATGGCCTCTTTGGCACAAATGAGCTCTCAAAAAATCACAAAAATTTATACCTACTTCTTTGTTTTTTTAATTCAGCATCGTGCTCCACGCTTTGTTATTTAAGAATTCAGTTATTTACACTGAGAATATTTTTGTCAGTTTAACATGCAGGGTGCAGGTAATTTTCTCTAAATGATGTTTGCAGAAAACTCAAATGATGTAGGTACCTTATTTCTAAAGTTTGAATAGTGCTATTAAGATTCCTGGAATTATAATGTATTTCTGATGGGTTTGTTAAATCCAGATAATGGGGTAATTTAATGATTAGATTTGGATTTATCATTTTACGTTCACCCTCATTAACATGTCGTTAATTATGGATACCTAGGTACTGTAACTTTCTGACTCTACTGAAAGGGGGACCGTTGTGAAATCCCTCAAATCTTGCAAAAGGACCCCTAAATTTGATTACGTTGTGGTTGTGGTTCGTTTTACGAGGCCGTGGATACAGGAAATAAAACGGATCTTCCAAATAACAATTTATTCACACTGAAACAAAGTCTGGCCGCAAAAATAATACAATGAAATAAACACCTCTCGCTCAAGGAGCTCGAGGGAAATAATTTACACGGTAAAGAAAAAATACAATAATTATAATCCCCAACCTAAATCAATGGGTTTCTAAATTATGAATGAACTCTGAGCTAGTTTTATAAAATGAAGGGTGCCGTTACCGGATGCTGAAAAAAGAATTAATCCCCAAAATTAAATAATATTACCGGACACGCAAAAATCCGGGTTTCTAAATTGGGAAGCAACCCACAATACAGGCAAGTGTTAGGAGGGGTGCAAGACAAGTTTCGAGCAATGACAACTCTTGACGTAATTACGGCAGCTAAAATGACGCAAGTTCAGTGGCGTGGCGTCAATCCCAGTGGCGTAGTAGATTTCCTGAAATCGAGCAAATTTCATGCACTAAGTAAATTCTACGGTACGATAGAGGAAATTTTGTGTTTTAACAAAGTTTAGAGTGAAAATGACCCCAAATTGAACTGAATGACACTGAATAAATGGTTTTAACGGTTCGAGGGATGTGGACCCTGTGATTTCTCGTGAAAGCCCAAATTTAGTTTCTTGCTGCTTCTTTCTTCGTCTTCAGTGTACGTGGTATAGACACTGTCCAGCCCAGCCCCCTGTTTGGAGTGTCTGGCGGAATGCGGGAAACCTATACCACTAGCAATCGTTGGTACACCAGGCCAAATCACAGGTGGAAGATGTCAGCAGGACACCCTCCAAGTGAGCAACAATCACGTGTTGGCAAAACTGTAGCGTTTTTAACCGCAACTGTTAATTATTGTCGACAATCCAGCGGGAACAAATTGCAAACAAATTGCAGAGCTGAGAGAGCGCGTCCCCTTATGGATATCCTCAAATTTCCTTTACCTCTTTCGATGCTAATAAAAGGGAAGAACTGGATGCGCTTTACCAAACCCTAACTATTCCACTACCGAAATGCAAGCAAGCTAAAGTCTACTCTGCAAAAGAGGTTAAATTAATTAATATTTAGCGGATGAAAAAGGGTTCTAGTCTATGAAAGCTAATTAGAGATCGGGAAACCTTCAATCAAATGCAGTAACGGAACTACAAATCTAGTTGCGTAATACCTGATCTAGTTCCACCCTGCAGACCTGGCGGTGTCCTACAATTCACCAATAACCACTAAAACACTATCCCCCTACGGCGTGATTACACTAACTTCAATACTACACAAGCACGAACTTTAACTACACAAAACCCAAACAACAAATAACTATTTTAAAATATTTGGAAAATATCGCAAATTCGAGAGCTTTGGAAAATACGAGTCTCTTCGTCAGAAGTCGGAGAGCAAGTCCCTCTATCCTGTCCTCTTGGATCCGGCGAACCTAAAAACCACCCCCTCTACTATATCCGGTCGGCCTCCCTTCCAAGTTCATCTCCACATTTTATAACAATTTATAATTAATTGAGAAGCTACGCGATTCGACCAGCCTTACGATACAATCCTGCTCTTAAAAGCTAATCACAGATTCACATATCCTATCAATGAAACAATTTAGTTATTTTATGCAAATCTAATGAATTACCTAACAAAATCCAAGCAGTCCGGTGGGGTCTTTGAAGCTTTTCGAGCATGTACAGGGTAGTGGGGGTTATTTAATGCATACGACAATCATGCAATTTTAAAAGCAATCTAATTCGATAGGTAGGTTCTACATATTACACATGAACAATAGGGTATTAAACAGGAATCTGGCTTGAGGTTTCGGTCGTCTAGCCTAGATGGCGACACCAGTTCTATTCTTGCAGTGAACTTTAATTTAAATTACAGCGTTTACGCCGAAAAGATCTGATTGGTTACATATGCGTCGGTTATGCCTACACACATGAGGTTCATACGGTGTTTAACGGGTTGTCGAGGCAATTTTAGCAGGAGTAACGTTTGATTCACGTCATGCAAAATTAGTGTATCTTGGCTACTCTACCTTTGGGGTTCATGCATTTACTGAATCAAATTTAGCAACAAATTGTAATGAATAAGACATTTACGTTATTAAATCCATTTCTCGGAAATCTCTACTGTGGGAACAACTTTCTAAAAATTGTATGCGAAGGAATTCGGTCATAAAGTTTACAGCGGGGGTGTTCTTCGAAAAGGGCAATTCAAGCAACGGTTTCTACCAGATTCCCGGACCGTCCGGATATACAATGCCCGTGACGAAAACATGTGCACGGTTTATGACTTTTGGCAATAAATAGTTCTAACTTACAGTTAACATTCTTGCGCCCCAATGACAAATTTTATACAAACAATTTAATGTGGATTTACCCAGGATTGGCATTAACTGGCATATGTTACAGTACCTATATAATAGAGGTAGCTTTATTTCTTTAACAAATTCGCAGTGTTTCTCGTGCTGTCAAGATGGTCCTGAATTTTGTGAAAAGCCAAAAAGGCAACGACTTGTTGGTCTACAACGGGTTTATACACAAAAAAGAACGCATTATTGGTGGAAAGATTATTTGGAAGTGTGCTTCTTACAACAAGTGTAAATGTCCTGGAAGAGTCCATACAGTGGGAGACGAGGTCGTGAAAAATTCTACGCATAACCATGTTGCTGATGCTGCAAAGTTAGAAGCAAAGGAAGTTCTCAATAAGATGAAGGAAATGACTCAAAACGTCGAACCAACAACCCAAGGCATACTAGCTCTAGCATCAACCGGCATTTCTGATGCTGCATCCGGGTAATTACCATCGATTTCTTCAATGAAGCGAACTATACAACGGATTCGAAAAGAAAAAGAAAATGCTCCAGCCAACCCCAGAACTTTAATGGAGCTTGTTTTTCCCGCCGAATACCAAGAGAACCTCCGTGGCAAACCTTTTCTTTTGTATGATAGTGGTCCTGGCGAACAGCGCGTTGTATTATTTTCGACAGCAAGGAATTTGGAATACATGGCGAGTTGTGAACACTGGTATGCGGATGGAACTTTTAAATCGGCTCCCCCATTATTTTGTCAATTGTACACAATTCACGGAGTACAGTACAGCAACGTCCTTCCAACAGTGTATGCACTCCTCTCTAACAAAACATAAGAAACATACAGACAATTATTTCAACAACTGAAGAGGTTAAAACAAGGATTACGCCCCACAACAATTATGGTGGATTTTGAGAGAGCCGCAATAAATGCTTTACAAACAGAATTTCCTGAAACGAGGATACGTGGGTGTTTTTTCCACTTCACCCAGTGTCTGTGGAGACAAATTCAGAGCGCTGGACTACAAGGAAGATATAGTGAAGATCCTGATTTCGCCCTACAACTACGACAATTAGCCGCTCTCGCGTTTGTACCAGAAGAAGATGTTGTTAGAGCTTACGAACAATTACTTGACAGTGATTTTTATGCAGACAATGAAAATATTCTGCTACCGGTGACCAATTATTTCGAAGACACTTGGATAGGCCGTCTGGACAGGAGAATGCGTCGAAGACCATCATTATTTTCAACCAATATGTGGACTTGTTACTCCATGGTCGAAGAGGATTTACCGCGCACAAATAATGCTGTTGAAGGATGGCACAACAGTTTCTCCTCTACACTTTGTGCTGCACATCCCTCGATCTGGAAGTTCATAAATGCCCTCAAGAAAGAAGACAGTTTAAACACTTTAAAAATAGAGCAATATACCGGGTGGACCAACACTATTGCCCACCTCAATAATTGCCCTTTACCTTGAAGCTAGAGTTTTGATTTTTTTACAGGGTGTATGGGTACTAAAAACCCTTCAGAGGACGTAAAAATTTTTTTTATTGGCCCAAAAATGTGACGTCACGAAATTTTCAATGGGGCTATTTTCATGAAATAAATAATTTTTGCCCACAGGTTGGTTATTTAGGGCCTTAGGATCACGCTAAACTGATTATTTAATTTTTTGGACATCAGGTTACCAAACTGCAGAAGCTAAAAATCACGTCAATTTTTCTCACAAGTCGCCCATGAAACAACACCTAATCATTGCGAGGTATGTCCTTTATCGATCGGCGGATATTCAGAAATGTCAGTGTCAGCTTGTCATGTCGGCAGGGTCATCAAACCAGATTATTCTTAATTTTCGAATTCATTCAATTAATCAATTAATTTTCCCGGAAAATTGTTCAAACAAAACGCCCAAAGTTTGTTTAAGCGCGTGCGTAGTGTTCCACATCGCGCGTCAAATTAAATCAGACATAACCTCGTTTTGGAGAAATTTATCCAAATTTAAATTACAACCAGCACCAAGTACGTTTACCCATTACCCATCTGAAGGGCCTTCTGATTTGGTAAGTTTTTGGAATTTCGGTCGATTTATTTAACTGTAAAATTGAAAATTTTAGGTGACGAAGATGATATGTGTGAACCCAAAACCTAGTAGCTGGTAGCATTGTTGGTGGTATCTACTCTGCAGAAGGTCCATTAGATAATAAAGAAGCTTACTTTCAAGTGTGGAAGATTGGTCCACTGAAATTGTTGATAAAATTGAGACTGTTCCTGTTACGTTGTTAGATTTGACTCCTGAGAATAAAAGCTATTCAAAGTATTTTGTAACTAAGTAAATTGTTGAAATTCATGATGTGACAGTGCTCTGGATTTACTTAATTTCATAACGATGGGTAAGTATTAACCTACCTCCAGAAATATCAAAAATTAAGACCACACGACAGATTTTTTAACAATTTTTATTATTTTATTAATCAATTTAATCAGACAACTTGCAGTTTTGCTGTGTTTACGGACACGGACAAAGCGTCACTAATTTGGCACTGTTCATAGGTGGTACACTTGCACTGAGAAGAATAGTCCTGGTTTGTCGATTAGCTGACACTCTCCGTGACAACATTTTTGAGAATCAATTATTATGTTGCAAACAGGCTGTCTGATGAGGCTTGCAGAGAACCTATCAACAGGCCAGACACTCCCATTATTAGATTTTGGGTTCACAAAAGGGCCCCATCGTTTTATTAAACATTTTTGGTCTCCATCTAAAATTTTCAATTTTACAATTAAATAAATCGACCTAAATTCCAAAAACTTACCAAATCAGAAAGCGTACAATGGGGAAACGTACTTGGTGCTGGTTGTAAATTACATCTGGAAAAATTTCACCAAAACGAGGTTATGTGCGTTATGTTGCGTTATGTGTCATTTTATCGATATGGAATTACGCACGCGCTTGTCTCACACAAACCCTATGCTTCAGGGGTTGTTTGAATAATTTTCCGGGAAAATTAATTAATTAATTGAATGAATTCGAAAATTAAGAATAATGTGGTTTGATGACCCTGCCGACATGACAAGCTGATACTGACATTTCTGAATATCCGCCGATCGATAAAGGACATACCTCGCAATGATTAGGTGTTGTTTCATAGGCGACTTGTGAAAAAAATTGACGAGATTTTTAGGTTCTGCAGTTTGGTAACCTGATGTCCAAAAAATTAAATAATCAGTTTAGTGTGATCCTAAGACCCTAAATAACCAACGTGTGGGCAAAAGTTATTTATTTCATGAAAATAGCCCAATTGAAAATCTCGTGACGTCACATTTTTGGGCCAATCAAAAAAATTTTTACGTCATCTGAAGGGCTTTTAGTACCCATACACCCCGTAGAAAAATCAAAATTCTAGCTTCAAGGTAAAGGGCAATTATTGAGGTGGGCAATAGTGTTGGTCCAGCCTGTATAGCTGGAGATTTACCGACCCACAAAAAGGTTTACAAAGACACGGCGAAAAGAATTAAAACCATTGTTATGGATTATCAGAACAGGCCAATTATTGAATATTTGCGAGGAATTGCCCATAATTTTCAACTGCAAATTTAAAACCCCGTCACGTATGATTATAATAATTTGTAAAATAATTTAATTAAAAAATCAAAATTGTTATGGATTTTTTCCTTTATGCGTCCTTTTGTCGCGCGTCCAATTGTTACACGCGTCCTTTTTTCATGCGTCTTTATATCCGCGTCATTTTGTCGCGCGTCCTAATGTCCGCGTCCTTTTGACGCGACACCCCCACGGTGTGTGGAATTTCGGGTTCTACCTTACGGCAGCCAGTCCTGTACAAAGACAGAAGATGTGTCCACCGGTCAAGTGGAAAGTCTCACCGAGTGTGAAAATTCGTCCTACGCAATGTAGAAAGTCCTGTGCAAGACAGAAAAACGACTCAACGTTTAGTTGAGCTCCAAACGTCCCACTCGAGGTGGAATTATCGTCCTCGATAAACGAGAAAGTCCTAGTCAAGGTAGAAATTCGCCAGTGCTTAACTGGAAGTCCCACACGCAGTGGAAATATCGTCCTTGATTAACAAGAAAGTCCTACTCAAGGTAGAAATTCGCCAGTGCTTAACTGGAAGCCCCACACGAAGTGGAAATATCGTCCTCGATAAACGAGAAGGTCCTACTCAAAGTAGAAATTCTCCAGTCGCAACTGAATCTCCCACAAAGTGGAATCTACTCCTCGCTTCAAAAGCAAGAACCTCCTGCTGGAAGCAGAAAATTGTCCTAGGTGTCGTTCCTAGAAGTGGAGCTTGTGGCGTCCCAACAAACTCTGCCTGATATCGCCAGCAGCATCCTCTAAATATCGGAGGTGCCGCGCATGCGCAATACGACTACCTGAATGGAATACAGCACCCGAGTGGAAGTTGAAATCCGCGTGCAATTTTTTTACGCTTGTAAACGAGCAGACCTTACCTGACCTATATAGACCTGAATGGAAGTTGAAAAAAAAAAGAATTCGCGAATTGTTGTCAGTGGGTTTCGAACCTACGCAGCAAAACGTACAGCTGTGGGCCGACCAAATTCAAATTCAATCAGGGTTTATTAAAATTTAAAATGGTTGTTACAATATAGAATCATGACCTAAAGCTAGTATCACAATGGAATATTTTTTAAGTAAATACATATAAAATTTGGCCTCCTACAAAGTTTATGCCTAATCTTAACATGGGTTAGTGTTTTAGCACTCAAGATAGTTAATGTAAATATCACAGTCTTTGTTTAATGACATGTGGGCCGACCGCACTGTACCTCTAGGCCAGCAGTCCCTATCGATGTGTGTGCATTCGCACCGTACTTCAACAAAACATTGCTCACATTGACATTCCAACAGCGTTTTGCAAGTGCGCATGCGCGGCACCTCCGACATTTAGACAATGCTATCGCCAGCTGCCCCTCTATTTATATCATTTGGTTGTCATGGGGAGGCCCGTCGTCTTGGTTCCTTCAGGATCCATGGTGATCGATTGAAGTTCCGTCAAGTTGTTCCAATGTCAAAAATGACAGTTGTAGACGTCATTTATGATTGATTAAAAGGTTAGGTTTCTTTTCTTTATCTTTGCCTTTTCATTTTTTATTTAATATTTTTAGACCGAAATTAATCCAGGAGGGATTACCTGTTTGATTTACAGTGATACTATTAAACTTGGAACCTATTAAGTCTCCGACATGGACTTTGTTAATTTTGTTTGGAACCCGATTTTGAAAAGCGAAGGTATGGCATCTAATTATTACTCAAACCAGAAATTGTGACACAATTTCGTCGTTGGATGTTGGATTGAGTCGCGCATCAAAATTTTGTTACAGTACATACACACAGACACATTTTAAAAACCCCTTTTTTGGGTTCCTGAGACCTCAAAACGTGAAGATCTGGTGCTATCTCAAATTCGAAAATTTTAGTGATTGCAGTAACCTCCCATTTTTTTTAAATTGTGATGGGGTTGGGGAGGTTAAAATAATTCGACCTTCAAATTCCTCATACAGTAGCCCAGCGATACTCGTAAAAAAGTCAAATGGCGACTGTCGCCTATGTATTGATTTCAGAGCCCTTAATAAAATTACTGTGCCCCAAATTTTTCCCCTACCTTTGATTGAAGGCCTTGTTAACCTATTAGCTGGGTTCACATTCTATTCTAAGGTCCATTTAGCTTAAGGTTACTATAACTTTCAGATGGAGCAAAAAGCCATTCATAAAACTGCTTTTTGTACGCCAGGCGGGCTCTTCGAGCTCTTGAATCTTGAAAGTACCTTTTGGGTTACGTAATGCGGTGTCTTTCTTTCAAAAGTCTATGACTACTATTCTGGAACCGCTGAAAGATAAAATTATTATTTACATGGACGGCATTCTCATTCCTTCACATACGGCCGAAGAAGGGTTGTTTATATTAAAAGAATTATTTATCATTCTTCGTGCACATAATTTAAAACTTCGCTTGAGCAAATGTTCCTTTTTCCTTTCCTTCATAACCTATTTAAACCTCATTCACAACCACTTTACGTACGTGACATAACAAAGTTTAACAATCGTCAACAATTACTAGAAAACTCAGAAACTGTCATGAATAATTGTGGACCATTGTTAAAGTTTGTTACGTTACGTACGTAAAGTGGTTGTGAATAAGCTCTTTAGACTTCGAAAGGACCCCGCACCATCCTTATGGGAAAATGGCTTTCTGTCGGATTGGCTGAAATTTTAGTATGTTGTAGATTTTGACCTCCTGATCAAAAGTTATCATTGCCACAAAGCAATTGTACGGACAGTTTTTGCTCCAGAGGGTGCGGAAGATAAGATTTTCCCATAAGAATAATTACATGCGAAAATTAATTTGCATTTTTGCCATCATAATAGCACATGATAAGTCCAGGGGCACTTTTCTTACGTATATTATTAACATACTTTTGTACAAGAGTCTTATGGGTGTGTTTGCTTATTATGCTGAAAAAAGTAGTTTTACGACGGTCCGAAAAATGTGTATGTCCTTATGGGGAAAAGTTTATCTTCGGCAGACTGTACATCAAAAACTGTCCGTCCGATTTCTTTGGGGCAATGATAACATTTGATCACGAGGTCAAAATCTACAACATAAAAATTTCAGCCAATCCGACAGAAAGCCATTTTCCATAAGGATGGTGCGGGGTCCTTTGACAAAGTGGAATATGTCCTAATCAAAACAAAATCGAAGCTGTCCGGAACTTTCCCACTCCCACTAATGTCACACAGGTTCGACAATTTCTTGGCCATTTCAGAAAATGTATTCCTCAGTTGGCTTTAAAATCCAGACTTCTTTCGAAATGATTGCGCAAAGATGGATGTACCTTGGGTATGGAACAAAGACCATGACAATGTCGTTACCGAATTAAAAACTATGTTGACATCAAAACCAATTCTTACCTTATTTCAACCTGGTAGAAAATAGTATATTATACACTAAGGGAGAGAAATGCATAATTTCTCCTGAGGTGTAAGTTTGAAGCCCGAGGGCTTCAAATACACCGAGGGACAAATGGCGTTCTCTCCTGAGGTGTATATACTATTTTTTCCACGCCCTCAGTAAAGAAAACGACAAAAAAGAAATTTTTGCGCTATTTTGTTACGTATTTAGATATTTTAGTAGTAGTCTCTGAATGTCATTAACTCCATGACTACCTGAAAAATTTGTGTAAACAAGTGTTTAAAACCTTTAAAACTATTAAAATGGATGAACCTCAAGAAATTCGCGAAGCTGCCGATGCGGCAGTTTTAAATTTACTCCCATCCAAATCCAGAAAATGGTACGACCAAGCATACAATCGATTTAGAGAATGGTGTTCTCAAGGAAAAGTTCAAACTTACAGCGAGAATGTGATGTTAGCCTACTTCAGTGAAAAAGCAAAGGTGCTCAAGGCTGCCACCATTTAGGCTCAATATTCTATGATAAGAGCGTGTGTTCAACTCAACGATAACATAGACATAAGCAAGTACCTACGGAAAACTAATCGCATTATTGAAGAGAAATTCTGATGGATATCAAGCAAAAAAGTCAAAGAAAAGACAAGAGAACAAATCGAGACCTTCCTGTCGAAAGCAGATGATAGAGAATATTTGATGGCTAAGGTAAGATTACCACATTGTGGGATTCATAAATAATTAACTTTACAATCTTTGTAGGTAGCACTGATCTTAGGAATAGCAGGCGCATGCCAGGCAGATGAATTGGTGAATTTAAAGTCAGCGATATTGAAGACCTCGGAACAGCCTTTGTTATAAAAATTCCGAATACGAAAAACAAGATTCTTAGAACTTTTGTGGTTACTACTGATACTGATGGGAAGATGGATATGGTTGCTTTATGCCGCAAATATGATGCTTCACTCCGGCCCCCTCATACTGCTCATGGTCGATTTTTTTTACTTTTACAAAGGAGGAGAATGTACCTACCGTTCAACCAGTTGGAAAAAACACCTTTGGAAAAATACCAAGTATGATCGACAAAAGGCCGCGCCCGAAATGCCGCGAGACAAAATGCCGCGACCGAAACGCCGCGAGGACGGAATGCCGCGGGACCAACATGCCGCCGGGACATAATGCCGCTGCGACAAAAAGCCGCCTCCCATATTTTAATTATATCTACTGATGTTTTTTATCCACTCCGCATCCGTTAGCATCAATATTTTTTTTAAAAAGCGATAATTTATCGGTGGCTTGTTTGCATGTTTAAGGACAGGATGTAGGTATGATTATTAAGAGAAAGGTGTAGCGCTGGTGCAAGTATACTCTCCTATTCAATTTTTCAAAGCTGATGTAATTTTTCTCGGAAATTTTAAACTAACGGCTCAATTCAAAATAAAAATTTAACTAGGGTGATTGAATGTTTGACCGTAATAAAGGTGTATATGCGATAAGGATTTATTAGTGGGCCACCAAGTGTTCATAATTACACACACTTGAATTTTTGTACAAGAGATCCTTATTATGTTAGCTAATTGTGTACAAAAAATTATCGATGTGTAACTTTGAACACTACCTGAATATGGCAGCCGAGTGTCTGCTATACATCCACAGGTGTACTGTGCGATTGTAAAGAATAGAACAAAATTTCTTAAAGCCGTATCGCTGATTTGTGGCAAAAATCCTAGGAAGTGTCAATTTTTGTTCCAAAATGGGTATAAGCTGCAACAAAGTAAAGTTTTCTATACCCAGTGGCGCGCGAACGGGAGGGTGGCAGCTAACAATTTTTACACGGAGACAGGAGCCAAATGCTTTAATTAGTGGATCTTATGCCTAATTATCGTCTGTCCAGCAGAGAAATAAGTTTTTATTTCGATTGATTAAAACAGAAAATATACATTGTTAGTTTGCTATATGAAATGAAATATTGTATTTAGCTTAAAAATCTGTATCGCTATTTCTGACAAGTCAATTTCTAACTACAAATGGCTAGCTGCTGCCACAAATTTTTTATGATCGTAACCATTGGTAGCGCAGTGGGGGGGGGGGGGGGGACAACTCAACAATTTTGAATGGCACAGATTTCGGATGTTTCAGTTATTGAAAGTATACGAACAACAATAACTAAAAAGAATTAAAAACGTCAAAATGTTTTTTTATTATACCGGGTGATTCAGTTTGGTATTCGCCCCCCTGTAACTTTTTTATTTCAACAGAAAAATTTATAAAACCATATATATTTGTTAATCGCATGACAAACTCTATTAAATGACGTAATTAAATCTTCAATATGATGACATATGTCAAAATGACGATAGTCAATTTTTTTTCTCCAAATGACATGCTGTATATTTCTTAGCGGATTCTTGTAGACATTTGTTTTCTACATTCAATTATGTAAAAAAAGTCTACACTTTTACTAGAAAAATTCCGAAAAAAAAATTGATTTGATTAGGCATAATTTGAAAGTATCTTGTCAATAAAAGTAGTTAGCCATGGAGAAAATTGAATTATAGTGTAGTCTAAGTCACTCACATCGCAAGGACCGTAGTTTCTCAAAGAATTATTATTACTTACCCTTTTAATAACAATAATACCCCATTTACCTTATAACTAGTGAATAACAATAACATTATTACTATTAACGATTTAACAGGTAAATCAATTATAATTTTTGAAAAACAGGACCCTTCGTGTGAGGGCGACATTAGGCAACACCATAATTCAATTTTTTCCACGGCTCACTACGTTTATTGACAAGAAACTTTCAAATTATGCCTAATAAAATAAATTTTTTTTCGGAATTTTTCTAGTGAAACTGTGAACTTTTTTTACATAATTAAATGTAGAAAAAAAACGTCTACAAGAATCCGCTAAGAAATATACAGCATGTCATTTGAAGAAAAAAAGTTGACAATCGTCATTTTGACATAATGTCATCATATTGACGATTTATTGACGTCACTTCATGGATTTTGTCATGCAATTTACAAATATATATGGTTTTATATATTTTCCTGTTGCAATAAAATAGTTACGGGGGGGCGAATACCAAATTGAATCACCCGGTATATAGGAACCTAGGTCATTTAGAAATAATATGCTTTGATATATTTTTTGCGAATTGTTTATTTACATTTTCCAGTAGATGATTATGTTGAAATGGGAAAAAATACATTAGATTTTCATCTTGTAGTCCTACAGTGTCTCAATTGCTTCCCGATATCTAGAATGTTCTTGAAAATATAGAGGGTGATTCAGGTATGCAGTCATTAATTTTCAAGGGTGATTCTACATCGAAAAATATGAAGAAAAGTTCTTATCAACATATGTCCGGAAATCGCTCCTAAGGGGGCTTCGGTCCTCGGAAGGGGGCACCCAAACTTCGGTTATTATTGAATAAATCAGGAACCGTTTATGTTAAAGCAATGAGTTTTTGCACACTGTCTGATATCAATAAGCTCCATCAGATTATGTTATCAGCAAAAAGCGAATTTTACCAGGGGCGTTCGGAACGGGGGGGGGGGCTGTGGATTTTTTCACCCAATTTTTTTGATGAGCCATTTGTTGACATTTCCTCACCGGCATATGGTTGTCTGACTAAAACTGCATAAAAAAGCTCCTCTTATTGTTACTCCATAGGACTAACCGTTTTCGAGAAAAGTCAAATCAAAAATTTATCTGCATTGAACGGGCTGAACAAGAAGGGGCAATTTATTTTTATTGAATTACAAAACTGAACGGATTCTAAAAATTAGTAACTAAAGTAATCTGGTGATGCTTAATAATGTCAGATAGTATGCAAAAACTTAATGAGTGCTTAAATAAAAATGGAATTTTGGACGCCCCCTTAGGAGCGCTTTTCGGACACTTGTTTATAGGAACTTTTCTTCATACTTTTCGACGTAGAATCACCCCTGAAAATTAATGACTGCATACCAGATTCACCCTGTATAATACCTACATACCTTTATGGATAGTGTTCCTTAAGTACACCGCCAAACTTCAAGGGGTGATTCTTCACATTATTCCAAAACTGAAACTTCCTATGGATATAATATACAGGGTGAGTCTAGTTGGACAAATCAGTCGCCTAGCGTTTAAGATATTGGAATTGGAAATTCTATTTTTGGATATGTTGTAGCTGAAATGGTCCCCTACGCATGGGACCCATAAAGAAAGCTCCAGTTTTATTCAAACCGAAATTATTAAATAAAAACGAGGGCCTAAAAATTTTGTTTTCGATATTGTTGAATTTTTTAAGGTTATTTCGTTAGAGAATCATTTTCTCTTTATGGAAACATAATTTTTTGAAGAAAAAAGTTAACAATAGCCGAGAGATAAATTATTTAAATAATAAGGATTTTTAAGTATTTCCTAAGGAAAACCACGCGTGCCGTGGTTTTAACAACTGAAAGGCAGTCTAGCTTATACTGCAGACTGTACCCGGAATGACAAGCGTCGGTTGGAAATGTCATTTGCCATCGTTTGTGACAAAATAATGCGGAACTACGAGTTTTTGCCCTTTTCTTTACAGATAATTAGGTAGTTTTTATTGGTTCATGGATTTTTTGCTAAATTCGCCGAATACAAGTGTCTCGGGTTCTCACCCGGTTGATGTTTTTTTACATTGCCATCGGTGTCGAATGGTTTTACCAAGAAAAGATATTCTCGTCAGCCAGAAAGGAATAGTGACAAAATTTCAAATAAACATTAAGCCTCTGTCGTCACTTTCTAATAAGAATACTAACTTTAATAGAGAGGTAGGTACCTACCTACCTAAAAAAATATGATCTTAACTAAACGTGATTTAGATTAAAATGCAGTGGACTACAAGGGATAGAGATTTACATAAATGTTGCAAAGAACCACACAATGGGGAGGTTTCAGCCGCTTCTCTGCCGCACATTTTTAAGTCTGTTATGATTGTGGACTACAAGATTTACATAAATGTTGCAACATCAAATGTATTGATAAATAAATAAATAACAACGTGGTGACAATAGTCTCTGTCCAATTTTAACGTTCACTTGAAATAATAAATGAATGTTTAATTTGATGTACTCAGCATCCTCCTGTGGTCTTTTTCTTCATGTGATTTCTGGATGTTCGCAAGCATCATTGATGACCACTGCCCGAAATAACTCGCTAGCCACAATTTAGCCATTTTGCTTCGACACCTACTTGTTAATAATTTCGATTCATGTGATGTGACTGCTACATACAATTTCGTTGCATCAATTCATATTTCATCTGTACACTGTCTTTTGAATTGCACCTATCCCAGTTTACGTTTACACTCTCCGACTTGACTTTTCTTGGTTTCACTTTGCTCAATGCTTCTTTGTCTTTTTTCATTATATCAACAGTCTCAACATTTGTGACATGGAATATGAATGGACCCCTCAACATCCGATGATGATAAATTTCCTTTTCGTAAGTGTGAAAAACTTATCGGCTGAAATGGATTAACTTTTTAATAAGGCAACAAAATCACCTTATTTGACAGCAATGTACTCACTTTAGTAAACTGTTAGCAACTATTCCAATTCCTTTTTGGCTGACGAGAATAGATTTTCTTGGTCGAACCATTCGACTCCAGTGGCAATATGTAAAAAACATCAGTCGGGTGACAACCCGAGGACACTTGTATACGGCGAATTTAGCATCAAGCAATAAAAATTACCCAATTCTCTGTAAAGGAAAGGGCAAAAATTCGTAGTTTTGCATTATTTTTCACAAACGACCGCAAATGACATTTCCAACTGTCACTTATGTCATTCCGAGTACAGTCTGCAGTATAAGCTAGACTGCCTTTCAGTTGTTAAAACCACGGCACGCGTGGTTTCCCTTAGGAAATACTTAAAAATCCTTATTATTTAAATAATTTATCTCTCGGCTATTGTTAACTTTTTTCTTCAAACATTATGTTTCCATAAAGAGAAAATGATTCTCTAACGAAATAACCTTAAAAAATGCAACAATATAGAAAAAAAATTTTTTAGGCCTTCGTTGTTATTTAATAATTTCGGTTTGAATAAAACTGGAGCTTTGTTTGTAGGTCCCATGCGTAGGGGACCATTTCAGCTACAACATATCCAAAAATAGAATTTCCAATTTCAATATCTTAAACGCTAGAGCGACTGATTTGTCCAACTAGACTCACCCTGTATATATGTAAGTAGGTACTTAGTTTGTAAGTTTCAGGGTCTATGAATAAAAAATAATTTTTTTTCGAATATTTCAAAAACGCTTCAAGATATTTTGTTGAAACTTGGTATACATTTATACCACTGAAGAGACAATCACAATCTACATAGTATACTGACAATTTTGTACCAAGTCCAGGGGCGTAGGTGCGGGTAACCAGGTGCAGACTTTTCCTGTCAAGCAGGGTACGCCACTGTTTCTTTGCAAATATGAGTCGTATTTACTATCGACTCTTTAAAAGTGACTGCACAAAATTGTCCTCTTTCATTTTTTCCTTGAGAAAACAAGAGAATACTAATTTATTTAGTATAAGGACCGAGGGGCGGTTCACTCACTAAAGTGTGTACACCTACTTCGAGTACTTCGAATGCTGCGTTAAGTAAGTACTTCGAGTACTTCGACAAATACTTCGAGTACTTCGACAAGTACTTCGAGTACTTCGACAAGACTTCGAGTACTTCGAGTAGGTATTTCGAGGTACTTCGACAAGTACTTCGAGTACTTCGAACTGAAGTGTACACCTAGTTCGAGCAGTGAACCGCCCCTCGATAAGGACTTTCATGAAAAAATAAAAAAAGAAGAAAATCAAAATGTGCTAGCACTTAAAAATTTGCAAACCCTGTATCTTGGAAACTAAGTACTTTAGGGCACATGTCCATAGAAAGTTTTCATCTTAGAATAATGTGAAAAATCACCCCCTGAAGTTTGGCGGTGTATACGTAATGGACAACCTGTATAGGCGGTGTGCAGATTTTAAATTCCGCGCCGCTGTGCGCACCCTGTCGGCTGAAATGTAAACTCCCATGGGAAAGCATCCCGGTGCATCAAATGCTAAACAGGTGGTGAGTGTGGTTTGAATTGTGTTTTGTTGGCGTTTTAACTACTATTTATTATATATCATCCACAGGTATGTAACATGACATTTTTTAAATATTTACTTGGGAGTTGGTCATGCGCAAACTGCCATTATGTTTCAATTTTGCTGCAGTGACATCAAAACTGTCAACCTGTTTGTCATAACCTAACTAGTTGTTAAAGTTAGTTTCATTTTGTTTGTTTGAGACGTTTGATTTTTGCTATAATTTTTTAGTTTTCCAGCTCGGTTACGGATGGATATAGCCATCACATTCGGCTTTCCTTCAGTCGCATTTCAGCATAGAACTGTTGGCAATGAGGTGAAGGGGCGCAAGCTGAAGGAAGCTGGTCATGTCCTCAATTTGATAGAAAGGACGGGGGAGATATCAGCCAGTGTTATTAGACAGACCTCTGTAACCCTCCCCCCGTATAACATCTCTATTAGAGTAAGTGTACAGTACTAACTACTGGATATTTTCAATCGGCAGGTACTATTTCTCAGATTGATGCAAACCGAACAGTAACCAATGCGATATGCAGTTGCATTGCAGGATTGTCGGGATATTGCAAACACATATCAGCCACAATAATAGCCATAAATGAAGAAGACTCAACCTCCAAGACTAGTGAACCATGTACATGGAAACAGCCTGGAAAAGCTGGGAAACTAAAATATGGAAAGGGGCGTAGATTTGAAGATATTTTCTCCAGAACAGATAGGATCAAAGTCTTTGAACCACAGAACATCGATCAGGAAATGGTGACTTTTGAAACTCCATCGATGATACAGTATATGTTTCCAAAGGATTCTGAGATTATGGTGCCCGAACATGGAACTAACCCTGCTAATAAAAAAACTATCAGGTTGTATCTAGATAATGAAAAAAATGCTTCATCATGGCTATGCAATTTTGACAAAATGATACTTTCTTTTTTTATTTTCCAGGTTTTGCTGCTTTTGTTTTTTGTTGTAGGATTCTCTCAAATACATTGATAGTCCCACCAAGAAGTAATGATGCTGATTGTATAAAAAATCTCATCTTTAATCAAAGTTCATCCAAATTGTTGCAAGACTTGCATAACGAAAACATGTCCTTCAGTTCTGGTTGCTGTTCTAAAATGTACCACCAAAACATACCTTGCAATGCCGTAGATGTTTGCTTAGATACATTACGTAGCAAAGATGTTTGGTTTAAAGAAAGAAAATTTAGAATTACAGCATCAAGAGCTTATGCTTTGTATACTTACAAAGGCAGTGATTGGATACAGAAAAGTCAAAAGTATTTCCATCCCAGAAAATTTTCAAATAAATATGTAGAACATGGAACAATTTTTGAACCAGTTGCTAGGGAAATATATTCTAGGTTTGTACATTTACCCACATGCATTGTTAGAATAGAAATTCTGATTTAGTTGCTTGTAGGGACAAGAATTGTCAAGTTCTGGAAACTGGATTGGTAGTTTGTCAGACGGATTCTTGGTTGGCTGCTTCTCCAGATGGTATTGTTTTGGAAAAGAACCTGCCTGTAAAGGTTTTAGAAATTAAGTGTCCCTTTAAAGGTAAATTAAATTAATAGGTAGTCAAATAACATTAAGTAGTGTATGATAATATATTTTTGTTTCTAAATAACAGCCTTTTTTGTAGGTAAAGAAATTACAGCTGAAAAAATAGAAGAATTTTGCAAGTTTCTGAAAAGGGAGAAGGGACAATTAATTTTAAAACGTAAGCATGCCTATTACGCCCAAGTACAAATAAACATGGCAGTGTTAAATTTGAAGCAGTGTGATTTTGTGGTTTTTTGTTCTTTTGACAACACATACAAGGTTATTAATGTCCCTTTCGATGACACTTTTTGTAGAAAGTTGTTATTTCATTTGAAAAATGTATATTTTGAAAAAATGTTGCACACGTTGTGTAATGAACAATAATCATTTTTTTCTAACAATTGTCATTTTGTACTTTCAGAAATGAATAGTGTTCATTCTTATCTCTAGGAAAAGAATTTTTCATGTATTTTATACCTGGTTTTGTAAAATTTTATTTTACCATTCCTGGAAAGTTAAAATGAACTTGATATTGATGATTTATTTCTATTCATTTGTCATTACATTATTACAATAAATGCCTAATAAAAAAAGTTAAAAATACGTGTTTGAGACATATTTTTGCAGGAAAGTCTACAATAGGTATTAATTACATGGTAGGTAGGTATCTATAAGTACATATATCATAAATTTGAAAAATACATGTTCAACATCAAAACATGATCCACACTATCTATTCTTCATTGTTGTCTTTGATGGTAGGTGGTTGCAAGTTTGCTAATACGCAGCACATATAAACAATATCATCAAGGTACGGAACTACGTTGTAGGGTACATTTTGCAAAATATTATACGTTTTTATTCTCTGTATTGACCGTTCAACATGTATTCGTACACTAGCTACTGTGTATGTTTCCTCGATCTCTTCATATGTTAGTCGTCCTTCATGGACGAATAGTGGAAGAACAAGTACTACATTATCCTTGCATTTTATGCCAGGAAATCCTTTGTCTGCTAAAATTGTATCACCAGCTTCTAACAGTTCTAGAAATCCACAATCATTTGTAATAAATTCATCTGTTGAGCGACCTCCATAACATTTTGAAATAAAAGATATAAAACCTGTGGGTGCAATGCCAATTAAACATTTAGCTGTAAAAGTGCCTTTATATTGAGAATACGTATGAATTCTCTGATCTACTTTATTAGGCTGTTGTATTTTAATTTCTGTACAATCTATCACTGCTCTGCACGTGGGATAATTAAGTTTAAATGCTTTTGGCATTGTTGAATCAATGACGTTTCGGGAAGGCCAAAATACAAAATTTCTGGCTTTTTGCACTAATTCATTAAGGACTGACAAAAATATTCTCGAGCAAGTGGTGTAGTGCAATTGGAAAAATACACTCAACGTACAATAAGATATGCCTAGTTCCATTTTCATTAAAAATAACAACAATCTATTTTCTGTACTTAGTTTCGAATTTCCATGTACAGTATTAATAAAAGATAAAAGTAACATAAATCTGTCAAAATATAAGCCTGCCACACAATTTAACTCTTGGTCAGTTTTCAGTGATTTATATCCATGAAAACCATTACATTCAATACTGTCATCATTCCCCACACATTTATCTTGCTTTTGCAAAAGCAATTTTATAGCCTGTGTTGATGGAATATTCACTTGAACTGCCACTTCACATGAATTCGTCACAAAGGTACTTTCGAAGCAAAAAAAGTCAGCTTCTTCATGATCGTCAACAAATGTGGCATCAGTTTGACAAGAAAAGTCAATTTTCATTTCAGGTTCTGCCTCCAGTTCCAGTTCTAATGCTGCTAGTGGCTCATTACTGACATGTTCATCTATGTGTATGAGTTGTACAACCTTGGAACAATCACTTTTTGCAGTTGACCTATTTAGTAACCTCTTAAATCGGTTCTCCCTTGAATTGATATCTAAGCTGTTACCACTCCTGTACTTTTAAAATATATAATTTACTGGAAAATTAACTACCTAAGACTTACTTTTGGAAATATGGTGGGATTGTATGCAGGGCTGCGTGGATTGTTACTTTTCTCATTTCCGATAAAATGAGCACTACAAATTCTATCATGTGTTTTTGGTTGCCACAATTCTCTCTTTTCTCTACAAAGATGGTTAATTTTTAAAAAATTACCTTGCATCAAGCTAGTAAGTGGGCTTACCCAAGTCTTCTAACACTGCGAATCCAAATCTGCCTCCTCTCTGTTTCGTACCATTTTCCGGGAAAACAATAAAATTTTGTGGATGAATCTGTATTATAATAGGCATTGTGGCAATCGACAACACAACACCCTGTTTTGCTCATTGCTCGTGGTTTTTCCATTTCTGAAAACTTATTAAATAACAAAAGGGCAACTCTAACCTCAAACACCTACCAGCAGCCGCCTAAACGTCAACTGTGACTGTCTGTCGAAATGCTCGTCCGTCGTGTCTGTTAACTAATCAAACTATTTATAGTTTTTTTAATCCATTAAACAAAAAGCAGTTATTTATACACTTTTCAAAGGTTTTAAAACGATGTTAATCAACACAAACAAATACAAACTCTAACAATGTTATCCCATGGGAGCTGACCAAAGGTCCGCTTGGCGGCGCTGGTGTATTATCTGCACACCGCCTATAAGCTAATGTGGTTCTTTAAATCTACTTTTCTCGAAAACCCCTCACTTTGGGCATCTACCAAATAAATATGGCAATGAGACATTTTCTTCCGACCCTCAATCTGACAAATTTGCCCTGTATTATTCACCAAAATATTCAGCAATCGTTCGTGCTAAAGTAAGGAGCAGATTTGGGAGAGTGAAACATGATGTGTGGATGCGCTTCAATGAAAATCGAGGTTTGAAAAGTATATAGAGGGGTACATTTGCTCATGTAAGGTCGGAGCTAGGACAGTCGGGTGTTGTTCTCACGTCACTTGTATTGTACGCTTTTTGGCAAAGGAACGGTATCTCGATTCTAATGAACGTTTTCGAAATCGCAGACAAAAAAGGATTATACCTTTTCTTGGTGTGGCTGAAGAAGATATATCGACTTTCAGAAGAAGCAGGAGATGGTTCTGATGACTGACAGTTTAAAAACAAACATTTCTAGGGACATTTCTCGGACTTTCATTGCGTTTAAGTATTTGTTTGCTTTCAAGTTTACAAAGACCTGACAAGAAAATATTGGCTTCTCTTGACAGTACCTGCTCCAGTCCGGCAGTTTTTCAATTAGCAGTTTCAACACGTTCCTGATAACTTCGATTGCAATACTGAAGACATTGTGAACATAGTTGATGTTTCTTTGAGTTTCCTCTGACACCAGTGCTTTTCCCAGAGTACCGTTTCGCTTCTCCTGTGTAGGTGTTTCCGCTCTTACATAGAATTTCGTAAATGTGATGTTTTGTTCTTCTGCTTTCTTCAGATTCTGTTTGGAATAATTAGTTACGCAGGATCTCTGCCGTTTTGAGGGCAGTTCTTATGTTGTATTGTGATATCCTCCAGAGCTTCTGTAGGCCTTTTGACGTGGAATGCAGAATAAGCAGTCGGTTCTCGTTTTCCTGGCTGCTGTTCGTAGGTCTGTCTTAGGGTTTTGATTATAAATAATATAAATAGGATTGATAGTAGTTGTTGTTTTTGTTGATATTATTTTATGGATTAAAATACTGAGGAAGATTGGTAATAATTAATTTGGATTAACTTCATTTATTTCAGTCGGTCCAGAGGTGCAGTATGATTAAGATTTTTTGGTCATCTGTTCGGTAACTGAAAGCGTTACGTAACAGACACGGCCATGAAACATAAGAAAATATAGTTACCTACCTGATATCTTGTGATCGTATTTTGTGGTAAAGTAGTTGAATCTTCCGCCTTTTTCTGATCCACACCTGACGAATCTCTCCACAATTCCTTCCTCCTCGTCATGTGTAGTACAATTTATTGCAAAATTTGCTAATTGAGGCAAAAAATTCAAAAGAAAATGACAGTTCCGGCAATAGCAAATAAACAGAGTGTAGTAAAATATCTGAGGCATACTGTACACTAAAATTAAAGATCACTATTAGGTAATTTATTAGATACGAAAATAACGGGTGAACCAAAAAAACCGGTCGCTTTTATTTTCCCCGTATCTTTGTTAATTTTTGTGCGATATTTTTCAGTTTTATATAGGACATAGCTGGAGGTTGGGACTCTCGATACCACCCATCAGAGTTTTAGATCGCCTGATCCTTGTCTTTCCTAAGAACTTCGATTTAACATCTTTATTTAGGCCAATGGGGGTTCGTTCCTACCCTTTGACATATGACAGTGGTGTTTGGACAGGGTTGAAGGCCGCCCTTATCTTTGTCAAAAATTACCTCCAAAATGAAAAATAATAATCCATCCTTCAATTTTTTGTGAATTTTCTTCCAACACAATAAATCGCATAATTTGCAACTAAAAGCATAGAGACGATGGAAACTCGGTCGGAATGTTTGTTTAATTGTGAAAATTATGGAAGTCTATATCCTCTAAAGTCTGATTTAAATTGTAAATTGAGTAGTTTACCACCTTAGACTGTACAATTTACAACTTAAACAAAAATGCTTACCCTCTCTCTGTTTCTAGTTGTAAATTATACGATTTATTGTGTTGAAAGAAAATTCGTAAAAAATTAAGGAATGGATTAATTTTTATATTAAAGATCATTTTGGAAAGAGAAAAGATCGGCCTTCAATCCTGTCGAAACGTCACTGTAATATGTCAATAGGTAACGAAACCCCATTGGCCTAAGTAATGGTGTTAAACTAAAGTTCTTAGGAAGGACAAGGATAGTGCTCTCTAAAGATCTAATGGGTGGAAACGAGAGTCTTAACCTTCAGCTACGTCCTATGTAAAACTCAAAAAGATCGCTCTAAAATTAACGAAGATACCGGGGAAATAAAAGTGGCCGTTTTTTTTGGCCGACCCGTTAGAATTTCCTAGGGCATACGGTCAGCCGCTGTGCAGTCTATTACTTCTGACTCAGGAGTTGCCGTGTATCAAGTTTCGGAAAAATAGAAGTTAATACGATACGCGGTCAACAGAGCTCAGGTTATAGCGATGGGCAAGTCGTAGGGGCCGGGCGGTGCGACTGTGCACTCTGTTACTGCTGACAAAGGAGTAGACGTGTATCAAGTTCCGAGAAAATAGAAGCTAATAAGACATGCGGTCATTAATTAGCTCAGGTTATAGACGGGGGCGGCGGTCTTGAGGGTGGTGAGAATATGCAGTTTATTACTGATGCTGACTCAGCAGTAGTCGTATATCAAGTTTTGAAAAATTTAAGTTAATAATGCATGCTGTCGGCAGCTTAGGTCTTAGCCGGGGGCGGCGAAGTCTTGGACACTGTGTAGTGCGATAGTGCTGAACCAGCAGTAGCCGTGTATCAAGTTTCGGAAAAATAGAAGTTAATAAGACATGCGGTTAGCAGCTCAGGTTACAGCCGGGGACGGCGAAGTCTTGGGGGCGATGCAATTGTGCAGTCTATTACTGCTGACTCAAAAATTGCCGCGTATCAAGTTTCGAGAAACTCGAAATTAAGAACACATGCGGTCAGCAGCTCAGGTTATAGCCGGTTATAGGCGGTCTTAGGGGCGGTCTATTACTGCTGACTCAGGAGTTGCCGTGTATCAAGTTTCGGAAAAATAGAAATTAATAAGACATGCGGTCAGCAGCTCAGGTTACAGCCGGTGGCGGTGCGAGTGTGCAAGTCTATTACTGCTGACTCAAGAATTATCGCGTATCAAGTTTTGCTAAAATAAAAGTTAATATGTAAGACATGCAGTCCGCAGCTCAGGTTATAGCCGGCGGCGGCGAAGTTTTGGGGACGGTGCGACTGTGCAGTTTTTTACTGCTGACTCAAGAATTGCCGCTTATCAAGTTTCGAGAAAATCTAAATTATAAACACACGCGGTCAGCAGCAGAGGCTATAGACGGTGGCGGCGAAGTCTTGGGGGCGGTGCGACTGTGCAGTCTTTCACTGCTGACTCAGGAGCTGCCGTGTATTAAGTTTCGGGAAAAAAGCAGTTAATATGATATACAGTCAACAATTGAGGTTATAGCCGGCGGCGGCGAAGTGTTGGGGGCGGTGCGACCGTGCGGTCTTTTACTGCTGACTCAAGAATTGTCACGTATCAAGTTTCGGGAACATGAAAGTTAATAAGACATGCAGTCAGCAGCTCAGGTTATAGCCGGCGGCGGCGAAGTTTTGGGGACTGTGCAGTCTTTTACTGCTGACTCAAGAATTGCCACGTATCAAGTTTTGAGAAAATCGAAATTAATAACACATGCGGTCAGCAGTTGAGGTTATAGCCGGTGGCGGCGAAGTTTTGGGGGCGGTGCGACTGTGCAGTCTTTTACTGCTGATTCAAGAATTGCCGCGTATCAAGTTTCGGGAAAATAACAGTTAGTCTTGGGGGCCGGGCGGTGCGACTGTACAGTCTATTACTGCTGACTCAAGAATTGCCGCGTATCAAGTTTCGGGAAACTAGAGGTTAACACATGAGGTCAGCAGCTCAGGTCATAGCCGGGGCGGCGAAGCGAAGCCTTGGGGGCGGTGCGACTGTACAGTCTATTACTGCTGACTCAACAATTACCGCGTATCAAGTTTCGGGAAAATAGAGGTTAACACATGAGGTCAGCAGCTCAGGTTATAGCCGGGGGCGGCGAAGCGAAGTCTTGGGGGCGGTGCGACTGTACAGTCTATTACTGCTGACTCAACAATTACCGCGTATCAAGTTTCGGAAAAATAGAGGTAAACACATGAGGTCAGCAGCTCAGGTTATAACCGGGGGCGGCGAAGCGAAGTCTTGGGGGCGGTGCGACTGTACAGTCTAATACTGCTGACTCAACAATTACCGCGTATCAAGTTTCGGGAAAATAGAGGTTAACACATGAGGTCAGCAGCTCAGGTTATAGCCGGGGGCGGCGAAGCGAAGTCTTGGGGACGGTGCGACTGTACAGTCTATTACTGCTGACTCAAGAATTGCCGCGTATCAAGTTTCGGGAAACTAGAGGTTAACACATGAGGTCAGCAGCTCAGGTTATAGCCGGGGGCGGCGAAGCGAAGTCTTGGGGGCGGTGCGACTGTGCAGTCTATTACTGCTGACTCAACAATTACCGCGTATCAAGTTTCGGGAAACTAGAGGTTAACACATGAGGTCAGCAGCTCAGGTTATAGCCGGGGGCGGCGAAGCGAAGCCTTGGGGGCGGTGCGACTGTACAGTCTATTACTGCTGACTCAACAATTACCGCGTATCAAGTTTCGGAAAAATAGAGGTTAACACATGAGGTCAGCAGCTCAGGTTATAGCCGGGGGCGGCGAAGCGAAGTCTTGGGGGCGGTGCGACTGTACAGTCTATTACTGCTGACTCAACAATTACCGCGTATCAAGTTTCGGAAAAATAGAGGTAAACACATGAGGTCAGCAGCTCAGGTCATAGCCGGGGGCGGCGAAGCGAAGTCTTGGGGGCGGTGCGACTGTACAGTCTAATACTGCTGACTCAACAATTACCGCGTATCAAGTTTCGGGAAAATAGAGGTTAACACATATGAGGTCAGCAGCTCAGGTTATAGCCGGGGGCGGCGAAGCGAAGTCTTGGGGGCGGTGCGACTGTACAGTCTATTACTGCTGACTCAAGAATTGCCGCGTATCAAGTTTCGGGAAACTAGAGGTTAACACATGAGGTCAGCAGCTCAGGTTATAGCCGGGGGCGGCGAAGCGAAGTCTTGGGGGCGGTGCGACTGTACAGTCTATTACTGCTGACTCAACAATTACCGCGTATCAAGTTTCGGGAAACTAGAGGTTAACACATGAGGTCAGCAGCTCAGGTTATAGCCGGGGGCGGCGAAGCGAAGTCTTGGGGGCGGTGCGACTGTACAGCCTATTATTGCTGACTCAACAATTACCGCGTATCAAGTTTCGGGAAAATAACAGTTAGTCTTGGGGGCGGTGCGACTGTACAGTCTATTACTGCTGACTCAAGAATTGCCGCGTATCAAGTTTCGGGAAACTAGAGGTTAACACATGAGGTCAGCAGCTCAGGTTATAGCCGGGGGCGGCGAAGCGAAGCCTTGGGGGCGGTGCGACTGTACAGTCTATTACTGCTGACTCAACAATTACCGCGTATCAAGTTTCGGGAAAATAGAGGTTAACACATGAGGTCAGCAGCTCAGGTTATAGCCGGGGGCGACGAAGCGAAGTCTTGGGGGCGGTGCGACTGTACAGTCTATTACTGCTGACTCAACAATTACCGCGTATCAAGTTTCGGAAAAATAGAGGTAAACACATGAGGTCAGCAGCTCAGGTTATAGCCGGGGGCGGCGAAGCGAAGTCTTGGGGGCGGTGCGACTGTACAGTCTAATACTGCTGACTCAACAATTACCGCGTATCAAGTTTCGTGAAAATAGAGGTTAACACATGAGGTCAGCAGCTCAGGTTATAGCCGGGGGCGGCGAAGCGAAGTCTTGGGGGCGATGCGACTGTACAGTCTATTACTGCTGACTCAAGAATTGCCGCGTATCAAGTTTCGGGAAACTAGAGGTTAACACATGAGGTCAGCAGCTCTTCCTTTGTAAATTGATTTTCCGAGAAAAATTATTCTTATTGGGGACCCCAGTAACCACAGCTTCAATGTTACCCTTATTGTTAAGTTATGTTTCGAAACTTTACTGGCGGCGCCTTTTTGTTTCAGCGGCATTCTGTCCCGGCGGTATTTTGTCCCGGCGGCGTTTCGGAAGCGGCATTTTGTCCCATCCCGGCCCAGCATACACCGGCAGAATCCAGGTATCATTCATTCGAATTAGAGACTTTGGCAGTCGTAAAAGCCGTTAAAAGATTCCGAACATACTTATTAGGTCAGTTCTTCACTTTAATGACAGATTGCAACTCATTAAATGCCCGGCAATTAAATGCCCGTACCTATAGCTCGTTGGATCTTGGATTTACAAGAGTTCCATTTTGAGACGGTACATAGGCAAGGTAGACGCGTTGAGACGTAATCCGATCTTAGCAGAAGGCTTTAATGTATACGTGATATCTTCAGAAAATTGGGTTAAACTCGTCCAAACTCAAGATAAATCCCTTTGCGACGTTGTAATAGTATATTTAAAAACACCTTTCATAAGGCAAATTATTATCGCACGAGGATGTTTGGACAACGAGGGCGAAAAGCCCGAGTTGTACAAAATCCGAATGCTATAAGAGCCTTATGAAACACGTTTCTTATACAATTTTTTCTATTTCGGATACCCATAGCCTGTTGGAAAAAAATTGGTTTTCCATTTTCATAGACAGTTCAATGTTCGATTGACAGTTGGCGATTGTTGGACACAATCGTTGTCTAGGTTACGATGTAAACAAAAGCCGTGCTCTAAGAGAGCACATTAGAGAACGCGTTTGGGTGCTAGAAAGCGTACATTAGGACACCTAAATAGAAAAAATAACGTCAGGCGAGCGTCACAAAAACAATAGTATATTAAAAAACACGTTTCATAAGGCCAATTATTATCGCACGAGGATGTTTGGACAACGAGGGCGAAAAGCCCGAGTTTTACAAAATCCGAGTGCGATAAGAGCCTTATGAAACACGTTTTCTATACAATTTTTTCTATTTCGGATACTCCACTCGTTAGAAAAAAATTGGTTTTTCACTTTCAAAGGCAGAGGTCAATGTTCGCTTGACAGTTGTCTAGGTTACGATGTAAACAAAAGCCGTGCTCTAATAGAGCACATTAGAGAACGCGTGCTATAAAATGCTATAAAATGTTCATTAGAAAACCGAAATAGAAAAAGAAATTTTTAACAAATACAGTGTTAAGGGAGGTTTACTTTATCGCAATTCCCATGAAGGTCAACGACTGGTTATACCTAAGAATTGTAGATGGCAGCTGTTATCTGTGCACCATAACGGATTGGGCGATTTTGCCGTAGACAAAACCCTTGAGGTCTTGAAATCCAAGTTCTGGTTCTCGAAAATGAATCGTTTTAGAAAAAAATACATCGCTTCTTGTATTCCCTGCACCTTTCATAAATTAAAAGGAGGGAAACAACCCGGTTATCTAACAAGATAGCCATACCATTTCACCCCATCCATTTAGACCATCTCGGTCCTTTTCCTAAGTCCAAAGATGGCCTCTCTTACCTTCTTATTATAGACGCTTTCACGAAGTACATAATTATTCGTCCTGTTCGATCTACTGAGTCTATCCACATAATTCGTGAACTTAAAGAAATTGTTTCTCTTTTCGATGTTCCTTCTCCCATAATATGCGACGCATCTTCGTGTTTCCGATCAAAAAAATTTCAGAAATTTTGTGATACAATAGAAACTCGTGTGTTCATTAATACCGTTGGTATGCCGCGTGGAAACGGCCAAGTCGAAAGGTATTGTCACACAAGACTTGACAGTATGGCTACCATGCCTTCAGCTGATTCGAATTGGACTTTCCACGTTGGTACAGTTCAACTTTGTTTAAACTAGTATATTAAAAAACGTTTCATAAGGACAATTATTATCGCACGAGGATGTTTGGACAACGAGGGCGAAAAGCCAGAGTTTCACAAAGTCCGAGTGCGATAAGAGGCTTATGAAACACGTTTTCTATACAATTTTTTCTATTTCGGATACTCATAACCTGTTAGAAAAAAATTGGTTTACCATTTTCATAGACAGGTCAATGTTCGCTTATTGACAGTTGGCGATTGTTGGACACAATCGTTGTCTAGGCTACGATGTAAACAAAAGCCGTGCTCTAATAGAGCACATTAGAAAACGCGTTTGGGTGCTATAAAGTGTTCATTAGAAAACCGAAATAGAAAGTAGTTATTAAAAAACACGTTTCATAAGGTCAATTATTATCGCACTCGGATTTTGTAAAACTCGGGCTTTTCGCCCTCGTTGTACAAACATCCATAAGAGTCTTATGAAACACGTTTTTTATACAATTTTTTCTATTTCGGATGCCCGACTTGTAAATATTTTTAAGACAAATTCAGATTGTCATTTTAAAAGACAGGCTTTGGCAGTTAATTCGACTGTTAGACATAATAGTTGTCTAGGTTACAATGTAAACAAAACCCGTGCTCTAATAGAGCACATTAGAGAACGCGTTTGGGTGCTATAAAGTGTTCATTAGGAAACCGAAATAGAAAAAATACTTTAAACCAGGCGCTTAATTGTACCCCACAAGAGTTATTGATGGGTTACCGAGGGTTAACTAGACATAACAAAACTAAGAAACTTCGCACATGAGCGCATTAAATTACGTCAACGAACTGATATGTAAACTAAGGTTTGATCAGAAAAGGGCTACCCCAATACAATTTAAATTATGTGATTTGGTAGTACTACGAATAGTACGAATAGTACGAATTGCCAGCATTGCATCTACAAGTGAAAGCAGGAAATTACTAGCCAAATGGAAGGGACCTTTCAAAATAACCGCTTGTTTACCTATTGACCGCTGTGAAGTCCAACAACTTAAAACACTACCTAAGCAGCGAAAATATAAAAGGGTTTACGCGGTAGAACATACTAAACATTTCTATAATTACTCTTCGGCAGAGGAGTCGGACTAAAAATTTTCGCTATTCATGTATTTTTCTTAGTAAGGGAGAGTGGGGGAAATGTGCGCACTTAAGCGGAAATCACTGTCTTATACAGACTATGAAACCAAGGGTCTGTAAAAGTAGGTGAATGTAAACTTCAAACCTTCTACTTTCATCATGTAAAATAGGATTTGATGATAGCTATAAATAACTGAGTATTAAATTTTTGAAAAAAAAATGTCAAAGCGCATCATTCCCCAACCGAGAGGTTAAATGTGCGCAGCAGGTGGGAAATTGTGCGCAGTGTTGGTTTAGTAACTATTTGAGGTTACAAATATTTAGTAAGTACTTACTAGAGCAAATTATGTAATTTAATTAAATAGAAATAAAGAAAACAATCAGAAAATAAAGAAAAACATTCTTATTGGCACGAATCGCACCGGTAATTTGTAGGTGTTTCTTCACCTGTACAAGCCGCATGATTCCACACCCCGCATTTAACACACCGGTACCATAGTTCCCTGTCTTGCCCAAACTCGCCACAAATAGAACATACTTCGTCTGTTTTCTCGCCAACATTTTCATACGTAGGCGGCCCAATATCATCCAATTCGTCATCATCACAAATATCTTGAGGTTCAATGTCAGACTCGGATTCATCGCTTGACTCCGAATTCTGAATCTTCATCTTCTTTCCTGCCTTTGTCTTCTTATCCTGTTTGTTTAACTTACCCAGCAAACGCTTTCGAACAGTCGCACCTGCTTTTTTTTCAGCAGCTTTTATCTTCTTTTCCTTAGCGAGTTCTAGTTTCTGTTTTATCGGTGTAGCAGTCAGTATTTCTGATGATTGCTTCTCTCGTGATTTCCTCTTCACAGCTTCTGTTTTTTCTTTTTTCTTTGGAATTAGTGCGAAGGAAAATAATGAGTTCGTAGAGCTTGATGATGTTGATGATGACGGTGTGTTTCTAGCAAATTTAATGGGTGTAATGGGTGTTCGTGGTGGTGTCCTTTCAATGAAGGTGTTTGGGGCCTATCAAAGGAAGTTGAAGGTCCAGGTGATGTTGCCCTGGCCGATGGTGCCCTGGCAGATAGTGCCCTGGTAGATGGTGTTCTCTCGTTGCCAGTCAAAGATTGAGCTGCTGGCTCAACCGTTAAAGTTTTCAGTTCATTTGCTGCAGCGAAATCTTCTTCTGTGAATTTGTCTGGATCTAGGGGACAAATACCAGCAGTACGAAAGCCAGAAACCGCCTTTTCAATGGTTGCCACTTTTGAAAAAGCTCTATTTAGCAGCTCAGCAACATCATACTCAGTTATTCTTTCATGTGCAGTGTTAGTTAGATGGAGTTCATATTCTCTGTAGAGCTTGTTTTTAAGAGAACTAAAGAAAGTTAGATCAAGGGGTTGTAAATGATCGGAAGTGTGTGGGGGAAGACTAACCATGTGAATAAAATTTTGTTTGCAAAACTCGTATGCCTCCAAAGAAATATGGCTCGAATGGTTGTCTAGGGTTAGCAGGATAGGGTCAGTTTCGGTTGATTTTACATTTTTGTTGAAGTGTTTCAACCATTCAACAAACAGCTCTGAATTAATCCACCCGTTTTTGGAGCAAGCATAAATGGATCCTAGAGGCCCATTTTTCTGAAGGGCGGGGGCCATTCTTTTTCTCGGATAGATTAACATTGGAGGGCAGTACCCACGTAACACAAAGTTGTCCTCTGCACATCCAGTGGAAAGCGGATTCGGAGATACCTCACATCCACGGGACATCCAGGTTTTCTGGAAAACGGCGCGCATGGATGCCCAGTGGATATGTCGAATGGTCATTTTTCGAATCCATAGAACACACGAGTTATATCCTACAGGTACACCTATATGGAGATCCTTCCTACATGCGAAATACCTCCTTCGTAACCAAGTAAATAATTCGATATTTATGTCCCATGGACATCCACAAGATATCCGGATGCAAACCTAGACGCAACCGCAGATCCTTTGGAGATCCCCTAACCTAACACTAGTATATCCAAAATTTATCGAATGGATATCGGAATCGGAAATACCCAACATTCAGAGGACATCCAGATTTTTACAAAAGCAGCGCATATGGATGCCCGCTGGATATGTCGAATGGTCATTTTTCCAATACATAGAACACACGAATTATATCCTAATTGTATCCATCATAAACCTCCTGTCGACGTACGAAATACCTCCTTCGTAACCTAATGCCTATTTTGACCCTGATATTCTATGGATCTTCACAGGATATCCAGAGGTACATCTAGAACTGACCGTAGGTCTTCTGGAGATCCCCTGACCTAATACAAATGAATCCGATGTTTGTCCTCTAGAATATCGGAAGCGGAAATATCTGCCATCCAAACAATATCCAAATTTTCGCCAAAAATTATGCGAGTGGATGCCCGGTGGACATGTCGATCGAATATGGTAATTTATCCAATCCATAGACAGATCTTCTTGGAGACACCCAACACCAAAGTACATATATTTGGAAGTTACTATGGTCTGTCCGGAATCCACATGACCAGGATTCACCCTATTTCCATGGCGAATCATTGTTGTCAACAATGAGTCGCCATGGAAATTGGGTGAATCTTGGTCATGTGGATCCCGGACAGAGTATAGAAGCGGAGGTCCCTTGCAGTTTCTTGAATTCCACGGTGGCAGGGGTTTGGTTATTAACCATCTTATCTTATAAAAGAGCTTCACCAGGTGGTAACCGGTGATAATCACCCGGGTGATAAACCTAATCTCTAGTTACCCCATATCACCTCACAGAGTCGCCACCTTATAACTTTTAATTGACCATAATTCTACCGTGTTAATTTGAAAGGGCGTACCTATCTGAAAAATTGTAATTTGTCGCAAATGACCCTATAAATGACATTCTTATGAATTTATACGTATAGATTTCCCACAAAGGCATTAAGAAATCACCAAAGTGTTAAATAATATTTTACAAATTGAACTTAGACTGAATTAAACAAGCAGGTAGCGTTTTAAAGCTGAAAAATACTATCAGAAAAACACAGCAGATACGCCCTTTCAAATTAACACGGCAGAATTATACTTCATTGCCTTCACAATATTGCGTAGATCACGGAATAATCTCGGTGGATTTAAAATAAAGCCCATACTTATACAAAAAATGTATTTAAGAATACACCTATAATAAAAACATTATTTTTCAAAATTAACGATAGTTGAAACGAAGCTTTTTGCACATGAAGTTTACTAAAATACAAAAATATTAAAATTTAACATTAAAGCGGTAATACTTACTGTTTTTTTTTTATAGTTTAAACGCTCTTTGGCGCGTAAGAACCATTTTCTGATGGCTGCTATAATAGTTGCATCGTCTACAACTCCCAGTTTGGAATTAGCACGTACAGCAGCTAAAACACATAAGTATTCGTCAAGTTACTAAAACTAGAAAATTATTATTCATAAAATACCGGGATATCAAAAATTATCTTGGTCGTGGGCGGTCATGAAATGGGGAACATCTGTCGTAGCATCAATGCTAGGCTAGAAATTCTTGTCAAAAATATAAAAATATCTGTGAGCTGTCAGTGATGGCTAAGACGGACGTTTTCCATTCCATGACCGCCCAAGACCAAGGTAATTTTTGATATCCCGGTATAATCTTCAAGAGCATAACAAAGCTGTGCGAAACCCTCAAAATTAACGATTTAATATTTTTGAAAACTAATGGATGACCACAAAAAAATTCTAAAAAATAAGGTCTGCTTCTGCAAAATTTTTCATGCTCATGACTCATGACTATAGGCTAACTGCTAACTTACAGAAAATGACTTTGGCACATATTAATTCTTTAAATGCCTTCTTATTAGTTTTCCCGTTCCAGGTGTACACTACACCAATGTCATTCGAAAATAATTTGTACATTATTTGTCTAATCATCGTTTCAGGTGAGGTACCACCGATTAGCGCAACTTCTGACACCTATAACAATGAAGTGTGATGATAAAAACAGTTTTACTGAATAATACAGGTTACAGTCTGTATACCAAACGGCGGTTTTTACTTTTGACAAACACAAATGCATTTTCACATTCATGGGAAAATATGAGCTTAAAACAAAATTCGGTCGTGATGTAGAAGACTAGAGTTAAAAAATGTTATTTACACGCCATTCATTTACTATTGAAGTGACAGGTCAAGATTTGAGTTTTCCGGCTGAACAAGCAAATTTTGCAAGAGATCGAATTACAAGTGCCTCGGTGAAGCGGATTGTGGAGAGTTTTGGTCAGAAAAAAAGGCAGATTCAACCTTTTTACAGCCCAAGAAAAGTGACAGCTCAGACAATAGAAAATGAACAGCATGTATACTCATAAACGTTAACTTAATTTATCTAAAAAATAACTAGGTATTGAATATTTTACTCGTGTTTCCCAGACCCTACTCGACACTGTAAGTACCCAGCATTTATGCGCCATTTCGTATACAATCTGTAGAGTGTAGATAATACGTACAAAGGCGGAAAAATTTTCCTTCGTTGTTAGGTAATCTTCTAATTTTTCAAGTGCCCTTTCATCGGCGACAGGCAACAGTTGCCAAATTTCTTCGTTCACAGGTTGCACATCCATCTGCTCAAAGCCAAATTTTGTTTTTAAAATCGCGTCTAATGTAACACCATGCTCATTCAAAAGTGATCTTATTAAAAAAAAATTTCTTAAAACTTGTTTCTGGAACTCTGTAAAAAATATTTACCCGTTTATGTCGTAAATTAATTACAGAAGAAGCGTAATGCATTACCTTCATTTGAAGTATTTGTGCTTTTGATGGTATTGGTGAACGTTGTGTCATGCAATGAACGATTTTTTTGCGATCCTGAAGCCTCCGCCCCTCTGGTAATACCGGGTGTTCCTTCTGACGTTCAATAATGTGCATATTATAGTAATAGACAAAATACTTACCATAATAATTAGGAATGTTCAATTCTGTTAAAGAAGGCGGATCTACCTGCTCAAAGGCTGAATCATCATGCGATATTAGCGGCAATTGTTTCTGGACACTTAAAATTAATGGCCTCTTAGGAGTTAATTGCTTCCTAGGAGTTAATTGCTTCTTAGGAGTTAATGGCTTCTTAGGAGAGGAAACGTTCTTATTATTACTTTTCTTTGTGGTACCTGAATGCCCAGGCACTACTATAACAAATTAGTTCATGCTGTAAGAATCAACCATTTGTAATTAATTAACAACTTACATTGCTTTTGCGGAGGAAGGTTATCATCTGAATCAGAATCAGTAGATTCCTCATCCTCACTAGAGGTAGTGTATTTTTGGTTTCTTTTTCGTGTTCTCTTCCCTCTTCCTTTAGAATCATTATTAATAGCCTCAGATCCAGAAGTATCCAAATTGTCCTGCTTTTGCGCTTTCACAATTTTCCTTCTGGCCGTTTGGTAGCTATCTAAAATCAAACTGGCTTTACAAAGTGAATTTGGTTAGTCCTTAGGTAGATACCATAATGGCCTAGAACATTAACTTTAAATTGCAGCCAAGTGTCGCTAGGTGGACTGCGTCTTTTTTTCAATTTGGACACTTCCTCTTTTTTAGGGGGATAGAGCACCAGATTCTCATGTATATACCAATTGTTTGGAACAACGTCCACACTGTTATCACTTATAAAGTTAACCACCAGCCATGAAAGTTCTCGGGAATCCGGTTCAGCCATGATCTGCAATTGGAAACTGAAGTATTGCAATAATTGATAACTTTACAGCAAAATACATGCACGTATGTTCCGAGATTCCTTGAAGGCACATTACCTGCACAAGCCCTTAATAGGTAACTACTTAATATATGAGGTATATTATGTGCTTATGTATATTTACCCAAGACAAGAAGCTGCGAACATGCTTAAGTCAACTGGTATAGATTTCAATTGTGTAAAAAAGGAAAGACAACAAATTTATTTACAAGCGAGACTGCCCCTAATTTTTGTTTTATATAATTAATATGAATTGATATTAAGGATTCAGACAACTCATTACAAAGGTATATATCATAATCAGCTGAGTTACATGGTTTAGTGTAGAAATTTGTCTTATATGAAAATCTTCGTGCCAAAATAAATACTTCTTCGTTAACCGTATATATATTTGAAATTTTTACAATATCAGTGGTGCTACCAATTTGAACGAAAGAATCTGCGTTATTAAGTTTTAATGTACAATTTAACAATTTTATCGTTTTAAACTGCCTGTGGCAGTTAGGTAACACTGGGCCTTCGTAGTGTTCGTCAAAAAGCTCACAACCGTTTAAAACTAATGATGGTACTTTGAATTGTGTTTTGTCAATTTTTTGAAAATTATGTTTCTCAGTAACCCTATTGACAACTTGCTCTAAAGGATTTGGCGTATTGTGCACAAGCCTTTTAATACTTTGCATGTAGTTTTCAAAAGGAAAGGCGCTGAAGTTATCCAGTTTTCCAAATTTCCTTACCTCATCTACTAAATGTAACAAAGAATGGACGTTATGTGATACGAAACCATTGCTATATAAAGTAATCGAATTTTTTACAAAGAATATTAAAAGTTGCTTACAATAGGCAAGTTCATTTTCTTCCTCGCAGAATGTATCACGGCACATTATAACGGCGGCTACATGCAATACTAAGAAATTGATATAAAACCTTTTTGGTAGTATATCTTTTAAAACAACTGGTGCAGAATATAATAAAAAAAATCTAAATTCTGTGGCTTTGTAGCGTGAGCATTCAGATATAGGGCGTACTGTTTTCCTTGCAAATTCTAAGGGGACAAATCCATTACACTGCAATAATCTATCAGTTATTCTTGAAATTTGTCGAGTTGATAATTTATACCCAGGCGAACCGTGAACGAATCCGTAACTCTTATGCACCAACAACCTCTTGACGACGCCCAAAAGAAGTAGATGCATATAATCCAAAACAACGTTTTCAACCATGTCAAAATTTGGCAAATCGCAAAATATCGTAGATTCACCTTCAAGGTGATGTTCAGGTTGAGTTTTGTTTCGAAAATCTTGGTCAGTGCGTTTTGTAAATACCAATTCTGGAAAGCAGATGGCAGTGTGATAATCACCCTCCTGAGTACACTTACCACAGGAAAAATACCCAGAATGGCCTTTAGTTTTCAAAACAAAAGAGCGAGCTGGCAAATCGCACACTAACATTGTAACTTTAATTTTACAAATATGGTTGTTAATGGCAAGCCCATCTGTGGATAAAACAGTCGCCTCCCTAATGAAATCGGAAAGAAAATCGTTCGAGTCATTTGGTTTTGAATAACCATAGTACAGTCCTATCAGTAGCACGTGTTTTGCAAGTAATGGTACGTTTTTAATCAAAATAAGTATCGGGTAAAATGATGTGGGGGGATTTTTCGTAACGGGCAAACCATCAACATTAACCGCAATATCCAAAATCATGTCTTCGCTAACCAAAAATTGTTCTTGTAAAAACAATTTCCTCAGCATGTCCGCAATTCCAAAATAGAAAAATTTCCCAGGTTCAACGGTGCGCATGTTGGCATTTCGGGGCGTTGATAATAAAGTTCTAGCATCTTTTGGAAGAAATGTTAAACTAGAATGTTGTCGTAACACCTTCAGTAAACCGTTAACCTGGGAATGCAAAACATTTTCATTTGTTGCCCATTGTCCTAACCTTAACATTAAATTTTCGTTTTCATTATTTTCAACTAAGTGGGCCTGAAATTCATTCGCTTGTTTAATAACATCAGGCCCATGATCAGGCGGTTGGAAATTGTCGTCTGTGAAAACAGCGACATCGACATTAAAAAGATCCGGACTAGATTTCTGATAGTTGAACTTGAAACACTACCAAGGCCACTGCCAGCTGATAAGTCTTCGCAAGTAGAATTACTTGGGGTATTGTTATCAACCAGTTCTTCTTGATCAAGTGAATAATAATTGTTTTGAAGCTCTGAAACGGTCATTAAATCAATTGCATTCTTAACCTGATGCTGCACAAGTCGCCGCCTTTTACGTTTTTCATTGATGGATCTGTAAACGACAGGAATCAACTTTTGGTTTGGTGGTGGCATTTTGAATTCCTTAATTTTACATAAATGAAACTTTACCATCAACCACTTCAGCAACCACACAACGATCGAGGCACTGTGACCCTGTCTTTCTTTGTTGGCTTATTATTATTCGTTCAAAGTGTGTTCTTATTGTCTTTCACTACCTCCACAAAATAATTAACCACTGTGAACACTATGATGTACACTACACTTTCCGCAAAGGAACAGAATCAGAAACAACAAATTGCAACCGACCGACATCTTGGATTGAGAAAGTTTGAGCGGGCACCGATTGCGCAAGTTCCACACACTGCGCGACTCCCCCAGTGGACCGAAGACAAGGACAGACGATGCTTCTGACGATATGAGGAACTGAGACAGCATGCGCAGTAGAAAATGTGAGATGGGCAAGCTGTAACGAATGGCCTGAGAGGCGCCAGATTTGAATCAATGCAAACACAATAATAAATTATGTAGTGCAAAAATCCTCATAATTCATGTACTTATCCACTGGATATTCTCTGTTGAATGTATTTGTGTATTCCCTGGATACCCAAAGAAACACGTAAATGGGTATCCAGTGAATGTCCAGAAAAATATTCATATATCCATGCGCTGGATATCCACCTGATGAAAGCATTTATGTATACACTGGATACCCGAAGAAACATCCAGATGTGTACCCAGCAAATATCCACAGAAATAGGATCAATAGTTCATAATATATCCACTGGATATCCAGCTGATGAATGCAACTATGCATACAGTGGATAACCGAAGAAACATCCAAATGTCTATCCAGTAAATATCCACAGAAAAGGGATTAAAAATTCATATATTCACCGTATATCCACCTGATGAACGCATTTATGTATACAGAGGACATCCGAAGTAACATCCAAATGTGTACCCAGGGAATATCCGCAAAAATGGTATCCAAAATTCATATATCCACTGGATATCCACTTGATGAATGTATTTATGCATACAGTGGATATCCGAAGAAACATCCAGATGTGTATCCTGAGAATATCCAGAGAAAAGGTGTCCGAAATTTATATATCCACTGGATATCCACCTGATGAATGCATTTATGTATACAGTGGATACCCGAAGGAACTAGCAAATGTGTATCCACTGAATGTCCAGAAAGACATGCGCCATGATTCCGTTTACCCACTGGATATCCCGTGGATAAACCCATCCGTTCTGGAGGCTCTGTATACGTCTTGGATCAAAAATGGATATCCACAGGACTATGTGTGTTACGTGGGTAGTTCCCTGCAGCACTGACACAAAATACAGCGGTTATTGTTCTGCCTCGCTCGGCAGATATAACTGCTCCCACTTTTTTCGCTCCTTTAGGTCCATAAACTTTTGAACACTTTTTCTGGACTACTGTAATACCCGTTTCGTCAACGTTATAAATCCTACTTGGAGGAAAATTATACTTGTCATACAGGATCTTTAGATTTGCAAAAAATTTATTGGTTGCTTCAGAGTTGAAAGAAGCTATTCTGTTAAGACTTGTCCCTTCTGGCTGTCTGAGTTTTATTTGAGGATTTCTTTTCAAAAATCCATAAAGCCAGTCTTTGCCAGCTATTTGTTTTTCGTTACCTACAGAAATTGTTTTTGATGTTATGCTCCTTAGCATAGTAATACGCTAACCGACGAAGTTCAATTGGCTTTAAACCGTAAAAAAGTTTTGCTAACTTAAGTACGTACTCTTTCAATTCTGTTTCCACTTCAGGGGAAAACAGCTCGGCGACCTAATCGCGATTCTGAAGTTGTTTCTTCCTTCATTTTTTTTCTTAACGTCGATTCTGGGATTTTGTAGTCACGTCCAACTTTTCTAATTGGTGTTCCTCTTCTTATTTGGACTAGCGCCTTCTTTAATGTTCTTCCATCCCAAGAATTTTTCTCTGTTTTCCTTACATAAGCTCGCGGCATTTCTAAAGGCAAAATAAATCTACTATTAGCATTTAATTTCATGGTGGGTAATGGTGCGCGGAGGGTAATGGTGCGCAGGGGGTAATGGTGCGCACTGCGCACCCATTACCCTCACGTGACTCTTGAACAAAAAGATACCATCGCGGAAAAACAAAATAGACTACAGCTATAAATCTTTCATCAGACGAATGAGTAAAAATTGGGGATCATGAACACCTACCAAAAAATTTAAAAGAAGTAAAAAACAGAGCTTACCTTCTTATTTTCGGCACTCACAAAATTACTATGGTGATCCCGGAGTACCCTATTTTCCCCTACTCCGAGCCCACAGTTAACCCCCCCTTTTTACCCCTATTTACCCCTTTTCCAAGGCCATAAAACCTCAGATTAATTAGTGAATTTTTCACTTACCGTGGTTTACCTTTGTGATCGTCTAGATGAAATTTAGGACCATTGAGTTTACTCACCCCGTTGTGAAAGGTGGTTATTTGTTTAAACAAATTAATTGAACAAAAGGATTAACCTAATCTCCTATGTTCCCCCCCCCCTTCAGGATCTTTTATTTAAAGTAGCACCTTGATGAGAGTCAGGTCAATAAAAGAGAGTGAATTATTTTGATTTTGATTTATTCAAGAAAATCTTGGTTTTTCTTTTTGTTTGCGGCCGCTGCCGTCTTGCAATGAATCTTTTAATCCAACTCGGATTCCCACAGATCGAAAACTCGATAGAGAAGTCCTTTCTCTAAAGTTTTCCCGAACTGCAAACGAGGGAAACAGCGGAAAACCCCGTTTGAGATTGGATGATAATAATTACACTGATTGTATTACATTGATTGCCAAGATTAATTGACAAAATGAATTCTGAACAATGTTGAACAATGTTTAGCCCTTGTTGAATAACAGGAAGTGTGACAAAGACAATTTAAACAAATAAAAATAAAACAAATAAAATCAATTATCAAATCTAAAAAGCATTGGTTCGATTGTGGTACTGTGGGACTTCTAAGATGGTGGCATTTTCCTAGCGTAAGAAATTGGTGAGAAAAATGGCGGTCGGTAAAGAAGATGGCGGACAGATGTTTGTGTTGGTTCTCTACGACAAGTTAATTCGACTAGTCCAGCCCTATCAGGTGGTAATTAAGAATCTAAAATTTTGTGCATTACATAGAATTGTTCAATAGTTGTCCACGCTCATGCAAGCAAAATTAAATTGTTATCATGCAGTTTATGCTGTTATTTTGCGAGAACAAAACCCATGTACGCTTGGAGAATTTCTCCATTGTTGCCAGATGTCTGAAAGAGTTATCAACCAGTCAAATAACTGTCGGTAATGCAGAAAACTTCCTCTTTTATTTTCTTTGTCTTTTCGTTGTATTTTGTTGTTGTTTGTTTGCTTGTTTACCCAATAAAAATTGGTAGCTGCATAGCTTGTAAACATAATTAGTTCAAAGTCAAACCGGAGTAGTTCAAAGTTCCACAGTTTATTGTTGTTTTCGCAGATAACCCCCCCCCCCTCGATAGTGTGTTTTTCCCTCGTTGGCAGCACTTTAAGGTGCGCTAGAGCCATCAGCCAGTTACTGGGCTCTAGGAGTTCTCGAAACCCGAGAAACTCCGGTTAATTAGTTTATAACAATTCGAAAATTGTTTTTGTTTTTTCTGTTGTTGTGTGAACTGAACATACTCATGGTGTTTCGAGCTTTAAAATGAGCTCTATATCGTTAATTTGTTGCTGAAGGCAAAGAGGAAGATTTCACCCCTAATGGCTGAGGTAAAAGGGTTAATTAATCAAGTTTGATTAATGAAGATCTGGTTAAGATGTGAAATGAAGAGATTTTCCTGTAAATGTGAGCTGTTGAGCGTCCTTCCAGAAAGCTGGGGTAGTTTGATCGTATTGTGATTTCCAGGTGTAATTAATTACTTGAACAGGTATAATTCAATGACGAGATAAGGTCGTAGATGTGAATACCTGGCATTTAGATGCATTTGAAGTGAAGATGGTTGTCCTATGGCTAGATTAAGAAAGGGTGATGACTTTAATTAATTAATTAGGGTGGCCGATTAATCCGAGGATTAATCATGGAAACTTGAATTAATCGAGATGTGTGCTGAACTGCTTGGGATGTGTAAATAATCCAGTACCGCTTTATAGTAGTACCACAATCTCTAACAAATGACCTAGCGTCCTTTTTTAAGCGTCCTTTCAATTAAATCGCAATTAAAATCGTGTTTACACAGAATAAAATGTTTACAACAAATCTAGAATGTTTCCTACCTTTTCCTGAGATTTGGGCTGCAATACCTAGGTTCACACAGTACTGCACAAATAACTATTAAATTATTACTAACAATTTTCACTGAAATAAATATAAATGCGTCTCTTTTGGTTGTCGGTTCGAAACTCTCTCCCTTACTAGCTGCACTTGGGCTTCACACCCCCGCATCTTTCTACCTGCTCGATCCCTCTCGGATCCTTGACAATATTTCGGTGTTAAATGGAAACTTAAAACGGCGAAATACGATTTCTCTTCTCGAATATTCTATCCGTCGAAACCAAAACGCAAAGATTTGTTTAATTTAATTATCTAAAGATTTGCGTAAAATTGGGCATTCCGGCGGATCAGTTCATTACTTAAAAACAGCTGTTTTTAGACAATGTCGACTAGTCGGTAAATTCGGGAACTGATCAAAAAATTTTTTTCGGCCGACAGTTGCTGCATCATGGGGTAGAGGGCAGCATCTGTCACTTTCCCAGATTTACTTCTAGGGACTCTGGTATCTTGGTGCGCACAATTTCCCGCCGCGCACTAATCCCCCACTCTCCCTTATATAGTGTTAGTTATTTTAATTGCTGCTTATAATTTAGGTCACTGAGAAGAGCTCATGTTATTCTTAAAGGCTTCAGAATAAACTGAAATTGCTGAGAACTCCTGTTCTTAATGGCCTCAGAGTGAAGTGAAATGTCTAAGGAGAACCCCGGTTCTTAATGGCCTTAAAGAGTCTGATTCTGTTCTATGTAATGTTTTTTTTTTCCTTTCCCTTTTTGTTTTGTTTTTGTTTTCTCAGTGTCCTTCCTTGCTTTGAGGCATGCTCAAGGTGCCTACTAATAGTGTGTTCTAGTTATGGTACAATTTGCATCTGTAGAGTTGCTGGCGGGGACGCCAGCCTGTCAGGAGGGCCGTGTCAACGGATAATTAGATCTGAGAGTCGCGGGCTGTGCAAATGCGCGGAGCAGCGTGAGAAGACGGGAGTGGACCTAGCCTGAGATGCGCCAGATGCGCAGTTGGAGATCAGCGTCCGAGGAGAGTTCATTCCAGCAACTACAGCGACCATATTGTTTAATAACACCTTTTCCAATAAATTAGCAGTTATTTATTCAACTATTATTCTTCGATTACAATCTTTAATTTATTTTTTAAACAGTTCTGTTTGTGACAACCAAATCAGGGTTTCATTGGTTGTGACAGCCAAATCAGGATTGCATATTTTTTATTATTATTCTCCTTTATGAAAGTGATATGTACAGACAGTCAGACACAGTCTGAGGAGGCCAGGCTGCTTACTCCTATTAATCTTTCCCACTGTTTCTTTATTACTGGATCCTTTGGGAGCAAAAACAATGTCCTGTATTCATCGCCTGCATTTTTCTGCACAATGGTTTCACCAAGAAAAACCGAAAAGCGTTGACAAGTTGTCACAAAATAGAGGCGCTAATTATGCCCTGAGCCTCATGGCCTACTGCCGTCGTCATTTTCTGGACCTGATTTTTGACGACAGAATACAGAATTTATTGGCCGACGGCCGTGATGAGCATGTTCAATGACACACCAACGCTGAGATTCGTATAATGCGCCGGTGAATGTCCAGTTACGCTATGTGTTGTTGGGATTGACTGTTCTTTCTTCAAAATCTCGTGAACTTTTTAAGAATCTCCTGACTTTACATAACTTTTTGACTGTTGGTAGTCCTGAGTGGATTGCTGTGAAGTGAATATTTAAAAAAAATAGATGCCTGTCTTTGTGAAAATAGAAGGTTGTGATGGCGAACTGTTGATGCTGTTTCCTCCTATTGGTGAGTGTCTCTTTAGCATTCAATATTCATTTTCTTCCTACACTAACTGAAAATGACATTTTCGGGACTCAGGAGGGCTATGAAAGGACCGCTTCTCACGGCTAGTCGTGTAAAAATTATACTAACGGCTAGACGTAAAATGGACAATATGGCGACGGCGATTGACGTATGAAGGAACACAGCACGCGCGATTTTGCCAAATTTAAATTGTAGGACTTGACGTCTAGATTTTCTTGATCTGTCACTTGGGTTCTCAAATTTCAAAATTAATTATTTATTTATTTTTAACTGGTGTAGGAAGAAAAATGTTGTATAAACCACAGCGAAAAAGTGGTTTTACGCGTCTCAGGAAATGGCCAGTCTCGCCTACGCACAGTGGTCGATTTGTTAAATCTAGGTGGACAAAAATAAGGGCGAATTTTTTTCTTAACTTTCAACGTTTTTTCGTCTCATTATGATCTTAAATGACAAGAAAAACATACTTCATAAAAATATAACCATTTGAACCATATCTAATAATTATAACCATAAGTAACGAAACAATTAAAAATAAATGACGATAAATTTTCAAAAAATTTAATCAGAAGAAGCAGAACTGTCCGAATCTTCTTCCCATTCCACACTCTGCTTTTCATCTTCATTAGAATTGTCACTGGTAGCCTGGGGCATACGTTTCAATAACCGCAAAACTTCTGGTGGTAGTGTTTCTCTTTTTTTTAAATGTGCCATTCTTTTGCTAGATATTAGAGGATCCGAGGTGACAAGGAGCAAATGCATCAGGTCTTCCATTGTGTTTACTCTGGAAGACTTTCTTGTGTTAAATTCTCTAAATCTTTTGCAATCCTTGTTCCTCGCTTCCTGCGCCTCTTCTGATAACTGGCCAATCGGCAACAGGCCATTTTCTATGATTTGACCACCATGTATGAGCAACTTATGTACACTAGCAGGCATGTAGAACCAACTATACTCTCGCACAAACAATTCTGCTGTTTCCATCGCATATCGATCATATGAGGCTACATTAGGGTTGCCAGATGTAATTTTGTCCAAAGTAGTATAGCCTATATAAAAAAGTATGAGATCGTACAATAATGTATGAGATTTTTTTATGATGTATTTATTGAGAACAAGAGATAGGTTGTATAAAATACAAACATAAAAATAAGGTATACAAAGAAAACGCAAAAAAAACAATAATTCTTTGAATATATTATGTTAAAAAGTATAAAAACAATACTGAATAATTCTTTATGAGTAGGTACATAGAATTATTCCGCATTATTTTTATACTTTAGACTGCTTTGGCACTCCGCTAGAAATTGAATGTCAGTCAAGATATATGTATAGAAGTCATTACATTCCATGTCAAAGTTTAAAGTAATACAAAGTTCACTTTTTATTAGATGAACTGAGGCACGATTTCTTGTTTCTGTCCATTTATTTGACATTACAGAAAAAATCCGCTCAACGAAAGCTGTAGTGCAAGGAATACTAAGTATAAAATAAATTATTGTACTAATGTTAGGTACCTCGGAAGTTTTACCTAAAATGTACACCCACTTTTCGCTCTCTGAAAACGACAAAAAACTTGAATCTTTTGTACATAAATGATAAATTTTATGCAAAGTACTAAGCTCATCAAAAACTGCATCCATATTAATGAGATCAAAAAGTTGTTTATTTTGAATCTTATTCACACAAGCTTCTAATTCAGAAAAAGCAATATCATGATCCAGTTTTAATTTTGACATTACAAACAGTAGACTATTTTCGGAAAAATCAAACCACTTCATTAAATAACACTTTGCCACGTTGTACGCGTTCATAAAATCATTTTTAATTTTATCAGATTTGTGGCTGTCAAAAACCTTTAATTTTTGCATTTCCAAGAATCCGAAGAACTGTTGTTCTAAACGTTGATTAATTTTATGAAGCAAGCTTGAAAAAATATCGTATACTTCTGTAATACAGATGCTGTTTTTCTCTAGAGACAAGATTGCATCTTCAAATATTTTCAAAAAAGAATTTAAATACAACATATAAATTTCTGGGATGTCATTATCAGGAATATCTTCGAACTCATCATCTTTAATATACATTAATTTTTGTATTTGTACTGGACATTCTCTACTACTTCGAAAATATGAAAGTAATGGCCTCCAAAGCCTAAGAATTTTTTCAATGCATTTATTTAATGACAGCCATCGAGTAACTACATGTCTACATAAGTCTGAATATTCGACATCTGTAAATTCTGCAAATTCTTTCAATGATTCTCGTCTCTTTGCTGAAAGGGAAAAATGAGCGTATATTTTCAAAATTAAACTTTCAACGTCGTAATCAAGTTTATCTATTATATGCCTAACAGTATTGTGCAAAATGTGAGCATTACAGTTAGCTTTTATTAAACTGGTATTATTTTTTTGAAGTTCCGTAAATAGAGAATGGTTTTTTCCAAAATTTGCATTACAATTATCTGCACTTAGTGCAGTTACATTGTCAAAGGATAATCCAAGTTCACTCACAGTTTTTTCTACAGATTTGCACATGCCATTTGCAGTCTCATCAGGATTTTCAAAAAAATTTATAACCTTATTCACTATTCCTTTTTCTTTTTGAAAGTACTGTACAGTTATGGGGAAGAATTTTCGATTCTTAACATTTGATGCATCGATTTGAATTGCAAACGAAACATTATTTTCTTTCAAAAACTGTACTACATCATGTATAGCCTTCTTACCCAAAACATTCATAACCAGTGCTTCTGCCTTTGTTCTACCCAAAGTAATTTTTTTAGTCACATCGGGCCATATATGCTTTAAAAGCTTCACATTACAATCTAAACTTTTGTATGACAGGTTGTGTTTGACATTGTGATAAACCAGACTAACTTCTTGAGCCGTTAGTTTATTGTCCTCGGTGGTTGGTTTATTACTTCTACAAAAGGTGTCTAGCAAGCCATTGTTGGCATGAACTCTTGTTTTGACTTTGTGGCCTTCGCTTTCGCCGTGCTGTTTAACCTAGTAATCACCACTTTAAAACTGGCCAAATAATAAAGAAAGTGGTTACCTGGTGAATTCCCCGATTATTGACCGCAAACTCCCTTTTGCAGAATGCACACTGTGCCCTGCCCTCATCGTCTGGAACCGACCTAATCCATTTGAATTGTTGTTCCCATTCACGCTTATACGTACACTCGTAACGTTTTTTCTTACTACTATTGTTGTCAGGATCTTTAGACATCACTTCTTATTGATTTCAAAAAGAATCTTAAAAGCACAAAATACCAGTGTTATTGTTTGCAGCGCGAGACCGTGAATACATCGCATGCGATGGGCGCGGCGCAGCACATGCTCGCGACCATGTTCTGCGCGGGAAATTGTAAATGCGGGATTGTCAAAATGTGAAAATGTATGAGACTCTGTCTCATACTTAACTTCTCAGTATGAGATATGAGATTAAGTCGAAATATATGCGACTCATACTGAAAGTAGGACATCTGGCAACCCTAGGCTACATCTATTTCATACTCCGATGCAATGCATTTTAATATAACTCCAAAGCGAGCAATTAGATCTTCATTTACTCCTGTGATTGAGGAACTCAAAGAAGGGTTTTTAAAAAATTTGCGGGCTGTATTCCCGTCATTTGTGGTTCCGCTACCTGGCTTAGGTATATCAACCAACAAACCCATCTCTTTTCTGAATCTATCCTGTATAGACTTTTTTCTTTCTTGAACTTGCTCTTTCACTTCTTTTCTAACCTGCCAGGTCTTGACTTCTAATCTGTAGCTTATATGAAGTATACACTCGAAACATCGTATCCACGCATGTAGACTAGACAAGCCAAAACGAAAATTCTGCGGATCAAGAGATTTGCCTTTCTGAAGAGCAATCTGGTTCATTTCTTTAGGGCTAGCACCACATATATAACACTTTTGTGAAGACTGACCGACCAATGAATTACAAACCTTGCCATCAACCATGGTCAACATCAATTCATGCTGTACAAAAAGTTTTTGACCATCTACTTCAATTTTTGTTGGAGTTAGATTTGCGATCTGTTCCTCTATGGCATTTACTTCTTCTCGTGTCATTTCTGCTGTCTCCTTTTTAAAAACAAGCTTTATCGGGCGACAAAATCGAGTCGAAGATGGCCTGGGATTCTTCCATAGTTCGATACTTCCTGATTTCATTAAGAGAGGAACAAGAGATATAACAAATAAAAAGGAATCATCATGTACAGTGCTCCCTTGAAAACATTGTTTATAGTTGCTTTGACCTGAAACACCGTCACATCCCCACTTATAGAACATTTTAAGATCATTTGAGGCAATACTAGGTCGAAGGACTTCATATTCTGAATGAATAAGCCGTTTTGATGTGTGGTCCAATAAACACTGGAGGTTTACTTCTGCAGATATTTCAGTTAAGTAATATTATTTGGATAGCACTGTCTTTTCGCTTGTAATAATTTATCGTAGCAAGGGTAAATATCTGCGTTTTGTTCTTTACAAGTTCTTCGAATAATTTTGTATCGTTCCTTGGTCAATTTAGCATCTACGTACACAGCAAGAGCAGCTTCAGCTGAAAGTTTTATAGGCAAGTTGGACCGCGCAGTTTTTAAAGTTTTTTTAATGCGAGTTGCCCTTTTTGGAGAATTTTCGGAAACCTCTTTCAATATGTTAGTAGCATCTCTTCTACCTTGTGAATGCAGATTAACCTGTACCGCCCAATTCAGTTCTTCTGGGCTAGTGTTATTTAGGATTGATTGAATTTTTCTTTTTTTTGTTCTTGGTCCACATTCCTGAAACGTCTTTGCAGGTCTTCCTCGACCTGGTCTATTCGTCCTTATATCAGGTGTTGCCTCGTCAACCAATTCCGTAAAATCTATATCCTCGGTTAACCATTTAGCGTTCGCTTTTCTAAAACGGATAACATTTCTACTTTGCTGTTGCCACTTCTGGTTCACTGTATGTAGTACAAAAATTATAAATTTTTTGTTGCAGTTTTTTGAGTTTCGGATTGTATAGGATGTTTTTCACCTTCAGAAGGGATTCCACAGCATTAAAAATGGCTTTTGTTTTCTTAGAAGCATCATCTTGTTGAAGCCATACTTCAAATAATGCGTTTCTCGCAATCTTGCTATTAGTAGCTAAAATATGCAATAATTTATTTTGTTGCAACTTGACGCAGCCAATATTTTAACAAAAATAAAGTCGAAGATGCATTCTGTGTAAGCAAACCAAAAGGATCGTCGAAGTTCGTTAAAGTAAATTTGTGAGACTTGGTACATTTGAATTCTTTTTTTAAGTTTGAGGGCATCACTTAATTAGGTTTCCATTGTCGTTAGTATATGTCAGAGCGCATGTGAGAATTTATTTATGTTATCAATATCTATGTAAAAATATGGTACATACGTTCAATTGCAGCTTCCATTGCATCAAAGCACGTTTATCGAACTTATTAAAAACAATGTTTAAAAAACGACAAAATTCTCGAACGATCTTTACCCGCTACGCTTGACGGCAAGAACGTCAAATGTGACAAATAATAGTTTCCAAAGCATACTAGATGTTATATTTCTCGGGAGCAGCGAATAAAATCCTTTTGTACTTAACACTTTATTCAATTATATTACAATTTAATTGCGGAGCAATTTTCTGTCGTGTTCACGTCGTTGCTGGCTGGGACGGAAGGGGCGTTTGCGCGTGCTTGAGTATGGATTTCGGTTTTCTTACCACTGCTGTCCTACCGCCTTTTATACCGACTGTTCGGTATACATAACATATCCCCCTTCTAAATTTATCACATACATTGGAAAACCTTAAGCACTAACAAATAAAATCACAATAGAACAATATTGTCACGAACAATAATAGTCTAACAACTTTTTCGGCTTACAAACTTCTCGTTTATGTCTAATGGGTGCTACAGATGTCTGCTGAACAACATTAGTTACAACCATATTCTCCTGACTATCATCATTCGAAACAATACTAGGTATCCCAATTGATTTGTGACTAACTGAACTCAAATCAACGTTAGGTAACCTAATAATCTCCTGACTAACTAAATTCGAGGTGCTAGCCTCTGATATAGCTTCAGGCAAAGGCGAAACTGTTGCGGATTCACCCTGAACTGAAAGCGGTGAAGTCTCTCCCAAGTTTCCACCTTGAATGATGTGATTACTCGAATTATTTGCTGGGACAAAGCCGATCACCCCAGTACGCTTTGCAACACAATAGCGTGTAGTGTCCGACTGACTGGATCCCTCCCCTGCCTGGAACACACGCTCGATAATTTGGTTTACGTGTCGCTTACAGAGTTTGTTATCCGTTAACCTAGTGCAAACGTACATACAATTACCAATGGGTCTTACAATTGTTGCTTTGCACCAAGAAGGCTTGTTAGGATTGGTGTAATTACGTATCATGACAGATTGACCTGCCCGAAAAGATCTAGCAGTTACGTTGGGAACATGTTTAGTAATCGTTTTTATATCTTTGATCAAGTCGAGCTTAATTTTTAAACCTCGGTTAAACATTAGTAAAGCTGGAGACTTGCCTGTTGTACAGTGTGGAGTATTTCTATAAAGTAATAAGAACCTAGCTAACAGTACTGAGATCGATAATCCTTCATTAATCGGATCGCTCAGGGCTGCCATTAGTTTGTTTTTACAGGTCTTTACCATATTTTCGGCAAAACCGTTACTTTGCGGATTGTATGGAGCGATTGTCAAATGTTTAATACCATTCCTGGCAAAAAAAATTTCAATCACCTCTGCCACAAAACCTGGTCCATTGTCAGAAACTACGGTTTTAGCTAAACCGAATCTCGCAAAACAATCCCGGAAATGCACAATAGTTTGATGAGCTGTTAATTTTTGCACTGAATAAACCTCGGGCCATTTAGAAAAATTGTCAACTATTACTAAAAAATTTTGGCTTTTGAAAGTGAAAAAATCAACGTGAACGGTCTCGAAAGGAAAATTTCCTTTAGGCCACGGAACTTGAATGTTCGGAGGGTTAGACCTAACACTTAAACATGATATGCAAGATTTACACATCTGTTCAATATTTTTATCGATACCTGGAAACCAAACATACGATCTAGCTAGTGCTTTGGTACGTACAATGCCTTCGTGCGTCGCGTGCAACTCTCGTAAAACGTCATCTTGCAACGCTGACGGAACAATGACCCTGTCACCTAACATCAAGCATTCATCGGCTATATCAAGTTCTAATCTCCGATTGAAATATGGCTTCAATTCTGGCGTAATCTGATTAGGCCACATAGTCTTAGTATACCGGAGGACCTCTGAGAGAATTGGATCCTCTTTGGTAGCATTTATCACCGTTGATCTACAAATAGGTACATATACACTGGAAAAGAAAATGTTCTCTATGGCTGGAGGTTCCTCCACCCATTTGTCTAACGGTAACCGCGACAAACAATCAGCTACTGTATTATCCTTTCCCTTAATATGTTGGATTTGAAAATCAAAATTACTAAAATATAACGCATATCTTTTGATCCTATTTGCGTAAGTCTGATTGATATCATTTCTGCCACCGTACAGCGAAACTAAAGCTTTTTGATCTGTTCTAAGTATAAATTTCTGACCATATAAGTACTGCTCAAATTTTGTAATGGCAAAATAACAAGCAAGACTTTCCTTATGTACTGTGGAGTAGTTCTGTTCCGGTTTTGAATATGTTCTAGAGATGCATGCGACTGTACGCTCTTGTCCGTCAGGCAATTTATGAGCTAAGGTAGCTCCGATGCCTGCCTCACTAGCATCACACGTAACTATGATCGGAAACTCAGGGTTATAGTTATCTGCCGTGCTTAGCTAAAAAACAGTAACGCCAGTGTACGTGAAAAAAAGTTATGCAACAATTTAATACAGTCAGTGAAGCAGACTGTTTAAATTCGATTGACAACTGAAACTGCATGATAATCATACAATAATTTAGGAAGACTTTAAGACCGTATTGATGTCTGCGTGTTATACTTATCCTTAACTCTTAAAGTGGCGCTTACTGTTTTGTAGGCTAGTATTACCAAAGTAATTGAAAAATATGGAATGACCGTAATGACAGTATATCATCCCCAAATTACAGCTGAATGTCCGGAAGCAAGGTTACCTACACACAGCTGCGCTACAAACATTTAGAGGGTCTTTCTGCGACAGAAAACGAATATCTTTAAATAACTCTCTATGAGTTTTCTTGTTCGGTGCGTTCATATTCTTCATACTCTTGAGCAACATTATGACTTTCTGCAACCCGCCGAAACGTGGCCAGGGTCTACATCCTCATGTTCAAGGCACAAATGGCTCAAAAATTTAAAGATGCTTGTTTTATATCCAAAGCCTATACATTTTTTTGGCATTCTCAATTTGAGAAAAAGTTAAGTTTTAAAAACATTTTGATCAAGTCGCTGTTCATTTTCATTAATTTACTCTAGTGTGCCTTGAATGTCATTACCTACATTAAAAACGTCAAATTGTGTTAGCATTATTGTTGTTTTGGCCATTTTACTCGGTTTTCTTTTGCTTACTACAATGTCTGCGTTTGTAAAACTGGTTGATTACGAAATGTCTGATTCCGAGTTTTCATCTTCGGATGAACTGGCGCTCTCGGAGTATGCAAAAATTAAAAACTTATGCGATCAGGCCATACAATTCACAAAAAATGGTGATGTTCGGAAGAGAAATTTTTTTAAGAAATCAAAGGAAGAAAGGAGAAATGAGAGACTGGAAGCCATAAGACGAAAACATCCAGTTAGGCCCGGCTGTCATCAGAGTTGTAAGAAATCCTGTACTAATATTATTGATAAATCTCATCGGTTGGTAATTAATACAAATTTTTGGCTAATGGACTTCAATCGACGACGAGTGTTCATTGCGTCAAACATTTCTTCTTCGCCAATTAAAAGAAGACGACGATCGGGAGAAACTGGTCGAAAAAGAACTTACAAATATTATTTGAAAACAGAAAATGGAGAGAAAGTGGAAGTATGTAAAACTTTTTTTTTAACCACTTTGGGATTCCACAAGAAAAACGACGTTATAATTACTAATATATTTAGAAAGGGGGACTATGATGAAAATTTTCTAAAATCAGACGGAAGAGGCAAACATAGAAAAACTCCAATGGTAGATCGGGAAAAAATAAAACAACACGTAGAACTTTTTTCGCCAACAATTTCACACTATCGGAGAGAACACGCTCCTAACAGACGATATTTGCCAAGCGACTTAACAATCAAGAGCATGTATAAGGATTTTATGGAGACTCACCAAAATCTGAGCTGTTCTTACGAATTATACCGAAAGGTCGTCACCGACGATTTAAATATATCATTCACCCATCTTGGCCACGAAGAATGCGAGTCCTGTGAACACTTTAGGCTGCATGACACAGGTCATAAGGATCCTAAAAATTTTCCAAACTGTCAGGTTTGTAATATCTGGCAGAAACATATTCAGAAAGCTTCTGAAGCGCGTGCAGAATACAGAAAAGATGCTAATGCAAGTAACGAAAATGGCGAAACTGTATACGTTTCTGCAGATTTGCAGAAGGTCATTATGTTGCCCAGACTGGAAATGTTCAAAAAAGCTATCTTTTGCCAAAGAATAATAGCATTTAATGAGAGCTTTGTACCCATCGGTACAAAACTGAACCTTAAGGCAACTGCATGTCTTTGGACCGAATGTACGTCAGGGCGCAAAAAAGGAAGATCTAGTTAGCACTTTTCACGCTTTTCTTTTGCAAGTTAGAGACTATGAAAGAATTACTATTTGGCTGGACAATTGTTCTTCTCAAAATAAAAACTGGACGTTGCTGTCATATATAACATGGATCGTTAATTCTGATTTAATAAAAGCCAAAACCATAACCTTGTGGTATTTTGAGCCGGGCCATACTTTTATGTCTGCGGACAGTTTTCATCACAAAATAGAACTAGGCCTGCGAAAACGACAAAAAGTTTATGACTTTGCAGATTTTGTTGACGTAGTTGCCAACTCAGGACGAGTAACAGTAAAACAAATGCAACTGGAAGATTTCTTCGAATGGGAAGACCACAGTTCACTTTACAAAATTAACCAGTTGGTCCCAAGGCCGCAACTAAAAGAAATAGTGGAAATACTGGCAAATCGAGGGGAGCATATTCTGAAATATAAAAACGACTTCAGACAAGAAAACTATATGGAATTAAATTTTTTGAAAGTTAAAAGCATGAAGAACATGAAAGCACCGAAGAAGAAAACTCAATTCAGAGGTATTAAATCAGACCGGAAAGATATGATTTGCAAGAATTTATTTTCATTGATTCCCGTAAATCGCCAGCAATTTTGGAAAGATCTTTATGTTAATGACCAAGATCTAAGATTTGCCGAGGATGATTAGGAACATGCACATGTGTATTATATGCTTTGTTAAAAATAATTTGATTTTCATATAATTACAACATACATGGATAAATTTATTTTTTCCTGGGTTTATTCGTTATTGCTAAAAAATGTTTGATCAGTCAATACAAATTCTCTATCTTTATTTGTTGCCAAGGGAAATTCTTTAAGAGCCGAACCTTTACTTCCTCGATACATACCTACTGTTTTCTAGCGTAGTACAAGCGACTTTATATTCACATACTGTATTTTTTCTTGTACCGAAATTACATGAAAAAAAGAAAATAAGATGAATATATACACTGGACTTGAAGGTGGAAGATACAAAGAATGAGCTAGTGCTGATAACTCAAAATCGGTAAAAGTTGGAGTTACTGTTTTTTAAAGTAGCACGGCAGAGTACATCAGAACATCATCGGAAGCTATTTTGGTTTTAACTACTTCCATACAGGACTGACAATTACTTGACCACTCAAATTCACTACCCTTTTTTAATAACATATACAGTGAGATTCTTAAAATTTGTAATGAGGGTTGGCCATGAAAGACAATTGAATCGAAAAACGTTTGTCCGATCGAGTTCGTATAGTTCCCAACCAATTCCCTAGATTAAAATGGTGGACGTTAATTTTTTTAATTAGTCGTATTTTCATTTATTAAAATGAAAAAGTTGAGAATATCTCCACTTCCCCGATCAAATTTGGCGCGCCCGCCCACCTTCGACCTTGAATGGCCCCCACAAAAACAAGTTGTGCGCAAGTGAGGTTATGCCGGAATATTTGTTTCGAAGCAGTTGTTGTGTGTTGTGAGCCCCCCTTTCGACGTTTTGAGCCCTAAACAACTTTGAAGAAATGACAAATGAACCGCACTTCAGCAGGCGGTCAGTGGAATTCCAAAGTCAAAACAGAATCGATTGATGTGAACGACAGGAAATCAAGTAATTTTATTATTGTTAAAATGAAACATTCCTGTTAGAAATTGTTTTAGAAAGAATGCAAAAAGAGAGTAATGATGGACATCGATGGATTTGACATATAAAAATGGGAGGATGTTAATCAACATCTTTATGAGGTTTCGTCTTTCGACATTCATTGTAGGTCTCCACACCACCTCTTTGAAAACTAGATAGACAAAACTTTTAACAAAAGGAAAGATGTATTACATATTTTTGGAAACTAAAATTGGTGTTTCAGGTCTAAGGTTTATTTACGTGGCTTTGGAAATTATAGACATTTGCTACGGCTGTTATAATTTAGATTTTATGAAGGGGCCAGTGATTCATCCATACTGAGAACATTAGTGGCTTTATTTTTAACTGCAAAAGAAGCTTGAACACCAAACATAAAAGTTCAAAGACTGTGGAATCACTTAATCTGGGCTTTACCGATACTGAATTAGAAAAGCAGCCCCTAGAATATGCTGTACTTACCGAAAAGTTAATAAAACCGTTCAAATAACATGATTAATTTATTTTGCACCTGTTTTAGTGCACTTAGACAGGGTTAAGGGGGCACAGAGGGGTCGAAGTTTCTGTGGTAGTTTCGATTACCTTCACTATTGTCTTTAACCTTGACTGGGGGCATTCCACACCCCAAAAATTTGTACGCCACTGCTGACTGTGAAGCCCCCCGACAGCCTTTGCTCAATTTTTGCAACCACTGTCTAACATTTCCCACTAACACTGTCGAAAATTTTGTACAGCACTGCCGGCTGAAATCCCTCCTCCCCTCCAACATGGACTAACAACCTCCATCCAAATTCCTTTCCTGGCATGGAAAGCCCTTGCTTGAACAGTAATATTTTGCCTTTCCAAACTAACCATTTTATTTAGAGAATTATTTAACCTTAAAATACTGCAAAATGTTATTAACGAAGACCATACTTACTTTTCCGTTAGGTGTCTAATTTTTACAAATTAAAATGTTTTTACAAAAGTACCAAGCTTTATTCAAATAAATGTAATTTTAGATGACAAAACTATTAAGTAATAAATAATAAATTATTGTCAGTACAAACGTCAGTGAATCACTGGCCCCTTCATAAAATCTAAATTATAACTGACCCGTAGCAAATGTTTATAATTTCCAAAGCCACGTAAATAAACCTTAGACCTGAAACACCAATTTTAGTTTGCAAAAATATGTAATACATCGTTCCTTTTGTTAAAAGTTTTGTCTATCTAGTTTTCAAAGAGGTGGTGTGGAGACCTACAATGAATGTCGAAAGACGAAACCTCATAAAGATGTTGATTAACATCCTCCCATTTTTATATGCCAAATCCATCGATGTCCATCATTACTCTCTTTTTGCATTCTTTCTAAAACAATTTCTAACAGGAATCTTTCATTTTAACAATAATAAAATTACTTGATTTCCTGTCGTTCACATCAATCGATTCTGTTTTGACTTTGGAATTCCACTGACCGCCTGCTGAAGTGCGGTTCATTTGTCATTTCTTCAAAGTTGTTTAGGACTCAAAACGTCGAAAGGGGGGCTCACAACACACAACAGCTGCTTCGAAACAAATATTCCGGCATAACCTCACTTGCGCACAACTTGTTTTTGTGGGGGCCATTCAAGGTCGAAGGTGGGCGGGCGCGCCAAATTTGATCGGGGAAGTGGAGATATCCTCAAATTTTTCATTTTAATAAATGAAAAAACGATTAATTAAAAAAATTAACGTCCACCATTTTAATCTAGGGAATTGGAACTATACGAACTCGATCGGACAAACGTTTTTCGATTCAATTGTCTTTCATGGCCAACCCTCATTACAAATTTTAAGAATCTCACTGTATAATGGCTGCAACAAGTTGGCCATATCTTTAATAAAACGGGCATAAAAATTACACATTCCTATAAAAGATCTAAGTTCGGTGAGATTGGTAGGTGCTGGTGCTTCTAAAATCGCTTTAATTTTGTCTTTGTTCTTAGAAAGACCTTGTTCTGTTAAATCAAAGCCTAAATATGATATTTTATCTTTAAAAAATTCACATTTTTCTAGATTAACTGTGAGACCAGCTTCTCCTAACACTTTTAACACTTGTGCCACCACCTGAAAATGATCTTCCCCTTTTCTATGACCTATCAAAATGTCATCTTGGAATGTATACACATTGTCCATCCCTTGAAATAAATTATCTATATGTTTTTGAAAATAGAAACTAGAACACTTTATCCCAAATGGTAATCTATTCACAGTAAATAAACCTTTATGGGTGCTCAACGTTACCAATTTCTTTGACTCATCATCAAGTTCAAATTGCATGTACGCATCACTCAAGTCAAGTTTCGAAAATCTGTAATTGCCCCCCAATTTGGCAAAAATCTGTTCAATTCGTGGCAAGGGATAGAATACATCAGCCAAACACTTATTTAGGTAAATGTAACTACCACAAACCCGTACTGTACCATTACCACGCATGACTTGGACGATCTGCGATGACCATTCAGCAGTGACGGTGAGGGAAATCATGCCTCTGTGCTCCATTCTGGCTAACTCCTTTTCCACCTTGTCCTTTAATGCCAATGGCATTGGTCTCGGACGAACTGTTCTAGGAATGGCCTCCGGTTTCAACTTCAGAGAGAGCTTCGCATGCTTAAAACAACCCAATTCCTTAGTGCACACTTGAGGAAATGCCTTTGACATCCACTTCATCGATAGAGTGAACACCTGCAACATTGAACAAGTTAAAATCCTTTATAAAGTCTCTTCCCAGAAGAGAAGTTGTTGCCTTGTCAAAAACAAAAACATCTAAAGTCTTAGACACATTACAATATACAACATTGACTTTAATAAAACCTATGGGAACGAGTAACTCCCCTGTATATCCTTTAAAACTCCTAGTGGTCTTCTGAAGAGGATACTTTGCTAGCTGACGAGCATAGATCTGCGAACTGATGGCGCTCACTGGTGATCCTGAATCCAGTTCCATTCTGAACGACTTCTCGTCAATGGCCACTTCTAGGATAATTGGATCCCCTTTTCCATTTAAGCTGCACATCGTGTCCGTATCCTGCACATTACACATGACATCTGCTCCTGGAGGTTCTTGAGAGAAATGAAAAGACTCCGATTGGTCTATTTGAGGCCCATTTTCCATAATGTTGCCCACTACCCTGTTTGCCTTTTTCTTACAAACTCTCTTCAGGTGCCCTTGTACGTTGCAAATTTCACATGTGTAACTTTTATATTTGCAGGAACCGTTATGTGACTTGCCACAGCACTCACATTTTTGTCGAGACTTTTGTTGATCCTTAGAATCCTCTTCCCGCAGTTTGGAGTCCTTGCTGCTCCCTTGCTTTCCAATTAATCTTCGCCCCCGTCCAGCCTTGTTCTCCTGCTTCCTCTGGATCGCAGCATTACAATGTGAATTCGATAACGAGGTTTCCCTGGCCCTCGCAATCTGCAAAATATCTGCCAACGATTTCGTAATAGATTCCTCCACGATCCTATCCAGAATTGGGCCTGGACACATGCCAGAAATAAATCTGTCCAACAGTACAGATTCCAGATGAACGAATTTGCAGTTTAAAGCCAAGCGTCTTATTCGAGTATACCATTCTTGCATAGATTCTGAATTCGTCTGAAAAGCTCGGTAAAACTCTCGTCGCTCCACATACACGTTTACTTGTGGACTATATTGTTGCTTCAACAATGTGGATAAAGCGTCGAAAGACTTGCTGCTAGGGGTGTCTGGAAAACATAGGTCGTTAACAACCCCATAAAAGTTTTTGTCTAAATGCGTTAATAGCAGGGCCACTTTTATCTTCGCGTCTGTAACCGCGTTAGCGATGCAACACTGCTCAAATCTGGCAATATACAGCGTAAAATCATCGGAACCATCAAAAACAGGGACGTTGCCAATGGACGCCATTTTGTGGAAGCGTGGGAGGACGGCCAATTTTCACGAAAATAGAGAAAAGTATCACTCACAGTAAGGCTAAACCAGTTGAGTCCTCGTCGCCATGTTATATTTCTCGGGAGCAGCGAATAAAATCCTTTTGTACTTAACACTCTATTCAATTATATTACAATTTAATTGCGGAGCAATTTTCTGTCGTGTTCACGTCGTTGCTGGCTGGGACGGAAGGGGCGTTTGCGCGTGCTTGAGTATGGATTTCGGTTTTCTTACCACTGCTGTCCTACCGCCTTTTATACCGACTGTTCGTTATACATAACACTAGAATATCGTATATTAGGTATTAATTTTAAGTTTTAAAAATTGTATTGTTCATCTTGTTTTAATTTTGTCCACCTAGATTTAACAAATCGACCACTGTGCTACGCCTCGACTGTCCATATTTTCCTTCGCCGCGTAAAACATCACTTTCACGCTTTGGGTTATAAACTACTATTATTCGTTTGTTTGTGTTGATAACCGTAGATTAAAACGTTTTACGATTGGCTAGTAATGTTTGAAGGAGAATACCTAAAATGCGGACCGCCGACCGTGCGGACCAGACAAGCAAGTACGGCTGGCATCGTCGCTGAGTCGCCCGCGCTATTTGTAAGCTGGTTGAGTGCTTTGAAGTTAACGACAAACGAGAGACACAATGGCGGCGCCGATTTCGTGGATGTTCGGCTTTGAGCGGTGTCCAACGCAACAACCTTTTTGCATCGGATCTTTTCCAATTGACCATATTAAAAAGTGCATGGAATTATGGGAGGTTAATCTTTTACAGGTTCCTTATTTTATGACATTTGAGAATATTTCAGTGTACCTAACAATAGAAAGAAATGCTGAACATACCCGAACCGGCCTTATTTAGCAATGCGATGATTATATTTGTGAAAATAATCGACGTTCGCCATTGTGGCTCTACACTAAAGACATCTAAATAAAATCGTGCTACTGGTTGCATAAGTGATACCCGATGTCAATTTGAATAAATAACCCAAAGCCCAAACCATAGCAGCCAGTTCAAAGAAGTAAACTAATAACAAAGCTAATATCATCAAACACGAATTGTTAAATCAACCATTAACAGCGAAATTTCAGTAGTGTGAAGATAACGACAAAAATCCAACGACAAAACGGCTGTCAACACTTCGGAGATGGTGGGAGCTGTCAGATTGGCGGTGTCTAAAATTCACGAAAAATGCACGTCATTATAGTACATTCTGCGACAAAACTAATGGCTGTGTGGTTTAAATTTTCTAAATAAATTACTAAATGTTATTAAAAATAACCGTACGCACGGCCATTGTGATTCGTGACTCGTGAGGAATTGTGATTACATATCTCATTTCTTCTACTAAATGTGGACAAGTCGAGTTTTAATTTAAGGTTAGGTTAAGAATTTCAATAATTTTTGTTTGCAAAACATCAATTGGTGAACCAATGAATCCTGCTATTTAAAAAGATTTTGTTGTGGGTCAGGTGATTTACATTTTATGTTTCTTGCTTATAACATGGCACCGGATGTGCCGTATTCGTGGACTTTTTTCTAATTTCGATTTCGGTATTTGTGCCGTTTTGGTTTGCGGATATTCACGCCGGTATCCAGGCCGGATGGCACCGGATGTGCCGTATTCGTGGTCCTTTTTCTAATTTCGATTTAATTATATCTACCAAAAAAAACTTTTCGGTTGGTGTTCGGGGTAGGTCTTCGAGACCGATCCGTCGTCCATCCTTCTTCGCGGACCCCGTTCTTCCTTTATTCTATTTTCGCCTATTTACCGGTGGGGCAACCCACACCTGGGCTAAATAGCCTTGATGCTGAGGCCCATAAAACTCGTAGTAGAAGAAGAAGGAGCAACGTAACCTAAAAATTTTGTTATGCCGAGAATTATGGAATTCTGGATATAATCGGCAATTTCAAGTCAGATGTGAGTACTATCTAATAAGTTTAGTGTAATCTGATTCACATTTTAGCATTTCAACCCGCTGTTTCTATTTTTTGGGAAGAATCTGTCGAAGGCTCCGAAGGGCAGTAAACTAGCAAAGGACAGTGTGGACTTGAGTACAGGCACAGTGAATCACTTTCAATTGGTTTTTGTCAATAAAGACAAAAATTAAGGTTTCACTCGACACAAATATATCCTTAGGTTAGTTTGGACGACAGCAGTTTAGTTGTCTTAAGTTGAAGGTAATGGTGTCATTTGAAAGTAAATTCTTCTTATTTCTTGCAGTTGTTCGCCTTTGGCCTTTCTGCCAATTAGCCAGTAGTTGTTACTTTTTGGGGGTAGTCGGGGTACCTACTTCTTGAAGATGTCCTATAACTAACTGTGTTGGGGACAAGTAGTTAGAAAGCAATCACTGAAAAATAAATCCCCACAGTTCTTGGTTTTCTATGACAAACTCAGTTGCGATGTTTTGTTTCATCCTCTGTTGAAATTGAGAATGCAATGGGTGGTGTTACTAGGTACGTGTTCTTTTTGTTTTTATACAGGGTTTCCGGAAATAACGATGCAATATTTCGGGGGGTGATTCTGCAGCTCAAGAAATGAAAAAAAGTTCTATAAACTTGTGTCCGGAAATCGCTCCTAAGGGGGCTAGGACCCCCTGAAGGGGGCGCTCAAAATTCAATTTTTATTTAGTCAATTATTAAGTTTTTGCATACTGTCTGACATTGATAAGCAACATTAGATTACTTTAGATACTAATTTTTAAAATCCGTTCAGTTTTGTAATTTAATAAAAATCGTTTAAGGTTCAAGTACACTCCATAAAACAAAACTGTAAGTTCAAATGTGATGAAAAAATTACCGATAATGTCATTAGGTGCAAGGAAGCTTCACACAAAATTTAAAAAAAATTGTTCGTCCTGGGACCTTAGAAAAATATAAAAACGCGTTTCTTTTCAGTTTTTATTTTTTTATGGGCCTCACAGACGAGCGATTTTGCAAATTTTTTTTTCGTTACTTCATTACATATGATCAAATTGTTGGTAATTTTTTCGTTACGTTTGAACTTACAGTTTTCTTGTAAAAAAATCAAATACTATAAAAGTTGTCATAATTCGCATATTTATCAATAAATTACAACGAAATAAATATACGTGAAAGCTTAACATGGGGTTTAAACGTTTACATGAGAACTATTATGAATAAATCCTTATATTGAAAAAAATTATATAAAATTAGTTTAATATTTTAAAACTGACGGCCTTTCTTCTCTGCCTAGAGAGGTGCTGCCAATTTACGGTAAAACTTGAAACTAAATCTTGACTAAACCTGCCTTCTGTTGGCCGGAAGTCAGTACTAAGTCGGTAATGCAATAACATCTACATTGTTGCCAGAATAACTGAGCACAAGGTGCAATCTGAAGCCTTCTTTCTGACCACTGAGATGTCTGGTCGTCAGTGTTGTGCACAGATAACGTAAAGTTTATCTAGATAAAGATAAAAGATAATGACGTATAAGTTCATCTAGATGCAGATAAAAGATTAAGAATTTTCCATTATCTAACTAAAGATAAAAAGATAATCATATTTATAGATTATCTAGATAAAAAATAGATAAGATAATAAATAATATTAATAAAACAAAATAAGGAAAAATCTCGAAAAGAATTTATTCAAAAAAAAGCAGACAAACAAGGAACATATTAACATTTTTTGTTTTCGGACAATTCTAACCACTCAACCAGACACGTTAAAGTTAGACTATAGGTATGTATGTGTGCATGCACCATGCACTGTGAACAATACGCAACATATTAATATATTATAATTATGTGAATAGTGAATAGGTACCTACCTACTGAATATACCCTCGATTTAACCCTAACGTAACTGGCTTTGGTTTTTACATGCTAGAAGCATTTCGAAGTGCTCGTCTTTTAGCCTATTTCGACGAGGCAGAAGGATTTGTGATCCTGTGCTGAAGATACGTTCCACTGAAGCCGAAGAAGGTAAAGTGGTATTGTATTTCAGGAAAACATTTTTAACGATTGGATATGAATTCAAAACATTAAAATTTAAGTATTTTGTTTCAAGAAATGACAGTGCCTGTAAATTGCATATTGACGAGGGTGAACTAGATCTGTTTGAGTCGGGGGAAAAAATGCTGTAATAATCTTCATCAAAATTAGTAGAATTTTCAGCTTCTGGATTATTTACTGCTGGTTCACTTAATTCGTTAAAAATTAAGTTGCATTCACTTAAAAACAAATTTTTACACATAACTTTTTGTTCTGGTGGAACCCAGTTTAATTTAAATTTTGGCAAAGAGATTGATGCAAGGATGAAGGGTTTACTTTTTACGCTGTCCAAATCAAACAGATGTTGAAAGCGTTTTTCTATGCCTTTGACAATTTCTGATTGCAATGCCTGACAATATTCAAGTTGTACCAGGGAAATTATATTTGATTTTAAAATAATTATTGTTGGTGCTACATATCCCAAGTAACACAAGTTTTCCCCTTGAAGCTTGTCCAATGATATAGCTAGAGGTTCCATAACTTTACAATACTCTTCCATAAAAAGCCACTCAGAATTTTTAAACTTAGGAAGTTTCAGTTTGTCAAATACAGTATTTAAGTGTTCCTTTTGACCTAGCAGTTTTTTCAAAGAGTCATACATTGAATTCCATCGAGTAACAACAGGTGTAGGAAATCTTCTTTTACAAATGTCATAAGTAACATCGGCAGCTACAGTACTGCGACTGACAAGGTTCCAAAAAGCCTGTGCTTTAGCTAAAGTTGAACGATATACCTTTTTGTAACTAGGACTGACTTCCAAGGCTCTTATTAGCATCTGTAGTAGCAATCAGATTTAGGGTGTGTGAACAACACGCCATCTGAGAAGGTAAACTAAAATTATCATCGGCTGGCTCATCATCATCATCGGGTGACTCGTCGTCAACGCTATTATCACCAGATACCTTGTTGTTGTTGTTGTTGTCATTTCCATTTGACAATATCTCACTGATCTGAATAATCTCAACGTTGTCTTCATCGTCATCACTTGCATTATCTTCAATATTCTCACCTAGACGTTCACTTCGTTTTTCTTCTGAGTACATTCGAAAACTTTTCGCAAAATTAGCAGCATTATCTGTCACTGTATGAGATATTTTTTTAACATCTATTTTAAAATCTTTATATATGCTATTCATGGTTTTTGCGATATTGTCAAATGTATGACTGTACTTAATTCTCCTGCATGCTAGGAAGCTCGAAAAACGTTGATAATTAGTTTCGTCAATAAAATGACAAGTCATTCCAAGATAACTTCTGTTATTGCTGCTCCAAATATCGGCAGTTGTACATATGTACTTTTGGTAAGATATAAGCTCAGATAACTTGTTCTTAAATAATGAATATCTGCTGTTAAGTTCTGTTGTAATAGCTCTTCGATCAGGGATGTGTATGTCATTACTGCAAGTAAGTCCTCTAATCAAATTTTTAAATGATGGCTTTTCAACAGTAGCAAGCGGTCTCATTTCTGAGGCAATATAGGTAAAAATTAAATCTAGAACTTTCTTGTCCGAAATCCTAGAACGAGTTGCTAATGAAGAGTTGATTTTGGGTTGAATTTCTAATTTTCCTTTGTGAGGTTGCTGCTTCTTTAAACGGTCCTTCTTTTCTTTAATTCTGCTTAGTAATGTTGGATGGATGCGCTAAAATGCAACAATAAAAGCAACCTAGCTTATAACACTTTAGCACTTACAGAAATATGGCTTAAAAAATTTCCGGTGGAACTATTCGACCCACATATAACTTTATGGCAGTTTGTACATTGAGCAGTTATTTTCCGCAACGTTAAGTCTTCTTTGACGATCTCGAAAAATTCACCATCCAAGATGTAGGAGTGCTTTGGTACCGAATTGGAAATACCGTGTTCTAAAAAATTTAATTTTGAATTAGATTTACCCCCATAATTGCACCTGTTCCGTTTAAGGTTAAGGAACAGTTCTTTCTTATAGAAACAAATAAACAAAATTAAATCGTTTCTACATAATACATAAGTTTAAGTAATCTAAAGAACTGAAGATTAATTTGAACGAAAACCGTTTCAAGTGGCCCCTAGGCCCCTTAATAAAATAAATAGGAAGCAATGTTACGGGTAGGAAATTCGTACCCGTGGTGGCCGCATCGACATGATCGTCTGAGTCTGAAGAATGGCTTGGAATTGTCTCAGTTGGAGTTGCAACATCTTCATCTTCAACACTTGCAAATGAATCAGGTGATGATGAAGTACTGGCACGTGCTTTCTTCTTTACGATGAGAAATCTTTTCATTTTAACGTAATTTTAACGATGACACAGCAAGCATTCAAGGAACAACACACAACACTGTCTGCTGTCTCACTGTCTGGGTCAAATCCTCTCACACACGGGCACAATTCAGTTCAATTCAATTCACTCATCACAATAATAATTTACTTGTCGCTGTTGTTTACTGACAGCATCAATGACATTTGACAATTTGACATTGAGGATTGAGGCCGATTTTGCAAATGCGCCAGTCACAGACCAATGACCACGATCCGGATGGATCCGGACCTCGACCACAGAACAACACACGTGCAGCGTTTAGCGCATGTTGCGTGTACCATTCGTACCAACTACCCGAGAACTACCAACCCAAAATAAGGTAGATAATAAAGGTACCTACCTTCCTACCTATAAATAATTCTAGCACCAACAGCAAATATATTATCTGTTATCATTACGAAATTTTATGATTATCTAGCTAATAATATAACAGATAATTAGCTAAAATTTTATCCCAGATAAGATAAAAGATGATGTGCCCAACTTTTATCTAGATTAAGATAAAAGATACAAGCTCTATCATCTAGATAAATTATCTAGATAAGAACATCTAGATAATGCACAACACTGCTGGTCGTCCCGCACAGTCGGGGGTAAATTGTTTAGCACAGGACGTAGGTAATTAGGAGAGGCAAAAGATATTTTGGTTGTGGGATTTGCAAACATTATAGACACTCCTTATTAAGGCGGCCTCTCGGCCGGTTCCCGCCAAAATAGTGTTTTTTGCTTCTAATTTAAATTTTAGAATTACTATCAGCTTACAATTGCTATTCTACCTGCACGTTTACTCCTGTAATACGCTGGTTAACAAATTATTGTTAAAACTACACCGGTTTTTCAAATTTGTACAATAATGATGTTTTTTGGCGCGAAATCGGAAAATTATACAAATTTGAAAAACCAGTGTAGTTTTAACAATAATTTGTTAATTATTCATGTCTTCGCGTAGTTGGGGGGTATTCAATATTAAAACTGGAGTAAGGGTCCTCTCTTCCCCACAAAATTATAAAACAATCAATTTAGCAATATATATATACAGTTGGTTGAAAGCTTGGTCCATTTTTCAAAGAGGAACTGATGTTTGATTACACAATAGGTAAAGGGTGTCCCAAGAAAAACCGAACGATTTATTTTTGGTTATAACTTTATTATTGTGGAACCGATTTTCTTCAATTTTATATGGGACGTAGCCAAAAGATGAGGCTTTTAAAATCTGCAACCATTTTCCAGATGGCGCCACTAATAAATTATTTGCGGCAGTTTTTTACAAGAACACTTTTTGATTGGTTGGAGTTGAACCATCTGTGAACCGATCAAAATAAAATTAGTGTAGGATGGAAGCAAATGCTTTTCTTTTCTAAAGCAACTTTACAAAATTTTGTGGAACGAGACTGTGAAACTACCTTGTGTAATCATATATATACAGGGTTAGTACAAAGTCCCGGGACGGTCAGTTATCTCCGCTATTTCTTAAGATTTTACTTTGAAACTTGGTACCCAGGCACAATTAAATACACGGAATTTAAAATTGTTTTAAAAAATTTTCTTGGACTTCCGGTTAAACCGGAAGTGACCATAAAAATCGATTTTTATAATGGAATCATACTTTTTTCTCAACGGACTTGGAATCTACGAATTTTTTAAAGTTAAAGACACGTATCATAGTTGACCAGAAGTCAAGTCGCGGCCACCCTGGATTTTCAAAAACATCGAAGAAATCGGTCAAAAAGCAAGATTTTACAAAACCGCAAGTACACGTCAACCTTATTTTTTTAGTACAAATTCAACTGCGCCATTACATTTCCTTTTGTTTGTTGTTGCTTTTTTGAACTTTATTAAATGTTCACAATCAGCCAAAATTGAAAAAAGAATTTAAAAAAATCTAATTGGCCGGTTGAATTTGCTTTAAAAAAATAAGGTTGACGTGTACTTGTGGTTTCTAAAAATCTTGCTTTTTGACCGATTTCTTCGATGTTTTTGAAAATCCAGGGTGGCCGCGACTTGACATCTGGTCAAATATGATACATGTTTTTATCTTTAAAAAATTCGTAGATTCCGAATCTGTTGAGAAAAAAGTATGATTCTATTTAAAAAAAGGATTTTTAGGGTCACTTCCGGTTTAACCGGAAGTCCAAGAAAATTTTCAAAAACAGTTTTAAATTCTCTGTTTTTAATTGTGCCTGGATGCCAAGTTTCAAAGTAAGATCTTAAGAAAAAGCGGAGATAACAGACCGTCCCGGGACTTTATACTAACCCTGTATATATTTCGGTATTAAAACCATCATCAAGGCTATATTAAAATTGCTTGAATAAAAAGTTTACAATTAGTGAATTAGTTAACACATTGAAATTTACTTATTTAGTTACATTGGTAACATATTGAACGTCTGCTTATATGGTAAAATAAATTTTTGCAACGTACATCTAAAATTTAAATTAGAGGCAAAAAAAATGGGCAGCTACGGAAGCGGCTGGAGCCTCCCCACTTGGTGAATGATCCAATCTTATCACCAATATCAAGTAAATTTTACTTATACAAGCCTAAGGTGTTTTCTGTGATTTTTCTAAGTTTTACGATCTTTTGCCAAAAGGGCACTAAGATTGAATACAATTTTGAAAACAAAATTTGAAGACTTTTCATGTGCTGATAAAGAAAATATGAGTTCATTATTAAAATTTCAAAGTTGATATGCCAAAATGGCACATGCCGTTTGCCGATTGCCACCAAAATTAAATCAGCTCTTCGGCGGGTAACGGTATCTTTACCTACCAAATTTCAGCCAAATCAATCCAGCAATTTGGACTGTAGCGTGTTATTTATTGTTTCCTCGAAACTTCGAATTTTTCGATTTTATGCCAAAAAGGCGCTAAGTGTGAATACACTTTCAGATACAGAGTTTCAAGGCCTTTCATGTACTGATAAGAAAAATTAGTGTTCATCAGTCAAATTTCATAGTTGGTGTGCCAAAAAGGCACTTGGCGTTTCCGGATTGGCAACAAAATTAACTGGGCTCACCAGAAGGCCAACACTAACCTCCATACCAAATTTCATGAAAATCTGATCAGTAGTTTTCGAGGAATCTTGCTCACATACGTACATACGTACATACGTACGTACGTACGTACGTACATACACACAGACATTTTTTAAAAACCACTTTTTTGTGATCCTGGGACCTTGAAACGTAAAGATCTGGTGTTATCTCAATTTCGAATTTTGGAGTGATTGCAGTAACCTCCCATTTTTATATGGTTGTGGGGAGGTTAAAACACAATTTTGGCGGGAACCGGCCGAGGGGCGGCCTTAAGAATGATAATAGTATGCGAATACCCCCTAAACAATAAGAATCTACAAATAGGTACCTAAAGTCAAAACAATAAGTTATGAAATAATATTATTAAACCATTAAAAAAATGTTACATTACGTCTCTAAACTATGGGACGCCGCTTTGGACAAAATTAAAAATTTATGTATTGATCAAATATTTGAGAACGATAATAAAAACATGAGGCTTCATCAAAACACTTCCGTTTTTGCCAATAATTTTTGTTGCGACAAAAAAATTTGTTAACTATTTTTGTGTTTTATATAAAAAATATAAATATATAAATAAATTTTTTCCCATACATACTAAACTCATTTTACCGACAGCGGGGAAAGATTGCATGAAGTGAACATTTTAGAGTCGTACTCAAACAACAAAAGAAGCAAAAGCTAATCGGTACTACTTTTGGTTATAGGTGAATTCTTCGAAAACAGTTCTTCGAAAACAATTCTTCGAAACACAATTATTCGAAAGGACAATTCTTCGAAAAGACAATTTTTCGAACGGACAATTCTTCGAACGGACAATTGTTCGAAAGGACAATTCTTCGAATAAAAATATCATACTTAAATACTTCAACTTTTTGCTACCTGTTGCTAATTGGTTATTAATGGATTATGGGTGGACACAATAAGATACAATAAGGTTCCAAATTTTACTCAAAGATAAACATAATAATAATAATACCTATAACGATTCAAAGGGTAATAGGTCGAATTCCCATCTAACAGTATTAGCAGGCAGGCGGGGAAATTGGACCTAATACTGGTAAGAAATCCCATTAGCACTTCTGAGCTATGATAGATGGCGTAAGTTGCCGATGAAACAGTTATGCTGTATAATTTAAGAACCAAATTCGATGCTTTTGGGCTCGGGTGTTTTCGAATTCGATATTAAGAACCAGTGGGCCGTGCTGCAGGATGCATAAGGCGTACCTGTTCAGGACAGCCCAATTTATCGACTATATTTATGGGTGCTGAAATGCCGCTTTTATGAAGCAGAGTGCGGAAATGCCGCCTTTATGAGAGAAGAGATTCCACTTAGCTCAGCTAAGCGGCATTTTGTCCCCTCCCCCAGACTTTATTAGCCCTAATTTCATCGCTAAAGCGTGGGGCTACGCCCAATGCTTTTACGAAAACGCCCAAACGAGTGAAAGGTCTGTAAACGCGGAATGGCGTCAGAAAGACGGCCTCAGGCCTTGAAAGTTTCTGATGCGGGAACCGGTGGACTGTACTGCCGTATTAGGAACCAAGTTCGATGCTTTTGGGCTCGTGTGTTTTAGAGTTCGATATTAACCCATTAGATCCCACGGCAATTTTTTTTGATTTGGATAATAAAAAGTGGATATTCGGATTCAGTACATTATTCTGAGTTTAATGAAATAGGAAAGTTATGTGATATTTCCAAAAACTACCAAAAAAAAATTGTGTCCTTAAATGGGGACAGAGGGATCATCGGCACAAAAAGACAAGGAAAGTATTATTATTTTAATACATGTCAAACGGTTATAATTATGTACTGAAATACAGCAATAGAATTATTGTGAGTGGAACACTTCATAACATTCTCGTTCCAAGCAAAGAGTGACCTGGCATTTTCTGCATGCCCATCTTGCCTTGTTATGGCAATGTTTACACCTCAACTGTTTTTCTAACTTATATGGGAAATGTCCTCCTTCGTGCCTTCGCACACAATCGGGTACAGGGGCAGATGGCCTCGTCTTTGTAAATGAAGTTTTTTGAAAGCAGCGTAAGTAGTGGCGAACAATCTCTCTTTGAAACGCAAGTAAGTCAAGTTTGTCCTCGTTTACGATTTGGTGGACTCGCCACGCATTCACGATAGCAACATTGACCATATGGGTAAATAACACCCACCACCACTTCTTCCCTCTAATATTTATTCTATAATTGTTAACAGACTGGTCATTCAAATCGACTCCTCCCATTGAGCGATTATAGCTTTGGAACAGATGCGACTGTGGCACTTCCACTTTTTCTTTGGCCACCGAGGACCAACGTTTTACTTTACTTAGAGGCTCAACAGTATCATAATTGGTGGCCATAGTTACAACACTGTTGTCCTCATCTATATCTTCCTCATCCGTCACATCATCTACTTCCGGTGGAATTATCACAACATCCACAATACTGCGAACACTGGAAGAGGCCAAATCATCAGCAGCAGAATCCAGATTCTGATAACGTTTTCCATAAAAACAGGACGTGGATATTGGGTGAAAGTCCATCTCGTTTATTTCGTCCATCGCAATGAAATAATGCTGTAAACATTACAAATACGTTACCATCCAACAATGGCGCCATAATAATTTTTAAATGACGCAGATCCCAGTGTCCCCAAACGAGTACACCAAAATTTAACAACAATTGTGACGTCCACAATAACAAGAAGGTCAGGGAAAATAGCAAAAAACAACACTATCAAACCTTCACTTTACGAATTATGATTCGAAAACAAACATTAATCCAGCCAAAGGGCCAAAATAAATATCCAAAGACTTACCTGCGCGTAAATTCACAGATTTTTCTCAACAGCGCACGCAGCTTCACAAAACACGTGCGACATGAAATAAAAAATGTAGCAAACATCATCAAAAGTGCAACTACATGACAGTAAACTGTCTACAGAATGTCACCAATAGGCTTTAGTTCACCTACTTCATGACAGGTGGCGACAATCTCGCTTAAAAAAAAGTCATACTGATTGTCCCCAATTGGGAACAGTGGGAATGAATGGGTTAAGAAAATGTGGTCTGTGCTGCAGCCTATTCAGGACAGCCCAATTTATCGACTTTATTCGTGAGTGCTGAAATGCCGCTTTTAGGAAACATAGTGCGGAAATGCCGCCTTTATAAGTGAAAAGATTCCACTCAACTCAGCTAAGCGGCATTTTGACACTCCAGACTTTATTAGCCCAAATTTCATTGCTAAAGCGTAGGGCTACGCCCAAGCGAGTGAAGGGTCTGTAAACGCGGAATGGCGTAAAAGAGACGGCCTCAGGCCTTGAAAGGTTCTGATGCGGGAAAGGTGGACTGTACTGCCATATTAGGAACCAAATTCGATGCTTTTGGGTTCGTGTGTTTTTGAGTTCGATATTAAGAAAATGTGGTCTGTGCTGGATCTTTAAATCTAATTTTCTCGAAAACGGTTGATCCTACGGTGTTATAACAAGAGAGGCTTTTTTATGTAATTTTATTCAGGGAACCATATTCCGGTGAGAAATTGTCAAAAAAATAACACATAAAAACATTTGGGTGGGGAAAGCGGAAGCCCCCCCCCCCTATTTTCCACACTCCTGGTTGAATCTGCTTCTGGTAAATACCATAATCTGATGGCCCTTATTGATGTTGGATAATGTGCAAAAACTCGTTGCTGTAGCTTAGGCGTTTCCTGATTTATTCAATAAAAATCGAATTTTAGGCGCCCCCTTCAGAGGGTCGTAGCCCCCTTAGGAGCGATTTCCCGACACATATTTATAGGAATTTTTTTTCATACTTTGAGCTCCGAAATATTTCATCGTTATTTCCGGACACCCTGTATGAGATATTGTTTCATAAATGGGTCTTGAGCAGGATATTCTGAAGAAACATTTTCTTCACCAAACCTACAGAGATATAGTAAACTTGCTATTTGTTTCGACTGTCACAGGTATGCACCAACATGAACATTATAAGTAATCTGGGAAAAGAAATCAACCTTAGAACTTGGTTGTACCAATAAAAAATATAGAGTATGAGGTACCTACATGAATGATCTGTTTATTCAAGAAAACATCGAAATACCCAAGGTTTATGATTTTGCGATTTTCTTCACTGTTTATTGAAAAATAATTTTTAATAAAGGTAATTACGTCATTAGTCTAGTGTATTTAAATGAGAATATGACGTCACTTTTGCCAATTTTTTTCAAATTGTCTCCAAACGTCTCAGCTCTTCAACGGGTCCCTCAATTTTCATGTAACAAATCGCTCCAGTAGTTAAGGCATTCAAAACACAGCCATATAGTGTTTTTTAGCATTATTACAAGATTTCGATTTTAACCTTTAGTCCAGTTAAATTAGACAAAAAAGTGGCGATAGAATGAAAAAAATCCCGGAATTATGAAAGGCATGGTTGTTCGCTAGTATCTACAGAACATCATTAGTAGGGTGGGGGGTGAGCGCGAGGGGGAAGAGCTGATTGAATGTGCGTTTTATGCGTTTTTCGTATATATCTCCGTAACCACCAATCCTAGCGAAAATTATTTTATAAACAAAATTAAAGCAGACTAGTGGCCGATCCCACGGACCAAACTTATCACTTATGTAGAAAGGCAGCAGAGAAGCGGCTGGAACCTCCCCAACGCGTGGGTCTTTGATTTCTGTGACTTGTGTTTAAGATTTTAAAGTTGATATGCCTAAATGGTACTTTCCGTGGACCAATTGCTCCTAAAAGCCCTTCAGCTCTTCAACGGGTCACCTCACCTCTATGTTCCAAATTTCGGATAAATCGATCGAGTAGTTTGGGCTATAACGTGGTTTCAATGTTATTACAAAATTTCGATTTTTCTTCCCAAAGGGTAGGTACTAAATGCGAGTAAATTTTGTCTCATTTAAAACCAGTGTTTGAAGACCTTTCTGATGGTGACAATAAATCTTTCAAAAACTTGTTTTGGATGGGTAAATGAAAGAATAATTTTAAATTCCGAAATTTGTGTGCCAAAACGGCACTTTCCGTGGGCCGATTGAATCCAAAATTTGTTCACCTCTTCGACGTGTAATACAATCCCCATGTGCTAAATTTCAGCCAAATCGGTTCAGGGGCTTGGGCCGTACCTACCGCGACTTTAAAGTCCGATAAAAATCTCGATTTTTTTAGTACCACAATTTAAGGTTTCAATCCTTAAATTTCATTTGACATTGTTCGATCTTAGGTACAATTTGCCCATCCGCCTACAGAGTCACCGAAAATTAATACACGATTATTTTTTTAGTTCTTGTATTTTTGTGTTTTCACGTATTGGGGGTTGTAGCGCGTTTAAGGGTGGTTTTTCGCGAAATATGAATAACACCTTATTTTAATCATTAACGGAACGCTGTCAAATGACGCCAATTTCGACCAATTATAGTTATTAAGAGGAATTTCGAGTAGCAACCCGTAATTGCACATTCCCGCAAGATTTCATTGAAATATGCGTGTATGTTTGAGTTTCAAATAGCTGCGTGTAACCAATGGGGAGTTATTATATTTTTTATGGATTGAGTCCGATCCGATATGGCATAAAGACAATCCCTACCTTACTTTTCGGGACACGAAGCTGCAAACCAAGTTTCAGCCCGATAACTTAATCCGTTCTCCAGTTATCCTACAGACAGAGTGAGGAGCGAGCGAATTATCACAAGACAAAAGTATCTCCGCATTCTGCTACGGCACTAAAACTGGCATGATGTGCAAGGAATCGGTTTTCAGCTTAATTTTAGATTCCGACGATCTCTACCTGCGACAAAATAATGGACAAACAAAAACAAAAGCCTGCGAGTGGCTGCGCTTGACAATTGATGGCGCTTCATTTAACGAACGATCGGTCGAGCTTGTTGGAATTCGCGGAAAATTTTGAAAGGTCAACTTTTCATTACACAAGGTAGTTTCACAGTCTGGTTCGATAAAATTTACTTACTGTTTAGGACGCGTTTCGGAGTGTTACTCCATTTTCAGCTATAAAAGAAATTAACACAAAATACAAAACAGTTGCCTGGAAAATGAAAAAACGTTTGGGTCAAAGAAAAATAACAGCTTTTGGGTCACACTGTAAATTGATATGTTTGAGCGTCTTTCGATCAATTTACAGTGTGACCCAAAAGATGTTATTTTTCTTTGACCCAAACGTTTTTTCATTTTCCAGGCAACTGTTTTGTATTTTGTGTTAATTTCTTTTATAGCTGAAGATGGAGTAAAATAAAATAAAATAAAATACATTTATTACTAATGAGCCATATTGTTACATGGATAAGGTCGTCAACAAAGGAATAAATTACATAAAATACAAATATTACAATAAGTTATAGTACATCAACTGCAGCCAGATAGGAGAAACTCGTTCAGATTGTAATAACAGCCTGATACCAAAAACTTCTTTAAGGACGAAGAAAATTGCTTGTAATTGCGTATATCTTTGATTCGTTGTGGAAGCTTGTTGTAAATTATTATGCTAGCATAATATGGGCCTTTTTCGTAATAGCATTTATTATGTTTAGGCACCGTTAGAAGATGATTATTTCGACTATCATATGAATGATTGATGGAATTTGGATAGTAAGAGAAATCATTACTACTTCTTCTCAAGAATCTACAAACTGATAGAATATACAGGGTGAGTCTAGTTGGACAAATCAGTCGCCTAGCGTTTAAGATATTGGAATTGGAAATTCTATTTTTGGATATGTTGTAGCTGAAATGGTCCCCTACGCATGGGACCCATAAAGAAAGCTCCAGTTTTACTCAAACCGAAATTATTAAATAAAAACGAGGGCCTAAAAATTTTGTTTTCGATATTGTTGAATTTTTTAAGGTTATTTCGTTAGAGAATCATTTTCTCTTTATGGAAACATAATTTTTTGAAGAAAAAAGTTAACAATAGTCGAGAGATAAATTATTTAAATAATAAGGATTTTTAAGTATTTCCTAAGGGAAACCACGCGTGCCGTGGTTTTAACAACTGAAAGGCAGTCTAGCTTATACTGCAGACTGTACCCGGAATGACAAGCGTCGGTTGGAAATGTCATTTGCCATCGTTTGTGACAAAATAATGCGGAACTACGAGTTTTTGCCCTTTTCTTTACAGATAATTAGGTAATTTTTATTGGTTCATGGATTTTTTGCTAAATTCGCCGAATACAAGTGTCTCGGGTTCTCACCCGGTTGATGTTTTTTTACATTGCCATCGGTGTCGAATGGTTTGACCAAGAAAAGATATTCTCGTCAGCCAGAAAGGAATAGTGACAAAATTTCAAATAAACATTAAGCCTCTGTCGTCACTTTCTAATAAGAATACTAACTTTAATAGAGAGGTAGGTACCTACCTACCTAAAAAAATATGATCTTAACTAAACGTGGACTACAAGGGATAGAGATTTACATAAATGTTGCAAAGAACCACACAATGGGGAGGTTTCAGCCGCTTCTCTGCCGCACATTTTTAAGTCTGTTATGATTGTGGACTACAAGATTTACATAAATGTTGCAACATCAAATGTATTGATAAATAAATAAATAACAACGTGGTGACAATAGTCTCTGTCCAATTTTAACGTTCACTTGAAATAATAAATGAATGTTTAATTTGATGTACTCAGCATCCTCCTGTGGTCTTTTTCTTCATGTGATTTCTGGATGTTCGCAAGCATCATTGATGACCACTGCCCGAAATAACTCGCTAGCCACAATTTAGCCATTTTGCTTCGACACCTACTTGTTAATAATTTCGATTCATGTGATGTGACTGCTACATACAATTTCGTTGCATCAATTCATATTTCATCTGTACACTGTCTTTTGAATTGCACCTATCCCAGTTTACGTTTACACTCTCCGACTTGACTTTTCTTGGTTTCACTTTGCTCAATGCTTCTTTGTCTTTTTTCATTATATCAATAGTCTCAACATTTGTGACATGGAATATGAATGGACCCCTCAACATCCGATGATGATAAATTTCCTTTTCGTAAGTGTGAAAAACTTATCGGCTGAAATGGATTAACTTTTTAATAAGGCAACAAAATCACCTTATTTGACAGCAATGTACTCACTTTAGTAAACTGTTAGCAACTATTCCAATTCCTTTTTGGCTGACGAGAATAGCTTTTCTTGGTCGAACCATTCGACTCCAGTGGCAATATGTAAAAAACATCAGTCGGGTGACAACCCGAGGACACTTGTATACGGCGAATTTAGCATAAATTCCATCAAGCAATAAAAATTACCCAATTCTCTGTAAAGGAAAGGGCAAAAATTCGTAGTTTTGCATTATTTTTCACAAACGACCGCAAATAACATTTCCAACTGTCACTTATGTCATTCCGAGTACAGTCTGCAGTATAAGCTAGACTGCCTTTCAGTTGTTAAAACCACGGCACGCGTGGTTTCCCTTAGGAAATACTTAAAAATCCTTATTATTTAAATAATTTATCTCTCGGCTATTGTTAACTTTTTTCTTCAAAAAATTATGTTTCCATAAAGAGAAAATGATTCTCTAACGAAATAACCTTAAAAAATGCAACAATATAGAAAAAAATTTTTTTAGGCCTTCGTTTTTATTTAATAATTTCGGTTTGAATAAAACTGGAGCTTTGTTTGTAGGTCCCATGCGTAGGGGACCATTTCAGCTACAACATATCCAAAAATAGAATTTCCAATTTCAATATCTTAAACGCTAGAGCGACTGATTTGTCTAACTAGACTCACCCTGTAGATTCCAGTCAGAGTAAGAATATTATATTTTTTAAAAGACTCTCTGCAAGACGTGAGAGGCGAAAGATTGAAAGTTAGTCTGATTATTCTTTTTAACCTCCCCACTCCACTTCACCATTTAAAAAAAAAGGGAGGTTACTGCAATCACTAAAATTTTCGAATTCGAGATAAGACCGGATCTGTACGTTTTGAGGTCTCAGGAACCCAAAAAAGTGGTTTTTAAAATGTGTCTGTATGTATGTACGTACGTACGTTCGTTCGTACGTACGTTCGTTCGTAAACACGCCACAGCCCAAACTACTCGACCGATTTGGCTGAAATTTGGTACGTGTGCATGTGATAACCCAACTTAGATCTGAAAAGCTTTTGGAGCCAATCGTGCAACCAGAAATGCCGTTTTGGCACATCAACTTTTAAATTTTAAATGTAAACCCCCATTTTTCACGTCACAATAAGAAAGGCCTTCAGATTCTGCTTCCAAAGATGTATTCACTGTGAGTGCCCTTTTGACCAAAAACTAAAAATATCGAGATTTTTATTGGACTTTAAAATCGCGGTACAGCCCAAGCCCCTGAACCGATTTGGCTAAAATTTTGCACATGGGGATTGTATTACACGTCGAAGAGCTGAGCAAATGTTGGATTCAATCGACCTACGGAAAGTGCCGTTTTGGCACACCAATTTCCAAATTTAAAGTATTCTCTCATTTACCCATCCAAAACAAATTTTTGAAAGATTTATTGCCACCATCAGAAGGGTCTTCGAATTCTGGTTTTAAATGAGATAAAATTTATTCGCATTTATTACCGTTTGGGGTAGAAAAATCGAAATTTTGAAAATAACACTGAAACCACGTTATAGCCCAAACTACTGGAAGGATTTGTCTGAAATTTGGTACATGGAGGTCAGGTGACCCGTTGAAGAACTGAAAGGCTTTTGGGAGCAATTGGTTAACGGGAAGTGCCATTTAGGCATATTAACTTTAAAATCTTAAACACGAGTCACGGAAATCAAAGACCCACGCGTTGGGGAGGTTCCAGCCGCTTCTCTGCTGCCTTTTTTATTTGTGATACAAAAACTCGATTCACTTTGACAGCCTGTCCCCAAACTGCAATATTATATGCCATATGACAATAAGCCAAGGCATAATACACATCCAACATGTTCCCCAGGTCGACACCTTTCTTTAATTGCCTAATTGCATAGGATGCTTTGTTGAGTTTACCAGAAACTGCCTCTATGTGATAATCCCAACCAAGAGCCCTCTCTAGACACAATCCCAAGAACTTAGTCGAGGGTGACAGCTCGACAATGCTTGACTCCACGCTCACAAAAAATTCCTTCGGCATAGAGCGCTTCCTAGTGAAATATAAACATTTCGTTTTCTCGGTGTTTAGTATTAACCTTTTGGCTTTACACCAGCGGCCAAATTCAAGAGCAATCTGATCTCCACGAGCGAGAAGCTCCCCAGGGTCCCGAGCAGCCACTGCAATTGACGTGTCATCCGCAAAAATAGTTGTCATACCGACTTTGATATGTAAAGGCAAGTCATTTATAAATGTCAAGAATAGCAGTGGTCCGAGGATAGAACCCTGAGGAACCCCAACCCAGCGAGACGCCCCGCTGAAGTAACCGTGCCCACTCTGACCTGAAGGCTACGATTCGAAAGATAAGACTCGAGCCAAGTCAGCATCCCCCCCCGAATACCTAACTGATTCAACTTTTGGAGAACGAAGAAAATGTCGACCGAATTAAACGCGCTAGATAAGTCAAAAAACAACCCCACAACATGATTATTTTTATCTACCCAAGTAACACTCCATCGTTTAATATACGTCTTTTATGCGAAAAACTGGTATACAGGGTGTTCGCGAAACATGTAGCAGAACTCTTACCGTAGGTTCCTTACATAAAAATAAGTTGAAAAGTTCCTATGAAGATTTGTCCGATATCGCCTCCTAAGGGTGCTAGGTCTTCTCGTAGGGGGAGGATGGGGACCAGTTTATTTTTAATATTTCGGAAAGGGCTTAATCTACGACATTGCAATTTGGTACATCGACTTAGGTACTTAAGGGTGTGTCATGTACAAAATTTCATTAAAATTGATGGAGGGCAACATTCAGTTACCGACACCTGCAATTGGTATTTTCAATGCAAAACCTACATAAGCAGTTCTTGAAACATTATTCACTGATATTTAGAAGTAAAATTTCATAAGAAAACTTTTATTGCTCTTGCAAAAATTCAAAATAATCCATCGATTTCGCGCAATCAACAAAAATGTGTACTGTTGCTTCATGCGCGTCTTGTAATTTTTGGACCACAAAGTCGCCTATGCAAACCTAGCTCCCTTAGAAAGCGATATCGGACACATGTTCATAGGAACTTTTTAACTTATTTTTATGTAAGGAACCCACGGAGGAGTTCTGCTACATGTTTCGCAGGTTTGCATAGGCGACTTTGTGAAACTGATCCAAAAATTACAAGGCACGCATCATGCAATAGCATACATTTTTGTTGATTGCGCAAAATCAATGCATTATTTTGAAATTTTGCAAGAGCAATAAAAGTTTTCTTATAAAATTTTACTTCTAAAACGCAGTGAATGATTTTTCCAGGAACTGCTTATGTAGGTTTTGCATTGAAAATACCAATTGCAGGTGTCGGTAACTGACTGTTCCCCTCCATCAATTTTAATAAAATTTTGTACATGACACACCCTTAAGTACCTAAGTCGATGTACCAAATTGCAATATCGTAGATTAAGCCGTTTCCGAAATATTAAAAATAAACTGGTTCCCATCCTCCTCCTTCGAGAAGACCTAGCACCCTTAGGAGCAGAGCTGGGCTACTCAGTATCGAAATGTACTTGAAGTACAGTACTGATTACTTTTGGTACTTAAAGTACCGGTACTTAAGTAATTGAAAATTCGGTACTGGTACTGGGTATTTCAAGTACTTCTTAAAAGTACTTGATACTGGTACTTGAATAATTTTTTCGAGCGAAGTATTTGTACTTGGTATTTTAAACCATGCGGCATCAAGTACTTAAGTATCGAGGACTTAAGTATCGAGTACTTAAGTATCGAGTTCGGTACTGAATCTTTTACTGAAAAATGGGGGGTTTTTAGAATATTTATTAGGTTGGGGCATATCCAAGAACGACTTCACTTTGTTCATTTCTTAGAAGCCTGAAATTCGCAAAACAATACCATAAATCTTATTGAAATGGAGCACTTTTTGCGTGGTGTCGTTACTTTTTCATGTAAATAAGATGGCACATGACATGTTTACAATCACCCTCACCGAAAACGCAGCGGTCTGGACGTCAGTCAAATGTTTTTTTGTAACATGTGCCATCTTATTTACATGAAAAATTGACAGGCAGACGGGAGCAAATGATATTCAGGGCCCCAATTTTTTTTACAAATTTGATATACCTACCGAAATTGTCGCCAGCCCGCTGTCTATAAGAGTATACTCAATAACAAGTAGATACTTGAGTACTGTGTCAAGTACTTAAGTCCTGAAAGTACTTAAGTACCTTATTAAATACTCAGTCTCTTATTTTACTTAAGTACTATGTCAAGGACTTAAGTATTTTATGAAGTACTTAAATACTTCATTAAATACTCAGTCCCTTATTTTACTCAGTACTTTTAAGTATTGGTACTGGTACTGAGTACTTAACGTGTGCGCACTAGTAAAGTACTGGACTGCAATTTTCAAGTACTTCTATCCAGTACTGGTACTTGATACTTGAAGTACATTCAAGATATCAAGTACTTAGTACTTGATACTTAAGTACTTTTTTTCGGTACTTGGCCCAGCTCTGCTTAGGAGGCGATATCGGACAAATCTTCATAGGAACTTTTCAACTTATTTTAACCTCCCCAACCCCATCACAATTTTAAAAAAATGGGAGGTTACTGCAATCACTAAAATTTTCGAATTTGAGATAGCACCAGATCTCCACGTTTTGAGGTCTCAGGAACCCAGAAAAGTGGTTTATAAAATGTGTCTGTGTGTATGTTCGTACGTACGTTCGTACGTACGTTTGTAAACACGCCACAGCCAAAACTACTGGGCCGATTTGGCTGCAATTTGGTACGTAGGCATCTCATAACCCAACTTAGATCTGAAAAGCTTTTGGAGCCAATCGTGCAACCGGAAATGCCATTTTGGCACATCAACTTTTAAATTTTAAATGCAAACCCCCATTTTTCACGTCACCATAAGAAAGACCTTCAAATTCTGCTTCTAAAAATGTATTCATTCTTAGTGCCCTTTTGACCAAAAATTTAAAAAAAAATAGATTTTTATCAAACTTTAAAATCGCGGTACAGCCCAAGCCCCTGAATCGATTTGGCTGAAATTTTGCACATAGGGATTGTATTACACCTCGAAAAGCTGAACAAATTTTGAATTCCATCGACTCACGAAAACTGTCCTTTTGGCACACCAATTTCCAAATTTAAAATTATTCAATCATTAAACCATTAAAAACAAGTTTTTGAAAGATTTATTGTCACCATCAGAAGGGTCTTCAAATCTTGGTTTTAAATAGGACAAAATTAATTCGCATTTAGCGCTGTTTGGTTCAAAAAATCGAAATTTTATAATAACAGTAAAAACACATTATAGCCCAAATTACTGAATCGATTTGGCTGAAATTTGGTACATGGAGATTAGGTGACCCGTTGAAGACCTGAAAGGCTTTTGGGAGCAATTGGCCCACGCGAACTGCCATTTAAGCATATCAACTTAAAATTTTAAATACAAGGCCTCTTTTTTATGTCGCCATTAGAAAGACGATCAAATTCTGGTTCTAAAAATGTATTCACAGTTTCTGCCATTTTAGTGGAAAATATTGAAAAAATTCTTTCTCATTAAAAGGGAGCAGGCTGACAGTGGATGACATAAAGTGGCAGTTATTGTCAAAAAGTTGGCAAAAGATTAACCTTAAAAGGAACATATTGTCAAATGTGATGGGTGATGTACGAGGTGATGTCGGTATTTGTCAGAAAATTGCGAAATTAGTCACAGACGTCAGACGATAAGGATAAAAAAAATCTGTTGAATTGACTACTATCTACACAGAATACAAAGATCCACGTGATGGGGAGGTTCCAGCCGCTTCACTGCTGCATTTTTTTTTTATGTAAGGAACCTACGGTAGGAGTTCTGCTACATGTTTCGCGAACACCCTGTATAAATGGTTACAGTATTTGATAAATTAAATTAAAACGAATTTAATAAACCTAATCTAAACGCCAACCATTTATAGACGAGAAAAATACGTCCTTATCATTCTGAAATAATACGAATTTGGCTATACGCGAAAAAAACGCATATAGACGACCAAATTTTGGCAAATTTAAATGTTTATTCGGATAGAATACGTAATTGATATACAACAATAAGACGTATAAATAACTAATATATTAATAAGATGTATTTCGTATCTCACTTAAAGACCCAATAAAGTAACAAGAGTAGGCTAACCAACCAAGTTAGGTTCCCGGTGAGCTTTAGACTTGGATTTCTGATGCCAATATTATTGGCAGCGAAAAGCCCGAAAACTCTTAAGGAGGTTGGGCAGATAAAAAAAATGATAACGGATGTGCTTGTAGGTATTAAATAACAATGCGGATTTATTCAGTATATGCGTAACGTATAATTCTATTAGCACAAATACGTTTATGGACTACAATAAATTTACGGATTTATTCAGTAGATTCCTGACGTATAATTTTGGTAGCATCGAATACGTTTATGAACTACATTAAATACACGTCTTTCCGGCGGACATTACTGCGTGTTTTGAATGGGTCGGCGCATACGTGTTATATACAAAAAGGTAACATGTTTATTATACGTCTTTTATACCACTTGTGTTACTTGGGTAGTTCATCATATATGTATTGCAAATATTGGGTAGTAGCACTCTCGACTGATTTATGAGAGCAGAAGCCATGCTGATGTGTCGATATTACCTGATATTTATCGAAAAATTTAATTATTCTATCAAAAATTATTCTTTCAAAGATTTTCGAAAATGTACTCACTACATATAGAGATAGGTCTATAGTTAAAACTATCCGATCTGTCTCCCTTTTTAAAGATTGGGAGAACAAGTGCCGATTTTAACACCGAAGTAAAGATTCCAGTCTCCATCGATCTATTCATTAAATAAGTGAAGTGTTCCAGTACAAGATCTCCTGCCGACTTTACATGACTCAACGAGATACCATCCTTGCCACTGGATGGTTTATTTTTCAAATTTGATATTGGGTCGATTAAGTTGGCCCCCCCCATTCAAAATATCGATGTCAAAATTATATCGTTATGCGCTATTTTGCGCCCCAACACATTTTTTTGCGCTGCTCTGGTTCGAAAGCTATTTAAAAAAATAGTGGGGGGGCTAACTTAACGTTTAATTTTTCGAATGGCTTTTTTGAGGAACCCAAGGCTGATTGTTACTCACTTAGTTATGCGCTCATTTGCGCCGTATTTGTTTTATTTTGCGCTAGTCTCCGAGTACCCCTAAGGATCTCGAGAGGTTTTCCCACCAGCCCCCCCCCCATTCAATTAACACCAAAAATTTTTGTATATCCCTATTGCGCCCATTATGCGCTCAAATGCGCCGTATTCAGTTTAACTCCACTGCGCTCAGGAAGAAAATATTAAAAAAAAAATACCTGGGGGGGCCTAACTTAACACACCCCCAGCGGGTGATCAGTTTTCCACCAAAAATAGACCAGCCGATCAGAAAAATTATGCGCTCATTTGCGCCGTATTTGTTTTATTTTGCGCTAATCTCCGAGTACCCCTAAGGATCTCGAGAGGTTTTCCCACCAGCGCAGCAAGTAAGACTCGGACGACATTACAGGTTGGCTTCATGGGTAAACCAAAGACCATCAGATTTCCATTTCAAGTTATTTCGGCAGATGTTTTGGGGCCTCTTCCAGCTAGTAAAAACGGTAATCGATACCTTCTAATTGTCTCGGATTATTTTTTAAAGTATACGCTGATGCATCCCTTGAAAAGGTGCTCGGCCTCTGCAATTGTGAAGTTTCTGGAAGATCAAGTATTCCTTGTTTATGGAGCGCCACAGATCTTGATCTCGGATAACGCGAAACAATTTGCAGGAACAGCTTTAAGAAGTCTGCTCAGAGAGTACAAAGTTCAGCCTTGGTTTAACGCTAAATATCATGCCCAATCAAACCCAGTCGAGAGAATTAACAAAGTAGTCAATGCAGCAATAAGATCTTTCATTGTAGGCGGTGACCACCAAACCTGGGATAAGTATATCCACAAAATCGCCTATGCCATACGTACAGCGATTCACGAATCTACAGGCTTTGCCCCTACCTTTGTTAATTTTGGCAGGTACGTCCCGCCCCGGGGTGACTACTATGGAGCAGTAGATGAGCGGCAGATAATCCAGTTGGAGAAGATGGGAAGGGCTGCTTATGGCAATGCCGTGGAACACTTACCTGAAATTTACAAAGATGTGCGGAAGCATCTGGAGCAAGCCTACCGGAAATATTCCAGGTATTACAACAGAAGAAGGAGAGAGGCCGATGAATATGACGTGGGAGATTTTGTATGGAAATATAATAGAGTATTATCACAAGCGAGTAAGGATCGGATGGCGAAATTGGCGCCGAAGTACATTTTATGCAAAATTCGTGGTAAATGCTCGAATCTAGTCTATCAGTTGGAAACCACAGAGGGCCGTGACCTAGGACGATATCACGTGCAGGATCTTAAACCATACCAGGGGACAAACGCTGATGCTGCGGGTGTGGAGTGGAAATCCGATGAGCACAGCTCTAGTAGTAGTAACGGGTCCATTTCAGAAGATGCTTCGGATAGTGGCTCAGACCAGGAGTCAGGAAGTGGTTCTGATTATGTTCCTGACGATGTTGACGAAACATTTTACTAGCAGGTGGAATTTTGGAGTAAAAGATGGGATGAATGTGAACGAATGTAGTGTGAATGAGAGAATTTCTGCTTGCTTGAATAAGATTGATGGTAACTGTGCTCGAGAGTATCTTCCTCTCGTCTAACGTATGGTTGTGCTCGCCTGTGGGTAGTTAAACGACGCAGAAATAACTAGGTAGAGATCAGCAGATTATTATTGATGTAGTAGATGTTCCTAGGATGTAGAATTGGTTGTGGTGGTTGTGTATACGGTACTGTACTGTCTAGTCTATGCATATATGCCAGTTGTTAGTGTCTACCCGGCATTATGATGATTAAGCATGATGCGGGTGCAAGAAATTTGTGAGCTATTCACATGGATTGCAGGTTTTGCAATGCTGATTCACCGAAAAGTGAAAATAGTTCAGGAATTTCGGAATAGCATGGGGTACCCCAAGGGGTGCAGCATATGGTTTCCCTAAAAAGGAGGTATTGGCAACAATTAGCTTTTTAGGACAATTAAAATCTAAAAATCTTTTCGACTAGCTCTAGATTTTTTAGAAAGATGAGGGGGTGTGTAACACTTGAATTTCGCGCGAAAATCTAGTGGCAGAGATCGGTTGAGGTTGGCAGAACGGGCAAGGTCGCGATAAGCGCGGGAGAAAAAGTTCTTTTTCTTCGGGCAGCCATCGGTGTAACAACACAAATAAACGTGAAAAATCACACCTGCCCAAGTTCCACTAAAGTGGCTGTGAATTGTTAATAACGAAGGCCGATAACTAACTGAGTAAGTCATAAGGCGATGTTTACTTGAAATTCGTTATTTACAATTTTTGTTTCTATATATCAGGGCCTTCAACTAGATCTAACTTCGTCCATTCCGCCCGGCGGTTATTTTTTGCTACCGCACGCGTAATAATTTCATCGATATCGTCGCACCGATAAATTGTTTAGAACCAACAATTTGGTTACAATCAGAAACCTGGTGTAAATCCTGCCAACCGACACCAGGAGTGTCAAGGTGGCGTAACCGCCCCCGAAGAAAGCGAGTCGTCCCACGCCTGCCCCTCAAGCCGACTCTGTCCACGGTAATCACGGTTATCTCACGAGGTCAGTTTTGACCAAACAGCGCCGATCGTCCGTCGCTGGAAAACAGCTAAGTTGTCTCCTCGATTTTTTATATTGTTTCATAACCTTTGTTAGGATTAGTTGATTCGGCCTTCAGCCAATTTCTGTTTATTTTATTAGGCCTTCAGCCTGATTGTTAACGTTTTTTAATCCTGTTATCCTCAAAATTCAATTGCCATTTTTATTCATCAATATATTTTTATACACTTAGTGTCCACTCTTATTATCATTTTTTTAATAGGCCCACTAATCCCCAATACTGGCTTTGGCCGGCTGCGAAAGGCAGTATAGGTTACAAGTTATTTAATTGTAACAACTAACAATGAATCAAAATTTATACAACACCAAAAACTTATATACCTATGGGTGCCAAGTGTAAACTATGTTATTTAGAATTTATTTGACGAATTTACTAAATGATAGGTGCAATGTAATTAAATATAGCACGATTTATTAAATTGCATTCTACATTATAAAATGTATAACACACATTTACGATTTATAAGAACGCAATTTATAAATAACCAGATATTTATTTAAGTAACCGTAAGATTTGTAAATAGGCATTTATTTATTTAAGGCCGGTATTTTGACGTGTGCTTTTTGATTGTTGTTGTTTTGTTGTGTGTAACGTTTCTTTACAATTTATCTACTAATGCTACATATACGTGGAGATTTTATGAATATAATCATTACCTTCTTTGCACCTTCCGGAACAAGCGCATATCAAATAAAAAGCAATGGCTTTATCCACTTGCCCGATGACCTCTTCCAAAGGAACTAATGACAACAAAACAACAACAATTAAAAAGCATACGTCAAAATACCGGCCTTAAATAACACAGCCATATAGTGTTCAATTTAATTAAATAACAGCCCGATTTGTAAATCCACCTGCTATTTAATTAAATTGAACACTAATTGAGGCGCTATAAAAATGTCCACTGGAATTTTGTCCACCAGAAATGCTGCCCACCGGAAAAGTGTCCACTGGAAAAATGTCCACAAGGACAGTTACGTCAACGTCAAGATCGCGTCCTGTGTTAAGCGGGAGCGATAGACACAGAGTAATTCCATCAAACAGAACAGAACTGAGTAAATGACATAAGTCACCGAGAGAGCGACAGAAGTAGGGCGCAGGGGGGCAACCTTGGGGGCGCTTTCGCTGTCTTTTGTCGACGCCTGACCTAACCTACAAGTGCGTAGCCTTGGCAAATTGCAGATTTTATTTAATTTCAGATTGTGACGTGGCTGAAGTCCATTAATTAATTATTTATTATTTTGAGCCCCATCGGGGCATCGCTTTAAGCGGTGTTAGGTCAGGCGAGGAGCTATAGTATTGATTTGAAAAAACAGAATGGGAACTGCAGCCCAGGCTTCTTCATTTGGCATTGGTTTACCTACTGATTAATTCATCAGTCTAATTTCACCTACCCCCTTAATGTTAGGGACAACTCTAACTATTAAGACCTTTTGTGATAGAAGAACTTGATGCTCCCGTTTTATAATGTTTTTGACGAGGGGCAGTTCACTCGTTGAAATGTGTATCTACATTTGCTGCTTCAAGTTTATTCGTAGAATCCATACCCTGGTAGATATACTTTGAGCTCTAGATACTTTAAAGTACCTACTTCAACTACTTCGACAGGTGCTTCGAGTACTTCAGACTGATTTGACTGAAGACACCGATGTACACCGCCTACAGGGTGTAAACGAAACTCGTCGCCAAATTTTACCTGTGGATTCTTCTATGAAAAATATGCAAAAAGTTCCTATGAACACATGTCGAAAAATACCTCCTATAAAGGAAGGTAGGACCCCTTATAGGGGCTACTTTGAAAGTGGTGTTTTCTCAATATCTTCAAAACAGTTAAAGATAGCAACATGAAATTTGGTATCTTTAGTAGGGGAAGGTGGGGCAAAGTGGTATACTTAAGACAGAACAGAAGTTTAATGAATATTTTTTGAAATAAAAGTACTAGTGCTAAAGAATAACATATTTATTTGGTAAAAATATATATGAAAACAAAAACGGAAAATGTATATCAATGCGATGTATATCTCGGTAGACGTTTATCAAGTTAATGTGTATGTAGGGGCGGCTGGTCTTACTGGTGGAATCGGGTGCAGATTTTATCAATCTGCACCTAGTAGTAGTGCCTCCGCAAACGCACAGATGTGTCAAAAAGGCGAAATGTAAAAAAAATGTGGTTACAGAATTAAAAAGTAGAAAATGAACAGAAAAAACAAACATTTTGAGGGTTGAAAAGTAAAAAGAATGACAATATAAACCAAATGAGTAAATGAAAAGAATTGCCGGTATTAAAACAAAATTTGGCTGAAAAATTGCGAAAAGGGATGAAAAATCAAGACGATGTAAATTAAGTGTGATTAAGTAGAATAACGAAATATAACACGAAAATAACTAAACTATGCAATTAAAACTTGTGGGGGTTGAAATACATACTATGGGGGTATTATTGCGAAGAAAGCTGGAAAATTGCAAAAGGTAAACTGAATCCCAATAAATGAGTTCAATATTTTATTACCGACGAAAAACAAAATTATGCCAAACTAGCACCCTTACGGGGTTGAAAAATCGTAAAGGTGGATAAAAAGTCAAAATAAGGTATGAGGATTAACCATGGTTCAGTAAAATTACGGAAAATAACACCAAAATAACCCAATTACACGAAAAAGAAGTGGTCTGGGTAAATTTTGGTTTTTGGGAGTTCACTTTATCATGAAAGGGGTTGAAAAATTGTGAAGAGTTAAAAATTAATGAAAATGACTTTTGAATTATGAAAAATCAGAAGAAAACCCAATAAAATAAATAAATATGTATTTACTCCGCTTGCTAGGGCTTAGGGGTTGTTAGTATAGCGTAGGGGTTGGTTTTAGGTTAAAGACTCATAAGACTTTTTTTCAATGGTTGACCGAAATCTGTCGAACCCCGTCCTTTTGTCCCACCACTTACATGAAAAAATTTCTAGTTTCAACCCTTAAATTTCATCCCCCTTGTTAGATCATAATTTGCCCATCCGCGCCTCAGTGGCGCTGTAAATTAGGTACTACATCAAATCCAGCCCTGATACGTTGAGCAGTGTTTGAGTTTTCGCATTTTAGTGTTTATGTTTCGGCATGTTAGGGGGTTGTACCGACTTTATATTAATATATTATTATTTTTATATTAATTTCAACCCTATATTGTTCAGTGAAAATTCGAGTTTCCACCCCTAACTTTCATCCCCTTCAATAAGTTTCTCCTAAAATTCACTTTTCCTCCCTCGAAGACGCAGTGCGTAAGATCTCACAGTTTCGCAGAAGATATTTATTGGTTCTCTGTGTCAAATTACCGGGGGTTTCATGGACGTTTCAACCCCTAAACTCCATCCTCCTATTTCACCACCCCCAAATGCCCTAAAGGAAGTTTTGTTTTCAATTTCACCACCCTAATCCAATTCGTTGAAAAATTGCGGTGATTTGTAAATTCATGTTTTCAACCTCTCATGATTTCACCCTTTTGTGATTTACAGGGGTGACCTTATTTTTCCGGTGTTACATGATTCCTTATTACGTATTTACTGACTTCAGTTGTTCATAAATAAATCAATAGGGTTTCAGAAAAAATTAATAAAATATATTTATCCGCTTGCAAAGAGTTAGGGGTGGTTAATAGCTTAGGGGTTGGTTTGAGCTTGAAAACTCATAAGACTTTTTTCAATAGTTGACCGAAATCTATCGAACCCCCCAATTTTATACTACCATTTACTCGAGGGGCGGTTCACTCACTAAAATGTGTACACCTACTTCGAGTACTTCGAACGCTGCGTTAAGTAAGAACTTCGAGTAGGTACTTCGACTACTTCGAGTACTTCGATAAGTACTTCGATACGTACTTCGAGCAGGTTTTTCCAGGTACTTCGACAATTACTTCGAGTACTTCGAACTGAAGTGTACACCTACTTCGAGCAGTGAACCGCCCCTCGCATTTCCTTCCCCTTATTGTTAGATCTTAGTGAAAATTTGTCCATCCATTGAGTTCTCGTATATTTTTGTGTTTCTGCATGTCAGCGCCGGGGCCATGTCATAGCGTGGAAAGGACGTAGCGTGGAAACGACGTAGCGTGGAAACGACGTAGCGTGGAATTCGTGAGTACTCGGTTTCTGCAAACCAGTGGTACCGCACAGTAGCGCACTATAAACACACAGCGCCTGCGTCGCATTTCCACGCTGCGTCTCAAAATTGAATTCCACGCTACGTCGCAAAATTGAATTCCACGCTACGTCGCAAAGTTTAATTCCACGCTACGTCGCAATATTATTTTCCACGCTGCGTCGCAAAGTTTAATTCCACGCTACGTCGCAATATTATTTTCCACGCTGCGTCGCAAAATTTAATTCTAATTCTAGCCGCAGCTTAGCTGATAGGAACGTCTACCTATAGACCTGGGTAGTACCTATTCCGTTCCAGAGATGGGCCCGGCCTTAATAAACGGCTCCTAAAACTTTTGTTTTTTTCGAGTTTAACAACTTTACTTACCACCATGCTGATAAAAGAGAAGAACTTCAAATACAGCAGGCTAAAGTTTCCGCTTGAACGTATACAACCCCTGTTAGATTTATAGTATCGCCGAAAAATGCTAAAAACTAGCGCCATGTCACGTTTGGGGGTGGTTTTCGCGCAATAAGGGATGAAGCGCACACTTGGGGGGTGGGAACTTTTCAGCCCTTCATTTCAGGTGCTAACAGGAGTTCGTAGCCAAAATTTCAAAAATATATAAATTATTTCTTCTATTCGTCTTTTTTAGATCTAATATGACTGGACTAAGCGTATGTATTACCAAGTTTCAGTAAAATACCTCCACTGGTTATCAAGTTATTCTAACTAATATTTTTCGGTTCCTCACCACTAACTCCCACCCGATATAAAAGAACAAGTTTCAGCTCGATATTTCAATCCGTTCTCAAGTTATCCGACGGGCAGCCTGGACGAGCGAGCGAGCGATCGAGCGAATCATTAACGACAATACTACATACTACCTCCGCTTCTGCTACAGCACTAATATTCAGCTCGATATTCACTATTAAAAATTTAAAAATAGCTAGAAAGAACCCTAATAAGGCGATTATTGATCAATACTTCAATACGTGTAACCTCTTAACCTCGGTAAAAATGCGATTTGTACTCCTGTAATGTTCATCACGCACCGTGAATGATTTGTTTTAACGTAGTTTTGGGTGCAGATTTTGACAAATCTGCAAATCTGCCCCTAGTAGTAGGGCCGAAGCATATGCTTCAAAGTAAAGCCAACGGAAGATGTACATCAATGTGATGAGTATAATTACAGCAAATGATACGGAATTAAGCCAATTAGAGATTTAGCGTTTGAGGGGGCTTAAGGTATTGTGAAGGGGGTAAGACAACGAAATTAAAAAACTTGGTATATTATCTACAATAATTCTTTATTTTAAACAAAAATTTTCACTAACATAACTGCCTCATCGCGACAGATTGTGCAGTGGATAATGCCTCGCGTCATAATTTCGTTTGCACACTCTTCACACGCGCACCTATGACCACAAGGAATAAATGCGAAGGAGGGTTGTTGAGTCATACAGACTGTACAAACGGCATCGCCTTCAGCATGAGCAACTGGAGCTATTACGTGGAGGTCCTCCCCACCGCCAATATCAGCTTCCACGACTGCAATACCATCAACTACGGCGACGTCAACCGGAGCGACATCAACCGGAGCTACATTTATTGGAGCGACATCAACTGCTCCAAGACGATTCACTGCATCGACATCGTCATTCTCGTTGTCGTGCCTCGGGACTAGTCCCACAACTATATGCCCCATATGCCTCAAAAACCGGTCCACATCGTGGTCCAACTGAAGGTTTTGTTGGGCGGTCACTACATACAGGTAAAGGTATAGGTTAACATGAGTAAGTAAGTGAGATGGCTTGCTAGATATAGAGGGTTTCTTTGCCTCTTTCGGGTCTGCCACCTGCCGAATTGTGGAACAGAGTTAAAATGCAACCCAAGCTAAGAATATAGGTATTACGTAACGGGAGGAGAAGCGCGGCTCCTCTCCCTAAAGTCAAATAAACGAGCTGACATTGTTCCGACCATAATAAATTATTTGATTGCGTTTCCATTAACTTACGTATTCTTTTATTCAGCCTTTCGTAGGCGTATCTTCGGGGTTGCCTCACTACCTCTCCTCTCTGTGTGCGGACAAAATCACACCCTTTGGCGAACTCAATTCTTTGGAGAGTTTTTACAAAAATCCAAAAGTTTGCATGTGCCCGCCCTTGAAGTTCAAACAAAGACGAGTGGAAACTTTCAACGGAATTGTTCGTCCGATTGCGCAGCCCGAACACACTAATATCAGCATCTCCCCATTGGCGCCTGAAGTATCTTAAGAAGCGTTGAATTTTGTTGGGTTCCTCGCCCTCTGCAACTTCTTGAAAGAATTCTTCGATGCAATGAATGCCTTCTTCGAGTAATGCATTAGGCAATAGGGGTAAGGCACAAACCATTTTTACGCCGCGTAAAATTGGGGGACGCTCATTAGCGTTGCCAATAAGACCAATCTTTTTAGCTGAAACAGAGAAAAATGGAGAAATGAGTTATACCGCGTTCCACGATATTTTGCAGGGGTAGTCACCTTTGAAATTTTGTTTTCCCATTTGGGAAACTACATTCCAAAGATGACTACCGCTGCAAGGTCTCGTGAAAAGCAGCTATACAGACAGCTGTAAGTCTCCGACGAAATTTGGCCTACACTCAAATGAACCCAAGAGAATTTGTGACTTACCGTTTTTCATCACGTTTTTTGCGAAGTGAAAATAGCATCCCCTAAGCTGCGCTTCTGGAAAAACTGCAGCTATTGCCGCTCTAAGTGGGCGCTCAAAATCGCTCATTACATAGGTCACTTGAACATTTCCAAAAAGTTCATTTCTTACTTGTGTGAGAAGGGCAACATATGACTCTTCTGTCTTATTTTGCATCAGTGCGAAAATCACCGGGAAAACCTACAAACAACAATAATATGGAATTTACTAGAAGCGATAAGCCGTTTCCGGCAGAATATAAACTATCGAGGTCCGACAGTGATTATTAGGTATATTTTCTTCTACCTACCTCCCTACTAGGCATAGGGTGTCCCAAAAAAACCTGGCAAAACATTTTTGGGAATAAGTCAGCCATTTCTTAACTCATTTGGATGAGCGTGATCTTAAATTAAATCTAAAGAACCATCCAGGCTTTCAAACCCCGCAAGAAACTACGACAGATGGCGCTGCCGTATTATTTCCATTGATACTTGTTTTTTAGGCTTACTTTAGGTGCGTGAGGATTGGTGAAAATTAAGCTGTTAGTGCATCAGTGCTACTTTAGTAATGATGGTCATGAAAGCGCGAAAATACGGAAAAACACATTTTTTTTAAATTCACAGAAATTAATGTTTACATCAAATCAACTTGTGCAAAAATATTTTTGAAAACAAAAGAACGATCTTCAAGGCTATTTGAGTCTCATAACGATTTGTTGTTTTCTCACCAATCCGCACGCATCTAAAGTAAACCTAAACAACAAGTATCAATGGAAATACTACGGCAGCGCCATCTGTCGTAGTTTCTTGCGGATTTTGAGAGCCTGATTCTTTAGCTTTAATTTAAGATTACAATACGAAATGGATGAATTAATCCCAAAATATATTGACCGTTTTTTGGGACACCCTATAAGTTTAGTGAGGCTATAAGTAGGTACTTACAATTTCTTCATAAAATAAATGTATTATGAAGAGCTGTTTCGCTCCAGCAATTCGAGGGACGACACTAAAAGTGGCATCCATATTTAAATTAATCGTATGCCCTTCAGGTAAGCGTCGCAGTGCCGCGGCAATTGTGGGTGAGGTCCAGTACACCATTTCCTGAACGTGATCGCCCCTTCGTGTATGTATTACACCACTGAGTAAAGGTCTCTCCTGTGGCCCAAGTTCATTGCCGAATCGTCCTGAGTATCTACAAATTCAATTTGCTATTATATCGGGTGTCCCAAAAAAAAAAACGGACAAAAAATTTTGTGGGAATAAGTCTGTCATTTCTTAACCGATTTGGATGGACGTGCTCTTAAATTAAAGCCAAAGAATCAGGCTTTCGACAGTATTGGAAACTACGGCAGATGGCGCTGACGTAGTTGTCCTATTAATACTTACTTTAAAGGTTTATTTTAGCTGCTTGGGGATTGGTCAGTCAACGACCAATCGGTATGACAATTGAATAGATCTTTCTTTCTTGTTCAAAAATCCTTTTTCAGAAGTCGACTTGGCTTAAGCATTAATTTTCTGTAATTTAAAAAAAATGTGTTTTTGAGTGTTTTCACGCATTAATGGTTATGACCAAAGAACAGTAATGCATATAAATCTTCATTTTCAGTTATAAATGAACGAATATGGTGAAAACAGTGACACGGATGCAAGTGAGGGACAACTGAACAGTTACCATTGAAAATTAAGCCCTATGTGCAATATTACTTTAGTCATGGTTATGGAAGCATGAAAATACGCAAAAACACTTTTACGCCAAATGGACTTCTGAAACAAGATTTTGGAAGAAAATAGAAAGATCTTCAAGGCTATTTGGGTCTCATAACCACTGCATGGTTGTTGCCCGACCAATCCCCACGCTCCTAAAATAAGCCTTAAAGATAAGTATCAATAAGACTACTACAGCAGCGCCATCTGTCGACGTTTCTTGCAAAGCTCGAAAGCCTGGTTCTTTAGCTTTAATTTAAGATCAAGTCTATGCAAATCGGTTAAGAAATGACTGACTTATTTCAAAGAATATTTTGTCCGGTTTTTTTGGGACACCCGATACAATAATAATTTATTATAAAGAGCCGGCAATGGACCCACTCTGAAACGAATTTTTCTTTCACGAAAATCTCGAGGGTTCTGCGATTCTCGTAAAGGAAAATTCGTTTCAGAATAGGTTCAGAGGAGTCTACCATACCGTCTCAATTATCAATAACTTTTTTTAAACGTATTCGAAAGGCTTTAAAACTATGAATAGGTATAATATTTTGACATACAGGCTGTCCCAACGACAAGTCCCCACTCCCAATATCTAACATACAGGGTAAAAAGGAAAAACGCCTGGACAGGTCGATTTTTATATCGAGGAGGACACTTAAATCCGTACCTGTTGAAATTTTATAATGCACCCCCTGACCAACACCAACCTCAACATCAAAATTTCAAATGGCAACCCCCATTTGAAAGCTAATTCCATTAGCAATCCAGCACTCTAGTGGTTTTTTATATCGGTTCAAACTTCAGCACCCTCTATGGTGAAATCACAAAGGGCCACAATGTAGTTTAAAATTTCACCGTAGAGGGCGCTAAAAGTTGAGCTGATATGAAAACGCTCTACATCGTTGTTAAAAGAATGTATCACAAGTGGGGGGTTGCCATTCAAAATTTTAAAGTTTGGGGTTGGTCGGGGTTAGGGGGTGCTTTATGAAACTTCAAGAAACACGGATTTAAGTGTCCCCCTGGAATTAAAAATTGACCTGTCCTGGCGTTATTTGCCAAACTTCTTCCTCTTTTAGATATTTGCAGTGGGGGTTTTTCGTTGGGACACCCTGTATAAATCCTTGCATTCTATTCACTCACCTTGGATTTCTTAAAATATTATTAATGTCGTCCATTGTCACTGGAATAGGTGGCATGTGTTCATTGCGGGCCCTTTCCATTAGTTTTTTATTTCGGACAAAAGATCCGGCCATGTTTGCTCCCACAGGATCTGCCTCTTGTGCTTCTAAATATATATTTCTTAACGTATCAGTTTCCGTGCCAGCCCTGTTCCTGAGGGTCTCCCTAAACCTTAGGCGCCTTATTTCGTTGGCAGTTTGGTCTTCGATATGAGGCGATGAATGTGCTTGCGTTATTTCAAAGGCATTTCCAAGTCGCCAAATCCCTCGGCCAGAACAACCACGGGTACGACAGGAAAAATACTGGACTTCAACGTTACCAACGCTATGGTCTCTTTTATAAAGAATGTTAGTATCGACATCCGTGAACAGTATTGAATCTGATCGTTCACCTGCAAATACCGAAATGTAGAATTTCATTACTAACAAGATTTTCATGCATTGTGCATAATAGGGGTCCACTTTCATAAGTTTCTGTAGCTGAGATAGGGCAACAGAAGCTACCTAGTTAAGAGCAAATTTGTATTTCTGGTTCTGCGGCGAATAATTGGCTGATGCACGGGAAAAGGGGTATAAGTCCAAAATGCAGATTTTCGAGAAACTCGTGTTAAAGGTTTTGCATTGGTGCGAAATTTGCTTATTATTCCCATTGTCACTAAACGAAACTACATACGACTGGTATCCCTTTGCCCTAATGTAGAAAATTATATTTGAAATGATAAATGATGTGACGGACTTAGCTCACTTGTGGCATTTTTGTAGTTATACCCCTTTTCACGCGCATAAGCCAATTATTGTCGACGTATTGGTCCATATGTTGGTCGGTCGGTAATCGGTTCAACTCGGTTGGCCCATGGAAGTATAAGTAACACAGAAGTTGACTACAGTAAACCAGGCCCATCGAATGCCCCACAATCCCACAATCAAAAAGAAAAAGTAACACAATTTTGAAATATGTATTTCCAGTCATAATGTAAATTTTTTTATAAATAAACTTGACTTCAGCATCAAACACTTATTAAAGGTATCCAATGTCACGTTGCTGTATTTAACCGATTTGAAGATATTTAGAAAAAACCACCGTCAAAGTGACCCTTTTAAGGGGTCCTAACTCGCTTAGGAGAAATGTTCTGGCATATGATAGGAACTTGTCGACATATTTTTACCTAAGGAATCTCTGGTTAGCCGTTGTCCCTATAATTCTGAGTCACCCTGTATGTAGATTTCTCTATTGGAACCTTTTTGGAACCCGGAACCGTACCGAAACCCTTTTTATTTCGTGGACCGGAACCCTACCGGAACCCTTTTTGCAATGCGGGCAAGGTGCCGGAACCGTACCGGTATTGAAAATTTATTTTTACCCAGAACCGGAACCGTACCGGAACCTATAATTTTTTTCGATCGAGAACCGGAACCGTACCTGAACCCCTTTTTGAAATGGGTCCATAGCCCTGTTTTGTGGCCCATTAAACAAATCCTGTTTGACAGATCGCTGGATTTTTAATGCGTCTCGACACCTTTGACAGTTCAATTGTTTTACTTACCATGCATGCTCTGGCTAAACGCGTGCTGTTATGAAACCATAACAGCACTATTATTTTTTGTTGCCTTGGAAACCAAACCGCGTTTGGTAAGTCGAAGTTACACCTTATTGTAACTGCGTCGGTAAGAGAGTTATTACACACGATTGGGTGAAATAGTTATTAACGATACTAGTTTGGTAAGTGCATGTTAACAGAATCCAGGAATATTTTGCAAAAACGAGGCGGAGCCGAGCAAAGATAGTTGGTATTATAAAAACTCACCCTGTATACGCTCCATCTGACACTTCGAGAACAATAATTTTGAAACCAAAACAGGATGCTAAGAATTGCAACACAAGTACTTGTACAGATTCAAATTTTTTCATATACAAAATGACCAATTCTGGAACGGGACAAGGATTTATCTACACCTTCCCCCACGCACCCCCTCAAAAATTTACTGCAGAGGGGGGTTGGTTTAAACGACAGAGGACGCTGTATTTAGGTACTGGATGGGCCAGCAGTATGGTGTTATGCCTCATTGTTTTCGCAGAATTTTCAGCAAAATATTCGGGACAATTCATATAAATACAAACCGCTCCGTTTTATTGCGGAAACGTGCCTTTTACTTGTTAACAGGCGGTCGAGGGTCGGGCGGCACTTCTTTGGAGCATCTTATCATTCGATTTATGATGACACCCTTATAGCCTAGGCGCAGAGTACCTACCTACTTAGATATCGAAAAAAGTCCGGAAGTTTTGAAAGGACCCCGCACACTTCTTATGGGAAATTTAGATCGATAGATTTTTTTTGTTTTTTACTATGTTGTAGCCAAAGCGATACTGATTAAAACGTCTCACGGGCGCAACCTTGTGAGGCCCACGGTTTGGCCGGTAGAGCGCCCCAAAGGCAGGGCCGAACTCCACGATTCAAATAATTAAAAAATCGATATCTCAGTTATCTTTGAAGTTAAAGCCTTCGCTCAAAAAGTTTTTGGTAGATATTTTGCCAAACTCTCTTGTCATGTACAAATGACGATATTTGATAAGAGGAATTAACTTACTTATGTATACATTTTTAAAAGGGGTTATACAGGGTCCTGCACCAGTGCGTCGGGCTTCCATAGCGCCTAAACCATCCAAGTTAGGAATTTCGTTCAGGTACATACATAAACTGTTAATGAAGGTGCATTTCAGAAAAATATTTTTAATTATACAGGGTGGTAAGAAAAATTTTGAAGAGGAAAAGTCGACTTTTTAAATGGAATGCCCGGTATATTTTAGCATATTTGCAACCCCCTTAGGAGCCTTTATTCATCCCTAAAATATTACGGCTTTTGAACCTCTGGTTTGGGAGTAAAAAAATATTTTCAAAAAAAATGGGAGTTTACATCATTCTGCTTAAAAATTCCCCATTTACGCAGGTACAGTTTTCATAAGAAAATAAGATGAAGACCTTATTGCAGAGGCTTGAAAACAGCTCTGATTCAATTTTAGTTGTTACGCTATGTACAGGGTGCTCAAAATTTATTTTCAAAATTAGAGAACTTTGAAGTCATTTTTCTCAACTTTTCCAAATGGAACACCCTGTATATTTTTAGCTAGCGTAATGTAGAATTCATAAAGGAATGTTTTTTGTCCTACAAACATATTGGTTATTTTCATCCGTTTTCGAGTTATTCGCAAATATTACAAATTCTAAGATTTTTCGGGATAACTCATTAACGAGTCAAGATATCGGGGAGTTCTCTTCAGATTCTTAATCACAAGAAAATACCGCAACTTTTGTCTAATTTAACCGACTTCGTATCTCTTACCGGTTAAGAGATGCCAATGGTGAGCAGTGGAAAAGGAGCCACCCTGTATATGTTTGATACATTACGCTAATAAAGGGAGGTAACTTCAAATAAATCCTGGTCTATTTGAAAAAATACATTAAGCAAAGCTATGGCCTTTTTTTGGCAAAGACCGTCATTTGTTTTTCTATGTGCCATGGCAAGAGAGCTGGGCGAAATATCTACCAACGACTTTTTAAGCGAAGGCTCTATCTCCAAAGATAGCCGAGATATCGATTTTTCAATTATTTGAATCATGGAATTCGGCCCTGTCTTTGGGGCGCTTTAACGGCCAAACCGTAGGCCCCACAAGGTTGCGCCCGTGAGAAGTTTTAATCAGCATCGCTCTGGCTACAACATATTAAAAAACAAAAAAAATCTATCGATCTAAATTTCCCATAAGAAGTGTGCGGGGTCCTTTGGGGATCTCGTAGGTTTGGGGGTGTCTTAAAACATACTCATTTTGCAACCTCGTAGGTAGTCGGCTAGGTCCCCCATATTGGCTCAATGGGGGCGCGAAACAGTTTTTTGCATTTATTTCAGTTCTGGTGCATCCTGCGGCAAAAATACTTATTATGAAAAAGAAAGAGCACACAATTTTCAACAGATTTGGTCATATACGTTTTTCGCGTAAATTGAATGATTTCGGCCTAGTGGGTACGGTTAGTTGGTTTGAATGTGGTTGATAATAAAAATTTTTCAACACCGATTTTTCAAACTTCCCCTTTCTTAATTTTTGGTTTTCGTGGCTTTTCCTTTACTTCAATCACCAATCGTCAATTTAATATGCACTTGAAGACGATTGGACATCGAACATTCGAAACGTCGAGAAGACCAAACATCGAGACAATGAAGGCCCCCGCATAGCATTGAGGCCGTTTAGATTGTTCAGCATCGTCCAGTCTTATCAAGAGAAGGATTATCTTGCTATTTTAAATCGTTTCGTAGTTCTTACACTCATAGTTGCAGCGGGGCGGGCAAATATCTTGAACTGTGCAAGGAAACATTTCAGTTTTGCGGCATATCTTGACCTGATACCAAGATATGCCGCAAAACTGAAATTCCAGTGACTTCGGAAATGTTGCCCGTCACATTGAATCTGGGACACCCTGTATATGAAATGGCATTAACGTGTTCAACAATATTTTGCCGATCTCTCTAGTCATGTAGGTAGGTACATATAGAAAAATAAAAAACTTTTAAGGTACCTAGGTACTTTTTAAAAAGGAGTTGTATACGTCCAAGCGGAAACTTTAGCCTGCTGTATTTGAAGTGCTTCTCTTTTATTATCATGGTGGTAAGTAAAGTTGTTAAACTCGAAAAAAAAACAAAAGTTTTAGGAACCGTTTATTAAGGCCGGCCCCATCTGTGGAACGCAATAGGTACTACCCAGGTGTATAGGTAGACGTTCCTACCAGCTAAGCTGAAGCTAGAATTAGAATTAAATTTCGTGGAAAATAATATTGCGACGTAGCGTGGAATTAAACTTTGCGACGTAGCGTGGAATTAAACTTTGCGACGTAGCGTGGAATTCAATTTTGCGACGTATCGTGGAATTCAATTTTGAGACGCAGCGTGGAAATGCGACGCAGGCGCTGTGTGTTTATAGTGCGCTACTGTGCGGTACCACTGGTTTGCAGAAACCGAGTACTCACGAATTCCACGCTACGTCGTTTCCACGCTACGTCGTTTCCACGCTACGTCGCGCTCCCGTCAGCGCCTTTAAGGGTGGTTTTTCTTAAAATATGATTGACACCTTTTTTGAATCATTAATGAAAAGCTATCGAATGACGCCAATTTCGACCTACTTATTAAGCGGAATTTCGAGTTCCAAACCCTAATTTCCACCCCATTTGTTCGATTTTACGAAAAACGCATCCCACGCAAGAGTTCACCGATATACAGGGTGTTATTTTTAAAACTTCCCACCTTGAATGTCTTTGGATGTAATAAAGATATTAAATTGAAATAAAAGCTGGCCAATCCCGCACGGAGGGGGACACTTGCGCGTATATTGAGGGAATTTTTTCCACTTCCGGTTTAACGGGAAATGACCTTAACTTTTTTTTATTTCAAATGGAATGACACCTTTTTCTCAACGGATTCGGAATCTACTATTTTTTCTGAGTTAGAAACATGTATCATATTTGACCGGAAGTGCAGTCACGGCTACCCTAGATTTTCAAAAACATCCAAAAAATCGGTGAAATATTGAGATTTTCGAAAAAAACACGTCAAGTTAGTTTTTTTGATTCCAATTTACTTGAGCAATTTCATTTTTTGATTTCTCTTATTTCTATCAAATTTTCTCTTACCTCACAATCTGTCAAAATCTCAAAAGTAAATAAAAAGAAAATGTCAATGGACAGATGAATTTGCATCAAAAAATTAAAGTAGACGTGTTTTTGCGTCTTTCGAAAATCTCAATTTTTCACCGATTTCTTCGATGTTTTTGAAAATCTAAGGTGGCCGTGAATGCACTTACGGTCAAGTATTTATATGATATGTTTCTAACTCAGAAAAAATCGTAGATTCCGAATCCGTTGAGAAAAAGGTGTAATTCCATTTGAAAAAACAAAGTTAAGGTCATTTCCGGTGAAACCGGAAGTGGAAAAAATTCTCTCCATGTCCCCCTCCGTGCGGGATTGGTCAGCGTTTATCTCAATTGAATATCTTTATTACATCCAAAGATATTCAAGGTGGGAAGTTTTAAAAATAACACCCTGGTATGTGTGGTACGTTGAGTCTCCATAACAGCTGCGTACAACCCTTGCGGAGTTATCATATTTTTTGTGGTTTTCATCCCCCGAAATTAGCACCCCTTCACCTTCAACAGACTTTTGAGGGTCGAATGTGCATACCAAGTTTCAGCTCGATATCTCAATCCGTTCTCAAGTTATGCGACGGACAGATTGAGGAGAGATCGAATAAGCTATAAAACAAGAGTGCCTCGCATTTTTTGCTCCAGCACTAAAACGTCATTCTTGTCGTTTTAAGTACTTCTTAAAGTTAACAAACGCTGGTGAATTCGCGGCTTAATAGTTTTAATCTTCTTAAACAATAAAGGATTTGTGATGTGCTCCCATCATGATCTTGGATATCTGAGGTTCCGAGTATATGTTCAAAATATTAGGAACGGCAATACCGTTACAAGATACAGGGGAAATAAAAGTGACCTGTGAACCACCCCTTAGAATAAAGGAATATTATAAACACATTCCTACCTATATAATGTATTTATATAACATGCACTTGCTATAATGTGAAATTAAAAAGCGACCAATTTTATACAATTTTTTAAATAAAAATTCAAAACACAAAAATCCCATGGGACTGATATTTTTGAACATTGCTAAGATAACCAACGTCTCCACATAAGATAGTCTCAAGATAGCTCAGTCCATCAGTTAAAACATAATTATTTATCAAGTATCAGATCCAATTCTGTCATAATAATACTCCACGTTCAGTTATTAACATTTGGGCACATAACACTACAGATCGACATAGAAGTATCTATTCATTTCTTAGACATTTTATTCATGACTTCTTCTAGAGAGTTGTTTCCTACAAGACAAATTGAATGTTTATCATCACATAAGCACTTACGTTCACAGGTGACAACAACAGAGGTCTCGACAGGCTCAGCACTTCTTGTTTGTGCCTATCACCATGTTTACCTAGGCGTTAGGTACTTCTACATATTATAACAGATGAAGCAGCAGGCTCAACATTATTACGGCAGGTACCTATAAAATAATAGGTATTTAAATTGATCTTAAACATCTGAATCTTTTACTTACCCTCAGCTGTTGGGGCTATGCAGAAAACACCTGGGGATTAAATAAAGGGAACCTGTGACATGCCACTGCCACTACCTTAACAACCCCCAACTACAACTGCCCCCTTTCCTGACCTAATCCAAACCTAACCTATGTAACTCCTGTCAGTCAGTCATTCTATCGAATTTAAATGAAGTAGTTCAGTCAAGTTGTATTTTTCGCTGGAAAGTTGTGGGGTAGTTTTGATTTCTTCCATTCCATATGTTTTTTGGTGTGCTGAATCCGAATCTGAGGTTTGCCAACAAAATTTCGTGACGCAACATTGAAAAAAATGCAAAAAACTTTAAAAAAATAATGTTTAGGCGGTTTTTCGCTTATAACTCGAAAACTATCAACTTTTCGTAAATAACCTCTCTATTCAAAATGAAAGTTGGTAAAATTTCCTACAAATATCACTATTTAAAATTTTTTCTCCGACAAACCGTTCGGGCTCAAGCGCTAGTTGAAAATTTGAGTACATCGGCTGTCTCGGCAAAAACCCTCTTTTTTCACCCCAAACTTACAATTCATTATTAAAGGCTGTCAATTAGTGAATTTCTCTTAGATCTATGCAAATATCTTATTTAGGTTGTATATGTAAAGCTACAGAACATTTTTTCAAAGATTACAATTAATTTAAATTACTAAAGGAAGTCCGCAATTGTAGAAATTTAGTTACGCAAAGGTTGACATTCCAACGAAAAATCCTGAAAAATTATTGCATATTATTGTATCACACTACATATGATTATATAATTACTGTGAGCAATTATTATGTGAGCCGTTTGCGCTTAGAAGGTCCTGGCTGAGGTTCTTCGAATGCGGTGGGTCTTGGCACAGGAGCGGATTGATGTGTCGAAAGCGTCGAAGCTTGTTCATCTGGAAAATGAAAGCGTTGGTGAGAAAGCAATAACTTGTGATCATATCTCAAGGAGAAATGAATTATTGCGAAATAAGATTGTGAGATTAGACATACCTTCTCCATCGTGTCTTTCTTCAGTTTGTTCGTCTCTTTCTTCTGTCTCTTCTTGGTCTGGCTCTATGCTTTCGACAAAGTGGCACTCTCGATCACTATTTTCAAGATAAGTGTAGATATCTTCCATTGCTGCTTCAACATCATTAGCGAATGGACCGCTTTTTCTCTTCTCCTCTGTTTTTGGGCGATTGTACAGTTTTCTCATGCATAAACTATGATACTGACAATCAGAGGCGACCAAGTCTGAGACAGGCAAAAGACGTTTGATTATTGCTTGTCCATATTCATCACCACGCTCTTCTGCTCTTTTTATGATAGTTTCCTTCACTTTCAAAACTCGAACCTGATACACAACATAGGTGCTTCATTAGAACGTCTTTTGACTTGCTGCCTACCCTGCTCCAGCTTCTTCACATGAGCGGTAATCATTCTTTCATTGTTGTATTTTTTACGACACCCCTCATGAACCTCAACTGCAGATTTTTTACTTAGCTGAACATGCTCACCATCCTTCCTCGTTTTGCTTGACTCGATAAACTTTTGCAAACCTTTTTCCCGCACCGTTGTCACCTTTTGTACATCATTATCCAGCACTTCATCGCAAATAAAGCACACATTTGAAGCCATTTTTATCACTGCTGTTGTCGATGTACTCTAACCCTTATTCGCATCGCATTGCCGCTGGCAGTGAGCAGATAGCCGGTGGGTATGGTTTTTTAGGTGGGGGTGGGGAGTCGATTGGACGAAAATAGGACTTCTAGACCAGACGGGGCAGTTATAAAATCATTTGGAAAGACCGAGAGACAATAAATAAAATGAAAAGACGTACAAGAAATAATTATATTTACACATAATAAATACAATGCGATTTGAAAATAATTTTTGGGGATGGCAGAGCAGTTGAAATCTGTCTTCATTGTTTCATTGTATTAAACTTAAAAGTGTGAAAAATTCACTAATTGGCACCCTTTAATAATAAATAGTAGGTTTGTAGTAAAAAAGTGGATTTTTGCAGAGACAGCCGAAATACGCCAATTTTCAACTAGCGCTTGAGCCCGAACGATTCATCGGAGAAAAAACTTAAATAGTGGTATTTGTAGGAAATTTTATCTACTTTCATTTTGAATAGGGAGGTTGTTTGTGAAAAGTTGATAGTTTTCAAGTTATAAGCGAAAAACCGCCCAAACATCAGATTTTTAAAAGTTTTTTGCATTTTTTTCAATGTTGCGTCACGAAATTTTGTTGGCAAACCTCAGATTCGGATTCAGCACACCAAAAAACATACAGAATGGAAGAAATCAAAACTACCCCACAACTTTCCCTCGAGAGGCCATTTAAAGAACATATTGACTGTATTAAAGGTACTCTGTGTGTTTTGACACTCCGTCGCTGACGGCAGGACGTGATCTTGACGTTACCGCTGTTGACGTAAACGTCCTTGTGGACATTTTTCCAGTGGACACTTTTCCGGTGGGTAGCATTTCTGGTGGACAATATTCTTGTGGACATTTTTATGCATCCCCAACACGATTATATAAATCGCAGTTACGTAAATAAATAAATGCCTATTTACAAATCTTTATCGTATCGTAAATAAATATTTGGTTTGTTGAAAGTTTGGTTCATTTTAAAAGAGGAACTGATGTTTGATTACACAGGGTAGTTTCAAAGTCTTGTTCCACAAAATGTACTTGCTGTTTAGGACGGGTTTCGGAGTGTTAATCCATCTTCAGCTAGAAAAGAAATTAACAAAAATAGTTGCCTCGAAAAAGAAAAAATGTTTGGGTCAAAGAAAAATAACAGCTTTTGAGTCACACTGTAAATTCATCGAGAGACGCTCAAACATCAATTCGATGAATTTACAGTGTGACTCAAAAGCTGTTATTTTTCTTTGACCCAAACATTTTTTGTATTTTGTATTAATTTTTTTCTAGCTGAAGATGGAGTAACACTCCGAAACCCGTCCTAAACAGTAAGTACATTTTGCCGAACAAGACTTTGAAACTACCCTGTGTAATCAAATATTTGGTTATTCACAAATTGCGTTCTTATAAATCGTAAATGTTTGTTATACATTTTATAATGTGGAATGCAATTTAATAAATCGTGCTATATTTAATTACATTGCAACTATCATTTAGCAATTTCAAATTTCAACAAATAAATTCTTAATAACGCGGTTTACATTTGACACAAAACATTTGATAACATTAATAAAAACAAATTTTAATCTTTAAACATTTTTAAAATTTTTTTAAATGTTTTTTTCTTTTTTATTTGCCTTTTTTTTGACTCTTTTTTTTTAATTTTAATTTTTTTCGTTATTCTCCTCAGTTCGCCTGAGGAGCAGGATGAACTCGAGGAGGTCGAGCTCGAGCTACTGGACGACGAGCTAGCCGACCGCCTCTTCTTCCGCAATTCTCTGAAAGAATAAACACTTTATTTAAGCTGCATATCAGCCAAAAGAATTTGAGAATCTAAAAGAAGCTGATAAATTGGAATTTTGTGCACTCGTTCATTCAAGTTCTGTACTGGGTGACAACGAGACCATGAACGCCAACGCTCCAGTAACTTTTTCAATTATCAAGGTTAAAAAAATGGCAGCAGAGAAGCGGCTGGAACCTCTCCAACGCGTGGGTCTTTGATTTCCGTGACTTGTGTTTAAGCTAATAATAATAATAATAATAAATTTATTGATATCTGTAGATTTCAATTGAAACAGATAACGTCAAAAAAAAGGAGTATAAAACAGACAAGAACAATTAATCAACAAACGGGAAGTACAATTTTTAATATAATGTAAAAGCTATGAGTCTCAAAAGGAGCGTCCACCTAGGTCCGAAGGCCGTCAAAGTATTCCGATAATGAATAAAAAGCAGATTCCAGCAGATACCTCTTTAGGTCATGTTTGAATCCTCTTTCAGTGGGGTTTGAACAAATCCACCCCGGCAGCGCATTGTACAACCTCACACAATTTTAATAAGGACTGGTCCGATATAGAGACGTTCTATGGCCAGGAATACTCAACTTATATCGGCCCCTTGTAACCATTGTGTCATATATGTCACCATTCATTTTGTTATGTCTTGTGCATCAATAAAACACAATCTGATAGTTAATGCGTCTATTTAAAGAACTCGATGTTTACTTCAACAATACGGTTTGACTTCCGCGTTACAAGAGCCTGTCCTTGGAGGTGGGAACCCTTATATGTAGTTTCGGTATGCAACCCGCTTCGTCATGAGTATAATTGTCTGTATACCACATTCCCACCTTTAGTTCCAAAATACTCTATATACAAGTCTATAGAAGTCAATATAACTAAAATAACAAGTGACAAACAAATATAACAAATGGTAACATATTATTTACAAACAAAATCCGCCAATTTTTTTGGCAACGTGGTTCTGCGTTTAGTCCTATGACTAACGGCGGCAGGTCGAACGGGGGACGCCACCACACCGGAAGACCCAGGGTCCGCTCCCGCAACAGACTCGCCAGGGGCTGCCTCCGGCTGCTCAAGGCCAGGGGTCTGTATGGGATCTACATGAACAGGGGGATCATTTCCGGGGGGATGAGGTACAGCACCGCCGAGTACCTCCACAGAATTGTTGTTTCCGGGCAAAGGGACGGAAAAATCGACGATATCAATGCCGACTCGCTTATGTGGCAGATGTGTACTTCGAATCTGAATATCCTCAGAAGCAGGCAATGTACCCTCGCCTCTCACATAACCCCTAATCTGGTTTACATGCCTCCTCCAGACTAGATTGTCGGCGCGCGTTTTGCAAGCATACATGACATTACCTAGTTTCTCCACAATGACAGCCTGAACCCACTGCTTTTTATTTACAGCACGATAATCCCGGACGATCACGTCATCATCTACTGCAAAGGTTCTAATTTTACAGCCGTGAGGAGTTGAATTAAAGCCCGATTTGGATTCTTTTAATAAGTCTAATTTGATTTTCAATCTACGATTAAACATTGCTTCTGCAGGAGAAACTCCCGTGGAAGAATGAGGAGTGTTTCTAAGGATTAAAAGGATTCTGGCTAAAACGGTTTGTAGGTTGAGATTTTTATTTGCGTCGTCTGCCAAAGCCGAAATCAATTTGTTCTTAAGAGTCTTAACCGCCCTCTCAGCCCGACCATTGCTCTGGGGGTTATATGGTGCTATAGTCATGTGTTTAATGCCATTGCTGGCCAAGAAGACCTCCATTTCTTCAGACACTAATGATGGGCCATTGTCCGAAACGACCAAATTCGGCAACCCAAATCGCGCAAAACACTCTCGAAACTTATCAATAGTTTCCGAAGACGTTATGGAACGCATAATGTAGACCTCGGGCCATCTAGTAAAAGAGTCAACCATTAGCAAAAAATCATTGGAATTCAAAGAAAAAAAATCTACATGAATAACCTCAAAAGGACCTCTCGCAGTTGGCCATGGAGAATTAATTTTCGGAGGATCAGCTCTAGTCTTCAGGCATGGCTCGCATGACTTACATAAATTCTCTATATCCTTATCGAGGCCAGGATACCATAAATAAGACCTAGCCAATGCCTTCATTTTGACTATGCCGATGTGCGAAACATGCAACTCCATCAAAACGTCCCTCCTCAACGAAGATGGTATAACAAATCTATCGCCTAGCATTAAACAACCCCCTTTAATGTCTAATTCGAGCCTACGATTAAAGTATGGCTGTAAATTGTCTCCTACTTTTTGACTAGGCCATCCTGATTTAGTGAATCTGACTACCTCTGACAGGACGGTGTCCTTTATGGTTTCCTGTTGAATGAAATTGTGGTCAATTGGAATATGTACCGTATGATTTTTTAAATTATTCATCAAAGTCGCCTCTGGAAAACAAAAATCATGTCTTTGATTAGTTCAGGCAAAATGTTCAAATCTTCCAACTGTCACTTTAATCTGTCATCTGTGATTTGCAGAAATAAATATTTTCCAGTTTGTTTACACTTTCACGATGGTTTTCTCTGTTGAGCAAAAAATAGTAGAGGTTATTTAGTGAACTGTGACGTTGCCCCCCACCAGACTGCAAAAATTCCCCAATTTATAGTTATTCCCGCGAAAAATTTGAAATCCAGTTAGGAACTTTGTTGAATGTGTTCATGTTGATGGGACACAAGACCTTGCAGCTGCCAATTAAATTAAAAATAACCTAGCATTTTGAGCAGTTTATTGCGCTACTAAAATATCAAGTTATTATTCAACAAATAAATAGGGCCATCAAGAACATGGCACTCATGGCAGTAACGGTGTCATTCAAAGCATGAAGGAGCCACTGGGTGATTCAATTTCAAGGGGGCTCTTTTGAGTTTCAGGCACTTCTTCAGAATTTTGCGACCTCTACCATCTGATACACCAACCTACAAGAAAACTTCTTCACAGTGATGATGTCGTTGTTCTGTTATCAGTGTCAAATGTTATTCCTTCTTGAGTTCCCGAAAGTCAGCGTTGATCTTATGCCAGCTACTCTCTTGATGTGTAAAGCTGCCAGTTTTGGGAGAATGTTTTTACAGAATGCCTAATTGGAATTGGATTCAATAGTGAAAACATTTGGAGACCATCGGTGAAATTTTCATTGATGCACCTGTGTTGAGTGCATTGTCTTGAGTGCCGTTGCGGACTGGACGGCAAATATTTTGCTCTCTGACAAGCAAACCATCAAAAATCCACTCGAGATCACAAAAACGTTTTTGTAAATGACAGTGACAATAAATTAAGTGACAGCTTCAAAGTCTGAACCATGTGAAGTAATCAAAGATACGACTTTTGTTTTCCAACGGTTACTTTGATGAATAATTTAAAAAATCATACGGTACATTAGAAAAGAAAATATCTTGTTGCGGTTCTAGTTCTTCCTCTATGATATTCAGAGGTAATCTTGAAAGAAAATCAGCGACCACATTGTTGGAACCCTTAATGTGCTGAATTTCAAAATTAAAATTGGAAAGAAAAAGCGCGTATCTCTTTATGCGATTAGCATAAGTTTGATTAATTTCCTTTTGATTGCCAAATAGGGAAACTAGTGCCTTCTGATCGGTACGAATTACAAACTTATGGCCATAAAGGTAATCACTGAACTTTTTGACAGCAAAGTAACAGGCCAAACTTTCCTTGTGGACAACCGAGTAGTTTCTTTCCGCCTTTGTATAAGTGCGAGAAGCACAAGTTACCAACCTTTCGCCACCATCGGGCATTTTATGGACCAGTGTCGCACCTATGCCACTCTCTGAAGCATCACTGGTTACTAGAATGGGTAATTTTGGATCAAAATAGGTGAGGACCTTGTCTGAAGCAATCTCCGCCTTTATACGCTCGAACGCGACTTGACACTCTGTGGTCCAAGTAAATTTATTGCCCACTTTCAGTAAATTGTACAATGGAGCCAACATACTGGCCATTTTGGGGACAAATCTACTATAGTAATTAGCTGCCCCTAAAAACGAACGCAATTCCTTGATATTTTGAGGGGCTGGAGCCTTCATGATGGGCATAACTTTATCCTGACATTTCGATATGCCCGCTTCAGATAATTGAAAGCCTAAATAAGTGACTTTGGCCTGAAAAAACTTACATTTTTGTAAATTAACAGTTAGCCCCGCCTCCTCCAAAATTCGTAAAACACTATCTATTTGCTCGTAATGGTTATTCCCCAGCTTATGACCGATAAGAATGTCATCCTGAAAAGTGTGAACGTTTGGGATGCCTTGAAATAGATTATCGATATGCTTTTGGAAGTAAAAACTTGCGCATTTAATACCAAAGGGCATTCGCTTTACTCTAAACAAACCGATGTGCGTAGATATTGTAACCAACTTGGACGAGCTTTCGTCTAATTCAAACTGCATGTATGCGTCCGACAAATCTATTCTGGAAAACCTGCAATTTCCCGCCAGATCCGCAAAGATTTGCTCGATGCGAGGTAGTGGATAAAAAATATCCTCCAAATTTCTATTTAGATATACATAGCTGCCACATATTCTTACCGTGCCGTTTGGTTTGACCACTGGGACAATCTGGGTAGACCAATCAGCTGTAACAGTACGCTCTATTATACCCCTTTGCTCCATTCGCAACAATTCTTTTTCAACTTTATCCTTCAGTGCCAATGGAATAGGTCTGGGTCTTGTAGTTCCGGGCTGGGCATTAGGGATTAGCCGGAGAAGGATCTGAGCATGCCGGAAACAACCAAGAGCATCAGTGCACACCGCCGGGAACTCCCGGCGCAGACGCTCCCCGACCTCGACCTCATTGACAGAATTGATCCCTAAAAGATGAAACAGATTAAACTTTTGTATAAAGTCCCTGCCTAACAAATTTGATGAAGCTTGCTCAATGACAAAAACATTTAAACAATGCGTTAAATCTTTGTAATTAACTGATACACAAATAAAACCCATTGGCTTTATCAACTCCCCTGTATAACCCTTAAAAACCCTATCAGTGCTCCGTAGAGGATGGTTCTTGAGGAGAGTACTGTACGTTCTCCCGCTAATTGAGGTCACTGGGGAACCCGAATCAAGCTCCAAAACCACTGTGGTGTCACCAAACCTGACATCGATTTTAATGGGGCCTGGCTCCTTTCCTGTAGATGCACTTCCTTCCAAGTTGCATATAATATTGTTCATTTGATCCGGATCGTCCTCTTCCTCCGGATAAAACTCGTCCTCCTCCACGTTAGCTATCAAGTCTTTGCGACTGCTTCTACAAGCCCATTGGATGTGCCCCTTGCGGCCACACACTTTGCAAGTATAAGCACTGTAACGACATTTTCCACCATGATTTTTACCACAGGATGCACAACGAGATGTCGTTTTCGAGATCCGTCTCGAGCCATAACCGGAAACAGAGCTGTTCGTAGATGCCTCGCTATTTCTGTTTGTGTTGACATCGCCATGTTGACAGCCGTGGGAACAACTCGATTCGTCGCCCCGCCTCTTTGTACTCTGCGCCTGAGCGCTGCGGGAACGATTGTGTGGGGGTGCGCCCCCACTGCCGGCCTTGTCCTTTAACGCATGAATTCCCGCGGAATTTGAATTCTTGGAGTTCAATAGCGCACTTTCTTTTGCTCTTGCAACGGTCAATACGTCCGTAGATGACTTGGTAATTGGCTCTTCCACTACGCGATCAAGTACTGGGCCACTGCGTAAACCCGCAACTAACTTGTCTCGCAGGGCATTGTCCAAATTGACACCAAAGTTGCAGTTCAATGACAGTCGCTTCAATCGAGCGAACCACACTAAACACGATTCTTCTAACGCTTGGGTGGCCCTGTAAAATTCCCTACGCTCCATGAGGGTGTTGGTGACTGGGCTATAATGAGAGTTCAGCAAAATCACAATACTGTTGAAAGTTTTAGAGGAAGGCTCAGCCGGATAGCACAAATCGTGAAGAGTCTGATACACATCCTTATTTAAATGCGCAATTAGCAACGCTACCTTGATGGCGTCGTCTTTAACCTCGTTTGCCACGCAAAACTGCTCAAACCGAGCCAAATCGTCACTCGGGTCGAATTGCGGAACCACGCCGCTATATGTAGGCGCCATCTTGGGCACGTGGACAGGAGATGAGACCGGTGGAATCGGAAAACACGTAGATGCCCTTCACTGCAAATCACCAGCAACACCGACAAACTTTTAAACTTTAAATCCTCGTCGCCATGTTATGTCTTGTGCATCAATAAAACACAATCTGATAGTTAATGCGTCTATTTAAAGAACTCGATGTTTACTTCAACAATACGGTTTGACTTCCGCGTTACAAGAGCCTGTCCTTGGAGGTGGGAACCCTTATATGTAGTTTCGGTATGCAACCCGCTTCGTCATGAGTATAATTGTCTGTATACCACACATTTTAAAGCTGGTCAGGTTTTTTCTAGCATACATAACTATATTATATATAAACAGACTTGGCACTGTCATGGTTTTAAGTGTCTTGAAATGTTCACGACATGAAGTAATTTGCGAGATATTTAGCATAGCTCTAACAATTCTCTTTTGTGCAATAAAAAGGGTGGTTATATTATGATCATTGTTATAGCAGAACATAATGCTGTAAGATAAGATTGATTGAACATGGGCGAAGTAAAATGTCTTTATTGAAGTAACATCGAGGTGGTTTCTCAGTGCTCTAATTATGCAACAAGCAGAGCTTAATTTTTTAGTTATTAGTTCAGATTGACCATGAAAACGCAGATTTGAGTCGAGGATTATTCCCAAAAATTTGGTAGCCTCAAGCTGCGGAATCGATTTTCCATTTAAATTAATGTATAGGGATTGGTTGAAAGAGCCACCCTTAAACCAAACCGCGCATGTCTTATTTATATTTAAGTTTAAACAGTTAGTAGCACAATACACCTGCATTTTTTCCATAATTGCATTTGTTTTCAAAACCAAACTTTGAACGTCCGTCGAAGCGATGTTACAGGTAGTGTCATCAGCAAATTGTACTAAGGAATCAGTCCGCAAAAAATCAGCCATATCGTTCACGTAGACCAAGAATAAGAGAGGGCCAAGGATGGACCCTTGAGGCACACCCCTCAATAATGCCCTTTCCCCAGAATATGACTGCCTCCCTATACCGTCCACTATTGAGGCTATGTAAACCTTTTGGGACCGGTTTGTTAAATAGTCATAAATCAATTTGTTCGCTAATCCTCTCACTCCAAGGCTGTCTAGCTTCATTAAAAGGGTATTGTGACCTATCGTATCAAAAGCCTTGCTTAAATCGAAGTAGACGCCAGAGACAAGATATCGCTTGTCTAGTTTAGACATAATAAAGTTAAGAGAGTCCGTGATGGCGTTTGCCGTTGACCTGTTTGGAAGAAAGCCATAGTGACTCGCTGCAAATAAATTATTTTCAATAAAGTACTTTAAGAGCCTGTTATATATAAGTTTTTCAAATACCTTGGAAATGTTGGACAACAAAGAAACAGGTCGGTAATTTTTCAATATTGATTTACTTCCATTTTTATGAACGGGTACAACCTTTGCAGACTTCAGCGCGTCCGGAAAAACGCCCTCAGAAAATCCACAGTTCACTATATCAGCCAACGGGTAAGAAATTTTGTCTGCTACTGCTTTTAGTGCCCAAGAGGGAACCTGGTCCAGACCCACCGAGTTCTTGGATGGCAGGCTCAAAATAACACCGCGAACTTCATTAGGGTCGGTTGGCATAAGAAAGAATGTCTTGGCCATTACGAGACGCTGTTTAGGTTTATTCGGCAGCTTTTTATTAGGATTCTGTGCTACGTCATCGGTTTTAAATTGCTCACTAAACAAATCTGCAATGGTGTTTGTGTCACAAATAGTTTCATCGTTATGTTTAATTTTCTGATTGGACCGTTCTTTGTTCTTATTCAGGGTAGTGTTATAAATGTTCCATAGAGCTTTCGCTTTATTATCAGAACTATTGATAATTTTATGGTTAAATGCAATTTTGCATTCCTTGATATATTTCCGATATTTCTTCAGATCTTGTTTGTAATAATCGAGAACCAAAAGATCACGCGTATTTTGGTAAATTTGATGCAAGTCTTTTAATTTCATAGACCACGCTTTGATTTCTGGAGTGACCCAATTTTTATGCTTACATTTTGAATTGGAGAGTTTGCATTTCTTGAGGGGGAAAGAAATATCAAAAAGGTTGAAGAATGTTTGAAAAAATTGATTATATTTTTCATTCGTATGCTTTAACGCAAAGACATCGCTGAAATTATGAAGTTTCAATCTTTCCACAAACTCTTTTTTATTGTTTTTTGTAAATAGTCGCCTGTAGGTACAATAGGTTGATTCAGGCTGAGGTGCAGTATCAATCTCAAGCGACTGCGCATAATGGTCTGATATTACACTCTCTATTACCCGGCATTTCATGCCCTCCTTTGATTTAATTGTACAGAATATATTGTCTATGATCGAATTTACATTTCTACCGGGTCTAGTTGTTTCAGCAACCTGAGGCTCCAAACCATACCCCGCCAAAATGCTTGTCAAATTTAACACATGAGAATCATTTTCATTTTCAAAATGAACATTAAAATCTCCACAGAGTATGATATGCTTTCTTGCATCATAGAGCTGGTCGAGAATTTGAGATATCAAGGTGAAAAATTTAGTTATTTGGCCAGATGGTGACCTATACACACAAATCAAGATATATGTAATGTTGTTACAAGTAAATTCGACACAAGTGAATTCGCCATCTTTCTCAATCGGCTCAGTCTCCACATGCACACTCCTTACCTCACAACTTGCATGATCGCCGGAGTAATAAGCACGCCCCCCCTGGCAAATCTTTTGCGGCAGAACTTGCCAACTATTGAATAATTACCTAAATTGAAATATTCAACTTCGTCATCCCTAATAGTCCAGGGCAATTAAGATTTGACCCCGGCATAAAAAAAAAAAGGTAAAACCTTTTCTAACATGATCGGGACACTCTATTTAACATGTCATAAAAAGTCCCAAAGAATCCCGCGTCGGGTTTGGCCGTAATGGCCGAAGAACCGGTTCAACAGTAAAAATTCTCAAATTTTAGGCTATTTATCCCACCAATTGTGTTTTAATCTTGATATGCCTTTGCAGTTAGCTTGTCAGGAACATTGTGAAACATACTTCATGTAGCTGTGGCAAAAAAAGATGACGGGGCACGCGCCCGAGCGTTCGCGCGGTCCAATAGACGCTTCACGCGAACTGTCCAGGGAGTCGACCGATTTTGATGAAACTTTCAGCGTCGAGGCAGATCGATGTGAGGTTGAAGCCTATTGTTTTTCGCTGCGATCGAACGACCGGACTACCGGAAAAATGCAGATACGGTAAAAACATTGAATTGCAAATATCTCAGTTTTTGTCGGTCTTATGCCAAAATATGTCTTATTCAATGTTGTGGGAAATTTAATTCTCTACAAAAAAGCACATAATCATTTTTTTCATACGACCAATGGTTTACGCGCTACGGTTGTTGTCAACAATGAATCGCCATGGAAATCGGGTGAATCTCGGTCGTGTGGATCCCGGACAGATTAAGTTGAGTGCTGAACTTCCTCCGACCGTAGCGCGTAAACCATTGGTCGTATGAAAAAAATGATTATGTGCTTTTTTGTAGAGAATTAAATTTCCCACAACATTGAATAAGACATATTTTGGCATAAGACCGACAAAAACTGAGATATTTGCAATTCAATGTTTTTACCGTATCTGCATTTTTCCGGTAGTCCGGTCGTTCGATCGCAGCGAAAAACAATAGGCTTCAACCTCACATCGATCTGCCTCGACGCTGAAAGTTTCATCAAAATCGGTCGACTCCCTGGACAGTTCGCGTGAAGCGTCTATTGGACCGCGCGAACGCTCGGGCGCGTGCCCCGTCATCTTTTTTTGCCACAGCTACATGAAGTATGTTTCACAATGTTCCTGACAAGCTAACTGCAAAGGCATATCAAGATTAAAACACAATTGGTGGGATAAATAGCCTAAAATTTGAGAATTTTTACTGTTGAACCGGTTCTTCGGCCATTACGGCCAAACCCGACGCGGGATTCTTTGGGACTTTTTATAACATGTAAAATAGAGTGTCCCGATCATGTTAGAAAAGGTTTTACCTTTTTTTTTTTATGCCCGGGTTTCGGCACTTTTTCGTCTAAATGCACTGCACTATAAGCGAATGCTCCGTTAGGCATGAAAAGGTTGGCCGATGCTGATCCAGAAATACCTCCAGTTCATTGACTTTATTTCTGAGGGAATTAATATTTATATGAATTATTTGCATTATATTGAGGTCATTGTTGGTTGCTTCTGAGTTGGCGAGCCATCTATCTTCGGATAAATTAATGCCTATTTTGTTGGATTGTTTGTTGTCCTCTTGGGAAAAAAACGGCTGTAAGAGATTCCTTCCGGCCACACATCACTACTCATTGCTGCTGGGATGTTGTTCGCATCAATGGTGACTATAAATGAGGCATAAAACTCGGGATACCTTGCCTTCCAGCTCTCGCAAGTTGCTTCTGGAATTATATCTGGATTATAAAGTTCATATGCCTAAATGGCACTTCCCGTGGACCAATTGCTTTCTGTTTTCTGATGGTGACAATAAATCTTTCAAAAACCTGTTTTGGATGGTTAAATGAGAATAATTTTAAATTTGAAAATTGATGTTGCCAAAACGGCACTCTCGAGATTTTCAAAATGCCAACGTTCGCGCTACAAATTTCAAAATTTCCACCGAACGGTTAGAATTAGAGCTATACAGTGAGATTCAAAACGTTTGTAATTAGGGTTGGCTTTGGAAACAAAAGTTTCGAAAGACGTTTGTCCAAAATTAATCACACTGTCCGCAAAGAAATTCACTAAACTAAAATTGACAGATGTGAATTTTTAAAATTCATTTCTTTTGCATTAATTATTAATGCAAATTATTTCGAAAAAATATCGACCTCTCCACTTCCAGCATCTTTGGCGCCCTTACGTGACCACTCCCAGTGCAACCAAGAAAACTGGAAAAAGTTAGGTTATGTTAGTGATCCCCATAAAATTTTTGAACAAGCATCTTGAAGCATTCCTCAAAAACAGTCTTGGAGGCCAGGTCGAATCGAAAGGTGATTTGTTTATTAAACCCAACTTGCTCATTTGAAAACCGTTTCAGAAACAAATACTGGCGAGTAAATTTGGATCATAACAATTTCTAGAGGCCAGTGATGCCTTCAATATCCATCGAACATTCATCCTGGACCGGGGGCTGCATTTTAAAAGAAAAAGCACCAAATGAACAGAGTGCAATGTCCTATTTACACGGATTTTAAAATTAACACCCACCTGGGGGGGATTTCACAGTCGGCAGTGGTGTACAAATTTTCGGCAGTGTTAGTGGGAAATGTTAGGCAGTGGTTGCTAAAATTGAGTAAATTCGACAGTGGTCTATGAATTTTTAGGCTGTCGGGGGACTTCACACTCGGCAGTGGTGTACAAATTTACGGCAGTGCCCTAAAAATTCGGCAGTGGTGTACAAATTTTTGGGGTGTGAAATGCCCCCCACACTCACCTAATTTTTATCAAAAAAAGTAGTAACTTCATAAAACAAGTTTTAATGGTTTTATTAACCTCCCCAACCCCATCACAATTTTAAAAAAATGGGAGGTTACTGCAATCACTAAAATTTTCGAATTCGAGATGAGACCGGATCTATGCGTTTTGAGGTCTCAGGAACCCAAAAAAGTGGTTTTTAAAATGTGTCTGTGTGTATGTTCGTACGTACGTTCGTACGTTCGTACGTTCGTACGTACGTTTGTAAACACGCCACAGCCAAAACTACTAGACCGATTTGGCTGAAATTTGGTACGTGGGCATCTAATAACCTAACTTAGATCTGAAAAGCTTTTGGAGCCAATCGTGCAGTCGGAAATGCCCTTTTGGCACATCAACTTTTAAATTTTAACTGCAAACCCCCATTTTTCACGTCACCATAAGAAAGGCCTTCAAATTCTGCTTCTAAAAATGTATGCATTCTTAGTGCCTTTTTGACAAAAATTGAAATATTCGGGATTGTTAACGTACTTTAAAAACACGATACACCCGAAACCTCTGGACCGATTTGGCTGAAATTTTGTACATGGAGACTGTATTATACGTCGAAGAGCTAAAACATGTTTGGAGGCAATCGACCCACGGAAAGTGCCGTTTTGGCCCATCAATTTGCAATTTTAAATATACTCCCATTTTACCACCCTAAACATTTTTTTTTTAAATTTATTGTCAGCATCAAGAAGGTCTTCATATACTTGTTTTAAATAAGATAAAATTCATTCGCATTTACTGCCCTTTGGGTAAAAAAAAATTGAATAACTAAAACCACATTATAGCCCAAACTACTGAATCGATTTGACTGTTTGGTACATGGAGATTGGGTGACCCGTTGAAGACCTGAAAGCCTTTTGGAAGCAATTGGTAAACGGGAAGTGCCATTTAAGCATATCAACTTTAAAGTTTAAATACAAAGCCTCCTTTTTTATGTCGCCATTAGAAAGACGATCAATTTCTGGTTCTAAAAAATATTTGCAGTTTCTGCCATTTCAGTGGAAAATAGAGGAAAAATTCTTTCTCATTAAAAGGGATATTAACCTTAAAAGGAACATATGTTGTCAAATGTTATGGGTGATGATGGTATTTGTCGAAAAGCATAACAAATTGTCTGTTGAACTGACTACTATCTACACAGAATATAAAGATCCACGCGATGGGGAGGTTCCAGCCGCTTCTCTGCTGCATTTTTTGTAAATAAAGCCGTACGGGCTCAAAATCCCGAGCAACAGCTGCGCTCTCCGCTGCTTACGTCTCACCCGCGTCCCCCCTCAAGCGCCCACAAACCACGAGAGAGTCTCATCATTTTCTTATAAGATGGTAACAATAATGACGAAATAAAATGTTTACAGATTTTATCTTCATGACCTAGTAAATAAAACTCTTTACTATGATTAATTTTTATTATAAGTGTTATAAAAATCAAAAAATTGAAAAGAAACTGAAGAAAATTATGAACAAAAGGAAAATTAGAATGTATCTGTTGGCTCCGAAGTTGACTCCTTGCTCATTTCCGGATTTAAAACAACATTTGAATATTCTTTGAATTTACATACTTCTGAGCATAGCACCTTTTTAACCTCCCCAACCCCATCACAATTTTAAAAAAATGGGAGGTTACAGCAATCACTAAAATTTTCGAATTCGAGATAAGACCGGATGTATGCGTTTTGAGGTCTCAGGAACCTAAAAAAGTGGTCTTTAAAATGTGTCTGTGTGTATGTTCGTACGTTCGTACGTACGTACGTTTGTACGTACGTTCGTACGTTCGTTTGTACGTACGTTCGTACGTTCGTTTGTACGTACGTTCGTACGTTTGTGAACACGCCACAGCCAAAACTACTAGACCGATTTGGCTGAAATTTGGTACGTACGCATCTCATAACCCAACTTAGACCTGAAAAGCTTTTGGAGCCAATCGTGCAACCGGAAATGCCATTTTGGCACATCAACTTTTAAATTTTAGATGCAAACCCCCATTTTTCACGTCACCATAAGAAAGGCTTTCAAATTCTACTTCTAAAAATGTATTCACTCTTAGTGCCTTTTTGACAAAAATTGAAATATTCGGGATTGTTAACGTACTTTAGAAACACGATACAGCCGAAACCTCTGGACCGATTTGGCTGAAATTACATGCAGACTGTATTATACGTCGAAGAGCTAAAAAATGTTTGGAGGCAATCGACCCACGGAAAGTGCCGTTTTGGCACATCGATTTTCAATTTAAAAAAACTCTCATTTTACCATCCTAAACAACTTCTTTAAAAATTTATTGTCAGCATCAGGAAGGCCTTCAAATACTTGTTCTAAATAAGACAAAATTCATTCGCATTTACTGCCCTTTGGTTAAAAAAAAATTAAATTTTGTAATATCACTAAAAACACATTATAGCCCAAACTACTGGATCGATTTGACTGAAATTTGGTACATGGTGATCCGTTGAAGACCTGAAAGGCTTCTGGAAGCAATTGGTAATTGGAAAGTGCCATTTAAGCATATCAACTGAAAATTTTAAATACAAGGCCTCCTTTTTTATGTCGCCATTAGAAAGACGATCAATTTCTGGTTCTAAAAAAGTATTCACAGTTTCTGCTATTTCAGCGAAAAATAGAGAAATAATTCTTTACATTAAAAGGGATATTAACCTTAAAAGGAACATGTTGTCAAATGTTATGGGTGATGACGGTACCTATTTGTCGAAAAGCATAACAAATTTTCTGTTGAACTGACTACTATCTACACAGAATATAAAGATCCACGCGATGGGGAGGTTTCAGCCGCTTCTCTGCTGCATTTTTTTCAATTGCAAATAACACACGACAAGGTGAGAACAAAACTTTACTTTAGATTATGAAAAAGTGTTCCGATTTTGAGATGGCGAACAAAAATTGCTGGCCCCACAAATTGATGTAGTAAATAAATTAAAAGCAACTTGATTGATCTTCTACTTCTGTGCTGCAGTCTTAAAAAAGCAGGGGGCCAAGTCAGGATCATCCGTATGTCATGTTAATTGGATTAAAAATTTCGCTGGAAAAATTGTCTAATGCACACAATCCTATGCACGTTATTCACATTTGTAACTTCCCGGAATCACAGACACATTGTTTTATTTTATCTGAGGGTGCACCTGCTGTGTAAGAGAGAAATTATAATTCAATAAGTTCCTTTCGTTAATTTTTACCAAAATGCTTTCCTTGCAGACAAAATCGGCTGTTTTGTGTTGTGAAAGAAAATTCACAAAAAACAGAGAATCGGGTCAATCGGAGTCTCCACTCTCCAAACATTTGTTTCTGAAACGGTTTACAAATTACAAATTAGCAGGTTGTTGATTTTAACAAATTACCTTTCGATTCGACTCGACCAGATGGAGAACTGGCCTCCAATGCTGTTTTTGACGAGTGCTTCAAAATGCTTGCTCAAAAATTCAAGATTTATGAAGAAATTCAAGAAATAACAGCTTTTTAAACATCCATGAGGATCACCAACAAACCTAACCTAACTTCTTCCACCAAGTTTTGTTGGTTGCAGTGGCACTGGGATTGATTACGGAAGGGCGCCAAATTTGATCGAGGAAGTGGAGACGTCGATATTTATTCTAAATAATTTGCAAAAAGAATAAATTTAAAGAATTCACATCTGCCATTTTAGTTTAGTGATTTTCTTTGGGGACAGTGCGATTAATTTTGGACAAACGTTTTTCGAATCTTTTATTTCCAAAGCCAACCCTAATTACAAACGTTTTGAATCTCACTGTAGTATGCTATACAAAACTTGTTTAGAATGATCAGATCTAACCAAAACATGCAAAATATACCGGGTGTTCCATTTAAAAAAATGTAGCTTTTTTCCGCAGAGACGAAGTTTGACCTTGAAAAATTTGTATCTATATACCAATTGAGATTTTTTTTTATTTACTTTTGAGATTTTGACAGATTGTGAGGTAAGAAAAAATTTGATAGAAATAAGAGAAATCAAAAAATGAAATGGCTCAGGTAAATCTGCATCAAAAAAACTAACTTGACGTGTAATTGCGTTTTTCGAAAATCTCAATATTTCACCGAGTTCTTCGATGTTTTTGAAAATCTAGGGTGGCCGCGATTGCACTTCCGGTCAAGTATGATACATGTTTCTAACTCTGAAAAAATCGTAGATTCCGAATTCGTTGAGAAAAAGGTGTCATTCCATTTGAAATAACAAAGTTAATGCCATTTCCGGTTAAACCGGAAGTGGACAAAATTCCTCAATATACGTGCAAGTGTCCCCCTCCGTGCGGGATTGGCCAGCTTTGATTTCAATTCAATATCTTTATTACATCCAAAGATATACTTAATGGAAATGAAACTTTCGTCTTACGCAGAGAAGAAAAAATTCACCCGTTGTCGTATTTTGAATTTTGAGTTCAATGTGAATAGCTACAAAAATAGTTTGCAAAATCACCTTTCGGATAGCCTTTACTGGTAACAGCTGGTATTAATCGTATTAGCGGTAGCAATTATTTTAGTTGTGATGTAGGACGAAAGTTTCATTTCATTTAGGTATATTCAAGGTGGGAAGTTTTAAAAATAACACCCTGCATCTGCAAAATTTTACTGTTTGAGGTAAAATTGCCTCTCGGATAGCCTTTACTAACTAGGTCTAGTTATTATTCGTCTTGCAACAACAGCAGTGACTTTAGTTATGATGATACAGGGTCAAAAAAAGTTTAGTTTTCTTTAGGATACCTACTTTGTTTAAAAAGATGCCTTACCTAGACGGGAGGGGCCGTGTCGTCTGGTCTAGTTCGCGCCTGGGCTCGGCGACGACGCTCCTATTGTCTCCAAAACGCTCGATAAAACGCCTTTCCCTAAAAGGTGATGTTGATATTTTAATCTCCAAGCAAAATGTCTTTAATTTTCAATCCCCAAATCTATTTTACACACTTCATAAAAGAGACGTGTAGATTCAAAACCGACCAAATAAGGTTTTCAATAAAACCGGTCATCTGGTTCATCTGGATTCTGGGGCTGTGTATCTGGCTTTTTTCTGTTGGTTTGCAAACGAGTTTTCAGGTATTCAATAAGGAAGTTGAAACTATTGGAAGGAATCATTATTATTGTTAATTATTGTCCATTGTTTTTACTCTTTGACACAGCACTTTTGATGGACCTGAAAACCCGTTTACAAACCACTTCCCGTTCACCAACTGCTTTCAAAAGCCTTTCAGGTCTTCAACGGGTCATCCAATCTCCATGTACCAAATTTCAGGCAAATCGATCCAGTAGTTGGGACTATAATGGGACTATAATGATATTAAAAAAAAATTTTTACCCAAAGGGCAGTACTTGAAGTGCTGCCATTTTGCCATCCTACACAACTGATGCAGGTAATCACCTTAAAACCAATGATGAGTCTACCTCATAAAAAGTGAAATTACCATCAATGTTTTTTCTTCAGTTGTGAGCAACGGTTCTGGGTACAGATGTAGGACAACACCTTCAATGCAAAAAAACAGTTGAAATGTCATGTGTGCCAACGTACACTTTGATTTTTAGTGAAATTGTAGGTTTATCACGATGATCATGTTTTCGGTTTTTTCAATTTTCCTCGTGAGTGGTTAGTTTTTTCGAAAAAATTTGAGAGCCAAAAAAGTTTTAGAATTGAAAGGGGAATACGGCCGCATAGACAAATTGGCAATATTTTTAAACATAAAAAAGTTCAAGGGCAAATAACATCGGAGCCACCCTGTATAACAGGAATCCGCTTTTTGCATAATGTCTTAAGTACCATCAGCAGTTGCTTCTTGGTCTGTAACAATGCTGTGCAAAAATTCAAAATCCTACGATACACCTTTCGAAAGATATTTAAAAAGAATGTTTAAAAATGAAGATTTTTGGCGGCTTATAACATCAAGAGGAATCACAATTGACCAATAATTTTTGCACCAAGCTTCATCATTTGAGCAGTAGATTCTGTGGTATAAAGGATGTGGAGTCTTTCAGACTCACCCTGTATGTGGGTGATTCAACCATAGAATTATTAATTACAGAATTAATTAATAATAAATTAACTACAGTTATTAATTCTTCGATTTATGAACATAATCCATTATTGTGACGCTTTTCTAAGAAAGTCCATGTTGATTGCAATTTTGAAAAGCTAATTTTTGTTTTGAATACGAGAAGAGAATCAAACTTTTGACTGTCATTGCACAAAATCTAGAAGGCTTAGAACATTTCTGTCGATGCCATTCGACTTACAAAAATTGAACCGTTCCAGGTTTCATTTAAATAGCATAAATCGTTAGCTCGTTAACTCAAAAACGGGTCAAGATATCGGGGAGTTCTCTTCAAATTCTTAATCACAATAAAATAGAGCAACTTTTGTCTGATTTAATCGACTTCTTGTCTCGCAGTGAAAAATTAACCACCCTGTATATGTTTGATACATTACGCTAATAAAGGGGAGTAACTTCAAATAAATCTTGATCTATTTGAAGTTATTCCCTGTCAAACGTCCCGCAAGGAAGTATGCAACGTCTTTTGTTTTTCTATGTATCATGACAAGAGAGCTTGACAAAATATTTACCAACGACTTTTTAAGCGAAGGCTCGATGTCGAAAGATAGCCAAGATATCGATTTTTCAATTATTTGCCTCACGGCGTTCGGCCCTGCATTTGGGGCGGTCTAACGGCCAAACCGTGGACCCTACAAGGTTGCGCAGGTGAGCCGTTTTAATGAGCATCGCTCTGGCTATAATAGTTATTTATGATATAAGTGTTAAAAGTGGTATTTTATTTTGTGAGAAGGGAAGTTTGGGACACGACGCGCAGCGGAGTGGCCCATCCTTTTGAACAAAATAAAATCACTTTTAACACGCATATCATACACTATTTTTTCTACAAACACGATTAAAAGCAAAAGTTTTCATATTATTAGTTGAAAACGTCCATGAAATTCGCTGTAACTAAGGTATAGTGACAATTTGTGGCCGGGGCTTGCTTAACCCTTTAACCGGTACGAACGTACATATACGTTTATTAGATTATGGGTTTGAATCGGTACGACGTATATGTACGTTTTTGATTTTTATGAAGTTTCGGGTCATTTATTACCTTAGTGCTGATGGTGTATACTCACCTACAGGCCCAAGACTGACAGGCATCAGTTGAAATCCGTGATTTGGCTTACAACTAGCAGTTTTGATTCAATCCGAATCAGGAAGTGAAGAAAAACTGTATGTGTTCGAAACGTAAATCAAAACTGCTAGTTTGACGCAAAATCGGATTTCAACCGAGGCCTGGCAGTCCTGGACCTGATGCAGGCGGCCTGTAGGGGAGTACCATTGCTCACATGAGGCATTTAGAAGTAAACTGAAAGACTTTTTGTAAATACCTACATTTATTATAATTATTATCAAACTTTCAAAAATTTTTATAACTATGGTAGACTCTGAAGCAGGGATCTACACACAGTCCCACATCGCAATCGCTGCACATATATGTAGAACTTTTCCTTGTTTGCATCCTTTGCTTTGTATGTTTACACACAAAACAGTCCCGTTGGGCCGCTCTTTTGCGGGGCGTTGGGGGGACTTTAGTTGGAAAATGTCTTTCAGTTAGTCTAGCGGGATTGTCGCCACTTTTCCTGCCTCCTTTTTTCCTATGTTTTTCGACTCCATACTTTTCCAAAATTTGTTGGACTAGTTGCAGTCTAAATTCGCCCAACTGGAGATTTTTGCCAGTGGTAACTTTATACAAAATGTATGCATTTCTAATGCCAACGTCTAGTAAATGAAGGAATAATTTTTTATACCATTTCATTGCTTTTCTTTCACTAGACCTGAAACTTATTTGCATATCAGATTTGTCCACAGCTCCCATGTTCTGGCAGTAATAATACATCACTGCAGGTTTCATTACTGGCTCCTGAGTTCTATGATTTACAACTCCCGTATCAATCATCTCATCGATGTGTACGGTTGATAGCATATGGACATCTCGCTTGTCCTTCCATTTGGTGCACATCAACGTATTTGTGCATTTTGTAATTTTTTCATTTTGTTGAACTTGTGGAAATGTAGGCATGCCTTTTCTATTTTTCCTCACTGTGCCAGCAGCACCCGTACTTTGCTCGTGCAGTTTTTTGAACAGCAAGGGTTGGGTATACCAGTTATCTACATATACTGTATGCCCCTTACCAAAAAATGGTTCCAGCAAAGTGGTAACTACAGAACCGGTAAAGCCAATAGACTCGTCACGTTGTATTTCAGTGTCAGTACCTATGTAAACAATAAAATCTAAAACGTACTCAGTCTCCACATCACACAAAATGAACATTTTCACACCAAATCTATGCCTTTTCGAAGGAATGTACTGTTTCCATGCTAACCTCCCTTTCCACAATGACAGACTTTCGTCTATACAGAGATCTTTGAATGGTGAAAAACATGTTTTGAAATTAGCCTTCATCTTATCAATAATAGGTCTAATTTTGAACAATTTATCATTTGCGCCTGCTTGTAATAAATTATCATTGAAATGCAATAGTCTCATATGAAGCATAAATTCATCCAAACTCATAAACTTACAAGATCAAACGAACTTACCTGTAAGTGATGTTCGATCTTGATTATGGTACCATCTTACACGAGAAGATCATATATTGTAGTAGTCTACTTTGCACAGTTAACCACAATTTAAAGCAAAAGAAAACTTCTTTATCGACTGCCCATTGACAGTCTGGTCTGTCATTTCCAAGTTCATTATTTTAAAGCCAGTCGCAACCTGGGTAGAACAAGCTTAAGTTTGTTTTGATTTGAAGGGAAAGGGTGGGACTGATCTTCTCGTGTAAGATGGTACCATAATCAAGATCGAACATCACTTACAGGTAAGTTCGTTTGATCTTGTAATTATGCAACCCATCTTACACGAGAAGATCATATATTGTAGATGTTTAAAGCCTTAGTTGCGACTTTATTAGAACATAACCAAACAACAACAAAATACTTTAGGTTTACCTTAATTTCTAGTTAATAACGTTCTAGCGAACACAGAGTCGTCTTTGCAAGACATAGTAGGTTTATTATAAAAAACGCTAAATGTGTTACAGTTAGACCACCCAGCGGTACGCCGAATGACATCCAGGTTGACTCCTCTGAAAACCGTGGAAGTGGAGGCATGGCGCGTACTATGAGCCGTAAAAATGTTCGTGTCTATTCCACTTCCCTTTAGTGCGCATTTGATCCATCGGCTAATGGTGGCTCCCGCCGCTTCTTTGTGGGGTTTTTTAAAAGTTACAAACAGTTTTACATTTCCTGACAACCAGCCCGCGGTTCTTTGTAAGTAATGTTCCAACGCGTTAGCAACACAAATTTCTGGTCTTTCTATAAAATTCGGGATTTTTAAGACCGGTTGAAACCTATTTGGACCAGAGGTCTTAATTCTGTCTGGAATTTTGATTTGGAACCCCCCAGGCGTGATCTTTTCTATGTTTTCTCGGCGAATCAACGATAAAGTCTGAACGCGATGTGCAGTGATCAACGCTAGAAGCGTAGCCAGTTTTATTGAAAGGTCTCTCATAGGAATCTGATCATTAGGGTACATTGTTCCTAAAAACTGCAACACTACATTGGGGTCCCAGGTTAATTCGTACTTCGGTTTCAAAGGTCTTAATTGACGATATCCTTTAGAAAATCTCGATTCTATCGTCTTGAGAAAAGTCATTTGACAGAACTAATGAAAGGGCTGCTCTGGAGCTATTTAAAGTTCCAAAGGAAGCGCCTTCTTTAAATAATTTTGAAAAGAATCTTAAAACAAATGGAACACTTGCAGACAATACTTCAGAATTATTCTCGCAACAGAAGCTCCACCATTTTTTCCATGTTGTATTATACTGTTTGAAGGTGGATTTTGATATGGACGCGATAATAACCTCCATTGCTTCCTCCGGAACCTGTTTCAGGACGAGAGCTTTCCTGACAAACTCCCGACCGCCAACGAAAGGGTGTTGTGGAGCGGGTGTGTTTCCCTATAGTGAGAAAGTAGAAGGTCAGTATTAGGCGAAAAAATTATCGGATCTTGTGTTGTTAGTTTTAAGAATAGAGGAAACCAGGCTTGAGATGGCCAATAAGGAACCACCAGGATTCCTTCAGCCTTATCTGTAATAATTTTTTGAATAACTTTTGTTACTATAGCAAAGGGTGGAAACGCGTAGAATTTATAGTCCGCCCAAGAAAATGTAAATGCGTCAATTTTATAAGCCTCCGGGTCCGGAAACCACGAAGCGAACCGATCGCATTTGGCATTTAGTCTACTGGCAAACAAGTCGATTTCTACTGGACCAAATTTTTCTATAATCGCCTCAAAAGCAAAATCCGCTAACTGCCACTCAGTTTCCAATTTAAGTCGGCGAGATTCAAAATCTGCGTCTACATTATCACGCGACCTAATGTAAGACGCATACAGCCATAAACCCTTTTCTTCACACCAGTTCCAAATTTGTTTAGTAATTTCGTTCAATGGAACAAATTGTACACCGCCCATTCTATTAATAAACGACACAGCCGTAGTGTTCCACCCTTAAAAGGATCTCGCAATTAGATAAGTGTTTGGTGAAATATTTAAGACCAAGATAGGCGGCCAGCAGTTCAGGGTAATTGATGTGCATTTGCATCTCTTCGATTGACCAGTGACCATTAACTCGTTTTGTATCACAGACGGCGCCCCAACCAGAAAGTGAAGCGTCGGAAAAAATTTCCTTGGCAAAAGAAAAGCTTTTAATTTTAAAATCTGCAGACCCTATTTTATTCTCCCACCAACGCAGGTCGGCAGTTAATGACTGAGAAATTTCCATTTGGGCATCATAGTCATTATGCGATTTAAGTAAAGCTAAGAATTTTTGTCTCTCCATATCTTTTGTATGAAGAAAACCATATTCAATGGCAGGACATATTGAAACTAAAGATCCAACCACTTTAGCGAATTTTCTGATTGAACAATTATTAAACGTTTTCATGTCGCTGATTAATTTTTTCATTTTACGACGCTTGTCATCTGGCAGTGTTACTGACATGTTAATGGAATTAAAAATGAAGCCTAGGTATTTACAGGATTGACTTGGTATCAAGCTAGACTTTTCAAAATTGATAATGAATCCTAATTTTTGCAACAATGCACAGGTAACGTTAGCATTGTCCAAACAATCCTGATAAGATTTGCCAATAAGTAGCAAATCGTCCAAATAAATGACTGAAATGTGACCTCTAGTTCTTAAATAGGCAACAACAGGCTTCATAACTTTTGTGAAGACGAAAGGAGCTGTTGAGAGGCCAAAAGGAAGGCATGTAAATTCATATAATTGACCGCCGAATTTGAACCTCAGGTATTTACTATACGACTTATGTATTGGAATTGTAAAATACGCATCCTTTAAGTCTAGGGAAGCCATGTAACATCCAGGGGTTAATAAACTAATAACGGAGCTCCGATTTTCTAGTTTAAAGTGTTCCGTTTTGACATATTCATTTAGTCTTTTCAGATTTAAAAAAAATGCAGCAGAGAAGCGGCTGGAACCTCCCCATCGCGTGGATCTTTGTATTCTGTGTAGATAGTAGTCAATTCAACAGAATTTGTCATCCACTGTCAGCCCGCTCCCTTTCAATGAGAAAGAATTTTTTCTCTATTTTCCACTGAAATGGTAGAAACTGTGAATATATTTTTAGAACCAGAATTTGATCGTCTTTCTAATGGCGACATAAAAAAGGAGGCCTTGCTTTAAAATTTAAAGTTGATATGCTTAACTGGCACTTCCCGTGGACCAATTGCTTCCAAAAGCCTTTCAGGTCTTCAACGGGTCACCCAATCTCCATGTAGCAAATTTCAGCCAAATCGATTCACTAATCTGGGCTATAGTGTATTTTTAGTGGTACTACAAAATTTCGATTTTTTGACCCAAAGAGCACTAAATGCGAACGAATTTTGTCTTATTTAAAACCAGAATTTGAAGACCTTTCTGATTGTGACAATAAATCTTTCAAAAACTTGTTTTGGATGGTTAAATGAGTGAATAATTTTAAAGTTGGAAATTGGTGTGCTAAAACGGCACTTTCCGTGGGCCGATTGAATCCAAAATTTGTTCGGCTCTTCGACGTGCAATACAATGCCCATGTGCAAAATTTCAGAAAAATCGGTTCAGGGGCTTGGGCTGTACCGCGATTTAAAAGTCCGATAAAAATCTTTTTTTTTTAAATTTTTGGTCAAAAGGGCACTAAGAATGAATGCATTTTTAGAAGCAGAATTTGAAGGCCTGTCCTATCGTGACGTGAAAAATGGGGGTTTGCATTTAAAATTTAAAAGTTGATGTGCCAAAATGGCATTTCTAGTTGCACGATTGGCTCCAAAAGCTTTTCAGATCTAAGTTGGGTTATGAGATGCCTACGCACCAAATTTCAGACAAATCGGTTTAGTAGTTTTGGCTGTGGCGTGTTTACAAACGTACGTACGTACGTACGTACGTACGTACGTACATACGTACGTACACACACACAGACACATTTTGAAAACCGCTTTTTTGGGTTCCTGAGACCTCAAAACGTGAAGATCTGGTGCTATCTCGAATTCGAAAATTTTAGTGATTGCAGTAACCTCCCATTTTTTTAAAATTTTGTTGGAGTTGGGGAGGTTAATAAATCTGTCAGAGCCATTTGGCTTGGGAACAAGGAAAATAGGAGATATAAACTGATTGTAACAAGGATCACACTTAACAACCGCCCTCTTTCTTAATAAGGTCTCGACAGCGGCCGATAATCTGAGTATATCAGCGTCCGCTAACGTTGGTTGTCTAGGTTCAAATTCCTGGTAAGGTACCTTACTAAATGGAATTTTATAACCCTTCAACCACGATAGAATAACCTTATCTTTACAAATTGAGTGCCATTGGTCCTGAAAACATTTTAAGCGACCCGAGATAAAACTATTTTCGAGGGGGGTCCAGTTTGCGAGCAGGTGGGTACTTCCACTGAGAGGTGGAGGGCCTGTTCTGGTAGTACGGCTTCCGAGGGGTTATTTTCTGTCCGTCCCGGCGCACACCGCTTGGGGTTTGTCGTTGTACTTTCTGCTGGAACGGACTTCGTGAGTTTAAAGGCTGCTTGGGAGGGAAGGCCTTGGACACGGCAGTTTTGGGACGAGGCGGTGGAGCATTAATAGTTTGGCTGGTTTTTTCCAATTCCTTTGCAGCCCTTATACGCTCCGTCAAGTTTGTGCCAAACAGCATTTCATCTCTCGTGGATTTTTCTATAACTTCTAACAACTGCTTATTTTTGATAAATCCAGTGACTAATGTCTTCCTAGATTTGGTTTGGTTGAAATGTACATCTAGGAGTAAATTTGCTGCATCGCTGAGCAACTCTATTTGATGCATATCCTCCTCAGATTTATCGTTTCTTTCAACAACCACGTTTAAAACGCTTCCTAAAGCAGTTAATGCACAGCCAACTTGGTTCTGTACAGCCATTAACCGCTCGTCCCTTTGTTTGGCAACCTCTGATAAAATAGCCTTCATTTCGGGATTAATCAGAGGGGCTTCAATTAAACGACAATTTGAAATAGGAGGGTATTTCGCCATTAATTAAACCTTTGTCTCAGAGGCAACTCCAATAGACAAGATCTCCTGCCAACGAATGGCAATTTCAGCATGCATATCAGGGCTTACTTTTTCCTGTTTATCCTCGACTGTCCCCAGCAGGTCTAGGACCTCACCTTCCAGGGATGGTGTTCCTTCAATATCTGAGCTGTTTTCCAAGGACATGTGGGCGAGGGATTGGTCCTCATGTAACAGGTCCTCAGCTGTATCAACTAGAATGAAGGAAAAATTTTACCAATCTGTGTTTTAACACTGCGGTAAGAAAACAATTTATTGAACTTCAACCGTATGTCTGCAATTTTCCAATAATCAGCCCAAAATGGGTTGTTGGTAGTTGAACTTCAACAATACCTAAGTAATAATCAGCAGTGGTGCAACCCAACTTGAGTTGGTAGTGTATGAACTTCATAACACTACTTAAACTCTTGATCGAACTTCAATCGTAGAGTTATTTAACTATTTACTGATTTTCTCCTCCGAGTTGAACTTCAACTGTGAGAATGGATAGGCAAGCGTTATTACCATTGCGTATTATTTATTTCCTAACTTGGAAGCTACTTACTGGGTAATTTCGGAACCTCTCCCTTAGGGAGTTCATCCTCCCCATTTATATCCATGTCGTTTAAGGAGCCATTTTGGAAGGTTTCTAGATGTTTCTCCAAGGCGGCGATCTCTTGCTGTTTTATGATTTTCTTCAGCGATTTTACCTTTTTTCTCATGTTGATTAGCTCCTCATCTTCCTCCGAACTACAGGAGTGCTTTCTGCGTTTTGATTTCTTCTTTTCCTTGCCCATTTGAGGGAAAAACTCGACGAAAGTAAAAACACGTGTGGTTAAACATGCACAAAAAGAACAAATGAACTTGGAAATGACAGACCAGACTGTCAATGGGCAGTCGATAAAGAAGTTTTCTTTTGCTTTAAATTGTGGTTAACTGTGCAAAGTAGACTACTACAATATATGATCTTCTCGTGTAAGATGGGTTGCATAATTGACTCAAAAGTGGATCGGTAGACCAATAATCAGTCATACGTCCTTTTTTGCTATGAGCCATCAACATTACCAAGCCGAAAAATACATAGATTTTTGATGCAGTGGTATTTTCCCATTTGTGAAGTTTTGATTTTTCTCCAAGATCATCAGCGTTCCTCATAGTTTGTGTATAAAATAAGTTTGTTTGGTCTGCAATACTCTGTATCAGATCTTGGTCAAAAATGCAATTGAAGAAGTCCAGTTCGGTGCTGTCCTCTGCGATATTGACATTATGTCGTTGAATACCTGAGCTCATACCGTCAAAATCAAATAAAACTGGTACGAACGGCCTCATGGTCCAGTTTCTTCCATCTGCAACATTATTTCTAGCAAGTCTGTTGCGAGCGCGTCTTCCTCTTCGTATTGGCTCATTCTCATCTTCTTCCTCTTCGATCTCTTCTACAGACAAACTGTTCTCGCTGCTGTCACTTTCTGAATCAATTTCAAAATTGTAATCACTGTCACTGGCTGGTGCCCAGAGAACACAAAAACGTTACAGTGAAGTCGCCTGCATCTCACAATGCGGATATATATATCCAGTGCGATGTCGCCCGAGACGCAAAATTAGACCTTTTCAAGCTGCGAAATGTCCGCCCCACTGGAGCTTTTTAAACCGCAATATTAAAAGCTTTTTGTGATCTTAAATAAAGTACTACAAAGATCTCTGATTGAAATCGACGTGCAACTGCAATATACATCTCCAATAAGAACTTAATAAGATGTGCAACATATATCCCTAACAAGAATTTAATAAGATGTGCAATATACATCCCCAATAAGAATTTAATAAGATGTTAATAAAATGTTCACACTGTGATCTCCCAAAATGATAACACCTGAGCTGTTTTTTGGCGGTCGCCATATTTTTAAATACAAACTTGCATATTTAAAAGCATATAGGAGATACTCCACCTTTGTATTAATATATTGTCAAATTAATGTCAGTTTTCAATCTTTCGAGAAGAATTCAAAACCGACAGCAATGTGAGACTATATTTACCACAAAGCAGGAGTATCTCCAATACTTTCAAAATAATACAAATTTGTATTTAAAAACATGGCGACCGACAAAAAACAGTTGGCGTTTAGTAAATCAAAGGACATATTTTGACAATATATTTATTGTTTCTAAAAATACAAAGAAATGATAGGGGAATTAATAATCTTACTGACTAATCTACTTATAAAAAAGATAAAGTGGAGCAGCAATATTTTTTTGCTGTATCTGCTTTGCAAAAAAAATGATAGAAACAAAAAAATAATAGGGAAGTGCAACAATCTTCTGCCAGCTTCGCCAAAAAATAAAAAACTATAAGAACAAAAAAATAATAGGGAAGTACAACAATCTTCTGTCAGCTTCGCCAAAAAGAGATAGGAACAAAAAAAATAGGGAAGTACAATCTTCTGTCAGCTTCGCCAAAAAATAAAGTGATAGGAACAAAAAAAATAATAACAGGGAAGTACAGCAAACTTCTGTCAGCTTCGCCAAAAAATAATAGGGGAGCACCTACTACTTCCTCTGGTCTTCTCGTTCTCGTCTCTGCTTGGCATGTCGGAGCCACTCTTTTACGTAAATTTCAAAGTCTTTGGCATTTACGCTAGTGGAATCCCGAACTGCAGCTGCAACACAAAAATAAAATATTAAAAAAAAAGAAAGTAGGTTTGTACTGGTTATGCCAAAAAATATTATTTACTATAATTAAGGTTAAGTTTAGTAACCATCATGCAACATGCATTTGATCAGACGCTGCGCTATATAAACAATTAATAAACAAACCGTTGTCAGTTTGTATTACAAAGTATGATTCGACAATCTTTTTAACTTCTAGGCTCGCAGAGCAGTTACTAAAATCGATCGAAAAATCGAATCGCCAAAAACATCAAATCTTAACGTTTGGGTCCTGGGAACCCAAAAAAGTGTATGTCTGTATGTCTGTGAACACGCTACAGCCCAAACTACTGGACCGATCTACCTGAAATTTGAAACATATGCATGTTATGGCCTTCGGAAGAGCTGATTTGGTTTTGGGCCAAATCGATCCACAAAAAGTGCCATTTTGGCACATCAATCGACTTTAAAAATTTAAATGCAAACCCCCATTTTTCACGTCACCATATAAAAGCTCTTCAAATTCTGCTTCTAAAAATGTATTCATACTTGGTGCCCTTTTGGCCAAAAATCGGTGCCGTAAAAAAAACCTATGTAAAATTGTAATTTTTATTATTGAATTTTATAGCTGATATTTTACCGGGTCGAAAACCTTAGTGCCATTTTTTCGAAAATTGCCATTTTAAGGGCGAAAGGGCCCCTTTTTGAATTTATTTTAGCAAAAGAACATATTCTTATTATCGGATTCGACAGCTGTTGCATTGTCGGATCAAAAACCTTAGTGCCATTTTTTTGAAAATTGGCATTTTAAGGGCGAAAGGGCCCCTTTTTGAATTTATTTTAGCAAGAGAGCATATTATTATTACCGGCATCGTGTCAAACGCACCTTATGGCCGATTGCACCGTAACTTTAAGAGGTTCCTTAAAGATAAGTGACCCTTAAAGTCCTTAGAAACCATTGTGTCAACAAATGTATCTACGGAATGAAACGTCACGTATCTTTGAGGAACCCCTTAAAATTTTGGTGCAAACGGCCATTAGTCTCAAATTTATATTACTGGCGAAATTTGGAGCATGTCACATTTGAGATGTTTTATAGTTCTGGTTTCTATTGTATGATAAAATTGGCAGCAGAGAAGAGCATGAACCTCCCCTCGTGCGCTAGACGGAATAACAAATATTTGGCTTTTAAAGTACGATAAAAATCTGGAACTTTTTTGTTTTTTGTCAAATAAAAGGGCACTGAAAGTGAATACATCTTTGGAAGCAGAATTTGAAGGCCTTTCCTATGGTAATGTCAAAATTTGGGGTTTGTATTTAAAATTTCAAAGTTGATGTGCCAAAATGGCATTTCCGGTTGCACGATTGGTTCCAAAAGCTTTTCAGACTTAAGTTAGGTTATGATTTGCCAACGTACCAAATTTGAGCAAAATCGGTCTAGTAGTTTAGGCTGCAGCGCGTTCACAAACGCACGTACGCACATACATACAGACACATTTTAAAAACCACTTTTTTGGGTTCCTGAGACCTCAAAACGTAAAGATGTGGTGTTATTTCGAATTCGAAAATTTTAGTGATTTTTTTAAATGTGGGGTGGGGAGGTCAAAATTTTCAGGTGCATAAAAACAAGACATACCATACGTGATTTTCATGACCATCAATTCTTGTAGTTTAAAATTCGATTTAGCCCCCGTCCAAGAGCATAATTCCGCTACTTGATTTGTAAATATCTTCTTCATAATTCTTATGATGAAGTCGCGGCTGCCTGCGCCACCAATGGTTTTGAAGAAGTCATACTGAAACAAACATTTATTGTAAACTGCAACATGCACTGGTCAAACATACCACCAAATTTTTGTTTTTATTGTTTTCCCGCATAAATTCTTCTAGATTTTGTAGTTCTTCCAAAGTGTAGCATGGTAAATTATCCTCAATGATTTGATACTCATTTATCCTGTCACCATTTGATTTTTTAAATTCTTGTTTAAGTTCTTTGATATTCATGGACATATCAGTCAACAATTTGAACATTTGATCATGACATTTACAACTAGAAGTTGAAGCTGTAAATATAAATGGCGATGTGATAAACAATTTGTACTAAGTATATGCTTACAATTATTGGAGGCATTGAAACTTGCATAATCATGAGGAGAATTAATTTCAGAGAAGTTCATGTCATCATTGTGGTCATCATGATCATAAGTTTCATTAACTGTACTTATAACGTCATTATTATTTTCGGGAATTCTTCGTGGTCTTTCTTGTGCCGTTCTAGGAGTTGTTTCTTGTGGCGTTCTTGGTGGTGTTTCTTCTGTCGTTATTGGTGGTGTTTCTTGAGGCGTTCTTGGTAGTGTTTCTTCTGTCGTTATTGGTGGTGTTTCTTGTAGCATTCTTGATAGTGGTGTTTCTTGTGGCGTTCTTGGTGGTGTTTCTTGTAGCATTCTTGATAGTGGTGTTTCTTGTGGCGTTCTTGGTGGTGTTCTTGGTGGCGTTCTTGGTGGCGTTCTTGGTGGTGTTCTTGGTGGTGTTTCATGCCTCGCTCTTGGTAATGCTAGTAGTACAGCGACTGCGTCCGAATCTCTTTGGTTTTTTCCCATTGATCCACGTGAATTTGTGAAAGCTGCTGATGGTGGTATATATGAGGTTGGTGCTAAAATTTGCGATACATATGTGTCGGTAAACCCATCGACTATTTCTTCTGGATTATTGTCAAGTAATGGGGGCAGGTTGGGTGGTAATAAGGGTGGTAACCTTGATTCATCACGAGCTGAAATGGAAATATGACAACATAAATTTTAAAGGATATTAAAAACACAAACCTTTCAATTTTTTATATTTTCGTTTCATATTAGTGTCGTCTTCATCTGGAGTAAAAGGGGACGGTGGTCGAATAGGTCTGTGTCCTCTTCCTGACGGTCCTGAGTCCTGACTATTAATGCCCTGAGCTTCATTTAGAGACGCTACAATTCCAAATGGTGAACAAATTAAAAGTAACAATTCAAAATTTACCAAAAAATCCCTCAATTCTGACGGGAAACACAGGCCAGGAACTCGAGGGATTTAATCTTCTTTTAATATATAACGAAGCATTGGGACCACTTGGCCAATAGCAGTTCCTCTTTTGCGGAGTTAACCATTTGCGAGGCACTCCTGCCACAGTTTCTTCGCCAGGATTGGATTCGTTAATGAAAATTACACTCACATATTCTTTATTTGTGTCCATTTTTCAGTTAGGTATTAAGTTTGAAGGATTTCGCCTTTAAGGAGTTACAAAATTATGAATGATTCAAGGGCAAAACCAAAAATTCTTCATTTTCAATTAAAGTAAATTTAATACACTTGCATTCTATATCATCAACAGCGACTATCTTCATTTTTGACAAATCGGATTTTAACACTCGACATATATTGAATTGCATTGAATCGCATGGAACATCAAAATAACTGTATTTCTTTTTAAAAACGGCACATCTAATTTCTGTGACATCTGATTTATTTTCAATATCTGATACTACAGCTATCTCTCCTGATTTTAATATTACGCAATTATCTGGATGGCGAGCTATAATGACGAAATTCTTGAAATGCAATGTGACGTGTTTTTTCTGAGGCGTAACAAAGGGAAACACTCTGCCTGTTTTAGATACAGGTAATGCATTTAATTCAGACATTCGATTGTGTAATTGCTCCAATGGCCGGTTAGATTTGGCAACACATTTTTTTAATTTGTTCATATAACTTTCAAACTTAAACGCACTAAAAAAATCAAGAGGGCCAAATTTCTGAACGTCTTGATGGAGATGTACCAATCCGTGCACATTATATGAAATTTCTTCATCCCCATAAAAAGATCCGAATTCCCTAACAAAAAATAGTAACAAAGTATGAGCATAGTTAAATATTCTTTCATTTTGTGAAAATTTAGAAGATGAAAATATCCTAATGGCTATTGATAAACTCAAATAATGACAATATTTTTCTTCAGAGATATCACCTCTTAGCACAACCAGTCCGGTATATAGCAAGAATTGCCGGTATTCTGTAGCTTTCCATTTATCTAAATTAGAGAAATGTCTTGCCTTTCTAGCAAATTCTTGCGGTATATCCCTATACAAGGACAGTAATTTATTTCCAACTCCTTCCAGATTTCTAATTCTGTGCTGGGCATTTCCTTTAAACATTTTTTTTAGTATTTTTTTTGTAACCCCTAAGCAGACCAAATGCATGTAGTCTAAAGCCAATTGTGATACCATATCGAAATCTTTAATATCTTCAAGTATCGACTTTTTATCATGGTGGTGTTCGGGCTGTAATCTACGTCTAAAACTATAATCTGTTCTTAAAGTACAGTCTATTTTGGGGTATGTTACCCTATTCCTCATAAATTCTCCTTCTTGAATGCACCTGCTACAAGAAAAATATCCACAATGTAGTTTAATAGAAGAAATATAAGCTTTCGCAGGTGCATCTGCAATTATGCAATTGATAGAAACATTAATTGTTTTCTCTTTCCATGAAATGCCTGTTTCCTGTAGGTCATTTATATCATCTACGAACCGTCTCAAAAATTCGTTGGAATCAAGAGGCTTTTTATCCCCATGAAAACACCCAATTAAAAAAACGTCAGTATAAAATTGCTCGGACAAAGAACCTAAAATCGGCCAGAATTGGCTATTAGAACTTTCTGATAAGGGAAGACCGTCAACGTTAATATTTAATTTGATGTTATCTGGAGGTTCATCAAAATATTTTTCTAGAGATCTAAGAATTCCTGGTTTTATTCCGATATGAAAGTAATAGCCCGGCGAGACTGGTACCAGTTCTACAGACCTCGGCGTATTTAGTAAAGTTCGGGCATCCAACGGAACACTTAAATTGTGTTTTCTTAATATAACCAGAAGTTTGGAAAATGTTTTTTGTCCCACCTGATTTTCGACAGCCCAAAACCTTAAATCATTCTCAAGTGTAGGTCCACCTATACGTGTGTTTTCCAAATTAAAGTCTAAATTGTCATCCGAATCTGTAGATGAATAATTATTATCAAGATTGCTCTGATCCTCGAGGTTGTTAATTGAAACACTTACAGACTCTATCTCTAAACTTGTGTTGTCATTAGGAACCTCTAAACTTGTGTTGTCATTAGGAACACTGCAAAATTGATTGATATCACAAAAATTGTTTGACATTGAACTTTCACTGCTTATTCTGTTAACAGTGTTTACTTCAATATTAGTTTCACTCCCTGAATCAAACATTTTACAAGAATTATTATACAATTGCTTTTTAAGCCTACGCCGATGACGTTGACTTAAGGAAGCTATGTCTTTGGGCATGTTGTTTTATTAAAATGAACACTAACTTATTCGAATCACTCTACGTTAATCTGAAAAGAAGAAACAAATAGGATAAGTACACAACCATTTCCAAAAGTAAAAGCAAATTTAGGTACCACAGAACAAAATAACAATTTGTAATAATTAGGTAACTGTGTTACCATAGGTACGCGTGTACCTAAAAGATTTTGAAGAATGGAAAACGATCAGACTTTGGATAATAACTGGAAATGTTCTTCAATTTGATGGAGCATGTAAATTTTGGCGCCAAAAAGAGCAAATTACATCGGAATTTTAAAAATTTTTGATAGGTTATACCGTCAAGATTTTGCATATAAGTAAAATTTTCTTGTAGTAAAATCGCAAAACTTGATATTATTGCCTCGAAAATCATGACTCGTCTTCAATGTAACTTTCGACTCCGGCAAAAAATCATCCGTAAATATCAATTTACGGAAATTTTGGAGTCGCTTACCTAGTTATGCAAAAATAATTACAATTATTGCTAGAAACCCGAGTAGAAACCTAAAAAATTTGAAAATTTTTGCTAGTTTAACAAGAACAAGAAGTCATAATAGGAAGGTACCTAATTGTCGAGTTAATTGTTTATTGCAATGTTCTTAAAAGTAATTCCAATCTTTATTAAGAGATTAAATTCCTTTGTTTGACAGAAACAAAACATTCTCTAGTAAAGGAACCTGAGAACGTTGCATCGCACTATTTGCATTAATGAACAATGGTCAATGAAACATAAATCATAATAAATAATGTATAAACAAAAAAGAAATTATATAGGTACTAACTCGAAGAAACTAGACTAGATAAAAAAACACTCCACTGCATCGTGTTTCAGTCAGTTTCTTTTGACTCTGGTTTCTTCTATTTTAATTTCGAAATTTTCGTAAAAACCGACAATTCGCACATGGAATATTCCCTTAGGGCCGTTTTACACATCAAAGAATTATTACGAAAATTACCACGAAAATTTATAACAGAGGACTTTTGTGCGTGTCACACACTCATTTTATAACAAAATTTATGGTGAAATTTTTGTCAATACAAATATTTGACGTGTTCTATATTTTTCTGTCATAAATTTTCGTAATAATTCTTGGCCGTGTAAAACAGCTTTTGGCAAGAATTTGCGCGGGAGAGTGCGCAACTGAACTAAACCGGCGAGCCACTCACTTACATACAACGACAACAATAATTTAGCCTCTAAAATTGTTGTGCTCTGACATTCTGTTTCCTTTTAATTTGTTTTAATTTACCAACAAAGGCCCAAAAACCAGGTTGTTTTGGCTGTATTGTTGTTATTTGCTCGATAAATGTCATTATTCGTCTGACAACTGCGAAGCTATCATGCAATGGGCCTGTTGAATAAAGTTTAGCAAAAGCTTTTGCTATAGGTCCATCCTTCTCTTTTGCAACCGAAGTTTGTATTTTTGTCTCTTATTAATTCAAGAAAAAGCATTTGCTAACACTTTATTCATTAGGCCCATTGTGCATGCGCTTCAAAGGAAAATCATCAAGAAAATATGGCAAGTGTAAAACAGGAGAATCCAAAAATATATGTACAGGGTCTTTTTTTATTATTGTCCCACTTTTAAATTGTCATATCTCCTTTATTAATTGAGATATTTGCCTGAACTAAAAACTGAATGGTAGACCGTACTCCCAAGTTTTATTCTGGACGTTACTCCCAGCGATCACCGTCGGATCTTAAGCGCTGTGGATGCAACATGCTTTTTTTTTAAGGGACACCCGGTATATTCTTGCACGGATCGATAGAGAATTTTTTTCTGATTTCCTTTATATAGGGTAGTTGATATCTGGGGTTGATAGATTTCGAGAAAAAAATTCGTCAAAATAAATTGTTTTTATAATTTATGGCTATGGTCCGAGTATTTTAAGAAAATTGTAACCTTCTTTAGTTTCATCCTAACAAACTAGGTAACTGATTTATTCCCGTTTATTCCCCTTAAAACATTACAAATTAAAAATTTCAAAATGATTGCCATTTTCATTTAGACATTCTCGTAGATTCTGATGACCCGATTATTTCAAATTTCATTTTTTTCTCGAAAACTATCAACAACAGATATTAACTACCCTATATCAATGAAATCAGAAAACAATTCTCTATCGATCCGTGCAAGAATATACCGGGTGTCCCATTTTAAAAAAAGCAACTTGCATCCACAGCGCTTATGATCCGACGATGATCGCTGAGAGTAAGCTCCAGAACAAAACTTGGGCGTACGGTCTACCATCCTGTTTTTATTTCAGGCGAATATCTCAAGTAATAAAGGAGATACTCCAATTTAAAAGTGGGACAATAATAAAAAAAGACCCTGTACAAAATTATAACAAGAAATTTCGGAATAATTTCTGCAATAATCCTTTGATGTGTAAAACCGCTCTTAGTGGTTAAAATACCTAAGTATAATAATACAACGTAACTATACCTACAGACATAATGGGCCTGTTGTATAAAGTTTAGCAAAAGCTTTTGCTATAGGTCCATCCTTTTCTTTTGCAACCGAAGTTTGTATTTTTGTCCCTTATTAATTCAAGCAAAAGCATTTGCTAACACTTTATTCATTAGGCCCAATAAACTTTTGTTACGACTGTAGGTACCACAAAATTACAGGAACTTACCGGTGCAGAAAGTGCCAGAAACTACAAACAGTAAAAACAAGCCGAAAAAAATCACCATTGTGAGGTGTCTAAAAGCTCATCGTAGGTTTCATTTCATCAACATCAAGATGGAAAAGATTAAGATTTTAATAGCATGACACGGCTTCCATCAGGATCACTGCTAGGGACGGATTAAAACTATAATCCCGATAATTTACCTGCTTTTTACTGTTTCGCAATGATTTTTGAGTTAAATGAGATTGACCCAAGCCAACCTAACCATCAGAACAATAGATTACTTATTCTTATTGTCCTCGTTATAGAAACATGGTTATAGCGCCGAATTAATGAAATTAACATATCCATCAACTTACCTGCTCGCCAACCACTTTCACAATCAATCAACATAAACGAATAAAAACTTTATAAAACCCACTGATTAGAATAATGGCCGTCTTTCTTTCATTCGCCGTAATGGCCGTGAACGTCAACTTCGTGAACCACTATTATGGCGGCCAGTGCTTGCCACGACACGAGCGCGCGCTTGTCTGTCTTTGTTCACCATGTTGCGCAAAACGAGTGCGCAATGGGAAAAGCGCCTAAACATGTCCCGTTAATTGGACGATTTTTACGTATCTAGCACCAATTCGAAATGGTAATCAAGTTTAAATTATAGGCGCGAAATTACATCTCTATAAAGTAGGTAATTATTTTATTTTTTGTTCCTACGTACCTAATAAAATACTAACGCTGATGTTGAGACAGAGGTTCATATCATTACTACTATACATACCTAATTATTATAAACATAAGGAAATTTCGGTAATATTTCGCCCTCTGCATTACCTACAATGATGTGACTACATTTGAATTGAATAATAAAACATCAAAATCGATGAAAAATTGAGAATTTTGAAAAACGCAAAAATACCTACTTGTACGTCGATCAAGTTTATTTTTTCGATATAAAATTCAACTATACGCAATATATCTTTTTTTAATCAATATTACACTGTCAAAACTGTAAAAAGAATTTTTAAAAAAAGTAATAGAGGTTTATAACAAACAGAGATGGAGAGATGTGCGCGGGTTTACGGAACGTTCGCCCCCGACATTTCGCCCCCGGACTTTTTGCCCCCGGGACTTTTTGCCCCCGGGACATTTCGCCCCCGACATTTCGCCCCCGGCATTTCGCCCCCGACATTTCGCCCCCGACATTTCGCCCCCGACATTTCGCCCCCGACATTTTGCCCACGGAATTTTTGCCCCCGGGACTTTTTGCCTGACCTTTTGAGACCAGAATGGAAATGTGAGGAAACGACTGACCACTAGAAAAAATGGTTGAGGGGGAGGATAAATACTTGAGAAACGTTTGTTTTTAGAAAGAGACCTTACCTGACTTTTTGAGACCTGAATGAAAAAATGAGAAAACGACTGATTCTCATAAAAAAAAATATTGAGGGGGAGGGTAAATAATTGAGAAACGTTTGTTATTAGAGAGAGACCTTACCTGACCTTTTCAGACCTGAATGGAAAAGTGAGAGAACGTCTGATTCTGCTAGAAAAAATGGTTGAGGGGGAGGATAAATACTTGAGAAACGTTTGTTTTAGAGAGAGACCTTACCTGACCTTTTGAGACCTGAATCGAAAAATGAGAAAACGACTGATTCTCATAAACAATATATTGAGGGGATGGTAAATAATTGAGAAACGTTTGTTATTAGAGAGAGACCTTGCCTGACTTTTTGAGACCTGAATGGAAAAGTGAGAAAACGACTGAATCTCATAAAAAAAAATTGAGGGAGAGGGTAACTAATTGAGAAACGTTTGTTATTAGAGAGACGTTACCTGACCTACTGAGACCTGAATAGTGAGAAAACGACGGATTCTGTTAAAAAGAGAAAAATACCTAATTCCAGTCCATTGGAAGATGTAGGTATATGAAAGTTATGTATATCAAAAATATAACGGAAATAAATCAAAAAAATACGCCCCGGTGGCAAAAAGTCACGGGGGCGAAATGTCGGGGGCGAAATGTCCCGGGGGCAAAAAGTCCGGGGGCGAAATGTCGGGGGCGAAATGTCCCGGGGGCGAAATGTCCCGGGGGCAAAAAGTCCGGGGGCGAAATGTCGGGGACGAAATGTCGGGGGCGAAATGTCGGGGGCGAACGTTCCGTATCCCATGTGCGCGTAGCATAGTGGCCGATTTGCCGTGTGCAAACAAATGGTGGAAACCACTCATGACGTCATTGTTAGAAGAGAGCAGTAGTTCTGTTGAAAACCTCTATTGCGGAGACGAATTTTCCTTTGCGGAAATTGCGAGGGTTCAATAGTTTTTAAATGAGAAGCAATTGCAGTCCGCCAATCAGAATGAATCTCTGAACAACAATGCTTCGCCATGGAAATCAGGTTACGAGGATTCCGGACAGACCTTCCTTAGATGTATGGTGCGTTCTTTTTGAACATTTATCTAAGTAGCCTCACTTAATCTCAGCAATCTGATTGGTCAAAATTTAAATGAACCAATCAAATTGCTGAGATTAAGAGAGGCTCCTCAGATAAATGTGCAAAAAGAACGCGCCTATTTTAGTAAGGCAAAGTAAAAGGATGTATCTAAGATGTTGCTGGGATACAGAAAAAATAATAAAGCCCAAAAAAATAAGGGATCAAATGCAGCAATTATTTTTGTATCCCCAGCAACAGCTTTCACATCATTATTGTAGGTACCATCTTACTTGTTAATTAAAGGATGCATTCTGATTGGCGGACTTGAATTGCTTTCCCATTTGAAAACTATTGCGAACCCTCGCAATTTTCGCAAAGAAAAATTCGTCTCAGGAGTCTGCCATTAAAATATTTTGTTGGGATTTCCGAATGTTAGGGGGTTTAGGGGGTACGATGTAAAATTTTACCAAGCACGGATTTAAAGTGTACCCCTCTAAATAAAATTCGATCTGTTCGAGCTATTTTTTCTCAATTCAGTCAGAGAAGAGAATCAGGATATGGCCTTTTTCAGTGGGCCACCCTGTATATCTATGGTACCTACCTAACTGTGATAAACTATAACGGGGCATCATATCATCAGGATAGGTAATTTACTTTTATTGTATTTATAATTATATTTAAGTATGCATTATTTAAATAAATGCGCACAATTCAGGATCGGAGGCGAATCCATCGTGCAAAGATGTGAAAATAATGTCTCATTAGAACTATCTATAAAGGTCTTAATAATGATATTTATAAAAACTGTAAGATCACAGTCAATGCGAAGTGTTTTAAATGAAATCCTCAAAAACAATCTATAAGACAAACCATTTTGAGATCTATACAAGTTTTATCCGTAACGTTTTTGGAAGTTTGTCTTTATTTGCTAATATTATTCAACAATCATAACAAAATTTAGATGTTGTCTCAGTGACGTCTTATACACTTTCAAAAGATGTTTACAGTTTGGACATCGCATTGTTAACACAAAAAAAGTCACTTCATCAGTTTTAATATTATTCAAAGATAATAACAAAATATAGATGTTGTCTCGGTGATGTTTCATATACTACCAAAAAATGTTGCAACTTGGACATCGCGTTGCTAACACAAAAAGGAAGTCACAAGTCCCTTTGCGACGTTTCATAGAGTTCTATGAGAAGTTACAGTTTGGATATCACATTGTTAACACAAAAGGGATGTCACAAATCCTCTTATAGAGGTCCGTGTTCTCTGGGTGGGTCTTCATCAATTTCATCTTCCGAATAAATTACGACTTCGTCTTCACTGTCCCAATTACCTTCTTCCATTATAATTATTTCGAAAGCAACAAAAAATAACGAGTTTATTATTTACAGTAATTGACATTTAGAAAATAAAATCCAAAGCCAACTATTGATACATAATTCCTGAATTTCTTCTGAAAGTAATTCTCTTAGCAGGGGGAGGATGATGACAATCCATTGCTGCTCTAAGGCGAAGAATCCGTCTCCCATTGCTCCCAACAGACCTTCCATAAAGTCTTCCACAAATTGCGACCACACTGATACTTACGCATACAAAACAAAGCACGCAACTATGAGAAAAATTAAAAACTAGCAGATATTGAGTAGCGATGGGGATATGAGACAGCAATGACTAATCTTCAGATACAGTGAGATTCAAAACGTTTGTAATTAGGGTTGGCTATGGAAACAAAAGATTCGAAAAACGCTTGTCCAGTATTATTTCGCACTGCCCCCAAAGAATTCCCCAAAATAATTTTATGACAGATGTCAATTTTTTTATTTAATTTTGTGGCTTTAAATAATATGGTTTATTTGGAGAAATCTTGGTCCTCATCGAATTTGGCGTGCTCCGTGACCCTGAATAACCCCTCAATGCAGTGCAACCACCAAACAAAACGAAACTTCCTGTGTCAAAGAAGTTAGGTTATGTTCAAGTCGCAAGTTTCGGGAAACAGAACACATGAAAATCTTTTAGTTTTTCAAGTTCTGATCAAGCATATTGAAGAATTCATCATAAAATAGACTTCTGGCAGCTTTTTTCAATACTCAGTTAAAAAGAGATTTGTCACCGGTCAAACTCCAGTCAAGGTAATTTGTTTGTTAAAATTAACACTGCTCATTTCTAAACCGTTTCAGGAATAGAATAATTGAAAGTAAACCTTGATCTCAACAATTCCTTAATTGACAAGTGTTGACATCGGTACTGATTGAACCTAGGAATTATCGGGTTGAAACTGGAATTATTGCATTACGATAACAAATCAAAGAGGCAAATGGAGAAGCTAGTGGATTAAGAGTGGATTAAGAGCATGATTACAGTGGTTAAGAACAAAAATAGTGAATTAACGGTGTGACGCTTAATTTACGTGGGTTTTAAAGTTTTGAGTTTGTAATTATTGCAAGCCTACGTATTCTTATTTGTATTTCAGGAATCAACTATGTAAAACAACTTTATTCTGGATTGTGAGACTAGTGTAGTAAAAAATTCAAATATTAATAAACATAAATTTGATCCGAGACCGAGTCTACCTAACTGTCATCCACATGTCTTATTTTAATTAAACTTCAAATAAGTATTTTTAAGATGCAACAATCTTGTAAGTATTGCAAAATGTTATTGGCAAAGATGAGCATACCTTTATAAAGATTGTTTTGTCATTTTATTTTGTAACGTAAAATATAAAAATTAAAATAAGTAGCTTATCACGTTTTGTTCAACATGGTTCAACTAAATGTAATTTTGGCGATGGGTAGAGGTGGGGTGGTTGAATCTGGCTAGCTGGGGCTATCAAGGCTACGAAATCTGTTGAAAATCAAGCCATGACATTTGATTCCTAAAATATAAATTGGAATATTCTAGGCCTGCAATAATTACACTCACATAATTTTAACATCCACGTAAATTAAGCATTACACCGTTAATTATTTTTGCTGTTATCACTCTTATTCCACCAATGCTTTCCATTTGCCTCTTTTCTTTTTTCTGTTATCGTACTGTAATAATCCCAGTTTTAACCCGATAATAATCCCAGGTTCAATCCATACTGATGACTGCACTTGCCAATCAAGGTTTACTTTCAATATTCTATCCCTGAAACGGTTTGGAAATGAGCAGTGTTAATTTTAACAAACAAATTACCTTGACTGGAGTTTGACCGGTGACAAATCTCTTTTTAACTGAGTATTGAAAAAAGCTGCCAGAAGTCCATTTTATGATGAATTCTTCAATATGCTTGATCAGAACTTGAAAAACTGAAAGATTTTCATGTCTTCTGTTTCCCGAAACTTGCGACATGAACATAACCTAACTTCTTTGACACAGGAAGTTTCGTTTTGTTTGGTGGTTGCACTGCATTGAGGGGTTATTCAGGGTCACGGAGCACGCCAAATTCGATGAGGACCAAGATTTTTCCAAATAAACCGTATTATTTAAAGCCAGAAAATTAAATAAAAAAATTGACATCTGTCATAAAACTATTTTGGGGATTTCTTTGGGGGCAGTGCGAAATAATACTGGACAAGCGTTTTTCGAATCTTTTGTTTCCATAGCCAACCCTAATTACAAACGTTTTGAATCTCACTGTACCTACATTATTTACTAATAAATTGGTGTATTTTGTTCACTCATAAGGTCCTATTCGCAAATTTTTTTTTTTTAATTGAACTATTTTCGTCAAAAAAACTCACTTTATGAAGGTCTACCGCTGTTAAAAAACTTACCGCTTAAAGGGTTAATTGTTGTTGCATTGTCACTTTTAACACTAACCCCTATTTGCATCGCTTCCGTTTAAATTTAAGTGTCAGTTCTTTCCTATGGAAACAATTGTGTCAATAATCGTTTCTAGGGACTTAATCTGAAGATTAATTTTAACGGGAACCGGTGCAAATGGGCATAAGTGTTAAAAGTAAATCACTTTTAACATAAATGTTAAAAGTAAATGACTTTTAATACTGGTATCATAAAATGTCATTTTTAACAATTGTCAAACGTTAAAACAACTGTTTTTAATAGTGTTTGTAGAAAAAAGATTAAAAAACTAAAAAATCTATCGATTTTTTCATATAAGGAGTGTGCGGGGTCCTTTTGTAATAACACTAAAAACACATTATAGCCCAAACTACTGGATCGATTTGACTGAAATTTGGTACATGGATATTGGGTGGCCCGTTGAAGAACTAAAATAAATCAACTTGAAATCAGCCCTTTCGTCAAATCATAATCATAAGAATATCGACGCAGGGGTGGGTACTTACTTCAAATAATAAATGCGTATGTGGGCGCCTTGAAGCTCGCCCACTGTGGCCGCTATAATGCCGCGGACATTCCGCCATTGCTGGTGGTCCGCCCCGCACCCCAGAAATGGCATCGCCAGTTTTGGGCGTTTTGCCGATGACCCCGACAAAATTTCTTTCAGTTTTTCCAAACACAACTTGATATCCGAAAGCAGCGGCTTCTCATGACTCTTTCTTTGTGACTAAATTATATATGATTCTGTCAGGTGGGGGACGCCCAACAATTAGCACCTCCCCCACCTGCAGATTTTCTTCTTTGTGCTCTGCAAAGAGCGCCCTGTCATATTTTTCACTGAAACAGTAACATACAGTTCTGGAACGGTACATTTTCCTTTCTAACCTTCCCTCACCACATTAAAAAAATTGGAATGTTACTGCAATTGTTAAAAATTTTTTAAATGAGATACGTATATCACCAGATCTATACGTTTTTGAGGTCGCAGACATCATTCTGTCTATGTATGTGTACGTGCTTATGTTCGTTCTTACGCTCGTTCCTTTGTAAACTAGCGACAGCCCAAACTGCTAGACCTATTTGGCTGAAATTTGGTATGTAGGCATATCAGAACCTAATTAGATCTGAAAAGCCAATCGTGCAACAAGAAGTGTCATTTTGCCAATTAAATTTTAAATTTTAAATACAACAATGTTATTGTTTACCTACAGAGAATTTTATAACCTTTCAAGTATTGTATCACAAATGATCCTAATGTAATCTTGAAATTCGACAATAGCTGGGAGTAAACTAATATCAAAAATTTTTGTAAAATTGAATTCACAATTTTTTTTTAAAGTTTTTGATAACAAGTAAAGGTCATTAAGTGACTTTGGAAGTTTTCGAATTACTCTCCGTATAGAAAATATGGGAAATTGCCCACGGGTGCAGCACGACTAACAGTAAGGTTAGGTCATGTGACGCGCCTGCTCAGAATTAGCTTTCGAACGATGTGTCTCAAGTGGGATGTTGCCATTAGAAAGGACCCCTCACAATCTTTATAAAAAATGGCTTTCTGTGAATTTAGCTGAAATTTTGATATGTTGGACTTTCTGATCAAATGTTATCATTGCCCCAAAGAAATCGTACGGACAGTTTTTGATATAGAGCCTGCCGAAAATAAACTTCTCCCCATAAAGACGTCCAGCATAATAAGCAAACAGGAGACTCCTGTTTAAAATTATGCCAACAATAAACGTAAGAAAAGTGCACCTGAACTTATCATGTTGTATTATTATGACAAAAAGGCGAATTAATTTTCGTTGCATGTAATCCTTGTGGGAAAATTTTACCCTCTAGAGCAAAAACTGTCCGTACGATTGCTTTGTGGCAATGATAACTTTTGATGAGGAGGTCAAAATCTACAACATACTAAAATTTCAGCCAAATCCACAGGAAGCCATTTTCCTTTTGAAGTGGGGGTTGGAGGGTATGGGGTGCTTTGGAAAATTTCTCCATGCACGGAAGTGACCCTAAAAATCGTACGTGTACGTGTACGTACATACACACAGACATTTTTTAAAAACCACTTTTTCGTGATCCTGAGACCTTGAAACGTAAAGATCTGGTGTTATCTCAATTTCGAATTTTGGACTGATTGCAGTAACCTCCCATTTTTATATCGGTTGTGGGGAGGTTAATAAATGCGGGCGAGAGATAGGAAGTGAACATCCGGGGGAATTGATAACGTTAGCGTAAATGTACAGCTGCATGTAAATTTTTTAAATAGGAGATTTATTCGGATGACGACGCGGCGGTTGACTCATCAAAATCGGCGTAGATATTTTCTCGATGAATTCGTTGACAACACGAGCGATAAGAAGAAACGGAAAAAAGTGGGAGTGTGACGCACCTTTAAAATTACCCTCATCTCTAACATATTCTTCCATATCTTTAGTTAAAATAGATATATGTCGATATTGTAACGAACCAGTCCACCAGTTTTATAAATAATGGTACAAGGGCTTTGCCTTGTAAATTGGTGAACCGTTACTTACTTGCTCATCCCCTAAAAATTCATTTTTTTATTTCCACCTCCTGATTTTTCCTTTATCGAGGAACATTCCTGTAGCAGGCCGAGTCATCACAACCGTTAGGAAGACCAGAAACGTTCCTCAAGCCCCATCACTGCATCTGCAGGTCATGAACTATCCGAAGTCACCGATCATAATCATCTAAGCAGCCATGAGATTTTAATTTTCATTCACGATATCAAAATTACAGCTACGATTCGTCTCAAGATGTGGGGGGACACTTAGTATAAGCTCTCAGGTTATGATTACATGAAGACCCACGACCGACAAATCCTACAAGAGAGAAAAAGTGATAAAGAAAACGAAATTTGAACATAACCTTTCACTTCTAGACGTCAAGATTGAGTTGCAATTGTTGCTAGCAGTTTAATTGTTGATAATAATAGAGGGCGCCCACGGAAGTTTCCATGAATACTAAGGAGCCGAAGAGGAGATAAAGATGTCTTTTGGTGTGGGAACACCAAAAGACATCGTCAGAGTTTCTCATCACAGTAAAGGTGTGGGATTCTCTCACTAAACGGTCTCTCGGACATCCCATTCCGTACAGCACTGTTCTCCTTTTATAAGGACATACCGTTGAGGTAAATACCGTGCTACGTTCACTTATTTGATTCTGAATAGGGAAAACCCAAGACCTCTTCAATAGGATGCAAATAAGAAGAACAAATCCACGAATAACGACCATAATGGAGTAGACGTAGTTTGACTTTTAATGACAGGCGGGTGTAAGAAGTAACGCCAACGGCGGAAAGTAAAAATCCCTAGATATACTTTTGTTTTGTAGCCGCTTTTTGTTTGTAAATAAATTACTTTGTTGTTAGGCGTCTATTATTGTGTAGTGTTTAAAAAGAATTTGTAAGTACCGCAAATCAGCGAGCGTAATGAGTCAAATCTAGTACAGCGAGATCAATCTTAATTATTGGAAAGAGCATGTTCCTTACTCACTCCCACCCGCAACCCTGAGCTTAGCTGAACCAGGCAAAGTAGTGTTGTCGCAGAAAGTGTCGTCCTCTCGCAAGTTAAAAATCATCTCTCTCATTTGTATTTCCCTCTGTTAGTCCGCGAATAAAAATAGACTAAGTGGCGCTCAAGGTGGACGTCTTGGTCGACAGTGGGACCGTGGTATTGGTAGTAGAGGTAGTAAGGGAGAGAGAGCGAGATTAATGTGACAGCGCGAAATTATGATGTTAACGTGCCACGTTTGGAGCAGAATCCGAATGACAGTTGTCGAGTCATGAGGAGTGACAGACCCTCAGTAGAGGCGAATTGAAGTCTGTCGCTTTGGACGAGGTGTGTTACAATACCTACAAATTACCGAAAAATTGTTACCAATTGATACCCATCCTGTATCTTTAGAGCGGGAAATAATTCGAAATATTCATGTATTTGAATAGTGTTCAAAAATTGTTTTCTTCTTCTGAATGTATTTTTCCAAAAATCAAGGAGGTTGAAAGCTTGGTCCATTTTTCAAAGAGGAACTGATGTTTGATTACACAAGGTAGTTTCACAGTCTCGTTCCACAAAATTTACTTACTGTTTAGGACGCGTTTCGGAGTGTTACTCCATCTTCAGCTATAAAAGAAATTAACACAAAATACAAAACAGTAGCCTGGAAAATGAAAACTGAAACTGTAAATTGATCGAAAGACGCTCAAATGTTTGAGCGTCTTTCGATCAATTTACAGTGTCACCCAAAAGCTGTTATTTTTCTTTGACCCAAACGTTTTTTCATTTTCCAGGCAACTGTTTTGTATTTTGTGTTAATTTCTTTTATAGCTGAAGATGGAGTAACACTCCGAAACGCGTCCTAAACAGTAAGTAAATTTTGTGGAACGAGACTGTGAAACTACCTAGTGTAATCAAAAATCAAGGACTTTAGAAAAGGGTTCTTTATTATTTTTAACCAAATCAAGTCTTCTCTCTCATCGTGTTCTTCGGAATCTATGGATGAAATTGTGAATAAATTTGTAAATGTAAGATGCATAAACTTACCGCTCTTTTTGGAGTTAAATTTGTTAAAGTTGCTTCCGGTAATTGTAATATTTAAAAAACTATTTTCCGCGACCAATTTCATAAACCTTTCCGCTCCTGTTAGTTTTCACTTTCGAGAAATATAACTCCTTAAATAAATATAATATAGCTTTATTTTCAAGTAATTTTCACATCACCTACCTTGGGTTCCCTTGGAAATAACTGTGTAATTTTCTGGGCCAAATTCTCTAGTCTGCCACACGATAATTGTTTATTCAGATCTTGAGATAATTCGTCCTCTATGATAATCTCCACTAGCTTATCTGTTTTCATTCTTAACGTAATAACTTTTTTAGGCGCTCGACCGGAAAGTTAACCTTTCCGGTCAATTTTAAGACCGGAAAGTGGCTTTTCCCGGACTAGTCCGGGAAAGTGAAAAAATAATTTTCCCGGTCAATTTTGGGACCGGGAAATCAACTTTCCCGGACTAGTCCGGGAAAGTCGAAGTCCGGGAAAGTGAAATTTCACCGAAATATTCTAGAAAGTGAAATTTCACCGGAATATTATGGATTTTGTTATCGTGTTAATTTTTACTAGGCTCCTCACATGTTTCAGTGTAGATAATTTTAATTAAAATATTTAATTTCACACAGAAAATATGTTGCGAGCACCTAAAAAATTTAATACGTAACTCACATGTAAAGTATCTTTCCTGGACTCGCAGGCTTTCAGGCTTCCGCCTCCGGCGTCAGCCTGAAATCTGCCTATTCGTCCAGGAAAGATCACTTTCCATACTCTTTACGTAAATAACTATTTATAATTCGTCCTATTTATCGTTAGCTCCAACAAATTTTTTCAAATTATTTAATATGCTGGATCCATCAGAGTTATCCAATGTAACTGTGACTGAAGGATGCGATGGTACAGGACTTGCAACCAATGGTGTTTTGGGGTGTAAAATCATCAGCATCAGGAGGGTCAGATGTTGATGATGTTTTTCTATTCTACATCTATTCCTGAAGAACCACTTGAAGTAGTAAATACGACCTGAAGAGATACCAGAATTCTCTCGAGCGATCCCCATGCCGGTCTTCTTTGTTTAATTTTTTCCTAACTAGGATTTTGGGGATTGGTTGCTGACAAAACAATAGGATTAAAAATGTGAGATGAGTAGATGACACTTAACAGGTATACCTTGCATGCCTTGAGGTAGCAGCCACATGTTAGTGGTTCTGGAATACCCTTTAAATTGAAAATCTTTCAACTACTGTATTGTTAATTCATTGTTGGATTAATGCCGAGATCAGTGATGACTCTTAACAAACCGTTGTCACTTAGTCTGCCATGTGTGGAATAATGATAAGTCCTTGAGATAGTGGAATCGAGGGGGTGAATCAACCACGTTTAGGCAATTAGCCCCTAGATGTCGATCTTAGATAACGACCCTAAAATAAAGCCTGAAGCATGCTTTTGACATAACCCCAAATTTACCTTAATCATCGTAAGGGGGGTAACGATCCCAACAATCACTGATAATGAAGCCAACTAAATATCTTCGCCGATTACTTCAATAAATATGGATTTTCTAATTCAGCCCCACATTAATAAAATCGGAAACATTTCATCGAAGATGAAGATGGCCAACAGGAAGACGAATTCGACACACGAACCCTACGTCAATAGTGTCAATTCATTACCGGAAACGCCCACGGCGCAAGCTCAGATAAAACGTAAGCCACTGAAAAGTGTGACCCACGTCGTTTCCCATTAATAAATATTTAGCATCAAAAGTGACCATTACAATTGTATAAATTTTCGAAGAATTGTGCTGTCGATTAATTGTGATTCGAAGAAATGTGTATTCGAAGAACTGTGTATTCGAAGAATTGTGATTCGATTAATTGTGTTCGAAGAATTGCATTTCGAAGAATATTCCGTAATCCGATCAGGTTAGTAGAAGTTAAACGACAAAGGTTAAACTGATTACAGCAGTACCGGTGAGGTACACAGCCACCACGATTAATTGTGAGCTTATTGCACCCCCACTTTACCTACCTAACTGTCATAGTTTTCGCATATGTGAAAATTTGTATAAAAAAATTGATTTTTTACCATCAATAGAAAATTTTATGTCTTCCAGACAGTTGTAAATTAAGCAGGGTTCAAAGCGAGCATGGCATTTTAAATTCCCTGACTTTTCCAGGATTTCCCTGACAATCTAGTGGAATTTCCAGGTTAAAATGGAACAGTTTTTTTTAACTTTTTATTTGTTATAAAAATTTATAAAACTGAAACAAGAAAACAAAAACAAATTCTTTGGGTTGTAGTCATTAATTCACTTTCTTTCTGAGTTCTCCAATCTCCACATCAATTTGTCCCATCTCATACGACACATCGTCTTGCATTTTTTTCTTTTTGGCTTCCAAATGATAAATTTGGGACTTAGCAGCTTTTTTATTCTTTTCTTCAGGCGATTCTTTCCTTAGATCCTCCTTTTGTTTTTCTAAGTATTCCTTATAGACTCTATAGGAGTTTTTGCAATAGCTCCTCATCGACGAATTTATCACAATGTTTAAAATACCACCTGCCGCTATTAAGCCGTCGTAAACTTGTCTTTGAGCTATGAGGGAATTTTCTTTTAAGTTCTCAACCAAAATGTTTTTATTTACAGAAAAACCCGATTCGACCGTTGCGTTTCCGTGGGAGAATGTCAAAACCAGCTTCACAACTTCAAATAAGTCTTTGTAGTCCTTTGAACACCCGATGTGTTCGTAATAAAAGGCGTCCAGTCTAGAATCACTGATATTGAAATTTTTGCATTTAATCAAAAAATCTTTATCCTCAACTAGATTGCTAAACTGGCTCTGGGCTTTTTCTGCCAAAGAAGAGTTAATTAAGTTTCCATTAAAGAAATATTGCAAGAGGTCTTTCATGTGTTCTTTGGCAGATTTTTGGTATATGATTTTGGGATTTAAGCAAGTAATATGTTTGACTACTTCATATTTCAGATTACACCTTTCAAAAATTTTAGAAATAAGCCCTATCAAAAATTGTTGACAATCTTTCTTAAACAATAGTTTTTTCTTTTCGTTTAATTTTGGATCATTAAGTAGTTTCCTCGCCTGAAACCCCACATCCAAACTAGACAGTGGCAATAAAATGTTGCCGTCAGAAAACTTCAGTCGAACAATTTTACTGGTTCTTGACTTGACAAATTCATCCTTTACGAATCTCTTCAATAAATTTCGAATTAGTTTATCCAGGTCTGCAAACAAAAATGGAGCCATTGGTTGACTGGGGGCCGATTTTTGACCATTCGCTTTTTATAAACGAATAGTTTTGCCGGTAGGATTTCATAAAGGCAATTTTCGGCCATTCGTTTATTAACGAATACGCTTTGCACCATTCGTTTTTAGCCGTGTGCTTGGATGGCGCCCGTTTTGTGTATCAGTCGCAGCTGATCATTGTCAACAAGAAGGTGGTAGCGTGTATTTTCAAGTTAAAGTTGTATAATTCAGACGCTTTATTTTATTTTTAATCAAATTATATATAATGGACGAATTAATGCAAATTGTGGCTATTAACAATTTAGAAGATGCTGAGCATCAACGGCATGCAAATAATTTGCGGAACCCCCGAGATCCATTTGAATGCTTGAGTGACAATCAATTTATTAAAATGTTTCGTTTGTCAAAGGAGTTATGTAGGTATTTGATCGATTTGTTAGAACCCCATGTTACGCCTAAAATAAGAAATACGGATTTAGACGTTAAAACAAAGGTGAGCTACACTATACCTAATACCTATGTCTCTAGTGATTAACACAATATGTAGGTTTTAGCAGCTTTAAATTTTTATGGCGGAGGCAGTTATCAATTATTTGTTGGTACCAATAAGTATATTGACATCTGCCAATCTTCGGTGAGCAAGTGCCTGCGAGAAGTTACAGAGGCATTAAACAATCCGGCCATTTTCAACGAGTGGATTCAATTTCCAAATAATTTTCAAAAGTTAGACGCAGTTAGACGCAGGTACTTTCATTGATAGTTTATTATAAAAAGTAAATTACTATGGTGTTCTATATACTTTTAGTTTTTATGTGGAGCATGGTGTACCTGGAGTTGTTGGGTGTATTGATTGTACACATGTCGCAATTATCGCTCCAGATACAGATGATCCTGACCAACCAGAACACATTTATATCAACAGAAAGAATTATCATTCTATTAATGTTCAACTGGTGAGTGCATAAAATAATCTGAAAAACTAACATTCACGTATTTTATTTTTTTGCTAGGTGTGCGACGTTAATTTGAGGATTTTGGACATTAATGCGAGGTTTCCTGGGAGCACAAATGATGCTTACATATGGAATCATTCACAAGTCCAAACTGTCATGCGGAATTTGCACGTTGCCGGCCACACAGATTATTATTTATTAGGTATGTTTTAAAATTTTAAAAACTGTTTTAAAATATATTTTATGTAATTCAGGTGATAGCGGGTATCCCCTGAGAACGTGGCTTTTGACACCATTTAATGAAGTTCACCCAAACACACCGGAATACAATTACAACGATGCTCATAAAAGGACACGTGTAACTATTGAGCGTTGCAATGGCACATTAAAATCTCGGTTTAGGTGTCTTTTGAAACATCGAGTACTACATTATAAGCCAGAAATGGCTTGCAAGATTATTAATGCTTGTGCCATCTTGCACAATATGTGCATTAAATATAATGTGCCTGAAGCAGTCAATGATGATGTTGAAGACGAGATTGACTTTGGCATGATTGACGCATTTCCTATTGGAGAAGGTGAAAATGTCGTTCGTCGAGTAAATGTTGAACTCGCTGATGGAAGAAGAGCAAGGGATAGAATTGTGCAGGTTTTAAGGCGTTGACCCGGCGCTGGCGACGCAAGTTCAAGTCACTGTGTTAGCAAATTCAAATTATTATATTTTTTAATAAAGCCATTCCATTCCATACATTTTGACACACCTGTGTTTAGTATTACAACTTCAATAAGCATAGAAAAACTTCGAAAAGTTAGAAATGTACACAAATGCAATTCACTTCAATTAAATTGACTAAACTTATAAAAACAAAATCAGAGAGTACAAAATGTAAATCACTTTTGGCAAATAAATAATGCATTATAGGTTACTATTAAATTTTTCTAAAGCTGATCCAATTTTTTCCAATGCTAATACCTTTCTTTCTTTTGTTTCAGAGTTTTTTTGCAAAATTTCAATTTTTTTTTTGTAATATTCTTCCTTCATTGAAATTTTTTTTTCTAAATTTTCCTGGTAGGCTGTAGCGGCATTGGCAGAATTAACAAAATTCATGTGGCACTTTGGGAATTTTGTCTTCTTTTTTGTCACATTTTTTTCCTTTTGGCCCTCGGCAACATTAAGTACATTTTCTGATTCTCCGATTTTTTCTTCTAAGTTCACGTTTCCCTCTTCTGAAGCTAACACAGTGGAACTGCTACTTATATCTTTGATATCATAGATATCTACATTTTCTGCAGCTAAAGATTCTTGTATAGTGACATCGACATCGTCATATTCAAATGTTATGTTTGGCACTGGCACACCATCATGTCCTTCTATTGATACATTGTTTAACAAACCAAAAATGTCTTCCTCTGTCGTGGTAAGTATTTCACCACTAAATGGTCCTCCACCGGTTCCTGTGTAACTTTTTTTATTTTTCCCTTCCTTACTCTTGACCCTTTGTTTCAAATCTTGCCAAGTCTGAATAAAAACCAACCAATTAGGTAATTATAAGTATAAATTGAGGATAAGAAAAAGACGTAAATAATTTAATTCTTAGGTACCTACCTTTCTCCATCCTTTCCAGTCTTTGTGGGATCCTGGAGAACTATTGAGGAGGGAACTTATTTCTTTCCACAAATTTTCGCTGTCTTTATTGGTAAAATTGTTTCTCTGTTTTCCACTTATTAACAGTGGATTTTTTTTAACAAACTCCACCAACATCTGTTTTTGTTTTTGCGACATACTGCTGTTACCGGCACTGTCCGCAGGTTTTTGATTGTTTCTGTTCATGTTTAGGTATACAGTACAATGAACAATATACGGGAATTAATAAAAAACAACCACGACAGCAGAGAATAAAGACCACCACTAACACAACCGAATTGATAGAACGCGTTTCGTTGCCGGCGAATTTGCAAGTGAGCAACAAATTGAAACGAAACTATAATAAAATAATAAAACTAACTTTTCTTTACCTACTTCAGCTTAATCCCTTATTTTCCAAATTGTAATTTTATGGTGATGCGGCAGATGTGGACTCTTGGCTTTTGCCGAAATGCCGCCGCCGCCGCGCCGGCCGGCATTTCGCAACAATTTGTTTGTCCCATTTCCAGATGTTTTATTACTTTAAATGCTAAGCCGTTTCTACGCCATGGGATGTCAAAAAATTCAATTGTGAACTGCACGTACTCTCCTATTTATTCTACTATAATTTTTGCGACTTTAAATTTAATACAAACTTAAATACGAAATTTAAAATTTGCCGCTGATACGACGGCATTTGAGGTTATGTGTGCCCGATCTGCGGTGACTCTCGACGTTGCCATATGCATCGTTCGCTTAAAAACGAATGCACGCTTTTCCCAAAACGAATGCCGTCAAAAATTAACTTTATGAACCGCATTCGTTTCTGAACGTTCGTTTATTAGCGTCTACGTTAAATAGCGAACGAAGTCAAAAATCGGCCCCCTGGTCTGATATTTTTTCAAAAATGGTTCCAAACTTGAAGAAATGCTTATGAAAGACGCCAATTTCAATTTTAAGAACTCATCGTTCAGACATTCTTTCACATTATTTACTGATACGTTCTTGGGTAAAGAGCTTTCATGTTGGGTCAGGTATAATTTGATTTGATCAACTAATTCTAGCGCTCTCTCAGCAACTCTAGTGTTTTCCACCCAGCGAACACTGCAAAATTTGTAAGGAAAAACGCTGGTTCCTGTAGTGGCAGTGAAATCACCCCTACGTGCAGGGGAATTGTTGAATAAGTAATATATTCCTCGTAAAAACTGATGAACATTCCACTTTGCATGTCGTAAGCCTGTTTGAAAGGCACCATAGATGACGTGAAGACCACAGGAACCCAAATCTATAATACCATTGCACACTTCCTCATCTTCTTTAAGAAGGTCATAAAATTTCCAATTGACATTAGGACCATCCATTGAAATCTGTAAACATTAAACAATGACTATTAATATATTGTGCATCGCAATATTTATTACCTGTAAGATTCGACCCAGATTTAAGCCTCTCAAGCCTTCTTTAAATTTCTCTAAAAGATCCGTTGCTTTTGCATGATTTAAGAAAACAGATGTGAAATATCTTGTTTCCACTAGGTTTTTTTCTTCACTCCAAAATCTTAAAAGAAGATCCATTTGTCCTTTTTGAGCAACTTTGTTCAACGACTCATCAAAACACACAACAAATTTATCACATGAATTGAGCTGCATGTCCAATTTATTTTTGTAATAAGGAGCAAGACCATGACAAATTACGTAAGATGCCTTTGTTGTACTAAGTGCCACCTTCTCAGCGATGGTGCTGTCCGGAAACATTTGTTTCATAACACGAATATCTGTGTGAGCAGAATTGATGGACTTATGTTGCCCGACAATATTTAAACACCACATAAGTTCAGCATCTGTAGTTTGTTCATGGCTGAAATACTTCTTTATATCCATTTGATTATCCTTGGCTTTAGAAGTTGACGGGACAGCTGTTTCTTTCTGTACGATTTTTGGGGCATCTTCAACATTATCTCTAGGCACAGCTTTTGAATCACAGACATTTGTAAACATTCCAATTTTTGTACTTTTATCAGCTGCAACTTTTCGTTTCACATGTTTCTCAGACTGCATATGACTAATCACAGCTCTTCGTCCCATATTACTTAACGAAAAACTTTTAAAGCAATATGAACAATAGGCCTTGTTAACATCCGTTTTCACAGGTTTTATAATATTGCACCAATCAGGGTTAAGTTCAGGATTAATCCAGTCGTAGTTAAAATACGACTTTTTCGACATTCTTTGTATTAATTGGTCACTGAAAAGTTCAGTTCGAGGTCAAATATGTTAATAAATACAAATTTGTACTTACAATTCGATGGGTTATTGGCTATTGCACTCAGAACTTACATTACGTTAATAATTAAACATAAAACTGGTAAACATGGCCAACCATTATTAGACTGGACTGCGCACGTAAACAAAAAAACGAAAATGACAGAGCAGCATGGACAGAAAGTCGCGTGCTAGGCTATTTATAGAAGCCCCCGTTCATTGTGTGTATCTCCGTCTAACTGACTACAACCTCGATTATCTATCTCAACCCTCGGTGTGCCGTTGGAACGGCAGCGATCATCCTAGAGTTACTCGGAGCTGCTCGATCCCGCTTGGATGTAAGCGCCTTCCTTTAAAATAACCCGCCAAATTTTATTTTCCCTGATTTTTCCCTGTCTAGTTAAATCCCTGACTTTTCCCTGATTATAATTAAATTCCCTGACTTTTCCCGGTTTTCCCGGTTTTTCAGGTCACTTTGAACCCTGATTAAGGGACCAAACTTGGAGGGTTGAAAGTACAAGGTTTGAGTTTTCTTTTAATGTCTCACCTGATCATGTCGATTTAGCAAAATGGCGGAAAATAATTGTCCACAAATCATTTTTTTCAAATGCGACACCATAATTTTATGTATCCAAATGATGCAAAATGAAATTCTCTTTCGGTTGGTATTAGCATTCCCTATACATATATTCAATATTTTTGAAAATATTTGAAATAAATGTATTTGTGTTAATTAAAAATATTGTTGCCAGCAAGCTTTAAGACAAGTTTTTGAAGGTGTAGAATGAACTGTTACTAATTTTTGATCCAAAGCTTGCTGTAATCATCTCCCACTTTTGATCGATTCACATGATAACACAATAATTGTAAATAATTTGTGATACTTCAGCTTCTAATAATTCTAGCCCATGCCATACTAATCGCGCTCTCGAGTTACCTACCCCTAATTGCAGTTCGGAGATGAATTCTGCTCTAATGGGGAAGGCAACTCAATGAGTTGTGCAATTTCATCTCTTTTTATGTTTGCTACCAAAGGTTCCCCTGCATAATGTTATCCAGTATCATAATGTATGTAACAAAAGTTGTGCGAAACATAACATGCAGCTATGATCTTGGCGGACTTTTCTACTGAATTTACATCAATAAATTTTTTCTACGACCACTATTAAAAACACTTGTTTTAACGTTTGTTGACAATTGTTAAAAATGACATTTTATGATACCAGTATTAAAAGTCATTTACTTTTAACATTTATGTTAAAAGTGATTTACTTTTAACACTCAGGGATAATAGTGACAATGCAACAACAATTAAACAAGCCGCGGCAACAAATTGTCACTATACCTTAGTTACGGCGAATTTCATGGACGTTTTCAATTAATAATTTGAAAACTTCTGCTTTCAATCCTGTTTGTAGAAAAAATAGTGTATGAGATGCGTGTTAAAAGTGATTTTATTTTGTTCGAAGGGATGGGCCACTCCGCTGCGCGTCGTGTCCCAAACTTCCCTTCTTACAAAATAAAATACCACTTTTAACACTTATATCATAAATAACTATTAAACTTTTCCACCTGCCCTTTAATATTCCAAATGTGTGTTCTACTGCTACTCTGGTAACACTGCGATGATAATTATAACGACGTTGTACTGCAGTAAAATTTCGATAAGCTGCAGTCTGTAGACACAGTTCGAGCCTAAACTTTGAGAGGTTGGAGGTTACGGAATTACGGATAGATCACACAAGGTTCTGAATTATAAATGCTGACTTACCTTTCTCGTACCATGTATAACTTCGATTAATCACACTGGACTTACACACAAAAGTAAATGAAAATTTAGTGAATTTTCAAGAAAAATAATTAAGCCAACCACTCTCCAATTCTGCAGAATTCGAATAAGGTGTAGGCAATATAATAGTGGTGGGGATGCGGTGGCGCGACCCCAGACACGGCCGTGAATTGTTTACACCCTCTCAGATTTAAATGATTATCACCATTATTGATTGCACAAAAAATATTCTGTAGACGATCGTCGACAAAATAAAATTTCGCATCTTTTGTTAAGAATAACTAATTTCGATTAACCGCCCCAATTTGGAGTAATCGTGTTGGAAAGGAAATATTCCCGTAAAAATGATGCGTTTTTGCCGATGCTCAAACCGAGATAATCGCCTCCAAATGTCCGTGGCCCCGTATGGATCAATGGAAATATTTTCTTTTCAAAATTAATAAAAAAAAATGCAGCAGTGAAGCGGCTGGAACCTCCCCATCGCGTGGATCTTTGTATTCTGTGTAGATAGTAGTCAATTCAACAGATTTTTTTTTATCCTTATCGTCTGACGTCTGTGACTAATTTCGCAATTCTCTGACAAATACCGACATCACCTCGTACATCACCCATCACATTTGACAATATGTTCCTTTTAAGGTTAATCTTTTGCCAACTTTTTGACAATAACTGCCACTTTATGTCATCCACTGTCAGCCTGCTCCCTTTTAATGAGAAAGAATTTTTTCAATATTTTCCACTAAAATGGCAGAAACTGTGAATACATTTTTAGAACCAGAATGTGATCGTCTTTCTAATGGCGACATAAAAAAGAGGCCTTGTATTTAAAATTTTAAGTTGATATGCTTAAATGGCAGTTCGCGTGGGCCAATTGCTCCCAAAAGCCTTTCAGGTCTTCAACGGGTCACCTAATCTCCATGTACCAAATTTCAGCCAAATCGATTCAGTAATTTGGGCTATAATGTGTTTTTACTGTTATTATAAAATTTCGATTTTTTGAACCAAACAGCGCTAAATGCGAATTAATTTTGTCCTATTTAAAACCAAGATTTGAAGACCCTTCTGATGGTGACAATAAATCTTTCAAAAACTTGTTTTTAATGGTTTTAATGATTGAATAATTTTAAATTTGGAAATTGGTGTGCCAAAAGGACACTTTCCGTGAGTCGATGGAATTCAAAATTTGTTCAGCTTTTCGAGGTGTAATACAATCCCTATGTGCAAAATTTCAGCCAAATCGATTCAGGGGCTTGGGCTGTACCGCGATTTTAAAGTTTGATAAAAATCAATTTTGTTTTAAATTTTTGGTCAAAAGGGCACTAAGAATGAATACATTTTTAGAAGCAGAATTTGAAGGTCTTTCTTATGGTGACGTGAAAAATGGGGGTTTGCATTTAAAATTTAAAAGTTGATGTGCCAAAATGGCATTTCCGGTTGCACGATTGGCTCCAAAAGCTTTTCAGATCTAAGTTGGGTTATGAGATGCCTACGTACCAAATTGCAGCCAAATCGGCCCAGTAGTTTTGGCTGTGGCGTGTTTACAAACGTACGTACGAACGTACGTACGAACATACACACAGACACATTTTATAAACCACTTTTCTGGGTTCCTGAGACCTCAAAACGTGGAGATCTGGTGCTATCTCAAATTCGAAAATTTTAGTGATTGCAGTAACCTCCCATTTTTTTAAAATTGTGATGGGGTTGGGGAGGTTAATACAATCTGCACAGACATCACCATAAATTTTTCAGGAAAGGTACTTCTCCACACGAACTTTCACGTGGCGGCGTTAGTTGGAAAATTTTGATTTGTGCCCTTTGTCACAGGACGACCCTTGGACGAATTTGACAGTAGCATACCGATGGCATTAGAAACCAAAATTTATACTCCATACATTTTCACTCGTAAGTGCCCCTTGGTTGAAAGATAAAGTCCAGCGAGCACCCTACTAGGAGAAAAGCTGAACCCAGACTTACGGGCGCTTTTCTATTCGGTGGGAACGCAGGAAATCTCCGTTAAACGACAGCAAAAGGCCGCGAAGCACCAACACGACTTATCTCGCCAGCGGTCACAAAGCAAAGAGGTCGAAGCTAGGACCTGAGCGCGCTTGGCGGCTGCGCCGCTTATAGGGAGTTTTGGTGTCTCACTGGTACGACCGTCTGTCACTGCATGACAGATGTAGGTCACCGACTGTCAGACGTCACATTAAGTAAACACCCCCCCATAAAGCCAGAACGGCAAAACCAAAAAGAATTAAGGGCCGAGACTCGGTGAGTATGAATGAATTCACGCCACCGAGTATCTCGTTGCTTGCAGCTGAAAAAGGGTGGAGTTCACTGGACGGAAACTCTCACTCCAGAGAAAGACAACACGGGGTGAAATTTAACCGTGACAAGTGTTGGAACCATTTTTGATTAATTGAAGCAATTAATCCTAATGCACTTGCCTACAGAATGGATCGGATCGTGGAACCTTCTGATCCGCAGATCCAGGAATCATCCTGGCAGGATCGCCATGTATTGTCCTTATTTATTGGGGTAATGCAGGGTGGAATCAAACACGTCTTATTTAAAGCAGGTCGTATATTGAACTCTTGATTTTGCGTATGTGACAAATTGCTGAATCGAACTATTGCGATATAAGGAATAATAGCACTACAGGTCCATTGTCTCTAATAAATGTATTAAAACTATTACTTTTATAGCTACACACGTCACAGATTGCATCTACAACAGTATGAAGAGCTCTGCTAACATTTGATTTACACATACTGCTGTATTGATCTCGACCAACAGATTTCTGGTAACTCCCGAATGCAAAGAAATAAGAACAGGAAGAACAGCGGTTCGTCTCATGGACTTGCATTTGTTCTTCAATTTGAAGAAATATAAATCTAGCTGCTTTCCTAGTTAGTCTACATTGTGACCTGAAGGTTTCTTTGGGTAAATCAAATGGATTGCTTGCGTCGCGTAATCTTCTGCATAGTAACTGATGTCTTCTTCTAAAGGGTACATATTCGGAGAAAAACCTCAACTATTAATCCCAAAATATCAGTAAATTCCTTCTTTCCACTTCCCCTAATAGATCGTTCAATAACCCTCGATCCATTTTCCCCTTCGTATTCCCAAATCAAACACTTATTCTACAAAGCTGCATGCGAAGTACTGACGTTAGTGAAAATCCCTCCGCGCAGTCCACAAACAGCTCAACTTGGATACAGAATAGCCATAATGTTCATAAACGATTCCATTACTTCGAAAATGTTAGCAAACATTTTGTAAACATCAACGCTGTTGTGTAACATTTTCTTGATAACGACATCAACTACAGAATAACCAAACATGTTCAGTAACATAAATCGTCTCTGTACAGACATGTACGAGTTATAGAATAGCCCTGTAAACTGTAACTGTAAACTCAATAAAAGGTCAATCGGGAGACTTCATTTACATCTATTTTTCTGATTATTACATGTTCTACTTAAGAACTAAACTGAAACTATTAACAATTCTTTAACCTGCCGCCGGCGGTCTAGGACAACTTGGCGCCGCCAACTTGGCGCGACCAACTTGGCGCGGCCAACTTGGCGCAGACCCATTTTGGCGCAGGCCCATTTTGGCGCAAGCCCAACTTGGCGCACACCCAACTTGGCGCACACCCGACTTGCCGCAAGGTTTACTAACGTCGAATATTAAATTTAAATTGACGGTGAAAAAATAATACATTACTCTGAACTCTGAGATTATTCAATGAGCGTGTAACGATCGCTGCCACTGCCGAGGATCCGAGAGACTTTTCGGTTTGTTGTGCTCCTGAGGCTCAAATGTCCGTAGAATGAAGGACCAATGAACGATAATAGATAGATAATAGAAGAATGACTACACTTCTTATCTGTTTTCTCCAAAATTATATAATATGACAATCTGTCTGAATATTCAACGTAGGGATTTAATGATAAATGAGACAAAATTGTAATTTCACCCTCATTTAATTTTTCATTTCAGGTAAGAAGTCATTATGGGTACTTAACTGATTTACTTTTGCAATGTATTCCTTGAATTGTCTAGCTGTAAATTCACCCTTATTTAATTTCAATTCCATAGCAGGTAATAAAATAAGTCATTAAGGAGGCTTAACTGATTTCAATTGCAAGTTATTTCTTGAAACTTGAAAATCTTTTCTGTTGCGAGAAATGGCCATTAGGACTTTAAGGGGGGATTTTAATCCTTTGGCAATATAAATAGACATCTTGCCCTAAACATATTTAGTTTATCGCATGGTTATACCTACGCTATACTATGGAGCGTAATATAATTTCTCAACGTGGAAACGAAAAGTTCTCTTTTGAGGGATGCGTTTTTGTCTTCGACAGAATGAGTGCGGACGGTGAAACAAAATTTTGGAGATGTGAGAAGAAAGGTCAAAACTGCAAAGCGCGTTTGCACACAAGAGGAGACGAGGTGATCAAAACTTTAAATCACCATTGTCATGATAGTTGTGCACCACGAGTTGAAGCTGCTGGGATAGTGACGGAAATCAAAGATCGCGCAGTTCGAACTCAAGAATCTCCTGCTTGCCTGATAAACGAGTGTACAGTAGGACTTTCCTTAGCAACCAAGGTAACTAAATGCGCTAATTTAGCATATCTTATTATGTTTTCCACTATTACATTTCAAAATTGATATTTAATTTATTACAGGGAGCAATTCCAAATTCAGGGGCTTTGAAGAAAATGGTGAGACGTAAAAGAAATGCCGCTAGAGCAGCCCCAGCCAACCCAGACAGTCTAGTTGCGCTCCAAATCCCGCATGAGTATAGAATGCATACATTTGAAGATGGAGTGGAGGAGGACTTTCTATTGGCAGATAGCGGACCCGGGGAATCAAGAATTTTAATTTTCGGTCGTCGTAGAAATCTGCAAATTTTGCGAGAAGCCGAGGACTTCTTTGGCGACGGAACATTCAAAACGGCTCCACAACTTTTCTGCCAAATTTATACTATTCTGGGTAAACAATTTCGCGGAGTCCATCCAATAGTTTACGCCCTTTTGCCAAACAAACAAGCTGTGACTTACCGTCGACTCTTTGAAATGCTGGTCGTGTTGGAACCTAATTTTCAACCGAAAACATTTTCGTGTGATTTCGAAAAGGCAGTGATCAATGAAATGAAGAGGATGTTTCCGGCGGTTGAGATACGTGGATGTTTTTACCATCTGACGCATAATCTAAGAAAAAAGATGTGTGAACTTGGATTTGTGGAACAATACAACAACAACCCAGACTTTTGCTTAAAAGCAAGAATGATTGCGGCTCTTGCTTTCGTCCGTTTAAACGACCTGGAAGACGCCATTAACAGTCTGGGGGATGAGTTGCCAGAAGACCCTCAATTGCTGCTCGACTGGTTTGAAGACAATTACGTTGGACGAAGGAATCGTAATGGGAGGAGGCCTCCGTTATTTGCACCAGCTATATGGAACCTTTACAACCGTACAATAAATGGACAGGATCGGACAAATAATTATGCAGAAGCCGCTCATCGCAGATTGGAAATTGAACTGGCAATGCACCACCCAAACATATGGCGTTTCATCGAAGCTTTAAGGAAGGTACAGAATGCCAGAGATATCTTTTATGAGCAGCTTGTTGCTGGAGGCGACCCTCCACCAAAGAAGAAGCAGTACCGCATAGCCGACGAGCGAATTCTAAGTATAGTACTAGATTATGAGAATAGGAATATAGTCACGTACTTACGTGGAATCGCACACAACTGCGATATGAACTGACTGTTGTATATTATTTAATTGGATATGTATAGAAAAATAAACACGAACATGAAATTATTATTGAAAATTTCATTACTTTACTTATGCAAGACGTTTCGCGCCAAGTTGGATCTGCGCCAAGTTGGGTGCGCGCCAAGTCGGGCTTGCGCTCAGTTGGGCTTGCGCCAAGATGGGTCCGCGCCAAGTTGGCCGCGCCAAACTGGTCGCGCCAGGTTGGCCGCGCCAGGCTGTCCGGTTCCGTGCCGCCGGTGTATCGCACCGTCAGCTTAACCTACATTATCACCCGCCTAGCAACTAACTTAACCTATCTATTTTGATTTTACCTATTCTTACATCACAACGCTATATTTAATAAAGGATCCGAACTAAATATAACGTAAATGTTGGTAACTGTTATGTACCAAGGATAATAAACGAAAATGCAATTATACTAATATGATATTGCCAACTATGTACAGTATGCGTAGGTGAAAATGCCCACCCGGGAAGGTGGGAGACAAACACTGCATGTCTGGTCCACTTCAGTTGCAAGTCGGAGTGGGAAATATCGATCGGTTCTTCAGGTAAGTACGAGCTTCCTGTTTAAGTAATTTAACCCGAGACAAGGCGCGTATTGAAATTTGCGTTCTTGATGGCCGCTTTTAGAAATCTGCCCTACGCGCATTTTTTTTTTAAACTTTCCCGCATCAATGATTTGTTATTAACTTTTCGTTACAATTTAACACGAGGGACGTAGGTACTGAAATAAATCTCAACATAAAGATCATTAGGTAATCGAGTCATTAATGTCTAAATCATGATTGCGATTAGTGATTTAAATCTAATCAGGCTTCAATGAAAGTTTTCCAATCGATTTAAATCGAGGTTAAGGCGTTGAATGCGATTGGTTCGTATCGATTGCAATCGATCGCCGCGTTGAACGGCCCTATTAATCTTCACAAATTAAAGGGAGGTTTTTACGAATAATATGTTAAAACTAGGAACGAATTTTTCGCTAAAATTAGCACCTCCATTATTAACGTCTGTTTAATTTAATTTCTACCATTTTCTTTATATTGAAACCATTAATGTGTTATATGGGTCGAAATTGTTTACCATGCATGAAAGGATGGAAAAATGGTATCACTCGTGTGTCATAATTCATAAACAAATTACCTGGAGGTGTTAGGTTAACCTCTGAGAATCACACACGTTTAAATAATTCATAATGTCAGGAAGGTTTTATAAAATACCTAGTTATTCTCAAAATCAGAAATCTTAAAATTATTAATAATTGAAAACGTCCGTGTAAATTCCCTGTAACTGAGGTATACCTACACTTAGATCAGTATAAAACTTTAATAATAGATATTTATTTTATTAGGAGTTTAAGGGCCGCTTGCACCGCTGCTGCCTGATTAGCGCTAATCAGTGGCTAAACTGACATTAATGGATTGTTTCGACAATTGTAACCAGGATTTTAAACATGATTAGCATTAATCATCGGCGGTGCTATCGGGCATTAGTAAGACATACGAGTCACATAATGTCACTTAAACTCTGAATAAAATAGAATACTTAATTTTCAAACGCAGAGTTAACTTTGGGGGCCCTGGGCAAAGTTGCTTGAAGGCCTACCCATCACAGAACCGTATCTCTTTATATGACTTGGGGGGGGAGGGGTAAATAAAAATTTGGCAATTTAAAACAATCGAATTTTCCAAACACTTCACAATAATACTTACAAATGAAGTAATGAAGAAAATGAAAAATTTAACTTTGGTAAGGCAGATTTTTGTTGCCAATTAGGTAAGTTTTATGCCTGCCAGGCCGGCTATCGAGTAGGTATTTTATAAAACTCTGCGATTTAATTTCGAAAAAGCATGGTGCCCGGTTTTAGTTTGCCGAATGTAACTGGACGACACCCGAAATTTGCCAACTGGCAAAACTGGGGGGGTGTAACTGCTGTAACCTAATTTATTTTTTCTTTTTTTTCACATTGAATTTTTTTTTACCGCGAAGGGGGCTCCTTGAGGGCAGCAACAATGCAGTCATTGTTGCTACAAATAAACTGTAAATTATCTTGAAACACTCAAAATTTAGCCGCTAGAAGTGACGGTCGTACCTTTCCAACACAGTCATTTAAGTAATTTATTGTTAAATGACGTTTGAAAATAATAGATATTTATTTAATTAGGAGTTTAAGTAGGACATTATGTGACGGAGTATGGAAGTTTAAGCGCCGAGCGGAGCGAGGCGAACTAAATCCATACGAGTCACATAATGTCACTTAAACTCCGAATAAAATACAATATTTTATTTTCAAACGAAAAAATTGAAAATTTTCTGCTCGCTTTTGTTGGGCGTCACTTTGGCATTTTGCAAAATTTCAAATAATGATGAACTTAAGCTCCTCTGGAGGCATAACACTCCACTCAAAATAGTGTCATATAAATGACGGTTGTACCTTGTCAAGACCGTCTTAAATAATTATTGTTATGTAACGTTTGAAAATAAAGCATATTATAGTATATATAGGTATATTTATATATATAGACTGGTGTTTACAAAGCTTTATTCAACACAAAATAGATCATAACATCTAATACTAAAGGAAACATACTTAATTAATACTTAATAGGATAGCCATCCGCTTCAATACATTCTTGCATCCTTCTCGGCATGCTATTTACTAAGTTAACACAGTAATTAATATTCAGCCTTAAACTATCCCACACACGAAAAACATGGGCCGCCAACTCCTGGACCGTCCTATCGCGAACCCCATGATGACCCACATCATCCCATTCGCGGACGATCTGGCCCCACAAGTTCTCGATGGGGTTCAAGTCCGGTGATTTCGCGGGCCAGTTGATCAGTTCAATTTCTTCATGCTGTTGGAACCATTCTCTCACAGCGTGGGCGGTGTCAGAGTTTAAGTGACATTATGTGACTCGTATGTCTTACTATTATGCCCGATTAATGCTAATCATGATTAAAATCCTGGTTACAATTGTCGAAACAATCCATTAATGTCAGTTTAGCCACTGATTAGCGCTAATCAGGCAGCAGCGGTGCAAGCGGCCCTTAAACTCCTAATAAAATAAATATCTATTATTAAAGTTTTATACTGATCGTTAAAAATGACATTACAACAAAACAAGCCGCGGCAACAAATTATCACTAAGTGTAGGTATACCTGGGTATACCTTAGTTGCAGGGAATTTACACGGACGTTTTCAATTAATAATAATGTGAAGATTTCTGATTTTGAGAATAACTAGGTATTTTATAAAACCCAGGGGGTTATGCAGTCTCTTTTTCTTTGTACAATAAAATTCAATTCCAAATAATCCCACAAAAATTCACATAATTCCAATAATTCCAGTAAAAAATTCAAAAATTCCAATAATTCCAAAAAAATTCTAATAACTCCAAAAAAATTCCAATAATTCCAAAAAAATTCCAATAATTCAGTCCCTTTGCGCATGCGTACCAAATAGGCGGCAATTTAAATGACGACAGAATTGCTATCCATTACATTCCCAAGAGCCACGATTTAGTAGATACATTTCAGATTACACCAACTAATGTAAGCAGCCATCAACTAAGGTACTAATTTAAAGAGCTTCAACAGCGGTTTTTTGTTCTACAAGGAATATGTATAGATATATCGAGACCTATATACAGGGTGGGTAATTTTTCGATGCTTACCATTAGCATCTCGGAAACTTGCTTTTCAAAAATGTAGTCAACATGAACTTTTTTGGCAGATGTCAGAATTTGAAAATTGGTATGAATAATTTGTAAAATCAGCTTAAACTTAGATGAAAAACAAATGCGAAAAAGTACGCCGACTACTTCAATCTCTTATAACATATGTGAAAACAATTGAATTTAACAATAATAAATTACGTCTTGCCGCCGTGTAACTCAGGCTTTCACATATTTTTTCAAAAACGTCAATGTTGGTTACATTTTTGAGAAACTAATTTTTCTGTGTATCCGGAGGTGTTAAAATTCAATATGGCGCCCATAATAAAAAGGAAAGTTGACTGTCTATTCAAAATCTAGAAGGCCTAGAAAATTTCTTTTAATATCATTCAACTGACAGCTGTCAAAAATATAAAAGTTCCAAGTTTCATTTAAATAACTTCAATCGTTAGGGAGATATTATTTCTTTTTAAATTGACAATTTTCTGATTTTTTGTGATAACTCAGGAACGAATCAGAATATCGGAGAATTCTCTTCAGATTCTTAATCGCCAAGAAATAGCACAACTTTTCTCTAATTTGACCGATCCCGTAACTTTTACCGTTTAGGAGATCCCAATGGTGAGCATCGAAAAATTACCCACCCTGTATAAGTTTTTGGGCCACAAAGCAGACACACATTTTCGATCATTTCATTTAATCTTACAATTAGAAAGAGAAGTACAATTTTTTGGCAAAAGATAGGTAATTAATTCAATTTTTAAACCTGTGCAACCTATCAGAACGGACCCTTCTCGAGTTTTTTCGTAATAACCAAACTAACCAAGTTTTTTTAACGAGAAAAGGTTGTGTGTTCTCACCTACAACTACCCTTACAAAATCTTCATTGCCCTCTTTTTCTTCAAAAAAATAATTTGTAAACATAACCTCGAACCTCGCCTCACTTCATTCGAAATGTCATAGCTGTCACCGTGAGCTTGTGAAAGTGCGCAGGTCTGGACGCAGGTAACCTTGGTGCGCATGCGCGTTAGGCATATTAATTCCAAGATAATTCCAATAATTCCATTAAAATCACTTAAAAATTCCAATAATTCCAAAAAAATTCCAATAATTCCAAGAAAATTCCAGTAATTCCAATAATTCTATTAAAATTCCAATAATTCCATGAAAATTCCAATAATTCCAAAAAAATTCAAAAAAAATTCCATTAATTCCTAACTTTTGTACAACTAATTCCAAGTGCATAGCCCCCTGATAAAACCTTCCTGACATTATGAATTATTTAAGCGTGTGTGATTCTCAGAGGTTAACCTAACACCTCCAGGTAATTTGTTTATGAATTATGACACACGAGTGATACCATTTTTCCATCCTTTCATGCATGGTAAACAATTTCGACCCATATAACACATTAATGGTTTCAATATAAAGAAAATGGTAGAAATTAAATTAAACAGACGTTAATAATGGAGGTGCTAATTTTAGCGAAAAATTCGTTCCTAGTTTTAACATATTATTCGTAAAAACCTCCCTTTAATTTGTGAAGATTAATAGGGCCGTTCAACGCGGCGATCGATTGCAATCGATACGAACCAATCGCATTCAACGCCTTAACCTCGATTTAAATCGATTGGAAAACTTTCATTGAAGCCTGATTAGATTTAAATCACTAATCGCAATCATGATTTAGACATTAATGACTCGATTACCTAATGATCTTTATGTTGAGATTTATTTCAGTACCTACGTCCCTCGTGTTAAATTGTAACGAAAAGTTAATAACAAATCATTGATGCGGGAAAGTTTAAAAAAAAATGCGCGTAGGGCAGATTTCTAAAAACGGCCATCAAGAACGCAAATTTCAATACGCGCCTTGTCTCGGGTTAAATTACTTAAACAGGAAGCTCGTACTTACCTGAAGAACCGATCGATATTTCCCACTCCGACTTGCAACTGAAGTGGACCAGACATGCAGTGTTTGTCTCCCACCTTCCCGGGTGGGCATTTTCACCTACGCATACTGTACATAGCGTCGTCCACGCGTAAGTTCATACATGTACTGTAAAATTTTTATAAAAGTATCTAGCAATAAAGTTTATGGCCCATTGTCGGGGCCACGCCGCACAATAGATACAATACCCTACTAATGAGCCATAATCTTTATTGCTAGATACTTTTATAAAATTTTTACAGTACGTTCATCAACAGCCGTCGCGGAAGAGAGAGCGAGTCCGTCCTCTTCTTCATATTTATACTCTTGGTCTCTGCAGGGCTGCCAAACGATCGTTACAGTAACATATAACCAGCGGTGCTGCTTGGGTATACTCGCTCATGTTGTCAAGGAAGTTCTTGTGGTTTTCTGTAGTGATGTGGTGTAGGTGGTGTAGGTATTCCTTGTTCTCCTCCTTTTCCCCAACTGTAAAATTTTTGACATGGAAAATTGAGCGATTTTGCTGGAATTGGTATGATCCTAGCTTGCAATTATGATGGGTGGATGCACGGTTACTGTTACTCTTGAACTAACAGATTGACAGATAAATAATTGTCTTAAATGAGTTTATTTCGAAGTAGCATTTGGTATATTAACAAAATAAATAAGTACATTATTGTCTTCAAACTTTGTATTTGCTTTTTTTGTTTTTTTGGAAAACAAATTGTCCACATTTTTGCTTCCGTCTATTAGAATTAAGAAATTGAGGATGAGAAACTGAAAGACACTTAGAAGCGGCTTCTTGCTGTCGTGCAAAAAAAAATTCAAAGCTGTAAGTTCTGTGTTTTACAAACGCACGTTGATTTTCGTCACCAACGACGACAATCCTGTCTTAAACGATAAAAATCGCTGTTATAAGTGAAGCTAAGAATTTCAACGCCAGTGATATTGACTTCCAGTTAGTAACTTTGCGTTCAGCTTTTCTATAATGAACTGTTTTCCGTGATGGGTATACCTGTAGTTGAAAATATTGTTGATGATGAGGAGGGATTGATTGAAAAGCTTTCTTCGGCAATACTGCGACGATATTTTCAGCGTAAAGTGCATTTCTATCCGTTTCAAGGAGATGATTCTAAATTCATAATACTGAATCAAAAGAGTTTCGTTCATTCTGAAACTTTATATTGTAATGCTTCAACTACAGCTGAGGGTAAAACTTTGAAGAAAGTAAACTTACAGGGGGATCCGGACAATTAGGCGCCGCCAACTGGCCGCCGCCGATTGGGCGCGATTACAACTGGGCGCCGTGCCAACTTGGCGCAAGGGCAACTGGGCGCCGCACAGTGGTCGAAATGCTTGAAAAGCTGGCCAAAAGTCGGAAACTTCCGGATAAGGGCGAAAATTCATGTTTAGTATTTTTGAAGTCACTAATTGCGAATTGTAATATGGATTTTCAAAATTCACAATGGAGGATCAAAAATGGCCGACCTTTTGAAGAAATATGCTTGGATCTTCGAGAAAATTAGAATACAAGTGTCTTTGAGGATGCTGATTTGATTACGAATTGTAATTCAGAAATGCAAAATTCAAAATGGCGGATCCAAAATGGTATACTTTTCTTTTGAAAAATACTTCAATTCCAATGAAAATTTGTGTACTAATGTTTTTGAGATCGCTTTTTACGAATTAAAAGTCAAAAGTGCTACATTCAAAATGGCGGGTCCAAAATGGCTGCATCTATTTTTGAAAACTACTTTGATTCTAATGAAAATTCGTATACAAGTGTTTTTGAAGTTGCTGATTACGAATTGTCATTCAGAATATCAGAATTCAGAACGGAGGATCCAAAATGGCTGGTTTAGTTATTCAAGAATTTTAGGATTCTGATGAAAACGCGTATGTAAGTACTTATACTTACCTTGAATGGTTTTTGAGATTACTGATTGCAAAAACAGAATGCAAGACAAAAAATGCTAAATTACTTATATGTATAGTTTATTTTAGAATAATAAAGCAGGGTCGTTGCCAGAAACAGAATCACTGGATGATTCAGAAGCACTCAAACATTGAATGCTCCCAAATTCACGCAAAGGTAGTAGTAGTTGCACGGCTTCGGATGACAGGCTTTTACTTTTTTTAGGTCGCAACTTCCTCGCACTCGAAATTAGTGGATCCGAGGACACCAGAAGCCAGTGGAAAACATCCTCCATGGTCTTTTCTCGAGAACATTTTCGGGAGAAACCTTCACGATATTTTTTGATGTCTTTGTTTCGAGCTTCCTGAGCATCTTCGGACAGTTGTCCAATTGGCAATACAGCCGATTCTATTACCTGTGAACCGTGGATCAATACTTTATGTACTGTTGTGGACATGCAGTACCAAGGATACATATCAACAAACAATTTCGCGGTGTCCAAACAGTACTTCTGAAATTTAGTCACGTCTAAAGCGAACCCACTTGACATGACCTGTAATACTACATGAAATCGTTCAATTATATGTTGATTCACTCCCAGTATTTGGGCAGTCACAGGTGAAGCCTCAAAAAAGCGCCGAGCTGTATTGCCATCGTTTGTGCTACCGTACCCTGGTTCTGGACGATCAATAATTAGTCCCAACTGTGTCTGGAAGCCCTTCTGAATAACTGCTTTTCGTTCTGCCACAATTTTCTTTTCCTCTGCCCCTCGAACCTGCCTTCTCTTAATGTCTAGTTTGTATCCTAAATGCAACAGGCATTCAAAAAATCGGATCCAACTGTGTAGGGTTGACAATCCCAGGTGCAAGCCCGATTCATCTACTTTTCTGTTTTTGACTGCGTCGATGTTGTTAAACTCCTTAGAAGTAGCGTTACACAAATAGCAGCGCATGGCAGATCTCGTTAAGGTCACAGCGTTGCACACCTTTCCGTCGATCATGGTAAACACCATTTTGTAATGAACAACCACCTCTTTTCCGTCAATGAGAGTGTTTAAGGGAACTAGAGACGCAATTTGGTCTTCAATGACGCGTTGTTCGTTGACTGTCGATTGAACGTCTTCGTGGAGAAATTGTAGCCTTATCGGTCTACAAAAGCGAGGAGATGAAGGCCTTGGATTCTTCCACACCACTATTTCACTCTGTGGTTTATTATCCGTGGCTAAAAGTTGCAGCGGAACGAGTGATGTTAGAAAAACATTTGCGTCCGAGCTAGTCTCATCGCTGAATTGCTGCTTATACTCGCTTTGTCCCGAGCTACCATCGCACCCCCATTTCAAGATTAACTTCAGATCCCTAACAATTTCCGGGGATAAAGTTTTAATCACCTCACTCTGTACTAGTTAAATCCTAGAGGAAGTATGATTTAAAAGCGCTTGCAGACCAACTTCTGCCCTGGTCTCGCTTATTTGAATATCCGATGGATAGCAACGGACTTTGGCTTCCAGAACTCTATCGTAGGACGGGTACAAGGGGCAGTGGTTTTCTTTCGCTGAACTTTTGATCACCGAGTACTGATGTCTCGTTAATTTTCCTTCAACGACAATTGAAAGCGCAGCATCCCCAGACATCTTAGTTACAGGTGGAGTTGTGGCTAACTTAAAAGCTTCCTTATACTTGGAAGCTCTCGTTGGGGATGATAAGGTCACGTCCCTTGCAACATCAGCAGCTTGATTGGCCCCGGATGAGCGAAGACTCATTTGAGTTGCGTAAGACAATTCTGCTATGCTAAACGTGGCACGTATGTCAGCCGTTTTTCTTCTTTTCGTTCGGTCACTAGATGCCGTAAACTCCATGGAAGGACGACCCATCTTTTTCGATTCCATAGAAGGTACACCTTGTTTAGCGGATTTTGATTTTTGCTGCTCGGTATTACTCACTGAGGCATTCTGCAACGTATGCACATACTTAAATTAAGCAAAAGATTCAATATTATTGCAATATACAGTGACATTATTTCAATGATGGATCCCGGACAGAGTATAGATGAATTTTCAAATATTTATACCTACTAATTTTTATAGGTATAGGTAAATAATATCAATTTTAAAAATCTGAACACAAAATGTGAAATTATGTCGAAACTCAAAACCAACAATATTACAATAATTGTACCAACCAAAATGCTCATTGAGGAATCAAGCCAGGTGCTGTGCTTCTTGAAGAACAATGCACATTTTCTCGAAGATGCGTTCCATGTCGACTTCAAATTGCAGAGCAGCTTCTTTACATCCATTTTTGCGTCTGTGTGAATGGCGAAAGGTATGTTTCTCGTTTCAGAAAATGCTTTTCCAAAACTTTCAGTTGCGTTTCCAAGTCGCATTTGAATTGCTCCCTAATGGTTTGGAATATTTCCTTCCGAGTACATACCAATTTTTCGTTATCAGATTCTACAATATTTTTGACGTTCAGTAACAATCGGCTCAAAAAAAACGTCAAGCGCAAGTATTCGCATGAAAACGTTTTAAAATACCATTACAAAACATCATAATCTACACATAGCACTCAAAAATAGCGCTGGATCTCTCCGGATCGAAACTTTTTCTATTATTTAAACTGAAATCTATTTGTATAATCGAATTTATTCACATGATTTTTCAACGCGAATTTTAATACATGCATCAGTACATAAACAAATTAGATATGGGATATATTTACTCTACGTACCTTTGGGTATACACTCCATCGTTTAAAACTGAAATCAGCCACTTGAGAACAAAATTACATCAACTTTTTAGGATTAATATTTGAAAGAATATACGCGTGACGCGTGCCGCCTTGACGAAAGGTAACTTTTCGCGGACGTATAATAGATAAGGGACGAGATGCAGTTCCCATTCCTTTTGCGATGCTGTAGGTATTGCAGTGTTTTCTCTGCAAGATTCCCTGGTAATAAACCGATAAGGATGAGTTTAATTTTTTCGACTTTTGTCCAACTTTTTGAGCTTTTCGATCACTGTGCGCCGGGCCAACTAGGCGCGGGGACAACTGGGCACGGGGCGAAAATACACAATAAATACCTTGAAAGGAAAATAAAGACAGCGAATAGTATTTTTATTTTACAAAAGCTGAAAATACAATACAATATGAGTAATATGACTAACACTATTGGGTAAATCAATGTACAGCATAATTATGTGCAATGGTTCTTAGAAAAGTAAGAAGTTCTGTATTCCTATATTCAGATACCAAATTTTTAATTCGACGGTCCATGTCCTTGTACTTTTTCTTCTTTTTCGGTGGTTCATTTCCCACAACCAGATGCTGATAAAAAATATCCCGAGCGTTTTGTACTTTTCGCAGATCATCAATTAATCTCCATATTGTCGGATGTTGCATTCCAAGTTCCACTTCAAGCCTACGATGTGCAGCCTCCGCATCCGATCTGCATCTACTAATACTCTTTGGTAAACACTCCAAAGAGCAGGGGGGAATAAAGGATTTCTTCTCCCGTCACCTCTACGATTCCTGCGTCCAACGTAATAATCTTCGAACCAGTCCAGAAGTGGTTGTAGGTTATCAGGAAGATCATCCGCCAGGTTCTCGATAGCTTCGTCAAGATCTTCTAGTGGAACAAAGGCTAGAGCGCCAATCATGCGCGCTTTAATGCAAAAATCGGCATTATTGTTATATTCGGAAATCAATTCCAGCTCACACATCTTCTTTCGAATGTTGTGAGTTAGATGGTAGAAACATCCCCTCACGCTGCAGTCCGGAAAATTGCTTTTGAATGCGTTAATTGCACCAATTTCGAAATCGGCCGGAAGAATGGCTCCAATTCCAGGATAATTTTAAAAAGTCTGTCGTAGGTGCTCCTCTGTTTATTTGGCAACAATGCATAAATTACGGGATGCACTGCACCTAGTTGCTTGCCCCAAATCGTGTAGATTTGACTGAATAATTGTGGGGCAGTCTTAAAAGTTCCGTCTCCATAAAAATCGCTGGCGTCCCTAAAGATAGATAAATTGCAACGCCGCCCAAAAACCAATATTCTGTTTGCGTTAGCTCCTCCATCGGCAAGTAGGAGATCTTCCTCTGTATTCCCCTCGGAATAAGTGGTGAAATGGTGTGGTATGATCAAATCTTCCAGGTTTGTGGGGTTTGATGGTGCTGTGTTCATTTGACCTCTTTTGCGCCTCACCATCTTTTTCAGAGCATCCTGATTTGGCAAAGCCGCCTGTAAGTTAACAAAAATAAAACATTATAATGTTCAATAGACATTTTAAAAAGGAATTATTTATTTTTGACATTTCAGTTGAAAACAATTACTTTATTTCTTTTGAAAGTCCAAATGTGCACTCATTTAACACTTGGGCTGTGACTTCTTGGGTGTCGGCTGCGCGTTGTTTGATCTGTGTAACAACTTCCTTGACTTTCACTATGGCCGCCCCACTGTTATGAAGATGATTGTTCAAACTTTTCACCACTTCGCCATTTTTTGTGTGGATACGAGCTTTACAGTTCTCATTTTTGTTTTCACATCTCCAAAATTTAGTAACCCCGTCAACACTAAACTTATCAAAAACGTATAAAAAACCATTATGTTGGAACTTCTCCTTTCCACGTCTTTTCCACGTTCTGACAATATAGGTTTCACCATTGCCATGATCGTAATGATTAACACAACTGATCATTGTTGTCCAGGTACTTTTATTTATACTTTCGTGTTTTGGGAAGTCCTAATGCTAATGACCAATTGACCAATGGCAAGATCGAGGAGGGCGCATAGATTCTCTCTCCCATTGCACTGGGGGAAAATTCTTGGAATTTGCCCCACGTGCTGCTAAATTCATTTGAATCATTTGGAGGTATAACAGTGCAACAAAATTTTTAACCTCCCCACTCCACTTCACCATTTAAAAAAAAAGGGCGGTTACTGCAATCACTAAAATTTTCGAATTCGAGATTTTTATCGGACTTAAAAAACACGGTACAGCCCAAGCCCCTGAACCGATTTGGCTGAAATTTTGCACATGGGGATTGTATTACACGTCGAAGAGGTGAACAAGTTTTGGATTCAAGCGGCCCACGGAAAGTGCCGTTTTGGCACCCCAATTTCGAAATTTAAAATTATTCTCTCATTTACCCATCCAAAACAAGTTTTTGAATAGTTATTTACATACTATCTGTGGTAACAATAATTTTCGCGCACTAGCGAGCAGGTTTGGAAACCGAGTGCGCAAAGCGCGCGAGGTGTCCAGTGCTCGCGTGTGCGCGAATATTGTTAACGCACAAAGTATGTATTCTACTTTTTCCAATAAAAACAAACAGAATTTCAACTCATTTGCATTGTTGGTTTAGGGTACGCGCAATTTTCATTCCTATTCAGCGCATCGGATGGAATAGCATTTTTATTTCCCATATCTATACTAGATATAACTACTTACATTGTTATTATACTTTAAACACCAAAATTCTTCCATTTTTTTCGTTTATTACCTCCATTGCTATAATAACACCAGTCGGTAGAAAATGTTTTGTCATTTCTGACGTAAAATGGCAAGCAGATTTATAGTATATTACGATATTAGGTTGGTAAGTACAGTATAACAGAATCGAGGAAAGGTTTGCAAAAACGAGTCGAAGACGAGTTTTTGCAATTTCCGAGATTATGTTAGATGTACTTAACAACCGTGTATCGTATATGATTTTTCGCACAATCGAAATTAACTTATTGAACATTTTTCGTCAGCCATTAAACAAATCCTGTTTGACAGATCGCCGAATTTTCCTAATGCTCTCGCTACCTTTGCCAGTTCAATTGTTTTACTTACCATGCCTGTGTCAGATATGCGTGCTGTTATGAATTCATAACAGCACTGTTATTTTTCGTTGCCTGGGAAACCAAACCGCGCTTGGTAAGTTGAACTTACACCTTATGTTAACTACGTCGGTAAGAGAGTTATAACATACGATTGTGCGAAAAAGTCTTTAAAACAGTAAATTATGTTAATTTCGCCAAAATTGTTAGTTTGTAAATACGGTAAGTTATATTTTATCGTTGAAACTTTCTTTTAGTGACAATCACTTTGTATGGAAAGATCGGATTAGAGAAAAAAATGCAGTGCGCAATTCACGCACTCGTGTGTGCAAAACGCACCGGTACCTGTAAATTTGATGTTCCCAGTTGTTTATAGAGTGCGTAATAACTTGATTTTTGTTAAAGTAGTGCAAAATAGTATATTACGATATTAGGTTGGTAAGTACAGTATAACAGAATCGAGGAAAGGTTTGCAAAAACGAGTCGAAGACGAGTTTTTGCAATTTCCGAGATTATGTTAGATGTACTTAACAACCGTGTATCGTATATGATTTTTCGCACTATCGAAATTAACTTACTGATCATTTTTCGTCAGCCATTAAGCAAATCCTGTTTGACAGATCGCCGAATTTTCCAAATGCTCTCGATACCTTTGCCAGTTCAATTGTTTTACTTACCATGCCTGCGTCAGATATGCGTGCTGTTATGAATTCATAACAGCACTGTTATGTTTCGTTCCCTCGGAAACCAAACCGCGCTTGGTAAGTTGAACTTACACCTTATTTTAACTATGTCGGTAAGAGAGTTATAACATACGATTGTGCCAAAATATTTATTGTCACCATCAGAAAGGTCTTCAAATTCTGGTTTTAAATTAGACAAAATTTATTCGCATTTAGTACCCTTTGGGTAGAAAAATCGAAATTTTGTAATAACACTGAAACCACACGTTATAGCGCAAATTACTTGATCGATTTGTCCGAAATTTAGTACATGGAGGTGAGATGACCCGTTGAAGAGCTGAAAGGCTTTTGGGAGCAATTGGTCCACGAGAAGTGCCATTTAGGCATATCAACTTTAAAATTTTAAACACAAGTCACGGAGATCAAAGACCCACGCATTGGGGAGGTTCCAGCCGCTTCTCTGCTGCCATTTCTAACCTCCCCAACCCCATCACAATTTAAAAAAAATGGGAGGTTACTGCAATCACTAAAATTTTCGAATTTGAGATAGCACCAGATCTTCACGTTTTGGGGTCTCAGGAACCCAAAAAAGGGGTTTTTAAAATGTGTCTGTGTGTATGTACGTACGTACGTATGTTCGTACTTTCGTACGTTCGTTTGTAATCACGGCGCCACAGCCAAAACTACTAGACCGATTTAGTTGAAATTTGGAACATAGGCATCTCGTAACCTAACTTAGATCTGAAAAGCTTTTGGAGCCAATCGTGCAACCGGAAATGCCATTTTGGCACATCAACTTTTAAATTTTAAATGCAAACCCCCATTTCTCACTTCACCATAAGAAAGACCTTCAAATTCTGCTTCTAAAAGTGTATTCATTCTTAGTGCCCTTTTGACCAAAAATTAAAAAGAAATTGATTTTTATCGGACTTTAAAATCGCGGTACAGCCCAAGCCCCTGAACCGATTTGGCTGAAATCTTGCACATGGGGATTGTATTACACGTCGAAGAGCTGAACAAATTTTGAATTCAATCGACTCACGGAAAGTGCCGTTTTGGCACACCAATTTCCAAATTTAAAATAATTTTCTCATTTGACCATTAAAAACAAGTTTTTGAAAGATTTATTGTCACTATCAGAAAGGCCTTCAAATTCTGGTTTTAAATAGGACAAAATTAATTCGCATTTAGCGCTGTTTGGTTCAAAAAAGCGAAATTTTATAATAACAGTAAAATAGTAAAAATACATTATAGCCCAAATTACTGAATCGATTTGGCTGAAATTTGGTACATGGAGATCGGGTGACCCGTTGAAGACCTGAAAGGCTTTTGAAAGCAATTGGCCCACGGGAAGTCCCATTTAAGCATATCAACTTAAAATTTTAAATAAAAAAATTGCGAAATTAGTCAAGGATTAAAAAAATTCTGTTGAATTGACTACTATCTACACAGAATACAAAGATCCACGCGATGGGGAGGTTCCAGCCGCTTCTCTGCTGCATTTTTTAAATCTAAAATTGACAGATAGCTTTGAAAGCAGAAGGATCATCCTCCAATCGGTTCGTCAATTAGAAAGATTTTGTTTCTGAATTTTATAAGTAGAGACCGGATAGTTAGGTAAATACGTACCTGGTGCCTGCCTGTTTTGGCGAAAATGCTGATTTTTGTCTTATTTTGCCTAAAATAATATATTCCGCTTCGTGACCTGTGGCAACTGACTTTAGTAACGTCAACGCATCTATAAAAGAAGTTAGAGCTGAAGTTTGCCCATCCAAAGATTTTGGAAGTATTTTATCGGCCAAGTTAAAAAATTCTAAATTCGTCGGCGGCATTTCGTCGTCTGAGTCTGTATGTTCGTCTGTTCGTCTGTGTCTGTATCTTGTTCTACAACAGTTAAGTCTATGTTGTCTATCGGCAAGTGTGGTAGTGCGTATTTTACATCGAAGATAGTGAAAGCTTGAAGAGTACGATCCCTGATGAAATCAAATTTTTCTTCTACGCAAGCTTTATGCTCTGGGGTATTGTTCTGCAAGATCCGTGAATTGATTAAAAAGTGTTATCAAATTGTTCGTTATCTCTTCGCGGACATATTGCTGTTTTGGCGGCTGTTTCTTAACTGCTCTCTTGGATGCTCTTACGATGGTCTGCTGTGATGTCTAAAAACTGTTTCTCTAAGTCAGGCCACGTAGACATTAAATTTACTAAAAAAATTCAAGTAGCAAAAAGTAATGGTGTTCCGTTCACATTGCCTCAACGAACAAAAAAAAATTTATCTCCTAAATGAAATTAAATGTTGGGTGTTTTGGTACATGTTGAATTTTAATGGAGACACTTAATTTATAAATAATTTTTGAAAGCAAGCAAATATAAAAAAAAAATTAATCAAATTAAAAACATTTCGAAATCAATTTCCTCTGGCACTGATTTAGCTGATCGGCACCTTCCTAAGTTCAACGCGCGAATTTGTTGCGACACATAAATTTATTATCGCACACATCACACAATTTTGAAATGGAAAAGTTTACTTACAGCGGTCGAAGCACTGGTAGTTTTGTAATATTGCTGACCAAAGGAATTCATGGGCCAACTACCTTTAAGGGGGACAGCAAAGGGTCTAAATTTGGGCTGTTTGGGTGGGCTGACTACGGAGGGCCTGTTTCTTCACAAATCTGATGTAAATCTTTACCAGTCTTATCAGAAAGCTGAGAATAAAGAGCACGAATACTACGTAAAACATCACTGTGAGGTCCTGTGACATCTTAACTTGGGACTCCTGAACGATGAAATTTGAGTTCACCACGCCATTCCCGTCCAACTTTTGGCTCGTACTCTCTGTTGATCCCATTGTGTCTCACTTAACCTAATAAGTCATAACTCTAAAACCACTCACTAGCCCATTAAACTAACCACCATAGGCACTATCTAGAACCTATAACTACTTAAAAAACCGGAAGTTCATGTCACGGTCGCCATGTAATGTGAGGGTTAGTTAGGTACTGGTACTGAGACACATGTTTATGGATTGATTGTATATTCAATACTAACTTATATCCTAACAATAATTATAAGCGGTGTTTCTAATTGGGGGCAACGCTGAGTGTGCAGTATTGCACACCACAATGGTAACAGCGCGTCGTGGCTGCAACGAGTCCCTCCCGGTACCAACTACCAGAGGACCAAAGCCCACACCGAGGCACAGCAGCAGGTCGCGTTGCATCACTGTTCTGTCGGTTGTGATGCAAGATCTCCTTTTAAATTTCGTTTGTTCTTTAAAACCAAAAATACATCATCACGGCTCTTTAACTGTACCTTTATGGGGGCCGCCTTTTGGCCTCCAGTTTTGCCGATGCGAAGAGCTGTGATCGAATCTGTACTTATTCCTGGGGCAATTTTGGTCAACAACTTTTTTACTTGCTCTGAATCGGATGGGGGGCTGATCACTAGTGGAATTAGTTGTACATCCGGCTTGGAATTAATTCCGGAATTATGGAATTATTACGGAATTATTCGGGAATTAATGGAATTAGTTGGAATTAGCCGGAATTAGTTGGAATTAGTTGGAATTAGCTGGAATTAGTTGGAATTAGTTGGAATTAGCTGGAATTATTTGGAATTAACTGGAATTATTATGGAATTATTTGAAATTGATATGGAATTAATAAGGAATTATTTGGAATTGATAAGTACATCATTTAAAAGGAATTAAAGGAATTAGTTGGAATTAGCTGGAATTAGTTGGAATTGGTTGGAATTAATGGAACTAAATCGGAATTAGTGGAATTAGAATGGAATTAATGGAATTAGAATGGAGTTAATGGAATTAATGGAATTAGAATGGAATTAATGGAATTAGAATGGAATTAAAGGAATTAGTTGGAATTAGCTGGAATTAGTTGGAATTAGGTGGAATTATCTGGAATTAGTTGGAATTAAGTGGAATTATTTGGAATTGATAAGTATATCACTTAAAAGGAATTAAAGGAATTAGCTGGAATTAGTTGGAATTATTTGGAATTAATATGGAATTGTTTGGAATTAATGGAACTAAATCGGAATTAGTGGAATTAGAATGGAATTAATGGAATTAGAATGGAATTAATGGAATTAGAATAGAATTAATGGAATTAGAATGGAATTAATGGAATTAGAATGGAATTAGAATGGAATTAATGGAATTAGAATGGAATTAGAATGGAATTAATGGAATTAAACTGGAATTATTGGAATTAATTCCCGATTGGCATTAATTGTACACAATTTTTTTGAGTGATCAGCCCCCCAGAATCGGAGGCGCGGCGTACTTCTGCTTCAGCAGCTGGAATTTCTGGTATATTATGCAATATAATGTTCTTCTCGCGCTTTTGCCGTTCAGATGTTTCGACGATAATCTTCTCCATTATGCCCTCCTCAAAAGTTTTGTCGCATTTCAGATGAGCGATTTCCTGTTGCAGTGATGTGACAACAGTAGATAAGCTGTGCCGATCCTGTATCAAAGATGGCGGATTTCAGTAGTTCTCATATTACAATGCTCATGTAGCCTTGACCTTGAAGAGGCTATGCCGATCCTAGATCACTTCACCCCAGCTGCTTGGGTTTGTATAGAATTACACGTAGGTTCTCAAGTTACAGCGACAGTGACCTTGGTGTTTTTTTAATATCTTAGCATGAGTCAGTAACATTGTATTTTTCGTTGAGCAAGGGAAATAAGACGTATTCAGTTTTTAAAGAATTTATTTCATTTACTTACATATAGCTAATTCTTCATAATAAGTAATAGATATTCTAACTAATTTACTACTAAACAATACAATACAAATTCTATGTTAATTATGTAAGGTCTTTCTTGTTTATCCAGCTATTATTTTTATCACTTAAACCTAACCACTTCACAAACATTTTATTTCCACTTTTCTTTAATATTTTTTCTACCAAAAACACATCAGGATATTTGACTTTTTGAAGTTCCAGCTCATAGAAGCCACCTTTGATTTCCTCATTATTGCCATCTTTCAACTTGTACGTTGTAGGATTTGTTAGCTTTACTTCGTACACAGTAAAAATTTCGTTGGACCAATTGGGAGTGTAACCCTTTTGAAATGCTTCTCTAAATTTGCTTATTCTTACTTTGTCCCCTACTTTAAATTTAGGCAATATTTCAGCCATTTTAATATGACCGTAAACGGTGTTGAGTAGAGCTTTTTCGTTCTTTTTATTGACACTAATTGGTTTAAGTCTTGTAGTTTGATGGGTTGTATTGTTATATTTTTCGACGATATCCGGTAACAACTGAAGCCATTTGTATGAACCCTGAAGACTAAATTGGCGCCACATCAGATTTTTTAATGTTCTGATAACTCTTTCAACGATAGATGCCTTCTTCGTGCTGAAAGTACTATAATGATTGATGTTGTGTTCGTCCATTAATGCCTTAAATTCCTTGTTGTGAAACTCCTTACCCATGTCGGATTGTATGTTTTTCGGTGTTTGCTTGACGCCGCCCAAAATTCTCGCAAGTGCATTAGTAACACTTTTCCCTGATTTGTCTTTCAACGCTGATGCCCATACATACTTAGAGAAGCAGTTGATTACAACAAGTATGTATTTGTACCCTTTGTTTTCTTTAGCATATGGTATCATTTCTGCCAAGTCAATTTGCAACAGATCATCTAAACCTCTAATGACGACATGTCGTCTAGGGAAATTTACTCTGGCAGGTTTGTGTAATTCATTCACAAGATCTTCCCTTATGCTAGATATATTTTTTTTGCCGACACTACTCCTCGATACTTTGCTTCTCATATTTATTTATGTAATGAAAGATTCACAATCGTTTAGTCAATAAAAAGGAATTTCCAGCAATATTTCAATGTACATTTCACCGGATGTTGCTTCAGGGTTAATAGTTTGAAACGTAAGTTTGTCTCCAAGGATTAACTCTTGATTACTTCGAAATGAAAGTTTATCTCCAAGGGTTAACTCTAGATTAAGTAACTCGTCTACATGATAATCCTTTCCGTTGATATTTGTGATTACATTCTCAGGAAATGCCAACACGTTCCTTATTATGGCAGATCTGTGTAGAACCGTGTGACATTCTTTTATGTTATGTAGCAGATATTTCTTATCATCTCCCAATAATTTGTTGGAATAGAATGTTAATATCGTGGTATAAGATAATTTACTGATTCTATATTCAACAGCAGCCAATATCTGTTCCCTTAAGTGGGCAATAGTATCATCGGGTATCCCTTGTTGGTTAATGTGCCTTCCAAATTTGTCCATCGTCATAATTACTTTATTACTTGAGCTTCACGCAACTCTTCAATTATAGAATTTATCTCGTTTGTGTGACCCGTATGCCCCGCTGACTGAGATGCAACTAAAAGTTTGAGACGATCTACAAGTTCATTTGGATCATCCCAATGTACATAGTCAATCATGTTATTCGATACTTCCATTAACATTCCAGTTCCCAACATCGCTTTTCGGGACCTTATACGGGGAGGTTTTCGAGGTGTGCTATACATACCGCTTCGGTTTACAGTTAGTTCCTGTAATATCTCCCTATACTTTTTGGATGGATTACCAGCTACTTGATTTGTGCTCTGATACCCACGTCGGTTAGCATTTGTACGTTGTACAACATCTTGATAGTTTTTTTTGTCCGCTTTTGTATAACCGCTAGGTTCTACCTTAAACATTAATTCGTAGAGCCCTGGTGTACCTTCATAAACCAGTCCCTTAATGACAAAATTTTTGCCATCGAGTTCAACGGCAGAATCTCCTATCTTCAATCGATTGGTTTCCGTGTCAAATCGAACACCATATCGAAAATCAAAATCATTTTCGGTATCACGAAACATAGCATGAATATACTGTCTTGGTAATGGATCCAGGGCATTTAAAAAATGAGCCATTTCATCTGAATCGGCAAAGGAGTGGATATACTCTTTCGCGTCTTGTACCATATTTTCAATTTCTGCATCGCTACCATTAAATTCATTGTCGTCATTTTGATTTGCAACGCTTAGGTTTGGATCGTATTCGGCAATTAGGGGCGTATTCAGAAATGAAGGACCGGCCTGCTCATCCTTCGCCTTTGCTGAGTTGTGTTCTTTAATTTTTTTTATTGGTGATGACGTTAAAATATTTGCTGATGAATTCCCAATAGGTTCAGTTTTAATCGCTTTTGGATCCTCTAATTTGGTCGCAATAGTCTGTAATCGTTTTGTTATGGGAGCAAACGACTCTTCTTTAAATATCTCCCCCCTTTTGAGGGCATTCAGTTTCTCTTTTACCAGTTTCCTCTTAACTATTAACTTTTTCTTCAACTCAATCTGTTCTTTATCCATAATTTTGCAAGTTATACACTCCTAAAAAGACAGAGACAGACTGAACAGCAACAGCTAATAAACAGCTCATATACAGCTCAAAAACAGTTCTGAACAGCTAAATAACAGGTTAATCAGCTATAAATCAGGTGTAAACAGCCAGGAGAACAGATCTGTTATGGCTCAACCTGTTTTAGTTGAAATTACATATAAACTTGTCAAGTCCTTGTCTGTAGCGTCCATTTTCTATATCAAAATCTTTAATTATAGTCAGGAAACCATATTGATCTTTCCAACACAAGGAACACATTTTTTTAACATCAATATACTCTATGTCAGTGTTTATGTGATCATTGTAAATGTGTCTTAAATTTAAGTCGTCTTGTTTGAAAATTAGTAACATATTGGCGTTATCACGAATCAAATGTTTTGGTATGTGACTATACGTTTGGCACAAATAAAAACAATCGATCCCTTTGTGACGTCCCATGGAGAAGTATTCACGTATTGGGCTTTGTTTTTCACAGGCCACATCGTCAAATATAAAAACTGAATTTTTCTTTGCATCACTTGGGTGGAGAATATTATCAGCGTCATTAAATGTATAGTAACCGACACCTTTTATTGGTTGCAGCAAATTTTCCAAATATTGATATTTAGGTTGGTATAGAGATTTTGAATACACGTAAACATTTTCAAATTTTAATCCATTTGGATGCTCTAGTAATGAGATCATCACATTAGTTTTACCACAGTTGGAGGGTCCAACGACTAAACAGCGAATAGATGGGGGAAGTAATTCTCCATGCTTCTTGAAAGCTGATGATTCGTTATTCGCATAATCGTTGTTGGCAATGGGTAGGGAAAGTTCTTGCTTTAATATTCGCATGTTTAGCGAAACTAAAATGAATTTCGAACCATGGGTCTTATATAGGTACCTATAAATAGCCCATGGGAAGTCGAACAGTGTCATTGTCTGTTTGCTTTTCATGCAGGAAGCTAGTGTTTCACATTATACTTAAATGCTTAAACCGAAGGTGGAGAGAAAGAGATTGAAAAAAACTGGTTCTGGTGTGTTAAATACTATTATTAATCGTCTACCATTTGAACTTCATTTACCAGGATACAATTTTTGTGGACCTGGTACAAAACTCGCAAAGAGAATAGCTAGAGGTGACAGAGGAATCAATAAGCTTGACGAAGCCTGCAAGGAGCACGATATAGCATACGATAGGGAAAAGGACATAAACAAGCGTCATCTAGCTGATCAGGTGCTAGCTGGAAAGGCATCCGAACGTATACGTTCGCCTGACGCCTCGATAGGAGAGAAGGCTGCTGCACTCGGTGTAACGGCAGCGATGAAAACAAAGTTAAAACTTGGTATGGGGTGCAAAATGCGTAAGGCCAACAAGAAGGTCAAGGGGAAAGGTAAAAAGAAAAACAAGAATGGAAAAGTAAAAAAAGGGGGAGCGTTAAACTTTGGAGGTATTACAAGACATGCGAGACAAGCTCTTAGACATTCCAAAGCAACAAATGTAACTGGTGCGATAAGGGTGGCTATAAATGCAGTGAAAAAGTTGAAGGGAAAGAAAGCTGTTAAACCTGCTCGAGTAATACCAATTCCAAAAACAGGTGGAATTCTACCACTGATTCCAATCTTTGCCGGCCTAAGTGCTCTTGGAGCTTTGACTGGAGGAGCAGCAGGTGTAGCGAAAGCTGTAATGGATGCTAAATCAGCCAAGCAAAAACTAGAAGAAGACCATCGTCATAATAGGGCTATGGAAGAAGTTGCGATGGGAAAGGGATTATTTATGAGACCCTATAAACAGGGATGTGGCCTGTTTTTTACCCTAAAAAAGTCTCGAAAGCGCTCCCGATAAAGCTCCCTCAACGACCCCTCACAAATATTGATTTATTAAAGTTCGTTAAACGTTTGCATATTTTAAATTTTCGTGGTGTGTTTATGCGAGACAGTCTCCCTAAAAAGGTGCGAAATGAAGAGAGTGGGATTATAAATTTAGATAGTGAGACAGGTCCGGGCTCTCACTGGACAGCATATAAAAAGTCTGGAAATAGAGCCATCTATTTTGACAGTTTCGGTAACCTTAGGCCACCCAAAGAAGTTGTTAAGTATTTGAACGGAAATTCTGGTTGCAAGATTTTTTACAACCATGAACGATTGCAGTCGTTTGACACGACTGTCTGTGGTCATCTGTGCCTAAATTTTTTGTATAATTTACATAAATTATAATTCCCTGGTTTATAGCAATTCAGTCCTTTGATCAGTAAAGACATGTCTTTCACTTTTACGTTTTCTGGTGGCGACTCCGTTCTAACCAGCAGATTTTACCCACCCATTGACTTGGAAGACAGTAGTGATATCTCTCGAAATGCAACTAGTGATTACGGAATTGGTCTGATAGCTTTCGATACATACAACTCCATCCCTAATATAGAGGAAAATGTAAACAATAAGTTTTATTATGGATCAGATGGTAGCTATATAGAGATTCCTGAAGGTACATACGAAGTTGCAGCGGTCAACAAATACATCCAAGATGTATTTGATCAACAGAACCGAAATTTTTTTCAATCGCGTGAAAATGCTGAAAGTGTCCTTGAAAGCAATAAAAATATATCAACTGGTGGGGGACATGTCAATCATGTAAGACCATACAAGTATAACCGGCCGCTTTATATCTCTATAAAAGTAAATAATAATACTTTAAAATGTACAATAAAATGTGATGAAGATATAGATTTCACGCCCAAAGATTCTATAGGCTCATGGTTGGGATTTAAACCTCGAATGCTCAAAAGGGGGATTGTGCATGAATCAGACGATGCCGTGGATATATTCAAAGTTAATGCTATTTGCATCGAATGTAGTATAGTAAAGGGATCCTATATAAACGACAAATCAGTTCATATACTTCACCAGTTTTTCCCGAAGGTACCAGCAGGATATAAGATCATTGAGATTCCTACAAATGTTATGTATCTACCAATCAACACGCAGTTGATAAGCGAGATTGTTATAAAAGTCACTGACCAAGACGGAAATTTAGTTAATTTCAGGGGTGAGACAGTAACAGTAAGACTGCATTTAAAGAGATTCGGAGCTAGTTCTGGAAATGGTAATTAGATACAATCAACACTTCCCAAGGAGCTATCCTGGTATGGAGAACGTTTCCAAAAGCAACACGTCTATAAAGCAATTGAAGAAGTTAACAACAGAGAATGTAAGGTTTCTTCAGGCCCTCGGCTTCAAAGTTACTTCCAAATCAAACATCCAATAAGTAATGTGTCCTCAACAGTTCAGATTCTATGACACCATATTAGGATATACAAGAAAATGTAGTGGGGGGGAAGTTATGATTAGTCATATGTAATATGTAATCTGTATAATGAGAAAATCAATAAATGTCTGTAAAGCTACATTAAGTCTTTCATTCTCAAGTCATTGTTCGAGGCACCCACATCTTGTTTTGTTAAAGAAGAGAGCAAGATAGTGAGAGAGAATGGAAATTTTAAACGTTGGTGATAAAGCATTCTTCGATAATTCGATTGTGTATGCCGAGAAACACACCCACCAACCCTATGCATCGACCTCACTAAATAATAATGATGAGATTCGTATTCCGATTCAACAACAAGATGTTTATACGTTACCAAGCGAGAGTTCTTTATATATAGAAGGTAAACTTGTGAAAAATGACGGAACTGCACCAAAAAATGTAGAATTTATCAATTTTGGCATATTGTCCCTTTTTGATCAAATACGTTATGAAATAGGGGGCTATATTATTGACAGTGTGCGAAATCCAGGTCTAACAGCTATAATGAAAGCATATGCATCCTTTAGCGAAATGGACAGTATACGTCTACAAAACGCTGGTTGGTTTCCAGTTGGTGATGAAAACTCAACGGCTGATGAAAATGGAAATTTTAACGTACTAATTAATCTTTCAACGGTTTTGGGCTTTTGTGAAGACTTTAAAAAAGTCATCTTAAATGTTCGCCAAGAATTAGTATTGGTGCGAAGCAGCACAGACCTTAACGCAGTTGTTGAAACCAAGGAAGGTGAGGAGCAGGAGATTGTGAAAGTTGTTTTAAATAAAGTTCACTGGAAAGTACCCCACATATCTGTAGCAGATGCAGAAAAGATTAAATTAGTTGATTACGTCGCTAGAAATCAGGAATTAGAACTTCCGTTTAGGAGCTGGGAACTTCATGAATATCCGCTCTTGCAGCAAACGCAACGGCATACATGGAACATCAAGACCGCAACGCAGTTGGAAAAACCTAGATTTATAATAGTGGGATTTCAAACGGACCGTAAAAATATTTTACACCAGGATTACAGCAAATTTGATCATTGCAATTTAACCAACATGAAACTCTATCTTAATTCTGAAGTATATCCCTATGACAATATGCATTTAAATTTTAATACTAATCAATTTGCTGTTTTGTATGAAATTATGCAAATTTTCAAAAGATGTATTACGAAAAAGAAAATCACCCATTATTAACTCCATATGATTTTAAAGAAAATGCACCCTTGATTGTAATTGATTGTTCAAGGCAAAATGAGGCATTAAAATCGGGCTCTGTAGAAATAAGATTGGAATTTGAGACTGGTAAAGCTGTACCAGCCAAGACAGCTTGCTACTGTCTAATACTTCATGATAGATTAGTTAGATATAATCCATTGACAAGTGCAGTAAGAATTTTGTAATTTGAATTTATCATAGAATTAGTTTTAATGTTAGGTACTGATATTTACTACTTATTTGTCTTAGTATTATGTTACAGTTTCTTAGCTCAATAAAACAATACTACTTATCAAAATACTTTTATTTATTTATTACAATACAGATAGAAGGGTTAGAGAAACCATTTACTTGATTAAACTAAGTAATACATCGAGAGTACTTTTATAGTCTTCCAGTTGCGTGGATGGCCATTTTCCACAACAGGGTCCCGATGTCCACCCCAGTACTTCGCCAGGATTTTCTTGACCTTTCGCAACGTTCTTCTTTATCCAATTTAATATTCTGTCATGTTGAGTATTTCGAGCAGGATCAAACCGATATATCAAACCCCTTTCACCCAATATAATTATAATATTTCTCAAAATATTGGGGCTTGCGTAGTAGGCAGCTTTGCACATCACCACATCAACCAGAAACATAAGGTTTTTATAGTTTTTTAGGATATTTTCCACATTGAATTTCGATTTTATTTCATCCCAGGAGGAAACATCTTGCATCCCCGTCAACAATTTATACATGCAATGCTTATATGAGAAGTCCATCCAAGGATTAACAGACAAAAATACCGGGTCCAACTGGTTAATGGTAATATCTTGAAGTTCTCGTTGTAAGCATTGGTTATGTACGTGTTTCACAAATTTATCCACTTGAATTTTCTTGTCAATTAAAATCCTGAATATATTTATATCGGTATCAAGATGGTTCATTACCGCCCAACCAAACGCATCATCCGGCACAACTGTACCATTTAGAATCTGATTCAATAAATACATCTGCCCCGCAATCGATCGATCTGTTATGCAACGTTTAATATACCGTTGTTTAACTTCACTCGCAACACAAAACAAGTCAAAATTCAAGCTACTGATTAATGAGCTAGCCATGGTTATTCGTATGAAATAAATAAACTAAAGCAATAGAGTTCTCCCGACTGTTTATATACATTTTCACATTAATAGAGGGGATCACACATGCAACGTGTGCGTTTTATTGAACTCTGTATTCTCATATGGTCAGCATTTTCATTAGGTTTGCTGACTCAGGTATCCCCAGGGTCTTGTATCAGTGCACCCGAAAGTCAACATCCTTTTGTCATCACATGCATTTAAGACAACCTTATTTTGTCGAATGGTGTAGACCAAATGTTTTTTCGATCTTATAAGGTTTTGTGGACGAGTCAGACTCTTCGTGTTTCTCTCAAAAGTGTAACTAAATAATGTCTTTTTATAATCTTTAATGGTTATTTTTTTAATGCTGGCCTTAGTGCAACCTTTACATTTTTTAACTTCCTTGTCTTTTTCTCGTTGTACTGCATTCGCATACATTTTGGAACGTAGGCCTGCATATTCCAACATAATTTTGCCCTTGTTTTCGTCTTTCATGAGACCTGGAACTTTTTTGTTTTTAAGCGGTATTTGATAGATATTATTGGGCTCATAATCTGACGTATCAAATCTATGAATATCGGATTTTATATGCTGATAAATGTTTATTCCAAAAAAAGCGTATGTTAAAGAGTCAGTGTCGCTATACATCAACTTGGCTTTATCTCCAAATTTCTTCAAAATGTAGTCATAGTGGAATTCATACAAAAATATTTTCGATATGTCTAGTATAGCAAATCCTACGTAAATTGGCTTGCTCAAAAATATCTCAAGGCGGTTCATTTCGATTGCAGCCGTATTTTCATCAAATATCATGCAGCTATGAAAATTTGGTTTGGAAATATAAGATTCGGCACCATATCGTCCTCCCCATTTCGTAACTAGGTGAATGTCTTTATATTTTCTAACGTTCTCCATACATTTCCCGAAAACCGAGTTAATCATTAGTTTGTAAAAATTTTTATCGAATTCATTTGTGGCCTGCTGTCGCTTGTCCGTGTTTAGATCAATATATTTTTTAAGCCAAGGGGACTGTCTAAATTTTAAAACCTTGTTTATTTTTATTAACTTAAGACCATGTTTCAAATAAAATTTTAGGTTTCTGTAATGCACGATATAATTATATTTGGGGAAGAGCGTCAGCAACAGTTTCTTGCACTTGCTCTTAGAAGTGGGTATAGGGGGTAACATATGTTCTGGTGCAAACGGTAGATCGCTATGGGTTTCATGGAGGTTCACAGGGTATTCAAGATCACAATCAAAAATGTAGCCAAAGTCTGACTGATCAGATATTTTCATTATATCCAACGTTTTTAATTCTTTTTCGTTGGGTTCCAAAAATTTAAATTCTCCATAGGGCAAATATTCAGACATAGCTGCACCATATAAATTGTTTATATCGAAATACATTAAGTAGACGTCTTCTTGAGTCGGGTCATAATTTTCCTCCATGTAAACATTATTAGCCTTAGCATACCTATTTGAACACTGGGATATGCCGCCACGTATTCCTCTTTCCACAAATAGAACCTGGTCAATATCCGTCATCAATTCAAGTTTGATTTCCGTAGTTTTCAGCATTGCATCAAACGCTAATCCCGGTGCAGTATAGTAATGTAGAGGGTCCAGTTTGTACGTATGCATGCATGTATCACGGAAATTCTCGAATATGTCAGTCAAAAGGAGGACATCGCACTTTAAATATAGATCAGCATATTCCCCCAGGGATTTAATATTAAAGATGTTCCAAACCTTTATTGCATGTTCGTATTCCTCTTTATCTATATGTGAATCTGATAATTTACTGTAGAAACATTCTTTTGGGGGCAAGTTCGGCTCCAAAAGTTTATCAAAGGAATCGACATAGTCGTATGGAAAAACGCCTTTACGAGTCAACAAATCGAATTCAATTGAACTGTTACAGAATTTCTTCGTAACAGTCTTTTTATCTTTACTTAAATACGAAGACAATTTATCAAGACTATCACTCATAAACCTAAACGAATCTATAAATCTAAACTTAACTAAAGTGTTATCTACTGTTTTAGTAAACGAAATATATTTCTCCTTGTTAAGAGGAAGGAGTTTTACTGCACCAGGAAACCCATGAGCAACTTGTTTAATAATAAAATGGGAATCATAACCACTTAAGTTATGAAATGCAACACAAACTGTGTGACTGTCCTTGTAATTAATGTTACAGCTTTGATGTGCCATACCGCGGAATTTTGAGGTTAAATGACAATGGTCGCGCACTCTAATTTGGCCGGGTTCAAATGGTTTCCTGCAAATGTGACAAGTCATTGAATTCTCCCCAAATTTTTCCTCATCCGAATCATGTTCCATCGGCTTAATATCCTTCAGTGTACAATCTACCATTAGAGCAATCTCATGGAGCTTTTTTATAAACCACTCAACACAATCTCTACCCCTATACAGTTGAAAATCAGAGAGTGAGTCATCAAATGAACACTTTAAATAAAAGGCAATACTAAATGGGATGTGTTTTTGAAACTTCACAGTCTTGGCGCTTTCATCTGATGGTTCACAAGGTTCCAAAATACTTTCAATGTCAGCATAAATTGCAAAAGGTGCCCGCTCAGAGTTTTTGAAATTTTTAAATTGTACAAACTTTTCACCCTCATCAGGCAATTTTAAGCAACATTTATTTAATGTCCCACATTGGACCATATGTCTATTAAGATAATTTTGAGAGCTAAAGCTATTTAAGCATCGAAAACAAATAAAAGTTTTATGACCATGTGAAGACAACTGCTTAGAAAATAATCCAGACATATTTTTTATCCATGCAAAATGTCGTATGTGATTATAATTGTGTTCACTGGGATTCAACATTTCTTTATCCACCATCAGGTCCTCACGCCTTTTTATCGTGTTTGAAACAAGCAACAAATTAATCGCTTCTCTTTTACTCTGCAAGTTCTTGCTCAAAATAAATGGTAAAATTTTCTTGCCCTGAATGTAATAAACGTTGATTGAAAGGTGGTTCATTTTTTCAAATCTACTTATATCTCTTAACTTTATTGGAAATTCTATACCCTCATATTTTAATACCTGTTTAAAATGCGGATAACTGGAGGTTCTATTTGAATTTAATTTAGCAGGAAACAATGCAGATGTCACGGCCCACAAGAAACAATACTCATCATTATTTTTAACATTCACGACTGCTTTTTTGGATTGAATAAATGGTGGTAAATTTATAAACGTAGAAACACCACCTTTAATGGGTGAATGTTTATTAATATGCACTTTCAAATGTAAAATTTCTTGAAGGGCCCAGCCTGAGTCCTTCTCACTGAACTCCTGCAATTTTGTGATCAATTTATCAATCACATGTTCCTTATACCAATGCCTCAAATTGGTGCAGACATCGACAATACTGTTTTTCGTTGGGAACGTTTTCATGTCAATTTCCCCTGTTTGAGGTTTAATAAAGTTACCCACCAAAACTACATTTATTTTAAGCATTGAAGAATTTACAAGGTTAACAATCTTTCGTTTAAGACAATCAAATGCTTTTTTTAGAAACTCATGTGGATCTTTTATTTTTAAGTTGGTGATTACGCCTGTTTTTAACCTACTATCAAAACATGATTCTACATTGTGCCAAACTAAGTTTCGACTAGCACATTTTTGTGAAATATTTCCACCTCCAATCTTGTTCTGCTTTCGTTTAAGGTTCTTTAATTTAGTCAAATAAGTTTCAAGAACAGCTAAGTTACTTTCCAAGCTAATGGGATTTTCAAAATTGTCTTCCTTATAAATCTTATCTTTAATTGCTTTTTTCACCAAACTGATGTGAGTTTTGGTTATGCGAATGTATGCAGTAATTTCCTCAGGGGTTTTTAGTAATTTAAAAGACTTATGAAATAATTTAATGGCCTGAGAACTTATGGAAGAAATATTATCAGCAGCCATTTTTCAAGAATTTAGATGTAATATGACACACTTAACAACACCGCACGACTCATGTTCCGTTCACTGGATGCCTGCTTATATGCAAGACGGCTGCTTTCTATCCTTTTCCAACTCATTACATTGCTGATAAAAGGGACTCTTTGAGGAATGTTGAATAAAAAAATAACGTCCAACATTTTACAATAATTATTTATTTGATGCTTATTTATCCATTATTTGATTTAAAAACACCCTTCTTTCATATCGCCATTTCTTTCTTTGGTTTTTGGAAAGGCCAGGTGGTGGCCTCATGAAGAGAAGTGTGTTGGTTTGCGGTGTATATGTCCCTGCATCGTCCTCATCCCAGTTCTCCCCCTGGTTAGAAACATGGGGCAGGTCGGGTAGCTTTGCTGATGCTTCTTGAGTATCGTTATTATCCCAGTTTTCTTCGGTGTTCCTAACCTGGGGGAGATCTGGAATCGGGCATTTGCCCACCTCCCTCTTTCTAGTGGGGCATACGTAGAAATGCTTCCCAACGCGGTTTTCCAATACACTGTGTCTTTTATCGAAAGGGCAAGGCACCAATTCTGTAAAAAACATTTTGATGTTTAAAACAATAACAATTATGACTGTTGGTTACACTTACCACTGTTTGCCATTTCAATCTTTTGGAGTTGCTCAATGGGACTTCAGATGAAACTATGACAGCGAAATAAATACAACAGGTTTATATAGTCAACTCTGGAAGGTAAACTGCTGACTTTAAGGAACTGAAACTTGATATTTCGCTGTCCTAAGCACATCTTGTCGACATGTTGGTATACGTTTCAAACAGACTCAGCAATTTTGTTTTTCCAACAAACGCGTGATATAGATTTACTAATTGACGATTTTTAAAAAACTATAACTTTACCAGTTTTTGACATAGGAGATCGAAATTTGGTAATGTGTTATGGGTGTGGTCGATCATCATGGGGGTTGAATTGAGCAGCAATCCGATGCATGGTACCGGAGTTGTGGACGTGGTTGTGAACTTTGAAGCGCTTGATTAGGGGTAGAAATAGAAGAGTCGTAGGCCACTATTTTTCTGCGTCCGATGGTATGAAACTTATACCCCTAAGTTTTCAGCAAACGTAAATTTTCAAAGAATTAAAAATACGTTCGATTATGTTCAAGTGCAAATATCTCGAAAGCGTTTCATCTGATGAAATTTTGTTCTATGACAAAAGGGGTGCAGAAGTAAATGTTTAACTCGATGGAGGACTCCAAATCGCTATTCCGAAATAAATTGATAAGGGATGAAAAGAAAATGAAATGGCCTTATAGTTTTTTATAGGTCTCACCGAGACCTTTCGTTTGATACCCAACACGATGGGGTTTCAATGATTTTTCAAAAACCACCCCCAACCTATTTTTTCCCAATAGGAGGTTGAAATTCGGTGCGAAGGTATGAGGGCCATTGGATACTCTAATGGTAAGATTTGTTATGGGTCGCTATTAAAACAAACAAAGTTATTGCCTCAGGAATAGTGTTGAAAGGGGTTGAGCGGGGGTGGAGAATGCAAAATCGCTACTTATAATTTTGCTGCATTCAGCTGAGGAAAAATCATTTGCTAATTATGTAGTTAAAGGATCCGAAAAGAGGGGGTTGAAAAATTTTCCGCCACTCCAAAATCTGCGGTTAAGCTTTTCAAGACATTTCCTTTCGAGGGGCACATATGAAAATCTTTGATTTTGACCTTTCGGACTTATATATAGATATATATAGGCAACCAGGGGTGAACCATTTATGGTATGTATTCAAACATGTAATTTTTTAGTATACTTCCCGTGCTCATAGTTTTCCTTAATTTAAATATCTCAACCAACAAGGGTCAAATTACGCCAAAATGCAACCCCTAATAATATTACAGGCGCCATGTTACCTCAACTCATATCAGATTAATTACGTGAGTAATGGGTTTCATATTACACTGGAAAGTGTTGGATTACGGGTGTCATGTTTTCAATGCGTTCAATCACTCAAAATTATTTAGAATACAAAGATCATTCCCTTTTCTATTAATTTCAAATATATTAGACATTAAGTATGTGCAGGTTGTTGTCCTCAGAAAAGTTTACATTCTCATGTATTTTGCAGTTTCTTGTTTCATCTTACATACCTTAGTTCTTTTAATTGCTTTGCAAGCAAACTATTTCTGTGCGAAAACACATTTTCCCAATTTCGCACTTTATAGAGGTACCTATACAGCTTAGTTTGCAAAATATGTTATTATAAAATGAAGTGGTGGGAATTATTGTCAGTCTAAAAAATTCCGTCGTGAAGACAATTAGCTTCGTTTGTTTATCAGTGTGTTTGTGCTTTTGTTATTTCAAACATGAAAAATTTGGTTGCTACTAATAAGCTCTCCCTGGAGAAGAACTCAGAGAAGCCGTCTCTACCAATCCTGGATCAATTGGACGCTGTATTGAGTGGTTTTTCAACATCGATAGGGGCTGCTGTGAATCAGGCCTGCGTTACCTCGCAACCTGGCCCCAGTGGAGTTCAGCAGCAACAGACTGTACCCCCAAAAAGGCATGCTTCTGATCAAGCTTATGTAAGAATAGATCTTACAAAATCATTATCACCTAAGTAAGTACATATTTATTGGGATTTTTAACAATAAATAATTGTCGACATATCTCTCAAACATTTCTTTTATTTTGGATGAATTACAGACATTCAAATTCTTCATCAAGAGTTTCACGTTCATCAAAGGGGGTGTCCAAGCGCCAGAATACGAACAGGTAAAAATTTTTAATAGTTATTTTGGGGTAGAACAATCTAATTCGGTATATTTCAGAAAAGGAAAAGACCTTGCAGTGCTCATGAAATATCAGCAGCAACAACCCCCGCAGCATAAGGGTCAACAACTGCAGCAGCACCAGTCATTTCAGGCACCTCAGCTGCAACTAATCCAGCAGCAACCACCGCTTCAGACTCAACAGCCGCAACATCTTCAAGCACCCCAGCAGCAGGAGCAACAGCTTCAGGCCCCCCAGCATCACCAGGTGCCCCAGCAAGAGCTACCGGTTCAGGTTCCCCAGCAGCAGCAGCAGCAGCTGCAGGTTCAGGTTCCACAACAGCAGCAACAGCTGCAGGTTCAGGTTCCCCAACAGCAGCAACAGCTGCAGGTTCAGGTTCCTCAGCAGCCGCAGCAGCTGCAGGTTCAGGCTCCCCAGCAGAATCTTCAGGCTCCCCAACAGCAGCAGCTTTTAGCGCCCCAAGAACAACAGCTGCTTCCACTTCAGCAACAACAGCAGCGCAATATGGAGCAAATGCAAGAAGAACAGGAGCAACTTTATATTAACGTTACTCCAGCAATGAGTCCCATCCTTCGGGAATTTCCAAGACAGCATCAGCAGCTGCAACGGTTCCTGGTGCCTCAACAGCAACCGCTTCTGATGCAGCAGCAGCCAGAAATGCAGCAACCATTTTACGTTGCCAGCCCTCCTCCGCCAATGACACCCATCATTCAGCAAGCTCAACGACAGCGACAGCATCGCCAAGAACAAGACTATCAGCAAATTGTGTTACCCCCCCTAGAAAGCCTGACCGCTGGGGTGGTAACACGTGTCCAAGGAGCTCTACGGGAGCAGAGACCGAGGCTGCAAAGACTAGTGGATAGGCTCTGGGCGGAATACAATCGTTTTAACGATGAGCTAAACAGCTTGGACCGCTTCTTGGCCTACTTACCAGAGAATTAGAATAGTTACATATTTTGTATTTTAGAACAAAATAAATAGTTATTACATTTTTGAAATAATTTTTAAATGACCTATCAATAGCCACTTGTGTCCATCACGACTTTCTAGTCTCCTATTTGGATAACCTGCAATATAGTACCTACTTTTAAAAACCCTTACCTGAACAATATTTTCGCAGCTTATTGATCAAGATTGGCTCTAAAATCTTAGAAATGTTCAAAATTCTTCGCTCAAAGCGACTTCTATCTAAAGCCATTTTCATCCAATGTGATTTTCGAGCCACAAGATGTTCATCGATCCAATCATTTATGTAAAATATCTCAATCCTATCACTAAAAGTGACAGTGTTGTTCTTCTTCCCCATAGCGATAACTATTAGGTGTTAATCATAATAATACCCTTACTTATAGCAATTTGTTTGAAACAGTTTGCTCCCTACCACTATGCTTAATATTAGGGGAAATAAAAAACAAACGGTGAAACGAATTAGCTTATTTATTCAATGTCAAATTTATAACCTTTTTTCTAAGTTCATACAGTTCAATGCTTGATTTAACTTTGTTTATTCCGTTAACATATTTCTCTATAGCTCTAAAGTAATCAATAACTATTTGGTTTCTAATATATTGATGACACTTTTTGTTATAAGGAGCCATTATTCCACAAATACAAGATCCGTCGTGTTTCCTTGAGCCCCTCTGCTTACTAGAAATATAGCCTTGCTTTCCAAAGTTTCATTGAACTTCTTCACACCACTTTCTTTTAGAACAGTGTAGAATCGAGCGGGTAGGAAACACTTGAAGTCGGGAGTTTCCGCTATTATTCTTTCTCCAAATTTCGTTGTCACTACCTTGAGCTCCAGCACTTTATGTTTCTCACTGATGGTTAAACTTCTAACGTTGACTAAAACTTTACATTTAGTGTTTTGATTTATCTCTTGCAAATAATCCATGTTTTCGTTTCAAAGCAGCCTTAATAAACTGACGAAGGAAAAAGAATTACCTGAATAAATAAGTACCCTGCACCCCCACCAAAGTAGGTACTACTCAGATCAAATTGCACTTTCTAACCCCACTACTAGAAGTTCTAAAACCACGCCTATTTTTATTTAAAACTATATGCGTGGGTAGGGTGCCTATATAAGCAGCTTCGGTGCATGCTAATATGCATATATCAAAAAACATCTTTTCTGAAAGAACTGTCTATTATGAACCAGCAGATCTACATGTACAACCATAACGATTTTGTGAACTGCCCTTTGGTTCCAAGCCATCGAGTGCTTCGACACCGTTTGGGCAAGCACATTGTGAAGTGCCAATACCAGTTAGATCTGCTGCAAGAATATTCTACCGAGCGAACCCCATCAGATCAAAGCCCGGTTGAGCAACATCAAATTGAAGTTGCAGCAACAAAGTCTGAATCTAATACCGATCGCTTGGAAAAAATATTTGAAGAAAAAAAAGAAGCTACTTGGAAACCTGTTGACCTGGACGAAAGAAAATATTATCTTCTAGAAAGACGTATGAGAGAAAAGTGAAAAATGCCAATCCCGATCAAGTATCAGTGCCCAAAATGTAAGGGTGAAACCGATACACAAGACAGCTGGTGTATTCCTTGTTCAACTCAAGAACATTTTAAATTCGTGAATGGCATAAAATACATAAATTCTATGTTATCTAAGCGTAAAAAATAAAATTCCGTTCAAATATATAATTATGTATCATTTTGTTGGGAAATAAATGATTGATTAAAATATTATTTAGCGACTTTTATTTTATTTGCTGCCTCAGCAAGAATGCAAGAGTTCATGAAATGCGAAACAAGGTGACGACGATCTGAGAGCACACTCTGGTAATGTAACTCTAGGCTTGCGATAAGCAAAGACGCGTACCTAAACGATTTTTAACGCGGACGTCGGGAAAATGAAATAAGCATATCTGGGTTTATTTTAATTTATTTATTGCTATTTTCAATACATGTCAATTAAATGCTACAGAATTTGATACTTGATGATCGCCATTCTTGTTCACTTGGTGAAAATCCACAATTCTTGCATCTCCTCTTTTTCATAGCACAACAACATACGATACCTATTGGAAAAATCAAGAAACAACACAACCAACCCCAACACGTGTATTTACCCACAAATCTATCGTGACGGCACACTGGACAAATTCCTGGTGCTGATATCGGTGGTACAGACATTGTCATAAAATGGATTGTCTTTGCTAGGTACTTACCTCTATAGAATTTATGTCACATGTATATATATATAGTATATAGAAAGGAAGAGAGGGGTGGTTGTAAACTAGAATAAATTTTGGGTGACCTTATGTTCGGAAAATCAAGACGCTGACGTCACTGACCTTGTAACTTGGTCACTTACACGTAATCTGGTACCAACCCGAGCTGTTGGTGTGAAGCGATCTAGGATCGGCATAGCCTCTTCAAGGTCAAGGCTACATGAGCATTGTAATATGAGAACTACTGAAATCCGCCATCTTTGATACAGGATCGGCACAGCTTATCTACTGACAACCTTTTCCAGCTTCTTTAGAACACCCATAATAGTAGCATTGTCAGGATTTACCTGACGACAATCCTGGCATTTATAGACCACACCTGGTATATCCATAAACAAGGACAGCTGATCTTTGTTTAGCGATAAACACTTGCCATGAAAGAAATTTAAACAAAAAGTGCACTGCAGGCCAGGCGATTTCGATCCTAAGTTCTGCGAGCAAACGGCATGTTGTTGCCATTATCACCGTTTTCGAAGCAGCTTCTCACTTACACTATTAAAAACTACGTGAATCTTCAATAGTTATACGGATTTGAGTTCGTTAGCAGAATTTATTCGGACTTTTTCCACAAGAAAAACGTCGATTTTAGGGAGCGATGATTTGAACAACACGTACCGGATTAGTCGTTGACGAAAATATGACAACTCGCTGACGTTCGATGCCTCTTATTGTTGACTCCTCTTTTTATTGTTGTCGAGACGCCACATTTATGAATTCGTTTATTTCACACTATGATATAAAAAGGGAAAAGATTTAAAGACTTGACGAAAATATGACAATTCTCGCTGACGTTCGATGCCTCTTATTATTGACTTTCTTTTTATTGTTGTCGAGGCGCCACAAGATCATTCACAAACAGTATAAAAAGTAAGGGTCCCAAAACGCTCCCCTGTGTGTAGCCCAACGAAGTGTTATATTCCCGGGAGGTAAGATCCCCCACCCTCACAAAGAATCTTCTGTCAGTCAAATATGAGATCAACCACGAATTCACCGGTCCACGAATCCCCAAACAATCTAATTTACTTGATAATATACGAGGTTTACGGAATCAAAGGCCTTAGTTAAATCAGAAAATAAGCCAAACACGAAATTTCCTTGATCCATGGCATCATTAAGTTGTTGAACAAACTCCACTGTGGCTGTTACAGTGGATCTATTGTGCCGGTACCCGTGCTGGGAATTACTCAGAAGACCGTGGGTTTCGAGGAACTTGAGTATTCTTGCAACCACAGCTTTTTCGATGATCTTTGAAAGTGTTTAAATTGGCAATAATCCTGTAGTTATTCGCGTCTGTTTTGTCACCTTTCTTAAACACAGGAATATTCTTGGAGACCTTTAGTCTTGTCGGAAATATTCCCTGAGCTATACAACCTTAGTGAATCGATAGATCTCTTAAAAACTGATACTGGAATCTCATCCATTCCAGATGATTTTTTGTTAGGCATTTTATTCATGATGCCCTGGATCTCGAAGTATGTCAACGGATGAAAATAGAAAGTGTTACCGGAAACTGATTGTCTAGGTGTGGGGACAGTAAGATAATCCTCATTGGCTGCCTAAATGTCGGTGGAAATCAGGCTTGTTACAGATTACATAAAGCATTCGGCAAAGGTCTCAGCGACCTGTTTATTGAGGGTATAATTTCCCCGCTATGCCTTAATTGGATTGCCTCCTGGTTTGACCTGGGACCTTTGGATTGTAGTTGATTTAAAATTTTCCAGGCAGCCTTATTGTTGTTACCTAAGGCAGATATCTGTTTATCAAAAAACTGTGTACGTTCGTCATGAATTTGTTTATGAACGTTTTTTTTTTGATTATCTTGAAATATTCACGGAATTTTTCAAGTGTGGGCGTTTAGCCACGACAGATTTGAGAGTTCGTGTATAGCACAATTAAGTTCATCCGAATACCTAAAATGCTCTTGTATGTCTGAACAACATCTGATTGTTATATTCATTTTAGGAAATGCAACCTCAAGGCACCATGTGATCTGTGTTACGAAACTTTCGTAAAGTTGATCGATATCTGTAGCATCTTGCGAGTTATATTTAGTCAAAGTATTTTTGGAGTAAAAAATTAAAATGACTGAAGTTACTTTCAATGAAACTACGTCTGGCGACTCCATTCCAGACAACTAAATGTTGACTCCCCTAATGGGCAACAATTATTGATAATCGAGGAGACATCACCCAACACCACAACCGACTACGAATTTACGATATACAGGAACAAGAGGAAATCCGGACGTTGGTGTCATGGCAGTTTCTGCTTAGAAATGTCATCCATTTGGTCAAGGCGTTTTGAGTACCTACTTACTTTATGGCGCAGTGCAACAAATTTGCATAAATAAAGGAGATAAGAATAGTACATCACCCCTTGCGTCGTAAGAACGCTACGTAAACTTGAATGTTTCTGTAATGTTACTAAAGTATTGTTAATAACTAATAGGCAAGTTGATCGAAAAATATTGTTAAGGCGCATGCGCTGCTAATTCCTATCTAAAAATTCAGACAAACAGGACAACAACTGGAAGGGATGCTGCCCAACATCCAGCATAGGCAAATGTGAAGCCGATAGAGGAAGCACTATTTTGGTATACAGGGTGGTTCCTTTTTCACTGCTCACCATTGGGATCTCGGAAACTATAAGAGCTACGAAGTCGATTAAATTAGACAAAAGTTGCGCTATTTCTTAGTGAATAAGAATCTGAAAAAAAATCCCCGATATCTTTCACTGTTCCTGAAATATCTTGAAAAAACTGAAATTTTCTCTTTTCGGTTATGTTGAATAACTTATTTGCCTTAAGTGCAACAATAATGAAATTTGGAACCCTGGTATTATTGGTAATGGCGGAGCCAACAGCGCCATCAGAACTTTTCTAGGCCTTCAAGATTTTGAGAAACGATAGTCAACTTTCTTATTTCTTATGGCCGCCATATTGGATTTTTGCACCACTGAATAGACAAAAATTCAGGCTTTTCAACGATGTATGACACATGCACATTAATGCAAATAAAAACAATAGAAAAACAATAAAATATAAATTTAAACTAAGCAATAAAGCAGCGGAATAAAATGAAAAACTGTGTGAAAACAAGTTTATTTCATATGTTCAAATTGCGCACCATTTTGTCTTATGCATAAACGTGTTCGGTAGTCCATCTCTTCCACAGCTTTTCTGGTGCTCCGAGGAACAACAGAGATGAAAGCATCAAAAAGTTTTTGCTGTAGGTGCTGCACATTTTGGGTTAGAGTATCGTAAATTTTATCTTTTAGGTTACCCCAAAGATAATAATCTAGAGGGTTTAGGCATGGCGAACGGGGTGGCCACCGTACAGGACCATAGGTCCCAATCCAGGATTGCGGGAAACGTTCGTCCAAATAGTCCTTCACAATACGAGCATTATGTGGCCCAGCCCCATCTTGCTGAAACCAATTTAAATTTCCCAACGTTATTAAGGGCAATTGATCCAAAATTTCTTCAAAATCATCTTGCAGAAAATTTAAATACGAATTTCCATTTAAGTTCCCTTGGATCAAATAAGGGCCTAATATCTTTATTATCTAAAATTCCACTCCATACATTTAGACCAAAACGAATTTGAGGTCTAGTTTCACGAAACAAACGAGGGTTTTCTGTTGCATAATGATGAGAGTTCTTGCGGTTAAATATTCCACAATTGGTAAACAAAGATTCGTCGCTCCATAATATTTTTCTCGAAAAAAGAGGATTTTCGTTTAGGTGTTCTTGAAACCATTCACAAAAATTAAGTCTTCTTTGAGAGTCTCTTGGGTGTAGTTGCTGCACTTTTTTGAACTTATAATCATGATATTTATGTTTTTTTATGATTTTTCTAACACGAGAATCAGAAATTAAGCATTCCTTAGCAACATATCTACTTGATACTTCCGGATTGATGTTTAATTGAGCCAGCACATTGATTTCACTTACACTAGCTTCTTTTACATAAGGAAGTCTTGGTTGATTCAGTCTTCCGTGGGTTGTTAAATTCTTACAAATTCTGGAAAAAATCGTGCGGTGGGGTTGATGCCGCTCAGGATATCTTTCCGTATAAGAAGCAACTGCAGCAGTACAATTTCTATTATTTCTTATGTACATGTCGTACATATCTTGTTTCTCTTCATTTGAATAAAAGTTCATCTCGATTTTTCAAATTTAGATCAAAAACTGCTTGTGAAACTGGCTCAGCAATAATGAGAACTGTCATTTTTCTTTTGTTTTGTGCACTTGCTAGATGTTTTCAGTATAAATTTAAATTTTATTGTTTTTCTATGGTCTTTTTTTTGCATTAATGTGCATGTGTCATACATCGTTGAAAAGCTTTAATTTTTGTCTATTCAGTGGTGCAAAAATCCAATATGGCGGCCATAAAAAATAAGAAAATTGACTATCGTTTCTCAAAATCTAGAAGGCCTAGAAAAGTTCTGATGGCGCCATTGGCTCCGCCATTACCAATAATACCAGAGTTCCAAATTTCATTATTGTTGCACTTAAGGCAAATAAGTTATTCAACATAATCGAAAAAAGAAAATTTCAGTTTTTTCAGGATATCTCAGGAACGGTGATAGATATTGGGGATTTTTTTTCAGATTCTTATTTACTAGGAAATAGTGCAACTTTTGTCTAATTTAATCGACTTCGTAGCTCTTATAGTTTCCGAGATCCCAATGGTGAGCAGTGAAAAAGGAACCACCCTGTATGTGTCACTCTCTGACTTACGGAGTGTGTTGTGTCATCCGAAAATAAGAATTATTTAAATCGAACAGGATGTACTGTGTCAGACAGAGATAGATTTACTAAAGTACTGCAGGTTACATACTTAGGCCTGCCTCACTTTAGGTGCGTTCGGCTTGGAAGTTCGTGCACTCCTCGTGCGTCTCTTTTTGATCTGATGATTTCACATTTGACTATCGCATTCTTCCCTTTTGGTTTTACACATTTTTGACACTGTCGTCATGATAACAGGAAGTCCATTGACCCCAACTGGCGTTATGAGGCAGAAGGAGCACATGTTATCAGGACGACAGTCTCAAAAATGTGTAAAGCCAAAAGGGAAGAATGCGACAGTGAAATATGAAATCATCAGATCAAAAAGAGACGGACGAGGAGTGTTCGGAGCTTCCAAGCCGAACGTACCTTTTGTGTACATTGCCATCCATTCCAGTTGTTGTATAACACTGGTGCGATAGGACGACCCTGCCTGGCAGTTGGTAATGCTGGGTTTCATCAGAGATGTCATTTGTCATTTTTGTGTTGGTTGAAATTGTGAGTGAGTGAAAATATTGAAGCACGTTGTGCGTGGGATTTTGGGAACTGCGGACTGTTTGAGCATGCGCATAGTGATAAAAGTGTTTGGTGCGGTTTCGATGAAAAGGCCTTATTACAAAGCGAACGTTACAACGGGCATGCCATCCGTCAACCGTCCCAGGTTCGCAGGGGTCACCATTAATACGTTCGTGTCGTGGGGGTTGCCTGGCTTACGTACATAGTTTCAGTGCCGACAGACGAACAAGGTTCAAAGTGAACTTTACAAAGTGTAGTAGTTAAACTTTATGCATCGTTCAGTTTCCATCACAGTTTGACTAATCTGGAAGTTCCTGGCAGTTCACATTATCTTAAAATTCTATTGTTTTTGTGATTGTGAATTAGTGCATTACCTGTTTCTCTTAAAGTGGGCAAAGTGCTAATACGAAAAAAAGTAATGCAAAAGATGGAAAAATTTAATAAAGGAAAGGAGCAATACAAATTTATTGTCAATACAGCTTAGAGTGCTTTGAGTAACTTAAACTGAAATGTTCATTATTTTAGTTTATGTTCCAGTTTTACAGTTCCGCTTGAAATGGTTATTGTTTTAAACAAAATTTGTCGCAACAACAACCTCCTCTTTCAGGAATGACGAAAAGTCATCGATGGCAATTCGAAAACATTCTCCCTGCTCGATTAATGGCGCCGGAGTTAGTTGCATCAAAGTGGGGATCTCCTCGCAAGCGGAAGACGGCTGAAAAAGCGGCGGCGGCGGCACCTGTTCTAGCTCCAATTATTTTTCTAGAGCCGTTGCAGAATTACTTGCCAACGACATTTTCTCTTCGATGTTTTCACTGTGGCGATATGGCAAGGGTATCGCTGTAGTCGATGAAGAATTTCTCTCTATATACGGGACATGTGCGATTTATATCTGATTTATAAAATGAATATAATTATCTCATGCAAACGAATATGAATACAAAAAAAATCAAGCATCTCATGCACGCTGTAGGGTTGCCACATTTTACCCATTAGAAACTCAGTCGGGGAGGTCTTGAATTTTTGCCCCCCCCCCCCCCCCTTTAGGGGCTTTTTAGTCAGAAATTTTTTAAGTGAATTTTCAAGGTCACGCATTTTCCCAGCACTTCAGATTTCAGAGTAATAGCACAGGTAATAGACGCAATAAAGAAGCAAGGAAGAATGTGAACAATCTATGAGTTAGGTACATACATGCGGGAAAATTAAATTAATAAGGTACATAAAGTGGAATGATTTTTAAGGGACACAGAGGCAATGTCGGGCTATTTATGTTGTGGTGTCAACGGGTTCCCATTTACCTACCTCACAATTCCTCAGTGTCAAAAAGCAGAAACGACAGGACAACAATGATTCCAATTAATCTCAACAGCGAACATTTTCAACACTGACTGACAAGTGACAGCTGTGTACACAACATAAAAGAGCCTGATTCACACTGCCCCTGTGCCCATTAAAATAATCATTGATTCTATTTTAAAGAAATAAGATCTTAATATGTAAATAAAATAGCGTATCGACAACCATCACCCAAGCTTTAATTGCCTTCAAAAAGAGCCACTGTTGCAGTAACTTCCTCTTGCAAATAATCATACGCATTATCTAGAAACCGAACAAAAAGTATTAAAAGCTAATTGTGCAAGTTGTAGGTTACAAAAAAATATGGCAATGCACCCATACAGCATGTATACAGGGTGAGCCTGAAAGACTCCACATCCTTTATGCCACAGAATCTACTGTTCAAATGATGAAGCTTGATGCAAAAATTATTGGTCAATTGTGATTCCTCTTGATGTTATAAGCCGCCAAAGATCTTCATTTTTAAACGTTATTTTTAAATATCTTTAGAAAAGTGTATCGTAGGATTTTGAATTTTTGCACAGCATTGTTACAGACCAACAAGCTGATGGTATTTAAGACATTATCCAAAAAGCGGATCTCTGTTATACAGGATGGCCCCGATGTTATTTGCCCTTGAACTTTTTTATGTTTGAAAATATTGCTAATTTGCCTATGCAGCCGTATTCCCCGTTCAATTCTAAAACTTTTGTAGCTCTTAAAATTTGTCGAAAAAACTAACCCCTCACGAGAAAAATTGAAAAAACCGAAAACATGATGCATGTAATCACCTTAAAACCAATGATGAGTCTACCTCATAAAAAAGTGAAATTACCATCAATTTTTTTTTTCAGTTATGAGCAGTAGTTCTGGGCACAGATGTAAGACAACACCTTCAATGCAAAAAAACAGTTGAAATGTCATGCGTGTCAACGTACACTTTGATTTTGATTGAAATTGTAGGTTTATCACGATGATCATGTTTTCGGTTTTTTCAATTTTCCTCGCGAGTGGTTAGTTTTTTCGAAAAATTTTAAGAGCCAAAAAAGTTTTAGAATTGAACGGGGAATACGGCCGCACAGGCAAATTAGCAATATTTTCAAACATGAAAAAGTTCAAGGGCAAATAACATTGGGGCCAGCCTGTATAACAGGGATCCGCTTTTTGGATAATGTCTTATAAGTACCATCAGTAGTTGCATCTTGGTCTGTAACAATGCTGTGCAAGAATTCAAAATCCTACAATACACCTTTCGAAAGATATTTAAAAAGAACGTTTAAAAATGAAGATCTTTGGCGGCTTATAACATCAAGAGGAATCACAATTGACCAATAATTTCTGCACCAAGCTTCATAATTTGAACAGTAGATTCTATGGTATAAAGGATGTGGAGTCTTTCAGACTCACCCTGTATGTACATTTATCTACGATATGTAAGTAAACTTTTTTCATGAAATATACCTTCAATGCTCTGTAGGTGATTCTGCCGTCCAATTTCTTCATCTGACTTTGTCATTCTGTTTTTTTCGTTTTTGTCGTACCTCTGTATCTTTACTTTGGCCTTGTCCCTTAAAACTACCATTGTTGCAGGAACTTCATCTTGAAAATGATTATAAACGTTATCTACAAACAGAACAAAAATATTAAAACTTAGCCAAGGAAGTTATGGTTCAGAAAATATGATGATACACCCACGCAGCATGCATACAGAGTGTCACAGACTCGTGATAATAACCCCCTTCTTTTCCCTTATTTTTGTGGATATAATTTTGAAATTTGGAATGGCCACTTTCTGACATGTAATAACCAATTTTTTTCATTTTCAGTTTTACCGGAAGTACCTAAACAACTTTCATTTTCAAATGGATTTTTGGTATCTACATCTGAATCCAATGAATACCGTAAGCGACATTATTTCAAAAAGAATTTTTCGGGCCATTTTAACCTCCCCACTCCACTTCACCATTTAAAAAAAAGGGAGGTTACTGCAATCACTAAAATTTTCGAATTCGAGATAAGACCGGATCTATACGTTTTGAGGTCTCAGGAACCCAAAAAAGTGGTTTTTAAAATGTGTCTGTATGTATGAACGTACGTTCGTAAACACGCCACAGCCCAAACTACTCGACCGATTTGGCTGAAATTTGGTACGTGTACATGTGAAAACCCAACTTAGATCTGAAAAGCTTTTGGAGCCAATCGTGCAACCACAAATGCCATTTTGGCACATCAACTTTTAAATTTTAAATGCAAACCCCCATTTTTCACGTCACCATAAGAAAGACGTTCAAATTCTGCATCTAAAAATGTATTCATTCTTAGTGCCCTTTTGACCAACAATTTAAAAAAAATTGATTTTTATCGGACTTTAAAATCGCGGTACAGCCCAAGCCCCTCAACCGATTTGGCTGAAATTTTGCACATGGGGATTGTATTACACGTCGAAGAGCTGAACAAATTTTGGATTCAATCGACCCACGGAAAGTGCCGTTTTGGCACACCAATTTCGAAACTTAAAATTATTCTCTCATTCACCCATCAAAAACAACTTTTTGAAAGATTTATTGTTATCATCAGAAAGGTCTTCAAATTCTGTTTTTAAATGAGATAAAATTTATTCGCATTTAGTACCCTTCGGGTAGAAAAATCGAAATTTTGTAATAACACTGAAACCACGTTATAGCCCAAACTACTGGATCAATTTGTCCGAAATTTGGTACATGGAGGTTAGGTAACCCATTGAAGAGCTGAAAGGCTTTTGGGAGCAATTGGTCCACGGGAAGTGCCATTTAGGCATATCAACTTTAAAATCTTAAACACAATAAGTCACGGAAATCAAAGACCCATGCGTTGGGGAGGTTCCAGCCGCTTCTCTGCTGCCTTTTTTTTGTCCTTCAATGTTGAAGGTTGACGCTTCTGAAGAAAATGGACAAAAATTGGTTGCCAGAAAGAATGGCTTTTAATAAGTACATTCGATGTCCTACATTTCTAAAATTTTAATCCAAAAAATAAGCGAAAAGCTGGATATCATGAGCTTATGACACCCTGTATCCTGTATACCTACCTAGGATAATTATAAGTAAACTTTTCTATCAAAACATACCTGGACTGTTCTGCAGGTGATCCTGATCTTCGTTTTCTTTATCATTCTTGGTCATTCTGTTTTTTCCGCTTACATTTTGCCTGGGTGTCTTCTTTACTTTTGGCTTTACTGGACGTTTTAAATCTTGAACCTTCTCGTTTATTATTCATTCAAAACGTATCAGTGCGATTTGTTGCTCTTCCTCAGCGACATTATTGTCCTGCATCCACTTCTTCAAAATATCTAGGCAATGTACAAAAAATAGTTACAATATAAAATATTAATGAAAACGTACAAATTACCTCTCATTGCTATCAGTTGGATTGAATCCAGCTTTGACACCGGTGTGGCAACTAGCGTTTCAGCTTCATACACTGCCAAAGCTAATTCTTTGATAAAAAGTGTGTACTTTTTCTTTCTATAAATATTGTAATACACTGATTGCTCTAAAAAGACACCCTGGCCGATGTGAATCTGAAACTGAACATTATAAAGTATGCCAGGTAATGTTGGATGAAATTACTTTATCTCCGCATTTGTCACCTAGTCCAATCTCCCTTTCTATTTCTGCTTCATGTAGGTACTTGCGGTGTTGCTGAAATAGGATTTCAAAATTCGCATTGATAGACATTTAACTTACATTTCATTATATCGATAGTTCCTACTGCAGCTCAAAATCCAATTTTTCTAATTCCCCAATTTTTACTTTTTGCACTCTATTTTTATTCTTTAATTCTTGAACCTCTAGTTGTAATTTGTGATTCTCCTGCTGCAGATCTTGTTGCTTCATGAGAATGGACGAATTCATGGTAGCAATATTAGAACCATTATCACTTTTTGAAGTAATTGCTGCAGACTAAAAAAATGGATATTGCAGAAAATACGATGGCTCGATCCTTTATCCGTACCTTTTTTGTCCCTTCATCGACTTCTTTCAATGATTTGCTTCGCAATAATGCACTGGGATCGACAAGAGAACCTGATGTGTGAGCAGAAGAAGAATCTGAGTCTGTCTCTGTGTTTAAAGAATATTTCTTTGCTCGGATCCAGATTCTTCTTTCCTGTGCCTTTTGACGAACTTCCGAGGCAGTTTCTGTAGCAAATACATACAAAATTAGCAAGAAATATTGCATTCTTTCACATAATCATTTACGAGCAGAATAAATCAATTACAACTTGCAATTGAAAACAAGAGAAGATACTGTGGTGAGAGGACCCCTTTTTCCTTCGAATTAATTAAAGAAAATTGTTCTTACCTGTTGATTTCGACCTGACTTACCCCGTTGTGACAAGTAAATCAGGTTACACAAGGTACCCAGTTGACAAAAATACATCTATAAAACATATCAACGATGTATATGAAAAAACCAGAAACATTAATTTAAAGTTCCCTTAACATTTAAATGATGTTTATATGACCGTCCTATGTCCGCTCTCAAAATGTCTTGTAAATGATGTTATAAAATAACATCAATACGACGTTTGTAAAAACATCTTTTTTACATTAAAATTAAACGTAATTTGAAAGTACTCTTATAACATCAATATAATGTTTGAAATAAACATTATACAAACATTTCTATAACGACCTCTTAGAGACGTTTTGAGTACAGCAGATTTGTTGCATGGAATAAATAGTAATCACCTGCTGCAGTTATGTGACCTACAGCAGGTGATTACTACTTATTCCTGCAAGTAAAAGCAACCACCTGAAAACAAAATAGTGGGTAAAATAAAACATGTCCATAAAATTGCAAATTTATCTTGCTGGTAAGGAAATAAAACAGATGTATACAAATACAGAAAGTCTAAAAAATAAATTTTGCAATTGCAAAATTAGTATGTCCAAGTATTATGGAAAATCTTACCAGCTGCTTCTTAAAAAATAAATTTTGCAATTGCAAAATTTATTTTTTAGACTTCTGTTCATTTAAAAATCTCTGGTTTCCTAGGCGGAACCAGTTCATAACAATAGTTTGGAAGTGCTTCTCATTAAACTTTGCATAATTCTGTCGCAGCATAACACCTAACAAAAAGAAAAAGAAGTCATATTTTATATCCTTATTATTACACAATAAAATTGCCAGGATAACTAATACACAACGAATAAAACTACTTAATTTATATCGCTTATATTACAGCAGATGTTAAAACTGTACTTTGTTTAGTCTTCAAAATAGCATGTATGTAGTACATATACCTACAGTGAGATTCAAAACGTTTGTAATTAGGGTTGGCTTTGGAAACAAAAGATTCGAAAAACGTTTGTCCAAAATTAATCGCACTGTCCCCAAAGAAAATCACTAAACTAAAATGGCAGATGTGAATTCTTTAAATTTATTCGTTTTGCAAATTATTTAGAATAAATATCGACCTCTCCACTTCCTCGATCAAATTTGGCGCCCTTCCGTAATGAATCCCAGTGCCACTGCAACCAACAAAACTTGGTGGAAGAAGTTAGGTTAGGTTTGTTGGTGTTCCCATTTCTTGAATTTCTTCATAAATCTTGAATTTTTGAGCAAGCATTTTGAAACACTCGTCAAAAACAGCATTGGAGGCCAGTTCTCCATCTGGTCGAGTCGAATCGAAAGGTAATTTGTTAAAATCAACAACCTGCTAATTTGTAATTTGTAAACCGTTTCAGAAACAAATATTTGGAGAGTGGAGACTCCGATTGGCCCGATTCTCTGTTTTTTGTGAATTTTCTCTCACAACACAAAACAGCCTTTTTTTCTGCAAGGAAAGCATTTTGGTAAAACTTAACGAATGGAACTTATTGAATTATAATTTATCTCTCTTCAGGTGCACCCTCAGATAAAATAAAACAATGTGTCTGTGATTCCGGGAAGTTACAAATGTGAATAACGTGCATAGGATTGTGTGCATTAGGCAATTTTTTCAGCGAAATTTTTAATCCAATTAACGTGACATACGGATGATCCTGACTTGGCCCCCTGCTTTAAGACATGGTCTGAACTGCAGCACAGAGGTAGAAGATCAATCATGTTGCTTTTAATTTATTTACATCAATTTGTGGGGCCAGCAATTTTTGTTCGCCGTCTCAAAATCAGAACACTTTCATAAACTAAACTAAAGTTTTGTTCTCACCGTGTCGTGTGTTATTTGCAATTGAAAAATAAAACCATTAAATTTACTTGTTTTATGAATTTACTACTCTTTTTGATAAAAACTAGGTGGGTGTTAATTTTAAACACCATGTAGGTAAATAGGACATTGCACTCTGTTCATTTGGTGCTTTTTCTTCTAAAAAGCAGCCCCCGGTCCAGGATGAATGTTCGATGGATATTGAAGGCAGCCCTCGCCTCTAGAAATTGTGACCAAATTTACTCGCCAGTATTTGTTTCTGAAACGGTTTTCAAATGAGCAAGTTGGGTTTAATAAACAAATCACCTTTCGATTCGACCTGGCCTCCAAGATTGTTTTTGAGGAATGCTTCAAGATGCTTGTTGAAAAATTTTATGAGGATCACTAACATAACCTAACTTTTTCCAGATTTCTTGGTTGCACTGGGACTGGTCACGGAAGGGCGCCAAAGATGCTGGAAGTGGCGAGGTCGATATTTTTTCGAAATAATTTGCATTAATAAATGCAAAAGAAATTAATTTTAAAAATTCACATCTGTCAATTTTAGTTTAGTGAATTTCTTTGCGGACAGTGTGATTAATTTTGGACAAACGTCTTTCGAAACTTTTGTTTCCAAAGCCAACCCTAATTACAAACGTTTTGAATCTCACGTTATATAGTAATACTAGTATTGATCAAGTATTGACAAAAAACAGTTGATGTTTAAAATTTAGATTGTGCACTTGAATTACTACTTTTATTTCACTTGGTTGACTGTATTGCTGCAAGAGCTTGATGTTTGCCTGACAAGTCGGCAAACATCGAGCGAACTGCAGTCGACCAAGTGAAGTGTCGCTGGATGGTCCTGGGTTTCTTAAGTTATCAGCCTATTAAAATTTGGACTTTCGAAATATGTATTACTAAAGTAAGGTCGTCATATTAGTACTCCCAAAATGCATACACCCCATTCATTTACTATTGAGGTGACAGGTCGTCAAGATTTGAGCTTTCTGGCTGAACAAGCAAATTTTGCAAGAGATTGAACTACAAGTGCCTCGGTGAAGCGGATTGTAAAGTTTTGTCAGGTATTGGTCAGAAAAAAACCGGCAGATTCAACACTTTTATACCCAAGAAAAGTGACAGCTCAGTCAATAGTAAATGAACAGCATGTATGAGGTCTAATTATCAATGCAGAACTCTAAAATTTAACGATACTGTCTAATTTAACATATTCAACAAAATAATATGACTATAGCTTTTCTCGATGACTATTGCGGATCAGATACCTGGCGGAACAATGGGACAGTTAGATGCAAGATAGGAATGTACTACATCGGACGGAGAAGCTCGGCCGCAAGAGTCAAGTAGAAGAGGTATAGTAGTGTACCCGAGTGCAAGGGCTGGCAACATTTTATTTTCCTATAGATAGCTCTTGTACTACATATATGAAATGAATGTACTCTTACCATTTATTATTTTAGCTACATGAGAGTGGCAAACAGACAGTTTGTTCTTTTGGCCTGTCCAAGACGTTTCCCTTGCCAGTTTATTCGAAAATATTGCTGTTAATGTTCTGTTGAAATTCAAACAATATAATATACCAAACTTGCTGTGGACGATAACCTCGAAAGATTTCCAGTCTTTTCCGGCCACAGATTGCTTGATAATGGCGTTTCTCACGTTTCGTTTAGGCCATCTGCAAACGTTGTCTTTAATCCAACTTAAGGGAGCCGCAGATATTCCCAAGGTATTACAAAACTGCACGACAGCATATTTGAACTGAAACACACGACAGCATTATTTTAACTGAAACAATTATCTCTTATTTTTCCACAAACTATAATCATTTTACACACTACCATACAACTGCTCAAAGAAATTAGACATAAAGTTACTCACTTTTATGCTATTAGGTACAATGATAGTTTGAAAACGGACAAATTTAATAATGGTGGTTAGATAATTTCTGTCAGCAGTGGTTTTACAAACAAATATTCATATCCCTACCTACCCTTATGTTAGGTACCTACTCCCATATATCTCCTACTCCGATGCCAACATGCAGACCAAAACTAAGATTGTAGTTCCGTCAAATCTCCCGTCATCTTAGCTGTCACTCACTGACAGTGTCAATAAACAGTAATAATGGAGGTTGAAAGGGATCATTGTTGTTAATTATTGTCGGTGACAGTTGTTTTGACGGAACTAAAATCCCGTTTACAAACCAGCAAAAAAAAGCCTGAGACACACAACCCCCGCGTTCGTTAGATTGTGGCGGAACTTTAGTAGTATAGAACGAAACTTTGATCCTGCGTCATAGATTCAAATATTGCAACGTTCTCGTATTGTAAATTCTGACAAGGACAGATTTTTAATACAACAAACGTAAATCAAAAACTGAAGATTATTATGTTGGCAATATCAATGACTTCAGTTATGACATAGGAGTTGTAGGACAAAAGTTTCATTTCCATTTAGCATGCGTATGTATACAGTCGCTTGTCAAAATTCGGTGGGGCAAATATTTTGTTACATATTGAGTTTAATAAAATAATATTAATGATTTATTTGATTTTGACGTGTAAACAATATGAAGGACGTCAAAATAATACAGAACAACAATACATGTAAAACAACATAGCATGAAGAACAGGGACGCCGAATTTCTGGTCAACGCGAGAAAACATCTATTGTCTTCGACCAGCAAATTGGTCTCTCCGTTCTTTAAACTTAATGTATAAAAAGTTATAGGGCTGGTTTATAATGGTTCCCTAACTTTATTCCATAACTCTATTCTCTAACTATTCTACAAATTTTCGATTTGACAACACGTTGACGTTATAGAATTAATTAAGAGATCATTGTGAACAACTGCTTTAAAACCCTATCTTTGTATTTTTGCGGTTGGAGAATAAAGTTAGGGTTATTCCTATTATAAACCAACCTCTCCAGATACTTTTGCAACCGTCTGTACAGGTATACCATTTATATACAAAAAAATTACTGAATGTGTGATAATGTTAAAATGTGGTTTTCATGATTGATGCACTTGCGAAAGGTTTTACAAAACTGAACTGTTTCTATTTCATCACTAACAGATTCATATGTTCTGCTACCAAATACTGTCGAGTCACACGGACTTGTGAAGTACGGCTTCACTCCACAAGACTTTTGGCACAGTACATAAATTTTATTCTTAAAATTCATTATATTTAAAGATTTATAAATAACACCATCAGAAGTTGAAAATACGTTGTTTCTGTCTGACTTAACATTCAATTCAAAACTGTTGCATACTAACTTGTTGTAATATTTTGCTTGTGAATTTTTCTGCAATAGTGGACCGCTGTTTTCTCGTTTAAGGGTAATGTCAGAGTTTAAATGATTATCTGGCGACGTAAAGTTTGCTCCGCTTTTTTGCTCCTAAAAATAAAATTTTATTGATTTGACTGTAATTTCGTTCAGATTTGCTAAATTCAAAATCACACTGGACAGTGAATTATTTCACTCGACATAAACGCTGAAATCAAATGAAAGAGGCTTCCCTGCACCTCCTCAAGGCTCAAGTTACATTATTACTTCGAATATATTGCACAATACACTAGAAATACGCCAAATAAACGCACTTCAGTTCAATTTTATAAAGTTATGACAATCTGTCAACCGTGTCAACTGGCATAACCTTTATTAATTGTAACATGACACTGTCACATTTTACAGCAATTTTATTAAAAGTTCATGGAAAATACAGGAAAAGCTCATAAGTTCTCGCTCTCAGGTATCACAGTGGCAAAACGTTAATGTTTTCGATTGGTAACATTTATGAATTCAGCATGTATTTTAGACGGTCCGGCGCCTCCGCCCCATTTCCCTTATTCCCAAAGTCGATGACACCGAATTTTTTGCTTTTCTCACACAAGATTAGTCTGTCCCCCGACATATCCTAATACCAGGGCCCCAAAACATCGGGAAGACACCCTTCCGGCCAGATCCCTGTTTAGCGCCTCCGCCCCAATTTCCCCACTTCCAAAGTCGATGACACCGAATTTTTTGCTTTACTCACACAAGATTAATGTGTCCCCCGACATATACTAATACCAAGGCCCCAAAACATCGGGAAGACACCCTTCCGGCCAGATCCCGGTTTAGCGCCTCCGCCCCAATTTCCCCACTTCCAAAGTCGATGACACCGAATTTTTTGCTTTTCTCACACAAGATTAATGTGTCCCACGACATATCCTAATACCAGGGCCCCAAAACATCGGGAAGACACCCTTCCGGCCAGATCCCTGTTTAGCGCCTCCGCCCCAATTTCCCCACTTTCAAAGTCGATGACACCGAATTTTTTGCTTTTCTCACACCAGATTAGTCTGTCCCCCGACATATCCTAATACCAGGGCCCCAACACATCGGGAAGACACCCTTCCGGCCAGATCCCTGTTTAGCGCCTCCGCCCCAATTTCCCCACTTCCAAAGTCGATGACACCGAATTTTTTGCTTTTCTCACACAAGATTAATGTGTCCCACGACATATCCTAATGCCAGGGCCCCAAAACATCGGGAAGACACCCTTCCGGCCAGATCCCTGTTTAGCGCCTCCGCCCCAATTTCCCCACTTTCAAAGTCGATGACACCGAATTTTTTGCTTTTCTCACACAAGATTAGTCTGTCCCCCGACATATCCTAATACCAGGACCCCAAAACATCGGGAAGACACCCTTCCGGCTAGATCCCTGTTTAGCGCCTCCGCCCCAATTTCCCCACTTCCAAAGTCGATGACACCGAATTTTTTGTTTTTCTCACACAAGATTAATGTGTCCCACGACATATCCTAATACCAGGGCCCCAAAACATCGGGAAGACACCCTTCCGGCCAGATCCCTGTTTAGCGCCTCCGCCCCAATTTCCCCACTTTCAAAGTCGATGACACCGAATTTTTTGCTTTTCTCACACAAGATTAGTCTGTCCCCCGACATATCCTAATACCAGGGCCCCAAAACATCGGGAAGACACCCTTCCGGCCAGATCCCTGTTTAGCGCCTCCGCCCAAATTTCCCCACTTCCAAAGTCGATGACACCGAATTTTTTGCTTTTCTCACACAAGATTAGTCTGTCCCCCGACATATCCTAATACCAGGGCCCCAACACGTCGGGAAGACACCCTTCCGGCCAGATCCCTGTTTAGCGCCTCCGCCCCAATTTCCCCACTTCCAAAGTCGATGACACCGAATTTTTTGCTTTTCTCACACAAGATTAGTCTGTCCCCCGACATATCCTAATACCAGGGCCCCAACACATCGGGAAGACACCCTTCCGGCCAGATCCCTGTTTAGCGCCTCCGCCCCAATTTCCCCACTTCCAAAGTCGATGACACCGAATTTTTTGCTTTTCTCACACAAGATTAATGTGTCCCACGACATATCCTAATATCAGGGCCCCAAAACATCGAGAAGACACCCTTCCGGCCAGATCCCTGTTTAGCGCCTCCGCCCCAATTTCCCCACTTTCAAAGTCGATGACACCGAATTTTTTGCTTTTCTCACACAAGATTAGTCTGTCCCCCGACATATCCTAATACCAGGGCCCCAAAACATCGGGAAGACACCCTTCCGGCCAGATCCCTGTTTAGCGCCTCCGCCCCAATTTCCCCACTTCCAAAGACGATGACACCGAATTTTTTGCTTTTCTCACACAAGATTAATGTGTCCCACGACATATCCTAATACCAGGGCCCCAAAACATCGGGAAGACACCCTTCCGGCCAGATCCCTGTTTAGCGCCTCCGCCCCAATTTCCCCACTTCCAAAGTCGATGACACCGAATTTTTTGCTTTTCTCACACAAGATTAGTCTGTCCCCCGACATATCCTAATACCAGGGCCCCAACACATCGGGAAGACACCCTTCCGGCCATATCCCTGTTTAGCGCCTCCGCCCCAATTTCCCCACTTCCAAAGTCGATGACACCGAATTTTTTGCTTTTCTCACACAAGATTAATGTGTCCCACGACATATGCTAATACCAGAGCCCCAAAACATCGGGAAGACACCCTTCCGGCCAGATCCCTTGTAGTGGGTGCGGATGTTCCAGACTCAGGTGTTGTCCCGGCTAGCTTATGTGATCTGAAATTAGCCCTTAAAAGATGGTAAGGGGCGCCACCTACTTAAGAACTTACACCCTGCAGTAGGTGCATTGAGTCTGGGACCTCTCAAAAAGGATTTGGATCAGCTGTGAGGGTTGCTAAATAAACACTCCGGATTAAAACCTTATTTACAATATTTATTGAGTATTGAAACTGCGTGCAAGCGCAACCCCAACCCTGAAAATCTCCTTCTAAGAGCACAACTGCTCGAGTGATCCCTAGTTAACCGCTTGATCAAGATAGCTATCTCATTCCTTCGTCGATTAACGCATTTACTCTTAACGAGACTTCACGAAGGGTATTGGTCCGACACTAGACAATAACATTCATAGTATAATAATGACGTCACTAAAATTAATCCGAAATAGTCTTACTTATAACACGTGGTATAACAAAGGGGTAGCTAGCGTAGTTACCCACTCGCTGACTTGATCCCGAAGGATAAAATGAATTATCGTGCAAATCAGACTTGATCTTAAAATTATGAATAATAAATCTGGCCTGGCTAGATGGTTCCTCCTTATCCGATGGTCAACGTCAGGTCCTCCTAACCGAGTCCTTTGGGAGTCTTTTCAGGAACCCGAGAGCCCTGAAGATATCGAGGAACACTACCCTGGGGGTACTTCGTGGACTGGAGTTATGACGTGGTGATGATAGTGGAATCGAGGGGTTGAATCACGTTCTCTCAATTAGCTAGATAACGATCCTAGACAATGATCCTAGACAACGATCCTAGACAACGACCCTTGAAAATATAGCTGAAGCATGCTTTTCGATATAACCTCCAAATTTACCTTAATCATCGTAAGGGTAACGATTCCAACAATCCCTGACCATGCAGCCAACTTATTATCTTCGCCGATTACTTCGATGAACATGGATTACTTCGATGAATGTGGATTTAACAAATTTAGCCCCACATTTAATTAAATCGGACGCACGCCATTCAACGAACGAAAATGGAAGAGGCTGTCAACAGTGTCACCTGTCAACTTAAAACCTGAAACGCCCACCGCGCAGAAGCTAGCGGGGTGTAAATAATGTAATAATGTGTGTAATAATGTGTTGCCTACGTCGCTTCCCATGAACAAGTGTTTAGCGTCAAAAGTGACCATTACAATACCCTCCCTGCTTAAAGAAAATTTCCCAATGAAATGAAAATTTTCTCTCGAATAAGCAGCTGTACAAAAAAAAGATAGGAATTCAAAATGTGTCAGGTTGCAAACACAATAAATCCCAGACCGAACCGGAAAGTACTCCCTCACCGAGAAGAAGACCAAAAAAGACATCGTCAGAAGAAAATCCAGGTAACTGTTACATACTCCTGAACAACGGCGTGTTTATCCCCTGACACAAAAAAAAACCTAGCGGGAGACATGGAGAAGAAAAAAAAGAAAAATGAAGTGCTTTAAAAGCACGACCTGCTGAAATGGTAAAATGGTAAAATGGTAAAATGGTAAACGGTTAAGGAGTCCAAAGGTGAAGGCGAAAAACAGTCAAGATGGCGCCTCCGAGAGGCAACAATAACTACAAAAAAACACATGCACAAAACCTTGGTAAAGCCGACCCACTGAGAAACAGACGCTTTGCCGAAGGCGAATAGGACAGAACCTGTCGGCCGCTCCTATGGAAACAGACGCCGAACAGGCCGAAGAGATAGGCCGCTCCTCTGGAAACAGACGCCTAGGTCTTCACCATGGAGTCGCTGGCAGTAGGATCCACTCCATTACCTAGCGATACCGGAGTATCGGCCAGACACGACAGATAAGGGGCTTAATGTTATTATCACAGTTAAAGTCAAAGTCGATAGGTTATAGTATTGATCAGAAAGGTCTTGTATACGTGGAAAAATCCCTAAAAGCTTCTTTAAGGTTCACAAAACTTAGGCAAATCAACATGGTCGCTCCCAACAAGAGCAGCGAACAACAAAAAAAAACTGTTAAAACCAGACTAACAGAATTCAAAACTTCGCCCTAAGTTTGCGATTAACTAAACTTGAAAGACCTAAAAATCCAACCAAGGTTGCAGAAAAATAAATCCATTAACCCAAAATTGAAAATGGACAAAACTGCTAATGGTCATAACAAGTTACCACGGAGACCTAACTAATCAAAGACATAATGAGGAAAGTTAGTCGTCGGAGTCAGTGTTAATAACGTCAAAAGCCTGAGCTATGCGTTCTTTAACTTCACGATATAGATTTTCAAAAACTTGACTGCGGTCATACCCAATATTTGGCCCACCCTCCTCTGTAGGAATCGCAATCTCAATAGATTTTCCTAGGAGGTTGATTTCGCTTCCGAAATATACCAAACATGGAATAAAACCCGCCGAAACGTATAACTGGCAACGCATGGCATATGCAATATGAGGTTTTAACTTAATACGACGTAAACAAGGAGCGACTTTACATCTGAAAGGTTTTTTACCGTGACTCGATAAAACATCATGAAAAACTAATTGCTTATCTATAAAAACTTTAAGCTCCGTAAGTTTTTCAGAAACAGCTGTACTATCTTCATGAAAAGTAAATGGGTGTGCACCAGAAGGACTCACAAAGGAACCATCAGCCTCTAAGAGCAAAGCTGCTCGTAAAGCTGATTGTAAATCTTTCAATTTGTCCTGTTCAGTAAAAGCACAACCTCTTACTTTTAATTCGTACTCCACTTCATCCTTGCTCAAGTTAGAACTCTGAATTTTATAAGTCGGCATTATGAAATAATAATCTCGTTAAACCACGTATTAAAAAAAAAAAAGAACCTCCTCACAGCTGAATAAAATTGACACGTTGGGCGCCAATTGTAATGGGTGCGGATGTTCCAGACTCAGGTGTTGTCCCGGCTAGCTTATGTGATCTGAAATTAGCCCTTAAAAGATGGTAAGGGGCGCCACCTACTTAAGAACTTACACCCTGCAGTAGGTGCATTGAGTCTGGGACCTCTCAAAAAGGATTTGGATCAGCTGTGAGGGTTGCTAAATAAACACTCCGGATTAAAACCTTATTTACAATATTTATTGAGTATTGAAACTGCGTGCAAGCGCAACCCCAACCCTGAAAATCTCCTTCTAAGAGCACAACTGCTCGAGTGATCCCTAGTTAACCGCTTGATCAAGATAGCTATCTCATTCCTTCGTCGATTAACGCATTTACTCTTAACGAGACTTCACGAAGGGTATTGGTCCGACACTAGACAATAACATTCATAGTATAATAATGACGTCACTAAAATTAATCCGAAATAGTCTTACTTATAACACGTGGTATAACAAAGGGGTAGCTAGCGTAGTTACCCACTCGCTGACTTGATCCCGAAGGATAAAATGAATTATCGTGCAAATCAGACTTGATCTTAAAATTATGAATAATAAATCTGGCCTGGCTAGATGGTTCCTCCTTATCCGATGGTCAACGTCAGGTCCTCCTAACCGAGTCCTTTGGGAGTCTTTTCAGGAACCCGAGAGCCCTGAAGATATCGAGGAACACTACCCTGGGGGTACTTCGTGGACTGGAGTTATGACGTGGTGATGATAGTGGAATCGAGGGGTTGAATCACGTTCTCTCAATTAGCTAGATAACGATCCTAGACAACGATCCTAGACAACGACCCTTGAAAATATAGCTGAAGCATGCTTTTCGATATAACCTCCAAATTTACCTTAATCATCGTAAGGGTAACGATTCCAACAATCCCTGACCATGCAGCCAACTTATTATCTTCGCCGATTACTTCGATGAACATGGATTACTTCGATGAATGTGGATTTAACAAATTTAGCCCTACATTTAATTAAATCGGACGCACGCCATTCAACGAACGAAAATGGAAGAGGCTGTCAACAGTGTCACCTGTCAACTTAAAACCTGAAACGCCCACCGCGCAGAAGCTAGCGGGGTGTAAATAATGTAATAATGTGTGTAATAATGTGTTGCCTACGTCGCTTCCCATGAACAAGTGTTTAGCGTCAAAAGTGACCATTACACCCTGTTTAGCGCCTCCGCCTCAATTTCCCCACTTTCAAAGTCGATGACACCGAATTTTTTGCTTTTCTCACACAAGATTAGTCTGTCCCCCGACATATCCTAATACCAGGGCCCCAAAACATCGGGAAGACACCCTTCCGGCCAGATCCCTGTTTAGCGCCTCCGCCCCAATTTCCCCACTTCCAAAGTCGATGACACCGAATTTTTTGCTTTTCTCACACAAGATTAGTCTGTCCCCCGACATATCCTAATACGAGGGCCCCAAAACATCGGGAAGACACCCTTCCGGCCAGATCCCTGTTTAGCGCCTCCGCCCCAATTTCCCCACTTCCAAAGTCGATGACACCGAATTTTTTGCTTTTCCCAATTTCCCTACTTCCAAAGTCGATGACACCGAATTTTTTGCTTTTCTCACACAAGATTAGTCTGTCCCCCGACATATCCTAATACCAGGGCCCCAAAACATCGGGAAGACACCCTTCCGGCCAGATCCCTGTTTAGCGCCTCCGCCCCAATTTCCCCACTTATAAAGTCGATGACACCGAATTTTTTGCTTTTCTCACACAAGATTAATGTGTCCCACGACATATCCTAATACCAGGGCCCCAAAACATCGGCAAGACACCCTTCCGGCCAGATCCCTGTTTAGCGCCTCCGCCCCAATTTCCCCACTTCCAAAGTCGATGACACCGAATTTTTTGCTTTTCTCACACAAGATTAATGTGTCCCACGACATATCCTAATACCAGGGCCCCAAAACATCGGGAAGACACCCTTCCGGCCAGATCCCTGTTTAGCGCCTCCGCCCCAATTTCCCCACTTCCAAAGTCGATGACACCGAATTTTTTGCTTTTCTCACACAAGATTAGTCTGTCCCCCGACATATCCTAATACGAGGGCCCCAAAACATCGGGAAGACACCCTTCCGGCCAGATCCCTGTTTAGCGCCTCCGCCCCAATTTCCCCACTTCCAAAGTCGATGACACCGAATTTTTTGCTTTTCCCAATTTCCCTACTTCCAAAGTCGATGACACCGAATTTTTTGCTTTTCTCACACAAGATTAGTCTGTCCCCCGACATATCCTAATACCAGGGCCCCAAAACATCGGGAAGACACCCTTCCGGCCAGATCCCTGTTTAGCGCCTCCGCCCCAATTTCCCCACTTATAAAGTCGATGACACCGAATTTTTTGCTTTTCTCACACAAGATTAATGTGTCCCACGACATATCCTAATACCAGGGCCCCAAAACATCGGCAAGACACCCTTCCGGCCAGATCCCTGTTTAGCGCCTCCGCCCCAATTTCCCCACTTCCAAAGTCGATGACACCGAATTTTTTGCTTTTCTCACACAAGATTAATGTGTCCCACGACATATCCTAATACCAGGGCCCCAAAACATCGGGAAGACACCCTTCCGGCCAGATCCCTGTTTAGCGCCTCCGCCCCAATTTCCCCACTTCCAAAGTCGATGACACCGAATTTTTTGCTTTTCTCACACAAGATTAGTCTGTCCCCCGACATATCCTAATACGAGGGCCCCAAAACATCGGGAAGACACCCTTCCGGCCAGATCCCTGTTTAGCGCCTCCGCCCCAATTTCCCCACTTCCAAAGTCGATGACACCGAATTTTTTGCTTTTCCCAATTTCCCTACTTCCAAAGTCGATGACACCGAATTTTTTGCTTTTCTCACACAAGATTAGTCTGTCCCCCGACATATCCTAATACCAGGGCCCCAAAACATCGGGAAGACACCCTTCCGGCCAGATCCCTGTTTAGCGCCTCCGCCCCAATTTCCCCACTTATAAAGTCGATGACACCGAATTTTTTGCTTTTCTCACACAAGATTAATGTGTCCCACGACATATCCTAATACCAGGGCCCCAAAACATCGGCAAGACACCCTTCCGGCCAGATCCCTGTTTAGCGCCTCCGCCCCAATTTCCCCACTTCCAAAGTCGATGACACCGAATTTTTTGCTTTTCTCACACAAGATTAATGTGTCCCACGACATATCCTAATACCAGGGCCCCAAAACATCGGGAAGACACCCTTCCGGCCAGATCCCTGTTTAGCGCCTCCGCCCCAATTTCCCCACTTCCAAAGTCGATGACACCGAATTTTTTGCTTTTCTCACACAAGATTAGTCTGTCCCCCGACATATCCTAATACGAGGGCCCCAAAACATCGGGAAGACACCCTTCCGGCCAGATCCCTGTTTAGCGCCTCCGCCCCAATTTCCCCACTTCCAAAGTCGATGACACCGAATTTTTTGCTTTTCTCACACAAGATTAGTCTGTCCCCCGACATATCCTAATACCAGGGCCCCAAAACATCGGGAAGACACCCTTCCGGCCAGATCCCTGTTTAGCGCCTCCGCCCCAATTTCCCCACTTCCAAAGTCGATGACACCGAATTTTTTGCTTTTCTCACACAAGATTAATGTGTCCCACGACATATCCTAATACCAGGGCCCCAAAACATCGGCAAGACACCCTTCCGGCCAGATCCCTGTTTAGCGCCTCCGCCCCAATTTCCCCACTTCCAAAGTCGATGACACCGAATTTTTTGCTTTTCTCACACAAGATTAATGTGTCCCACGACATATCCTAATACCAGGGCCCCAAAACATCGGGAAGACACCCTTCCGGCCAGATCCCTGTTTAGCGCCTCCGCCCCAATTTCCCCACTTCCAAAGTCGATGACACCGAATTTTTTGCTTTTCTCACACAAGATTAGTCTGTCCCCCGACATATCCTAATACCAGGGCCCCAAAACATCGGGAAGACACCCTTCCGGCCAGATCCCTGTTTAGCGCCTCCGCCCCAATTTCCCCACTTCCAAAGTCGATGACACCGAATTTTTTGCTTTTCTCACACAAGATTAATGTGTCCCACGACATATCCTAATACCAGGGCCCCAAAACATCGGGAAGACACCCTTCCGGCCAGATCCCTGTTTAGCGCCTCCGCCCCAATTTCCCCACTTCCAAAGTCGATGACACCGAATTTTTTGCTTTTCTCACACAAGATTAGTCTGTCCCCCGACATATCCTAATACCAGGGCCCCAACACATCGGGAAGACACCCTTCCGGCCATATCCCTGTTTAGCGCCTCCGCCCCAATTTCCCCACTTCCAAAGTCGATGACACCGAATTTTTTGCTTTTCTCACACAAGATTAATGTGTCCCACGACATATCCTAATACCAGGGCCCCAAAACATCGGGAAGACACCCTTCCGGCCAGATCCCTGTTTAGCGCCTCCGCCCCAATTTCCCCACTTCCAAAGTCGATGACACCGAATTTTTTGCTTTTCTCACACAAGATTAGTCTGTCCCCCGACATATCCTAATACCAGGGCCCCAAAACATCGGGAAGACACCCTTCCGGCCAGATCCCTGTTTAGCGCCTCCGCCCCAATTTCCCCACTTCCAAAGTCGATGACACCGAATTTTTTGCTTTTCTCACACAAGATTAATGTGTCCCACGACATATCCTAATACCAGGGCCCCAAAACATCGGGAAGACACCCTTCCGGCCAGATCCCTGTTTAGCGCCTCCGCCCCAATTTCCCCACTTCCAAAGTCGATGACACCGAATTTTTTGCTTTTCTCACACAAGATTAGTCTGTCCCCCGACATATCCTAATACCAGGGCCCCAACACATCGGGAAGACACCCTTCCGGCCATATCCCTGTTTAGCGCCTCCGCCCCAATTTCCCCACTTCCAAAGTCGATGACACCGAATTTTTTGCTTTTCTCACACAAGATTAATGTGTCCCACGACATATCCTAATACCAGAGCCCCAAAACATCGGGAAGACACCCTTCCGGCCAGATCCCTGTTTAGCGCCTCCGCCCCAATTTCCCCACTTTCAAAGTCGATGACACCGAATTTTTTGCTTTTCTCACACAAGATTAGTCTGTCCCCCGACATATCCTAATACCAGGGCCCCAAAACATCGGGAAGACACCCTTCCGGCCAGATCCCTGTTTAGCGCCTCCGCCCCAATTTCCCCACTTCCAAAGTCGATGACACCGAATTTTTTGCTTTTCTCACACAAGATTAGTCTGTCCCCCGACATATCCTAATACCAGGGCCCCAAAACATCGGGAAGACACCCTTCCGGCCAGATCCCTGTTTAGCGCCTCCGCCCCAATTTCCCCACTTTCAAAGTCGATGACACCGAATTTTTTGCTTTTCTCACACAAGATTAGTCTGTCCCCCGACATATCCTAATACCAGGGCCCCAACACATCGGGAAGACACCCTTCCGGCCAGATCCCTGTTTAGCGCCTCCGCCCCAATTTCCCCACTTCCAAAGTCGATGACACCGAATTTTTTGCTTTTCTCACACAAGATTAATGTGTCCCACGACATATCCTAATACCAGGGCCCCAAAACATCGGGAAGACACCCTTCCGGCCAGATCCCTGTTTAGCGCCTCCGCCCCAATTTCCCCACTTCCAAAGTCGATGACACCGAATTTTTTGCTTTTCTCACACAAGATTAGTCTGTCCCCCGACATATCCTCATACCAGGGCCCCAAAGCATCGGGAAGACACCCTTCCGGCCAGATCCCTGTTTAGCGCCTCCGCCCCAATTTTCCCACTTTCAAAGTCGATGACACCGAATTTTTTGCTTTTCTCACACAAGATTAGCCTGTCCCCCGACATATCCTAATACCAGGGCCCCAAAGCATCGGGAAGACACCCTTCCGGCCAGATCCCTGTTTAGCGCCTCCGCCCCAATTTCCCCACTTCCAAAGTCGATGACACCGAATTTTTTGCTTTTCTCACACAAGATTAGTCTGTCCCCCGACATATCCTAATACCAGGGGTAGACCCCAAAATAAAGCGGTCAATTTAATATTAATTTATTTAAAAATATCTACAAGATGATAAATTAACAATTTCATGTTGTACTCCAGTATATGAAGAAATTTCACGTGTTATTGGTAACCGGCCGGTGCCTCCTGGAAAAGAACATTTTGTCAAATGTGATGGGTGATGGTATTTGTCAGAAAATTGCGAAATTAGTCACAGATGATAAGCACAAAAGAAAATGTTGAATTGACTACCATCTACACAGAATACAAAGATCCACGCGATGGGGAGGTTCCAGCCGCTTCTCTGCTGCATTTTTTTATTTCATTTTGAACAATAATTTTAGAAATTCTTATTATTTAGTTTTGTTCGATCATCATTGACTGTATATCAAAAGCTTTAGATCGTTATGAAATTTTCGCAAAGTGGACAATTGCCTTCAAATTTGTAATATGGTTTTAAACAATATCTGTGTATTTTTCTTTGACAACACTGACATTTTACTATTTCTAAATGTTCTTGTGTCCGTGTTCCGCAAGATAAACATCTGTCTGTCATGTCTTCTGAACTCTCAAGTAACATATTTTTCAGTGACAATCTTAAAGGACTTGGGTTGACGTTTGATGATTTTTTTAGATTTTCTTCGTTAAGAATGCATCTTATATAATGAAATACATAAATTCCACAATTAAAAGAATCTCTCTGTAGGGGATGTTCAATACCTTGTATTTTAATAACGGAAGTATGTGCTGTTAAATCTGGGCCTCTGTAAGTCTTAATTGATTCCAAGAACATTAGAAGGTTGTTCAACATTTTTTCGGCTTTTTCAAAATCCACTCGCTGGTGCAGAGGATCGACATAAGAGAATATATTATTCTTTAGATCTACTATTGCTAATGTAAAATGAGCGTTTTTTATTATAGGCAAAAGCCATACTTTGTTTTCGCAAGCTTTGTTAAATTTCTTGTAAAAAGTAACACAAAGTGAATCTGGGTCAAACAATATTTTTTCATTGACATATGCGTCAGTCCATACTACAAAGTTGTCTGTCACATTCTGTGGGAAATAATCATTTCTAAACATGTTTGTAGCAATAAATTTGATAACCCTTCTCCCTCGTTCAAGGTTGAAAAGTCTTCATAAGTCAAAGACTTTAAAGTAAGAAACCCATATCTGCATACCACATACTGTCCTTCAGACCTAAAATATCTATCACAATTTATGTAATATTCTGAATTTGATATTAAACTATTTTGAAGTTTGGCTAGTGTTATGTCCTGCACAGGAAGACTTGGACTTGTAGGATAACCACCTAATAAGTGGTCCGGTGCAGGGGTTCTGCACAACGTATGTGAAGCGAAATCATCTGGGACAAATTCAGTATACGAATGATCCTCTATATCATAGTTTTTTGAACATAACAAGCAGTTGTAATGAACCGTCTGCGAGCTTAGACTTTTCTCACAATAGTATTCTCTATTTTCGCAGAAACAGTGAACCCAGCGAAGACACTTTTCGCATTGAACCCAATCGCATATTGAATCAACAATTTCCTCAGAACCACAAATTAAGCAGATGTTCATCATGCTGCTTGACTGTTCCATCAAGATGTATTGCATTTGTTTACCAAAATTCAACATTTCATTCTTCATGAATAGTGTACCCTTGCAAATGCAAAGGACCATATACAATAAAGCTAAACCAGTATCACTGGATGTTGAAACATTAAATGGCTTTTCCGTTTTAATATCCCATTTATTTATTGGTTTCTTTTTATTATTTAGTGCATTGTATTTTTTCAGAAAAGAAAAGAAATCATCCTTTAAATCATGCGCTCTGCAATAGTCGATTTCGCTAAAAGAGTAGTATACTGTTATGCATTTACATTTCAGGTCAGCCATTATTAGAACCCAATTATTAAATTCATCGAGTAGTGGCATCAACATCCTTTCATCAATTTTTGGGATTTTATTTAACTGTTTGGAAAGAAACACATTAGTATCCTGTACACTGCACAGAGTAACTCGTTTTGTTACTTTAGATTGGTTACTACGAAGAATGGCAAAACAAGCTAAATTTATCAATGTTGAAGAAAATGTATGCTCTCTGCTAGTTATGTTACGAAAATCGTTTGAAGATAATTTTTTAACAGTAGATGTAGCATCATGGTAATAACAGGTAACATAATTTTCAACATCTGCATTGTAGAAATTTACGTCATTGATCAAACCGTTTTCCAAAAATCGTACTTTTAATTTGGGTGATACGTTGTCGCCTACATTTAATGTTTTCATTTCTTTCTCAACATATGCTTTTTTAAATGGTACTGCGTTGAAATAACTGTGATTCTTCCTTTTTCTGGTTTTGTTCCATTCTTCTTCTACAAAATCAGCGTTTGCACTATCAATAGATGCACGCTTTACATTCTTAACTTTTTTTGGTGCCAATGTTAAACGGGAAGGTCTAACATTCAGTTTAATTTCTGTGAATACTCCCAAAACAGTGTTTCTAATTTGCCTTAGAAAGACCTGCGGTAACATTTTTGAACGACCATCGCAAATCTCGTTTTTGACGATAGAGAACCAACTTTCAGCTGCACTATTACTATGTCTACCACTATCATTTGCATCATTCATTAAAATTGACCACAAAGGATAGAAGGGCATGTATTTTTCTAATATTAGCTTAAAAAGTTTTGGATTGTAATACTCATTTCGGACTATATTTACGGTTAATGGCAATTCATGGTTTGATTTGTAATCTTCATACAATCCATTGAAATAAACATAGAATGGACTGGAGTGTCTCAATGATTTAAATTTCTCTGTTATGTTATTTCCGGTTAAACTATTATCTGTCATTTTTATTATAGATTCATTTGATTCACTTGACTCTGCAAACAACTCCCCATTTGCAAATTTTTCGACGTCTGCGTTTGTATAAACCGAAAGCAGAATGGTCATAAATTTTTTGAACCAAATCGTGGCATCATTCATGTTGTCAATATTAAAGGAAGCAGCAATCATTTTTTTGATTTTTTTCTGATGCTTCTTTGCTACTAACTCATCTACTAACATACAAATATTTTTCATTAGATGAGCACAACACAACTTAATCTTTACAAAACCAACGGGGTTTTTTCTCCCTTTGGAAACTATTTCAAAATAGACATTCAAATATTCTTCTAAACGCATACGATTCATCTCCCAACATGCAGCATGAATGTTTGCGTAACTAAAATCGGTAACAATTGTATTAAGAGGAATTTTAAACTTGTGGGTCAAGCAGAATGCCTTAAATTTTGCAAAAAGCTCACGTATTGTGGAGGTATCATGATCTTCTGAAATCATATCTAAAATAGGGCAAATTCTTCGATGGTCTATTGTAATAACAACCCCTGCATAATACAAAATTTTTTTTTGCGTATTTCTACATCGAATCAAAGATCCTGTTGCATCAAAATATAAGACATTATCTACTGTATTGTTGGCTATTTCTAATTGTTCTTTACTAAAAGTCTTGATATTAAGAGGAAAACCCACGTGTTGAATAAATTCTCGGTGTTCTTGCGTGGTAAGGACAAGATCAACTATTTCATTATTATCACGTGTTAATGAATTTCTGGCTTCCGATCGAATATTTCTTAGAGCAGAAACGCTTTTAATGCATTGATAATGTCCACGAGCAACCGCCTTTGGATTAACTTTTCGATAATTTGTCATTTTGAATTTATGTACCTTTTTTTGGCGTAAAATGTTTTTAAAAAGACTTCTTTCAACACCTCGAACGTGTTGTGTAACTGCATATGGGTGACAATAATCTAATGAAGTAGGTACTGTAAACGAAAGCTCGCCTGTTAGAATAAGCATCACATTCGTATTTTATTATAATTTTGAAATTTTTACAGTTATAGTTATTGTTTTTGCAATAGGCCTTGACTACAATTCTATTTTTTAGGTACACGGTTTTATAAAATGAAATGTTACAAGAATTATTTACAAATTTATTTATCATACTGGTAATGAAAAACCTAGCATTTTTAACTTTTAGTTTCCTAATAGATTCATCAAAAATTGAAGACCATTCGTTCTGGCTAATATTAAAATTACCTTCCAAAAAATTGCAGCCTGTATAATTGGTTCTATGGACTGCAAAATGTTCAGTAATATGTATATTGATGGAGCCAACAGGCAGTTCTGATTTTACATAAGGTTCCTTGGCCTTGAAAACATTGTCTAATTCTGCATCAATTTCAATTGTTTCAGAAGTTAAATTGAAACTGCTATTCACATGTGATCGGACTTGGTTGTTTGTGATTGAAATCAATCTCACTATATACAGGAGATAAAGGGCCACAATTGAACACTTCACCATCAGCTTTAGGCGATTGATGTCGACTAGGAACAGGAGTGGAACTTTTACCAAAAAAAAATTTTTCATTTAACTCATCGATTTCAAAATTTTTTTCAGTTAAATCAGTTTTAAAAGATGCAGGCTCATAAACCTCAGGAGCTGACAGAAGGCTGTCGCAAATTAAATCAGCAGATTGATATTGAGGTAGCAAAGTAAAGATTTCCGGGTCTTGGGTAGCCTCATCGAAATGACATTTGATGTTGCCTATATTTTTTTGGATTATATTATAAACACGTTTCCTAATTTTTCGCAACTCGTACTTGCTTAAATTTGAACTTAATTGTGAAATGTAGGAGTCGTAAATGGAATGGCCGAACGGATAACTTTTCAAGGTTTCATAATCAATGTGCTCATCCACCTTCAAGAAGACCTTAGCAATTTTTTCGCAATTATCTTTCATAGTAAATAAAATAAACCGACCTTATATCACAGCTAGCTAGTGTACTCGAACTGCTTGTGATTATTTGGGAGAAACTGATGTATTTTGGCTGTCTTCACAGATTACAATCTGACTTTGACATTTAATAATTCAACAATGTAATTATTGATTGTTAGGTCAGTACTTTCAACATATACAGTAAATTAAAGAAAATGAGAATGAACAAGTATATGTATTTAAATAAAAAACAACAAAACAAAAAATCGTATGGTAACCATGATAATTTATCATTACCATTGATAATAATAATTGCTACCACCCCGGTAGCCGCGTCCCCAGGAGCCTCGTCCCCAGTACCCTCGTCCACGGTACCCTCGTCCCCGGTAGCCTCGTCCCCTGCCTCCTCCCCGGCGGCCTCCTCGGTACCTACCGCGATAATTGCCGCGGTAGGTACCCCCGTTCTGTGTCTCTGCCTCTCGCCCCTCCCGGAGCAGGTCTCTGGCTGCATCCCTTAAATTATATAGGTCATTGTCATTTCATTATGAAAACCACAAAAATACCGTATCCGCACTCGTGACGGCAACCCTTGTGCCCGAACTTGTGCTCGTCCTCGTGCAAGAGCACGACCCGCCGCCACAGCTACTGCCTGCCCCACCCTGTCAAGAAACAGGTCCATCATACCTACCCCTTGCCCACCAGCAGAGGTGGTGGCAGTCGCTGGTACTTGACCTGGTACGAGGTCGGTGGCGGCAGCTCTCCCGGTTACCTCTAGTGTTTCGTCTCCATGGCGGAGCTGGATCCGCAGCTCTCTTTCAAGAGCTGCCGCCACCTGATCCACTGTCTCTGATGTCTCCTCAGTCTCCATTCCACGCGCCTACAATTACATCAAAATGTAATAAAAATTGCAATAGCATTAAATGGTAACTTACATTTTCATCCTGGTCAGACATTTCCAATATTTTTTTGCTTTTTCGCTTATAACTCGAAAATGGTGCGTCGTAGCGAAAAAATACTTGTATGAAAATGAAAGCCTATAAAATTTTCTACAACTCTGCTATTATACATTATTAAGGAAAAATGCACCGTTTTCGAGACATCCGCTTTCAAAAGACGGCAGTTGTCAAAACAAACTTTTGCTTCTAATTCCTCAGTCTTTGGTTTTGCAGAAAAGTCGTCAGGAAGAAAGATTTAGAGCGTCAAATTTCCTTCAAGAATATACAGGGTTAGTACAAAGTCCCGGGACGGTCATTTATCTCCGTTATTTCTTAAGATTTTACTTTGAAACTTGGTACCCGGGCACAATTAAATACAGGGAGTTCAAAACTGTTTTCAAAAATTTTCTTGGACTTCCGGTTAAACCGGAAGTGACCCTAAAAATGTTTTTTTTAAATGGAATCATACTTTTTTCTCAACGGATTCGGAATCTACGAATTTTTTAAAGTTAAAAACATGTATCATACTCGACCAGAAGACGAGTCGCGGTCACCCTGGATTTTCAAAAACATCGAAGAAATCGGTCAAAAAGCAACATTTTTCAAATCCGCAAGTATCCGTCAGCCGGACCGTCTAAAAGGAGTTGATACATGCTGAATTCATAAATGTTACCAATCGAAAACATTAACGGGGTCGTATCATCTCATCCCAATAACCAACTCATCTCAGGTGACAACTCATCCCAGACCAACTCATCCCAGACCAAGTCATCCCAAACCAACTCATCTCAGACCAACTCATCCCAGACAAATTCATCCCAAACCAAGTCATCCCAAAAGACAACTCATCCCAGAACGCAACTCATCCCAGACCAAGTCATCCCAACGGACAACTCATCCCAACAGACAACTCATCCCAGCAGACAACTCATCCCAGCAGACAACTCATCCCAGCAGACAACTCATCCCAGATCAAAATATCGGTTTGCAGTGCGAGAAGCTAAGGCAGTTCAGGTCTATGTCAGGTCAGGTTTTTTTTTAATAACATTTTCTCAAATTCTGCCCGTCCAAAGTTCCACGCGAGCAAAGCGTCAAAATATCGGTTTGCAGTGCGAGAAGCTAGGGCAGTTCAGGTCTATGTCAGGTCCGGTTTTTTTTTAATAACATTTTCTCTCAAATTTTGCCCGTCCAAAGTTCAACGCTTGCAATGCTTTAAAATATCGGTTTGGAGTGCGAAAAGCGAGGGCAGTTCAGGTCTATGTCAGGTCAGGTTTTTTTTTAATAACATTTTCTCTCAAATTCTGCCCGCCCAAAGATTCACGCGAGCAAAGCGAGTAGGTACTCGTCGAAATATCGGTCTTGCAATGGTGCGAGAAGCTAGGGCAGTTCAGGTCTATGTCAGGTCAGGTTTTTTAATAACATTTTTTTTAAATTCTGCCCGTGGAAAGTTCGATGCGAGCTTTCGGCGGAGCCGAAAGCGAGTACTCTTCGAAATATCGGTATTGCAGTGCGAGAAGCTAGGGCAGTTCAGGTCTGGTCAGGTTTTTGACCTGGGGCCCTATTTTTGAACCATGTGAAAGCAATTCCCATGGGAAATGACGATTACACGCCATACAATCGTGGTAATTGGTTGTCGAAAATCGGTGGAGATCGGTTCTCACATGCTCAGCACCACGTGAAATCGTAGCCATTCGCCACCACTGCGAAAAATGAATGGAGGGGGAGCGTCATTTGAGAGCCTACGGTTGTATTCTCCCCGGCGAGAAGCTCCCACGTTTCAAAAATACAGACCCTGGGTTGTAGGGTCATTTGGGATGAGTTGTCTCCTGGGATGAATTGGAAAATTGTATGAGATGATATTAGCCCGCGGCTACCTTAAAGCGAACAGCCCAAACAATAACAAGCAAGAGTTGGTCTGGGATGAGTTGGTTTGGGATGAGTTGTCTGTTGGGATGAGTAAGACAGGGGAATTGATTGCGAAGTGGCTAAACAAGACCCTCAGATCTCAACTTATTTTTGACAACAGGTATGCCATCAAAAATTCTTCAGATCTGTGAAAAACTCATCAACGTCAAAGAAGTTCCTAAAAACTCGTTCTTGGTTTCCTTCGATGTATCCAACCTTTTTCCTAGCATTCCCCCCAAAGAATGCCTGAAATTGCTCGAGAATCTTCTCCACAATTCCCCAATCCCCACTTCGCATGCTTTAAACCTACTTTCTCTAGCTGAATTAGTCGTAGACCAAAACTTCTTCCAATTCAACAACTTCTTTTCCCAAAATACAGGCTTAGCAATGGGCTCAAGTCTTTCCCCTCATTTAGCTGAAATTTTCATGAACAATCTTGAAAACAAAATCTTTGCACACCAATCTTCTCACAAGATTCTCTTTTGGCATAGATATGTTGATGATGTGATAGCTTTATTCCAAGGTTCGTCTTCTGAGTTAGAGACCTTCCTTGATTTCCTCAATTCCCTACACACAAACATTAATTTCACATGTGAACTAGAGAAAAATAGCAAACTACCATTCCTAGACCTCCTAATTACCAGAAGTCCCAACATTTCCTTTGAAATTTATCGCAAACCCACAACCACACACACTATCATTCCTTTCAACTCCTGCCACCCCCTCAGTCACAAACTAGCCTCCTTCAATTCCTTATTCCATAGACATTTCACAGTTCCACTTTCCAAGGAAGGTTTCAACCAAGAGAAGGACATTATTTTCCAGATAGCCCAATTAAATGGTTTTCCTCGTGATCTTATTAGTAAACTTTATTCCAAATTTTTCTACAGATTTAGATTATGTTTCCATTTCCTAAAACCCCCTAAGGAATCAGAAAAGTTCTTCACCCTTTCCTTCATTGGTGCACTCACAACAACCATTTCTAACATCTTCAAGAAACACAATATCAACATTGCCTTCAAATCCACTAACAAAATTTCACAACACATTGTTCATCTCAAAGATTCGGTACCGCCCACTCTTAAATCTGGTGTTTACAAACTTTCTTGTCAGAACTGCCCCAAAGTTTACATTGGTCAAACGGGGAGATGTCTTCAACAGAGAGTGAAGGAACACCACAAACAAATCACTTCCAACATTGATCGTTCAGAGGTTGACACCCAATCTGCTTTCGCTGACCACATCCTAAAAGCTGGACACTCCTTTGACCCAAATTCCAACGTAGATCTGCTACATGTTTGTCCAAAAGGCCGTCTTCTTAATAATCTAGAAATTCTGGAAATTAAAAATGTGCCACAATCTTCTCTCCTTAACGATCAAATTGGCTTTATTACCCCGGTCATCTCAGCTCTGTTTTAGGTTCACCAATTCCCTTCTTCACGCTCTTTTATTTATTGATCCGTCGATCCATAAAATTTTTCTTACAGGTTATGTTCTTCTTTGACAGGTGACAGGTGACAGGTCACGTCTCATGCTCCATTAGCGGTTTTTTAGCGCTTGCCGAGATCGATGGTCGTGTTGCCACCTTTGTCGCGCTCCTTTCTTTGCTATGGCATAGACAGAGACGGGTACAGTTGCGCTGAACCTGCCCGTCTTCATCTGGTCGGCGCGCAGAAGCTGCTTTTGACTTTAGTGTGACTTTAACCTTTCCCACCACCCACCAAATTTCCCCAAACTTTCACGCCTTTCTTCAATGTTTGAGCGTCTTTCGATCGATTTACAGTGCGACCCAAAACCTGTTATTTTTCTTTGACCCAAACGTTTTTTCATTTTCCAGGCAACTGTTTTGTATTTTGTGTTAATTTTTTTTATAGCTGAAGATGGAGTAACACTCCGAAACGCGTCCTAACAGTAAGTAAATTTTTGTGGAACGAGACTGTGAAACTACCTTGTGTAATCAAACATCAGTTCCTCTTTGAAAAATGGACCAAGCTTTCAACCAATTTAATTACATACGTTAAATGATAAGTTCATAAAATTGCAAATAAAGAATAAGTCTCTAAATACAGGTGAGCACTTAATGAGTTTCACAAATTTAACAATAACTTGCAATAGAGTATTATACTTAAAATATGAAAATTCGCCTACAGATAGTATCCATTAAAAAAGTTTGGTCGTGTTTTTTTGTTTTTGCGAAATTAGTATCGTTATCTTAAAATTAATTTATAAAATTTAAATTTTCGGCAGGAGGTCGAAAACGCGCCTAGCTTCCCCCACCACTATTACGTCAATTTATTCAGCCTTGAACCAACCAATGAAATTAAAAGCTGGAGCCGGTAACGTATGTCGTTACTCACTCGGCCGCGTGTTTTTGTTGATATAACTGGATATAACCTATAAATTTTATTTTTGTGTTTTTGGGATTTCATTTTTTATTTCTTTTGTGAGTTTTGGGCGTGTTGCGTTGATAACTTCCACCATAATGTCACCGGGTATAAAAAAATGCTTTGTTCCTGACTGCGGGAATGATGAAAAAAGGACTCCGAAAAAAATTTTTGTATTTGTGCCAACAAATGTGGAAATCAGGGAAAAATGGTTTAAGGCCGTCAATCTTACCCCTGTACCACAGGGTAGATATTGTTGTGAAGATCATTTTAATGTAAGTTTTTTGTTTGGTAGAATGTTTTTATTGAAGGATTGTGTTTGTAGCTGGAAGAAGATTCAGAAAATTGGCAATTCTACAAAACAATTGGGACTAAGTTGCAAATGAAAGACAATGTTGTGCCTCATATATTTACAACCCCTTCGAAAAGAAAGCCAGCAACAGAAACCCAGTTGACCTCCTCGACAAAGAAAAGGAAGATGCAAGCTAAGCATACATTTTCAAGTGGGTCCAGGAAACGATTATTCGGACATGAATCATCTTCGGAAACAACAGAGCAGCCATGTCCAACTGCGCCCAGTGAACAAGCGTTATTTGGAACAGTGGCAGGAAATATTGAAGAAGCTTATGAACTGACACCTAAATTTAGTTTGGTGGTGAGTTCCGTGGCTACCCAAACTAATGTTGAAACAAAAAATAAAGCTATGCAATTTAAATTTATACCAAAAATGAAAGACTGTGGTTTCAATGCTGTTGTCAAAATGGACACAAAGGGAACATTAACAAAGGAATCTTATCCTGTATCATCTGATACAGATTTGTCCGATAGTAGTGCAAATGGAGATGATTATTCTGCTGAGGATGATTACCGACAGGAGGAAAGTTCTAGTGATAATGGTTCAGAATCAGATTCAAGCATAAATAATAAAACTGCCCAAAAAAATGAATTAGAAGCACACAAAAGATATCATTTTCAGCTGCTTCAAAGGAGATGTCAGAAATATTTGGGTTTACCTGAGGATGTGTACTTTTTGCTTCAATTGTGTAGTGAACATGGACATATTAGAATTATGCATGTGTTGTTAACCCTGAAGAAAATTAGGATGGATGATGAATATGTCCGATTAGCAGATGATTTCGGGATAAGTGCGTCTTACGCTGGGAAGATCTTCATTAAAAGTGTGCCTATTTTGTGCGCTTTAATGAAACAATTAATATTTTGGCCCACGAGCGATGAAATTACTTGGTTATTACCAGTGGCATTCCGGTCTAGATATTTTGAGGTCAAGACCATTTTGGATTGCTTTGAAATAGCTATTGAAAAGCCTTCAGACCCCCTAAAGCAATCCCTCACATGGTCAGAGTACTACAAGGCAAATACCATAAAATATTTAATCTCTTCAACACCAAATGGTATAATAAATTTTTGCTCTCATGGATTTGGAGGACGTGCATCGGACAAAACTATTATAGAGAAGAGTGAATTTTTGAGCTGCCTGCCAGATAACTATGTAGTTATGGCAGACAGAGGTTTTAAACATGTTGCAAGTGCATTGCAAGGAAAAGGGTGTACATTGATAAGACCACCAAGTGTTGTATCTGGGAAACCATTGTCAAAATTGGATGTTAAGGCTGGTAAACAAATCGCAGCTTTGAGGATTCACATCGAAAGAGTTATTGGGAGATTGCGAGAGTTCAAGATGCTAACTCCTTACTCACATATTGACCACAATTTAATTTATATTATGGACTATATTATAATAATTGTTTGTGGAATTTTAAATCTGCACCACCGTTTAATAAAATAAATTGTCGAAATATATAATCCTAACTGTATCACTATCCATTATATTTATAATATTGTGTTGTTGGGATAAATCTATGAACCAATTAATAACTTTTCCAAATGGATCTAATTAAAATAAACGTCACCAAAGAAAATTGGAAGTGTTGGAGATGGTAAGAATTTCTACTTTTCACAGGAAGTCCGATTTCTTTTCCGAACACACACCAAAAATCTCGACTTACACCTTTACATATAGATAAGATATTGATAGGTTAGATTAATTAGAAGCCAACATTTAAAAAATTTATTTTCTATAAACTTTGGGAAATATAGCTTTGCTCCAAAAATCTTCACATTTTTCAATTAGGTATTCACTATAATCCTCATCAAATGCTACCTCCTTGATAGTCACTTCATTGTTTATTTCAAAGTTGGGGGATGCAACACAAAACATACATTTGCTTTTTTTAGATAAAAGCATTTGTAGCTGCATTTGAGCATATGGAGCCTTTGCAATTTTTCCATTCTTCTTTATATAGTTTTCTACCGTACTTTATTTAGATGGACATTTTACTTCATAGCAGCAATCTTCCGAAATTCCATCTGGAGAAGCACCGAATATTGGGTACTTTGGACTCAAAAAAATGCCACAATCATGAATTTGCACATCTAATCGTGCAGCTACAACATCCAGGACTTTAGGCTCTAACTCCTTGCCTCTTGTGACTGCCTCAATTTTTAAATTTAGGCCAGCACCCATTACAACTTCCACTAAGGACCCATCATACGTGCTACAAACTGAACAGTCGTGAGCTCTTGAGGCTGTCACCCGCCCAAATCGAATTTCACCCCATACTGGTGATTTCGTCTGACCTCGGGTTCGAAATTCAATTTCGGCACAGAACTCTTCAGACATACTGGCCCGACAAAAATTACGGAATAATCCCATAGACGAGACACTGCCACTTGCTTCAAGAATATCTTTGTATGTTAGGCCAAGATAGTAAATGGATGAGTTCAGAAGAGCACGGTCCCTAATTTGAGTATGAAAAATCATGCCTTTTGACTCATTTCTAATCCCAGCTGCTATAACCACTTCTTTAAAATTACTCGATACATCGGCTGGTAATAGTGGAGGTAGCTTGTTACCTAATTCTGTGGCATTAATACTTGTTTTTCCTCTTGCAACCCTAGACAGCCTCGAGGATTTCCAATAACATTCTCTGGATGTTACAGCTGGCTCACAACTTCTTCGGTACAACCAAAATATAAAGGCGACTGCATGTTTACAACCACCTAGAAATTGTTTGTGTAATGACTACTTACTTAGTTCTAAAAGTTAAAAAAACACCTTTACAAGCCACACATCCAGTACATTCGGCACTTGTAATCTGGATTGCTTACTCTGTGTTCAGGAGTAACCCGTGCTTTTATAATGCACCGCGTTCCCTGCCTTTTTAATTGTACAAAACCAGACGCCTCTTCCCCATAAATTGCCTGAGCTGCCCTACAAAATAATAATGAATATTTCTGAATATCTACAATTTACAGCCACAATTACCTAGTCGTTTTTGTACCAGACATCTCCTCACCGACAAAGTCTGGATTACTGGCGAAATATCTCGCCAACATTTCGGGTAAAACTTCTGGCAGATTGTCAGACCATGCCCGTACAAATCCTTCATCCATCGTCGTTGTTATTTAAATTATTTAAACTAACAACAATATAACCTCACTTTTACTTCGTGTTCACTAGCGTGTTTTCGTTTGGCTCGCAAGTCGCAACGGTGTCAAATGTCAAAAACTTTGATCGTAAGTCGTAGTGTAGCGTATGTATTCGCACGCAGTCCTGTTGACCAATCAGGGACCTCGGATAAATTGACGTCATTTTTGTCGAGGTCATTTGGGATAAATCCGCGGAGTTTTAAACTTTACTACTTTAAACTTGAATAATTTATTTACCGTAACTTTTTAAGACCTGAAATGATGTTGAAGATAGTTTATGACTGATATACCTTCATTTCCACCCATTTTTAGGCAAACTATTTTCGGAGTATAATACTCTATTATTGCACACTGCGGATTACCCAAGACTGAGCATTAATTATTCGTCGTTGGGATTGTATTATTATTAACGGGTTTGGTTTTCTGTCGTGAAATAATAAATTTTCGACTGCCTTTGAGCTATGATTTACTTTTTAGAATAATTTGTTCATCTCGGGTCGTACTATAGCCCCAAAAGTCCCCATTAAACAATTATATTAGGTTAGGTGGCGTTGGTCATTATCCTGTAGCAATTGGGTAATTTCTATGGGGTACTTATGTTACCATTCTTGCAAAGGGAAACGAATTACCGCGCAAGTCGCAGCCCCTAACTGAAACTCTTGCAGTCCCTCTCAAATTGTAATCCCTTTTACCGACGAAGCCGCTAACGTTTTACCCCTTTTTATCCCCAAAGTGCGCTGCCATGCAGTTACGCCAAGCGCCGACAATTTGAAGGACTCTGCAAGCAGGACCCAGAAGGGGTGAACTGTTGTTATTGCACATGCAGATCCACAATAGTGGTTTGGTCATGATATCAGCAACTTGCTTTTCAGTGGGAATCTGTTCAATATTTAATCTTCCTTCCATTATTTTTTCGCGAATGAAAAAATGCTTAATGTCTATGTGTTTCGTCCTGCGATGAAATTCTGGATTTTGTGCTAATCTCACGGCCGCACTGTTGTCAACTTGGAGTAGTGGCATCTGTTTTAACTTCAAGATACTTAAGTATAAACGAGTAAGCCAAATTGATTCATTTGCTGCTTCATTGGCTGCGACAATTTCTGTCTCTGTTGTTGACGTTGCCACCATAGCTTGTCTCTGACTAAGCCAAGAAATAGCTCCCACTGCATAGATTGAGACAACACCAGAAGTTTATCTCCCAGTTTTGGAACAGCCACCGAAATCTGCGTCGCTGTAGCACTCCAAAACGCCTTTCTGGTAGTCTGTTCTGTAAGTAATGCCCCAATCAACTGTTCCTTTTAAGTATCGAAGCACTCTTTTTAATCTTATTACATCCTCTTCGGTGGGATTCTCTAGTGTTCGTGAGAGAAAACCAATGCTGTATGCCAGATCAGGTCTAGTTCCAACCATCAAGTACATGAGAGCACCAACTGCTTGTCGATATGGAAAGTCATGCTTCGATCCTTCTTTCCCTGGTTCAGACATCTCTGGTGTTTTCAGTATTGGTGTAGGAACGGGCTTGCAATTTTTGAATTGAAAACGTTCCAGAATCTTTCTTGAATAAGATTGCTGACAAACTTTAATGGTACTATCTGGATATCGTTCTATTTCAAGTCCCAAAAAATATTGTCACATAGTGGAGTTTTGTGCTTATTCAACAATAAATGTGTCATCGCTTCCTTCGAGGTACATCACGTACAGCTCGGGAGTCGGTGGCCTGCCAAGCCACTGGCTGGTTGTGCGTGGGGTATCTCCCTCTAGTACTCTGTCCTTTTGTTCATAATGATTTGCCAATAATTATTTGTCCCTTTTGCACTTTTGCCATTCCTTCACTAAATTAATTAAACCTTTTGAATTTTTATCTTGTCTTTTGCGAATGTCCTTTCAGTCCTCTCCCATTTTCCCCCCAAACAACCCGGTACCAGCTCTGGGCCCAAAGGCCCAGATACGACAATATGTTGCAGATTTGACGGTAATCTTGAATTCGGACTTAAATTCCTCAATGAAATTGTCTGAGTCTCTCTGATCACTTGCCGCCACTAATCCATCATCAACATATAGCGCAACCAGTAATTTCTTGCCGTTTCGTTCTCTGATGTACAAGCAGGAGTCAGCTTCGCTTACTTTAAAGTCTAGTGTTTGCAGGAAACCACCAAAACGCTTATTCCAGCAACGAGGTGCTTGCTTTAACCCATACAAACTCTTTTTAAGCTTGCAAACTCGATTTGTACCATCACTGTAACCTTCTGGTTGTCTCATGTAGATATCTTCTTCTAGCTCACCATATAAGAATGCCGTTGAAACATAAAATTGCGTCAAGTGCAACTTCTCACTTGCAGCAATGCTTAACACGGCTCCAATTGTTCCTAACTTGGCAACCGGGCTGAATGTTTGACTATAGTCAATTCCTTGACGTTGACTGAAACCTTTAACAACAAGTCTTGCTTTATACTTGTCTATACTGCCATCCGGGTTCGTCTTCACACGAAACACCCACTTGCATGGAATAGCCTTGGTGTACTCTGGTAATTCTGCTAACGCCCAAGTTTTGTTTTCTTTCAACGATGTCATTTCACTTTCCATTGCCTTTTTCCAATTAATACTTTGCCCGCTGTTAACTGCTTCTTCGAATGTTTCAGGATTCTTTGCTTCGTTAAAAAATGTTTCAGCTTCCATGATGTAATCTTCAAAACGTTTCGGTTTCCGCATGGCTTCTCTATTACGAAGTTGATAGCGCGAGGACGGCTCGGTCTCCTCTTCTGGTTCACTATCATCTGCATCTTCTATTTCTCTTGTTTCAGGCTCTGTCTCAACTTCTTCGTCTTCTTTGACGATTTCGTTTTCTTGTTTTTCTTTGAGCTTTCCCTGATCCAAAGATTCATCCGGTTTCTTAACTTCTATATCTTCAACTGGTAGTTTAACGTTTTCTTCACACTCGCAGATGGTTTCCTTAAAAGTTACATCTCTTGATAGAATAACTTTATTCTTTTCTTTCACCCAAATACGGTAACGTTCATCACCATCGTAACCAATAAGATACCCCTTAATAGCTTTCTTGTCCATCTTTTTCCTCCTCTGAACTGGAATATTTGCGTAGCAGGTAGTCCCGATAATGCACAAATGCTTTATCCTGGGCTTCTTACCTAACCATAATTCATATGGACTTATGTTTTCCACAGGTGAATTTCCAGTTCTGTTTAGGGCATAGATTGCTGTGCTTATCAACTCAGACCAAATGGCTGTTGAAAATGTGGCTTCCGAATTTGAATACTTGAATGTTCTTGCCATTTCAACTATCGTTCGCATTTCGCGTTCACATTCACCATTTTGCTGTGGCGTGTATGGTGCCGTTAACCTTTGAGTTATACCTTCACCACGTAGAATTTCTCGAACTTCTTTATTATCAAATTCTCCACCATTATCACTTAGTAACTCTTTAATCGAATGTCCCAACGTTCTAGAATGAGCAAGCATTGTCTTCAGCATATCTTTTACTTCAGACTTCTGTTTCATCAAATATCCATAGCGAAATTTTGTGTAACTGTCTTTAAATAATACAAAATATCGAAACTTTTTAAAACTGTTATCAAAAGGTCCACAAACATCTGCAGATACTAGCTCACCAGGCTGTGATGATTTCTTTCGTGTCCCAAATGACAATCGATGTGACTTTCCATAAATACAGGGCTCGCATAGTTCTTTCTTTAATTCAACTCTGATACCAAGTTCTTGTAAAAGCAAATCTTTGACGTGACGTTTATCTTGATGCCCCCATCTCTCGTGGTAAAGCTGCAGTAATGATGAATCCCCTATAGCAGTGTTTATTATAACTTGATTTTCTGGCACTATCGGTCGAATTGTAGCCTTGTATAAAGTTCCTCCTAATTTACGAACTCCATACAGCTTAGTTTCTCCACCAATCTTCAGCCAACACTCAGTAGCGGACGATTCAAATTTACTGTTTTCTGGATTTCTGTCTTGTGCAGCTAGTGTTGAAAATAGATTTCTGTTTATCTTTGGAACATACCAAACACCTTTTAATGAAATTTCTTCACATTTGCTGTTGATAGCAGTTGAAATTCGTACGGTCCCTTTACCAACTGCCATTAATTTCTCGTTTCCAGCTGCTGTTATATCATGAGGACTGTCAAATTCTTCAAAATTGACAAAATAATCAGCACAATTTGTTACATGCTTTGTTCATGGGATTACTTTCTGCAGCATATACTTCTTCACAAACAGACGTGAGCGCTACAGAATTTGCAACTGCATTATTGCCATTATTTTCTGAAGACTCCTTTCTTCTAGGTCTTCCTTGAGCAATCCATTTGTTGCAATACTTCACCCAGTGGCCCTTTTCTTTGCAGAAATTGCAAGTATCATTTTCTCTAGATTTCTTCTTATTCTGCTGTGATTTCTGATTTACTGCTTTTGCCACCAATGCCTCAGTTTCAATCTTGTCGCTATTTGCATTCTGGATAAAATTTCTTTCGTGCATACATAGCTGCGTAACGAGTTCTTCAAAAGTCTTCCTATCATCATCAGCTAACAACATCCAACTTGACTTGAATGTCTTAAACTCGACTGGTAAAATCTGCAATACTTTGCAAATCAGCATTAACTCTGGCAGCCTATTTTCGTTTTTCGTTACTAGTCCATTATTCAGCTCATTCCACAAACTCTTCATCTTTGCAATATGTGTAGAAACATCTGCTCCTAATGTCCAACTAAACGCAAAGAAATCAGTGCATATCTTGAATAACTGATCTTTGGACGTGGCTTCGTAAAACTTCTTCAAACCTTCCCACAAATCTTTTGCGGTTTCAGAATCCCATCACTTTTTGGTAGACTTCGTCTGTTAGTGAACTGGCTAGCATTGATTTAGCGTAACTGTTTGCCTTCCGGTACAAATCAGAACTCTTCTTATGTCCCTTGACTTGTTCTGCCGTTGCATCGCTGCTCAAAGCTTCTGGCCTTAACAGCAGCCTCCCATCTATTACGTCTAGGGCTCCTTCATGATAGTCGAGCAGATCCCGTATCTTACGTTTCCATAGAGGCCAATCTGTTGCCCCAATTAATGGCTTAACGTGTTTTGTTAGGTCCATCTCTTATTCTCAATTTTTTTTTCTTTGGCAACTTACACGTTTAAATAATGAGTACATTTTTTTAAATGGCACCATGCATGTTTCTATTTTTTTTTTGGACTCACTTTGATGCTGTCTTTATTGTGGTGATTTTATTTTTTTGATAAATTGAGCAGTAAAGGTAGAAATTTTTGTTAATTCAAATTTCGCGCGGTGATCCGGCAACAATGCGCTTCACCATTACTTTGACGGAACCACCCTCGTCTCACCGTATGTCTCCCACTCCCACTAGTTGTACTGTGTACACAATGAAGTAAACAGGCTATTTATTATTAGGCCCGGTCAGATTCTTCAAGAGGGCGTGTACACAGTATGTACAACTACCCTGTAGTGGGAGACATTCGGTGAGATGAGGGTGGTTTCATTGAAGCGCATTGTTGCCGGATCACCGCGCGAAATTTGAATCAACAAAAATTTCTACGTTCACTGCTCAATTTGTCAAAAAAATAAAATCACTCCCATAAAGAGGGCATCAAAGCGAATTCAAAAAAAAATTGAAACATGCATGGTGCCATTTAAAAAAATGTATTCATTGTTTATTGCTAAATTACACAATAAGATGGGGAGTTCCAAACTGCGACAAAATAAAGGTATTTAATTCTAATTTACCCTGGATTTTTTATTTTACTCATTTATCTTACCGTTTCGCCGTGAGAGCCCTGTATTAATACATTTGGACCACCCTGTATATACATCTTACAAACATCTGCAATGATCACGTATTGATGTTGTCTGAATTCGAGCAAAATGCTAAATAAATCTCGTTGGACAACTGGTCCGACCATTAATGTGTCATTAAGAGAGACTCCAGAGACAGTTTTGTTACTGCCATCAAAAACGCATCTTACTTTTGTGGTCGTGCTTTCTTCTTTGAAAACTGCGTGATGTGGTAAAAATGAATTGTGTTAGTATTAGCTCATTATTAGCTCGAGCTATTCGATAAAGTCAGAAAATAGCAGTACCTACCCGCCTCCCAAATTTCAAAACGATATGTCAGTGTTCAAAAGTTATCGCGTTCCTTTAATATCTCAAAAATTACCGACTTTTGGATATTTCGATCCAACTTATATACCACCTACGAATTTCACATTATTTCTAACACCGTATGCAGCTATTAGTCGTTGATTATCAGTTCCTACCTGGCTGTTCGGGTGTGCCCTGCATCGTATACGTTTTTCCGGACCCTGTTTGGCCATAGGCAGCAAACACGCATACGTTATACCCGTCGATCACTGATTCCTATTAGAGTTTACGGCTTCTTTATAAACGACTATTTATTGAACAATTAAATATTAATAATGTAATGTGTTTTAATAGACATCTTGTTAATATATTTGACAACTGACAGACTTCAGTGTACGTGGTGTATTGTGTGTTGTACCGTTCGTTTCATTCCACGCGCCGTATAGGGAAATAACACGGGAAAAGTGTTTTTATTTTTTGTTTGCTCCTGAAACTGGTTCCGGCCAAATCTGAGTGATACGGTCAATGGGCCTCAATGTCCTCTGCGCATGAAAAAAAAAATGGCCCTGAAATGCCCCCTTGTTAAAACGGGAGGACCGGTTGAAAATTGGAATTTTAAATTTCGCGGGCGTCAATTCAGCGCTGTTTGACATCTCCGAAAACTAAACTTCCAGTGGCGGCTTTCACAATTTCTTGAGTTTTCGCTAACGTCATTTAGTTACTTTTTTGGAATTTCTACAAATTATTGAGTGAATTCTGAGACGAAATAAACCGGCGCATTTTTGCAATAGTCCCGGAGAGTCTTGGTGTCAGAAACTTTACTAAAGAAAAGACACTATGAAGGTAACCTCACAAAAATTTTGTCTTTGTTCGCTACAACCAGGCCGCATTTATTAACATTTAAATTCTCCAGGTAAGTCTCTGTTTATAGTTAAAACTGTCTTAATCGTTGTTTTGCTTCAGTTATGAATATTTTCACTGGAATATCACAGACTACGAGAAGGGTTGGTTGAATGAGGAAATGGCCAATATTCAGTTACCATGAACCTGGTACCAAATACTGTTAAAGAATAACAATATGGAGAGCCACTAAAGGCTACGTAGCACAGAAGGTAAGGCGAAGGTCTTGCTTAAAAGTTGGTGTGTCGATAGACCTTACGAGTCACAGCGAAGACAAGGATGGTTCTGATATTTAGGGTGGATACGCCTTACCAGGCACCTGTAAGGCTGATGGAAAAGGCACCTGCAGTCTCCACTCCAAGGCCTGGAAGCTGGTGGTGATGGCCTTGCCTAGACTAGTGGCTTCGGCTGTGCCGAGGAATCTGTTGCAGGAGTTACCATGCCCTGCTTGTCCCCTGGGACAAGATGTGCCTTTGCCCCAACAGTTATTTAACCGCGGAGTGCGTGTTTGGAGTGTGGACGAAGATATGTAACTGGCTTGCCAAATTTTAATTGTTTTATTCTAAAAATGTTAATAATTAATAAAATAGCATACCTAGGTCTTATGGGCCTTATTTTCTAGATATTTTAGTTGATAATTCACAATTTAATGTTGAAATTTTGAATAAATTCTTGAATAATCAAATTAGGGAATTTATGACCGCTATATGCTGTACCGACTGCTCATATAAATGAAACAATATAACTTAGATAATTATTGTCATATATAATATAACAAGAAGGTGTTTGATTATCCATTTGTTTGACTCGAGAATTGAACTACGACCGGAATAGTCTAAATGTTTTGTAGCTCTAAAGACAACGAGACGAAGTCGAGTTGTCTTTGGCTAAAAACATTTCGACTATTTCGGGAGTAGAAAATTCGAGAGTTTAACAAATTGATAATCTAACACCTTCGAGTTATATTCGGCAGATAATTCCACAAGAGCCTTGATTTTTGCAGTAAGTAATAATTTATTTATTAGGCACCCAAGTAGTTCATTTTGAATATAGCAAGCACGCATCTGTCAAATAAATGTCATGTCTAATAATAACCTGCAAAATTTCCTTAAGTTTTTCAATTTCTCTGTTTACTGTTTGCAAGAATTTCTTTTATGCCAGAACATTTTTGTTAGGACTATTAAGGATAGTGACGACACAGGTTTGTTTTAAATAAATGCTTTTAGTTACATCGGAGGACATTTGTAGATTGTCGGGTATTTCAGTGTTTGGTCACATATTGTGTAGGTACTGAAAATCCATCCAAAAGACCGCTGTCGCTGATCTGAAAATCATATTCTTTTCAGGACACGTTTGCTGAAAGAAAATAGCTCTGGTCCCAATCACTTGAAGTTGGAAAAAAGTTCAGTTGAATAATATGTTTATGAAACAAGTAAAATATATGTTTCACTTATGGAATCTAAAATTTATGATCGGAGTGGCTGATAAATGAAGGAAATTTAAATGTTCAGAGAGAAAACTAACTGAATGACACGAAGTAACTGAACAAAAACTGCCTCGAACATTGATGAAAGTAATCCAAACACAATTTTATGAAGTTGAACAAATCGCTTGTTAGTTTTTAAATTTATACAAAATAGTAATACTTATTAATTAGAATGAGAGTGAATATTTGTACAGTTAAATGTACAATTATGGTACACAATTGTGGTTCCTGATTTGGCACAAGTGGATGTTGAAGGAGCTGAAGCAGATTCTGAAGAAACAAATGCAGGTCCTACTGCAGAAGAAGATCTTGAGGGTGGAGTGCTGCTTGTGCCACTGGTTTTGCTGGAGGACTCGGCGCTTACTGTTGTTCGTCCTCTTAACTTGTTAACTATTTCTAAAAATATATTATCATTTTGCCATAAATTACTAGTTGTGTAAATGTACCTGCATGGTGTTCTTTATCCATACCTAGGTATGGTTTCAAACTGTGGGCTGATGCATGGCCAGTTACTTTAATTAATTCTTGCTCCTCCACACCATGCTTGGCTAAATGTGTGACTGCCGTTGATCTAAGTGAGTGATTTGTTATTTTATGAACGTCAGTATTAATTCCAATTCTCTCAGCAGATTTTTTTAGCCATTTGCTTATTTGATTGTTACCTACTGGACAATCTTTGTACCATTTTTGGCTGTTGCGATTTTGCCAAAAAGGATTTGGTGTCAAGAATAATCTGTCTGTCTTGATATTTAGTGGTCTCTTTGACATTAGTTTATGATACAAACGTACAGGGCAAATGCCTTCATCTATTAAGTTAGGTGTAAGCCATTTTGTGTCAGCCAAAGATTTGTTCCCTCCTTGATGCGTTTTTGTAAAAAGGGGATTGTATTTTATCCTGCCTGTTGGTTTGCCATCCAAGCTACACTCCACATTAAAATAACTAGTTAAACATTTCGTTGCTTCCCCGCCTCTCCAGGCGAGTTCATATGCTGCGATGTGGAAAAACTTTTTTTGAAGCCCGTCTGGTGTTTCTTCGTCCCATAATCGAAAGATTTTTTTTAATTCAGGCTCCCCCAAAGCAGCAGCGCTTATTTTTCGTTTTTCTGGAATAGTCTGTAAAATTTTTCTCCTTGCGTCTCTAGCTTTTCTTGCATCATGAAATTCAATGTCTTTAAATGGGTCGAGGACTATTCCATAGTCCTTGTAGAATTTTTCCTGTATCATTTTGGCCGTAGAATTCCACAAAGTCTTGACAACAGTTTCTTTGTAGTCCCCTCCGTCTTGTTTTTTCATATTGGCTGCCCAATCTTTTAGAATCAACGCCAATTGAAGTTTGTTCAGATCTTTATTTATAGAGTACTTGCGATCTTCACAAAATTGAGAGAATTGGTTCCAAATATACTGTTTTGATCGGACGGTGTTCACTGGCTGATTTATGGTAATTATATCTTCAATTTCCTTTTCAGATAGGTCACTAAAACGTTTACTGGTGGACTCCATTTCAAAAAAGATTTGTGAAAAAGATTAAGAAAACTTGTTTGTTAACTGTTTATAACAGACAACTATTAATTGCTATGGTAACACGATTGTTTTCTGTTTCTACAGTATAAATAGTAAGTACCTACTTGATAAATCAAATCAGTCTAAAAATTTAGTAGGTACCTACCTAGCCCTATTCTATGCCCGTTAGTTTGTAAATTTTTACTTGTACTTAACATTCTGTGGCTTAACGTTGAGGTCAAATTAAAACAAATTTTTAAAATTTAAAAAAGCGAAGTGCGCCAAACAGTAATACCCACAGAATACCTAGAATAAACGACACGGCGCGCGTGTATGCAACCCCAAAAGCGCATGTGTATAGCGGGCGGCGCGGCGTGGCATTTTCCCTAACCTAAAATGAAATCACAAAACTGATTATTTTCAAATTCGTAAAAGAGTAGAGAAGTTATGTATTAATGTGGATATGATATGAGCAGTCAAATTCTTTATTGTTGAATTAAATTATTGCAATTATTTTATTTTGTATTTATATGTTAATTGATACATAATCACTTAGGTATGTGTACCAGTGTAGGTATGAACCTGCAATATAATAACTTCGGATTACAACAAATTACCACAAGGTGAGCATAGATTACCCATTGGCATTTTATTGTAGCAGTCAGCTTGTAACCCTTTGTTTTAGTCACGGATTGTTTTAGTTACTTTCATTCCAAAGAAAACATTAAGTACTTTTTGTGAATCCGAGCTTCTTTCTTATAATCTGGAACTGGCGAAGCTGTCTTGGAGGTCTTCTATATGGTTATTGTACAGTCATTTTCATTTTGGATTTGTCCAGAAAGTTAATTAGGCATTTTAATTTCATGCAACCTGTAACTGTCACACATGACAATAATATTATGAAATGTCTTAATGATAGATTATTGGTGCATTTGAACTACTTAGTTATGACACTTTGGGATGTGTTTTCAATATAATCAAAAGCTCTTGTCGAATTATCAATATAATCAAAGGCTCTTGTGGAATTATCACTACAATATCTCTTGAAGATAAACACATCAAAAATATAAGCAGCAAAAATTTTATTATTTACTTACTATTTATTTTATTTGTTATTAGACTGGACTGTAAGGTGAGAAAGTAATAAAGTTCCTCGCGAGGATTCAATTTACAAAACAAATATAGCAAAACATAATTAAGGGGACGGTGGTAGGTTGCAAAATGTTCATGAATATTGGCCATTTCCTCATTCGACCAACCCTTCTCGTAGTCTGTGCTTCCAGTGAAAATATTCATAACTGAAGCAAAACAACGATTAAGACAGATTTAACTATAAACAGAGACTTGCCTCGAGAATTAAAATGTTAATAAATGCGGTCTGGTTCTAGCGAAGGAACCAAAGACAAAATTTTTGTGAGGTTACCCTCATAGTGTCTTTTCTTTAGTAAAGTTTCTGACACCAAGACTCTCTGGGACTATTGCAAAAATGCGCCGGTTTATTTCGTCTCAGAATTCACTCAATAATTTGTAGAAATTCCAAAAAAGTAAGTAAATGACGTTAGCGAAAACTCAAGAAATTGTGAAAGCCGCCCCTGGAAGTTTAGTTTTCGGAGATGTCAAACAGCGCTGAATTGACGCCCGCGAAATTTAAAATTCCAATTTTCAACCGGTCCTCCCGTTTTAACAAGGGGGCATTTCAGGGCCATCTTTTTTTCATGCGTAGAGGACATTGAGGCCCATTGACCGTATCACTCAGATTTGGCCGGAACCAGTTTCAGGAGCAAACAAAAAATAAAAACACTTTTCCCGTGTTATTTCCCTATACGGCGCCTGGAATGAAACGAACGGTATACATATATCACAAAGTATGAGTTACACAGATATTCACAACGCTAACACCCCCACTTGATCTATACATAAACATTCAAAAACTGCAAAAATTCTTTAAATCTTGGTCCTGGAATCGCCTTGGTCAACATGTCTGCCACCATTTTATCTGTCGATAAATGCTTCAATTTGACAACTCCATTTTCAATATTTTCACGAATATAATGATGTCGAGTATCGATGTGCTTGGTTCTTGGTCGATAACTGTTGTTTTCTGCTAGATCAATTGCACCTTTGTTGTCGCAGTGCAATGTAATTGGGTTCGTTTTAGATGGCATTAATTCGGTAATTAAACTTCTTAACCATGTAGCTTCTTGAACTGCTGATGACATAGCCATGTATTCAGCTTCACTTGTGGATAAAGCTACAGTGTTTTGTTTTTTGCTGCTCCAACTAATAGGTCCACCACACAGAGTAAAAATGTAACCAGAAATGGATTTTCTATTATCGGGATTGTTTGCCCAATCTGCGTCACAATATCCAATTATATCTTCATTGCCATTTCTTGAAAATTCTAGTTGAAATTTTGTCGTACCTTTCATGTACCGTAGAATTCTCTTGACTGCTGTCCAATGTGGTTCACCTGGATTTTTGTTAAACTGGCTCACAACACCAACAGCATGTGTCAAGTCTGGCCTTGTGGATTGACTTGCATAGATAATGCTTCCAACTGCTTGTTGATATGGTACATTTTTCATTCTTCGTTGTTCTTCTTCTGACTTTGGATTCATGTCATTTGATAATTTTTGGTTGATATCTAAAGGTGTCGAAACTGGTTTGCTTTCAGCCATATTAAATTTTTTTAAAGTTTCATTAACGTAATTTGTTTGATTTATCCAAATTTTTCCTTCTTGCCTGTTTCTTGTTATATTCATTCCTAAACAACTTTTAACTTCACCTAGGTCTTTCATATCAAATTTCTGCATCAACTGAGTCTTTACTGAATTCTTCAAGTTTTGATCGTTAGAAAATATCAATAAATCGTCGACGTAAGTACAAATAAATAAAATCTTCTCATTTTTCTTTAGATAATAAATGCACTGATCTACTCTCGATCTTTTCATTCCAAAGTTTGTTAAAACTGAATTTAATTTTTGATTCCATATTCTACTGCTTTGTTTTAAACCATAGATAGCTTTATTCAAATGACAAAATTTATTTTCTTTACCTTTCACAATGAAATCTTCGGGTTGCTGCATATATACTTCTTCTTTCAATTCGCCATGTAGAAATGCTGTGGTTACATCCATGTGATCAATGTCTAAGTTCAATTTTGCTGCTAGGGCGATTAATAATCTTATTGAACTGTGTCTCACAACTGGTGCGTACGTTTCTTCATAGTCTATCCCTTGGACTTGTTCATATCCTTTTATGACTAATCTTGCTTTATATTTTTCAACATTTCCTTGAGCGTCATGTTTGGTTTTGAATATCCATTTGCAAGGAATTGCTTTTTTATTTGGTGGAAGATCTTTTAATGTCCAGGTATGATTCTTTATTAAGCTACTGTATTCTTGCTTCATTGCTTCTTTCCATTTTTTCCAATCTTCTCCTTCCTTTGCTTGCTTGATAGTTGTAGGATCTGAATTGTTTACATCAACGTTGTAGAGTTCATATTCATTTAAGAATTCTGGAATTTTTCGTTGTCGTCCTGAAGTTCTTTGTAATGTAGTAGCTTGTTCTTCATGTTCTTCTGGTGTATAATCAGGATCATTTGGGATAGGATCTAATTCTAATTCTTCACTTTCGGTGATTTCATCTGCATCGTCGGTATCTTCTGATTCTTCAGAGGATTCTACTTCTTGATCAACTGAGATATTTGCGTGTTCTTCTGCATTTTCTTGAATGTGAACTTGTTCATTTTCATGGTCTTCATCAGTAGATAAGCAATGCCGGAGCTGGGCCAGTTCAAGGTCACGCTCCGGGAATTCAACTCGCCATATCTCTCTCAGATACGCAATGCCGGAGCTGGGCCAGTTCAAGGTCACGCTTCGGGATTTCAACGCGCTATCTCTCAGATACGCAATGCCGGAGCTGGGCCAGATCAAGGTCACGCTCCGGGATTTCAAGTCCCCATATCTTTTTCTCTCTCTTTTGGTGTCAGATTTCCTGCTCGAAATCATTGTGCTTCGCAAGATACGCAATGCCGGAGCTGGGCCATCTTTTCATTTCACATTAGTGGCAAGCTCTCAAGTTACAGTATGACTCTTCGAATGGCCAATATTAATTAATGTCTTGACTTCGCTATGCTGATGCTGTATCACCGGGTTACCTACATATAAGTATTGGTTCTCATGACATATGGTCATACAGTTAATACAAATGGCAAGCTAAGTTTCCACATCGGTTTGGTGTTGGATTACAAATCGTCTTTTTTTTCATGTCTCAGTGATGGGCATTTCAATTTCCGTTGAGCAAGGGAAGTAAAATGGGCTAAATGCTTAAAGGATTTATTTTCAATGTGCACTTTCATATCATAATAATAATAATAATTTTCTTAACTGATTCACAGTTTAATCCAACCGGCGGTGTCAGGTTTCCTACACGTGTAACATGAAACCTCCTGCAGGCTGCAAATGTGAATTGCTAAAATATACCTACCTATGTGTTATTGTTTATTATAAAGAGAGCTCCGATATGATAAAATAATGGATTAATCCTTGGCGGAGTTGTATCGTGGCAATAGTACCCACCATTGTCAAGTACCTATCTCTGTTCGGACCACAGCACCTCGGTTTACGCAGGTCCTCAATTTAGGCTGCAATATCAGTAACCTTGTCTTGTTCTCAAGTCTCAGAGGCATTGCATTTTCCGTTAAACAAGGGAAGTTAAAAGCGTTAAATTTTGAAAGGATTTATTTTATTCACGTATAGTAGGTACAACCTACATGTAAGTACGCTTTGTAATAATAATTCTAGGAAGATGGGCACTTAAGTACAGTAGACACAGTTATTGCCAAAGATGTTTTGCATGTTCCAGACATTTCTGCAAACCTTTTATCAGTTAGCCAAATAACGAAGCAAGGTTTTCATGTGACATTTAATAATAAATCATGTAGAATTGTCAATAATGGATCAACAATTTGTTCAGCAAGCTTGAAAAATAACATGTATTGTGTCGATAAACCAGAAAATTTTTCAAACATTGTTACAGAACAAGAAAATGATGGAGATTTATGGCATAGAAGAATGGGACATTTAAACAGAAAAAATCTAAAACTTCTTCGAGATGGTCAAGCCGAGGGTATTCAATTCAAGAATTTAAGTGAAGAAAGTTGCATAATTTGTGCTAAAGGAAAACAAACCAGATTACCTTTTCCCAAGATAGGTAGAAGAGCAAAACAAATACTCGAATTAGTGCATACAGATTTATGCGGTCCAATGGAAGTTAATTCAATTGGTGGTTCAAAATATTTTTTCACCTTCATTGATGATTACTCAAGAAAAGTCTTTGTTCGATTTTTAACTTCCAAATCACAAGTAAATGAAGTTTATGATGAAATTAAAGCACTCTTGGAAAACCAAACAGGAAACAAAATAAAAATTATCCGAAGTGACAATGGAGGAGAGTATGTCAATCAAGAACTTGCGAAAAAAATTAAATCGGATGGTATTCGACATCAAACAACAGTATCATACACACCAGAGCAGAATGGTTTGGCTGAGAGAATGAACAGGACACTCGTTGAAAAAGCCAGATGTCTTCTATTCGATGCAAATTTACCAACAGAATTTTGGGCTGAGGCCGTTGCTACAGCCGCATATCTTACAAACAGATCTCCTGCAAAAGGGAATCATGGTAGTACACCCGAAGAAATATGGACAGGTGAGAAACCTAATTTACATAATATTAAAGTTTTTGGATCAAAGGTGATGGCCAAAATACCTGATCAAAAAAGGCGAAAATGGGATTCAAAATCAGAAGAAGGAATTTTTATTGGTTATTGCGATAATACCAAAGGTTACAGAGTTTATGTAACAGTTATAAGAAGAGATGTCATATTTGTGAATGAAAAAGCATCAAAAACACAACAAATTCAAGATAAAGATGAACATCCTATAATTTTACTTGATGAAAGTAGATAAGCAATGCCGGAGCTGGGCCAGTTCAAGGTCACGCTCCGGGAATTCAACTCGCCATATCTCTCTCAGATACGCAATGCCGGAGCTGGGCCAGTTCAAGGTCACGCTTCGGGATTTCAACGCGCTATCTCTCAGATACGCAATGCCGGAGCTGGGCCAGATCAAGGTCACGCTCCGGGATTTCAAGTCCCCATATCTTTTTCTCTCTCTTTTGGTGTCAGATTTCCTGCTCGAAATCATTGTGCTTCGCAAGATACGCAATGCCGGAGCTGGGCCATCTTTTCATTTCACATTAGTGGCAAGCTCTCAAGTTACAGTATGACTCTTCGAATGGCCAATATTAATTAATGTCTTGACTTCGCTATGCTGATGCTGTATCACCGGGTTACCTACATATAAGTATTGGTTCTCATGACATATGGTCATACAGTTAATACAAATGGCAAGCTAAGTTTCCACATCGGTTTGGTGTTGGATTACAAATCGTCTTTTTTTTCATGTCTCAGTGATGGGCATTTCAATTTCCGTTGAGCAAGGGAAGTAAAATGGGCTAAATGCTTAAAGGATTTATTTTCAATGTGCACTTTCATATCATAATAATAATAATAATTTTCTTAACTGATTCACAGTTTAATCCAACAGGCGGTGTCAGGTTTCCTACACGTGTAACATGAAACCTCCTGCAGGCTGCAAATGTGAATTGCTAAAATATACCTGCCTATGTGTTATTGTTTATTATAAAGAGAGCTCCGATATGATTAAATAATGGATTAATCCTTGGCGGAGTTGTATCGTGGCAATAGTACCCACCATTGTCAAGTACCTATCTCTGTTCGGACCACAGCACCTCGGTTTACGCAGGTCCTCAATTTAGGCTGCAATATCAGTAACCTTGTCTTGTTCTCAAGTCTCAGAGGCATTGCATTTTCCGTTAAACAAGGGAAGTTAAAAGCGTTAAATTTTGAAAGGATTTATTTTATTCACGTATAGTAGGTACAACCTACATGTAAGTACGCTTTGTAATAATAATTCTAGGAAGATGGGCACTTAAGTACAGTAGGTAGCTACTGATGGTAGACCACGAAAATTCTACACGTAGGTATATGTAATATGAAACCTCCTTGCAATATTTAAAATACAGATATTGTTGATTAATTTTTATTAATGCCAAAATTTTCGGCATTACTTAACTGAAATAAGGAGCATTTATTTACGTGTTTTCTTTTTCTAATAGGTGTACAATGTTTAAAAAATACTTATTAGGAACGAATTGAAGATTAGGTAAAGAGAGCTCTCTTGTGATTTTCTATTCTTATTAGATGCTGGAGATCATGTTACATACTCGCGGCTGCGAGTCAGATATCAGTCCCAACGCAAACGGTGTTTTTAATGGTTTATAATTATCATGAATGTATCGTGCGTTTCAGATTTTGGAACGCATAGGGAGATAACAGATAACATGGGAAAATGAATTTATTTTTTACTGCTCCCCAGAATTTACCGCAAAAGTTTTAGGGTATGTGGACGATAGTCCATGCTAGTCTGTACCTTTTGAGATTTTGTTCGTTGTTTAGCTCCTCTTAGGTAATTAGCAATGAATTTTTAAAAATTAAATTTTAAGCTGGTGAGGAAATTTTTTTTACCTAATTGCGTTTTGAAAAGTTGGATTTTACACAATTAGGTAAAATGTTGTACGGAATACGTTATGAAAAGCCTAAAGTGTTTGACTCGCATAATGTTGCAAAACTCGCTATCGCTCGTTTTGGCAAATATTACGACTCGTCAAACAATATAGGACTTTTCATAACTAATTACGTAAATAACTATTAGTACACTCGACACACTTTCGTGTGCCTATGAAGTTTTCGACTCCAGAATCAAACCAATTTTTTTGTGTTTTAATATTTGTTCGGTAATTATTTTTAAAATTTTAAGGGATCGTCAATAAGGGTTTTTAGTATAAGAGGGTCCTTTTCTAATTGTGACGTCAAGCCAATCAAGCGGCAGCGCACTATGCGCAGATGGTATACTGTTTATGGCGGCGCATAGGGGGTCTGACATGGCACATCTTCCATCCTTTTATGCTGAAAACCCTTATTCCTTCATAAGTCAAGTATTGAAATGTATGAACTTAGAAAAAGAATTATGAAAAAGAATTATGAATGTAACATTAAATAAATAAATTAGAGAATATCGAATTCAATTACCATTCTTTCTTGATAGTGGTGGGGGCAAGCTGGTTCATGCAAAATAGCTGTTTTGAGATTAGTTTGGAAGTAGATAGGTAGGTAATAATCATCATCATGGAGCGAAAGAAGAAGAAGAACAGCCAAAACACCATCTCCTTTAATGATTCGATTGAAATATTTTACATAAACGATTGGATCGATGAACATCTTGAGGCTCGAAATTCACAATGGACGCAAGTAGCTTTAGACAGAAGTCGCTTTGAACAAAGAATTATGAATACTTCTAAAATTTTAGATCCAATTTTAATCAATAAACTACAAAATTTTTGTATAAAGGAACACTCAAATTAGCTATCTAGTTAAGGGTTATTTATTAATACCTACAATAATTTGATAACATAATGTTTCAGTATTTTTTTAAATAAATATAATAAATACAAAATAAACCTTTTTTTTTATTCCCAACACATGTAATATGATATCCAGCAAATGTAGCATGATATGGTCAAAGTAACATGATACCCAACGCTAAGGTAACATGATACCTATCAAATGTAATCTGATACGGGTCTCGGTAACATGATACCCACCACATGTAATATGATACCCAGCAAATGTAACATGATATGGCCAAAGTAACATGACATCCAACGCTAAAGTAACATGATGCCTATCAAATGTAATCTGATACGGGTCTCGGTAACATGATACCCAACACAGGTAATATGATATGGTCAAAGTAACATGATACCTATCAAATGTAATCTGATACGGGTCTCGGTAACATGATACCCACCACATGTAATATGATACCCAGCACATGTAACATGATATGGCCAAAGTAGCATGACACCCACCGCTAATGTAATCCGATATGGTTAAGGTAACATGATACCCACCAAAATGTAATTTGATACGAATCTAGGTAATATGAATATGATACGCAGCACATGTAATATAATATGCTCAAGGAAACCTGACACTCAACGCATGTAATTTAATACTCGTAATAAAAGTGGATTGCATTAAAACAGATAATAAATTGTTAAGGCGCGGATTACCTAAACAAAAATTATTATGAGGTACCGAATCGAGGCTCTCGCTTGCCATAAGCAACATGACACCCAACAAATGTAGGTAATCTGGCAAAACAGACAAATAGGACAGACAGGTAGAACAGACAGGTCAGACAGATGGGACAGCCTGTTTTTGTGGCTGTCTGTTCTGTTTTTGTAGCTGTCTTATCAGAGGCTCTCTTTATAATTAACAATTAGGTAGCATGTTCTAAATTCTGCATATAGACAGCAAATCTAACTGACACCAACCAGTGCAACACGAAACTTACAATTATTGTAATTTGATATATGAATTGTAACATGATACCCAACAAATGTAATTTGAAGCAGGTCTCGGTAACATGATACCCACCACATGTAATATGATACCCAGCACATGTAACATGATATGGTCAAAATAACATGATACCTATCAAATGTAATCTGATACGGGTCTCGGTAACATGATACCCAGCACATGTAACATGATATGGCCAAAGTAACACGACACCCAAGCGGATTACCTAAACAAAAATTATTATGAGGTACCGAATCGAGGCTCTCGCTTGCCATAAGCAACATGACACCCAACAAATGTAGGTAATCTGGCAAAACAGACAAATAGGACAGACAAGTAGAACAGCCAGGACAGACAGGTAGAACAGACAGGACAGACAGGTAGAACAGACAGGTTAGACAGATGGGACAGCCTGTTTTTGTGGCTGTCTGTTCTGTTTTTGTAGCTGTCTTATCAGAGGCTCTCTTTATAATTAACAATTAGGTAGCATGTTCTAAATTCTGCAGTCTAGGCTCACCACAACCGCCCATTTTATTGGGGTTATTGAATTTATTGAAGTTATCATACATTGCATTTCCATTCCATAATTTGATGATGATACCCAGCACAATCATGTAATATGATACCACCAAGGTAACATGACACCCAAAGCTAATGTAATCTGATATGGTTAAGGTAATATGAAACCCAGTACATGTAGGAATATGATACGGTCAAGGTAACCTGACACTCAACGCATGTAATTCGATAAGTGCTTATAAAGGTAACATGATACCCAACAAATGTAATCTGAGACGGGTCCAGGTAACATGATACCCAGCACATGTAATATGATACGGATCAAGGTAACATGATATCAAACGCTAACGTAATCTGATAAGGTTAAGGTAATATGAGACCCAGTACATGTAATATGATACGGCCAAAGTAACCTGACAATGCATGTAATTCGATAAGTACTTATAAAAGTAATAATATGATACCCAACAGTCCTAACCGACCCCAACCAATGTAGCTGGAAACTTACAATTATTGTAATATGATACCCATTAGACAGCCACAATTCCCAAATCATACACATCGGATAGTGATATGGATCACAATATACACAAATTACAATCATGTAATCTGATATGGATAAAGTAACATGATACCCAACAAATGTAATCTGAAACTGCTCCAGGTAACATGATACCCAGCACATGTAATATGATACGGATCAAGGTAACATGATACCCAACGTTAATGTAATGTAATCTGATATGGTTATGGTAATATGAGCCCCAGTACATGTAATATGATACCGTCAAAGTAAACTAACCCTAAACGCATGTAATTTCATACTTATGAATGTAACATGATACTCAACATATGTTGATCTTAGGCTCTCATTTGCCAATTTATTTAACGAATTTATTTCCATCTTTCTCCAATGGTCTTATTTTTATGTCTTAAGAAGGGAAATAAGACGCAATCAGTTTTTAAAGAATTTATTTTCTTTACATATTTACTACCTAACTCCTTACAACTAAAAGCTTATTGTAACTTAACAGCAGCAAAAACAAGGCAGTAATCTGAGATGGGGCTAGATAACATGACACCGAGCACATTAACGAAAGCGGGGGTTGTGTGTCTCAGGCTTTTTTTCTGTTGATTTGTAAACGGGATTTCACATCCGTCAAAACTCCCGTCATCTCTGCCGTCACTCACTGTCAGTGTCAATAAACAGTAACAATGCGGCTTGAAAGGGATCTTTGTTTGAAGAGGCTATGCCGATCCTAGATCGCTTCACACCAACAGCTCGGGTTGGTACCAGATTACGTGTAAGTGACCAAGTTACAAGGTCAGTGACGTCAGCGTCTTGATTTTCCGAACATAAGGTCACCCAAAATTTATTCTAGTTTACAACCACCCCTCTCTTCCTTTCTATATACTATATATACAGGGTGTCCTAATTGTCTGTATTCGGTCGATATCTCCATTACCATTAGAGATAGCGAAAAATTGTTAAATACAGAGTTGCAGAGGGTCAAACAAGGCACATTTTAAAAATACAACCCTGTACACAGGCTGTCCCACTAAGGAGTAAGAACACAAACATAGGTTCTTTTAAATGGAACACCCTGTATTTTAATTTTTTATTGGATTCTATGATGAATTCCAAGTAACATTCATTAATCATGTTTTCATCTGAAGCGAATGGTTTAGAAGATATTGGCAATTTTGCGGGAAAAATTACTTTTGCAGTACTTATTTTGAAAAATCACCCCACACCCAATTTTCAACCTTTGGTTTTGGAAATTTAGCATGTCATTAAGGAAGGTTTGGGCTATACTTAAAGCTCTTGAAAACGGTCTTAGCTTCTCAAGTTCGTCCTCAGTAACATTATGAACCTTCAAAAATGTAGAGGTTAATATGTCGAAATTTTTAAATGGCACCACTATCAAATGTTATAGCCATAGGTTGTAAAATTAAATTTGCTTTCGTTTAATATAAAACGTTCCTATATCCAAGTTTAGTATTTTACGATTTATTCAGTAAAACACAATTTTCATCTTTTTCTTCCTGATGTTTTTAGACGGTTGGCCCTGATTACATTTCATTGTAGGTGTCAAAATGTGTTATCAGTCGAATTACAATTTCTATAGATCTAATATTTAATTCTGTGTCTGTAAAAACAAAGCGTAATTATTATAACTATTACCAGAAACGCCCACTATACCGAAAAGGTTTATTTCAACAGCTAACATGTTTCGAACACAAAATGCTCATCATCAAAGCCAATCATTGGCATTATAATCACTTCATTTTAACAAAGTACCTACCTGTTGTTTTTTACATAACAGAAAATGAAAAAAATTTTAAGTCGGTAAGTAAGTAATTAAAAAAAGTACCTACCTATTCTAAAAGTGCAATTATTGTTATCTATTTATTTCATTTTGGTAAGTAGGTACCTAAGTGCTGAAAATGCTGCAAGTTATTTGAGTAGGAGGTACATTCTTGCGTTCCATAAATGAACATTAAAAAAACAACTTGATCACAATTTATGGTTAATTAACGCAGGATTCCGGCTGACAGAATTTGTGACACCTATTGTGACATGTGTCCGAGCAGCCTTTCAGAAACATTATGTAGGCTAAAAATGGAAATTCCTAAAAATCATATTTTACTGAATAAAACGAAAAATTCGAGACTTGGATATAGGGACATTTTATATCAAACGAAAGCAAATTTAATGTTACAGCTTATGGCTATAACATTTGATAGTGGTGCCATTTAAAAATTTCGAAATTTAAACCTCTACATTTTTTAAGGTTCATAATGTTACTGGAGACGAACTTAAGAAGCTAAGACCGTTTTCAAGCACTTGAAAGATAGCCCAAAGCTACCTTAAGGACATGCTAAATTTACAAAACCAAAGGTTGAAAATTGGTTGTGGGGTGATTTTTCAAAACAAGTACTGCAAAAGTAATTTTTCCCACAAAAATATCAATATCTTCTAAACCATTTGATTCAGATGAAAACATGATTAACGAATATTATTTGGAATTCAACATAGAATCCAATAAAAGATTAAAATACAGGGTGTTCCATTTAAAAAAACCTACGTTTGTGTTCTTACTCCTTAGTGGGACAGCCTGTGTACAGGATTGTATTTTTAAAATGTGCCTTGTTTGACCCTCTGCAACTTTGTATTTAACAACTTTTCGCTATCTCTAACAGCAATAGAGTTATCAACCGAATACAGACAATTGGGACACCCTGTATACATACATGTGACATAAATTCTATAGAGGTAAGTACCTAGCAAAGACAATCCATTTTATGACAATGTCTGCACCACCGATATCAGCACCAGGAATTTGTCCAGTGTGCCGTCACGATAGATTTGTGGGTAAATACACGTGTTGGGGTTGGTTGTGTTGTTTCTTGATTTTCCCAATAGGTATCGTATGTTGTTGTGCTATGAAAAAGAGGAGATGCAAGAATTGTGGATTTTCACCAAGTGAACAAGAATGGCGATCATCAAGTATCAAATTCTGTAGCATTTAATTGACATGTATTGAAAATAGCAATAAATAAATTAAAATCAACCCAGATATGCTTATTTCATTTTCCCGATTGTTATAAAGGCGTCCGCGTTAAAAATCGTTTAGGTACGCGTCTTTGCTTATCGCCAGCCTAGAGTTACATTACCAGAGTGTGCTCTCAGATCGTCGTCACCTTGTTTCGCATTTCATGAACTCTTGCATTCTTGCTGAGGCAGCAAATAAAATAAAAGTCGCTAAATAATATTTTAATCAATCATTTATTTCCCAACAAAATGATACATAATTATATATTTGAACGGAATTATATTTTTTACGCTTAGATAACATAGAATTTATGTATTTTATCAAAGTGTCATCAATATATTAGAAACCAAATAGTTATTGATTACTTTAGAGCTATAGAGAAATATGTTAACGGAATAAACAAAGTTAAATCAAGCATTGAACTGTATGAACTTAGAAAAAAGGTTATAAATTTGACATTGAATAAATAAGCTAATTCGTTTCACCGTTTGTTTTTTATTTCCCCTAATATTAAGCATAGTGGTAGGGAGCAAACTGTTTCAAACAAATTGCTATAAGTAAGGGTATTATTATGATTAACACCTAATAGTTATCGCTATGGGGAAGAAGAACAACACTGTCACTTTTAGTGATAGGATTGAGATATTTTACATAAATGATTGGATCGATGAACATCTTGTGGCTCGAAAATCACATTGGATGAAAATGGCTTTAGATAGAAGTCGCTTTGAGCGAAGAATTTTGAACATTTCTAAGATTTTAGAGCCAATCTTGATCAATAAGCTGCGAAAATATTGTTCAGGTAAGGGTTTTTAAAAGTAGGTACTATATTGCAGGTTATCCAAATAGGAGACTAGAAAGTCGTGATGGACACAAGTGGCTATTGATAGGTCATTTAAAAATTATTTCAAAAATGTAATAACTATTTTTTTTGTTCTAAAATACAAAATATGTAACTATTCTAATTCTCTGGTAAGTAGGCCAAGAAGCGGTCCAAGCTGTTTAGCTCATCGTTAAAACGATTGTATTCCGCCCAGAGTCTATCCACTAGCCTTTGCAGCCTCGGTCTCTGCTCCCGTAGAGCTCCTTGGACACGTGTTACCACCCCAGCGGTCAGGCTTTCTAGGGGGGGTAACACAATTTGCTGATAGTCTTGTTCTTGGCGATGCTGTCGCTGTCGTGGAGCTTGCTGAATGATGGGTGTCATTGGCGGAGGAGGGCTGGCAACGTAAAATGGTTGCTGCATTTCTGGCTGCTGCTGCATCAGAAGCGGTTGCTGTTGAGGCACCAGGAACCGTTGCAGCTGCTGATGCTGTCTTGGAAATTCCCGAAGGATGGGACTCATTGCTGAAGTAACGTTAATATAAAGTTGCTCCTGTTCTTCTTGCATTTGCTCCATATTGCGCTGCTGTTGTACAGTGAGTGACGGCAGAGATGACGGGAGTTTTGACGGATGTGAAATCCCGTTTACAAATCAACAGAAAAAAAGCCTGAGACACACAACCCCCGCTTTCGTTAATGTGCTCGGTGTCATGTTATCTAGCCCCATCTCAGATTACTGCCTTGTTTTTGCTGCTGTTAAGTTAGAATAAGCTTTTAGTTGTAAGGAATTAGGTAGTAAATATGTAATAGCTATTAACATACCTAGGAATGTTATGACTATCATAACAGACGCAGATGTCAATTGAAATCCGAGCTCGGAGAGCGAGGATTTTAAGACATCTAAGTCTGTTATGATTCATAACATCCGAGGTTTGTTCAATAGTTTATCGGTTTAAAGCGATTAAAGCCAAAATTAAAAAAATGTTGCGTGAATTCGTGTCATTTTGACAATCGAGATGACAGCATTTGAATGGGGTCATTGTTGTCATGAATGGTTAATGGGCTTGTTGTCTAGAAACCATTAGATAACGTTATGATCTGCTTACCAGCCTATTTTTATGCATGTTAAGAACGCTTTAATCGCCTGAAACCGGTAAAGAAAATAAATTCTTTAAAAACTGATTGCGTCTTATTTCCCTTCTTAAGACATAAAAATAAGACCATTGGAGAAAGATGGAAATAAATTCGTTAAATAAATTGGCAAATGAGAGCCTAAGATCAACATATGTTGAGTATCATGTTACATTCATAAGTATGAAATTACATGCGTTTAGGGTTAGTTTACTTTGACGGTATCATATTACATGTACTGGGGCTCATATTACCATAACCATATCAGATTACATTACATTAACGTTGGGTATCATGTTACCTTGTTCCGTATCATATTACATGTGCTGGGTATCATGTTACCTGGAGCAGTTTCAGATTACATTTGTTGGGTATCATGTTACTTTATCCATATCAGATTACATGATTGTAATTTGTGTATATTGTGATCTATATCACTATCCGATGTGTATGATTTGGGAATTGTGGCTGTCTAATGGGTATCATATTACAATAATTGTAAGTTTCCAGCTACATTGGTTGGGGTCGGTTAGGACTGTTGGGTATCATATTATTACTTTTATAAGTACTTATCGAATTACATGCATTGTCAGGTTACTTTGGCCGTATCATATTACATGTACTGGGTCTCATATTACCTTAACCTTATCAGATTACGTTAGCGTTTGATATCATGTTACCTTGATCCGTATCATATTACATGTGCTGGGTATCATGTTACCTGGACCCGTCTCAGATTACATTTGTTGGGTATCATGTTACCTTTATAAGCACTTATCGAATTACATGCGTTGAGTGTCAGGTTACCTTGACCGTATCATATTCCTACATGTACTGGGTTTCATATTACCTTAACCATATCAGATTACATTAGCTTTGGGTGTCATGTTACCTTGGTGGTATCATATTACATGATTGTGCTGGGTATCATCATCAAATTATGGAATGGAAATGCAATGTATGATAACTTCAATAAATTCAATAACCCCAATAAAATGGGCGGTTGTGGTGAGCCTAGACTGCAGAATTTAGAACATGCTACCTAATTGTTAATTATAAAGAGAGCCTCTGATAAGACAGCTACAAAAACAGAACAGACAGCCACAAAAACAGGCTGTCCCATCTGTCTGACCTGTCTGTTCTACCTGTCTGTCCTGTCTGTTCTACCTGTCTGTCCTGGCTGTTCTACCTGTCTGTCCTATTTGTCTGTTTTGCCAGATTACCTACATTTGTTGGGTGTCATGTTGCTTATGGCAAGCGAGAGCCTCGATTCGGTACCTCATAATAATTTTTGTTTAGGTAATCCGCTTGGGTGTCGTGTTACTTTGGCCATATCATGTTACATGTGCTGGGTATCATGTTACCGAGACCCGTATCAGATTACATTTGATAGGTATCATGTTACTTTGACCATATCATGTTACATGTGCTGGGTATCATATTACATGTGGTGGGTATCATGTTACCGAGACCTGGTTCAAATTACATTTGTTGGGTATCATGTTACAATTCATATATCAAATTACAATAATTGTAAGTTTCGTGTTGCACTGGTTGATGTCAGTTAGATTTGCTGTCTATATGCACAATTTAGAACATGCTACCTAATTGTTAATTATAAAGAGAGCCTCTGATAAGACAGCTACAAAAACAGAACAGACAGCCACAAAAACAGGCTGTCCCATCTGTCTGACCTGTCTGTTCTACCTGTCTGTCCTATTTGTCTGTTTTGCCAGATTACCTACATTTGTTGGGTGTCATGTTGCTTATGGCAAGCGAGAGCCTCGATTCGGTACCTCATAATAATTTTTGTTTAGGTAATCCGCGCCTTAACAATTTATTATCTGTTTTAATGCAATCCACTTTTATTACGAGTATTAAATTACATGCGTTGAGTGTCATGTTTCCTTGAGCATATTATATTACATGTGCTGCGTATCATATTCATATTACCTAGATTCGTATCAAATTACATTTTGGTGGGTATCATGTTACCTTAACCATATCGGATTACATTAGCGGTGGGTGTCATGTTACTTTGGCCATATCATGTTACATGTGCTGGGTATCATATTACATGTGGTGGGTATCATGTTACCGAGACCCGTATCAGATTACATTTGATAGGTATCATGTTACTTTGACCATATCATATTACCTGTGTTGGGTATCATGTTACCGAGACCCGTATCAGATTACATTTGATAGGCATCATGTTACTTTAGCGTTGGGTGTCATGTTACTTTGGCCATATCATGTTACATTTGCTGGGTATCATATTACATGTGGTGGGTATCATGTTACCGAGACCCGTATCAGATTACATTTGATAGGTATCATGTTACCTTAGCGTTGGGTGTCATGTTACTTTGACCATATCATGCTACATTTGCTGGATATCATATTACATGTGTTGGGTATAAAAAAAAGGTTTATTTTGTATTTATTATATTTATTTAAAAAAATACTGAAACATTATGTTATCAAATTATTGTAGGTATTAATAAATAACCCTTAACTAGATAGCTAATTTGAGTGTTCCTTTATACAAAAATTTTGTAGTTTATTGATTAAAATTGGATCTAAAATTTTAGAAGTATTCATAATTCTTTGTTCAAAGCGACTTCTGTCTAAAGCTACTTGCGTCCATTGTGATTTTCGAGCCTCAAGATGTTCATCGATCCAATCGTTTATGTAAAATATTTCAATCGAATCATTAAAGGAGATGGTGTTTTGGCTGTTCTTCTTCTTCTTTCGCTCCATGATGATGATTATTACCTACCTATCTACTTCCAAACTAATCTCAAAACAGCTATTTTGCATGAACCAGCTTGCCCCCACCACTATCAAGAAAAAATGGTAATTGAATTCGATATTCTCTAATTTATTTATTTAATGTTACATTCATAATTCTTTTTCTAAGTTCATACATTTCAATACTTGACTTATGAAGGAATAAGGGTTTTCAGCATAAAAGGATGGAAGATGTGCCATGTCAGACCCCCTATGCGCCGCCATATTAGAAAAGGACCCTCTTATACTAAAAACCCTTATTGACGATCCCTTAAAATTTTAAAAATAATTACCGAACAAATATTAAAACACAAAAAAATTGGTTTGATTCTGGAGTCGAAAACTTCATAGGCACACGAAAGTGTGTCGAGTGTACTAATAGTTATTTACGTAATTAGTTATGAAAAGTCCTATATTGTTTGACGAGTCGTAATATTTGCCAAAACGAGCGATAGCGAGTTTTGCAACATTATGCGAGTCAAACACTTTAGGCTTTTCATAACGTATTCCGTACAACATTTTACCTAATTGTGTAAAATCCAACTTTTCAAAACGCAATTAGGTAAAAAAAATTTCCTCACCAGCTTAAAATTTAATTTTTAAAAATTCATTGCTAATTACCTAAGAGGAGCTAAACAACGAACAAAATCTCAAAAGGTACAGACTAGCATGGACTATCGTCCACATACCCTAAAACTTTTGCGGTAAATTCTGGGGAGCAGTAAAAAATAAATTCATTTTCCCATGTTATCTGTTATCTCCCTATGCGTTCCAAAATCTGAAACGCACGATACATTCATGATAATTATAAACCATTAAAAACACCGTTTGCGTTGGGACTGATATCTGACTCGCAGCCGCGAGTATGTAACATGATCTCCAGCATCTAATAAGAATAGAAAATCACAAGAGAGCTCTCTTTACCTAATCTTCAATTCGTTCCTAATAAGTATTTTTTAAACATTGTACACCTATTAGAAAAAGAAAACACGTAAATAAATGCTCCTTATTTCAGTTAAGTAATGCCGAAAATTTTGGCATTAATAAAAATTAATCAACAATATCTGTATTTTAAATATTGCAAGGAGGTTTCATATTACATATACAGTGAGATTCAAAACGTTTGTAATTAGGGTTGGCTTTGGAAACAAAAGTTTCGAAAGACGTTTGTCCAAAATTAATCACACTGTCCGCAAAGAAATTCACTAAACTAAAATTGACAGATGTGAATTTTTAAAATTAATTTCTTTTGCATTTATTAATGCAAATTATTTCGAAAAAATATCGACCTCGCCACTTCCAGCATCTTTGGCGCCCTTCCGTGACCAGTCCCAGTGCAACCAAGAAATCTGGAAAAAGTTAGGTTATGTTAGTGATCCCCATAAAATTTTTCAACAAGCATCTTGAAGCGTTCCTCAAAAACAGTCTTGGAGGCCAGGTCGAATCGAAAGGTGATTTGTTTATTAAACCCAACTTGCTCATTTGAAAACCGTTTCAGAAACAAATACTGGCGAGTAAATTTGGTCATAACAATTTCTAGAGGCGAGGGCTGCCTTCAATATCCATCGAACATTCATCCTGGACCGGGGGCTGCTTTTTAGAAGAAAAAGCACCAAATGAACAGAGTGCAATGTCCTATTTACCTACATGGTGTTTAAAATTAACACCCACCTAGTTTTTATCAAAAAGAGTAGTAAATTCATAAAACAAGTAAATTTAATGATTTTATTTTTCAATTGCAAATAACACACGACACGGTGAGAACAAAACTTTAGTTTAGATTATGAAAAAGTGTTCTGATTTTGAGACGGCGAACAAAAATTGCTGGCCCCACAAATTGATGTAAATAAATTAAAAGCAACATGATTGATCTTCTACTTCTGTACTGCAGTTCAGACCATGTCATAAAGCAGGGGGCCAAGTCAGGATCATCCGTATGTCACGTTAATTGGATTAAAAATTTCGCTGAAAAAATTGCCTAATGCACACAATCCTATGCACGTTATTCACATTTGTAACTTCCCGGAATCACAGACACATTGTTTTATTTTATCTGAGGGTGCACCTGAAGAGAGATAAATTATAATTCAATAAGTTCCATTCGTTAAGTTTTTCCAAAATGCTTTCCTTGCAGAAAAAAAGGCTGTTTTGTGTTGTGAGAGAAAATTCACAAAAAACAGAGAATCGGGCCAATCGGAGTCTCCACTCTCCAAATATTTGTTTCTGAAACGGTTTACAAATTACAAATTAGCAGGTTGTTGATTTTAACAAATTACCTTTCGATTCGACTCGACCAGATGGAGAACTGGCCTCCAATACTGTTTTTGACGAGTGTTTCAAAATGCTTGCTCAAAAATTCAAGATTTATGAAGAAATTCAAGAAATGGGAACACCAACAAACCTAACCTAACTTCTTCCACCAAGTTTTGTTGGTTGCAGTGGCACTGGGATTCATTACGGAAGGGCGCCAAATTTGATCGAGGAAGTGGAGAGGTCGATATTTATTCTAAATAATTTGCAAAACGAATAAATTTAAAGAATTCACATCTGCCATTTTAGTTTAGTGATTTTCTTTGGGGACAGTGCGATTAATTTTGGACAAACGTTTTTCGAATCTTTTGTTTCCAAAGCCAACCCTAATTACAAACGTTTTGAATCTCACTGTACCTACGTGTAGAATTTTCGTGGTCTACCATCAGTAGCTACCTACTGTACTTAAGTGCCCATCTTCCTAGAATTATTATTACAAAGCGTACTTACATGTAGGTTGTACCTACTATACGTGAATAAAATAAATCCTTTCAAAATTTAACGCTTTTAACTTCCCTTGTTTAACGGAAAATGCAATGCCTCTGAGACTTGAGAACAAGACAAGGTTACTGATATTGCAGCCTAAATTGAGGACCTGCGTAAACCGAGGTGCTGTGGTCCGAACAGAGATAGGTACTTGACAATGGTGGGTACTATTGCCACGATACAACTCCGCCAAGGATTAATCCATTATTTAATCATATCGGAGCTCTCTTTATAATAAACAATAACACATAGGTAGGTATATTTTAGCAATTCACATTTGCAGCCTGCAGGAGGTTTCATGTTACACGTGTAGGAAACCTGACACCGCCTGTTGGATTAAACTGTGAATCAGTTAAGAAAATTATTATTATTATTATGATATGAAAGTGCACATTGAAAATAAATCCTTTAAGCATTTAGCCCATTTTACTTCCCTTGCTCAACGGAAATTGAAATGCCCATCACTGAGACATGAAAAAAAAGACGATTTGTAATCCAACACCAAACCGATGTGGAAACTTAGCTTGCCATTTGTATTAACTGTATGACCATATGTCATGAGAACCAATACTTATATGTAGGTAACCCGGTGATACAGCATCAGCATAGCGAAGTCAAGACATTAATTAATATTGGCCATTCGAAGAGTCATACTGTAACTTGAGAGCTTGCCACTAATGTGAAATGAAAAGATGGCCCAGCTCCGGCATTGCGTATCTTGCGAAGCACAATGATTTCGAGCAGGAAATCTGACACCAAAAGAGAGAGAAAAAGATATGGGGACTTGAAATCCCGGAGCGTGACCTTGATCTGGCCCAGCTCCGGCATTGCGTATCTGAGAGATAGCGCGTTGAAATCCCGAAGCGTGACCTTGAACTGGCCCAGCTCCGGCATTGCGTATCTGAGAGAGATATGGCGAGTTGAATTCCCGGAGCGTGACCTTGAACTGGCCCAGCTCCGGCATTGCTTATCTACTTTCATCAAGTAAAATTATAGGATGTTCATCTTTATCTTGAATTTGTTGTGTTTTTGATGCTTTTTCATTCACAAATATGACATCTCTTCTTATAACAACGGATTTCTTTTCTGTTACATAAACTCTGTAACCTTTGGTATTATCGCAATAACCAATAAAAATTCCTTCTTCTGATTTTGAATCCCATTTTCGCCTTTTTTGATCAGGTATTTTGGCCATCACCTTTGATCCAAAAACTTTAATATTATGTAAATTAGGTTTCTCACCTGTCCATATTTCTTCGGGTGTACTACCATGATTCCCTTTTGCAGGAGATCTGTTTGTAAGATATGCGGCTGTAGCAACGGCCTCAGCCCAAAATTCTGTTGGTAAATTTGCATCGAATAGAAGACATCTGGCTTTTTCAACGAGTGTCCTGTTCATTCTCTCAGCCAAACCATTCTGCTCTGGTGTGTATGATACTGTTGTTTGATGTCGAATACCATCCGATTTCATTTTTTTCGCAAGTTCTTGATTGACATACTCTCCTCCATTGTCACTTCGGATAATTTTTATTTTGTTTCCTGTTTGGTTTTCCAAGAGTGCTTTAATTTCATCATAAACTTCATTTACTTGTGATTTGGAAGTTAAAAATCGAACAAAGACTTTTCTTGAGTAATCATCAATGAAGGTGAAAAAATATTTTGAACCACCAATTGAATTAACTTCCATTGGACCGCATAAATCTGTATGCACTAATTCGAGTATTTGTTTTGCTCTTCTACCTATCTTGGGAAAAGGTAATCTGGTTTGTTTTCCTTTAGCACAAATTATGCAACTTTCTTCACTTAAATTCTTGAATTGAATACCCTCGGCTTGACCATCTCGAAGAAGTTTTAGATTTTTTCTGTTTAAATGTCCCATTCTTCTATGCCATAAATCTCCATCATTTTCTTGTTCTGTAACAATGTTTGAAAAATTTTCTGGTTTATCGACACAATACATGTTATTTTTCAAGCTTGCTGAACAAATTGTTGATCCATTATTGACAATTCTACATGATTTATTATTAAATGTCACATGAAAACCTTGCTTCGTTATTTGGCTAACTGATAAAAGGTTTGCAGAAATGTCTGGAACATGCAAAACATCTTTGGCAATAACTGTGTCTTCTTTTCCATTAATAAGAATTTTTAATTTGACATCTCCAATTCCATTAATCGATAGTTTGTCATTGTTTGCAACTGTTACAGTATCATTGGATTTTTCTTCTTTAAAATTATTCATCAAATTTCTATTGGGCGTCATGTGTCTTGATGCACCTGAATCAATATACCATTCTGTTGATTGAGTTTGTTTACTCGTCAGAAACGTAAAAAATGCTTTTGATTTCTGTGAAGTTTTCTTTTCTTCTTTATAAGAATTTTCATCACGGTTCGAGTCACGGTTACTTTTTTGATTGCGAAAGTAACATTTATTAGCAGTATGACCCTTTTTATTGCATATTTGACATTGTTGGTTCCTTCTATCTTGGAAATGATCTTGCCAACCTTGCTTTGCTTGTAAAGCTGTGTTCGAATCAGTTGAATGACTTCTTTTATCAATTTTTACATCTTGAAGGAGTTTTGTTTTTATTGAGTCACCTGTGATCGCTGTTCCCGAGCTTTCGAGTCCCATTATCATAGGTTTATAACTATCGGGTAAGCCTGCAAGTAATAGTGTTCCCAACCATTCTTCACCAACATTGAAACCAATTCCACTAAGTTTGTGAGAGGTCGTCATTATGGTGTTGACATATTCTTCAACTGTGTCACATTTCTCCAAAGTTGTGGTAATTAGAGTTCGTAACAAACCTACTCGTCTTGTTAGTCCGGAATCTTGAAAAGCTGATTTTAAGTTGTCCCAAGCTTCCTTTGCTGTAGTTGTATCTTGTACATGGACATAATTTACCGGTTCTATTGTTAGAATTATCTTTGCCCTTGCTTTTGCTACTTTTTTAGCATCTTCAGCATTTGGTTCGTGTCCACTTTCTGAGCCACTTTCCCATAATTCGGATTGTTCCACATACATCCATAGATCTTCATGTTCTAGGTATGTTTTTATTGCGAAGCTCCAAGTCGTGTAATTTTCTCTTCCTTTTAGTTTTTCAATAGGAGGAATCGATGAGTGTGAAGCCATTGTTTTTTGTTATTATTAAAACGTGTTGAGCGACGTCTGGGCCAATAACCTTTTAGAGTTTACGGCTTCTTTATAAACGACTATTTATTGAACAATTAAATATTAATAATGTAATGTGTTTTAGTAGACATCTTGTTAATATATTTGACAACTGACAGACTTCAGTGTACGTGGTGTATTGTGTGTTGTATATATCACAAAGTATGAGTTACACAGATATTCACAACGCTAACAATTCCACCAATTAGGACAGTTCTTTGAACACGTCTTTTTGGGAACTGCTCTGGTTGAACACGCGATCACATGTAATTTTTAATTAATAATCAGTTTACTACTTTCAGTTACCACGAATAACCTGTACCTAAATATGTTATTCTGTGTTTAGCAGGGTATCGGACAAGGTATTTATGGTAATAAAACAGCTTTATTAACACGCCAAAGTAAATATAATATATTTACAAAGAACATGTCCAATGGCACTGTCAGTCTACAGTAATGCAATAACATAGTTTTCGTAATATATAATTTTGTTGACGATTTTTGAAATTTCACTAATTTTGTTTTCTTCCTGGACTGCTTTGGGCATTGTAAACTGATTATAACCTAAAATTTTTTATTTCATCAGAGGTAAGACTAAATTATAACATTATTTTGCAAAATCTGTTGCATATTACTGGGGGGTCAACCGCAGAGGTCATCAGGTGTACAAATTAGAGGAACTCTGGAGGACATCCGAGGAAATCTCGAGGACATCTGAGGAAATCTCGAGGACATCGAGGAAATCTCGAGGACATCAGAGGAAATCTCGAGGACATCAGAGGAAATCTCGAGGAAATCCAGAGGACATCTGAGGAGCATCCGAGAAAATGTAAACATATGATCACCCTTCTGCGCATGCGCAGATTCTCGGTGATTGTTAACACGTGGTTAACACATTGTCGTAGGCTTCGTAGTCGCATGGCAGTCGCATTGCAAATCTCTTTTGTGCGACTTTTGTCTTAAATAATATGGTGACAGTTCAATGTAGCTACTCGGGAACGGGAATTATTTGTTCGACGTAACGGAATATCTAAACCGAAGGTAAATAACAGTGCACTCCGTCATTATGTCAATGCAGGTATTAAAATATGGACAGGGTGTCTGAAAACATGTCTTTTGTAGCCACCTATGTGTTTTATTTTGTTTATCTCCAGCATTCAAATATGACCAAAATATGACAACTGGGATGACAACAAATTCTTTTGAGGCTGCTGAAGAAGATCTAAATTTGAAAATTCCTCAGTATGTCATAAAACACTTAACCATAAACGGATTTGACTCTCCACGCCTTATCGCTTTTATGACAGAGGATGACATATGTGCCATGGAAACATTCGCTCGCGATACTCTGCATCAATTAATTAAGCCAGATGAAGTTGAAAGTTATTTCTGGATATTTAGTAAAAATCGCGAGTCGTTTAAAATAATGCCTGGACATAGGAAAATAATTATGATGATTAAGGAATATTATAAATCCAAACTAGAAGATGAGGAATCTAGAAGGCAAAAGGCAGAAGCAGGAGGTATGGGGCCTAAATTGGAAGATCAAAGCATCAAGAAAGTTAGAAAAGCCCCCCAAAAAGCCACAAAAAAATCAGATCTGAGAAAATTGTCAACTTCTGACAGTGATACAGAAACAAAATCAGGTAAGGTTATCACTAACACGAAAAATGGACAGTTTCATTAAAGATTTCAAAATGAAAATTAATTTTACGTTGATTTGGCTTGACAAATGTATTCTGGTTGCTCAAAAAATTTAGTTTAAACTAAACTGTAATTTCGTAACCTAGGTATGTAGGTACAGGGTGGTTAATTTTTCGATGCTCACCATTGGGATCTGTTAAGCGGTAAAAGATACGGGGACGGTTAAATTAGAAAAAATTTGCGCTATTTTTTAACGATTCAGAATCTGAAGATAATTCCCCGATATCTTGATCGGTTCCTGAGTTATCCAGAAAAAACTGAAAATTTCAATTCTAAAGAAAAATTCTTATCTTCGTTATGATTGCTGCTATTTAATGAAATTTGAAACTTTTATATTTTTGACAGCTGTCAATCGAGCTACATTCATCTAGAATGCCTAGAAAATTTCTGTCAACCCCATTCAATTGACAGCTTGTCAAAAATATAAAGATTACAAGTTTCATTTAAATAACATCAATCGTCATAAAGTTATTATTTTTTTTTAATTGCAATTTTCAGATTTTTTGTGATAACTCAGGAACGAATAGAGATATCGGGGATTTCTCTCCAGATTCTCATTCACCAAGAAATAGCGCGACGATTCTCCAATTTAAACTTCTCTCCATCTATGGTTTCCGAGATACTAATGTTGAGCATCGAAAAATTATTCACCCTGTATCTATTATACAGTAAAGACCTAAAGCCCGCCCCGCCCCTGTATCTCTGGAACCACGCTCTCGCTAGCGCCCCTGGTCCGCCGACTTTAGGTCCTCACTGTATTATCCACTGATGCGTGCAGCCTTACAGTTTTTTATTCCTTGTTTGTTTCTTTTCCAGGCTTAGCCCAGTCAAATTAGACAAAAAATTGGCGATCGAGTGAAAAAATCCCGAAGTTTTGAAATTTGGCATGGTTGTTCGCTAGTATCTACAGAACATCATACTAAAAGTACCCGAGGGTGGGAGGTGAGCGCGAGGGGGGGGAGCTGATTGAATGTGCATTTTTCGTATATATCTCCGTAACTACCAAGCCTAGCGAAAATTATTCCATATACGAAATTAAAGCAGACTAAATTTCCTATCAAAACGGTCCCATTCGTTTTTGTCGTAGGATGCATGCTTTAAATGTTATAAGCTTGACAAGTTCCCATATTTACTTGGGATGGAGTTTAAGGTTTTGACCCGCACAAAATATAAAGTAGTGCTGAAAATTGGCACTTATGCTCTACTGGCAGTGCTGAATGACGTGTCAAAAGTTCCGGAGCCTGCGTTGCCGGCGTCCTATTTTTTTGGTACCGGAAGGCCTTAAGTGATAGTCATACATTATTTTCCGCATAACAGGATTATTTATGAACCGATTTGATTGGGATTGGTCTCAAAATGACCACAACGACCTAATCAATACTGATACTACGGATAGACTGCTGAAATTTTGAGATGAAACATCCTTTTTTTTTCTTGGAGAAATCGTGCTCCAGAATCGGCTTCGGGTTGCTTTTTTGCGATTATTTCTCCAACGGCTTATCGGACGACAAAAATGTATAGGATCTTTTCGTTGCAAATTTTATCCGAAACATTTCAGATCCTACACATTTTTGTCATTAGATAAACCATTGAGGAGATAATCGGAAAAAAGCAGCGCGATGTCCTTTTTCGGAGAAATCGTACTTCAGTACCGACTGCGCACTGCTTTTTTCCGATTATCTCCACAATGGTTTATCTAACGACAAAAATGTGTAGGAGCTGAAATGTTCAGGATAAAATTTGCAACGAAAAGATCCTATACATTTTTGTCGTCCGATAAGCCACTGGAGAAATAATTGCAAAAAAGCAACACGAAGCCGATTTTAGAGCACGATTTCTCCAAGAAAAAAAAAGGATGTTTCATCTCAAAATTTCAGCAGTCTATCCGTAGTATCAGTATTGATTAGGTCGTTGTGGTCATTTTGAGACCAATCCCAATCAAATCGGTTCATAAATAATCCTGTTATGCGGAAAATAATGTATGACTATCACTTAAGGCCTTCCGGTACCAAAAAAATAGGACGCCGGCAACGCAGGCTCCGGAACTTTTGACACGTCATTCAGCACTGCCAGTAGAGCATAAGTGCCAATTTTCAGCACTACTTTATATTTTGTGCGGGTCAAAACCTTAAACTCCATCCCAAGTAAATATGGGAACTTTTCAAGCTTATAACATTTAAAGCATGCATCCTACGACAAAAACGAATGGGACCGTTTTGATAGGAAATTTAGTCTGCTTTAATTTCGTATATGGAATGATTTTCGCTAGGCTTGGTAGTTACGGAGATATATACGAGAAACGCAGAAAATGCACATTCAATCAGCTCCCCCCCCTCGCGCTCACCCCCCACCCTCGGGTACTTTTAGTATGATGTTCTGTAGATACTAGCGAACAACCATGCCAAATTTCAAAACTCCGGGATTTTTTTCACTCGATTTATCTAATTTGACTGGGCTAGCTTGCCTACCGCTCTAGACATAAAATCTGAGGAAGAACAAATTACCAAAATCATAACAAACTGGGTCACCGAAAACTGTAACACTTCTCAACGGAATGAACTAAAGCTGAGCGTAGCTAAACTAAAATATAATATAAACATGGAGGATGGTATTTTGAAATGCACAATTCAATGTTGTTATTGTCCAACAATTATAAGAATTTTTAAAAAGTCAAGAAAGCCGAACTGTCAGCCTAGATGGATTTGTGCAAATTTCCATAGGCATTTCAAAACTCATTTCAAATCCACTGCTATTACCTGTAACGAGAAACAAAATCCAAATAAAATAACTCAATATTTTAGCCTTAAACAAAGAGATAACGCAGAGACTGAATATGCCGAGCAACATAAGCAACCAAAGATATCAGGTGATGCGTCAGGAACGCAAAAAGTACAAGTATTACAGAACATAGTAATACACCCCCCAGCCGAAACCAAAGGGTTTGATGACGAAAATTGTCGTGCAAAGTACTTCCACATCTTTAAGCGACACACACAAATCCCATTGAGATATTTATCCGCAAGAAGCTACTCCAAAACGAAAATGGAAGTCCTCTAAGTATCAGAGAAGTGAGAGATTGAAAAGAAAAAGAGAATCGACCGTTGTTCAACACACTCGTATAACCGATTTCTTTCCGATAGTTGAGGAAACATTGCGAAGAGAATCCAGATATACAGTGTTATCTTGAGAACGTTGAGGTTAAAAGAAATGTATCCGGGAGGGAACCCCAGGAACAACAAGATCACATGAAGGCAAATTATCTACTGAAAACTTTATTTGACATTTCCATCAAGAATTGCGATAGAACTCCAAATAGAAATCGATATGATGAGGGATTTAAAAAGTTCTGTTTGTATCTTTATTATATAGGTGGACGTCTAATGTATGAAACGTTACATGCGAATTTTTAAGAATTTTCTACCATCAATATCATCATTAAATAGCTATCAAAAATAAACGCCGCATTGAAGAAGGCGTTTTTGACTTCGTGGGTTTGAAGCAATTTCTCACCTCTCGAGATCTCGTGAATTATATCTGGCTTAGTGAGGATGCGACCCGAATAACGGGCAAAATCGATTATGATCCATTTTCAAATAAAGTTATGGGTTTTGTCTTACCTCTGAAAAATGGGCTTCCTCAGGCAAATTCCTATCTTGCTTCTTCAGCATATGCAATTCAACAATATTTTGCAAATTCGCCGAAGGCACATTATGCGTATGTCGTGATGGCACAGCCTCTTTCAGAAGCAGCTCCTCCTTTCTGCTTAGGGATATTCGGTACTGATAACAAATTTACTGCAGAGGATGTGCGTAGTCGCTGGAACTTCATTATTAAGAAATGTAAGGAGCATGATATCAATATTATGGGCATATCGTCTGATGGCGACAGCAGGCTGCTTAGATCAATGCGACTAAATGCGATATTACCGACACCTGTTGAAGAGAATAACACATATTATTATTATAAGGCCAATTATTATCGCACGAGGATGTTTGGACAACGACTGGTTGCAGTTTCATCCCGTTCGCTCGATCTTTGCTAGATCCCTTTGTGAGCAGGGTTGTTTCGAATCGGTAATTTTTCAGTACGCCGTAAGGTGGCTTGTAAGAACCTATCTTGCTGCGTTGCCAAGCGCTCTACTGCCCAAAGGTCTGCGAGACCAAACACATCCGTTGAAATTAAAGAGTCAGGCGTTTTCGCATTCGCCTGTTCCAGGTAAATTTGAAACATCCCAGGATGTTTTTTTCGATCGCTTAATATTATGATTTTCGAATTATTGTAATCAAACAAATTATCCTCCTCATGAAAGTGATATGTACAGACATAGTCTGAGGGGGCGAGGCTGCTTACTCCTATTAATCTTTCCCATTGTTTCTTTATTACTGGATCCTTTGGTACCGAAAACAATGTTTGCATTTTTCTGCACAATTTGAATTTGTACTTTCTTGGTGGCATTTTTGTGCTTTTACTGGCACAAAAATATGCATGAGGGAGTAATTCACTAATATTTTTCTGCTTACCGATGGTTTCACCAAGAAAAACCGAAAAACTTTTAAACCGTTGACAAGTTGTCACAAAATAGAGGCGCTAATTATGCCCTGAGCCCCATGGCCTTCTGCCGTCGTCATTTTCTGGACCTGATTTTTGACGACAGAATACAGAATTTATTGGTTGACGGCCGTGATGAACATGATGAATGACACACCAACGCTGAGATTCGTATAATGCGCCGGTGTATGTCCAGTTCCGCTATGTGCTGTTGGGATTGACTGTGTTCTTTCTTCAAAATCTCGTCAACTTTTTAAGAATCTCCTGACTTTACATAACTTTTTGACTGTTGGTAGACCTGTGCATTGCTGTGAAGTGAATATTTAAACAAAATAGATGCCTGTCTTGGTGAAAATAGGTTGGAAATAGGTGGAAAAGGTTGTGATGGCGAACTGTTGATGCTGTTTCCTCCTATTGGTGAGTGTCTCTTTAGTATTCAATATTCATTTGTTCGTTTGTTTGTGTTGATAACCGTAGATTAAAACGTTTTACGATTGGCTAGTAATGGTTGAAGGGGAATACCTAAAATGCGGACCGCCGACCGTGCGGACCAGACAAGCAAGTACGGCTGGCAGCGTCGCTGAGTCGCCCGCGCTCTTTAGCTGCTTTTCATTTACACACTTATCTGAGAAGGCAACTCAGCAATTTAATTGGTCAGTATTCAAATGAACCAATCAAATTGCTGAGATGAACTGAGACTCCTCAGATAATGTGTAAAAGGAAAGCCCCTTTTGTAACCTGGTTGAGGGTTGGTGTCAGTGTTGTGTCAGTCCGTTCTCTCCTCGATGCGGACCGGGCACTTTGAGTCGTCCGACCGACTTGATATTCACAAAATAACAATAAATTTGCGCTCCCTTATAAATGCAATAAAAATCACCCCTCTACGATGCACCCCCGCCATAAATGTCTGCAAGGACTGGGCACTTTGAGTCGGCCGACCTACTTAATATTCACAAAATAACAATAAATATGCGCTCCCTTATCGATTTTAGAAGGAAAGTTTCCAACAGCATTAAAATTGGGTAAAGTGGTGCCTATCTACAAAAAGGGGAATGCTACAGATGTACGAAACTACAGACCTGTGACAAAGTCCTCAGTTTTCTCGAAAATTCTTGAGTACGCCTTTTTAATCAGGATGAATATATTTCTGAACAAAAACAATATCCCTATGGGCAATCAGCATGGATTCTGTGATGATAAGTCAACTAACAGCAATTCAGTCTTTTATGGAAAAATTGATAGACTGTGTCGAGGCGGGCGAGTACCCTGTTGGAGTTTTTTGTGACTTGAGCAGGGCATTCGACCAAGCTCTTAGCTTACGGTGTACGTGGCAGGACTGGTTGAGTTCTTTGTTGAAGGGGAGAACACAATATGTGACTGTTTCATCTCTTTCCAAATCACGTGAGGTTAACGTCATATCCGAGTCTGCGGTTGTGGAGTTGGGCGTTCCGCAGGGATCAGTCTTAGGCCCTATCCTATTCCTTCTATACGTCAATGACATTGGCTATCCCTTGTGGGACACCCATTTCACTATGTATGCAGATGATACACAATATTAGTTTCAAACCGGAATGTTGAGTTGGTGCAGAGTGATGCATTGGCAATACTAAATTGTGTTCAGAGTTGGTTTTCAGCCAACAAACTTTTTTTGAATGCCTCCGAACACACAAGCAGTTTTATTTCACAACGTACAGAAAAAGATAGATTTTCCTAACAATAATTAACAATGAAAACCTTGAATATTCTAACAAAGCCAAATTTCTTGGTGTTAACACTTGACCAACATCTAAAATGCAGAGAGCATTGTGAACAACTAATTTCTAAACTCAATTTAAATTGTTTCGTTTTGAGGTCTTTGACCGCCTATTTAATTAATATTTATTATGCAATAATAAATTCTCATCTTACCTAAGGTGTATGTTTCTGGGGCAACTCAGTGATGTCTAAAAAGGTCTTTATAGCTCAAAAAAAATTGTAAAGTTTTAATAACAGAACCATTTGCTGTGGAGAGTTCCCGAGATTTAGCTTTGAGACCGTGGGCTTCGGCTCTTGACAACACCAAAACTTCCGCTCCCGAATCTACCAAAAATTTAATGCCGGTGACGCGGTCTCTAATGAAGAGGCGATTTTCTCCGTTTGCGTCACCGTCCTGCGCTGCCTCTATTGACGCCGACGGTCGTCTTCGTTTTTTGGAAGCTTATGATGTTTGAAGCTGCATGGTTCGCGACACCTACGAGCACTAGCCCCAAAACGGTAGTGGTAGTAACAAAGAGTTGAAGCATCATCCTTTTTGTCTCCATCCTGTTTTATGTTGCGAGAATTGCGAGAATCTTGCGACGTTGCTGACTGTTTGACTGTGCCTGCAGTTGATTCATCGAATGTATGAGTTTGGTCATTTGTTGCCGCAATTCGGTGATTGCAGAGTCGGTATTACTGCTGGTACTGGGAGTGCCGTTACAGTTTAGTTTCTTGTCCTGTTTTTTTTTAATAACTTCGCTGATGTTGTCTGATGTCATATTGGAGCTGTCAGTTCTTACTTCTATTATATTGTCCGCAATAACCGCCATTTTATCCATAGAGATGCCTTCGCTGGCGGCCAGGGCTATTTGAACTTGTGCTGGCATGCGTTGGAGCCAAATGGTTTTAAAGACGTCGTCGTTAACTTTTCCGGTTGCTAGAGATTTCATTTACCTGAGTAATTCTGAAGGCGAACGATCTCCCAGTTCGGTATCAGACAACAGTTTCTTTAGTTGCGTTTCTTTGGAAATCGAAAATCTTCTCTTTAATTCCTCTCGTAAAGCGGTGTATTTGTCAGTTTCAGGTGGGCTTGAGATAAAATCTTGGATCTGCTCTAGTATTGACCCATCCAGGAAAGATATAACTGTATAGTATTTAGTTATATCGGAACGGACTCTGTTTATAAAGAATTGCGCGTCTACCTGAGTGAACCATAGAGTGGGGTTGCTACGGAAGAATTGTGGCAGCTTCACATTTTTGATTTCGCTTATCTCGTTTCCCGACATTGAGTCGTGGAAGATTTCTTCATCTTCCAGTGTCTCCATTGTTCAAAGGTAGTACGTGTTTCTGTTCGGGGTCACCAATGAAATAAATAGAAGTATATTTATGGACCAGAACAGCACAACTTAAAATAATAATCGAATGTCACTTTTGAAAGGGACGATTGTCAACAACCATGATGAAACCAGGTTATGTTGTTGCCACAATGTTAACGTCCGTTGAATTGAAAATCGAAAATTGAGGTTATGGGGAATCGGACAAGCAAATAAAAATACGATCAGTGCAGCGACGTTTCGATTGTATTACAATCTTTTTCGAGCTAAAAAACAAATAACGGTCTGTCACCAAAACATGAGTACTTATAACAAAAATTCATACTTGTTAGATCTAAAGTTACATGTGCGGACCCATCTGACACCGTCCGCAGCCGCCGGAAGAAGAAAAATGACAACCCAACCGGACGAGAAGCAAACGAGGACAGATGACTCCGCACATGATAAACTGGTTGCCTATGCTTGAGGGCAAAAACCTAAACAATTCTAGAACAAATATCACATCTTTATACTACACATATTTAAAATTTAACGAATCACACAATTCATCCCAGCCAACTAACCTTTACCATACAACACTTTATTACTTAAAACGACATAAAACTAACACAAATGACCAAACAGAGATCAAAGTCAAATTTCCACCCTATTCAAACCCTTACCCTAGTTAATTGCTTCCTCCCAACATTGTTGATAATTTAATTCGCCTAACAGTGACTTTTCCAGAAATCGCGGTGATTGTATCCAAAAATAATATGACAAATTTTCTATAATTTATTACAGGAAATTATAAACTTAAAAACACTTATGCCGATCTTCATCGCCAACCAGAAGAAATGGATTTTCCTAAACCACATCTCGACTTGGAAAAATTGCCTTATGTATTTTGTAACAGAGACTACTTTGTAAAGAAGGTACCTGACGAGACTTCACACACAAATTTTGCAGTTGCAAAAACGTTGCACGTACAGGGGCGTGTAACTTTAGTTCCAGGACAGCCAGGTTTTGTGGTCAAATCGCTGGATGAAAAGAAATATTACGTGACTACAATATTTCCCAAAGAGACATGCTCCTGTGCGGCAAAAAGAAACTATGGACACATAACGGCCGCGAAAACGTCCATTGGTTTAGAGGAGCACGGTCAAAAGAATGTTAAGCTCTCCACAGTAATGCGCAGAAATAGAGGGCACCGTGCCGGCAGAAAGAATGCACCAACGGATGTTACTGTGGTAGAGGCAGCGGACGACTCCTTAACCAACATATTTTCAATTAAAAAAAATTCCTTGCTAGTATCGACACTGATAACTACTGAGAATAAAATCAAAACAGTTAAAACAAGGTTTGTGGATCCTTTCAGTGAGAGTTTTGAAAATCTCCAGACTTGTTTTCGTTTATAATTTATAAAAAAATAATGCTTAATAAATAAAAGTATAGTTTCTACGAGATGCCGCATCATCTTTTTTAGTGGATCTACATTTAATAATTTTACTAGTAGTTTTGTTAATGAAGTCGAATTTGCGGTTTTGATCTAAACTGTAATAACGTTCAAAAATCTTCTTTCTTTCCTCGTGGGCTATCTTTGTATCACATACAAGTATTTGTACAGTCCTTAGTTTGAATAACTTTTTTAGGTACTTTTTTGTTTCTGCTTGATACCTACGCTTTCTCTCTACACACTTCCAGTTATATCTATTACTTTGCCTTTTCTTAAAATGTCTACCTTTATTCTTGGATTCGGTTGGATCGAATTGCTTCAAGGGACTCTTCATGCGGACCCTCATCAGTAATGTCCATTATCAACTTAGGATTAGGATGTGGTACAAATTCTGATCGTTGAGTATTCTGTAAGGGACTTGCTTCCTGACTAACTAAGATTTTCATAACGAGACATGAGTCGGGGGAAGGTTTTCAGTGTCCCTAAGAATACAATAAATTCAATAAGAGTGCGATAGACGTTTATACAGAATATAGGTACTGTTACGACTTCATATTTTTTTGTTCATCTAGTCAGTGGTAGAGGGATGGAATTTGTTGAATAAGCTCTACATTGATTAACTAAGATCTATTTAAGTGAACTTACAGGGAAAATGAAAATCAACAATCTGAAGAAGAGAGCTAAAACATAATAAATTGTTCGTCTTACGCAAGATTTACATTTGATATCCTCTCGGCAAAGTCTACTTAACTCAATTGTCCAGGAACATGCTGCCAAGCAATGGACGACAAATATCCCAAATATTTGTTTTAAACATTCGTTGGAAACCAATCAAAGGTGCTCGCCGACGAGTTCCACGACTTCCTAGAGAAGCACGTTGTGAATCAGCTGACGGTTATGGTTGAAAAGGAACCTCTAGAGACTTCTGGAAACAAGAGCAATTTAACTCGCACACACTGCGTAGCGACGCCATTTCTTACTCGTCTTCGTCTCGGATATCTGAAGAAATAACTCACTAATTTTATCCGACCAACGTCGAAGTTAGCGCCCCACAGCACGTAACCAAATATCTGTGCAAATATTATCGATCTTCTGATCATAAAAAGCAAACCGGCTTTTAAAGAAATGCAACAGACTTTAATGAAAATTTTAAAACCGAAGAGACGACAACTTGCTCAAAGCGTGGCTCGAGGCGGAAAGAACAATTAAGTAGGCAATTATTGTAAGTAAGTCACTTTTTGTTAAGTTAACTGCCAAAAATAGATTGAAACATTCAAATTCTATAATATGTAAGACGCATGGAAACGATAAAAGATATACAGTGAGATTCTTAAAATTTGTAATGAGGGTTGGCCATGAAAGACAATTGAATCGAAAAACGTTTGTCCGATCGAGTTCGTATAGTTCCCAACCAATTCCCTAGATTAAAATGGTGGACGTTAATTTTTTTAATTAATCGTATTTTCATTTATTAAAACGAAAAAGTTGAGAATATCTCCACTTCCCCGATCAAATTTGGCGCGCCCGCCCACCTTCGACCTTGAATGGCCCCCACAAAAACAAGTTGTGCGCAAGTGAGGTTATGCCGGAATATTTGTTTCGAAGCAGCTGTTGTGTGTTGTGAGCCCCCCTTTCGACGTTTTGAGTCCTAAACAACTTTGAAGAAATGACAAATGAACTGCACTTCAGCAGGCGGTCAGTGGAATTCCAAAGTCAAAACAGAATCAATTGATGTGAACGACAGGAAATCAAGTAATTTTATTATTGTTAAAATGAAACATTCCTGTTAGAAATTGTTTTAGAAAGAATACAAAAAGAGAGTAATGATGGACATCGATGGATTTGGCATATAAAAATGGGAGGATGTTAATCAACATCTTTATGAGGTTTCGTCTTTCGACATTCATTGTAGGTCTCCACACCACCTCTTTGAAAACTAGATAGACAAAACTTTTAACAAAAGGAACGATGAATTACATATTTTTGCAAACTAAAATTGGTGTTTCAGGTCTAAGGTTTATTTACGTGGCTTTGGAAATTATAGACATTTGCTACGGCTGTTATAATTTAGATTTTATGAAGGGGCCAGTGATTCATCCATACTGAGAACATTAGTGGCTTTATTTTTAACTGCAAAAGAAGCTTGAACACCAAACATAAAAGTTCAAAGACTGTGGAATCACTTAATCTGGGCTTTACCGATACTGAATTAGAAAAGCAGCCCCTAGAATATACTGCCCAAGTAACACAAACGTATTTATAAAAGCTGCAAGAACATCTACACAGGTAATTTATAAAGGTTTAAGTTTTATAAGAAAGCTGTAAGAGCAATTACTCAGTACTTATAAAGCACTTATATACCCAAAATAGGCGCAGCTTATAAAGCAAGTTTATAAGAGTTGCACCTACAACACTTAAACAACTTAAACACTCGGTGGTTACGTTTTTACAGCATCTATACAGGTGTTACAAAGTATTTATACAGTATAATACCTGTATTATAGCGAACTTTAATACAGCAAAAATGTGTCAATTGGACAGTAATATAAAACATTTTAGCTGTATATCTACTGTACAAAGATACCAATTTGTTTTATTAATAATTATTCATCAATATGGGCTTCCATCTTTAACAGGGAGCTTTTGTTATAGTACAAATAAATTTTAAAATACACTGACTGTCAAAATTTGCATCAGAAGGCAGAATCTAGGTGCGAAGAAAATTTTACTGTATAAATATACTTCAATACTCGTAAATCTAACAATGCCCCTCGAAAATTGTGCGGATTTTGTGGTCTTTAAAAAAAAAATTAAAAAATTAAATCAGCAGGCGGAGACCAAAATAAAACTGACAATTAATATAGCATGTCCTTGTTATCAGAAAAAAGTATATTAAGCAAATTTACGGAATTTACGACAATATTTTTAAATAATTTGCTTGATTTTACTGCAATAGCAAAATGGCCGTCACCATATTCAACTCATTGAGTCCAAAAAATATGGCCGTTGCGAACAACGCAGGTAAATTAATTTATAAAGGCATTGAATACAGGTAAAAACCTCAAACAGAGCATTATACCTTTATAAGACATTTTTAAAGTATGCGCCTTACTAGTGTAATACAACATTTATAAAGACTCTTTTTAAAGCCTGCTGCAAAGTGTATATAGCTTAAGGAGCCTAAAAGCTGCAAAATTAAGTTGTAAGAATATTCTTACGACTCTATTATACAGCTTTTATACGGAACATAATAACCTCTATAAAAGGTTTATTAAATAGCATATAAGAGCTTATACAGGCATTGTACAGGCACTATAAATCTAAAATGCTAACGTGGAAGGCTAAGACTGTATAAGCATAGTCACGTGAGCCTTTATAAAACTGTAATAAAGGCTTTATAAAGTTACTTTATATTTTTGCTCGGAGAATGTTCTAACAGCTTGTATACAACACCAAATTGTTGTTGGCAGTAAATTGCCTCCGAAATAAGCTTTAATACAACCGATAAGAGACTTCTGCAGTTATTATAAAATAGGTATACAGCTTTAAGTGTTATGATTGTGGCATCTGTGTTACTTGGGTGTACTTACCGAAAAGTTAATAAAACCCTACAAATAACATGATTAATTTATTTTGCACCTGTTTTAGTGCACTTAGACAGGGTTAAGGGGGCACAGAGGGGTCGAAGCTTCTGTGGTAGTTTCGATTACCTTCACTACTGTTTTTAACCTTGACTGGGGGCATTCCACACCCCAAAAATTTGTACGCCACTGCTGACTGTGGAGCCCCCCGACAGCCTTTGCTCAATTTTTGCAACCACTGTCTAACATTTCCCACTAACACTGTCGAAAATTTTGTACAGCACTGCCGGCTGAAATCCCTCCTCCCCTCCAACATGGACTAACAACCTCCATCCAAATTCCTTTCCTGGCAAGGAAAGCCCTTGCTTGAACACTCGCTTGAACAGTAATATTTTGCCTTTCCAAACTAACCATTTTATTTAGAGAATTATTTAACCTTAAAATACTGCAAAATGTTATTAACGAAGACCATACTTACTTTTCAGTTAGGTGTCTAATTTTTACAAATTAAAATGTTTTTACAAAAGTACCAAGCTTTATTCAAATAAATGTAATTTTAGATGACAAAACTATTAAGTAATAAATAATAAATTATTATCAGTACAAACGTCAGTGAATCACTGGCCCCTCCATAAAATCTAAATTATAACTGACCCATAGCAAATGTCTATAATTTCCAAAGCCACGTAAATAAACCTTAGACCTGAAACACCAATTTTAGTTTGCAAAAATATGTAATTCATCGTTCCTTTTGTTAAAAGTTTTGTCTATCTAGTTTTCAAAGAGGTGGTGTGGAGACCTACAATGAATGTCGAAAGACGAAACCTCATAAAGATGTTGATTAACATCCTCCCATTTTTATATGCCAAATCCATCGATGTCCATCATTACTCTCTTTTTGTATTCTTTCTAAAACAATTTCTAACAGGAATGTTTCATTTTAACAATAATAAAATTACTTGATTTCCTGTCGTTCACATCAATCGATTCTGTTTTGACTTTGGAATTCCACTGACCGCCTGCTGAAGTGCAGTTCATTTGTCATTTCTTCAAAGTTGTTTAGGACTCAAAACGTCGAAAGGGGGGCTCACAACACACAACAGCTGCTTCGAAACAAATATTCCGGCATAACCTCACTTGCGCACAACTTGTTTTTGTGGGGGCCATTCAAGGTCGAAGGTGGGCGGGCGCGCCAAATTTGATCGGGGAAGTGGAGATATCCTCAAATTTTTCATTTTAATAAATGAAAATACGATTAATTAAAAAAATTAACGTCCACCATTTTAATCTAGGGAATTGGTTGGGAACTATACGAACTCGATCGGACAAACGTTTTTCGATTCAATTGTCTTTCATGGCCAACCCTCATTACAAATTTTAAGAATCTCACTGTATATGGTCTGTCCGGGATCCACACGACCGGGATTCACCCTATTTCCATGGTGAATCATTGTTGTCAACAATGAATCGCCATGGAAATCGGGTGAATCTCGGTCGTGTGGATCCCGGACAGAGTATAGTACATTTCAGGCTTTGTTGAAATTAGTGCTTGTCAACACTAGTAGAATCGGCCGAAAAAATATTTGCCTTGTAAATGTAGAAACTGTTTCATTTTTTTTGGATATGTTTATACATCTAGAGCCCCTAATAGGTGTTAGCGATAAATATTTACTTATTAGAAATGGAAAGACGAAACAATATTAACATCTATGCGTACGATTTTTTAAAAATACCCAGATATGTTGCGAAACGTACGTAGTAAAATTGAAAGATCAAATGACTTACCTTAAGGAAATTTGATCGAAATTATACGATCAATATCGTTCGAAGTATTATACTATGTGTAGTGTGTGCTTCAAGCCACGATAGCGCGCGACCGTTTAAAGATTCGAATTTTTCGCGCCCTGTCATCCCCGTGTTACCGGCATTGTCGCGCTCTACTACTGCCATTGTAAGTTCAAAGATTACCCTCAGAGCGCTGGGAGGCAGCGGGCGGGATGTATAATACTTCGAACGATATTGATCGTATAATTTCGATCAAATTTCCTTAAAGTAAGTCATTTGATCTTTCAATTATACTTCCCAATATCGTTCTCGTATTATACTATGTGTAGTTGTTCAGAGATGTAGCGGTCTGAGGGCCACCATCAAGCCTGCATCCTGGACCCTGGAGTCAAGACACAAAATATGACACAAAACACCAAACATTAATGTTGAGAACTACATATTTATTGAACGATAGTGAACAATGTGCGAAATTTTATGAATTATAAACTGCTAACCTACTTTTTTATTTTTATGATAAGTCAACAATAAAAAAATTTCAATTTCGTATACAACAAAACAAGATATAACAAAAAGACCTTAATCCTTTTCGTTTCGTTTGGTAATGACGATTTTAAAACCGCTTTCGCGAAGTTTTTGGGATTTTGAATTAAGGGCTTATTGTAAAATTTAGCGAAAGTGGCCGACGTCTTCGTCTAACCGGCAGCTTTCCTAATTTGTTCAATATCGGCTCCCCCCCTTAGAGCCGCCGATGTGGAAGCATGGCGAGTGCTATGGGTTGAAAATTTTACAACGTCTATCCCCGCTAGTTTCAAGGTCTCCTTGATCCACTTACTAATGCGTTGCGGGGTGACTGCATGAATCGGTCTTTTATAAGATAATAGTAATTTCGTTTCGTGAGGGGGCCGGGTTTCTTTAGTACAGGAAATGTATTGGTTTATGATAGATGCTAAACACAATTCCGGCCTGTCATTAAAAAACGGGATAATTAAGGATGGTTGCACTGATTTTGGTTTGGAGGTTTTAATTCGTTCTGGGATAAAGATTTCCAGAAACTCCTCTTTTTGTTTTATGTTGTCCAGATCTATTTTTGAAAATGTCTGAACTCTATGTCCTGTAACTAAGGCCAACAGAGTTACTAGTTTATGAGTTAACTGACTAATAGAGAGTTTTTGGGGAGGGTGTAACGCTGCCAAATATTGTAGGACTGGCTGAGGGTCCCAAGTACTGTCGTACTTGGGTGCCGATGGCCTTATATTAAAAATACCTCTCAAGAGCCTCTTTATGTGCTCTGCATCTTGTGGAGTAACTGGGAGTACCAGCATTAAAGCCGATTTGAATGAATTTATTGTGGAGTATGACTTCTTGTTGTCAAATTCTGTTTGCAAGAACTCAATAACCAGTACTAGACTGTATTCGTAAGGGTTCCAATCTCGTTCCTTACAAAATCTCCACCATTGTTTATAACAGACATTGTACTGCTTTAATGTTGATTCCGCCAGAGATTTCAGCATGGTTTCGAGGCTTAGTGCCGGGATCCCGCGGCGCAGAAAAGACTCCCTGACATAAGATTGGCCACCAGGGTAATCGAGTCCCACATTGGATGATGGTGCCTAAAGGGAGATATGAGGAGATTAATATCAGGGGGAAAATAAATAGGTTCATTTACTCTAATTTTCTCTAAGAGAGGATACCATGGTTGCCCAGGCCACTCAGGTGTTATCAAAATACCTTGAGCTTCATCTGCTATTATTTTGTTAATTACGCTTGTAATCATACAAAAAGGGGGAAATGCATAGATCTTACTATTTGCCCAACAAATTGTGAAGGCGTCTACCGCTACACAATCCGGATCAAATAAGTCAATATCTGGTGCCCCATATCTTTTACAAATTAAATTGAATACTTTGTTTGAGAGTTCATACTCTGTATCTATGGACTTTACACGAGATTCTCTGTCGGCAATAGTATTTAATTTCGTATTTATGTAAGACGCATGTATGTTTCAGCAGAGTTAATTTGTCTTGCATACCTGACGAAATCCATTTTGAGGGAGTATCTTTAAATATTCAGACAGGGAAAAATAACATTAATATCAGTTGCATTTACAGATCGCCAGACAGTGACTTCAGGGTCTTTCTCCAAAAACTTGAACTACTCCTAAGTAAAAACTCCTCACGAAACGGAAGTCAATTTGTCTGCGGAGATTTCAACTCTGACTTTTCATCTGAACTCTCAAGCGATGCAGTTGAGATCACCGATGTCTTCGCTTGCTTCGGACTCCGACGGTGCTTCTTCGGTTACTCGCGGGAGCAAGGTAAAAGTAGAAGTCTTATAGATAATATATTTTCGAATGTATCAGCAAGCGACTTCAATGTAAACACGATAAATAGCGGTCTGTCTGACCATTATGCCCAGCTTTTATCAATGCCAATACCGAATCGTTCTAACACAGAAAAATGCAACCGCAAACGGCTTTTTACAGAAACAAATATAAATCACTTCAAACACCTACTGTCAAAGGAAAACTGGTCTGATGTGTACAATCATATAGATAACAGCAATAAATTCAAAATATTTCTCAATACTTTTTGTTACTACTTTAATTGTGCATTTCCATTAATTATGGTCAAACATCAACCTAGAAAACAGTCAAAACGTAACCAATGGATCACTAAAGAAATTGTGGATGAAGGGCAGCTATTAAGGGACATACACCAACTTTATTTAATGACTAATAACTCAGAAACTCTAAATAACTATAAGAAACTAAAAAAGGAACACAAAAATAATATCGATAAGGCTAAGAAAAATTATAACGATCTTAAAATAGCAAACTCACAACATAAAAATAGAGCCTCATGGCAAATTATCAATGAAAATCGAATTTTCAAAAGTAAAACCCTAAGCTTCCCACAAAACTTTATTGACACAAATGGAGAGAATATTGCAGGTGACGGAATGTTAGCCAACAAATTTAATTCCTATTTTTACAACTCAGTGCAAAATATAGTGGGGCAGTTCAACAGTAAATTGCATCCAAATCCTTCCATCAAAAGTGTGAAAAACTCTATGTTTTTAGGCCATACCAGTCAAGAGGAAGTCTACAAAACATTGAAATCCGTTTCTAACAAAAAGTCATCGGGGGTGGATGGCATTCCCTGTAACCTTCCCTACCAGGTTGTAGATCATATTGTAGAGCCACTCACGTATCTAGTAAATAACTCTTTTGAATTCGGATATTTTCCAAATGAACTTAAAACATCACTAGTGGTTCCGGTGCATAAAAAGCAAGAGAGGAACAAAGTCGAGAACTATAGACCAATAGCTCTCCTCTCTGTATTTTCAAAACTATATGAAAATATATTTCACAGTCGATTAATTTCATTTATCAATAGGCACAATGTTCTCATTGATAACCAATATGGATTTACAAAAGGCAAAAACACAGAACAGGCAGTCTTTAAATTCTACAACAAAATTCTTGAGAACTTAGATGAGAAACGCACGGCTTTAGGCGTTTTCTTTGACTTAAGTCGTGCGTTTGACACTATCAATCACCAGCTTCTATGTGACAAACTGGAAAAGTACGGCGTCCGGGGAAACTCCCTAAGATGGGTAAAATCTTACTTAGATGACAGGACTCAGCTAGTTAAAATCGTAAACACTAATGGAACATTTCTTTCCGAAAAGATATCTGTAAATGTAGGTGTGCCGCAGGGAAGTATTCTGGGCCCATGCCTCTTTCTGTTATTCATTAATGACATTGTAAGTGCCACTGAAAACGAGTTGACATTATTTGCCGATGACACCTCGGCCATTATCTCTGCTGATAATTTACAAAAAACTGCCTCTGAAACAACCAAGTGCATCAGCAACGTCCAAGATTGGTGTAGCCTAAACGGCCTAGCATTAAACAACAACAAAACTGAGGTCATTCAATTTTCGAACATCCGCAATAAAAGCAATTGTAGCATTCTGATAAGATCAAACGCTAAGACCATTCCAATTGCTAGCACTACAAAATTCCTGGGCTTGTACCTGGACAAACATTTATCATGGGAGAACCACGTAAGTAACATTGTAAATTCACTATCCAGTAGTTGTTTCTGTATTTACCGACTGCGGGATTCGGTTAACACCAAGACTTTGCTAACGTACTATTTTTCTTGTGTGAATTCCCATTTAACATACGGTATCTTGTGCTGGGGCCACTCTAGTCACATAGACCGCATATTCAAACTCCAAAAAAAAATTGTTAGGACTGTATTCAATGTTTCACAACGAACTTCTTGTCGACAATTGTTTAAGGACAACAAAATTTTAACTGTGCATTGCTTATATATTCTACGTTGCTTGTGCTATGCCAGGGAGCATCCCGACGAGTTCCGAACTTGGGGAGACATCAATATCTACAAAACTCGCAATCAGGACAAGTTGCTACTTCCGAGTTTTAATACTTCGCAGATGGAGAGGGGCCCTTACGTCACTTCTATAAGGTTATTCAACCATCTTCCAACTGATATAAGAAACATTAAAGATCATAATAAATTCAAAAAGTCTGTTAAGTTAATTCTGCTGAAGGGCGCCTACTACTCTGTACAAGAATTTTTTAACAAATTGTAATGTCCAAACGTCTAGTGTATTGTTTTAAATGTTGTAAAAATGACATGCTGTATATACAATATTGTATCCGAACAGTAAATATATTATTATTATTATTATTATTATTATTATTATATTGCTCTTTTCACACCATTGCCATAAGGCCCGGCAAATGGAATTGAGTCCCTCAAACCTAACACTTTCCATTTTATTAATACAGGCAATTCGGCTGCTCCATACCAAAACACAGTATGTGAAAAAAACAATATTTTGCAGGAAACAAGATTTTGTGTTTCGTTTTGATCTGAAGAACTTATTCAACATATCTACGTTATTTTTAGCATAGTGAAAGTGCAGTCAATTACGTTTTCAGTTATACTATCAAAATTTATGAATATCCAAAATCGGGCCTGCTTCTGCACATACTGTGTTTTCAAATGCTATAAGTTGCAACATTTACATAACAAAACACAGTATCTGCCATTATATCCCAATGAAAATAATAGTTGCACGAAAAGAAACATTTATTTCTCTAATCAACAACAAAGCAAAATAAACTTAAAACCATTAAATTATTTCTGCATCCTCCCCGGCCTGGTCATTGTTGTCTGTTCCCAGGTCCAGAGCAGAGTTGCTTTCAATCAAGTTGTGCCAAAAGTTCAATCGGTTCCTCGGCATCGATGGTCCTAGGGCTGTTAATATTGTATTCTTTTTTGAGGTCAAAATCCCCCGTTCCGGTAAAAATTCAGGTTTACTCAGTTGCTTCTGGAATTTCTTTTGCAAAAAATCAAGCTGCGTATAGTCATTATTAAAATCGGTTTTGTATTCCATTGATGTTGAACCTTTTGTGAACCGCACCTCGACGACGTTTTTCAACAAAAAACCTTTCAAGGCTTCGTCGACAGTACTTTTTTTTGATGGCTGCCTTTTCTTCTTGGTCCATTTGTGAAATGTGGTTACATCGACAACTTGAAGATTCTTTCTTGAAGTGGCCACTGCTTCTTTAAGATCATTGTAGTCGTATACATTCCGAATTTTCTTAATTCTATTTTCGATGTTACCGTGAACGCCATCCGCACTCATATGAGTGTGACCTTTGGTGAGATAACGCAAGGTCACCATGTCAGGACCAGTATCTTCATTTACACAAATGACCAGTGAGGTGTACAAAATCCAATTTTTGTTTTGGGCTGTACAGTTGTCAGTCCAAATGATAAATTCTTTCACGTCTCTCTCAGCCTCAAAGACACTGAAAATGCCATCAGTAATATTTTCCGCGTTGCGTCCGTCTACTCCCTCGTGCCACATAGCACAGTAGTTTTTGTATTTTGAGTTAGGTTTAAGTGCTGCAAACGTCAAATTAAATGCAACGAGACGGCTTGTAAAATAAGAATCCTTTATAGCAGGCATGATTGGAATTAACATAACCTTCTGTAAATCCATTGAAAAAATTCTGACCCTATCCTTGTCTTCAATTTCACTGTCAGATTTATATTTAGCGTTTGCTTTCCAAGCTTTCTGTTTGTGAGAATTATATTCTTCTTCTGTTTGAAAGGGCAGTGGATTATCGGTTTGCTGGTCATCACTATTTTGGATTTCATAAGACAGGCAATCAGCACAGGCGTCCGATTTTGGCGTACAAAGCGAAATGTGCATTTCTTTCAAGACTTGTCTGTATAATTCTCTTTTACACACCCCAGGATACTTTGCGTTGAAATCATTGTACATGTCTTTCACAGTCAATTCACGTGGCAAATATTTGATATTTGGTGCGTTTTCACGTCTGTAATGGCTAACGCTTGGGTGGTAGCTGTTAATGTGTTCTACTATCAGCGTCCTGTCTTTGGTTCTCTTTGAGTTGCCGGTTACCCCCCTATTCTCTTTTACGGCAGAACACATTGGAGCTCTTTTTACAGCTGCACACAATTCGGTGATTTCCGAGTCGTGTAAATATCCCAAAGTTCTCAAGAAGAACCGACGACAAACACAAAGACTTCTATTTTCTTTTGGTAGGAAATATTTGCGAGTATCGTTTTTTTTGTACCCTTCATTTTGTTCCACAGTTCTTCTCTTGACTGCTGTAATTTGTACGTTTTTGGCCATCCACTTCCGCCTGGAACTGTAGTTTAATTTCCAGTAATTTTCATGAATTTGTGTGCGTTCTTCCTCAGTGAAACTTGCATTGCATTTTTTCTTACATTTTTCAGTACAAGATTCTCGCATGGGATGCTTCGCTTTATCTCGATCCAGTTTTTGCTGCGATGTTAAACGCTTGTATTTAACATGCTCCTTAGTTCTTCTTTTTACAGGATGCAAAGCCTTAAAAATCTTCTCCTGAGCAGCCTCACCAAAAAATACTGATGCATTGTTTGTTACTTCCGATTGGTCAACACTAACAACAGTCTCGGCAGCAGCTATTATTAATGGTTCCTCAACTACAGCAGTTAGAGTTTCGAGGTCCTGCGAATGCATTATATGCCCTTCTGCGTCTTGCCTTTCTGGTGTTAAGTCATCAGAATCTTCCCAGGATTGATTGATGATTGTTGGGTTACCGTTATCGCTCATCTCGAAATCGGGATCAACGATACTGTCGTCCCCATCTTCGCTAAAGTCGCCATCTTCCACGTTACTTTTAGTGTCATTTGGCTCTGACCTAAAATTATCACTTTATCACTTTAAGGCTGCCCCTCGGCCGGTTCGCACCAAAATAGTGTTTTTTGCTTCTAAATTATTGTTAAAGCTACACTAGTTTTTAAAATTTGTAGTTTTCCGATTTTGCGCCAAAAACAACATTATTGTACAAATTTAAAAAACCAATGCAGTTTTAACAATAATTTGTTAACCAACGTGTTGCAGAAGTAAACGTGCAGATAAAATAGCAATTGTAAGCTGAGAGTCCTTCTCAAATTTAAATTAGAAGCAAAAAACACTATTTTGACGGGAACCTGTCAAGGGGCCGCGTTAAAGTCAAATACCTAACCAAAAAATTAAGATTGTGAAACTTACAAACTGAACGAATTATTATTGTGCAAAAACGACAATTGAAAATAATACTCACCGGGTTCTAAGGCACATGGACAGCATTCGTTCCGTGCGAGTTAATTCGGAATGTCCAGACATTTTAAATCTTGCAATATTAACAAACAAATTTTAAATTAATCTCTGGCCGCGATCCAGGTAACTCGATTTCCATGGCGATACATTGCTGACAACAATATTTCGCCATGGAAATAGGGTTGCATGGATCCCGAACAGAGGCCCAATTCTCGAATCGTACGAATACTGTTTCGTAAGCGAAATCACTAAGGTACGCGCATTCTGATTGGCGGCTGCCTAGCAACACCGCATACGAAACAGTTCGAACGATTCGAGAATTGGGTCCCAGCAGACCTTAGTAATAGTTCGCCGACAAAAACTGCAAACTAAACTTCACTTTTTGTAAGTTACGATTTAAAACCGATACCTATAAAGCACAGTATCTACCACATACTATGTTTTGGAAATGGTAAGGTATGAGTTCTAAAACCCATATAAAACACAGCACCTACCACATACTGTGTTTTGGTAAAGTACAAGAATATACTGTGTTTTGGGATGGGTGAGGTAGTTGGCAACTGCAGTTACTGTGTTTTGGACATACTTTTATGCTTATACCAGTTGAGATAAAACCACAGAACCCTGGCAGAAAGTTGCGGGCAAACACAATATATGCATATCCATGAAAACCCTGTTTTTGTAAAAAATGTTGGATACTGTGTTTTGGCATGGAGCAGCCGAATTGCTGTTTGGTTATCTATTTACTAATGTTCTTGGCAAAGCTTTTTAGGACATTATAAGCTGCTAATAATTCTAGACAATTTATGTGCAGTTTGCTCTCCTGTTTGTTCCAAAAACCATGAATTACCTGTTCTCCATAGTAGCCCCCCCAACCTGTACGAGATGCATCTGAAAACATCTCTAAATGGTAATGAGGTTCCCTGATAGGGGTCTGACTACGCAATACATTTTTCATCCACCAGCTTAAGTCCTGTATTATCGTCTTCGGTAACTTCATAATACCATTAAAATCTTGTCTAGTCTTTTTAAGAGCTAAATATTTAGCTCTTTCCAATGATTTAATATATACACGACTATACTTAACTGCGGGTGAAGCCGCTACCAACATTCCTACTAGCTTAGAAAATGCCCGTATGTTGCACGACGCTTTCTTAGCGAACAACTTCACCTCATTGCTTATTTTTTGCCGTTTGTCAAGAGGTAGGGAAATTTCCATTAGCGTAGAATTAAATTCAAACCCTAAGAACTTAATTATCTTTGTTGGAATTAACCTACTTTTATCTCTATTTACAATAAACCTTAGTTGGTTAAACAAACTAAGAGCGAGTGAAGTGTGTTCCTGGCATTCCGATGCGGTCTTGGCTATTATTAATAGATCGTCCAAGTACGATACGCATGTTACCCCTTCTTGCCTTAATTTAGTGATCACCGGCTTCAACAGTTTGGTGAACAGGAAGGGGGCTGTATTTAAGCCAAAAGGGACCGAATTAAATTCATAAATGTGCGATTTAAATTTGAATTTCAGAAATTTCCTGTGACTTTCCTCTATTGAGATTAAGTAATAGGCATCCTTAAGATCAATTGAGGAGAAAAAACAATCTTTATACAGGGTGAGTCTAGTTGGACAAATCAGTCACCTAGCGTTTAAGATATTGAAATTGGAAATTCAATTTTTGGATATGTTGTAGCTGATATGGTCCCCTACACATGGGACCCATAAAGAAAGCTCCAGTTTTATTCAAACCGAAATTATTAAATAAAAACGAAGGCTTAAAAATTTTTTTTTCGATATTGTTGAATTTTTTAAGGTTATTTAGTTAGAGAATCATTTTCTCTTTATAGAAACATAATTTTTTGTAGAAATAAGTTAATAATCTCCGAGAGACAAATTATTTAAATAATAAAGATTTTTAATTATTTCCTAAAGAAAGCCACGCATGCCGTGATTTGAACAACTGAAAGGCAGTCTAGCTTATACTGCAGACTGTACCCAGAACGACAAGTGTCAGTTGGAAATGTCATTTGAGGTCGTTTGTGAAAAAATAATGCAAAACTACGGGTTTTTGCCCTTTTCTTTACAGATAATTAGGTAATTTTTATTGCTTGATTAATGTTTTGCTAAATTCGTCGAATACAAGTGTCTCGGGTTCTCACACTGGAGGGGCCCGGTTAGGACAAGTTAAAGTTTACACCCTTCGAGTTGAATTTTCTTGGTTTCGCTTGGCTCACCGCTTCTTTGTCTTTGTTCATTATATCAACACGTTGAGTGTCTTCAACATTTGCTGGACCCCTCAACATCCGATGATAAATCTTCATTTCGTAAGTGTGAAAAAATTGTCAGCAGAAATATTAAATTTTTAATAAAACAACAAAATCACCATATTTGACAGCATGACAGCAATGTAAACTGTTAGCAACTATTGCCAATTGCTTTCTGGCTGACGAGAATAGCTTTTCTTGGTCGAACCATTCGACTCCAAAAAACATCAATCGGGTGACAACCCGAGACACTTGTATTCGGCGAATTTAGCAAAACATCCATCAAGCAATAAAAATTACCTGATTATCTGTAAAGTAAAGGGCAAAAACTCGTAGTTTTGCATTATTTTTCCTTTGATTTTTCCACAAACGAAAGCAAATGACATTTCCAACTGACGCACTTGTCATTCCGGGTACAGTCTGCAGTATAAGCTAAACTGGCTTTCAGTTGTTCAAATCACGGCATGCGTGGCTTTCTTTAGGACATAATTAAAAATCTTTATTATTTAAATAATTTATCTCTCGGTTATTATTAACTTTTTTCTGCAAAAAGTTATGTTTCCATAAAGAGAAAATGATTCTCTAACGAAATAACCTTAAAAAATTCAACAATATCGAAAAAGAATTTTTTAGGCCTTCGTTTTTATTTAATAATTTCGGTTTGAATAAAACTGGAGCTTTCTTCATGGGTCCCATGCGTAGGGGACCATCTCAGCTACAACATATCCAAAAATTGAATTTCCAATTTGAATATCTTAAGCGCTAGAGCGACTGATTTGTCCAACTAGACTCACCCTGTATATCAGTTTCAACGCTGTTCTATAATCTTCTAACTTGAAGTGAGGGGGCGTTACAAAAGCGTTGAGCCTTTTTAAATTTAAAATGAAGCGGTAGCTGCCATTCTGTTTTCTAGCTAAAAAATAACTGGAAATAAATTAATTTTTTTCATCTACTGACTCTGATATCACATTCGCCCTTAACAATTCCTGAATTTTTGTCTCACAAATTATTGAGTCCTGTGGATTCATTTTACATTTTGGTATGCTAAACTGGTAAGGTTTCATGTCAAAAGGGATTTTATATCCCTTAATCCAACTAAGGATAACTGAATTATCAGTTATCTTTGCCCACTCCCTGATAAAGAAACGAAGTCGCCCCCCAGGGCTATGTACCTCTAATGGCGCCGCCGGTATTGTTCCCTCTTGCTCTGATGTGTCTGCCCCCCCTCCTTCTTCGGCCACTGCTTGTAGGGGGGGCGCTTGTAGTTTAAATGGTGGGTTGCTGTTGAAGTCGGCGACTTGGTAAAATCATTCTTGCGGGGAGAGTAGGAATGCTCCAGCTTAGCTGCCTTGTTATTCTTGCGGGGTGGATAGGAGTATTCTTTGCTTTTTACCAGCTTCAGCGCCCGACCGGTTTTTTGCAAGTCCTGGGCCGTCTTGATTTTTAGGGTAAGGTCTTTGCCGAACAGGAGCTCGTCCATTGGGCTCTCTTCTACCACTTTTTTTACAGCTGGGCTGACTTCCCCAAGTATACGATATCTGCGATGATCCGAAATGGCATAATGCACATCTGCCAATATTTTTCCTGAGTTGGCTAGATCTTTTAAAAACGGGTTGGTTTCATCCCATGGGTTCGTATATAATTGATGCAGGGTGAGCCCTAAGGCACTGATACCTGCCCCTAACCGATCTTGAATATTTGCCAAGAATTTGTCGTTTTTTGACAGGTACCCTGAAACACTCGCTTGTAATTCTGGGTTTAAGCGAGGTGCTAGCAGATCCTTGCAATTGCTTGGGACTGGATATGCCTTTAGCAGTGCCTGCCGATCCTCTATTTTTATTCCCTTTTTGACAAATGAAGACCAGCGTGCCACGAACTCTTCATGAAGAGCTGGGCCCTCCTTCACTTCCACTTCTGGTCGATCACCCAACAGGCCATTGACCTCATTCTCCGACTGATCTGAGTGGGAGTTGTCTTCTTCTTCTGACTCGGATCTACTTCGAGAGCTGTCCCTCGAACTGTAGCTCGATTCCCCTAAAATTAAGGAAAAAATAAACTTGCCTTATAGGCTCGACTTCAGCGGTGGGGGAGGGAAATTTCGAGCTCAAATATGTGCTAATCAGGGGGTCACAGGGAGACACATTCATACGAAATGTCTGTGTGAAGATGTTTGGTTCGGATTGAGATGTTGGGCTAAAGAATATTGGACGACAAGCGTTCCAATGTGTGTCTGAGCATTGTTACACCCCTGGAAGGATTTTCACAAGGAAAAAACCTTCAACCTCATGCACTTACTGGATGAATCGTCAGAGGCAAACTTCTCCAGCATCGCCTGCAGTACCTTCCACTTGTTCTTATCCTTCCGGGTTCTTGATTTAATTTTTCCCATAATGATGGTTTTTCTTTAAAAACGTGAAAAAACGCCACGTGCTTTTCGCGACCATAAAACACAATGGCAGTAGTAGACCGCGACAATGCCGGTAACACGGGGATGACAGGGCGCGAAAAATTCGAATCTTTAAACGGTCGCGCGCTATCGTGGCTTGAAGCACACACTACACATAGTATCGGGTGTCCCAAAAAAAACCGGACAAAATAGTATTTGAAATAAGTCAGCCATTTCTTAACCGATTTGGATAGACTTGGTCTTAAATTAAAGCTAAAGAATCAGGCTTTCGAACTTTACAAGAAACGTCGACAGATGGCGCTGCTGTAGTAGCTTTATTGATACTTGTCTTTAAAGCTTATTTTAGGTGCGTGGGGATTGGTCGGGCAACAACCAATGGTTATGAGACCCAAATAGCCTTGAAGATCCATCTTTTTTCTTCAAAAATCTTTATTCAGAAGTCCATTTGGCGTAAGCATTAATTTTCTGTGATTTTTCCAATAAAAGTGTTTTTGCGTATTTTCATGCTTCCATAAACATGACTAAAGTAACATAGGGCACATAGGGCTTAATTTTCAATGATAACTGTTCAGTTGCCCCCCACTGGCATCCGCGCCACTGTTTTCGCCATATTTGTTCATTTATAACTGAAAATTAAGATTTATATTCATTACTGTTCTTTGGTAATGGTCATTAATCCGTGAAAATACTAATAAACACATTTTTTTTTAAAAATTACAGAAAATTAATACTTAAGCCAAATCGACTTCTGAAAAAGGATTTTTGAACAAGAAAGAAGGATCTTTAAGGCTATTCGGGTGTGATCCCGATTGGTCGTTGACTGACCAATCCCCATGCAGCTAAAATATACCTTTAAAGCAAGTATCAATAGGACTACTACGGCAGCGCCATCTGCCGTAGTTTCTTATACAGTCGGAAGCCTGATTCTTTAGCTTTAATTTAAGACCACGTTCATCCAAATCGGTTAAGAAATGGCAAACTTACTTCCAAAAATATTTTGTCCGGTTTTTTTTGGGACACCCGATATAATACGAGAACGATATTGGGAAGTATAATGTGCGCTATAAATATCAAAACATTTGGTTGCTGCAAACCACCATCGATGATGGGTTGATGATCTGACGACGAAACATGGACTTCACTGATTTCTCTTCAATATCATAGTGCTTCATCACGTTCCGTCCAGGAGTTAAGCTTTATATGAACCGCGGGCATTCTGAGTTGATATCCCCTTTTAAATAATTGTAATCGTCACTAAGTTCGGTGTTATACGGAGCGTTCCAATGAAAACAAGCCACCCTAAATAATTCCGATACTGTTTCGATCTGGAGAAGATACAATTACATTGAGCTGTCAATACAAAAACGCTTACTTAGCAACTGAATATTAACGTCAAAGTTTTTCATTATTATTTGGTCTCGTACCGAATAAAAAGAGTTGCAATTTTTTCAGAAAATATCAATCTTTAAAACAAATTATACGGTCTTATAATAGGGAATCAAAATACTTTTCAAACGGGGGGTAACTCAACCCTTTTCCCCTTTAAAATCTCCTTGATGGGGCCTCCCGGGACAAGGCGGCTACCATGACAACGTCACCTATGACGTAAAAAGTTGTCCTCCTTCAATCAAAAATAGACCTGTCTCAGCATTTTTTCCAAATCGAAACAGTAGCGGAATTATTTAGAGCGGCTCGTTTTCATTGGAACGCTCTGTATAAAATGGCCGTGCTCTGTTTCATATACCTACCGAAAATCTGTAACTTGCAGAGAATTCTGCTATCTGCAAGATTGGTAATAATAACGAGACGTCTATCGGGAATGAGATATTAGGAAAAAAAACTAGTCCTCTTTCCAAGAAGGCGCGGCTATATCCATTGTGCCCCCAGGTTGAAAGCGTTCCTTGTTAGGGGCTGCAGTGTTATAAGGAAAACAACACTGCTACTGGAAAAAATAAGTCGGTTAAAAAAGTGGACGTTGTTCACTTCAGTTGAGGGAGCAAACTACGTTTTTATCTCTCTAGGTGGAAAATTAGTAATGATGTTTTAATTTTATCTATGGGTTGCGGTGAGTATGCAATTTTGTCAATTAAAAATTTTTTATGCAATCCACTACAAACTACATTTCTTTAATAATGATGTGATTTTTATGGTAACATCACTGACTGACGAACGACAGATGATTATTTTGAAAGTGCTATGTCCTCGGTCTTAATAGAACTGCTGTCTGGGAGAAAAACAGTATTCATACCTTGGTAAGAATGTGCTCTTGCAGACCTTGCGCAAATCGGCTCGGTTTATAAGTTTTGCGGTCTAAAGAGAAGACTTTCTTACCTTGATTTGAAACATACTGTAGATTAAAATTGTAACCGAAAATAATGAAATCTGTAAGTAATGCTTGGCCGGGTATGGAAGATAAAACTGATGAACTTTTATGCACAAGATGTTCTTTAAATTCTCTCAACGCTCACTAAACTGAAATACTGACAACCCATTTCGGTTAAAACTCAACAGTGCCGATACTATTTTAATACCCATTGAATGTCGACGGTATCTGCAATGAAAAAAATTTTCGTGTGAGGGTAGAACCAGGCTATCGATGACGGAGGCTTCATTCATTCCAGTACCTATCAATAACTAAATATTTCAGAAATTGCAAAAATTGCCTGGAAAATCGCTCAGAAATACAATGTTTTACCAAGTGAAACTTTATTTTTATAATTAGATATTTGTTAACCATCTGACCAATCGTACTCAGTTTCATCAGAGATTTCAGAGATTCCAGCATCAATAATTTTGATGCGTTTGTTGCTTCTTTGCCTCTTAGACTTCTGAGGAGTATGGTGCCGATAAAATGACATACCTTAATAATACATTCATACAGTTTTTTACCCTATTTCAATAAATTAATACTTACAGAAGCTATGTGCACAGCAGCCAACTGTTCTTGCCTCCTGCATGCACTTGCAAAAATAACCAGAAATTCCGTTGATTGTGTTTTCGTTGGCTTTGTTTTTAATCCATACATCATGGATTTTGCAGCTCGTAAATCTAGATTGTATTCTTGCTTTTAAAAGCCCTTATATTTCGTCATTTATTAATATTTGATAATTATTTTCTCGATTCTCCATATGCAGTAAACTTATTGCCGTGCTAACTTTAGTTGATAAGTACTGTTACGATCCCGATTATTATTGAGGTCTACAGGGGCCGTAACGTGGGGAAAGTGGTCAATAGTATCGGGAAGATAAAGTTCGCAAACAAACCTGAAACACTTAAGTTAATCTATATTTACAAACAGTATTTTACAATGAGATAAACCGGCTCTTACTTAATTATACAGGGTGTTTTGCAACCGCGTGTAAGTTTTTTAACATTAGATTGCCCATCAAAAATGGTGACGATTGGCACAAAATTGTTTAGGTCGAAGTCGTCTCCTAAGGAAGTTAGGGCTTTACCATAGGGAGCAGTTTTTCTTATTTGGATATCTCTAAAACCACTCATTAAATAAAAATGCAGCAGAGAAGCGGCTGGAACCTCCCCATCGCGTGGGTCTTTGTATTCTGTGTAGATAGTAGTCAATTCAACAAAGATTTTTTTATGCTTTTCGTCTGTGGCTATAATTTCGCAATTTTCTGACAAATACCGACATTACCTCGAACAGCACCCATCACATTTGACAATATGTTCCTTTTAAGGTTAACATTTTGCCACATTTTTGACAATAACTGCCACTTTATCATCCACTGTCAGCCCGCTCCCTTTTAATGAGAAAAATTTTTTTCTCTATTTTCCACTGAAGTGGCAGAAACTGTGAATACATTTTTAGAACCTCGACAGATTTGTCTGAAATTTGGCACGTGTTATAACGTGTGATAACCCAACTTAGATCTGAAAAGCTTTTGGAGCCAATCGTGCAACCGGAAGTGCCATTTTGGCACATCAACTTTTAAATTTTAAATGCAAACCCCCATTTTTGAGGTCTTCATAAGAAAGACCTTCAAATTCTGCTTCTAAAAATGTATTCACTCTTAGTGTCTTTTTGACAAAAATTTAAATATTTGAGATTTTTAGCGTAGAAATTAAAGATCCACGCGATGGGGAGGTTCCAGCCGCTTCTCTGCTGCATTTTGTTTAAAATAGCTTTTTGAAGTGGAATACTTAATAATATCTAAAACAAAAACGATGGACCTCAATAAAATTTGATTATTTTTCGAATTATGCCGCTAATAAAGAAATCTGTGACATACCGTAATGGCCTATTTGGAATGGGAGTTAAGTGTAGGCCTTCTGGTGAGCCCAGTTAATTTTCTTGCCGATCCGCAAACGCCAAGTGCCTTTTTGGCACATCAACTATGAAATCTGATTGATGAACACCAATTTTTCTTAACAGCACATGAAAGATCTTCAAATTCTGTGTCTAGAAAGGTATTCACACTTAGCGCCTTTCTGGTACAAAATAAAAAAAATCAAAATTTTGGAGAAACATTAAATAACACGCTGCAACCCAAACTTCTACATCGATTTGGCTGAGGTAGGTAGAGATACGATTACCAGCCGAAGAGCTGATTTAATTTTGGTGACAATCAGAGAACGACAAGTGGCATTTTGGCATATCAACTTTGAAACTTGAATAATAAACTCTCATTTTCTTTATCAGCGCATGAAATGTTTTCAAATGTCGTTTCCAAAAATGTGGTCAAACTTAGTGCCCTTTTGGCAAAATATCCTAAAATTCTGAAAAAGCCCATAATACGCTTTAAGGTTGGTAAAGTAAAATTTAGGTATAGTCAGCAGGAAAGTTAACTTAATTTTGGTGGCAATCTGCCAGCAACAAGTGCTTTATTGGAATGTCATCTCTGAAATTTGAAAAGACGATAACCGTTTGTTTTAACAGCACATGAAAGGTCTTCAAATTCTGTTTACAAAAATGCAATTAAACTGGGTGTCCTTTTGGCAATAAAAAATAAAAATTTTGAAAAATTCCCGAAACACTTAGGTAGAGACTGTGAATTAAAAATAGGTGATAAGGATTGGATCATCCACCAAGTGGGGAGCTTCTAGCCGCTTCCGTAGCTGTCCGTTTCTTAATTCCAGAAAATACAGGTTGTCTAGAAAATTGAAAGCGCCATTTTTGGAAGTCAGTTCAATCGGCTGAACCGTTCAGGAATTATTAAATAATTAAAAATAGACAATTTTCGGTTTACCTCGATTATTTTCAAATCTCCTTTTAAACCAATCAATTAGACTCATTTTTAAATTTCCATCCAATCAAGTTCATTTAAGGGTGATTAATGCATTTTATCGGAGTCTGCACGAGTCATTTAATCGTTTCCGATGACCACTTGATTTTAAACAATTTGTTCACTGCTGAAAATCACCACTTAAACAAAATTATAGAAAATAAAGGTCCACAAATACGACCACTCAACACAAGTCTTTCCACAAACCATATTTTAGGTGTTTTTGGACATAAAGAACGTTGATTTCTTCTGGATATATCCTAAAAATTCAATAACATTTTGTTTGCACGTTTCCTAACCTCAAACGTCATTAACGTCAATGAGCTATAAAGGCTCGTTCGCAACATCATATTGGGCTTTTGAGTATAGGCAACCCCGGCTCAAAAAACATAATTTTATAAAAACAAAGAGTTTAATTTGTAAAATAATCTTACCGAATACCACTCGTGCATCGCTATTTCAATCGGTTAAATTTTAGAAATAATTACTCAAGCTTTGTTGCCGTATAGGTAAAACAATTCGAACTAAATTGCCATTTATTACCAAAGATTAAAGCCCGAGAGCTTTAGCTCGATCAGATAATAAATGACAATTTAGTTCTCATTATTTTACCACCGGCAACAAGCTTTCGTAATCATTTTCAAAATTTAACCGATTAAATAGCATGCACTTGTGGTATTATAAGCGATTATCTCCCGAGGTACAAGGAATTTCCATAAAAATTGAGGTGATCCATAATAAGCTCATAATAACGTAACTTTTATCTAATCTAACCGACCTTCATCTCTTAGGTTCCGAGATCCCAATAGTGCGACATTGAAATTAGCAACACCCTGTATACAGGGTGGTGCAACTGTGGTCGGGCTTCCATAGCGCCTAAACCATTCAAGTTAGGAACTTCGTTCAAGTGGATACTTAAACTAGAAATGAAGACGCATTTTAGGAAAATATTTTTGATCATACAGGGTGGTTCAGAAAATTTTGACAAGTCAAAGGTGACTTTTTTTAAATAGAATGCCCGGTATATATTTTAGCATATTTACAATCCGTTTAATGGCCCTTATTTGTCACTAAAATATTACGGCTCTTGAATCTTTGGTTGGGAAAAAAAATATATTTTTCAAAAAAATTGCAGTTTACATCTCTCCACTTAAAAATTCGCCATTTACGCGGATGCATTTTTTGTAAGAAAGTAAGACGAGGACCTTGTTGTAGAGGCTCGAGAAGTTGTTTTTCTTAACTTTTCCAAATGGAACACGCTGTATATTTTTAGCTTGTGTAATGTAGAATTTATAAGTGAATATTTTTTGTAATGCAAATATGTCGGTTTTTGTCATCCGTTTTCGAGTTATTCGGAAAAATTACAAGTTTTCTTGTTTGCATACAATTTTAACTTCTAAAATTGTAACATAAGCACTCAGACTAATACTGTATAGCATTATGAACAATTTAGTTTGTTCATGGAGACATTTTCACTACACTTCCTTAACAATTTCATTGAAATTTTGGCATTTTTATTTGTAGGAGTAGCGAGAGGAGTAGGCACATTATTTTTTATACTAAATGTTAAAAGTAGTAGAAATGCCTTTTCAAGAACCAATTAAATTGTTCATGAAGCAAAATAGAGAACATTTTAAACATTTACATTTTGGTTTGTGTGCTTAGTTTATAATTTTATAAGTAACACCTGTCTGCAAGCAAAAAAAATTGTAATATTCCTTTGGGAATAACTCGAAAACGGATGAAAATAATTAGTCTGTTAGTAGGACAAAAAATGTCCACCTGTGACACTAGCTAAAAATGTACAAGATGTTCCATTTGAAAAAGTTGCGAAAAACAACTTCAAAGTTCTCAAATTTTGAAAATTCATTTTGAACAGCCGGTACATAAAGTGACAACTAAAATTGGATCAGAGCTTCCTTCGAGTCTCTACAACAAGGTCCTCATCTTATTTTCTTACAAAAAATGCATCCGCATATATGGTGAATTTTTAAGTGGAGGGATGTAAACTGCAAATTTTTTCAAGATATTTTTTTTCTTCCCAACCAAAGATTCAAAAGCCGTAATATTTTAAGGACGAAAAAGAGCCATTAAAAGGATTGTAAATATGCTCAAATATACCGGGCATTTCATTTAAAAAATGTCACTTTTGACTTGTCAAATTTCTTTGAACCACCCTGTATAATAAAAAATATTTTCCTAAAATGCGTCTTCATTTATAGTTTAAGTATCCACTTGAACGAAATTCCTAACTTGGATGGTTTAGGTGCTATGAAAGCCCGACGCACTGTTGCACCACCCTGTATACAGGGTATCCCTCGACGAGCGTCAGTTAGCCGTATCTGGAGAACTGTTTCTAGCATCGTCATGGAAATTTGTACACAGTGGTTTCAATTAATTTTGAATCGACGTAAAATAATTTCATCAATGGCGCACTTCCGGTTATACTGGAAATAGGTATTAACTTAGTTATTTTAAATGGAACACCCTGTATATTATGATATTTTTGGATTCTACGTATAATTCCAGGTGAACTTTTACTAAGAATTGCTATGCCAAAAATCAACCGTTTTTGAGAAAATAAATAATTTCGCTTTTTTATGTCAAGTGCAGACCTAACTTCACAAAGCTGTAACATCCTTACAATGTGAAATGAGAAAACGGTATTAATTTGGGTCAAATACATACAGGGTGTTCTCTGCAAATTTTTAAACATCAGCAACTTCATTGGTCAAAAAGTCAATTTTTTCAAATGGAATGCCTATTTTGTGGCACATCGATGCAGAATTTAATTGTCTATCATTTTAATCTACCTGTTTGTCATATTTAGATAAACCATTTTTACGATATTTTTACTAGTATTTTTGACCAGTGAAGTTGCTGATGTTTAAAAATTTACAGAGAACAGCCTGTATGTATTTGACCCAATTTGAGTCCTCGTTTGAGTCCAGGGGCGGATACACCCTACATTAAACTTCATGCCAAATTAATACCGTTTTCTCATTTCATATTGTAAGGATGTTACAGCTTTGTGAAGTTAGGTCTGCACTTGACATGAAAAAGCGAAATTATTTATTTTCTCAAAAACGGTTGATTTTTGGCATAGCAATTCTTAGTAAAAGTTCACCTGAAATTAAACGTAGAATCCAAAAATATCATAATATACACCCTGTTCCATTTAAAATAAGGAAGTGTACAAATTTTCATGACGACGCTAGAAACAGTTCTCTAGATTCGGCTAACTGACGCTCGTCGAGGGAGACCCTGTATACCATATACCCAGAATGACCCCTAGACTTCAAAAATATAAAAATATACCGGGTATCCCGTTTAAGAATTCAAAATCATGGCCATTTCTGGTAAAACAGGAAGTAATAAAAAGTTGGAATCTACCCTCGAATATACCTATGTCAAAAGATGACGGTGGGAAAGTTTACCACTGTGTCCCTCTTTCTTAACAGTCATACCTCTGGACACAAGCTATTTACAGTCACTGCTTTTTACAAGCTTAGCTTAATCAAATTACCAGCAAAAGTTTTTTAAACCATTATTCTGATGGAACGAGTTTAAATTTCTTTCTATTTCTCATGGAAAACTTTAAGGACAAAACGTTTGGCAGTAGACACATTGTTTAACATTCGGGCTTATTACGGTGAGTTCCAATGATTGAGATTGAGATGAAACTAGAGCAACATATATTGTTGTAAGAATAATTATAACTATAGCAATTTTCCAATCATTGAAATTCACCATAATAAGCTCGATTGTCAAATATGAAGTCCCAATTTTTCATTACACTGGTGGAAATTAGGGGCTTGCCAGATTTGAGAGGTTTTATAGAACGGGTTCCGACTTTATGTTGCTTTAAAGTAGAGCCCACCTTCCCACTACCAAACTCAAATCAACTCACGTGTTGACATTATTGCTGTAACAAAAACAGATGGATCCCTGCCTAATGCCTATGTAACGCCCATAGGTGCAGTATCCTCGGCGAGGATACTGCCAGTGGGATACTGCACCTATATTCCTCGGCAGTGACCTAATTACTTATGCATACCTAATCCGCATCGTGTTAGATGATCACATTCCGATTTGATGGGGAAATAGTCTGTGTTCGCTCTTCTTAAAAGGAAGGTTTTTTTCTTGAACCACACTTCCGGTTTTCTCCCTCGAAGGTTAGGCCTAAAGCTTCGTCGAGTCGAAGTCAGAATATTTTGAAAATCTTCGTCAGCATCGGCCATATTTGAAACAGCGTTGGCCGCACTTTCTATTAAACTTCGCACGTTCGCCATGCCAGACGCCATGCCGTCCGAGAGCCAGGTTATGTTTAGTTTAGAAGTAACGTGTAACGTGAACGTAACCACACGGATCGTAAGTGCCGTTAAAGTAAGCGCTTCGAGAGCGATGCGATTGCAGCCTCTCGCCACTAGATGGGCCTAATTTCCAACATTGTTGAAGGTCACGTTTGATTTTTTAATTTCAAACTTTAAAATAAAAATGAAACAATCATTCAAAAACGTAAATAACTTTATTTTCAGGATTGCTTGATTTTTTCAACAAACTTGGAAATTAAAATAAAACAATCTCGAAAATAAATTATTATTTTCCTCATTGTTTGATTTTTATTTCAACCTTGGAAAAAAAAATGAAACAATCCCGAAAATAAATTCAGATTTAAGTACTTTCGGGATTGTTTCATTTTTACCTACATGTGAGCTCTTGGAAATAAGAATCAAACAATGATGTACTTATTTGTATTTAGAATTAAGAGATTTCGAGTAGGTAATATATAAGTATTATTCCACTCTTACTCTCAAGTTTGAAATAAAAATGAAGCAAAGCTCCAAAACAATTGTTTGATTTTTGTTTCCAGGTTTGTTAGGTTTTTTCAACGAGCTTGGAAAGATAAATTTAACAATCTCGAAAATAATTGTTATTTCCACAATTGTTTAGGTAAACTTAAGTAGGTACTTTTTAAATCTGGAATTAGTTGAAAAAAATAAACTACCTATACTTACAAGAATAATTAATAGATTCATTTATTTATTTCTTTAAATTGGAGGCAGAAAAATATCTATTATTCCTTATAGGTACTTATTTATAAATGCAATGATTTCTTTGTTTGTAATTGTTTCTGAAAATGCAACAAATATTTCAATTAAATTAGAACTGTAGAGAATTGCAAACACGTCAAAGAAACATTACATTTGCAACAACCTACTTCTTCATTACATTTGCAATTAATTTGTATTTTTCAATTTGAAATTCAATTTAGAAAAATTTTCATGTTTCTTTGAATGTAAGACAACCGAAAAACGCTACCATTTAAAATTAAATTTGGACCAAACCTTAAACAAACTTCAGAAATCTTCTAAGGATTTGAGAAAACAGGAAATTAAAAATTTCTTTTGATTTTATTGAATATAATTGAAATTCAAACCGGCATTAAAATGCTTGCATAGATAAAACAATGCAGAACTTTTTAAATTACATCAAAAATATATCAATCAATTCCGTTCCATTTTCATTTACCTCAAATAAGGTCAGTGTGGGTAAATGGGACCTAGTTTTACAACTTTTGTTTTATTTAGGTGGACTACAATTTTGCTGACTACCCAATGACTTTGATTCTCAGGGATGTTTTTGCCCCATTAATGTACTACTTACCATCTAGAGTTAAGTCACCCTTAATGCCCCTGCAAAACTTTTTTACATAATTAAATTTTTACCTGCAGGTGGTCCCATTTAACCTGTAATTTGGGGTAAATGGAACCACCCCACTTATTTTCGTATCCCATAAGAGAATTAAAATGCATGGAACACGAACCTTGCCTGTAACATACTACTACTAATTGCTGCAAACAACGCTCAAAAATCTGCAGTCATTATAAAGATATAGAAATTGCAGCAGCGTCATGTCAGTAACAATTTTTTATTATGAAACCTAAAAAATACAAAACACTTTAAATTTACTTAACAGAATTTTTTTATTTCCGGGATCCGAAAATAGCCCCTATTATTGTATTTGGACGGAGGGCTAACAATTTTTAGCACCTCACTTTCCAAATACCAAGTCTCTTCCTTAAGAGTTGGCCATTTCCAGACGTCCCTTAATTTGCTGCTTGGTTCCATACGACTTATTTTAATGCTTTCATCATTGGGATCACCGTAATTTATTTCAATGACTTGGCCTGGATAATACCCGTTGTTATAGGTGACAATAACATAGTCACCTTCCACCACACTGATTGCATTCTCCACTGTTTCCTCCACATTACATGAATCAAATTCAAACGAAGCAGGTGACTCGCCACCCTCTGAGAAACAACTGGAGGGAGTCGGAGACCGTACTTTTGCCTTCTTTGGTTTCTGCCTCAAGCCCGATGTACTTGGCGCAGATGTAGCAGATGTAGACGATGTCTTTTTTTTGGGTTTCCTCACTAATTTCTTTTCCAACTTCAGTTTCTTGGTTGCCTCCTCAGCTTCTAATTTATTTAAGAACTCCGGTGTTGTAATAATTTCTGCACTGGGACAAATCCTTTTACGTGATTTGTTTGCAACTTCAGTCGTCAATTTGCTCTGATGAATGAAATTCAGTATAACACTTTCGAAAGAATTTATTTTTGGTTCATTTTCTGCTTCTACAGCTTCTACTTCTGCATTGCCCGTCACTATATTTTCCTCGATATTTTCTATTCCCACATATTCTGCTGCTGTCATTTCTACATGTACGTTCTCTGCTGCAACGTCGATTGGAAGCTCATCAGTCTGTTGTTGTTTATACTGCTTGTATCTTTTTAAATCTTCTGAATTGAAAATATTTTCATTTATTACATTTTCATTTACAGGAACTCCTTTTTCTAGAGTGACATCTTCATCAAAGATTCCAGTTTTCTTAAAACCATTAATAATGACACCTTTTGGTGTATCGTCCATAACTTTGTTTAAAATCCCCACAAATAACTGCTTAGGAATGCGTCTTCTTGGGTTAGATCTTTGCCATTTCACTAGTTTCTCATCCCACCTATCTTTCAAGGATTTATTTACAGCTACATCCAAAGGTTGCAAAAGATCGGTCGTGTGCGGAGGTAGTTTAAGAATAGTTACACCATTTTGAAGAGCTTCTTTGACAATCTCTGTACTAATATGGCTTGAGTGCCCATCATAAATCAGCAAAACAGGTCGTCTATCGGCAACAAAGGGCATAAAGCATTTTCGAAACCACTGTGAGAAAATGGTTGTGTTCATCCAACCGTTCTTACTAGCAGCATACACAGTGTGGCTTGAAGATTCTGTATTAACCCATGACTCTAAAACATTGTGGCCTTTAAAAATGCACAATGGAGGTATGTAGCAATTCTCCGGAAGCCGAGGCGCAAATCAAGACTGACGTGTTTTCCCTCCCAGTTCCTGCAGTCACTCTAATTGTTCTATTTCCTACAGATCCTACAACTTTGGTTTTTTTAGGGTCATTGCAAAACGAAGTTTCATCGCAATTAAATATGTGGTCAGGCTTATCAGTTAATTTTAATTGCTTGATGGTAGCGGATAATAACTCATAGAATCCATAAAGAGTAAACGGATTTCTCGATTTTATACGGGCATATTCAACATGTTGTGGTTTTTTAATCGAAAATTTGTTCCTTTTTTTAAAACCCAGGAACCATTCTTCTCCAGGTTTACAATTTTTAAATTTCGTAATTATATTGTTCTTCTGTATAAAAATTTGTACTATTTCTAAAATTTCTGTTCTGGTTAAAGCAAACTCCCATTGTTCCATTATCTTTAAACAGTTAACAAGTTCTGTTTCATGTTCAGAAGTCAGTTGAAATTTCCCCCCTCCACCAGAGCCATTTTTTGAGCAGCAACCTTTCTATCCTCCACCATTTATGCGGTGCAGAAGAGTTGAGCGTGGTATTTTATAAAACTTCGCAGCCCCGCGAACAGTCTTTCGCCCAGTTTTAACGTCGTCAATGGCAATTTGCATTTCCATATTGGTATAAGACTTTCCTCGTTCGGTTTTTCTTATATATACTCTCCCCATTTTGAATGTTCTGAAAAGAAGTCAATAATATAAGATGGGGTAAATGGAACCTGGTTCCATTTGCCCCATACTTATGTCCCCATTTACCCCAATTTAGAAATTATTCTGGGGTAATTGGATCCACCCCACACAAACTTAACGTAGAATACATATTGCTCATAGAATCTGTAATCACAATAGAAATAGCTTTAAACTTACCATACAAACACAATTTGCTTCAATGATAATAGTATCAATAATTCACTGAGCGTCTAAGCAAAGTATTGCAGAAAGTTGTAAACACTAATTTGAAATTGGCGTAGACACTTCGCGACACTTATTTGACAGAACAGCGCAGATAGTTGGCGCATGTTGCTCTAAGTTGGCGGGACATTCAAATGCAAGACAGTAATATAAAAACATATCATATGTGGCGATTTAAAATAATGAACGCTAAGGTTCCATTTACCCCATGGCTCCATTTACCCACACTGACCTTATGTTGTTCAAAATTTTTTTTCATAAAAGCATCAAAATTTTCATCATCAGATTTAATTTACATAACATTCAACTGCAGGTTATTTAATAATTGCTTGCTTACATAAAAGCAGGCAGTCCAATAGTTTTAAACAAAAGTTCTAATTCGATGGTTAAATTCAAAATTTGCTCGCAAATATTAAAACACATTCGAAAATTCTTGTTTTGCTTCAAGAACTCATAAATCACAAATTTGTTTAGAATGTTGCCAAAGTTAGGAACATCTTTGAATGCATTTAAAATTATTGTTGAATTTCAAAGTTTGTTTTTTTAACATACAACCATCGAATTCATTCGCTAATTGTTAAGTTTTATTGAAAATATCAAATTATGTTATATACGTTTTGTTTTCCGAAGACTTTTCTTGAATTATTATGTTTGTTCATCGCAATTGTAGTCCTGAAGTAAACTTTAAATTATTTTGCTTGTTTGTTACATTTCCAGAGTTACTTAATTCAATTAAACAAAAAAAGTCGGGTCACTATATCCGCCACTCGGCAGCGTAATCAAGGTTTTGCAGTCTGCGCATGCGTCCCTCTACGCCGCACTCGTTATGATTGGAGCATACCATAATCACATGATTAAAGTCTGGATTACACAGTAGAGATAGAGGAACAAAACGCTTATTTTAAATTAAAAAAAATTTAAAACTAACAATAACACAAACGATGCAATAAAATTCAGACTCACTAATCACTGCAAACGCATCAAGCAAACTTTCATTTTAAAATCATTCCTAGAAACTAAAATATACCTATACTTAAGAACCGACATGACATAATACGAATTATTTATAAAATTGTTAATTTTCAAAGATATGAAATTTTAACAATCACTTTAATTGAATCGACAGTTATTCAAAACTTAGCAAGTACGCCAGACAAACGTTATATTTCAGAAGAAGTTGTCATGCAAGAACAATTTAAAAATTTGTTTGGTACTTTCCAAAGAAAATTTAAATTCAAAGAAGCATTTAAAACGTTTGTTTAAAAAAAACGGTGCGAACGTCGCGCATGGCGGTAAATAAACAATTTAATTGAAGGTGTTTAAACATTATATCAATACAAGTTTTGTTTAAAATATTTAGTAATATATATTAAAACGGCGTTCCATACTAAAAAGTCATTTAAGAAATTTTTGTCTTGAAAAGCCCTACAACTATATTCTCACAATTACTAATGTAACATTTTGATACTGTGATTAATGCAGGTTTCCAACCTTGTAAGTTTCATTCTATTTCGTGACGTCATTTTGCGGCAAATTGACAAACTTTTGCATTGTTTTTGCATGCCGGGCTCTGTCAAATTCTGCCCCCATATTGTCTATCTCTTTTAATTGGAAACCCTAATTCAAGACCAAAGGCTGGTACATAATGCTTAAGTTTAAGTCTTAAGGATTAAGGAAATTCATTAATTATTCCTCAAATTTAGATTTTAACAACCAGCAGCACGTGACACGTCCTTCCAATTAGCTTATTAAGGAATAATTTTTACTCAGTGCCAATTGAAGTGAAAATTTAAATTTGAGGCAAGCTTCCTTAATCGTTAAGGCTTATTAAACTTAAGCATTGTGTACCAGCTTTAAAGGGGCTGTTATTTTCACATACAATTAAGACTAACAGCAGTTAATTCTTTTTGAAACTATATGGCAATTATACAGTCTTACCTGGAGACGAAAATAACGGTCCTTTAATGACAATAAATTAATTTCACTTGATGGAAATCCAATTGATGAGCGCTTGCTTGGCTTTAGAAAACGCCAACAGAAATAACATATACCTACATTGGTGAAGTGTTCCATTTCAGCGCCGGGCTTATCGCTAACCTTGGGGGCGCCCCGACGGCGATCAATCTTACCATCTGTTATAAAGAAACACTTCCCACATCGGTTTGTAATTTAGAATAAAAAACATGATATTACAACCCACAGGTGTCTTATATCTATAGTTTTGATAATGATAAGTCGCGGATAAAAGTATTTCCACAACTACCGTTTATAGTGAGTGCAAACCAAGGTGCAAGCACATTGTTCAACAGATTAACAATCAACAATCAACAATCAACTGGAATTCCGCTACGCTATTCCTTCTTCTCTGTGGAACAGTGCTTTTAACGAAGTCTGATTCGGAATCACTGCTAGTGCTTATTGTATATTTACTTGTTACTTTCTTTGTTATCTTTCTTTTCTTTTTTCCACCATTATTGTCATTTCTAATTTTCTTAGTACCCAAATAAAAACGTAAGCGGTTAAACCCACTTAATTCATATGCATCATCCTCTACTGTCCAATGTGTGTCGACCTTAAAATGTTTAAAATCCAGTAAACATGTATTGAAATCCGTAATTGGTCCTAGAGGTGAAGCCCCATCAGGGAAGAATAATTTGACAGCCTTTTCCTTTACCCTTTCCAACTTGCTTTCTTTTTTAATTCTCCGTTCGCGTTTACCACCACCATTTGACTGTTTCACTTGTTTGAATTCTGCTCCGTTCCAATTCAACCAACCTATATCTACAATCCGGCTATCCCTAGAATTATTCCTCTTTTTTGCTGTATTTCCACCATCGCCATCTCGATTTTTTTGCGGACTCTCTTGCTACCATTTTGGATCTTATTCTCTCAATTAGACTCCATTTCTTGGGGTAAGATTGCTTTTTGCAAAAGTCTATAATAAGTGCCCTGTCTCCACGTTTGGGGAACAGATGTTTCAAACTTGCATCATCCAGCGTGGGGAGTGAAATACAATCAATCTGAAATAGTATATTACGATATTAGGTTGGTAAGTACAGTATAACAGAATCGAGGAAAGGTTTGCAAAAACGAGTCGAAGACGAGTTTTTGCAATTTCCGAGATTATGTTAGATGTACTTAACAACCGTGTATCGTATATGATTTTTCGCACAATCGAAATTAACTTATTGAACATTTTTCGTCAGCCATTAAACACATCCTGTTTGACAGATCGCCGAATTTTCCAAATGCTCGCTACCTTTGCCAGTTCAATTGTTTTACTTACCATGCCTGTGTCAGATATGCGTGCTGTTATGAATTCATAACAGCACTGTTATTTTTCGTTGCCTGGGAAACCAAACCGCGCTTGGTAAGTTGAACTTACACCTTATGTTAACTACGTCGGTAAGAGAGTTATAACATACGATTGTGCGAAAATTTATTATATGAGTGCCAGTAGGTATGAGAAGTGATGAAGTGATAAAACTATGCTAGAGGCTATACGAGCCACGGTTCGATTCCCAATGATGGAATGTCGTTTTACACATTTTAACAATAATTATAGGTCCAAAAATGCTCCCTAAGGAAGTTATGGCTGCTCAAATATGGATCCCTAAAACTGGTTTTTCAAGATTAACTTTGTAAGTATTAGAGGTATCACGACAACGACAAAGTTTGAAATAAATAAGGGTGTTTTTTGGTAGGCTAAACGGTCTACGTGGATTGAAAATTTCCGGTCATGATCACTTTACCAGTAGATTCTTCTATGAAAAATATGAAAAAAAATCCCTATGAACATACGTCGAAAAATAAGTTCTAAGGGAGCTAAGGCCCCTTAAGGGGCCACTTTGAAAGTGTTTTTTTTTCTAAATATCTTCAAAACGGTTAAAGATAGCAACGTGAAATTTGGTATCTTTACCAAGTTTTTGATCCTGAATTTACTGCTCTGGAGAAAATTTTAAAATTTTGCTCATAAGCGTCTCGTACAAGAGGGGCTTAGGACTAAATTTACTTAAACATTTTTGTAAGTAGTCAAATGTGATTCCAGAATCTGAAAATTTGAAGTTCTTCAAGTAAAATCGGCACTCTTTCTTGACATCGGTAGAATGTGGTGTTATCGAAAAAAATGTCTTTTCATTGGTTCAGGGCTCCAAAATTTGTCACAGAAGACTTCAAAATATCGCAAGCAAGTTCATGGGACGGTTCCTTACTTCATTCTAGAAAGAAAAGTTCTTATGTGTATGAGTCGAAAAATGCTTCCTAAAGGAGCTATGGTCTTTCAAATGGGGTCTTTGAGAAGAACTTTTCTTTCTAGAATGAAGTAAGAAAGGAACCGTCCCATGAACTTGTTTACGATATTTTGAAGTCTTCTGTCGCAAAGGATCATATCGGTTTCCGATACATTTTGGGCCTGGATTTTCAAATTTTTACAGAATAACTCTGGAATTTGAAAACAAATCTACCAAATGGCTTATTAATGACGTAGCGGATATATTATCATTAGCAATTAGCAATAATGGAACTCTTTGCCATGGTGGCAACATGGTGGTTCTTAAGCACTTTTGGCGAAAAGCATTGGGCCTGAGGCCTGCTGGGTATCAATTTTTTATTGGCGGGATAAACGTAATTTAGAATCCAATAAATGCTGAAATGTATTTCAGAAAATTGTTTAAAACACTGGTAAACACTTATACAGGGTGTCCCATCGCCATCCCATTGAGGGTTGCAAGTGGCAATAACTTTTGAACTATTGTACAGATTTTTTTGAAAAAAAACAGGTCGATTAGCAATTGAAGGGGGGCATCGACCGCTGTGTGGCAGAAGTTAGGTGGCGCCACCATCGCTACTCCAGCGCACCTTACATACGAATTGTCATAGCAACCCCCCCACTTGTTATAAATCATTTGAAAGCTAATTTCATCACCAATCCAATGTTCTAAACAATTTTGACATTTATGAAACTCCAGCGCCCTCTTAAATGTCATTAAAGTCTATTCGCGAAAATCAGCTGCTAATAGATGACACTGCTAAAATAAAAAATAATGGCCGTCTCAACGAGGTAGCCTGAGTGGGGATGACAGGGATGGCGGAAATGAAGCGTTTTCTTTGACATTTCTAACTAAACGTCAGTTGATGCCTATCAAAGACGACAAATAATTTTCGTTTAAGCGGTGAAAAGTGCGTTTCTTGGACCCAAATGTTTACACATAACGGATCTTGTTTTGTTTGAAGCACCTTGGAGTCAATTTCGAAACCTGATGGGACCTCTTCCGTGTGGTAGATGATAAATAATCTCAATTCATATAAAATGCTTCAGTTAAGGTGGTGCACTTACACAAGACGTAAATTCCTCGGCATTATTCGCAAAATCGCAAGTGAGACCTACTTTTAATTGAACAACTGACAATTGCCTGACGTTAGCACAAATTATGACGTTTAAAGTCTTTCCCGACCTCTATGAGAGTAGTTAAAGGAAGGCCACCAGATGTCAGACCCTTTGCTGATCTTCGCGAATTGTGGTACATCGTTTTAAAGTGTATATTATAATTGTCAACTGATGCAAGAATTTTTGAGATCCATCCACACTCAAAAGTTAGAGTGAGGAACATGAGCTAGTTCAGGGCCTAAAAATAATATTTGATTTTACACAATATATCGACTGTGTAGGCACAATAATTCTCGAATCGTTTGAACTTGTTTCGCATGCAATGTTACTAAAGTCGTTTTCAACTCATAGTGACTAACTAACAGGGATTTTAGATCCGTTAGATTTATTCCCCAACACCAGTCAAATCGCTACAGCTCCATTTTGTTTTATCTGGTTGCCGTACTGACATGACTGACAGTACCGGGACAGTACTGACACTGATACCGAGGGTGGAATTTAGAGGGGTTATGTTTATTGCTTACTTAAGAGTTTTGCTGGAAAGAATTCCAGCTTTTTTGACGCGACGGTGACCGGCGGAAAGATGATAGTTGTTGTTGTCAAGTCATTTAAATAGAGTAGGTTGGCCAACCAACCATGGCCGCCAATTGCAGGGTGAAAATAACAAAATACCTACGCAGGATTGCAACATAAATCTAGTTAGACACTAGTCTAGTTAGTCACTATGAGTTGAAAACGACTTTAAGCAACCATGCACCAATCAGATTGCACTTAGCAATTTTGTGAATCCGCTAAAGGGACCGTTCGCCTGATTCGAGAATTGTAGGTATCTTTGCAATTGGTTCAATACCCAATTATTTTGTCACCGTTTATTCACAGCAGCCATTGCCTAGATACTCATATATTTACTCTCTAATTGTTATTCGTTAGGTAGGTATATACTCCCACATACTCTGCAGTGTGGTTGAGTCTTTATATTTGTAGGTAGGTACCTAATATCTCTGCTACATTTGCGTAAATATTCTATGTAGTCTTAGAATATTCCAAAGCAAGTGACAAAAACTAAGGTCTGTTCGGGATCTACATAACCACGTAACCATGGCGAAGCATTGTTGAAGCATTGTTGACAACAATGTTTTGCCATGGTTACGGGGTTATGTAGATTCCTGACGAAGTATAGATCAGTAAAAACGTATTTTGAACTACTTAATAGCATATTATTCATGAGTGTGTAATGGAGTTTATTCCTTCCGAGCCGTAGGCGAGTGCCATAAATCATCCGAGGGAGCAATAATTATTATACATGAATAGAATACGATGCATTATATTCATGGGTTTTAAAACGAAAAAATCTCTCACCTGTTAAATAATGAGACCGGGAATAAAAGGTATTTATCTCGGTATTTATTGATGGAAAGAAACATAATAAATAGGTTACTTACTTAATAATAATACCTATGTTATAAGTACATGTACAAGTCTAAAACTTGGTAGGAAACAATGTTGGTTAAGCACTATTACTATATTGCTAGATAATTAATTAGTATTTTAATTCGTATGTCAAGCACGTCTGATAAAAAAAAGGTGATCAAAAAAATTATGTCGCAGGACGTGATTTGGATAGGAATAAGATTGTGAACAAAACCTTTCGTTTCATCTCCGGAAGCAGGTTGATGATTAGGAAGGTACTTATTCCACTCCCGACTCAAAACATGAGTCTTAAAAATCTTTGATTAAAATGGAAGTGTAAATAACATATTGGTAGGTACCTATATTGGAAAAAACTGTCAAAAGTGTGGTGGCAAAGCGGATAAACCGTTAACCTTTAAAAGCAAAATATTATGACGTAGAATAATCCTATATGATTCATGAAAATTGATATGGAATAACTATTTCTATTATTTATATTACGAATAAATTATTGTATGTAAGTATAGGGCGTCCCAAAAACACCGGTCAAAATATTTTAGGGAATAAGTAAGCGGTTTTATAACCAATTTGGATGGTGTTGCATTAAAGCCAAAAATGGGTTAATTGGGTACAGAACGTTTATGGAAAATGCGGAAGCAATTAAACAATTTCAGGTTTATTTTTAACAGTTGCTGAAAACAATAGGTATACTCTGTAAAACGCCTATGTTAAAACGCATTGTTTACAAGACCAATCCTTATCCTGCGATAAGCTGTTTGGGGAAACGAAAGTGAAGTCGGACTTTTACAAAGTTCGATAAAAACGATAAGATCTTTGCAAAGCACATTTTTCTCAAACTGTGTGGAAAGTCAAAAATAGAAGTCGTTCCGATATTTGAATTTGACAATTTTAATTCCAAATAGACTAAAAAGCTTGACTTTGATAATGAGCACTTTGTGTTCTAAACGCCTTAGCTCTGTAAACCACGTATTTTGATGTGATGGGGTGTTTCTGCTTGATAGTGATGAATTTTTTCACGGAAGGTGAAGATTGTTTTGACATTTTCAAAAACGGTACGTAATATACTATTAAAATCCGCGCGCTCAGCTGTTAATGAGATTACTACTGACAAAAAGGTATGCTAAGATAGCTCATTGTGGAAAATTGTTTCGGGTGCCATTCATAGGCTGGCTGTAAAGAACCGAAATACACAAAATATTTTTGGCAAAACAATATCATTTTAATCGACTAATCTTCTTCTTCTTGTTCTTGTTCCTCTACTTCCATGCCTGCATCTAGAATCTGGAGATTAGATCTTGATCGGATTGATTCGCACTGGGATGTCTGGTTATGTCGATCGTAGGATAGATACCAGATAACCTAGTAGACAGAGAATTTTAAATAAACTACATTTTAGGTTTAACTTTAACCGAATCACAAAATAAGCGATCGGTTAATACACAGAAGGAAAGCTCTGTAGACAGCTTTTTTTCTACCATCTATGAGTTATCATGAAAACTCAAAGTTTAGTAGTCCTTGCATCAACCAGGACTACCTAGTACTTATAGGTAGGTACTCAGATTTCTTACGTTTGACGTTCTCTATTTATTTACTGCTTAGAACAGATACCGAGATACCTACCTACGTAACAAACGCATTTAACTAAGTACTTTGCTTACCGATGCCACATGGGCACAGCAGCCGACAACTCCAGTAATACGTTTTGATGCCGCTGATGTCGTTATCATTGCTTTCATACTCTATCCATAATTCATGGAGCTTAGACGTAAACCGTGATTCAATTCTTACTCGCAGTATGCCCGGCACTTCATTGTTACAAAGTATTGTGTAGTCGTTACTGTTTTTCTGGAGATGGAGCTTCGTGTAGTTTTTTGCGAGTTTTAGTTGGTAAGTTCCCAGGGTCATCAGTTCCAAATCGTCTTTGGTTAGACGAGGAAAATGAGGAACAGTCGAATCAGACACTTTTAACCATGTTTTCGTCCGACGATCCAACTTTTCCTCATTGACGCGAAGTTGGAGAAGATTTGTGGTCCTGCACATTGCCTTTGCTTTATCGGCGATCATACTGTGTTTTTCCTTATTTTCCAAGATATTGACACAAAAAGCATTAATTAAAGCGCAGGCAATTTTGAAGAATTCGCCAATACTTTCGAGATACCCTTGAACGAATGAAAATATTTTAGTAGATTTATTTATTATTGTAGAAGCAAGAAAGCGGCAAGTTTCAGGAGGATGTCCCAGTGGCTAGTGAGTGAAAAAAGATGGTTTGATTTTTTCTTGAATTTTTGTAATCGAGTAATGTCACCTTCATGTAAGCGCCTTGTTATGTTCTGTAAATGTGTATTGATAGTTTCTAAATACCTAAAAGGGTGTTTAATAGTTTCTAACAAACGAGAACAAGAGCAGGTATAGGTCTGTACCGAGGACTGTACTTGCACTTGCACTTGCGTGAAAGTGAATGTTTTATGGTTTCTGGCGGCCGAGGCGAAATCTATATTTTACATACCTCCTGGGACGACATTCTGAAATAATTTAAACTTCTTCTTAATGCGCCCATTCACGGCTTCCACAATCCAGCGACATAAGGTAACCAATCTAGATCTATTTGCTTCAACTACGTCAAACTGCTTTGCGTTGGCGCTTTTCAAAGACGGCATATGGACATTGACACCTTTTCTTTTAACTTCCTCTACCACATCCCTAAACCCTCTGTCCAAAACGAGATGATCATCTTGGTGGAGATAATTCGATAATGCCGATTTTCCAGGGTTTAATAAAGAATGGAGAATGCCAGCGTCGTTGTTCTTACCGTCGCTAAAAAAAGGACCGCATGCATCTAGTATGTAACCTGATGGTAAGGTGATCATGAATGGCTTTACAAGATTTCGTTTCTTCTGGCCGGAATAGGTTCTTTTTTGGAGAGGGAAGTGACCTGGCTTCTCTATATACACATATGTACCGTCCATAATCAAAAATAAATTGTCAGAATCGCCATCGAATATTTCATTGAAGAGAACTCGCGAGTGATTTTTTAGGGCATCTTCCCTACTTAAATGTGGAATTCCAAGGTGTTTAGGCACGAAATGTTTCATAAGAGAAGTTGAAACTTTGTGAATTATATCACTTACTATAGACTGATTCGAAATTCCAAAAAGATCTCCAAGTATAGCCTAAAAGCACATAAATAGATAGTTAATATGTTTTCCCGATTTAAATTAACTAAAGCCAAGCAACGTTTCCGAAAACATTTTTCGTGAGTTTAAAGTTCAGGTTTAAATAGTATATTTCATTACCAGTCCAGAAACTAAGCTTTTCCCGTGCGAGCACGAGAAGTTCCCGTGGGAGGCGAAGCCGAACACGGGAATCGTGCAAGCGCGGGAAAAGCAGTTTATGGACGTGCAATGAACGACTGTTTTCATTATACCTTATTAAACACAAAAAATTATTAGTTCATGAGTGACAAATAAAAGTCAAAAGGAATGGTTGGCAATCGTTGCTAAGCGTTGCAAGAATTACCGGGCACGGGAAAGATTTTCCCGTGCAGTTTTCGACTGCACGGGAAAGATGAGTTTTCGGTAAGTAGTAAGTAGTCACGGAAACATGATGTTTTCGGTGAGGTATAAAGAGAAGTGAATTTTTTGCATAGCTATTTATCTCCTTCATACGCAAAAAATGAGTATCTGGGGAATTTCTAGTTGTAATGGTAGGCAACACTGGGTAGATCTCTTAAGTTTATTGAGTATAAACACCAAATAGATGAGGTTTTATTTTTGTTTGCAAGAAAAGTTAGTAAAAGCCTGATAGTGATGATTCGGAAACCAAAATTCAACAAGATGTGAGAGATTTTACCATTGGTGCCCACCCATAAGGTTAAGTTCGTTTCCTTTTACTAATTGAGAAGCTAGGAGTTAAGTACTTAACAATTCGTCATGTAAGCTTTGTCAATACCTATCATAGAGTATGCAAGAAAAATATTGTAGTTTTGTTATGGAAATTAGGTAAATGTGTTTTTCAGAAAAACGCGGACTGAATCGAGATTTTCAGACAAAATTACATACAAATCTTAAAGCTTTCGCTAACCTGTGTAAAATTATGCCTTAACATAATCAAAAATATTGCCAAGGCATCTCTTGGCGAACGATTTTTGCTAGTTTTGAAATCGCCCTTAATCGCCTCCAATAACTCATCGAAGTCATATTTTTTAAACCCAACCAAGAATGGGTATTCGTTCTCTGAGACATTTGTTACATGGTCAAAATCATAGCGTTTTCTTGGTAGTTTTCTTGCTTCCGTTAGCTCAAAAATCCATTTGGTCAGTTGTTGAACGGTGAGCCTCATCTCGTTTTTGTCATGTTGAATATTTCTTGAAATATCCTCTCGAAAAACCTTTCCATCTAAATGGTCCTGGCAAGTACGGTTCCCATGAGGAATGAAGACGTTCCTTTGCAGCCAAACTTGCTTGATCGCCTCTTTTGGGATCCGCTTTCTGCCGTACTGGTCATTGCAAATACAACATTTGCTTTGGCACGCGTACAAAGCCTTAATTCTTAATGCCGTTTGGTCCCTAGTTATGTCGGTCTCAGACTCAGACGACGATGCTGTTTTAAGATAAAGTTAAGTTAAGTTTAAGTTATTGGTTTAAGTAGGTACTATGCACATGAGCATACTGTAGCGGAAATACCCGAGTTTACAGGGTTGTTCTAAATTATTGTAATATCGTAAACAGTTTTTGCATGTCTATTTGATTTTTGTTTTGTTTTTCTGCAGTGATATTACAGTAATTAAAATCATCCCGGTATTTGTTGAATTAGTCGCAATCACATTTGTTACTGTTTTAAAGAATCAGGTAGAATACCTCGCTAGATAAATAATGCAGCATACCTCCTATTTGTGCTTCTACTCGTTCAGCAGCCTCATCAACCAAATCGTTATTAGTAAGGCCTTCATCCACAACTTCTATAGCAATAAAAATAATAAATAGCGATAAGGATTTAAATACAGGGTGGTTCAACGAAAACGAAACAGGCCGGTTTTCTCGCATTTAAAGCTCATTTTCCGTGAAATGCTCGGACAGGTCGATTCTTGTTTCGAGGGGGAGACATTAATCCGTGGTGGGTGCGATTTCACAACGCACCCCCTAACCCCTACCAACCCCAACTTTAAAATTTCAAATGGCAACCCCCCACTTGTAATACATCATTTGAAAGCTAATTTCATTACGAATTCAATGATATCAAATTTGTTGATATCCGCTCACCTCCAGCGCCCTCTATGGTCAAGTTTTAAATTACATTAGAGCCCTTTGTGGCACATCATTTCAAAGGGTTTGAAATTCCCTGTAAGCTGATGCAAAAATTTTTGAAATCCATTCCTCCTTCAAAAGTGAACTGACTCTGGCCTGGAATCCTTTAAAATGTACGCTGTAACTTTTGAACGAATGGATGGATTTCAAAAAATTTTGCATAGGTTTACAGAAAATTTCAAGCGCTTTCAAATAATGTGTCAAAAATTTCGGAAGGAGGAATTTCGTTTGTTGCGTTGTTGTCAATTATGTTGGAAGAGGTCATTGCACGAGTGACGGCTAAAGCAATGCTTTTTTATTGATATGTGCTTATTTCGGAGGCTTTAAGCCTCAAGGAAGGTAATGATTGTATTCACAACTTCGTGGCATCTATATTTTTACCGTACATTTACAATTTATTTACTAGCTCTACATAGACGTGAAGAGTTTATGAATATAATCAATACCGTCTTTAAACCTCCCAGAACAAGCACATATCAAACAAAATGTTTTTAGGGACACTTCGTTGTGAGATTACTCATGTCTAATTCAAAATTTTCGATTTCCGGCTGTGTGCTTGGTCGCCTACTGCACCAATCAACAATGCGTACCTATATTTGAGGAAATTGACGATTTTCAGGCTCCCCCATAAATTACATATACTACAGATACCTACTACGTAATACAATATTGTGGGTACCTTCAGTTATGAGTTCCAGTTCTTCAATATCGTTAGAACTATGTCGGGAAGGGGAATAAGAAGGATTTTGCATCGGTTCATCCGAAGGATATGGATTATGGTCGGAAAGCCTCTCTACATCTTCATCAATAATAGCACTCGCAACCGTCCCGGTTCTTTCGATAAGGGGTTCGTTCCATTTTTGATCCGTAAAAACCCATTTTCGGCCTTCTTTTTGTCTAGTTGAATTGAATATCTAATGTCGAGAAAGTGAAAATCAGGGTATTTAAGTTCGTTAAGGAAATGGACCGCGGAGGAGGATGTCTAAATCGACGAAAATGCAAATACGAATAAAATATGTAACATTACAAACACCTTCAGATAACAGGGATTTGGATTTTAATGTGCATTATTAATATGGTGTTTTTATTACTATAAGAATGGACGTTAATTTAATTAATTTTTTGCCTAAGTTTGTATTGCCAAGGAATATGAATATTTATGAATACTTAATTATTGAAACCCGAATTTAATGAATCTAACCTCTAGGGTTACGGGGTAACTTCTGGTCCTGGGTATTGGTTCCAAGGTAATAAATGACTGTTTCTTAATCACTATATACCAAATTCGGTGGAAGAAAGTAGGTTGACTTTGATTGTGTATAAGTATTTTGTGCTCGACACGCCTTATACCCTCGGTTCGATAAACTTAAGTTAAGATCGCCTTCAAAAAGATTTTGACCAATCAGGAGCAGAAATTTTCAAATGTTGCTAAGCAAAATGTTTGAAGGAAACTTAATTTTTCATTATGAATTTGGGGTTATCTATTAACTACGTTTTTTTGGTGTGGGATGTTTCTAGTGAAAGTGAAAAACTATGGTACTGCAACGAAGTAAACCACACGATTTTCCGTCAAATACCTACATTAATAGGCATCTTGCACATTTCCTAATTTCGGGCTATTATAATGTAAATGCATCAATAAAGATACAAGGAATCGTCCGCAAACACCAATTTTGTTTAAAAAACGTTTACTTATTTGTAAATAAATAAATAATTCAGAAACGCCGTTGTACGACTTGTGACGTCATAAATCGTACAGCCGATGCAATCTGACAACAGTTTATTTGAGGGTGATGTTTAATAATTAATTTGAAAAGTCAACCTTGGCAGTTGACAATAAGAGGGGTCGAAAGTAACCTCTAACGTTGAAAAAGGCGGTAAGTAGAATGTTATTAGTTGCTTGGGTTGACATCTTGTACCTTTGTACCCACTGGCAAAGAGTATTGGTGACTACTATAAAATATTTAAGATTTATGAATGAAAGACGTCGGGTCAGGTTAGACAGCGACGTTGTCACATGTGAGAAAATTTAGTTCGAATGGCTGTGGGGGTGTTTTGGCGCGAAGTCTGAAAATGCTACTTTCTCATTTTTTTTTTGAGCTCCACGGACAAGATATTGGAACTTAAAGTATCTGAAAGGATTAAATATATCCCGAACTTCAATTTAACATCAAAAACAAAATTGATGCAAGATGCCTATTGACGTTTTTGAATATCGAGGATTATCTATTTTACTTTTACAATTTAATAATATGACTTATTAAAAAGAATTTCAAACTAAATCCTGATGAAGATGACAGCAGCACAAAAGGTGTAGTCATCCAACAAACCACAGTTTTTTGTGAGAAGCAGGTATGGTACTGTTTTTTTTTTATTTTCGACAACACCCACGGCGATTGATTGTGTGTGATGAATCTGAACTCCGCTTTTACATTAAGTACATACTGGTTTTCTTATTTCAGTTTAGGAAATCAAAGATACCAAAAAAAACTAATTTGGCAATGAAAAACTTAAGGTGAATACAAGTCGGTTGAATTAGCGTTACCTAAAACGATTTAGGAGGCACTATTTATTTTATTAGCGCCTTTGATATGGCACTTTCTGCAAACCAAATCGTGAGTGTTACCTATTTCTGTTTGCATAATTATTGTCCACCTACAGTGCTATTCAGAAAATATGTGATAAGGAGAGGGTATGAAAACAGTGAATCATAATCTGTTGAAAAGACCCTTATCTAGAATTAGTTGGCAATATTCCCAGATGAAATACTTAACACATGTAATGTCCTTAAACAAGTCAGGTAAAATGACAGATAACGTGCCCTGTAGAAAACAACTTTATACAAACTCCAGGACAAAGGTCCTTTCGACAGATTGCGATTCATTTGTTTGAACAGCCACTCGTTAGGGCATATTTTCTGAATACACTGTACGTCAGAAAACAAAATCCGACACATAAGCATCCTAATTATATATTATATTTTATATTTACTTTTATCCTGCACTTTCCACAAACTAAATCATCGTCTTCAAATGCACCAGGAGCGCCCATATAAATCGCAATGGCATTTCTAAGAGATTGGTCGCCAGCCTTTCGCCGCCGTTCGTTGGACAGAATAATTTTTCTACAAAGGCAACACTTATTCATGTCTGCGACTGACGAAGAACAGAAAAATTGGCCTGAAATGAAATAATAATGGAATAATACCGAGTGTTGTCAATCTCATATACTGTTCTACTCGGAAACTATGTCGGTTAAATTAAATTATATATAAGTTGGAGTATTATGAGGATTTCAAGAAAAAAATATGTGTACCGACAGGTTTGATACAAAATGAAGACTTAAGAAAAAGAAGATTTGCCATACATTTGGCGCATTTACGGCTGCATCAATAAAAAATGTCAACACAAACCCATCATCAATGGTACAGTCAGTCAGCAACTTTTTAGTTGGCAGATATACGCACATAAGTCCTCATTCCAGTTGAATTTATGTCTGAAATACCAACACCAATTGCCTTGGTAACCAAGGTAATATTGGTGTTGGTATTGCAGAACTCTGTAAAAATCTTACTGCTAACGCCATCTCATGACTTGTGCGCCTAATCAGACTTACGATGGTATAAATTGAATTAGAATGAAGCTCATATAGTAAAAGAAATCTAATTAGTTAGATACATTAATTATATTTAAGTATCTAATTAAGTACCTATACTTATCTACAATAATAATAAAATAAACTTACCTTTTCGAAAGATAACTTACGAAGAACAATAATTAGTCAAAACAAAAAAAAACAGGAACAAGAACACTTAGGTACCTAATTAATAACAGTAACAAAACAAAACGAGATGAGTAGAGAAAATGACAAAGAAAATAATCACGAGGATCCACGAAAACTGTTTCTAATGTTGTTTGACAACTGAATAGGTAACCATGGTAACCAGAGCTACATCGCGTAAAGCCTACTCGCTGGGACATTCAGAATAACGTACGTAAAATATCGGCGCGCATATTTAACGTGAGCGGGTGGGGTGTGATTGAGGTTTTTTTTCTGTTGGTTTATCAAACGGAATTTGAGTTCTGCCAAAACAACTGTTACTCATTGTCAGTGTCGATCACGTGTCGATAAACAGCAACAATGGAGGTTAAAAGGGATCATTATTGTTGTTAATTATTGCCCGTGACGTGACAGTGAGTGACATTTGTTTTGGCAGAATTCAAATCCCGTTTACAAACAAACAGAAAAAAAGCCTGAATCACACCCCATCATACCCGCTCAGCACAGTTGAATTTAATTTTTTATGCCGATCTGATGGGTGTGTAAAATATCTCAATTTGTCTTCAATTTTTCTCAAAATCTGGGGTGGTCAGATATCATGCTAAGGTCTGTCCGGGATCTACATGACCACGTAATCATGGCTAAGCATTGTTGAAGCATTGTTGACAGCAATGTTTCGCCATGGTTACGTGGTTATGTGGATTCAGGACGAAGTATTGTATCTAATATAAAATATAAAAATTCCCAATTTCTGAATAGGTTGAGAAAAATAGGGTTTGAAAAAAATATAAAGTCGCTTCCCGTTGAACCGGAAGTGTAAAAACATCACAGGTACCGCCTCAGATTATCGCTAAAAAAGTAAAATCGACCTCACCGAGGATTTCTGTCAGAAGTCAATAATATAATTTGTACAAATTTTACTGAAAATGCAATAATGTGCTGTCGTTGGGATAATTTTTTTTTATAAAGTTGTAAGCATGAGACCACTTTGCAATTGATATATGTTGTAGCTTATTTCTTCGTGTATCTTAGTGTGAAAAACCTAAGTGGTCTCATGCTTACGAAGAAAGTTACAGGTAGTAGCCCAAAAAGATGCAAAGTCCAATATCACCCTTTTGGAGTACTGAACCAATGAAAAGCCATTTTTTGCGAAAAGGGAGCATTCTATCGATGTCAAACAAGAGTACCGTTTTTACTTAAAAAAATGCAGCAGTGAAGCGGCTGGAACCTCCCCATCGCGTGGATCTTTGCCTTGGGTTTCTAGTCGAATTAGCAAAGAAAATGTATGACTGGTTTCCATAATGGTTTTAGAACTTTTTTAGAACATACAAATTGAAACATTCATTAGAGAAAAGTAGATATAAGTAAGTCCTTTTTAGGCAGTTCTAAAACCGTCGTTGAAACCAGTCTTATACAATTTCTGTGGTAATTCGGCTAGAAACACAAGTCAAAGATCCACGCGATGGGGAGGTTCCAGCCGCTTCACTGCTGCATTTTTTTTGAAACCAGAATTTGAAGACCTTTCTGATGGTGACAATAAATCTTTCAAAAACTTGTTTTGGGTGGTTAAATAAGTGAATAATTTAAAGTTGGACATTGGTGTGCCAAAACGGCACTTTCCGTGGGCCGATTGAATCCAAAATTTGTTCAGCTCTTTGACGTGCAATACAATCCCCATGTGCAAAATTTCAGCTAAATCGGTTCAGGGGCTTGGGCTGTACCGCGATTTTAAAGTCCGATAAAAATCAATTTTTTTTTAATTTTTGGTCAAAAGGGCACTGAGAGTGAATACATTTTTAGAAGCAGAATTTGAAGGCCTTTCCTATCGTGACGTGAAAAATGGGGGTTTGCATTTAAAATTAAAAAGTTGATGGGCCAAAATGGCATTTCTAGTTGCGCGATTGGCTCCAAAAGCTTTTCAGATCTAAGTTGGGTTATGAGATGCCTACGCACCAAATTTCAGCTAAATCGGTCTAGTAGTTGTGGCTGTGGCGTGTTTACAAACGTACGTACGTACACACACACAGACACATTTTGAAAACCGCTTTTTTGGGTTCCTGAGACCCCAAATCGTGAAGATCTGGTGCTATCTCAAATTCGAAAATTTTAGTGATTGTAGTAACCTCCCATTTTTTTAAAATTGTGATGGAGTTGGGGAGGTTAAAACTCAAATTTTCAGATTCTTTCTTCTAATCAACTTAAAAAACCCGAGCAACGCCGGGGAATTCAGCTAGCATAATATCATAATGCTTATTTTTCCAATGACTGAATAATTTTCACTCGTTCAGCGTGTTTTTATCAATCTGTTAAGATTATAATTTACGATGATCGACATCTGAAGCAAGCGAACTTGATTTTTGCTTTGAATCGATTTTAAAAGTTATAAAATCAGGAGGTAAAATTTGGCGGTGTAGTTAGGAAACACGCTGTATATCCTGAACAAATATCAATTATTAATTGGTAAAAACCTAAATATTAAAATACGGACATAGTATTGCGACTTACATTTTCTGCTTCCAGGTGGGCAATTATTTCTTCCGATATTCCCCGTTGCCTCAGGAAGCTATTTAAGCTTGATTGTTCCTTGTCCTCCTCAGTCATCTGTAAAATTACAAAGTTTTGTTCACCTGGGGTTTACCTAAACCTTTTCCAGTTAGAAAGCGCCAATTGAATGTCAGATTTCAGGATAAGTGAGAGAATAATTTCAAATTTGGAAATTGGTGTGCCAAAACGGCACTTTCCGTGAGTCGAATGAATCCAAAAAATTGGCAATCTCGGAGACGGCAGAAACTTCTACTTTTTCACAGAATTTGTAAATGTAGCATTTAACTTTAACCCAGGTCGGGCGTACGCCCGGCGCTGATTTACTATGATCTCAAGTACAAATGTTTTTCACCCCTAAAATGACATTTTTCGAAAAAATGGCACTGAGGTTTTCGATCCAGCAATGCAACAGCTATCGAATTCGATAATGATAATATGCCCTTTGGCTAAAAAAAAATTCAATAAGGGGCCTTTTTGTCCCTAGAATGAAAATTTTCTAAAAAATTGCTCTAAGGTTTTTGATCCAGTAATACAGCAGCTGTCAAATCCGATAGTAAAAATATGCTTTTTTGTAAAATAAATGAAACAAGGGGCCTTTTGCCACTAAAATGACATTTTTCGAAAAAATGGCACTAAAGTTTTTGGCTTGAAAAAAAATCAGCTATCAAATCCGGTAATAAAAATATACAGTTATGCATAGGTTTTTTTTCACGGCACCATTTTTTGGTCAAAAGGGCCCAAGTGTGAATACATTTTTAGAAGCAGAATTTGAAGAGCATTCATATTAAAGCGAAAAATGGGGGTTTGTATTTAAATTTTTAAAGTTGATGATCCAAAAAGGCACTTTCCGTGAACCGATGTGACCCAAATTCTAATCAGCACCTACAAATCTCCCACTGAACATGTGTACCAAATTTCATCTTGATACGTTCAGTAGTTTGAGCTGCAGCGTGATCACAGACAGACAGACACACAGACACACAGACATTTTTTCAAAAAACACTTTTTAGGGTTCCCAGGACCCTGAAACGTAGATTTCATGTTTTTGGCGATTCGATTTTTTTGAATTTTCCGATTGATTCCAGTAACTACTTCGCGAGCGTAGAAGTTTAAAATTTTCACCTCTTCAACATGCAATACAATCCCCATGTGCAAAATTTCAGCCAAAGGATTTGGGCTGCACCGCGATTTTAAAGTCCGATAAAAATATTAAATTTTTTAGTTTTTGGTCAAAAGGGCAGTGAGAGTCAATACATCTTTGAAAGCAGAATTTGCAAGATTTTCTTATGGTGATGTTAAAAATGGGGATTTGCATTTAAAATTTAAAAGTAGTTGTGCCAAAATGGCATTTCTGATTGCATGCACGATTGGCTCCAAAAGCTTTGCAGATCTAAGTTGGGTTATGAATTGCCTACGCACCAAATTTCATCCAAATCGGTCTAGTAGTTTGGGCTGTGGCGTGTTTACAAACGTACGCACGTACGTACGTACGTACGCACATACCCACAGACATTTCATAAACCACTTTCTAGGGTTCCTGAGACCCCTTCTTCTTCACACTAATTCAGGGTTGTTCCTTTTTCACTGCTCACCATTGACATCTCCTAAATAGTAAGAGTTACGGAGTCGGTTAAATTACAAAAAAGTAGCGCAATTTTTTGGTGATTAAGAATCTGAAGAGAATTTCCTAATATCTTGATTCGTTGCTGAGTTACTTAAAAAAATCTGAAAATTGCGATTTTAAATTAAAAATGATATCTTCCTAACGATTGATGCCATTTAAATGAAACTTGGAACTTTTGTATTTTTGACAACTATCAATCAAATCACATCGACAGAAATTTTCTAGGCCTTCTAGATTTTGAGAAATGGCCATCAACTTTTGAATTTCTTATGGCCGCCATGCTGAATTTTGGCACCATCCTACATATAAAAAAATTAGCTTTTCAAAAATGTAACTAGGAAGAACTTTTTTGAAAACACATGTTAAAAGAACCAGACGACTTCACAATCCGTTTTATTGAATTTTCAATTCAATTGTACTAAACGTCAAAAGAGATTAAAAAAGTTGATGTAGGTACTATCGTACATTTTATTGCAAAAAGTTTTATACTGATTTTATAAATTAAATAATCATACAAATTTTATTTCGAAGCGAGCGAGCGAGCGAGCGAATTCACTAAAACTACAGTACCTGCGCATATGCTTCGGCACTAAAACTATTTCTTTTTCTGTATCCCATGGTGTCAAAATTCAATATGGCGGCCATAAGAGAATCAAAAGTTGACTGTCAATGCTCTAAATCTAGAATGCCTAGAAAATTTCCGTGGATGCCATTCGATTGACAGTTGCCAAAAATATAAAATTTCCAAGTTTAATTTCAATAGCATCAATCGTTAAGAGCGGCGTCCTATTATCATGTGCATGTCATGCTCTCAGTTTTTTATAAAAATCTCGAAAATGACAATTTTATTCCAGGCAATGAAAGTTGTAGTCTATAGACAAAAGTTTGCTGTAGGAGGTGTGGTAGTTTCAAAATATTTATTTAAATATTTATTTATTGACAAGGCCTCAAAGTAGGCTATAAATTTGCAACTTTCTTTCATAGATTTATTTCAAACTTCCTCACCTCCTGTCTTATCCTTTCTTATTCAATTATGTAAAATTAGAAGTCCCAAATAGTTTTTATTCTGAAGATATTTAAAGAAAATTCATGAAATTGTTGTACGGCATCCATTCAACCATTGAACTGAGCGACAGTCGAATACACGCTTGAGGTTCGTATCAATGATGCTGAACCAAGAAGTTTCGGCAACTGTCTTATAGAGGGAGGCTGGGTATCGCACCCTATTCTCGTGCCAGCATTGTTGCAAAGCGGAGTCTGTTGCTTTTTTAATTTCTGCGCTCAGCGCCAGCAGTTATTAATTTTTCTTTAAAGCGATAGTCTCGTAAATTTGTATATTCGGCGAATGAGTCCAAAGTAGTAGGTATAACTGAAAAGTAAGAGGGGCATTTAATCTGTTCCCGCCAGAATAGGGTTTTTCGCTTCTAATTTAAATTTGAGATGGACTATCAGCTTACAATTACTTGAATGCCTGCACGCTTACTCCTGTAACACGTTGCTTAGCAAATTATCGTTAAAATCACGCTGGTTTTTCAAATTTTTAAAAGAATGTTGTTTTTGGCGCAAAAACGGAAAATTTTAGAAATCAGAAAAACCAGCGCGATTTTAACGAAAATTCCACTTTTAAATTTTTATCCAATTACGAACGAGGATTTCAATATTTTTGACGGATTTTGGCCAACCAAGAGAAAATTAAATCGGAAATTTTACTGTCAGGATTTTGTACTTAAGTGAAATTTTCTCGCTGAATACCACTCGTGATCCCTAAAATTTCCGGAAATTTATCTTTGACATTTACTCCAGATTTTTTGCCGCGGAAATCGGTCGTAAATGTCAAAAAATTTCCGGAAATTTTAGCGTCACTCGTGGTATATACCTACGATAATTAGCGCGGGAAATTTCAGAAAATAAAGTTAGCACTCGGGAGATTACGTTTGACAATAATTTATGGATAACAAGGAAAAATAAAAATGCTTCAGGCACAGTGAATGTAAAAAAGATTTATTCTTCAAAATAAGAGAACTTATTTCACTTTTCATTTTTTGCTCCCTCTTTTATTTTTCTATCTTTGTTCTCCTTTTTTTAACTTGTTCCTCCTTAAATTTTTCCATTGCTTTTACAATGTATGGGGGATCTTTGCAAGGTATTCCCCGCTCCACATTTCTTCTCACAATTTCCGGAGCAACGCAATCTTTATAGAATTTTATTAAAGCTGGTAGCATTTCGTTGCTCCAAAGCTGTTCATCTCTTGCAATCTCTTCTACAAATAGAGGCATATCATCCCTGGAGTAAACGATGAAGTAGAATTTGCTCTTTCTAGCTATATTTAGTTGTCCTTGAACCTGAAACGACAAACGTGTTCATAATATTTTTTGACACGCCGCGCCCGCCGGACATTTACTTTAAAACACAATTTTGAACTCAACTTATCTTATAATATGCATATAGGTATATACCTGGAAATAATATTGATGTCCCCGTTTTAGTTGCAATTTACCGTCTTTTTTTTTTCTAAACAAATTTTAGATTTTAAGGTCTCCACAACCTCTTCCCAAGTGTTGCATTTTAGTTTAGCTGCGGTAGGAAGACATTTTACTTCAAGCAGAGCGTCTTGTAATTCTGCGACGCCTAAAATTTGTTGAACCATTAAAAAGAAAAAATTAGCGGATAGTAAATAAATGATAATTTCAAAAATCTAAAATCTTACAATTAAATACGTACCGTCAGGAGAAGCGGCTAGAAATCCGTGTTCTAGGTCCACCCATAAGCCAGACTCTCTAACTTTTATTCCTGTCTCCTGTTCGAACAAGTGTTTGGCAACTCCCTCTTTGGCAATTCCATAATCAGTGTATTCGCTGTGGAATTGGGATTTATATAAACAAGATTTCACCGTACTATGGCACGAAGTACGGGGCCGTCTGTTTATAACTTTTCCAAAGAGAGAGGCGGTTAACCGCAGTCTCCTTTCTTCCTCAAAATATTCGTTACCAAATTGGCCAATTGATTTCTTTTCTATTTCGTATCTTTCATCTTCAGAAACCTAAAAAGAGCCAAGTTAATAGTCGCCACACATCTACGTTGATAAACATCCATGTTGGTACAAAAATCCTTCCGTATGTCCTTTTAGAACACTCACGCACGTGGAGAGGTTATACAGCCTCTTCAAAGCTGCCGTTTTTTATTACCTACCTTTAACCGGCGAACAATTTCATCAACTTCATTAAGAAGGGCCACTTCATCCTCCGGCTCACTAACAAATCGTCCATAGTCAAAATTTTTTTCGGAAGGAACAATCCGCCTTTTCTTATTTTTTATTTGTGTGCCACTTTCCTGATCAAACAACCTCTTTCTACATTTCCTTTCTGTTTCATAAGTTTTCGACTCGATAAATTTCTTGAAATGTTTGCCCGGACTAGTGCCAGTTGCATATTTGTAGGGGCTGTAATGCCACATAAATTTCTTGTTATAACGTAGGCCTGAAAGAATTATTCGGCGTTGATAAGATCCCCTTTGCACTAAATTCAAACAAAACATATTACTGTTCATGTTCGGAATATCAAGACAAGCAAGGAATTCCCAAAGATGTTCATATGAACTTCCAGTTGCCAAGGTGCCCCATACAGCACCTGTATTGATGAGCGATTTCTTTTTTTTCGGATCTTCGGTTTACAGGGAGAAAAATTTGTTGCAGCTATTGCATTTAAAATGGATAAGGCTCGTTAATCCCCTAGATCGTCGATTTTCGCCGTTTATCTTGAGCATCCCTGAAGTACAAACTTTTGAATGCTTAAACTGCAATTTTATTGTTCTTTCCAGGACATATGCAAGTTCGACAACCCTATTGCCTGTTACTGACGAATTCACTTCTGGAAAACGAACGGCTTCAGTTTCAATGATGTGTTGATTTATTCTGAAATTGGACTTTTTGAAGTACACAGCTGTTTGTGTTAAGAAGAAGGACTCAAGAAACAACTGATAGATATGTATAGTGTTAGTTTTTTGTTAAAAACAGTTGAACAATATAAATAAAATAAATACACTGTAAAAAGTCAATCAATAAAAAGGGTCCATAAGAATCCATGAATCTACGTTCTTAGCTTAACAGTTTGTAAGTAAAATTAGTATAATTTCTCACCTTTCAACTTCTTCCTGAAAAATGACACCTTTCGTAACATCTGTGGATTGTAGACTAAGCCTTTCGATCTCTGCCTGTGCCGTTTTATTTAATTTTAAAGGATTTACGTATACATTTTTACACCAATTAGAATCTCTAAGATTTGAGAATTAAATTAAATTAAAATTTTATTTGCTTACCTCGTAATTAGTTTCTCTGCTTCCCAATCAGATTCTTCTGTTTCCCAGCCAGATTCTTCTGCTTCCAGTACACCTGGAGATTTTTGGGAAACAGAAACAACTCCCTCAAAACTACCGTCTCTTTCAATAATTTCTGCACTTTCATCATTTCTGCATATTTCATTTCTACAAAACCAAATTTTGTGACAGCCAAATACACTTGTTAGGAATAATTATGTGCACACTAGCATTACACATCAGAGTGGGCAAAATAAAACAACACGCACCCAGATTATCTTCGTAACTGTAAACCTATATTTCCACATTTTCTATTTTCTATTTAGGGTCACCTGCTCAGTAGTTAACCACCACCCAGTAATTGTCAGTTTAAAGTTTAAAAGTCACATTTATAGGTTATGAGGGGTAAATCAGAACATCAGCGTAGAATATAACATGCCAAGACACCACAATAGTATATTAAAAAACACGTTTCATAAAGCCAATTATTATCGCACGAGGATGTTTGGACAACGAGGGTGAAAAGCCCGAGTTTTACAAAATCCGAGTGCGATAAGAGCCTTATGAAACACGTTTTTTATAAAAAAAATTTCTATTTCGGATACCCAACTTGTTAAAATTAAAAAATAAATTTAATTTTCAAAGCCAGGTCAATGTTCGCTTGACAGTTGGCGGATTGTTGAACACAATCGTTGTGTAGGTTACGATGTAAACAAAAGCCGTGCTCTAACAGAGCTCATTAGAAAACTCATTTGCGTGTTATAAAGTGTTCATTAGGAAACCGAAATAGAAAAAAGGTCTTTGCGCCATTCGAATAAACTGTTCACGAGGGAAGGAGTCAATCTGCTGTAGATGACGTTGAATTGAATTATCTGAGTTTCATTGATCGGATATTTGCTCACAAAACCTCCCAGAATATTTTTTTTATTATTATTATTTGTTCTGATTAACCCAACGTCCGTTTATTAAAGAAAATCATTCTTTTTAACCCCATCGGCGGGTAAAGCAGAACGAACAGAGCAAAAAAATTTGTTTAGGTCCAACAAAAAATCTCACGCCCTTGTAAACAGGTATGATGAAAATACAAATAGAGAACTGTATTTTGGTGAAAACTGCATTTCATTATCACAGTTCTCAAGAAAGTTATACTGTTTTGAAGCTGAAAACTGTTCTGATTAACCCCAATCTACGGTAATTTTAAAAGCCCTCTAATGAAGTGATAACGCAAACAAACAAAAAACATCATATACTTTTAATACTTACGCTGCAATTTTTCTTTTTTTCCAAGCACGCCTTGCACCTGTGCCGGCTTTATTCCTTTTTTTGCACCCACCTAAGCTTCGAGGCATTGGGTGGTATTAATAAAACGCTAGCATGTGCTGATGCTACAAGTTTGTAAGCAAATGCTACCAAATCCTGAGATCTTATTGGCCGGTTCAACGATATCTACTAGCATATGCTTATAAAATTGGTAGTATTAGCATATGCTATATTTTATTAATATGACCCATTGTCTCAAAAAATAAATAAAGTAATAAAATTTGTATTTTTCTGTCTGATGCACGTTGGGTGACTGGCTGATTGGCAATCCTTACGGAGTACAAACAACACATAAAAAAGGGCGTGCGCTAATTTCAGAATTCCCGGAAAATTTTAATAGTGCCACAGTGCTTATTCTTTGGTTTGACTGTCTGTTTACTGTTTAGTGCGGACGAAATTAATTCGAGATAACAGCTGCATTTCACCGGAGACTTCCTGTGTCCTAGGTTTATAAAACCATAAACAAATTTCTTATTAGTAGTATAATTAATTATACTCTGTATCTTCTGCCTCATTACAGACAGCTGGCTTGCCGCTTTCTATACACGTTCATCCGAGCTAATTCGCCACCGATTCTCAATGACAGCAAGGTTCCTGCGCGCCCGCTTACGGCGAGTAGATTGTCAATTCTAATTCCAATTTATTTTTTGAAAAATGCATACTAGCGTCATCTGCACGTGCATGTCTCGTCCTTTCATTTTACGCCCATCTTAAGGACATATTAATTTTTATTTGAAACCGCAATTTTCAGATTTTTCGGAAAAACTCAGGTACGAATCAAGATATCGGGGAATTCTCTTCAGATTCTTGATCAGTTAACCACAAACCACAAGGCACAAACCAACTCCGTATCTCTTACCGTTTAGGAGATGCCAATGGTGAGCAGTGAAAAAGAAAGCACCCTGCATTTATCTGGTGTTATCTCGAATTCGAAAACTTTCTTGATTGGAGTAACTTCTCATTTTTTAAAAATTTTGGTTAAAATATATAGTTATACAAAGATTTTTTCGAGGAGCCGATTTTTTGACAAAGGGACACATGTTTAGAAGCAGAATTTGAATGGCTTTCCTATATGAAAAATGGGGGTTCAAATTTTATAAAGTTATGGTGGGTTTATGCTCATTTAACACCTAACATTTAACATTTATGATTTACCATTTAAGATTTACCTAATCAAAATCAGTGACGTTTATGTTGAAAATTGAAATGCTAAATGTAACTGACATCACATGATAGGAGGAACGAAATGTCGAGCAGTTGACAATAAGTAAATGACGCTTGATTTATATCACCAATTTCACGCAAGCGTACATGTCATTGCGCCTAAAATTTAAGATTTTAGATTTAAGAAAGTTCAAGTTAACGATGTTTCAAGGTCATCCCGTAAATGTTAAATACTGTAAATCTTAAATGATAAGTCTTAAATCACTTCATGTAATAACCTCACTTTTAACTACATAAATCTTAAGTGGTAAATGTTGAATGTTAAATGTTAGGTGAGCATAAACCGACCATTAGAGTGCCAAAGATGCACTTCGTGCACCACTTTGACTCAAAATCTAATCAGCTCTTCCGTAGAAGATGTAAGCTGCACATACTATTGATAATTTCAATTCCAGTGCATGGAAGGAGTTAGTCTACACAGTAGGTAAAACTGGGGGATAAATCGCTAACCGTATTTTGTACACCAGACATCCTCTGAAATCCCCGGACATCCCCCTGAAATCCTCAGCCTTCCCCCTAAATTGTACACCTGACATCCCCCAGCGGTTTGCCCCTCATATTTTCGATTGATGTTATTTAAATGACACTTGTAACTTTTATATTTTTGACAGCTGTCAATTGAATGGCATTGACGGAAATCCCTATGAAATCCCCCCTAAATTGTACACCTGACATCCCCAGCGGTTTGCCCCCCAGGTAAAACAGTCCGGTTGTATTAACGGCTCTCCAATTTTGAGACTACTGTGACACAAGAATTACAAATAACGACTAACAAATAAATAATTTGATATACGACACGTGGTATGTTGACATTTAAGATTTTGGCGTTGGTTGGGGTGGGGGTGAAATGCGCAAACTGAACAAGGTCAAAGCTATGGCGAAACATGTCCCCCTCAATACTAAGGAATCTGTTGAAAACCGGAAGTCGATATTTTATTCCGTTCAAAAGTTATTACGACTGGATCGTCTTGAATAGGCCACCCGGTATAATCTTGAAAATTTACCGGATACTCCGTCCCATTGGCAAACCTAACTTATACCATTGTTCCTTCCTACGCCCTTGAACACAATCACAACACAATGCACTAACATGCGGTGCAAAAAACGAGGGATGCTCACTGCTAGTGCTAACCATTGCTGCTGGGTACCCTTCATTTTGCCGTTTTAAGAAAATGTAATTGATGTTTCATAACATAAACATGCAATTATGCAAAATGTTTTTGAATGATTAGAAAAAACTGTACTTACTAACGTAATAAGTGAACTTACCCTTTATGCGGCTGTATGGACCCTTCGCACCACTCTTCGTTCCACAATTCACACGTTCCACAACGCAACGACGTGTCGTGACTCGTGTGCGTTGACCAGGCATACGCTTGCGCCGTTCGACGTTCGCGCAAGCGCATTAATAAAATTTTCGAGTTAGGAAGTAGGACTTGCGCAGTAGATTCAATTTCGAGTTTGAAGTCGAAATTTTCGAGTTCGAAGTCGAAATTTTCGTGTTCGAAGTCGAAATTTTGAGTTCGAAGTCGAAATTTCGTGTTCAAAGTCGAAATTTTCGAGTTCGAAGTCGAAATTTCGTGTTCGAAGTCGAAATTTCGAGTTCGAAGTCGAAATTTTCCAGTTGGAAGTCGAAATTTCGAGTTCGATGTCGAAATTTTCGAGTTCGAAGTCGAAATTTTCGAGTTCGAAGTCGAAATTTCGTGTTCGAAGTCGAAATTTCGAGTTCGAAGTCGAAATTTTCGAGTTGGAAGTCGAAATTTCGAGTTCGATGTCGAAATTTTCGTGTTCGAAGTCGAAATTTCGAGTTCGAAGTCGAAATTTCGTGTTCAAAGTCGAAATTTTCGAGTTCGAAGTCGAAATTTCGTGTTCGAAGTCGAAATTTCGAGTTCGAAGTCGAAATTTTCGAGTTCGAAGTCGAAAATATGAAAATTTTTACTCGTGTCCGTTCTACGCCTTCGTACGATCATGTGCTAATCCAACACAACTGGCAATGTCGTAAATTGAAAGAGGAGTTCCAGGGTGATGCAATAACCACGAATCCACTGCAGCATTGTAGTGCGCCTTAAAAGAAAAGAACACAGATACGTCTAAAGGCTGCAGTTTATTGCTACAGTGCGGTGGTAATGTAACAATTGTAACACCATTATCCTTTGCTAAGTTTAAGGTTTCAATTGTCAAGTGGCTTTCATGGTTATCGAAAATTAGTAGCGTAGGATTGTCCTTCGAAGATCCAGAGTGTTGGATAAAGTGCTGCATTACGGATACAAAAAGCTCACCATTCATCCACCCGCTAGGGTTTGCCAGACCAAGGGTTCCCGGAGGAGCACCGTTGGTCATGTGCAATTTGAATTTGTTGCGGGGAAATACCATTGCTGGCGGCAATGCATTTCCGTTTGCACTAATAATGCAGCAAGTTGTCACCAACGTTCCTCTTTCGCCACTTGTTATTTGACTAACTTGCTTCACACCTTTTTGTGCAATTACTTTTTTTGACTTCTGGACAGTCGTTGTTCCTGTTTCGTCCAGATTATATATTCGACTGCCATCACCAAACATTTCTGAACGAGAATAAGCTTCCTGGAGGTTATCAAAAAACATGTTAACGTTATGTTGATTAAAAGCAGAAGCCCTTGACAAGCTGCACTGCTCCGGTTGCCTAATGCTAATTTGAGGGTTACGTTTTATAAACGCTTGCATCCAATCAATGCTGGCTTTCTTTGCAGTTTCCCAAGAGGGGTGAACTGGAATGGAATTCACTTTGGCCATCTCGTAAGCTAATTCTCGCACATCTCTTGTTGATTTACCATAGCACATTTTGGAACAATGTAATATATAATCTACTAATTAGTCGGGTTTGGTAATTCGGCTTCATTCTGAGATTTTCAAGCTGTCCATCTGGGGCAGCTTGAGCTTTTTTCACGTACCTATACAAAGTTGTTAAGTTAACGTTGTTATTTCGTGCAGCAACTCGTAAGGTTACGTTATCTTGAATGACTTGTTGGACTGCAAGTCTCATTGCAGCTTCAGAAAAACTTCCCTTATCCGACTTCCTCTTTCTTCCTCTCGACATTATTCGTGAGTTCCTGAAAAACAAAACAAAAATAGTTTGGCAACTTTTTTCATTACCATCTATTACCGAGTTCTCCTATTGTAAAATATCAACACGGGCCACAATGAAACGGCATGGGCCACAATGAAACATGTTTCATTGTGGCCCGAAAAGCAGTTTCAAGGTGGCCCAAACACACCAACAAATTTTTTTAGGTTACAGTTTTAATAAAGCGGTGAAAACCTGAATTTAAATATATCAAATTGAAGCTCATTTAGTGTCAATTAAAATGATATACAGTACTTACAGATTTTCTTCTGCGGATCGGCTGAAATTTCTTGGTTTTGCTGGAGCTCGAAAAAACTTGACATAACAACAAACTGAAAAAACGCATTTGTGAGCAGTCGGTAAACAGAAAACTTAATGAACTCCGTTGGTGATTGAAGTCTTGGTTGAAGATGTAGCCACTAGATGGACAATGCAAAAACTGCAGAACTCTAGAAATGGCGGTAATGTTTCAAGGTGGCACCTGTTTCATGGTGGCTCACCCTCCCCTAATGCATTACTGTAATGAAATTACTTTAGCTGGTAATGCATTACTTTTTTAAAATCGTAATGGGTAATTGTAATGCATTACATTTTTTTAGTAATTGTAATGGAAAACCATTACTTTTTCCATTAATTTTTTTACCCTTAATTGATAAACGCAAAAATAAAACTTTTATGAAAAATGTAATTCTGTGAAATGAAATAACCACCACAGGAAATAGCTAGGTACTACTGGTACCCAGCGATACCCAGCGGGGTTGTTTACCTACCGCCTCCCAAGCAAACATTGATGCATTCTGAAGAGGTTTTCCTGCTATTTTTAGTAGCGATATTCTATGCAATTACTCCGGATTAAATATTTCTACAGAATCGAAATAATTTCCTAGCTGAAGAAAATAAAACTAAATTTATAGCCATCTCGAGCAGTGGTAAATTTTGAAACGCAATTGTTATACAAATTAAATTAAAATTAAATAATAAATTTACTGTTTTAAAATAATACACCTACAGTTTTTTTTATAACGTGGCATTTTTTAAAATTCCAATTAGAGTTGGCCGTGTCTGGAATGACGTATGTTTCAATTTACTGCAGATCTCAAAATCTGTCACCTACAATAATTAGAAATTTAAGAAATGTCACGTTAAAAGTAATGTATAAAGTAATGCATTACATTTATTAAGTAATTGTAATTATAATGCATTACTTTTTGAAAAAAGTAATGAGTAATTGTAATGCATTACAATTTCGAAGAAGTAATGTGTAATGGTAATGAATTACTTTTAAAAGTAATGTTCCGACCACTGCTCGAGTGTAATTTTTTTGAAAGTGCTCCTCGCACGCGCGCTCCTCATTGGGCCAATTTTAGTCGTTTCTTCTTGTTTCCAGAATTTTGCCACTTGGCTCTCCAGGCTGGGCCCGTTAATTATGGACATATTGCAAATAACTTTTGACACTGGTTTGCGATCATTCGCTTTTCCACCTATAATCCAGCCAAAAAGAGTAGAATAAAAATAAGGCTAATTTAAATTAGTTTGACAAGTCCCAGACCATTCTGCCCCAATTAGCATATCAACTTATTGTGAGATATTGAACTCTGGGTCTGCCAACGCGATATCTGGCGGTGTTCGAATTAAGGTCTGATCGAATGTTTCTAAAGGAGTTGGTTCGGTGATCTGAGGTAAAACCAAACAGTGTATTACTTGCGTAAATTCGTTTAATCGCGATTTTATAGATACATCAATTCCGTGTCTTATATGCCTGGTCGATTGACCGATGCCTGCAACCGATATCATTACTGCCTTTGTTCGCGGGTTCAGTATTTTACAAAACGCTTCGGTTATGAAATTACACTGCGATCCCTGATCCAACAATTTACGAGCTTTATGTAAATTGCCAAGGGTATCTCTTGCGGTACATGCTTGAAGCTGATTCGACGTCGAAGGGGTAATTGAAGGTACAAACTCGTTAATGTGCAACAAACTATGGTGCTTAGATTATCTCTGAGGCAGTTAGAGCATAGTTTAAATTTCTCAACTTCCTTGATGCGCTGCGTATCATTTAAATTTAAAAACTCTGAACAATAAAAGATTCGATGCGGCTTCGTACAAAAGTAGCACAACAGCTTACTTGCCACATTGGCCATTACTTTACTGCTATTATATTTGTTATTAACTTCTTTTTTAAGAGGGGAAAATCCTTTACGCACGCCAGCCTATGGTGTTGAGCGGCCGCTGGCAGTGTCGGGCTCCCCCCTCTCTAGAGGGGGTATACCGACTAAAAACTTCCTCTTTCTATGCCCCAGCAGGAGTGGAACCACCTCGCGGTATTTCTTCCCTCCTGCTAGTCACTCCTCCCCTCTATGTATCATCTAGGTGTCTCGATATAAACTGCTCAACAATTCAATTGGTCCACCCGGAAATTTGAGTCGAATTCAAGATTCCGTAACTCCTCAAGCAGTTGATCGATTGGAATGAACCTTTTCTCCACGGATAGCCCATTTCATTGGCTATGACATGACATGTTCCGCTTTTTATGCAGGTCCGCCTTATTTGATATACAGGGTGTCAGAGCCGGGTACTACAAAATGGTGAAAATTTAAACCACCCCCGATTCTGAAAGAAATTCTTCTAATTTTTTGTGCCTGGTTGAGAAGACGTCTTAGGTCCATACCTCCAGACGTTTTTTTGAAATTTGCTCCATCTCCTCTAATTAGGGTGCAGGCCCAAGAAAACTGTTTTTTCACCGGTAGTTAATAGTCTCTTTGACTTCTACTCAATTTATAATTTCTTGAGGTCATAGTATCGCAAAAACTTGGGTCCATACCGTTGGCCGGTGTGGACGCAGCCCGGAATGGACGTAGCCCGGAATCCGTGCATCTTATCTTCGGTTCTCGTTGATACAGTGGACCTGAAGTAATAATGCCGTTCCGGGCTGCGACCAATTGTCATTCCAGCCTGCGGCCAATTGACTATTCCGGCCTGCGACCAATTGTCCCATTCCGGCCTGCGACCAATTGCACCATTCCGGCCTGCATCCAATCCACACCATTCCGGGCTGCGACCAAATACATCCTTCCGGCCTGCCACCAATCTACACCATTCCGGGCTGCGACCAAAAACATCATTCAGTCTTGCGTCCAAATGTTTTTAGATCTAGATTGAAATTATGGATGACATAAAAATGTGCCCCAGAGCCCAGAGGTAGCGTATATGAGGCCGCTAGATGCTAAAGCGATTATTTGCACAACCTATACTTTTTATGTAGTTAATTGAAGGAAAACTGTTTTAAAATGAACCCTTTTGTTAATGAATTACGGAAATTTGCCAGCAGATGGAACCCTACACTAGCGTTGAATAGGCGTTGAAACGCAAATTATTGTAAACATCAAACATCATTGAGGGCATTGGTTAGGTATACAAATTCGCGGAGATTATCGAGTTAAAGTTTGCGTACAGGATGTCCCAGAACGCTCGCACCACCTTTTGTCATTGAACATTAAATTCTGAGTCGATTCCAAATACGTTATACTAACATACCGCGGCCGCGGCCGCGGCCTGTCTCTCGCTGTGTTCGTTGGGGTCGCCGACTGAGTGAAATGGGTAGAAATACCTTCGCCCTGTTGAGCGTTACCAGAGGCTACCGTGAGTAGAGAGAGATGTTGAAGCGAAATCAGAACGAGTCACAAGTATATCTGCGTTTCTGTTACTCAGAATCACTTCCGCGATACTGAGCATGCGTTAAATCACTGCAAGCTAGCTGGAACTCCACCTCTTCCCCTCACGTCCATATCTGTATATTATGCCGATTTCGGTTTCGCACTGCGGCAGTAGCAGTAGGTTGTGTCATGGCGATGAATTTTGGCAGCTAGAAGCCGTCGCAGCTGATCAGCTGATGCAACCGGGTGTTAACTTTCTTTCAGTCTCGCTTCGTTTCACTTGATTCTTGCGTTATTCTTGGATTGTTTGATAGATTATCCCTATCCCCATCGATTCTGAGCTAGCTGCCCTGTAAAAATTCGCTCTAGTCCCCATTATGGAATAAAAATGCAAGACGATGTTGTGAACTATCCGCTATTTTCGACTCCGTAATGTAACCAAAAAAGTTACTAGATGCACAGTCAGAGTTGGGAAAGATACTTTTGAAAAGTATCTAGATACAGATACAGATACTTTTCTATAAAAGTATCTTAAGTTACTTGAGTATCTAGATACTTTTTTGAAAATGTATCTTAGATACAAGATACTTTTGTATCTAAGATACTTTTGTATCTAAGATACTTTTTAGGTAAAATATACTTTCTATGTTCTTGCTTGTCTTACTTTAGTATACTTTAGGAATCTGGATGATGGGATATGGCTAAGATTTATTTGAGAAAAAAGCACGTTATTTTAAACATGTAAATTAAACGAAATTACGGTAATTTTTATTTTAATGATGAATGCTATTATAAGTTTATAAGTATCATAAGAACAATAGGTATTTAAAATTTATTAGCTTTTAGCAACACTAAATTTTCGAAATTCTTATCCGAAAGTTTATGTCTCCTAGGAGTGTTGATGAATGTAGCGTATGAAAACATTCTCTCAACTGGAGCAGAAGATGGCAATGGTGTATTGTATTTAATAAAAATCTTTTTTATTATTGGAAATTTATTTAGGCTTTCCAGTTCGGGATTGGAATCTTGCAAAAATTGCAGAAGTTGCAATTCCGTTTGGCCTTTTTGTGTCGAGATGCTTGGAGTATGTATCAATGGATCAGTGGCGTCAAATTCAAAAAAATCTGAAGACGTAGATGCAGCAGCTCGCTGATCAAACCTCTCTTCCGTTGCTTTTTCGTGAAATTCTTCAGCAGCCTGGATAACGAATTTTTGTAGCTCCTCAATGTTAATATTTCTATCGTCAGGGTTTTTAATTAGACTTACCCATCTTAACTTAAACTTAGGGTGGGTAATCGCTGCTATGATAGCGTTTTTAACTTGCTTCGATGTTGTAGTTAACTTAAAATAATCTGTGAAACGTTTTGTCAGAGACGAAATGCATGCTTTTAGAACCGGTCCCATGTATTGTAAATTAGTGGTATTTAGGTTATCTAACTTTACTTTCAAGTTCAGGATGCTTGGTAGAACATATCCAAAATAGACGCTTTTCTCGCCTTGAAGAAGGTCTAATGTTAAAGCTATGGGTTTCAGTACAAGACAGTATTCTTCAAGGTAGTTCAGTTCTGCATCCTTAAGTCTCATATTGGCTGTCGTACCCAAATTTTCATAAAGTATATTTAATTTTTCTTTTTCTTTCAATATTTGTGAAATTGAATCAAAGAAGGAGTTCCATCTAGTAACGCCTGGGTAACTGAGGTAATGTCCTATTGTGTTTTTAATAACTTCTGCTGACTTAGGCTTTCTTGCTTTTTTCCATAATTCTGAACATTTATTAATGATTAACGTGTGACGCGTTCGTAATGAATGATTTCCATTTATTACCTTCATGATATCATTGGTGGCGATTAAATTTAAGGTATGGCTGGTGCAACGAATGTGATTGGGAAGCTGAATAGTTTTATTGCTTTCATCATCATCATCGTTGTCACAAACATTTAAAGGCAAAAAGACATCGTCAGCGTCATCAACTTCAAGCGGCTCGTCTGCTTCTCCCTCATTATCAACAAATGCATCGTCCTGTAACTCTTGTATTTGAAGACCATATTCCTTAAACGCCTTGACAAAATTCGAACCATTATCCGTTATGGTTGCAATTAGTTTAGTTTGCTTTAGGCCGAACGACAAATGTATGTCCTCGAGATATTCTCCTATTCTATCATATGTATGACTACCGGTGAATCTCTTGCAAGCTAGAGCTGCTGATTTTCGTTCTAGATCTGGACCAATCCAGTGGCATGTTATTCCAAGAAAACTTCGTGTCTTTGATGACCAAATATCCGCTGTCGTGCAAACAAAGTCTACGGCTTCGAGGCTTTTTTTAATTCCACTACTAATTTGGATAGCAGCAGCATCTAAACGGATTGCGGCAGTTTTTCTCGACATAACTTTTACGGGCATTCCCGAAAATAATTGAGTAAATCCTTTATGGTCCAATATGGAAACGGGTGACATGGTACTAGCAATAAATTTCAAAATGCGTTGATCAAACTCTCCCTGTGTAATCATTTTAGATTTCGAAAAGCTTGTCTCTATATTTAACTGCTTCATTAATGTCATCTTAGTATTAGCACCTTTTTTGCTCTCTTCCAAATCCTTTTTACGACTTTTATGTTTCACATAATCATCATATGCAGCACAATGTCTGGATCTTAAATGTTTCAAAAAGTTCGCTGAAGATGTCTTCGATCCCTTTAGAAACTTTTCGTTTGGCAGGCATAACTGACATTGTGCCTTTATACGGTTGTTGTTCCCGCTTTCCACAATTGTAAAAAACTTTCCGTCAAAAAGTGCTGATTTGTTTAAAGAAGAATTAGAAGTCTCGGATACATTACTTGCACTATCGTCCTCCGAAATTACAGACACATCTTCCGAATCTGTTAAAGTTCCCCCAGAAGTAGAATCTTTTTGCGATTTCAGCTTCAGCCTCTTTGATGGAGCAGTGCAGAAGGTCAAAAGGCTTCCTTGCTTCAATCCCCTATTTTTCTTACCAGAAGCTTGCTGGGGTAAATATTCGGGATCATTCTCGTCAGTTGATGTATGATACGGGTCTTCGGGCTCGGGCTCACTACTTTCGTCTGCCATTTTGGCAAATACTTATAGCTATTCACCTGAAAGGAAACAAATTAAACAGCATGTGTATTGGTAGACTGGTAGGTACCTAGGGGAGAGTGGGGCACATTTGACAGTGGGGCAGTTTTGTCAATCTTAAAACTTTCACCCAAATATCTACTATATCTATCAAGGTTTATTCACATCTTAGCTTAAGTGCTTAACTTCTTTTGGTTTAATTTTGGTAGTGGTGATGAAAGTTTTGTAATTTTGGTGGAGATTTTTATTAAACCTTGCGGAACTGAACTATTTTTGATGTGTTGCTTGGTGCATGAAATTTTCTTATTGAGTTTTTCTTGTTCTTTCTTATGTATATAATTTGCAGTTTTCATGGCATCCGTCAACATTTAATTTTTGTAGCGCTGGGGCACATTTAACATGATCAAGTGGGGCACATTTATCCATGTACTTTATGGGGATAATTTTATAAATTTTGTAATAGGTAGTCCAGTTTTCAACAAAATAGACAGTTATGTAGGTATTACAATAATAGGTTATCAAAATGAAGTGTTTAAGGAAAAAAACGGGAAAAATCTTGATTCATAAGCTTATTTAATCCTTATTTTACCGGCTAATGCTAGTGTAGGTAAATTTTGATTTAAATTTTTTTTGATCCAGGAGACAGCGATATTTCCTAAATAAATTTAATGTCATTGCAATCTTATCGATGTCCCGTTTTCAACAATATGTACATCGAATATTGAAGTTATGATTTCTGGATAACATAATTTAAAATTAAACTATACACACATTTTTTGTACTGTTAAAAGTGCTCCACTGACAGTCAAATGAACCTCACCTAGGGGACACATTTGTCACTTTTCACCAAACTGAAATATATTTTTTTACACAAAATATAGCAGAAATAAAATGATCCATTATGAATTATTTGATTAATTATATTACTATCATCACCCCTACGTAAATATTATTAAAAAAAACAACGTAATTTACTTAAAAAAAATCTGAAACAAAAGGGTGTCAAATGTGCCCCACTCTCCCCTACCTTCATAATGTAGGTAATTTACAATAATGAATTGCAACTTACCTGGCTTTTATATTTGTCGCTTATTCTTCAAGATTTCACGCAAACACCCACGATTTATCAGGCACTGGTCGCTGGCAAGCTACTGGTGGACTGTCCAACAATCTCCGCTATCTGAATCAGACTACCAAGCTGCCAAAAAAACGAAAACCTAGGAACCTACCCTGCATGAAATAATACCTAATGTTTATGTCTGTATTTGTGTCTGTGAAATGTGCTGGCGCCAAGGAACAATTGCAATTTAATAACACCACCTGCGTTAAAAAAGTATCTGTCTGCAAAAGTATCTAAGATACTTTAAAGTATCTAAGATACTTTTGATGTATCTAGATACCGATTAAAAGTATCTAGATACAAGATACTTCTGAAAAGTAACTAAGATACAGTTACTTTTTGTGGGAATATAAAAGTATCTAGATACTAAGTATCTAAGATACTTTTTGTATCTAGATACTTTTAAAGTATCTTATAGTTACAGTTCTTCCCAACTCTGTGCACAGTGCAGTTCTGCCCGAACATGTTACTGCGGCAGGCAGCGGCCTGCGCAATCGCATTACCAGCCATAGCGTCCATCCGAAATCGGCATTATAACGTATTTGGTGGATTCGTGTTTTAGTGCCGAAGCTTAGCGTAGGCACTTTAGTGTTAGTGAAATCGCTCGGCGGCTCAGATGTCTACTCTGTCCGTCGCATAACTTGAGAACGAAAGCAGATATCGAGCTGAAATTTTGTACACAGGTGTATACCCCGAAAATCTCGGCGTGGATTGTTTTTGGGCCATATCGGTCCATAGGAATCGAAGTTACGGGTAAAAAACCGAACGAAATCGTAATTTTCGACTTTTGATCGCGAACGCTGCCTCAACGGTTGGAGATAGGTCAAAAATATGATTGAACGAATTGTTGGCAATGAAAAGATCTACAAAAAAGTCCGCGACGGCATGGCATATAGCTATCTACAAGGGGTAACCCACCGTGACCGATTTTGTGTTTTAATTTTTGTCGAAGATCGCTTCGGTCGCTTATTGTCGGCTATCCGTAACAGATATTTATACAGGGTGCGAGATTCAAACTCCAGGTTGCTATAACTTTTTTATTTGTGGTCTGATTCTAGTGAACCAAAAAGCAAATGAAATGGCTCCTAAAACACTACAATCTGAGCGTAGTTTTGATTTTTTATCAACTTCAACTTGAATGTCAACTGGTTGTCAACTTTTCATTTTCAAATGGACATACCCATTATTTTTTACTCAGTCTAAAAAGCTAATTTTTTTCTGCGTCTTTTGGTGTGCAACAAGTCGAGTTTCGTTTATAATAAATTTTGAAAATAATTAAAGTTATTGTCAACATTTCAATCTTTTAATACCAATGTTCGAGTGTGCCGTGAACAAAAATCTTGAAATTCATTTTGCGTGTTAGAAAATAACATATTTTAATTGTTTTGTTAAGTTTCTGCCAGATCCACAGCACATTCGAAAATTTTAAGTAAAAAATATTCGAATTTTGACAAAAAGTTACAATTATTTTCAGAACTAATTATAAACCAAACTTGCCTTATTTCACATCAAAAGACGCAGAAAAAAATTATCTTTTAGACTGAGTAAAAAAAATGGGTATGTCCATTTGAAAATGAAAAGTTGACAACCAGTTGACATTCCAGCTGAAGTTGATAACAATAAAAACTACGCTCAGATTGCAGTGTTTTAGGAGCCATTTTATCTGGTTTTTGGTTCACTAGAATCGGACCACAAATAAAAAAGTTATTGCAACCTGGAGTTTCAATCTCGCACCCTGTATGCTGTCGCGGATTTTTTTGTATGTCTATTTTTTGTGGACAATTTTCCTTATACGATTTTAATCCATCTTCAAGCGTTTAGGCGGCGTTTGCAGTAGAAGCGCGCGAAGTCGCGCGACCGAAAAACCAATAATTGCAATAACTCGAGAACTAGTGGAAGTTTCTTACTGAAACTTGGTAGTCCTACAAGTCTGTTGGAGGTTGAGGGGGTGTAAATTTTTGGGGATGAAATTTATGGGCTGAAATTCACAAAAATATGAAAACTCGCAAATATGTTACAAGTGGAGGTGAAAAAACCCGTCACCCACTTATATTTCGATAATATCTGATAGGGGGATGGTTCTACTTCTGCAAGATAGGGTAGATGGGGTGGAGTGGAAATGAGGGGTTGAAATTCGAAACTTTGTCCAAGTGTTGCTTGAAATTCGAGCAATTCGATAACTTTCCGTCAATGATCGAAAAAAAAAGCCCCGAAAGATGTATATCAATACGATGTGTATCCCTGTAGATGTTTATCTCGTTAATGTGTATGTAGGGGCGAGCTGAATTTACTGGTGGAGTCGGGTGCAGATTTTAGTACATAATAAATTGGCATGGCGGAAATTTAATCCTTAAACCGCCGATAACTTGAAGAAGAGAATGTTAATTTTAAAAAAATCCCCCCCCCCCTCAATCATCAAACACAAGGAATTGCAATTTAACCCTTAGACCCCCTATGACCGGAAAGAGTTAAATTGAACGAAAAAAATGCACCCCTAAAACTCACTCCCTTTAAACTTGAAACACAAAAAATTTACTTAGAGGAAATGTAACTCTTAGACCACCTATTACCGGAGGAAACTAATTCACCTATTTAGTTTGCGAGAAAAGAATGGTTGAAAGGATAAAAGACGACACGCCCCTTCCGGCCGCGACGCGCGACATTTGAAAATATGACGGTTGTCGTTGCATAATATTCATGTTTTGGTTAGTCATACTAACATCACACTTGCCACACTCAACCTAATTTTCATTTTGTTATCACTTAAATCCGAGAAGGGAATGGATATTTATTTTATCCCAAACTAGTTGTCCAAATACTGAGAGGTTTACTGACTGAAAAGAACACGAGGGTCTAAAACGATCAATCAAAAAAGAAGTTAACCTCATTTGCGAGTTTAGATAATTTTTATCATGTCGGAAGAAAACTTGAGCGCTTTGAAAATTTATAGAATAGGTACAAGATGCTCTAATGTACTTTTCTATGAAGACTGGTTTTAGTGCCGTAGCAGAATGCGGAGGTACTCTTGTCTTAGCTTATTTGCTCGCTCGCTCGCTCGCGCGTCCGCTCGCTCGCTCGTCTGCTCTGTCCGAGCGATAACTTGAGAACGGATTGAGATATCGAGTTGAAACTTGGTGTACAGTTGCGTGTCCGTAAATACTCGGCGGGGATTGCTTTTGGGCCATATCGGACCAAGGGGGTGGGAGTTGGGGGTGAAAAACCGAAAAACTATCAATTGCAATAACTCGAGAACTACTGGAGCCATCTTACTGAAACTTGATATGCATGTTCTTCCTTCAAGTCTGTTGAAAGTAAGGGGGTGCCAATTTCGGGGGATGAAATTTAGGGGATGAAAATCACAAAAAATATGATAACTCCGCAAGGGTTGCACGCATCCATCTGAAACTCGACATACACACATATTTGGATGAAACCTTACGGGGGATGTTTTTTCCGCAAAATCGGACGGAGGGGGTGGAAATTTGGAGTTGTAACGCAAAATTCTGCTTAATAAGTATTGGTCGAAATTGGTGTCATTCGATAGCTTTCCGTTAATGGTTCAACCCCTAACATGCAGAAATACAAAAATACGAGAACTCAAGAACCACTCAGTGTATCAAGGCAGAATTTGGTGCGGTAATTTTCAGTTACTCTGGAGGGGGATGGACGAATTTTCACTAACATCCAATAAGGGGGAGAAATTTAGGGGTTGAAACTTGAAATTTCTTCAAGTAAATGGTGGTATAAAATTACGGGGTTCGATAGATTTCGGTCAACCATTGAAAAAAGTCTTATGAGTTTTCAACCTAAAATCAACCCCTAGGCTACTAACAACCCCTAACGCTTTGCCAGCGGTTAAATAGATTTTATTTATTTTTTCTGAAATTCTATTGACTTATTTATGAACAACCGAAGTAAGCCAATACACAAAGAGTTATGTAACACCGGAAAAATAAACTCACCCCTGTAAATCATAAAGGGGTGAAATCTTGTGGGATTGAAACCGAAAAATTATTAATTGCTGTAACTCCAGAACTACTGGAGGTAACTTCCTGAAACTTGGTACGCATGTTCGACCTTCAAGTCTGTTGAACGTGAGGGGGTGACAAGTTGGGGGATGAAATTTAGGGGATGAAAATCACAAAAAATGTGATAACTCCGCAAGGGTTGGATGCATCGATCTGAAACTCAACATACACACATATTTCGATGAAACCTTACGGGGGATGTTTTTTCCGCAAAATCGGACGGAGGGGGTGAAAATTTGGGGTTGTAACTCAAAATTCTGCTTAATAAGTATTGGTCAAAATTGACGTCATTCGATAGCTTTCCGTTAATGATTCAAAAAAGGTGTTAAGCATATTTTACGAAAAGCCACCCTTAAAGGCGCTACAACCCCTAACATGCAGAAATACAAAACGTCGGATATCTTGAGAACAGAGTGACATCTCGAGCTCAAATTTGCTATACGGCTTTGTGCCCCAAAAAGAAAGGCGGGGATTGCTTTTGGGCCATATTGGAACAAGAGGGTGGAAATTAAGGGTTGTAACCCAAAATTCCGATTTATAAGTATTGGTCGAAATTAGCGTCATTCGATAGCTTACCGTTAATGATTTAAAAAAGGTGTTATTCATACTTTGCAAAAAAGCACCCTCGAAGACGCTACAACCCCTAATATGCAGGAACACAAAAATACCAGAACTTAAAAACTGTTCAACGTATCAATGCAGGATTTGGTGTTCTAATTTATAGTGGCATTGTAGGTGGATGAGCAAATTTTCATTACGATCTAACAAAAGGGGTGAAATTTAAGGGTTGAAACTGGAAATTTCTTCAGTTGGTATTAAATCACAGTGTTCAAAAGACTTCGTTAATCATTGAAAAAAGGTCTTATGAGTCTTCAACCTAAAACCAATTTTCGAAAGTTCTACTTTACTACAGTCACTTTTCAACCCCTTAACGTTTCATCCCCCTTCACAATTTTGCAACCCCTCGAACGTTAAATTGGCGAAATTCGTGCAATTTTGTCTTTCTTCGGTAATAAATTTTACTTCTTTTGGATAATATTTACATATTTCACTTTTTCAACCCCGTCGCAATATTTCAACCCTTATTTTTGTGTTATTTTCTGTAATTCTACTTAACTTCAGTTAATTTTCACCCCCTTTGACTTTTCATCCCCCTTTACAATTTTTCAACCCCCTAAGCACCCATTTTGCTAAATTCGCCTAATTTAGTTTTTCTTTGGCAATAAGTTGAACTCATACCTAGCTTATGTTTTCCTTTTTCACTTTTTTCACCCCACTCGCAATATTTCAACCCCCCAGAAGCTAAATTTGCATAATTGCCCTATTTTCATGTTATTTTCTATAATTCTACTTAACTGCGATCAATTTTCACCCCCTTTGACTTTTCATCCCCCTTCACAAATTTTCAACCCCCTAAGCACCCGTTTTGCTAAATTCGCCTAATTTCGTTTTTCTTCGGCAATAAGTTGAACTCATAATGACTTATGTTTATCTTTTTCACTTTTTCCACCCCACTCGCAATATTTCAACCCCCCAAAAGCCAAATTTGCATAATTGCTTTATTTTCGTGTTATTTTCTACAATTCTACTTAACTGCGGTTAATTTTCACCCCCTTTGACTTTTCATCCCCCCTTACAATTTTTCAACCCCCTAAGCATCCATTTTGCTAAATTCGTCTTATTTTGTTTTTCTTCGGCAATAAGTTGAACTCATAATGACTTATGTTTACCTTTTTCAGTTTTTCCACCCCATTCGCAATATTTCAACCCCCAAAAGCTAAATTTGCATGATTGGCTTATTTTCGTGTTATTCTCTTTAACTACGGTTAATTTTCATCCCTTCTGATTTCACTCCAGTTTATAATTTTTTAACCCCCAGCGTGTAGGCATTATGCTAAATCCGAGTAATTTCATTTTTCTTCGGTAAAAACTTAACTCATTTGGATTAAGTTTACTTCATTCACTTTTTCAAGCCCCTTCGCAATAAATAATCCAAATCTCCAAAAGCAAAAGTGTAATTGGCTTATCTTCGACTTATTCTATTTAACCACTTTTAGTTTTCACCCCTCTTGACTTTTCATCCCTTTTTACAATTTTTCAACTCTCTGAGCGTTATTTTTGCATAATTGCCTTATTTTCCATATAACTTTTGGTATTTCTATTTAACTGCAGTGAATTTTCATTGGCTCCATTAACCCCCTGAGTGAAATTTTGTGTATTTTTATTCACTCTACTGTTTAGTTATGTACTGCCAATTTTCATCATTTCGCCTTTTTTACACCACTGTGCGTCTGCGCAGGCACTACTACTAGGTGCAGATTGATAAATCTGCACCCGACTCCACCAGTAAATTCAGCTCGCCCTTACATACACATTAACAAGATAAACAGCTACAGGGATACACATCGCATTGATATACATCTTTCGTTGGCTTTTAGTGCCGTAGCAGAATGCGGAGGTACTCTTGTCTTAGCTTATTCGTCCGCTCGCTCGCTCGCTCGCTCCTCTCCTCTGTCCGTCGGATAACTTGAGAACGGATTGAGATATCGTGCTGAAATTTTGTACACAGGTGTATACCCTGAAAATCTCGGCGGGGATTATTTTTGGGCCATATCGGACCAAGGGGGTGGGAGCTAGGGGTGAAAAACTGAAAAACTATTAACTGCAATAACTCGAGAAGTAGTGGAGGCATCTTGCTGAAACTTGGCATACACGTTCGACCTTCAAGTCTGTTGAAGGTGAGGGGGTGCCAAATTCGGGGGATGAAATTTAGGGGATGAAAACCATAAAAAATATGATAACTTCGCAAGGGTTGAACGCAGCTAGTCGAAACCCAACGTACATACATATTTCGATTAAACCTTGCGGGGGATGTTTTTTCCGCAAATTCGGAGAGAGGGGGTGGAAATTAGGGGTTGTAACTCAAAATTCCGATTAATAAGTATTGATCGAAATTGACGTCATTTGATAGCTTTCCATTAATTATTCAAAAAAGGTGCTATTAATATTTTGCCAAAAACCACCCTTAAAGGCGCTACAACCCTTAATATGCAGAAACACAAAAATACGAGAACTCAAAAACCACTCACCATATCAAGGCAGAATTCGGTGTCGTAATTTTCAGTGACACTTTATGGGGTTGGAAGAATTTTAAAAAACATCCAACAAGGGGGATGAAATTTAGGGGTTGAAACTTAAAATTTCTTCAAATAAATAGTGATATCAAATTATAGGGTTCGACAGATTTCGATCAATCATTGAAAAACGCCCTTATGAGTTTTCAACCTAAAACCAACCCCTAAGCTACTAACAACCCCTAACCCCGGTATGTGAACCCACAAAAAGCAAAATTTACGCAGACCGCTTCTTTTTCGTGTAATTTTCGAAAGTTATACTTTACTACAGTCACTTTTCACCCCCTTAACTTTTCATCCCCCTTCACAATTTTGCACCCCTCAAACGCTAAATTGGCGAAATTCGTGCAATTTTGTCTTTCTTCAGGAATAAATTTTACTCTTCTGGATTGTATTTGCCTAATTCACTTTTTCAACCCCCTCGCAATATTTCAACCCTCCAAGGGTTAAATTTGCATAATTGCCTTATTTTTGTGTTATTTTCTGTAGTACTACTTAACTTCAGTTAATTGTCACCCCCTTTGACTTTTCATCCCCCTTTAAAATTTTTCAACCCCCTAAGCACCCATTTTGCTAAATTTGCCTAATTTCGTTTTTCTTCGTCTACATCATGGGGAAAAAAGAGCGAATAGACTAATAGACAGCAGATGTCGAACCAAAATCTAAAAATCATATAAATCTAGATTCTAAATTTTTCTGTTCTAATCGATGGATTATAACCTAGTTGTTGAATTCACCCCAAAACCGAGGGCGACACCACACCGGAGTGGAGTTTTCGAAACCGGGACTCTGTGACCGGCGCGCGACTGACTGGCGTGCGCCTGGTCGACTCAGCCACGCTTCTTCCGAGATTGATCCTGATGATTGATTCTTCGCATAATTAACAAATTATTGCCAATTCGTGAGAACCGTACATAAGTATATTATGATAAAATTGGCGTTATTTATTTCCGCCGACAATTAAGTGTATTTGGTGTTTGGTGTTATCAACTCTGATTGTTTGATTCATGCAATCTACTAACGAACTACGACTCGTAGGTAAATATTTTAGGCTACAAAGTTGGGCTTCAGGAGCTTGTAAACATGGAACGAGTACAAGGTAAGTGTTACTTAACTGAAGAGTAGGTATTTAATTCTTTAAGCTCCATGCATAAACATAATAAGACTCGAGAAATGTGTAATACTGTAATAGGGTGAAATCGTGGGAAAAAGCTCTTTTTCCTACACACTAAAAAATCGTTGTAACTATTTTTACAAATTATACTGCAGGCGTTGTGTATATAGGTCCACACCCAAGAATGTAAAAGTGCAGAAAGTAATCCGTTAGCTTCGTTACTACCTTTAAGTAGTAATAATCACACCTGTGAAACGTAAACAGTAGAAAAATAATTGACAACTAGTCTACTATTCAAAATGTAAAGAAGAATTCCTTGGTAGTAAGATTCACAGTTATAACTGACATATTTTAAATGTGTTGCAGTGCATTTACAACGCCTGAAGCACAGCATTTCGCAAACATTGCATCAAATGCAGTAAAAGCTACTACTATAACTGTAAAATAATGTCAATTTATAACAGTACATCTACTACGTTTCAAGGAATATGTACTGAATTCCCTTTGATTATTTGTACTACTCTAGTAGAGAAATTATGATTACGGCATTAAAAATTTAATACTATTTTGGTAATACGTTGCAAAATAATTCTCAACTGACACCTTTCAATATTCTACGCCGCAAAGTGAGATAGGTAGTAATAAAAGTACAATAAAAGTACAAAATTATTACATTTATTTTAAGTAGAAAACGCAAAAATAAAACAATACAAAAAATATGGAACACAAAAATATTGACTAAAATATTGACTACAAGAGCAGCGAGGGAGCATGTCTAATTTACTTACTTAAACTTTTTAATACCTGTACTTTAATAATTTTATTTACTAAGCAGCCTACCTTGCACTTATATACTTATGATAAATTAGACATCTCCCAAACGCTGCATAACAAAAAACATATAAACTTAAATAAAAATATGTTTTGGCACAATTAAAAGATCAGGTTGTTTTAAAGATTGTGAAACTTCATAAGGATCTTTATAGTCAAGTTCTAGCAAATTTACCAAATTGAAATTATCGGTGGGTTTAATGATATAAGAATGAAATTGTCTATGAAAACGTACAGTCTCAAAAATTCTTGTAATAAAGAAAAATAGTCCGTCAATGATAAGAATGTGTATTATGTTTTCAAACACTGGAAGAGAATTTGACACTTCACTACAAACAAAATAGTTTGGCTTATATAAATAACCTAATTTTAACCAATAACATTTCTGTAAACTGATATCTGGTGGTAATATCGTTTTATTTTCAATGATGTACTTAAATTCATACGTTTCAATGACGAGTTCGTGCACGGGACCCACTTCCGGTAAAATTTTAAAATTCTCATTAGAAATCCAATAATGCGACATTATTTCTTGATGCCTTTCACTAAGAGTTTTGGGCAAATTTTTAAAGTTGGATATCTTTGAAGCCAGCTTTTTAAAAAGATTGTGCTTTGCCTCATACCGCATTGACCATGCATGAATTACGGGTCCCATTGATTCAATTACACGTGGGTAATGGATGAGGTTATGATGTTTAGGTAAAAGATTTATAGAAAATTCCTCCACCAGTTTGGAATGATGCTCAAAAATGAACCTTTCAAGGTTTGAAATTTCTTGTTTGGAAATCTTTGGTGCAAATGCAATGTTACTGATCGACAACAGCAATAATAAAACTTCCCATTTGCTTTGTAAAGCTTCTGTGACTAAATCACCAATTAAAAGTGGGAAGTACCTTAGTAGGCACCATGTTTGGGCAGCTCTTTGGCCGATGTAGTGGCCGGACTTCTCTATAGCAACAGGGCTCGGCTTAACGTCATTATTAAGACTTCCAAAATTAAAAACCTTGATTCGCTCGTTTAAAATAGCAACAGATGGTAGAGCTTTTTCAAAAATTAGACATTTTATGAATAAATTCATTTCAAATTGGGCGACTCCCTCCAAAATATCGTGCATCACGTCTACAGATAAATTTTCGCACAATTTGAAATACCCTAAGTCGTTCAAAACAGACCGTTTTTTGACACCATAAACGTGATTCATTTCGGGATGATCTTTGATCTCGGCGCAGTGAAGTTCATAATTTTCGTTTGTTCGAAAAAGTTGCCTATTTTCTCTAAAAGATTCAATTTCGCTGATATTGACTTTAGCCATCAAACAAAGCCTACAAAAATGGGAGGCAGAAAACGATTCCACCATCCCAAAAAACATGTTTGCGCCTAGATTGTCATGACATAAGTCTGCAATTGTTCCAAATACTGGTGTGTCCAATTTACTGGTTGAAATTCCAACAGTTTCTAATTTCTTTATATCGTTCACTATAGGTTGCAAGAAAGTATTAAAGCCAAAAGTTTTTAGATCATGCGAATAAAATAAACACAACAAGTGAATATTTACTAATTTGGAATTTAGATATTCAGGCAAATTTCGTATTGAAAAATAGATGGCTCCGATTTTATGTATTCCTGTCTTACTTCCGAGGGGATTTGTGGTCTCGAACTCATCAAAATAAATTTGTAACTGTATTGCATGCTTCTTTACCTGAAACAATCTATTAGATTTATAACATGAACCATCAGAAAAAGTCTCCAAATAATCTTTACTAGATGGAGTATTTCTTTTTTCTAGAAATGTAGAGAGATCTGTGAAATCTAACAAAAATTTTAGTGTATCTAAAATAGGTATATAGCTAAAAGTGCAAGTGACATTTTTCTCAACGTGTGTTTGTGATTTTTTATCAAAAACTGTATCTCGTCTAACACCAGCCGAAATTTCAATAGGTTTTGGAACATGTGAATTAGTTATTTTTTGCTTTCTTTTATAAATAGTATTATTTGCTGAAAGATTGTTAATAATTTCTTTTCTAGCTATTGTAAAATTATGTGAAACTTCCTCTACTGTCTGAACATTATCGAGCGCATGTTCAAATAAGTTATCTAATAGCGAAGTGACCAATTGTGATGAATTCTGAAAGATCTGTTGCATGGTGGAATGTGGAATAGCTAAGGAGTTTAAACTTGAAACATAACCTGCAACAATGTCACTTATATTTACAGATGATTGTGATGCTTCTGTGGCAGGTACGTCAGTGTCATAATAATTGATATTTTGACGATCTGATTTATTACCACATGAAAAATTCGTATCGATATTGGATTCTTGTGTAGTCTCAGTGTTTTTATCAACAGGTATTTGTACAGTTTTAAGGTCCTCAGTACAATGGGCATGTTTCACTAAGTGGCGCCTAAAACCACTAAAGGTCCTGAAGGTCAAAGAGCAATCTTTAAAACAACATTTTATGTATAAATACGGACTGTCGCACAACCAATGGTCATATTTTAAATGCGCCAAAACATCTTTAGCTGTAGAGATACCCTTGTTACATTTAAAACAGGTAAATAACATTGTTAAATTTAATAAGGAACAGTTATTAATACTGGCAACGAATATTTAATGGAACAGTTACATTTGGCTCTCTGTTTGAGCACAAAGTCTTGTTTGTAGCTCCCTCATTTTTGGGGTAAAATTTATATTAGATGAGTCTATCCCGTAAAAAAAAATTTCTATGAACTGATAGAAGGTCTTCAAAACCTCTTCATACTCAAGGTTGAACACAAAATGAGTCTTAAAAAGTAAATCAAAGGCTTTTACCACATCAGATATTATTTCACAGCTAATTGTTTGTCCATCCACCACCACATGATACATGTCCACTGCAGCCCGATTCGTCCCTGACGCTATGATAAACGGTTGCTTCGTCAATTTCTGGGCCAAGACCGACTCCAATGGCTCATTCGCCTGCAAAAGAAATAGATAATTTAGTAAGGAGACTCCCTTGGAGAACTTGGCAAATCGAGGGCTAGACAACTACCTGCTTAGTATATTATGGCATATATCTATCTGTTCTGATAAAATTACCAGATACTGCTTTGACTGTGCCAAGAATTACGAATTTGATCAGAATTGAGCAAACAATTGGGCAGTGGCATTAATTTGAAGGAGAAAAAAAACCATTGATGTACCATCTACAGGGCCATTCATTTTCACTCTAGATATTTTATTTTTCAAGACAGAAACCAAATTGTGAAGCATACTATTAACAATAAATAAGGCTCATTTCCATCTCTCACATGCTAGAGGACCTATAATTAATGTAAGTCAGAGTGAGCATTTGGCAGTGTAACGATAGAAGCAATTGAGCATTATGTCGGCTCATAAACAACTTGTCGTTTTTAAATGTGAACAATGAATGAGTGAATGAGTGATTGGGGCTTCAAATGAACCTCATTTCGTGACGTCATCAGTACCTATGCAAAATTTTGAGTGTCAAAAAATTGTCAAACTAACAATGCTCTCCCCTTTGCGACGTCTCGAAACCGGGTTAATTTGAGAACCCATAGAAATTATCCAAAAACTATCCCTTCTCAAAATCTTTAAGCATATAATTAGAAATACGATGTATAATAAACCAACTACGTGAAAAGGCCAAAAATGATTTCCAATATCTGATGTATATTTACCTGTTTGAAAACAATCACATGATCTGGGAGTGTAGCCAGAGCCTCTCTGCATCCTTTTTTCCGCCCTTTCGCTGTCGGCGGAAGCATAAGCTCCTGGTTTTTTTGTCCCAAACTAAAATCATGGGAATAACTTTCATGTGATATTAAGTTATTGGCATTAGTAAACCTGTTAAGTTTCCGTTCAATCCCGTTATCTGGTCTGATGGGTTTTGTTGAGTAAATGTGTAGATCATTAGTATCTTGTCTATCAAGGGAGCAAACGCTACACAAAAGTCCTTTGCATTTGGATGCATAATTTGGAATTCTTGATCAACCTAAAAGATAAGGATTAGGTACAATGAACAAAAACAAAAAGAATCTTACAAGGCCGGGAGTATCTAAAAACCTCGGAAAATCGACTGTGCTGATAACTTTTAAGCTTCTTCTATATTCAAATGTTTTCTTATTGTTGAAAAAGATCGACTCAAGTTGGTTTTTGGGACAAGCATTTTTCAGAAAAAGTACCGCTTCACTGACTGCATCTGAAGCAAGCTCTATAGGTGTGGGAACATCTGTGCTAGCCGAGTCTTCTTCTGAGTTATCTGCTGAGGAAGCAGGTCGCTTTAAATTTCGTTTTTCTTTATTTTCCACCTTTTTTTTTCTTCCCTCTTCAGTTTTTGAAAACAAATATCGAAGGTTCCACGAAAAATATCCCTTACACGTTGCAGGGTCAAAAAAATGTTCCTAAACCGTGAAATAATAAGTGCTATGTCACCAGATCATAAATAATACTAGTAGATAATACTTACGTATCCATATTTTGAATGCGGATTCTTAAGATTAGGGAATAAGTTTATTAGAGCCTCCATGTATTGCATTCTAATTATTTTGGAAGTCTCGTATCCATTTCTTTCCATATATATGCGCGAAATTGTCTTAATTAGTTCCTTACGATCCTCGTCTTTTATGAGGTTTGCATTTTTGCATCGAGCAATCAAGATTCCTTTTCCTTTTTCTTCGAGTAATGATCGCAGAACCTAATAGAAATATTAAGCAAGACTTAAAATAGTCTATGAATGTATTTAATTACCTCCGCTGTAATTACAGTGCTGCTACTACTTGTCAAACCTTTGGAGCAAGTACTTTGCTGCTGAGAGATGCATGAAAGTGACTCACTTGCAACTGAGGTTGATGCTGATAGTGACTCACTTGCAACTGAGGTTCCTGATAATGACTCACTTGCAAGGAAATTGCCGAATGAGGTATCATCGGGAAGTGGAAACACTAAAATAATAATAATAATATATGTATGTGTACACCAGGATCTGCAGATAATGTGGTACTGGGGGTTGGCAAATGTCTACATTAAAGTTACGAGTTTCTCAAAAATTTTAAAACTAATTCTTAAGCCTCCAAAAATTCACACAATTTCCAAGAAATTTTGAGAAATTCCATGACTTGTATGCCAAAATTTTGAGGCTGTCAATTCATGGTTTGTTAATTTTTCATCTGAGATTAGCCACTGAGAGATTAATGGCCGATCCCAGGGACCATACTTATCAGTTAAGACTTAAAAATGAAGAATAACGTTTATCTTATGGTATAAACGACATTATTGTCATTTTAAGACTCTCTTAAAGTTAAGTAAGGTTGGTGGAATCGTGCACATCAACCGACACTGCTATTTGGAAGCATAAAAATCTGGCCATTATGAATTATTAGGAATTACATTTAACTTTTGGATAAGTATCCCCGTGCACAATAAAGATAAATATTGCGTTAACCCACCTATTTCAGGTACTTTTACCAGCAAATGAATATTGCCTTTATTACTATACATCTGCTCAATTAAAATGTGGTATATATCCTTTTCAATTTCGGTCCCTTCTAAATCGGTAATTATTACGTCACCTTCAATGGCGAACTTATTCCTCGCTGCAATGAGAAAAATATAATCATACCTGCTACCACTCATTAGCCTATATTCTGTAAGCAAAACGCTAACATTTTAACGGCTGTTAATTTTTAAGCAAATGCAAAAATACTTGCATCTGAAACTTAACAGCCGTTGAAAAGTTAACGTTTTGCTTACAGAATATAGGCTATTATGGGGTACAATTGAAAAAAGTGGGTCAATGTCAGAAATTAACAGCTGTAACTCGATAAATCAGTCGGCAAATTAATCTCTTTTGATCAAAAATTTGAAAACCTTGGAAATTCATCATTTGAAGAAGCGTCAAAAAACAAAAACAGCAAGAAGCGACACGACGTTGGATTATTTACGAATCTGAAGTGTCTTGGCTACAGGACACCAGGTATAATTTTTTTCACAGTTCGTCTATACAATGAAAACTTTTCAATCCCTGATACATCTGTGGTAGAATCTGCAATATTCGCCGCCAATATTATTATAATTATTCCGGGAATTCTAGAAATTCGATAGGGTGAGTAGGTAATCAGGTGGTCGATACAGAGCTAAGTACTACTCGATATGAGTTTCAGGAATTACGTATTGTAAAAATTTCAAACCGATGGGTGAGTCGCAATAGAAAATTTTGTACACCAGATTTCCTTTTGGAAAATTTTTTCCAGGTTTCCTCAGATTTCCCAAAATTTGCCCGAGATTTCCTCAGATTTCCTAAGATTTTCCCAGATTTCCCCAAGATTTCCTCAGATTTCCCCAAGATTTCGTCGGATTTACCTGAAATTTTTTTGGCAAGATTTTTCCCCGAGATTTCCTCAATTTCCTCAGATTTCCCAGGATTTCCTCAGATTTCCCAAGGTTTCCCAGAGATTTCCTCAGATTTACCCAAGATTCCCTTTGATTTCCCCAGTTTTCCTCAGATTTTTCCCAGATTTCCCCAAGATTTCCTCGGATTTCTCGGAAATTTTTTTCGCAAGATTTCCACAGATTTCCCCAAGATTTACTCGGATTTTCCCAAGATTTCATAGCACCAGTACACCAGATTTCCCCTGCGGCTCACCCCTCGTTTCAAACAAATTGAAATGATAGTCTTTAAATTAATTTCCATTGAAAAGTACCTACACTTTGTGTCGACGCATTTAAAATTTTGGGGGAGTAAATAGATAGTTACCCCCCCAGCCCTCAAGGCACTGGGGCAGCCACCCTGGCTCCCCCCCTGCTCCTACGCCCATGCACTTTAAAATCAGATGTTCGGGTTTACCTTCCAATTGTTTACTACAATTTACGACCGTTGTTAAGACAACTCGCTGTTCAGGCAGTATTAACATGTAGAAATCTACTCCCACAAAAGCAATTTCATGGGCAACTGACCGAAATGAAAAACCAGAATAATAATTTATTACCTATATCTTCGATGCTACAATTAGGAATAATTTATTGAAGATTTTATTCACCTATTATTATTCTTGAAACTATATTTTGCTTGAGAATGAATCGATCTTAACAATTTCTCATTTGTTTTAAGCATTTAAGCAATTTTAAATTGTAAACCAGAACAGACCAGAACAAAATATAAAAATCAACACCTTTACTGCCTTTAACTTCCTATCAGAATTAAGGTCTCAAAAACAGTATACTTCTGATTAAACCGCAACGGTTGGTCACCTTAAGGCTACTCCGGATTGTAATAAAAATTCTAACACTTACCTGTTTTAACGCAATCATCATAGGTTCCGCAACCTTTGACCCACTTCTTATTGCCATAGTATTCTAATATGACAAGTTTATCATCCATTTTTGCGGGTTAAATAACGTGGTGTAAACAAACAATACGAAACGTAACGTACACTTTCACCCCACTCACTCGAATGCGTGATTACGAAAGTATTGCAGACGACTGCGCATGCACTACTTTACACCGCCAGTTGAAAGTTTACACCGATGGTTGAAACTGGTAATGCTGATCAACTTTCTAGCAAGTTCTTTCAACCAGAAGCAACGTAAATGCCTGTAAACTTTGTTTTCACAATGGAGGTAGAAAACATTACGATTAATTTTGCTTTCAGAATGTAATTTACAACTGATGTAGCAAAATAATCTATACGATCATTTGCAACTTTAAAATAGTTCAACAATGTAATTTCTTAATAGGATTGTAGTAAAATAATTTTTACTTTCAATTACTTTTCAATTGTAGTAAACACATTTTTTAGTGTGTAGGTAGGTACTCCTATTTAGTAGGCAAGTAGGTAGGTAGGTACCTAGCTAATATTTAGACAGGTAAGTAGGTGCACCTCCCTACCTATTAACTCGTAATGGGATGTTTCGACGCCGCCGTTTCGACGCAGCCGTTTTGACGCCGCCGTTTCGACGCGAGGATATTTCGACGCCGAGACGTTTCGACGCCGAGATGTTTCGACGCAGAGACGTTTCGACGCCAGGACGTTTCGACGCCAAATACCAAAATGTCATAACAAAACACGTATATTTAAACAATAAGTATTCATGAATTCATGATCATAAATAGCTGCAGATTATCTACACATTTCAACTTTCCCACAACCATAAAAATTAATAAACTGTTTTATGAACCGTCCTGCAGCCCATTAAGTCATTGAATATATGTTCCTGCAGAATTCGCCTAAGTATAGAAAATACTGTCAATTACAATTTATTCCCCGCTATAACGCAGAATGATTGAAAACCAGGCTTGGATTAATCGTCGCGTAGGCATACATATAAATTACCAAGAAGTGCAAAATTTCGGAATGGTATACGTTCACACCAGCAAAATTTGGACAAGCCACGACAGCGACATAATGTAGTTTTTTGGTGTGTCGAATTTCACAGAGACCAATAATTGTATTTCGCTAATTATACATAATTTGATTCATAAATAAGAAAAAACTATCTACTGTAAAATATTTTCCAACTACTGAATTTTACCAAGAATTTAAAACGAGCCCAAACCAGGTACCTGGATTTCTCCGTAGGTTATTCAGGTACGGTCAACAATCCTAATTGCTTTTTAACGTTTAGAAATACATATCCATTATTTACAATTGCGATAGTCCTAGGTAATGACATCTGTGCATGGTTGCAAATTCTGAGTAAAGCTTACTAATTGGATCAGAAAAAATGGGCAGCTAAGGAAGCGGCTGGAACCTCCCCACTTGGTAGATGAATGCTACAACTTCTATAAAAGGTTCTAATCGAATTACTAACTACACGATAAAAGCTTGCCCAAGTTACAAAAGTTTGCCCAACACCAAAATCAACTTAGATCAGCTCTGCGGGTCAAAAACTAACCACTACCAAATTTCAGAAAATATGTATAGTAGTTTAGGTGGCATTTTGCAGACCATTTATAACTACACACATAACAACCATAACATTGCTAATAATATATTGTCGTCAATAGTAGGTACAGGTAGGTATAATACAAAAACCATTATCAATAATAACAATAACAATGTCACAAAATACCACAAACGTCACAAAAACAAAGCTATTTAATCGTTAATTGTTACAGCTTTAAAAATCGTATATAACAAAATGTCTTTAAAAATGGTATATAACAAAATTCATAAATGCTTCTGGTTTGTCCACTCTTCTTTCATTTCACCCATGTTCAGTATTTGTTCCTTTCATGACCCATTCATAATTAACCACTTCTCTCAGGAAAACAAGCAAAGCTATTATTGGTTTTCCCTCTGCTGTTTTTTGCTCTTCTGAGCTGCAGTATAACACCATAGGTAGGCATATATTGCGCATGTACTTACACTTATGCTAAAACTTTTAAGGAGATTGTTCAAGTAGGTAGGCACCTATTAGTAAAGTCCTTCAATCATAAAATAAAATCGCTGAGTATATCTGAAAGTTTAAAGAAAAATCATAAAAGACATAGCTATGCAATTGTTACTTCTAGAAGTCCAAAGATCCCACTGAAAATTTGACGAAAAATCATAGAAGACGTACTTAGTTATGTAATCATTACTTCAAGAAATCAAAAAATGTCACTAAAACGGGTATAACAGATTGAAATATAAATAAGGGTTGTCTTACCTGTGCTTGGTTACTCTTCTTTATATTACTCATACGTATTTAGGATTCATTCTCCTTGACCGTCTGAAAATTAGGCATCTGTCTTAGGAAAGATAAGGTGTAAAGAAACATATTTTATGTTCAAGCATTAAGAAGGCAAGTTGTCAATTTCTGAAATTTTAAATTTGCAAAAAATCATAAAATACTTAAAATGAATGGCTACTTAATCGATGTTGCAGTCTAGGTACTGCTTGTAACAGGTCAGCACGAGGGCATGCGGTCGTCCAAGAAAACCAAAAGTTTCATTGAAATGGGACATATTAAGTGTATCCGACTATAATGAAAACGCCTATTGTTAATATAGATTGTTATACATTGTTCAAGTAGGTACCTATTCACAGAATCCTTGAAGTATACAGGAGAATCGTTGAGAATATCTGAAGAGAATTTGAAGAAAAATCATAAAGACGTAGTTATCTAATCGTTACTTCAAAAAATCCAAAAATGTCACTAAAACAGATAACAGATAGAAATGTAAATAAGGGTTTTCTTGCCTGTGCTCCTACCTATACGTTTAGGATTCGTTCTCATTATCCATCTGTTAATTAGGTATTTTTCAAGAAGGTGTAAAGAAACAGATTTTATGCTCAAGCATTAACAAAGCAATTGAGAGTAGGTATACGACAACGGTTGCAAATTTCTGAAAATTTGCAAAAAATTATAAAATACTTAAAGTGGATGGTTACTTAATCGATGTTGCAGTCTAGGTACTGCTTGTAACACACGAGGGCATGCGATTGTCCAAGAAAACCAAAAGTTTCAATGAAATGGCACATCATATTATAACTGACTATAACGTAAATGCCTATTGTTAATAAAAAGAGATTGTTCGAGTAGGTACCCATTACAAAATCCTTGAAGCATGAAAGAAAATCGTTGAGGGGAAATTTGAAGGAAAATCATAAAAGACGTAGATAGTTATCTAATCGTTACTTCAAGAAATCCAAAAATGTCACTAAAACGGGTATAACAGATAGAAATGTAAATAAGGGCTTTCTTACCTATGCTTTGTTTATTCTTCTTTATATTGCTCCTACCTATACCTACGTTTAGGATTCGTTGTAATTGACCATCGGATAATTAGGCATTTCTCAAGAATGTGTAAAGAAACATATTTTAGACTGAAGCATTAACAGGGCAATCCTTGAACAATATACCACAACGGTCGTCAGTTTCTGAAAATTTGCAAAAAATCATAAAATACTTAAAATAGGTAGTTACTTAATCGTTGTTGCAGACTATTACTTGTTAGACAGGATAAGGTTAACAGGAGGGAGGGAGAGCATGAGGTCGCCCAAGAAAGCCAAAAGTTTCATTGAAATGGGACATATTATAACTGACGATAATGTAAATGCCTATTGTTAATAAAAATAGAATTTACATAACAGTCAGATATAACAGGAACCATTATATGAAAAATCTGAATTTTTGAACCCTGGGCTGTCGCTTAGAATGTGACCAGCCAAGGAGTTACTAAGAAATAAAAACAGCAAGCATACTGTCATTTATTAGCCTCTCCTGATGCAACTCTACATGAAACTTTTATGTATGTACTTACATCTCACTCATACTAGAGAAACTCCATTATCTTTTTTTTTCAAAATTAACATATAAACATCCTTCAAAGTGTTATCAAATGAATGAACTCTTTCTATTTGATGATCATTACACTTAAACCACAATCCATTACATTTAACTAAAGAAATGTAATGACCGCTGTTTATTGAATTACCTAAATGCACAATAGCAGCTACAGCTTCAAATTGCATATCTTCTATAATTAAATGTTCATTGTTGAAATTTGAAAATAATGTGTTTAGTTTAACTACGTCACCATTTTCGTCGATAGAGAACCTTTTGAAATTCAGTATTACGTATTTGTTGATGGAAACAACCTTTAATTGTTCCCTAACAGAGTTGTTTGTTTGGCAATGGTTGCATTGCCTTTCAGACAATTTAGGCTTAAAAACTGATGAGAAATCATTTTCATCAATGTTTTGCAAATCAAAACTAATTAACAAAAATCTGCTTTCCAAAAGATTATTGCCAGGAAATATCGCATTACAATTGTCGCAAAATGTTAAAGGATCATAAACATCACATTGCAGAAATCGAAGAAATTCTTCATCAAATAGGTTTAATAAATTTATCATAAATTCCTGGGCATCTTGCTGTTGCCTTTCACTAAAAATTCCTCCTATCAAATATCTCAAAGCAGATGCACTTTTTACCTTTTTGCTCAAAACGTCTCTAAAAAACTGTTTGACTCGAGAATGATTTTCGTTGTTGTTAATATAGTCTCGGAATTCAGAAATTGATAAAAGGCATTGTACACTTGCATTTGCATAGCAAGTAACTGAATCTAAATTTTGTAAACCACTAATTTTATAGAGACAGTCCCTGGGATAATTGCCAATAATTGGCGAGCTTTCGGGTGGTTGGTAGTAGCAAGTTTCACTTGCAACTTGATCATTAGTATCATTACTTTGAATTTTTTGAATTTTACACGGAGATGCAGCTCTATCTACGACAGCAGAAGTAGCTACATCAGGGTGTCCTCTTTTGATTAAATTCTGTCTAAGATCAGATTTTACAAGTTCACAAAAAACGGGTTTGTGATCGGAAAAGTACGTTTCGTAGGTACCTGCATGTAGTTCATCTATATTAGAAAAAACAACATCAATTTGTGTGTTGCCATCTGTCGTAAAAGTGGTATTGCTCAAACAACTCTTTAAATTATATTCTTTCAAAAAAGGAGTAAGTGAATTGTCAGCCAGTAAAACATTAAAGTTAAAATCTCCCATCACAACAATTCGTTCGCCATTACTACCATTATCCTCGACAATATCTTTAAATTGCTGTTTGAAAAGAGAGAGAAGCGTTTTTGGAGACTTATACCCGGTAACAATTCTTACATCGTCTACTTCAAATTTAATCAAGTGCACATGGAACGATGGGCCTTCTAGTTTCGTCACCACGACTTTCTTGACAATAAGGGGGTCTTTTGCGTAACCTAGTACACCTTTACAACTAAATCGTTTATCTAAATCTGTTCTAAAAACCTGTTGAAACCCTACTAATGTGATATCATCACTAAGTTGAGTATTCGTTTCAGCAAAAATTAATAAATCACATTTTTTGTACCAATTGTCTAATTCGACGTTTTTCTTATTTTTAATGAAAGACCTAATGTTTAAGTAACATATAACAAAGCCTTCCTTTTTTTCTAAATTATCATAAGAGCACACTAAATATTTGTCTTTTCTTAGTCTTTGAATTTCATTGTTGACAATGTCGCGTTTTAGAGAATTTGGCTTTCTAAATTGGCCAATAATATAAAGTCCATCAAAATCAGCTCTGGATAAAGCGACATACTTCAACATCCGATTCATATTTTTCGATTTAAAAAAATCGACGCAAACACTTTTATATGTTTGACCCTGAGCTTTATGAATTGTAATAGCTTCAGCTGGAACAAGAGGAAAATTTGTTCTTGTTAAACGGTGGGTCAAATTCTTATCTGTATTTAATTCAACTGCGACTTTATCAATGGGTACCAATTCGGCACACACAGGATTTACATTAATGTACGAAACATATTTCGACCTAGCTTTCTGACCAATTTTGTCAGATCCAAAATCCAGCCAAATAACCTTAGGAGTGTTAGTATTCTCAATAAAAGTAATGTGTTTTAAAACACCACATGCACCATTAACTAACCCATCTTGGATATCACAATTAAGCGTCAACATGTACTTAATTCCTAATTTGAAACGTATTAAATATGATACGCCACTTACTTCTGAAGCTTTTTTGTTTTTGAATTTTTCCAGTATTTCTGCTTTTTTTTCATCCGTCAGCTTTCCAACAATGTGATCGACTGCCTGAGCAGAATATTCGGTACCAAATTGTCTGTTGATCCTTTCATTGTTGTATTCATCCACGTGTTTGTTTTGGTAATACAACCTTATTGCTTCTTCGGGGACATCTTTGGAACTTGTAACGACTCTGGAATTAATTAATTTCACATCGTCGTCGCTCATCTGACCAACTGCCAAATTGTTCAAAGCAATCGCAAAATTCTTGTCTTTTTGTCTCATGATTTGTGTTATTTCGAAAAACTGAAACTCATTCCATAAGACATTTCCAAACACTTCTCCTAGTAATTGATCTGGAAGGGGTTCGAAAATGTATCTATCAAATACAGGACTTAACTGAAACAGATCACCCACAAGAATAACAGTGATTCCACCAAAGCTTTCCATTGGACGACCAAAGATTTGTCTCAACCTGCGATCTATATACTGAAACGTTTTAACACCTACCATACTAATCTCGTCCACAATCAGGAGCTTCACGTGAATTAAGTTTTTTCTAAGCTTGGCTGCAACATCTGCGGAAAGTTCTGCAAAACTACCGCCGTACTGATTAACAGGTAAGGCGAAAGCTGTGTGCAGGGTGACACCGCCTATCAAAAAAGCAGCTTTGCCACAATATGCTGTAAGAAGTACTCTGATGCAGTCATTTTGGGCTCCCGGTTGACGATCAAAATAATTTGTAATCAGCTGATAAATGGCACTGATACATAAACTTTTTCCAGTTCCTGCTGCACCTAAAATCAGAATTTTTTCTGAATTCCTACCAGTCTTGAAGCAATGCAATATATGCATCGCTATTTCTCGTTGTTTGTCATTGAGCTTTTGCATTAAAAGTTCGAGGTCGGGGTCATTAACTCTTGGTGGACCAGAAATACAAAATCTTGATTTATCTTCAGTTTTGTCCGCTTTTCTGCTGATTTTTTTGGATATATCTCCAGGAAGTTCCACCTCGACTTCTTGGTCGCTTTCCACAATACCATTATTTTCCACTTCTTGTTGTTGGTCTGCCAGTTCTTCAGCTGCCCTTTCCATGTATCTTTCAAGAGTTTCATCTGAAATTAAAGAATATTTATCGGCATTTTGTTTGATGACATGTAAGTTTTGTAAGAAAACTTCCTGACAATTAACTTTTTCAACCTCATTCTCCTCATTTCTCCAGGGTAGAAATAACACCAACTTTTCTCTATAAAAATTTACAGGATCTACATCAACATTATACCTCCTGTAGCGTATAACTTTGGGTTTTTGTCGTGCTACCAAAGAAACAGTTGTGCCATCACCCGCATCGTCATCCAAATTTTCTAACCTTTCCTTTTTTTGGTTGAACCCTGCAACAAAATCGGCCAAGCAGAGATTTTCATGTTCTGCGGGCCGTTTCGCATATTTGTTCATTAAGCCCTCTGCAATAATATTTGTTGAATCCGTTTGCAATTGTCGAAGTTCATCCTTTCTCTTTAGAATTTTTACCCTGTCCGCTATGGGCCAAGTTGGAATGTTGACAACTGTTCGAGATTTTTCAGACAGAGGAAGACTCAAACAATGATAAACGGCTTCTTGACTTCCCATTACTGATGCATTTAGAAACTTGGAAGCTATTTTCTTAAGTCTGTCTTTCACCTTTAAGCCCTCAAACGCGTGGTCTTTTCTGGCATCTTCTAAAATGCGAACCATCCCGACCTCGTCCTTTAATACATAATCGCACATGTATGTGACGGCTGCATACTCATCTACAACAAACTGCAGGTCAGTGTTAGCTTCCCATACCATAAAGTCTTTGTTGTAGGAATTAATTTTGACTTCTTTGCTGTTGCGACGCAAAAATATTTTTGGTTGTTTAAGTGAACTCCTGATTGCCCTTACATATTCTTCGTGAGTTATTTTTAATTTCTCTAAAATCGTCTGGTAACTCTCTTCAACTGAATCCAGTGACCTGAAATAACTTTCCATCAATGATTTTATTTTACCTAAATTTTCCTTGTCTTTAGCCGTGATTTGATCAGACGGCAGCGGTGTTAATATTTCCGTATTTTCCATTACGAACTGAGGAAAATTAAAACGGCAAATTTTCTCGGAACTTCGACATCGCTTATAGCAGGTGTGGGTGTGCCTGTGTACATGAGCTGCCATAAAAGGATTATTATCTTCATAGTGACAAGTGATAAATCTATCTATGAAATCGAGAAGATTTTGTCCATATTGGCCCTCCGTAAATTGTGGAGCATCGTGTAACCATAAAAACCCATGTACGTGGGGTGATCCTCTCATCTGAAACTCCCAGCGTAAGAAAAAATCCCCCACCGTATGTTCTCGAAACGGACCACCAGGACTCTGTAAATATTGCATAAATTCAGACACTTTATTATTGAAATATCGCACGCAGGTAACTGGATCATTGCGAACAAGTTCAGATTTGTCGAATTCACTTAATTCGAGAGCTTCTTTGATCGACAAGGTCTCATTTTTTTGCAACCTATGTAAACATATTAGCAGTTCAGGCCAACAGTACTCACCAGGGGTTAATGTGAAAAAAAATGTCGGTTTACCTAACTGCCTCATCATAGCCAACAGTTCACTCTTTTTTTGTTTCCAATAAGCAGGAGAACATCTAATATGATTTAAAAACTGATATCCCGCATCAGACTGAAAAACAGAATTACTCATAAAATTAGAATCCAGTGCCTGTGCAGCTGTAAGATTATCCGTTTTTTGCACTTTCCTTAAAGCTGTTTGGATTGAACTGACAACATCTCGATACAACTTCTGCAAAGCCTTAAAAAGAATTACCCTAGGTTTCTTGCAGCATCTTCTATCATATCTTCTGAGTTCGGATTTTATACGCTTAGTGTACGTCACTCCGGGGCTCAATGGTAACTTTTTACCTCCATAAATTGTGGGGAAGAGAAGCTCATCGATGTTGGAAACTTCAAAAAAGGAAATGGGCTTTTTCCCCTGACCTGGAGCAATAATTTTGATATTGTTAACATTTTCGTTATTAATAGCTCTATTAAACAAAGCTACTTCTTGGCTAAATTCTCCTGTAAAAACTCCATCTGTTTCAGTGCTTTCGTCGATGACAAAATTTCCAGTTTCGACCCCTTTATTAGCAATCTGAAAATTTATTGGTGCATTATCTCTAGGACGATCTTCAGCATCTACTATGAAGTCTACAACCCCGTCATTATTGTCGCTCTGAAAATTGGACAAAGTTTGTGCATTAGAAATAATAATATTGTTTTGAACATATAATTCCTGATCAACCAAATATTTCAAAGCTTGCATAACTGCAGCAGGTCTAATAGTTTCATACATGTAATTAGATTTATGTTCCAAATGCCTTTTGAGTTTGACTTGAATCGTGCTTAGATTGTCAAACTGCCGAGGTAATATATTAACCATGTTTTCAATTTCCACGGGAACATTAACGACACTACCTTTAACTCCCAGTTGTGGATTTAAAGAATGAGGCTTTAAATCCCTAATCTGCAAAAAATATAAATATGGAGACACCATCCTTTCTTCTAGATCGGATAAATCAGCTACAAAATCTGGAACATCTGAAAATTTTAATCCATTACTAATGGCTATCACTGGTATTCTACCGATACCAATTGAATGCTTACAAGTCGTGCATATATAATCAGAAGAAAGACTCACTATTACCTCTTTAAATTCTGGTAAACTGTAAGGATTACCTTTTTGTTTTTTATTAAATGTCTCGAAATTTCGATCCACATCAAATTCCTTTACAGACCTTTTAAAGAACAACCCCTCACAGCAGCAACAAACATATTCGGGCACTTCTTTGCTAGCCTTAATGAACTTTTTCTTTGCCTTGGACACGTCATCTTCGGTGTTGCTTAAGCGTTGCATAACTTGATTTCGAAATCGGCAAATATTATTTGATCTTTCCAACTGTCTCCGCTTCTTTTCCACATCCCTCTCTTTTTGTCTTTCTGTGTCAGATTTTCTTTTCGTGCTCATTCGAGTCTTGTTCTTGACCGATTCCTTTTCTCGAAAAACTCGTTCTTTGCGTGCCTCTTGCAGTCGCTGCAAATTCTGATTTCTTTCATTTTGAAGATATTCTGGGTTTTTCCTTATTTTGCGTACACGTTCCAAAGTTACGGCAGCTTCCTTCTCCTGGTATTCAGGATCCCTTCTTAAACGTTGCACACGTTCCAAAGTGAGGACAGCTTCCTTCTCCTGGTAATCAGGATCGCTTCTTAAACGTTGCACACGTTCCAAATTTACGGCAGCTTCCTTCTCCTGGTATTCAGGATCCCTTCTTAAAAGTTGCACACGTTCCAAAGTTATGGCACCTTCCTTCTCCTGGTATTCAGGATCGCTTCTTAAACGTTGCACACGTTCCAAAGTTATGACAGCTTCCTTCTCCTGGTATTCAGGATCGCTTCTTAAACGTTGCACACGTTCCAAAGTTATGGCAGCTTCCTTCTCCTGGTATTCAGGATCGCTTCTTAAACGTTGCACACGTTCCAAATTTACGGCAGCTTCCTTCTCCTGGTATTCAGGATCCCTTCTTAAAAGTTGCACACGTTTCAAAGTTATGGCACCTTCCTTCTCCTGGTATTCAGGATCGCTTCTTAAACGTTGCACACGTTCCAAAGTTATGACAGCTTCCTTCTCCTGGTATTCAGGATCGCTTCTTAAACGTTGCACACGTTCCAAATTTACGGCAGCTTCCTTCTCCTGGTATTCAGGATCCCTTCTTAAACGTCGCACACGTTCCAAAGTTATGGCACCTTCCTTCTCCAGGTATTCAGGATCGCTTCTTAAACGTTGCACACGCTTCAAAGTTTGGACGGTTTCCTTTTCATTAAATCTAGAATCAAATCTTAGTTTCCTAATACGTACTATATTTTGGCTTAGTTCCTTCTGAGAATATTCTTGGTTAGTGCGCAATTTCTTCATAGAATTTTTGTTGGCAACTTTTCGATTTTTATAAGATTGACCTTTACGTTTCATTGTGCCTTAATTAATATAAACGTAACCTCTGAAATATTCTAAAAAACAAACCTTAAATGGTTCTCTAAAAAAATATGTATTAGTATTTATAAAAATAAATAATGAAGCAATTAAATGGAAGATTTCCTTCACAATAAACACCGTCAATGCTCACAAATCACAGCAATATTCGCACTGTTCACTGTTCACTAACGCAATGTTAAAACCTCAAACGAAATTAAAACTCTTATCGCCCTCAAGCAAAAAACACTTTGTAAACAGCGCGTCGCTGCTCGGCGATCGGCTCTGCAACACTTTTGCCCGTTAATTCATCATAATAAGAAATCAAATGAGCCCTCATTGCATTATTTGCAAAAGTGCACGGAAAACCTATAAACACACCCCCGCTATGTTGATATAATAAAAATTCTTCGTGAAAATCCCGAGCACGCATAATCTTTCTTCTCAAAAACGCCTATTTAATAATATTTCAAGCGTTTTATAATAAATTGATTTTCTCGATATTGTGCCAACAAACCACAAAATGTAAATTATAAATAGGTACATTATTAGAAACATAACTTGAACACCTTTCTTGTATTGATAAACAAACAAATGGAGATTTTATACACAGGGTGGTGGTCAAAGTATGGGATATTCCCAATAACTCTGCAGTTTGCAACCAGTATTTCTAGAAAAAATCTGTAGGACAGGTCAAATTGATTTAAATTCTTGCGGAACTTTTAAGTCTCTGATGACGTTACTCATATCAAACATATTACGTCATCGGTGTTTTCTTTTTTAAATAAACGTCAATACTTTCTTCGACTGATTTTTCAGCCATATAAAAAATTTACCAAAATCATAACGTAAAACAGAACTTAAAAAAAGGAATGAGTATTCGCAATAACTTTGCAACAAGCAATTTTTGAGAAAATCTGTTTAACAGGTCAAACTATTTTACATTTCTGCGGAGCCTTTGACGTTATTTTTAAGTCTCTGACGTCACCCATTTCAAACATATTACGTCATCGGTTTTTTTACATTTAGGTTAATAATTTGTACCTAATTTTTATATGGCCGAAAAGAGAATTCATCCATGTAACAAAATCAGTGGAGAAAAGTATAGACTCTCATTTAAGAATTTGGTATCCCAAGTACTTTTTATAAATTTTTCTCCATCAGGCCTGCTTCAAAAAAAAAAACAGTTTTTTCAAAATTTTACGGTGTTTTGCCAAAAAGGCACTAAGTTTGAATACATTTTTGGAAACACAACTTAAAGATTTTGCATGTGCTGATAAAGAAAACGGGAGTTTGTTATTCAAATATCAAAGTTGATATGCCAAAAAGGCACTTTCCATTCGCCGATTGCCACCAAAATCAAGTCAGCTTTTTGAAGGGTTATGGAATCTACACCTACCAAATTTCAGCCAAATCGGCCCAGTAGTTTGGGTTGTAGCGCGTTAATTAATGTTCCTTCTAAATTTCGAATTTTTGGATCTTGTGTCAAAAGGGCATTAAGTATGAATACATTTTTGGAAACAGAGTTCGATAACATTTTATGTGCTGGTAAGAAAAATCGATGTTCATCAGTCAAATTTCATAATTGATGTGCCAAAAAGGCTCTTGGTGTTTGCGGATTGGCAACAAAATTAACTGGGCTCACCAGAAGGCCAACACTAATCTCCATACCAAATTTCATGAAAATCTGATAGGTAGTTTTCGAGGAATCTTGCTCACATACGTACGTACATACACACAGACATTTTTTAAAAACCACTTTTTTGTGATCTTGGGACCTTGAAACGTAAAGATCCAGTGTTATCTCAATTTCGAATTTTGGAGTGATTGCAGTAACCTCCCATTTTTATATGGTTGTGGGGAGGTTAAAATTACGTCCTGAAAGATAATGCTATAGCAATTCACGTATCCGTTGTTTGATCTCAAATTCAGGATTTTTGTATCTAAAAAAATTGGCAGCAGAGAAGCGGCTGGAACCTCCCCATCGCGTGGATTTTTGATTTCTATGTAGGTAGATAGTGAATTTAAAGAATTTTAGATTTTTTCGTCAAAAGGGCGCTAAGAATGAATACTGTGGACAGATTGCTTCCAAACATTTTTCGGCTCTTCTACGGGTAAAACAATATTCAAGTACCAAATTTCAGCAAATCGGTGAAGGGGTTTGTTCTGTTGAAAAATGCAATTTTGGTGGCAAAATGGCCCTCTTTTGAATTTTTCTTAATAAAAAGCATTTTCTTACTATTGGATTCGATACCTGTAGCATTAGCGGACCAAAAACCTTAGTGACATTTTTTCGAAAATTGACATTAAAAGGGCCAAAGTTCCTGTTTTGAATTTTTCTTAGCAAAAGGGCATATTATTATTATCGAATTCGATAGCTTTTGCATTGCCGGATCGAAAACCTAAGTATTATTTTTTCGAAAAAATGTTATTTTAGAGGTGAAAAACATTTTTAACTCTTTGTGTTATTGTTTTGTATTTTTTAAATTGCTACCATTCACTTAACAGCAATATTTACAAATTCTGTGAGAAAGCAGAAGTTTCTACCGTCTCCGAGACTGCCAATTTTTTAAATTGTGATGGGGTTGGGGAGGTTAAAATCGCCATTTCCCCCCACCAATAGTTTTATTGTTTCCGTTGGACTAGTTGGCTTGTGTGTAAAAATAAATTTCCCAAGTCTTTCTCTGTGTTTTTTTTAAATACATATCAGAATAAAGTAGGTGCAAAGAACCACATCGAAAAATGAGATGGTACCTATACCTACTTATTTTGGTTCACGGACAAGTCGTCCCTCACCTCTCGTCGTTTCGCTCGGGTTGTAAACAATCAAGTGAATAATGGCCCATCTGTGCGAGTTAAATATTCTTCAAAAATTTTTAGACTGCGTAATTTTGTACATAGAATTAAAATCAGGTTTTTTAATACATATCAGAATAAAGTAGGTGCAAAGTACCACCGACAAGGGGGACGGTCATATTAAGTGGATACATATTTTGTTTTGACATTTTGGTTTTTGGCGTCGAAACGTCCCGGCGTCGAAAAGTCTGGGCGTCGAAAGGTCTCGGCGTCGAAACGTCTCGGCGTCATAACGTCCTCGCGTCGAAACGGCGGCGTCAAAACGGCGGCGTCGAAACGGCGGCGTCGAAACGTCCTAGACCGAATTTGTGAACTAAGTCGAGTTAACAACGAGCCAATGGTACTGTAATTTAATTCGACTGACAAAATTGCAAATGATGCGACGAAAATGTAATGATTTGAGCAATCAAATGTGGGATGCTAATGTTTATGGTTCAAAAGTCAAAGTCAACTAAGTATCCAACTAGGTGAGGTTGGCAAGCACTAGTAATGGCGACCAACAACGAGTGAATTGGCATCAAAAAACAACAAGTATAAACACTAGGGTAACACAGGGTAACAAAACCACATTCGCAAACGAAATGGCAACCTTCGAAAATTATTCTAATCTCAAAAAAAATATAGCAACAAATTTATCGTCAATGGTGCAAAATTTTAATCCAGCATGCATCAGCGCAGTAAGCAAGTAGGGTTTTAAACAATTCAAAGCAAACTCAATCTTAAAGCACGACCAAACCCGTCTCGAAGCGACGTCACTGTGCGCGTGTCAAATAAAGCAGCGAGATTTTGCGAGAACAAACTAATTCAAGACCAATAATTGCAAAACACCGATTTATGGAATTCAAATTCACTCTCCAAGATCCTGTTCGCAGCGCCAAATGATGCGTTGTTAATTTATCAGCGATAATTAACTTAGTAGCCGACACTCAACGGCCTTGTGACAAATAAAGAAGCACGTGTCTTGGAGGGTGAATTAAAACAACTGCGTTTTCCAATAACTGGTCTTTAATAAAATAATTATAAAATCAAAATATCTTATGGCAATGCCAGGTGAACTCGAACGACTGTTGGCGGTAATTGAGCTGTTTTCAATGAAAACAAAAGAAACGTTAGGACGTAAGAAAATGATTCAAAAGTTACCTGAGGAATGTACGGAATGATAGTGTCAATGGCTTTAGCGAAGTGGTACGGCGTCAAGGGGCCCCTGTGAGTCGATGAAATGCAGTAAATGTTGAGGATTTATCAGTTGGTCGATGTAAGTTTTATCAGCGATCGATGTGTTAAGCTTGACGATCTACCCTCGACTCCCGCTTCGTTGGCGCGCCCAACGTGTTCAGTCGTTCCGACCAGTCCATTTTGCGTGGAGAGGGAAGGAAGGAAGGAAGGGCGAAATTTAAAAATGTAACAACCGAACAGTAATTCATCTGAAATTCTTGTAGCACTACCACCACGAACATACGCAAACTCTGCTGCTTGCTCCCATTTTCTCTTGAAATTGCAAATACAAGTTTTGCTTATTTTGAATTCCTGCGCTACTCTTCCCAATGACCAACCGGCGGTTTCTAATAAAGTTAGAGCACGGATTTTCTGTGGGTCGGTTAGCCGACGCCATACGGATGTTTTCTTTAGCTGCTGTTCCAGCTTGTTCCTCTTTGCAACATTGTTAAGGGAATTTTTACTGGCTTGGCATAATCGTCTTTTAAAAATTTTAAAAATTAGTTCACTGAACCGAGAAATGTTCTTACTGTTGCTTCGAACTCCCCAATTGCGCTTAGTGTAAGTGCGACTTATTTTGTCAAGCAACATCTTTAAACATTTTGCTACATTATTTCAAATATTTTAACTAGCTCAACCCCAACCAAACTATTAGGAATGACTGATTTGATTTTATAATATTTCTCAAAAAGTCCTCGTGCAATATCATTCTGTATACAGGGTGGTCGTTTTATCTTGAGACTGGCAAATATCTCGGGAAGGAAGCGTTTTAGAAAAAAATGTTTCGTACAAAAGTTTTATGAGTTCGTGGGGGAAAATAGATGGCATCGACGCCATTTTGATTCAAGGTCAAATGAAGGTCAACTTATTTTTTTTAAACGGAAACTTACATTTTTTATTACAGATTCTTATTCCCCGTAAAAGAACAGACAACTCTCATCTAAACTATTTTTGGATCCCATGGATAGTTTGCCAGATATTTAAATAAAAATTTTAATCTTCTTCGAAATCCATTGCATTCCCTAGCAACAGCGGCATGGCAAAAACAAAATCTACAACAATTTTTGTGGTTTATTTATCTAGAATTCATCGTTGCTAAGTTACAACGGCTGTTCATTTGTTTTGTCTTGCCGCTGTTACTAGGGAATGTCTAGGGATTTCGAAAAAGGTTAAAATTTACATCCATCGGATCCAAAAATAGTTTAGATGAGAGTTATTTGTTCTTTTGTGGGGAATAAGAATCTGTAATAAAAAATATAGGTTTCCATTTAAAAAAATCAAGTTGACCTTCATTTGACCTTGAAAATGGCGATGATGCCATCTATTTTCCCCCTCGAAGTCATACAACTTTTATATAAAACATTTTTTTCTAAAATGCTTCCTTTTCGAGATATTTGCCAGTCTCAAGATAAAACGACCACCCTGTATATTGAGTTCTTTCTACGTTGACGTAATTTCTCAGACTTGTTTTATTCTCCCACCGAGAAGAGAGATCTGCGAGGTATCGGAATTATAAGTTTTTTTTTGTTTATTCTGCACAATGAAATGGTGAGGTTGCTGGCCCTTCCTAAGGGCCGGATGTACACTCTTAAGCATCTTATTCCAACATCACACTTCGTTTGCGTGACCAGATCTTATTATCACTTTGAAATGAAGTTTAAATTAAAATCAACAATGAGAAATTCTGAAAATTAAGAATTATTTCAAATAAGGCTATTGCTCTCTCTCTGGAGGTCACCCAAAACCCATGTGTCCTCCCGTTAATTGTCTTCTATTGTTATGTACACGTGAACCCGGGGTGCAGAACTTGGTTTCTAAGGCGTGAAAATCACGACAGAAATAACAAATAACTCCATAGATGCATAATATTTGAAAATGTCTATTTTCATTAATTATGAGTGACATTTGACGTATTTGGTGACGGTGCCACTAAGGTCACTAAATACGCACCGCTTCGCTTCTAAGGTAGCGCCATCCCATTCCGAAAAATTTTGCATCAGAATTGTAAGAGAGTGTGACGCGCTTCGCTGGTGTCGACGGTTGCTCGGGCGCCAGATTTTTAGGCTGGCTTACTCCAGTTGCTCACGGGCGGCTTTTAGACAGTCGAGAAATAAGCCAAGTCGGACGGTACAGACGGAGACACTAGTAGTGACGATAGCTTGGACGGTACAGAAACGGCACACGATAACGGCACTAGTCGACGGTTCGGTGAACTCGCTCCCTCTCACTTGGACGACTTAAACTGACAGAAAAACGGCGGGACGACTCTCGTACCGGCCTGCTCGGAAGCTGAGAGGTTACCCCTCGCGCTCACGGACAAGATGGCAGACAGCGGGACTGTCGGTTCCGGTTTTTGTTCGCCTATCGAGGGAATCCACTTCTCACGTTCGAACAAAACGCCGGCCCACGAGTTATCGGAGGGAAATCCCCTTCTCGATAACGGAAGCGGACAGCAAACCTTTCCTCCCGATTTTATGCGATTGTCGAGGGGGCACCCCTTCTCACGCGCGGATAAAATCGGTAGAAAATCCCAACTATTACAAAGTGTACAAATAAGTACAAATAATATCTGAGCGAGAACTCAAGCTACTACTACCCTAACTCTAACTCAAGGGCTTAGCTGAGCGAGAACTCAAGCCAAACTGAATATAAACAATGCGGTACTCGCTTATATAAACATCCCACTCCTGGCGGCTACGTGGTGGCGCAACGTCCAGTGGACATGGTACCGCGGAGAGGGAATTCGGAACTGCTCTTCAGTGCTGAAATCTGAAGTATGCCTGAAATATCGAATTTATATTAAAGGTTCTTGAAGTCCAGAGATGGCGAAAGGAAATCCTGCGGTGTTGAAGTAATTCTTTCCTTCCGGGCAACAAAACCATCACACGGCGATCGAAGCTAGTCGGCAGCATTGATAACGCGGTGTTTATCAACAACTCGGCGCGTCGAATTAATAAATGCGGGGGCGGATTACCGAAATTGGTAACGGAGAAAATCACTTCGTTACAAGAGGTCTAGACAAAGACCACGAATCTGGGGATTTCTATGGCTTATGGGTGCCGGTGTGTGTCAACTTGACACTGTCGCGATCACACGACGCTGCTCGATTTTTTATTTAGTTTATTTAGGGTGGGATTTCAAAAGATTTTATCTTTAATACTGGCATAACTTAGTTACCATTAATCCCTAATGGTGGCGCTACCAAACTGAGGGTACCAACCTCACAACTACAGCGAAATAATTCAGCTGTCGTCTGTCAAACTGTCAATCAGCTGTAATTCTCGTTTCAATTTAACATCACAGTTTAATATGGTCTTTCGTTGTCTGCAAAGTATTTGTGAAATCATCTTTCATTTTTGTGCTGTACAAGTGAATTTCAACAACGCGACGCGAGTGTCGCAGCATTCCAATTTGGTTTGTGAAAGAGACCGCATTTGACGCGGAATCCTTATACTGGAAAAGGGCGGTATATGCGTTTAACACCTACGCACAAGCTATACCTGGTTCTTCAGTTTTATGCGAGTGGTGGTTTTCAGTGATTGGTTGGTTCCAGCGCGCCAGAAGTTCGCAGTCCGCTGCCAGTCTTGCGATTCATGAACTAAGTAAAGCCCTTGTAGAACTTTCTCCACAATTCATTCAGTTTCCTACTGGGGAAGAGTACCCTCAAGTCAAGGAGGCATTTCACGCACTGGGGAGAGCCATGCATGGGACTGGATTGTCAAATCACGGATTAATGTGTCCCCCTCGAAATGTGATAAAACCGGCCTGTTTCGTTTGACCACCCTGAATATAAGTACTTTAGCAATGTCCCGCAGTGTACTGTGTTTCACTCTCTCGTACTCAAACTGATGAAAATAAATATGTGTGTACCTACCTACATAAAGCACTCGTTTTTTTAATCAACTTCACTACCTTATTTGGAATTTAAAAAAATGGTCAACTTTTTTAAAATATTTTATGGGCAATAAGGTAATTACAAAAAATTATTGTCTCAAAATCTCTTTTACTTGATTCGAAGCTGTTGAGTCCAATTCGATAAACAAACGATAACTATTTCAGTGCACGGGGAGGCTTTAAGTTTTCTGCAAATGCAATTGAGGGGATTGTTTAAAGGCATCTCATTTAGCTTCCATTCCCCTCTGGTAGGTACATTTCCAAACATGGGATTGGAGGTGCTTCATTTAGTTAATCAGGCACTGAAAAATTTGAGGATTAGTCCAACTTCCAACACATGAACTAACCTACCTAACACAAGATGTAAACAGTCCAATGAGAGCTGCATCACAGGTGCATTGTACCTCCAGATATAGTATGGGCAATCTTCTTCAAAACCAGATCAAAATTTGCCCAATCTTGTGTCTGCAAAGGCGATCAGCCGATGAGAAAACGTGGTTGCTTCCTTGATTTCTTCGTATCATTCACGCACTGCACGTTGTCGAAAAATCATGCATGATGCCTCAAATGCATGCTAAAAGCGGTTGCACTGCGCTACAAGGGCAAAATTCGATGCATCCTCTAATTTTCGCAAATAACACAATGACAGATCACTGACAGCTGATCTCGTCAATCGTCATTTTGCTTGATTTTGCTATGGTTGGTACCATCGGTTTGGTAGCGCCACCACAAGGGACTAATGATAACTAAGTTATCATGATTGTAAGTTACAACCTTTTTAAAATCTACCCCTTAGTAGAGACATAAATAACTCTGAAATTTTGTGGCGGTGCCCCTTTCTTGTGTTGTGGTCATTGGTCACGTAAGTCAGCCTACACCCTCCAAGGCAAATCGGTTGCCCCGATTGATGTCCAGGTGAGATTTTCCCACCATCTTTATTTCCTCAAATAATAAGAACTTATATGTTGTGCTCCAGTTTATTATAGGGACGCACCGACCGTCTGTCCGCTTCTTAACATTGGCACGAGAGTTAATTAAATTCTCTTGCCGACTCCTGCTAATGTAAGTTCGCACCCGGAGACCCATGAAGCTATGGTTGTGAAAAATATAAGACAGTGACTAACCCCTGGAAGTGAGAATATGGGATAAACTATTGAATCGTAACTTATCAAGTAAAGACAAATATAAATATTTATTTGCTTATGTTTCATACATTAAATACCGTATTTTAAGCCTATTTTCCACAAAACATTCATAATTCTCTCCATATATCTGGAGGTGTGGTGTTGCCGACACTTGCAGGTGCAGATCCTTCTTGAGGCTGTGTTTGTAACCAACAAAGAAGTCACCCTGGCAAAAATGCAGCTACAAAGAAGATATTTAAGTGACATGAACACAATCTCATTTTAACATTGTTTACATCGCATAAATAAATTCTTCTTTGATCACCCTCAGGTAATTTCAGAATTTTATTCCTCCGCTCCCGCTTGTTATTGCTGGAAATTCCTAAAACAGGATACATTTGAGCCATATAAAAAGTACCTTAGCCTAGGGCGCTTTGAAAAAATTTAGCCCTCTTTTTCTGGCCCTTGCGACATTGCGACGGTTTTTGCAAGATTTTACAGCACATGCGAGACTCATTGTGAAAGAAAATGGCACCAAACATATTACAATGAAACAATTATATTAATGATTACACCTTGTGTAATCAAACATCAGTTCCTCTTTGAAAAATGGACCAAGCTTTCAAGCAATTATATTAATCAATTGTAGGTTAAACCAAACAATTAACTGCTTGATACTTGATAGACAAAAGCGACAACTGTAAATAAATTACTATCCCAGAGGCTCTTTCCGTCACGTCAAGCACTATTTATCTCTTTAATCCCATATGTCCATCGCTTACAATTCTGTTGGATGGCGCTACCTTAGAAGCGAATCGGTGCGTTTCTAGTGACCTTAGGTGCCACCCAAATACGTCCTTGACTTAGGGACTTTCTTGAAACTAAGGCAGGGCCGACGCTGATAAAGCGACGTGACACAACATGGCTGATAAAGACATTTAAATGCTTAACACTGATGCTTAACACTAATGGACAATGGCCGAAAGTAATTATTGATCTATTACGATCATATTATTAATCATTTCCTCTTATTGCCCTCCGCAATTTTTTTAAGATGGCGATGCGTTTGTCGAACGAAGAATATGCAGACATACATTTCATTTACGGAGAATGTCGAGGAAATGCCTTGCAAGCGCGAAGAGTTTATAAAAATTGAATTAAAAAAACGGCTGATAACTGTCAACAAACCTGACATTTTGTTCACGGCTACCTAATGCTGTTTCAAGAAACCATCGACACCATGCACAGTAATTTATTAATTTTTTTTTACTGCAAAACGGTGCCTCTGACGAAAAAGTAACAAGAGATAAAGAAGTTCCCAAATTGATCGACTTTTATGAATCTCATTCTTATTTGATGAAATCCGTAATAGTACGGATGCCCTTGGGAGTTTGATAGGGTTACCCTTCACTTTGTGATTAAGAAATGGTACTTTGCACACTTCTCACCAAGATGCCGAAGATCACTTTTTGAGGTGTTGCCAAGTTTGAAGTCTATGCGGCCACTTGCTTTGGCGGGTTGCCTATCTCTAGGGCATACTTCCCGAAATCGCCTATTTAGCCAGCTTTTTTCACTATCAAGGCTCTTCAACGGGGCACCCAATCTCCATGTACCAAATTTCAATCAAATCGATTCAGTAGTTTGGGCTATAATGAATTTTTAATGTTGTTACCAAATTTCAATTTTTTTATCCAAAGGGCACTAAATGCAAATGAATTTTGCATTATTCAAAACCAGAATTTGAAGACCTTTCTGATGGTGACAATAAAATTTTCAAAAACTTGTTAAGATGGCAAAATGAGAGTATGTTTAAATTTGAAAATTGATGTGCCAAAACGGCACTTTGCGTGTGTCGATTGCCTACAAAAAAATTTCAGCTGTAATACGGGTGTAATACAATCTCCATATGCAAAGTTTCAGCTAAATCGGTCCTGAGGTTTCGGCTGTATCACCTTTTTAAAATACGTTAAAAAATCTCGAATATTTTAATTTTTGTCAAAAAGGCACTAAAAAGGGAATAGATCTTTAGAAGCAAAATTTGAAGGCGTTTCTTATGGTGACGTGAAAAATGGGGGTTTGCATTTTAAATTAAAATTCCAGCAAGTGGCCGCATAGGCTTCAAACTTGGCAACACCTCAAAAAGTGATCTTTGGCATCTTGGTAAGAAGTGTGCAAAGTACCAGCCCTTAATCATAAAGTGCAGGGTACAGCCCAAGAGCGTCCCTACTATAACGGTTAGAAAGTTTTTTTTTTAAATGTAAAGGGGGTTGTTAATTTCCACCCTTTCTGGGAATAGCGAATGGCCCAAAAAATACTCCTAATAAGCACTTTTATGAGTCGAAAACGCACACCAAATTTCACACTCATATTCCTTGCAATAGAACGGAATGGAATTTTTTCCTATTGTAATAGGAATTGGGGTAGTCTTTTGGAGGTAGAGGTAGTACTGCCATCGATGCAACCTACAACTCCTTAACACAATGTTAAATTGGTAGTGAATCATAACTCTACTTTTACCTGGAAATCCATTTATTTTTTCAAAGCTGGGCATGATATTATTGGCTCTCCTTTCTGATGGCCAATCAATAATTTTATATATTTGATTGATATTTGATTGACTGTTAAGACACTTCGAGATGATCTGAACAGCACCAACCAACATGCTAACTTACTAATGCCAAATCTACTTGCTACTGAGCTGCAATTTATGTATGTAGGTACTTAAATACAGAAATATTTTGTCCCACTGAAAACTCTCAATGTTAGCCAAGCACCAAGTCGTTATCATTAATTGTTTCTTCACGGAAAGTTGCGGTTGTCCTGCATGTTGTTGACCTACTGCATCTCTATTCACAGAATGCAAGTACCAGCAGCAGAAAGCAGAATGCAGTAAATTCTCAAAAGTTTGCAGATTCAATCTGAAGTGTTGCTTAAATTGTTTTGAGGGGATATTGGGGACAATTTCTTCCGCAAAAGTTTCCAACTTGACGGCTACATTGATCTCATCTTCTTCATCCTCATGTTCGTTAAACATTAAATGACCTTTGAATAACAACAGCACAAGCTTTTATAAATATTAGTTGTTCCATGCTTCTTCTTGGTTAAATAATAATAATAATAATAATAATAAATTGTCTTTATTTATTTTATGGTCCCGGCGGAGTTCAGACAGGCTGCTCTTCCACTCAACCGGGACTTTATAAAATGTCTTAAATTTCCCTCTATCTTCTCGTCTTGACAAATTAGCCTATTGATGCCTTGCCTCCAACCAACCAACACAACAACACTGATTGATCTGTCAACAGTGTCAACGCTTCGTTTGGCGTGCGGTTATTACTCGAAGCTCGCTTTGGTCTTGCAACACGTGACCAGGATATCTGCTCTGCTCGCTCTCATCTCAGATGTAATATTCGAACACAGCTATTGCAATGCGAGAAGAGGAACGGATATTTTCATCAAGATTCGGGTGACTCAGGGTTTCAGTATTTAATAACTGGTGTCTCTTTATAGGTACAAAGGGTCTTCGTACGAACAAAAAAGAGGCATTAGACGGGCACTTCACATCTGACTGAATATGGCAACTATTTTTTCACAAATCAGCCACGATGACAAGTTAGGCAGTGTAAGGTTTCTGTTCAAATTCGTTCCTTTTCCATCGGTGTAACAGGGCTCTGTAGGATCCTGCTCTTTCATACTGAGTCGGTTCTGCAGAACTCTGTCATCTTTAGAAGACATTCCAAATATTTGACGATAAGTAGCTAATTTAAGGTTAGTGCATGTGGTTATACACATCATTGTATCACACAGGGCTTCCAGTGAAGTCATTTAAATCATTTATAGTCATCTATTTTAACCTCCCCACTCCACTTCACCATTTAAAAGAATGAGGTTACTGCAATCGCTAAAATTTTAGAATTCGAGATAAGACCGGATCTATACGTTTTGAGGTCTCAGGAACCCAAAAAAGTGGTTTTTAAAATGTGTCTGTATGCATGTATGTACGTACGTTCGTAAACACGCCACAGCCCAAACTACTCGACCGATTTGGCTGAAATTTGGTGCGTGTGCATGTGATAACCCAAATTAGATCTGAAGAGCTTTTGGAGCCAATCGTGTAACCAGAAGTGCCATTTTGGCACATCAACTTTTAAATTTTAAAATAAACCCCCATTTTTCAGGTCACCATAAGAAAGGCTTTCAGATTCTGCTTCCAAAGGTGTATTCACTGTCAGTGCCCCTTTGACCAAAAACTAAAAAAACCGAGATTTTTATCGGACTTCAAAATCGCGGTACAGCCCAACCCCCTGAACCGATTTGGCTGAAATCTTGCACATGGGGATTGTATTACACGTCGAAGAGGTGAAGAAATTTTGGATTCAATCGGCCCACGGAAAGTGCCGTTTGGCACACCAATTTCGAAACCTAAAATTATTCTCTCATTCACCCATCAAAAACAACTTTTTGAAAGATTTATTGTTATCATCAGAAAGGTCTTCAAATTCTGGTTTTTAATGAGATAAACTTTATTCGCATTAATACCCTTTGGGTAGAAAAATCGAAATTTTGTAATAACACTGAAACCACGTTATAGCCCAAACTACTGGATCGATTTGTCCGAAATTTGGTACATGGAGGTTAGGTAACCCATTGAAGAGCTGACAGGCTTTTGGGAGCAATTGGTCCACGGGAAGTGCCATTTAGGCATATCAACTTTAAAATCTTAAACACAAGTCACGGAAATCAAAGACCCATGCGTTGGGGAGGTTCCAGCCGCTTCTCTGCTGCCGTTTTTTTTAGTAGTACTATGATCCATCACAAAGTGGACTGAGTAAATATCAGAGGAGAAAGAGGAGTAGTAAAACTCACACTCGAAATCGATCCCGCATATAATAATAGTAAATTTAAGTCACAAGTGTACCATGGTTTCGACCGGGACACCGGTCATCATCAGCACGACTACAAGGAAAACATAAGCTAATAACAACAAACACCAAGCAAAGTGAAGCCTTACCATTAAAAAGAGGGGTGTGAGTAGGTCAATGAATATACCACTTACAAACAAAAAAACGAGGGTAAATGGTATATTCACTTAATGTACCCCAACGAACCCCAAAACAACACTAACACACCATATAGTTAAATTTTTAAAAAGATGTTAAAAAGTTACGAGCACATGCGTATGTTAAAAAATTACAAAATGTCAAAGAAAACGAATACAAAGCAAGCGCCATCTCGAGGCCCTAATTGAAACAACAAAAGAAAACTGCAATAACGGTGTTGGACTGTGGCGGGTAATTTAAAAAAAAACAGGTAATAAAGCCGAAACTCGAGCAAACCCACGAAGTACCTCGATGAAGGGGGAAGGAATGGTAAAGTAAGAATAGGAACGGGGGTTGAATTGTAAGCAAAAAGAGATTTCGAGTGTGAGTTTTACTACTCCTCTTTCTCCTCTGATAATTTTTTTCACATCTAGGTCATTTATTGTCATTTTTTTTGGACCAAAATAGATTTTCTCCGCAAATAATGATAAGTTCTTGATACACGGCTTCTACCCCAAAATGTCGTTCTCTCTCCCCGAAATATTTACTTTGGCCCTGCTGCTGTAATTTAGCCCTTGCTTTAACCTGATCATCGTCACCACTAGTTGAAACAGATTCCGGTTTCGCGCAGGCCTCCCGCAATTGTGACTGAGTGTTCTACCATTAAAAACAAGTTCTGCAGGGGTTTTTCCTGTTACAGGGTGTGGAGTAGGGTGTATCGAAAAAAAAGAATTTTGGAATTTCGTTTTGTAATAGTCGCCAAAACTTACCTTTTACTATCCTAAGAAGAAAGTTTATTTAAGATTTTGCTATAGTTCAACATCTTTAGCCCTCTACCGCCCCTCAAATATTGGTTATTTTGAAATTCCAACTCTACCAACGAATAAATTTTTTAAACTCATTATTTATTGTTTTTCTATCACTAGTAGGTTCGGAGTAGATTTTAAAGACCACTAAAGGTCGTTTTTTTTCATCTCTAGTTAAATTTAGCTACCTACTGCCATATAGTTTCAACGACAATTAACTTTAATTAATCAAGTTGCTGGTGCATGCATGACAGAACTTATGACACTACTGGTTAACGTTTAAAGTTCAGACGTTATATTTTCGTGCGTTTTTTATTCGAATTTCTGTGCTTCCCTTTCGAGTTAATAAGAATATTTCAAAGGCAATTTACACTAGAAATAGTCTCGAGTGGCCTATATTTGGTGGGCCTTCGAAGACTAAAAAACGCACAAAAATTTAACGTTTGAACTTTAGACGTCAACCAGTACTGTCATACATAAGTTCTGTCATGCATGCACCAGTAACTTGATTGATGAGTTAATTGTCTTTGAAACTATAATGCAATGGCCATCTAGTAGGTAGCTAAATTTAACTAGAGATGAAAAAACGGCTGTTAGTGATCTTTAAAATTTACTCCGAGCCTGCTAGTGACAGAAAAACAATAAATGTTGCATTTAAAAAAAAATTTATTGTAAACTTGAGATTTCAAAATAACATAATATTTGAGGGGAGGTAGAGGGCTGAAAACGTTGAACTATAGCAAAACCTTAAATAAACTTTCTTTTCAGGATAGTAAAAGGCAAGTTTTGGCGACTATTACTAAACGAAATTCCAAAATTCTTTTTTTTCGATACACCCTAGTGTGGAGTGTTCCGATAGGTTAACAAAAGTCGTGAAATAAGGGTACTTGTGGGTATTGATCTATTTTGTGGATCTAACAGTGCTGCTTTTAGTTTTGACATGAACGTTTTGACTGAGTTCTCCGCCGCACCATTGCTCTGTGCATGATAGGGCGGAATAGTCACGTGAACCACCCCATTACATTGCATAAATTTTTTTTAAGCTTTCAGCAATAATCTGGAGACCATTATCACACCACCATTTTAGCTATGCCAAATCGGGCGAACGTTTCTCGCAAAATTTCCTCTATGTGACTAGCCACCGTTGATTTCATTTCAAACGCTTCCACCCATTTTGAGTAAGCGTCCGTCAGAATAAAATACATTTCTTATTGTATAGGCCCTAACAGATCTACATGAACCCTATCAAAAACACCATTGGCAAGCGGCCAAGAAGTCAATTTACTACGCGGTGGATCAGATTTGCTCTCCTGAGATGCAGAACATGACTTTACCATCTTCTCGATGTCAGCATCAATGCCTGGCCACTGGCCAGTAAACAACAGTTCTGGCAAGCGATTTAGTCCGTGAAACGCCAAAATGAGCCGTATGTAATTCATCTGGAATCTTAGCACGTAGACAACCCGGAACTAGCACTCTATGACCCCACAAAATAATCTCGTTTTCTAACGATAACTCTTCCTTCCTAGTAAAATACGGTTTCAAGTCATCGCTAATTTCCTTAGGCCACTCTGAACTCTGAATATATCGTTTCACCAACCTTAAATCACTGTCCTAATCTTGTGCTAATTGAATCTCTTCATTACACACGGGCCAGGAGCTTACTTTCTCGGTGAAATTTATGTAGTGACCCGCCAAACTTTCCTTGGTCCCAGTTAAAGGCAAAGGGTGCCGGGACAAAAAATCTGCCACCAGATTTGCTACTACCGTGATGTACCTTATATCATCGTCAAACATAGAGAGGAACGCTGCCCACCTTTGAAGTCTGCTATTTGAGGAATACCCCTGTGCGGGCCAAAAATCGCAAGTAACGGCTTATGATCGGTTCTTAACGTGACTTATGGCCGCACAAATACTGATAAAACTTATTTACCGTGAAATAAGTTGCAAGGGCCTCCAACTGAACGGTGGAGTAATGTTTTTCGGCAGGCGACAACGCTCTCGATACGCAAGAGACAATTTTCTCATTCCTATCAATTACATGACTCAATACCCCACTAATGCCTTTTAAACTCGCATCCGTTGTTATTATAATTTGGTATTTAGGATTTAAATGCACAAGTGTAATATCTGAAGCAATAATTTCCTTTATTTCCCGAAAATTCCTCTCGTATTCCTCTGTCCAAGCAAAAATTTGATTTTTCTTCAAAGTGTTATACAGAGGATATAACTTAGAGGATATATTCGGAATGAACTTAGCATAATAATTAACCAACCCTATGAAACTTCTCACCTCTGTTAAGTTAGAGGGAGTTGTAGCCTCCCTGATAGCCTTTACTTTACTATCTAGCTTTTTTAACCCGTGTTTCGTAATTTTATGACCTAAGTACTCTATTTCCTCTTCGAAAAATTAGCATTTTTCCTTTCTTAAAGTGAACCCTACATCTTCTAGTTTCCTAAATACTAATTCTAAATTTCTGTTATGCTCCTCCCTCGCTGCACCTGATATACCTAATGGAAATTAAACTTTTGTCCTACGTTACAACTAAAATAATTGCTACCGCTAATACAATTAATACCAGCTGTTACCAGTAAAGGCTATCCGAAAGGTAATTTTTCAAACTAAAAACATAACAAAAAAATAAGTGAATACTGACCTTAGGAAGACACGTAGGAGTAATCGCAACTAAATACGGATCGAATAGTGCTGCGCTTGGTTTTCCGTTGCTCGCCCGGTATACGGGGTCAATGACGTTTCGTATGTATGCGCAGACGATTCCGCTTAAGTCTTAAACGCGATAAAATGGCGTTGATTATCAAGCAATGGAAATTATCAAACGACAGCCGACATCAGCTAGTAATAACAGTTGGCGTTAATGAATTGTACGCTACGGATCGCAATAAGGTAATTTCAGATTGAAAATATTAAATAAAAATGATAACAAAAGGTTAAATAACATTACTGAAGGTAATAAAGTAATAAATGAAATAGTTAAGTAGGTATAAACAATTAGTTATGGACGGTAACTCAATAGTTTCAGATAGTCTCACAATTCTCACGACTAGTTGAACTGTGTCGATAAATTGAGACCAAAAACAAGATACAATAATGTGGATGGTACTTATTCCACTCCAGTGATGGTTGTGTCGGTAGGGGAGGACTACGTCTCTCAGGAAGTCGAAGAAAACATCTACGTAAGGGACTGGAGCCAATTCCAACAACGAACAAGCCTCTGATAGGAGAAGCTCCAACTAAAAAAGAAGGCTCCGGCAACGGAAGTCACCTCGTCGACGGAAATTATTTCGTTGAAGGAAATTTCCTCGTAAAAAACCTACAAAATGCATTCGGTCTCACTAAATGAACAAAAGGGGGTCTACGACAAGAACACAGGGATCGTAGAGTGATCGACTCATAGACACATGGCTGGAACGACAAACAGTGAACACAAGAGGAGAATTGGGGTTAAACCACACCACCACCTTGAGAGGAATCAACACAGAACAAACACAAGGGAGAACTCGACATGAAAATATACCTGAGATGTTGGGCGGTTTCACTTGTGGGCGAATTACTCGCTTCGAGGTTGTGGGGCCAACAGCCGTTTTCTCACAGTCAAACAGCTATTTCAGAGAGCTGCAGCTTTTCACAAAGTAGGTGGAAGCAGACACAAACTTACAGGCAGAGAAAGATAAGGTACGGTAGATATCACGCCCTTCCTGCATTCCACGTGGCAGCTTCTCCAAACGCTGACGATAAAATGGCCGAGGAATGACTTCCTCGTTTTTTATGCCGAAATGACCGGGGTAGGAGGTCACATAGAACTAGATTTTGAAGTTCGCGCCTCGATCTAGGAACTTTGTCGATGACAAGTGACAGCTGACAAGTGACAAGTGTCAGATTTTAATAAAGTGGGGTTAAGGAAAAGTAAACAAACTGTTAAATGTGAAATTGAATGGATTACTGGAAATAATTGAAGATCTGAAAGAAAAATACAACACTAGGGGACATTGGCGATAATATTGAGACGAGAGGGCCAACTTCTCAATCCCCAAGGCCGTTTTTTAAAATGGGGCCTGAGTATCCTGCCTGACCTTGAAGACAAGAACCTGTGACTATCGTCACAGATATTAAACAGCCAGTCAACATTCAAGTTAATTTGACTGTTCATAGGAACATACTCCGGGTGTTCGAGCAAAAAAATGGTTTTAGTACCCAAGCTATTTGTGGAACCCAAGTTAGGCCTTCCACACCGGCCATCACAACATACAGTCAACGAAGTGAAGGTGACTAATACTACAAACTCTGTTACCGAAGTTATTTCTGTAATTATGGTTTAATAAATCTATGGTATAGTCGGATTCGTGGTATAGTTGGACCTACGTAATTTGAACACGTTTCAAGCTGCCATTTACAGAAAAGTTGTTTTCTTTAAATCCTCTCGTTACTAAATAAACCATAAACAATTCTTAGTGACTCTAGGCTAGGAGTCCCATTTTATAGAAAAACTACATATTTTTTAATAACATTACCTAAGCATCTACAATATTGGGCAATTCATTATTTTGCATATTCCGCCCTGCATAATCAATATGAGTTAAAACATTATCGGACGGATATTTAACATTTTCTTCGTGGCGGGCATATCCTATAGTCTACGAAATTTAAGATTACCAGACTGTTGTAAACCGGCCTAAAGACACTCGGTTTGATTACCATCTCTTTTCTTAACATTGCTTTCTTTTAACTACGTACTGGGTTGATGAGTGCAGTTGCAACCGTCCTCGTCTCATGCGTGCTGTTAGAGCAGACAAGAAACACACCGGGGACTATCGGGGCGGTCCTACAGAATTTCTGTCGTTCCAGCGGATCTCAATCAGGACGAGTGCCGATCCGATTATTCGGAAAAAAAATCGATAATTGTTCGAGAAAACACTCTTCGAATAACAATACGTTTATTTTCTCGTTTATTTTCATTGTTATATTTAACGAGAAATATAATTTTTTGGCGCACAGAAATAATTTAAAATAAGACACATTTTCCTCAAGTTTCATCTTCAGAGCTAGACCATTCAAAATCGCTTTCATCGGCTAAATTAATTATAATTTCTTCATGATCCGCATAAAAATCATACTGAACGTATTTATTGTAGTCTTCCAGGATTAACTTGTTGCAGTGTTCTACGCAGTTTTTCCAAAGGGTGATATTGGACTTTGCATCTTTTTGGGCTACTACCTGTAACTTTCTTCGTAAGCATGAGACCACTTAGGTTTTTCACACTAAGATACACGAAGAAATAAGCTACAACATATATCAATTGCAAAGTGGTCTCATGCTTACAACTTTATAAAAAAAAATTATCCCAACGACAGCACATTATTGCATTTTCAGTAAAATTTGTACAAATTATATTATTGACTTCTGACAGAAATCCTCGGTGAGGTCGATTTTACTTTTTTAGCGATAATCTGAGGCGGTACCTGTGATGTTTTTACACTTCCGGTTCAACGGGAAGCGACTTTATATTTTTTTCAAACCCTATTTTTCTCAACCTATTCAGAAATTGGGAATTTTTATATTTTATATTAGATACAATACTTCGTCCTGAATCCACATAACCACGTAACCATGGCGAAACATTGCTGTCAACAATGCTTAGCCATGATTACGTGGTCATGTAGATCCCGGACAGACCTTAGCATGATATCTGTCCACCCCAGATTTTGAGAAAAATTTACGACAAATTGAGATATTTTACACACCCATCAGATCGGCATAATGTGATTCAGGCTTTTTTTCTGTTTGTTTGTAAACGGGATTTGAATTCTGCCAAAACAAATGTCACTCACTGTCACGTCACGGGCAATAATTAACAACAATAATGATCCCTTTTAACCTCCATTGTTGCTGTTTATCGACACGTGATCGACACTGACAATGAGTGACAGTTGTTTTGGCAGAACTCAAATTCCGTTTGATAAACCAACAGAAAAAAAACCTCAATCACACCCCACCCGCTCACGTTAAATATGCGCGTCTCCAGGTGGCGGATAGGAGGACGGCCAGGCGGGTTTCCTCCTGGTTAGTGGTGACTATAAGTGAAGCCCGCGGTATAAAACCCGCGCGTGTGGAACGAAGATCACTGCCGCGGACCAACTCGTATACCGTAAACCGCTCGCAAGTGCAACGACCCTCGGGTTGTCGGCCCGAGGTAGTACTAGCGAGGGGCACGGGGGCCTTGGCTTAATCGCCCGGGCCACGTGGATGAAGTACCACTATAAAAACTTCCCCAATCCTAAGGTATGGTGCGCGCCGATGGGATGCGTGGCCGGCGGGTAGGCCGGTACCTAGCGACCAACCTTGGAGCACAGGGCGGAACTCCATTGTATGCACGCCTTACCCCCATAACCAGGCTCTGTGGGGGAGGACCGTTTTTCCTAGGTACTCGTGGGAACAGAAATGGACCAGAAAAAAGAAGAAGGGACGAGGGATCAGGAAACTGAGACCTCACCCGTCGAAAAAGCGGCACCGAAGGAACCTGTTTCAGGGGCTTCGGTGACGGAAAAAAAGAAAAAAGAGGGCACCGGGGCGACCAAAAAGCGCCCCAGTGGAGCACAAAGGCGAAAGCTGCGCCAAGCCAAGCGGGCAGTGGACACCCAGGGGGGGGGTGGGGGGTACCATACGGTCAGCGACCACCTCAACCGGGGGACCAAGCGGCGCGGTAGGTGCAGGGGCAGGGGGAGTGAAACGGGCCCTGTCATCCACTCCATCACCTGGAGTGCGGCAGGCGAAGAAGGCCAGACAGGAATTCCTGAGGCCCTCCTCATACGCGCAGGCGGCAGCATCGGGGCTGAGGGGCGCTGTGGTGGGGGAGAAATTTCCCGACACACGACTCTCGGACGAGGAGGCCGGGCGCGTGAAGAATTCGCTGGAGACGGCAATTGACAACCTCCCGGAGGGATCAAGAATGCCGCGCTTCAGCGAATTCAAGTGGTCCGAGCAGGGTGCCATCCTGGTAACCTGCGCGGACGAAGAGACAAAGGTCTGGCTGAAAGCCAGCCTCGAGCGGGTGGAGATTGGGACCTCCCTGTCTTGGATAGAGAGGGACCAACTCCCCCGGCTCAAAAAGGTGGGATGCTTATTGCAGACCACAATCGACGGGGTGCCTCTGGCTCTAAAGAGGCTATCTCGTCAAAACCCAGGACTCCACACGGAGAACTGGAAAATCCACGACCAGGCTGCCCTCGGTGATAGGGTCAGACTAGTAGTGGGGGTTGATGAGGGTTCGTACAGGACTCTCTCGTCAGCCGGGTGGATTGCCTACCTGGGGGTGAACATGGCCCGATTCTGGGACATGGGACCTTCCAGTAGTGGGACGTCCACAGCGGCTGTGGGACCACCAGAAGCGGAAGGCGGGGGATCTAAGGTCCGTACGCCGGAGGCATCTGATGGGACCAAATGACGGGCATCGAAATGGCGCGCTCCAATGTAAACGGAGCGGGGCTGCGGTGCCTCCAGATCAATTTGCACCGCAGTTACGAGGCGGCTTCGCTCATGGGCCGTCGCGTGACTGCACTGCAGACAAACACTCATATAGCTCTCATCCAGGAACCCTGGACAAACGGGGGACAGGTGGGAGGTTTTAACTGTAAAAATTTTTGTGTTTTTCAGGGAGAAGCGGAGAGACCGAGAAGTTGCGTACTGGTGAAAACAGGGATACAGGCGCAGGCACTACCGGAGTTCTGCACAAGAGATCTAGTAGCAGTAGGTATCTCCTTCAAAGAGGGGATAGAAACGAGGTACGTGGTGGTATGCTCAGCGTACCTACCGTTCGATTCGCCAACACCCCCTCCGTCACAGGAACTCTGTGACTTAGTGGACTGGTGTAGGAGCGAAGGGTACCCAATCATACTAGGATGTGACGCGAACGCTCACCACATTGTGTGGGGAAGCAGCGACATCAACACTAGGGGAACGGCACTTTTAGAGTACATTACCGCCACGGGGCTGGACATCACTAATCGAGGTTCAGAACCGACCTTCGTGACGAGCGTGCGAAGAGAAGTAATCGACATCACGCTCTGCTCGGCTTTCTGGGCGGAGCACATCAAGGAATGGCGAGTATCGAGTGATCCGTCCTTATCGGACCACCGGTATATCGAGTTCAAAATCGCTGTGGGCAGCCAAAGCGGAACCAGATCCTATAGGAACCCGAGGGCAACGGATTGGGACTCTTATCGAAGGGACCTCTCCGCAAAGTTATCGGGGAACAGGACCAGACCCAGGGATAGAAGGCAGCTGGACCTTGAAGTTGAAAGGCTTCAACGGAACGTGCTCTCTTCATTCGAAGACCATTGCCCTCTAAGAACTGTCAAAGAGGGCCACAAGACACCTTGGTGGAATGGAGAACTTGAGTCACTGCGGCGGGAAACACGAAAGAGGTTAAACCGAGCAATGCGGCTGAATCAGCACTCCGACTGGGACGCCTATAAAGACGCCCAGAGGAGATTCAAAAGCCTCATCAAGAGGAGGAAGAGAGAGTGCTGGAGGAACTTTTGTGGCAACATAGAAGGTCTACCAGAAGCGGCTCGACTGAAGAAACTGTTGGGCCGGGGTGCGGTCTGTCTGGGAGCTCTTCGGCTACCGGACGGCTCTTTAACGGAGACGTCCGGGCAGGCCCTTGAGTGCCTGATACGGACGCACTTCCCGGGCGCGACAATAGGAGGGGACTTACCCGAGGACAGCCGGACCATCAAGGACTGGAATATGGCCTCGGAAATAGTCAGCTATAAGAAGATTCGTTGGGCAATTTCAACCTTCGAACCATTTAAAGCGGCGGGACCTGATGGAATCTTTCCAGCCCTCCTCCAGGAGGCTGGCGAGTCCATCATAGAACCACTGTTCCATATAGTGCGATGCTCAATCGCGCTGGGGTACATTCCTAAATCCTGGCAGCAAGTGAGAGTCGTCTTCATACCTAAAGCCGGCCGAACAACCCACGACCAGCCAAAGGATTTCCGTCCAATCAGTCTGACATCGTTTCTTCTGAAACTGAGTGAAAGGCTGGTAGAACGACACCTGAAGGAGGGGGTACTAGTCCAACGACCCCTCCATCCGAACCAGCACGCATATAGAGCGTGCAAATCAACGGAGACAGCTCTCCATCAGCTTGTTTCAAGAGCTGAGGACGCTCTCCGGGTGAAAGAATGGGCGCTCGCTGCCTTTCTAGATGTCGATGGGGCTTTCAATAATCCCACCTTCGAAGCGCTGTGCGCCGCTGCGACAGAATACGGCATTGACCGGACCATCGTAAGATGGATACGGGAGATGATTAGTAAGCGTCGTATAACGGTCTCTCTACAGGATACCAAACTGGAGGCAACAGTGTCGAGGGGCTGTCCGCAGGGCGCTACTGTGGTCGCTACTCGTGGACGGCCTCCTAAGGGACCTGAACGGAGAAGGGTGCTACGCTCAGGCGTACGCTGATGATGTGTGCATTGTAATTAGGGGCAAGTTCCTGGGGACAGTCACAGCCATCATGCAACAGGCTCTGAACAGAGTTAGCAACTGGTGCGAGGGGCGATCCTTGTCGGTAAACCCGAACAAGATGGAGTTGCTCCTCTTCACTAGGAAAAGAAAGTTGGACACCGTAAGATGGCCAAAGCTGCAAGGGGTGACCTTGGGTCTGGCCGAGAGAGTGAAGTATCTGGGAGTAATCCTGGATCCGAAGCTTTCTTGGACAGACCATGTAGTGTCACAAACAAAGAAGGCCTGCGCGTCCTTATGGATGTGTAGGCGTTTCTCCGGCTCCACTTGGGGACTAAAACCGCAGGTGGCGTACTGGTTATACACAACCGTCGTGAGGCCTCTGGTCACGTATGGCGCCCTGGTCTGGTGGCGCTCCACGGAACGCGCTAGTACCAGGAGTGCCCTCGGGCGAGTGCAAAGGCTGGGATGCCTAATGGTGACCGGTGCTATGAGAACAACTCCCTCAGCAGCCTTGGAGGCGATCCTGGCCCTGGAGCCGCTGCACCTCAGAGTGCAGCATTCGGCCCGGGCCTCAGCCTTCAGGTTGCAGGGGATAGGAGAATGGCGAGCGGGAAGTGAGGGACATCGAAGAGCACTCACTCTACCGGGCGCGGATGAGGCTGTCTTGCAAATGCGCAAAGACAGGATAGAGCGTCGGCTGCGCTTTAATGACCCATATACAACCAGGATCCCCTCTAGGGAAGACTGGGGCGAGAAGGGAGAAAAATTGCTCACACCGCGTGGCTTAGTCTGGTACACAGACGGGGCCAAAAACGATCTGAGCACCGGCGCAGGATTCACTGGGGGGATGCCAGAGGGACGAGTAAGCGTACCTCTTGGCAAGTACCCCAGTGTATTCCAAGCGGAAATATACGCAATTCTGGTGTGCGCTGAGGAGAACCTACGTAGGGGCTACTCTGGCAAGTACATCTACATCTGCAGCGACAGTCGGGCGGCGCTCGGGGCTCTGAACTCCGTGGAGGTGAGATCCGGCCTCGTTAACGACTGTCGAGACGCATTAACGAAGTTGGCTGGAAATAACAATTCGGTCAACCTGGTTTGGGTTCCTGGGCACTCAGGAATCGCTGGCAATGAGGTAGCTGACGAACTGGCAAGGGAGGCATCGAACATGCCATACCTGGGACCACAACCAGCACTCGCTGTGACGGAGAGTGCGTTGCGGAAGGAGCTAGGAAACTGGCTCAACAAGCAATTTCACTCACACTGGGAAAATGCACCGGGGATGAGGCAAGCGAGGGCCTTCATTTCTCGGCCCTCCTCGCCAACAGCCCAACGGTGGTTTCTCCAGTTAAGCCGAGAGCGGCTAAGGAAAGTCGTGGGCGTCCTGACGGGGCACTGCGCACTCAAACGACACCTTCATCTAATGGGACGTTCTGAGGAAAGCACTTGTAGAGTGTGCGGAGAAGAGGAAGAAACGCCTCTTCATTTGCTAACCGAATGTGGCCCGCTCGGTCACAAAAGGCTTAGGGAACTAGGGGCTGCATACCCAGCCCCTGCGGAAATATACTCACTCTCTGCAGCGGATGTACTGGCCTTCATGGAAGGGACGGGGCTTCTGTAGAGAAGAGGTTGCAGTGCGGGCATAATGGATCTTAAGGTCTGAATGCAGCGGACCCGTAAGGGAACGCACCGCAGAATCGAAATACGAACCATGGCAAAACATTGTTGTCAACAATGCTTCAACAATGCTTCGCCATGGTTACGTGGTTATGTAGATCCCGAACAGACCTTAGTTTTTGTCACTTGCTTTGGAATATTCTAAGACTACATAGAATATTTACGCAAATGTAGCAGAGATATTAGGTACCTACCTACAAATATAAAGACTCAACCACACTGCAGAGTATGTGGGAGTATATACCTACCTAACGAATAACAATTAGAGAGTAAATATATGAGTATCTAGGCAATGGCTGCTGTGAATAAACGGTGACAAAATAATTGGGTATTGAACCAATTGCAAAGATACCTACAATTCTCGAATCAGGCGAACGGTCCCTTTAGCGGATTCACAAAATTGCTAAGTGCAATCTGATTGGTGCATGGTTGCTTAAAGTCGTTTTCAACTCATAGTGACTAACTAGACTAGTGTCTAGCTAGATTTATGTTGCAATCCTGCGTAGGTATTTTGTTATTTTCACCCTGCAATTGGCGGCCATGGTTGGTTGGCCAACCTACTCTATTTAAATGACTTGACAACAACAACTATCATCTTTCCGCCGGTCACCGTCGCGTCAAGAAAGCTGGAATTCTTTCCAGCAAAACTCTTAAGTAAGCAATAAACATAACCCCTCTAAATTCTACCCTCGGTATCAGTGTCAGTACTGTCCCGGTACTGTCAGTCATGTCAGTACGGCAACCAGATAAAACAAAATGGAGCTGTAGCGATTTGACTGGTGTTGGGGAATAAATCTAACGGATCTAAAATCCCTGTTAGTTAGTCACTATGAGTTGAAAACGACTTTAGTAACATTGCATGCGAAACAAGTTCAAACGATTCGAGAATTATTGTGCCTACACAGTCGATATATTGTGTAAAATCAAATATTATTTTTAGGCCCTGAACTAGCTCATGTTCCTCACTCTAACTTTTGAGTGTGGATGGATCTCAAAAATTCTTGCATCAGTTGACAATTATAATATACACTTTAAAACGATGTACCACAATTCGCGAAGATCAGCAAAGGGTCTGACATCTGGTGGCCTTCCTTTAACTACTCTCATAGAGGTCGGGAAAGACTTTAAACGTCATAATTTGTGCTAACGTCAGGCAATTGTCAGTTGTTCAATTAAAAGTAGGTCTCACTTGCGATTTTGCGAATAATGCCGAGGAATTTACGTCTTGTGTAAGTGCACCACCTTAACTGAAGCATTTTATATGAATTGAGATTATTTATCATCTACCACACGGAAGAGGTCCCATCAGGTTTCGAAATTGACTCCAAGGTGCTTCAAACAAAACAAGATCCGTTATGTGTAAACATTTGGGTCCAAGAAACGCACTTTTCACCGCTTAAACGAAAATTATTTGTCGTCTTTGATAGGCATCAACTGACGTTTAGTTAGAAATGTCAAAGAAAACGCTTCATTTCCGCCATCTCTGTCATCCCCACTCAGGCTACCTCGTTGAGACGGCCATTATTTTTTATTTTAGCAGTGTCATCTATTAGCAGCTGATTTTCGCGAATAGACTTTAATGACATTTAAGAGGGCGCTGGAGTTTCATAAATGTCAAAATTGTTTAGAACATTGGATTGGTGATGAAATTAGCTTTCAAATGATGTATAACAAGTGGGGGGGTTGCTATGACAATTCGTATGTAAGGTGCGCTGGAGTAGCGATGGTGGCGCCACCTAACTTCTGCCACACAGCGGTCGATGCCCCCCTTCAATTGCTAATCGACCTGTTTTTTTTCAAAAAAATCTGTACAATAGTTCAAAAGTTATTGCCACTTGCAACCCTCAATGGGATGGCGATGGGACACCCTGTATAAGTGTTTACCAGTGTTTTAAACAATTTTCTGAAATACATTTCAGCATTTATTGGATTCTAAATTACGTTTATCCCGCCAATAAAAAATTGATACCCAGCAGGTCTCAGGCCCAATGCTTTTCGCCAAAAGTGCTTAAGAACCACCATGTTGCCACCATGGCAAAGAGTTCCATTATTGCTAATTGCTAATGATAATATATCCGCTACGTCATTAATAAGCCATTTGGTAGATTTGTTTTCAAACTCCAGAGTTATTCTGTAAAAATTTGAAAATCCAGGCCCAAAATGTATCGGAAATCGATATGATCCTTTCCGGAGTAACTTTGGAAAGAGCTTCCTTCCCGAGTTCCTTCCACATTTCCTTAACGGCTTCGTCACTAAATCCATTCCTACCAATGTTACTATCGTAATAGTTTTTAGCCACCGACCAGACAAGCTCAATGGGATTGTACTGGCAATGGTAAGGGGGTAATCGAATGACTTGGTGTCCTTCAGCGAGAGCTATTTCGTCTATAGCATACCTTAACCTGAAATGAAAGCTTCCAAAACAAAAAACAAAATACATACCTTTTTTTATATGATTGTGTGGCCGAATTTGCTAACTGCAAAAGTTCTGGTTTGGTATGGTGTTCTTGGAAAAGAACATTATTTTGTCGAAGCCAGCCCTTAATTTCTTCTTTCTTCCAAGATGTTTTAGGAATTTTATTTATTATTTCGGAATGGTATGAAGCTCTTTCCAAAGTTACTCCGGAAATTTGGAAAAACTGCGTAGAACACTGCAACAAGTTAATCCTGGAAGACTACAATAAATACGTTCAGTATGATTTTTATGCGGATCATGAAGAAATTATAATTAATTTAGCCGATGAAAGCGATTTTGAATGGTCTAGCTCTGAAGATGAAACTTGAGGAAAATGTGTCTTATTTTAAATTATTTCTGTGCGCCAAAAAATTATATTTCTCGTTAAATATAACAATGAAAATAAACGTATTGTTCTTCGAAGAGTGTTTTTTCGAACTATTATCGATTTTTTTTCCGAATAATTGATCGGATCGGCACTCGTCCTGATTGAGATCCGCTGGAACGACAGAAATTCTGTAGGACCGCCCCGATAGTCCCCGGTGTGTTTCTTGTCTGCTCTAACAGCACGCATGAGACGAGGACGGTTGCAACTGCACTCATCAACCCAGTACGTAGTTAAAAGAAAGCAATGTTAAGAAAAGAGATGGTAATCAAACCGAGTGTCTTTAGGCCGGTTTACAACAGTCTGGTAATCTTAAATTTCGTAGACTATAAGTACCAAAAATGACACTCGCTACATGAGAACAAGTGCCCACAGTCCTACTGCCTGACTTGCAAGTGCAGTAGTAACCTAAGATAGGTTCGTCTACTTCCATTGCTACTTCCATGGCATCATAAATGGTGTAACAAATACAAAGCTGATATTTAACTGCATTGCGATGTCTGGATCTAATTCGCACCCTAATCATTCCAGGTTCGTTTATATTGCCATCAATTTCAAAGCAATTGTCTCCATTATCGTCTCTATTGTCTTTCACATATGATGGTGCTAGCTTTATTTGAAATACCCCAAACGTCAAATCTCTTAAATATTCTAGACCAAGGATAGGAAAATCGGGCAAATGCTGTTGGTCTAATGCCACCCATCTGCCATGCCTGAAGAAAAGTCTATCATTTTCTACCCTGGCTTGTCTTGTACAACATTGGGTTGTTCTGCTTTTTCCAATATTTGCCTGGCAAGTTCATCGTCTGCTGCTGCCATATTGACTAGTTGTGGAATTTGTTGATTATAGCGCACGCTATAGGAATATAATCCCTTATATGCAAAACCTGCGACATTGGAACATTGTCTCGAAAAAACTTGAATAAACTTTTAATGTGTCCATTTCTTGCTTCCACAATCCACCTAGTTTAAGTAACTAGACGAGACGAATTGGCTTCTTCTGTCGATAATTGCCGTTCTCTTGGTAAAAGAGTAGCAGGCATCATTCAAGTTTTTTCGAGACTTTCCAACGTGGCAGGTTTTGCCTCGGGTTTTGCTCATATTATATTCGTATAGCGTGGGCTATAATCAACAAATTCCGCCAACTAGTCAATATGGCAGCAGCAGACGATGTACTCTTGCGATCAGGCAAATATTGGAAAAAGCAGGACAATCCAATGTTGTGCAAGTTAGGGTACAAAATGATAAACTTTTCTTCAGAAATGGGAAATGGATAGCAGTAGATCAATCATCCAGCAGCATTTGCCCGGCGATTGGAGTATTTCAAGTAAAGCTAGCCATACCACTTGTCAAAGATAATACAGAAAATTGCATTAATGAAGTTAGCGGCACAAAATGAATTCATAAAAGCAAAAAATAAGAGATGTAACGCAATAGAGTCTAAAAAACAAGTTTGGTTATGTTACTCAAAGGTGACTCACCCTATATATGCAAGTAAGCGCTCATTGTCTTGTCTTTCTCACATTATTCTAAACACATTTTCTGGGCACAATTTTTTGTGTTCAAACAACGGCGCTATCGAAGTTTTAAGATCTAAGAACAATGCTGTTTTGACATTTTCGGGACTCAATAGCTCTCGAACCGTTGAAGATCGGACCGAGCTGCCATAAGCACTATTGATCAGCATAACGTAAACTATATAATACCAAAATTTGGTGCAATGTCACCGGAGGCCACGGGCCCACGCTAAGTGTGCGGGGTCCTTTGTGTGTTGTACACCATCATAAGTTGTCTGAGGATGGCCTAAAATGGCCGAAACCGGCAGCATTTAAAATAAATTAACATCAGTTTGAGATTGCTGGCTTTGAGCAGTTAACCCCACCCCACATCGCTGAATTTCTACAAGCCAGTAGAACCAAAAAAACCTTTTAAGTAGGTACGTTTATAAACACGTCACAGCCAAAACTACTAGACAGATTTGGCTAAAATTTGTCATCTCATAATCCAGCTTATATCTGAAAAGCTTTTGGAGCCGATCGTGCCATCAGAAATGCCATTTTTGCACATCAACTTTTTAATGTTTAATGCAAACTCCCATTTTTCACGTAACCATAAGAAAGCCCTTCAAATTCTGCTTCCTGCATCAGTGCTTCGTAATTTTTTTTTTTGCGATTTTCCTTACTCTTACTTACTCTTAGATGTGAGAGATCTGTTATTTTAAACTTCCACTGACAAATGATCACTCAAAGGATTTCTTAAATAGTCGACTAAGTCGTACTTTTTCTCTGTTTTTTGATTTCTTGTTAGGGAAACATATCTGGATCGCTCTCTGTAACAATTGTTCCTTCCTGTCTGACTTGTTGACATCAATATTTCTAGACCCTCCTCCTAAACTTACGCTACATACTGGAGTTCCGTCGCAGATCCACCCGAATTGTACCTTCCTTGTAGTTTTCTTTCCAAAAGTCTTCTTCAACACTGAGTCTTCGTTATTAGCTTGTCTTTTATGATTCCTTTTTCCGTCATTATAGTCTTTAATTTTCCTTTTAATTTTATCTGCCAAACTTTCTCTTTCCGTAACTCCGCTGCAGCGGCGCTTGCAGAACGCCATTACCGCGTGTACATCTCTAGCTTGAGGTATAAAATACTTCATTGCTTCTACCCCCCCATAGACACAACTGCCTCACAGTCTACATAAAAACGTAATTATTACAATATGAATGCATGCAAACTGCGCATTTTTTTTTAACTTTACGCCTTCAATCAGTCCCGTTCTGTAACTTGGTTGACTTCAATCAACACTGAATAATTTATTAATTAAAATCATTTCCGGAGTTATTGTAAAGAAACCGTTATCCATCTCCCCACCTTGCCAGCCCTACCTCCGTCATTAATGACCTTAGGAAAAACTTTCTCGGGAATTTTCGTCTTGTATTTTTGCGGATAATATGTGGTTAAAATATTGCTGGATGTTTCTGTTACACCCTGTATGTGAGATTTGTAAATGTGTAGCCAAAGTATAAGTAGGGGAGGGGGGGTCTAGTTGTCCCAATTTTCATGCAATAATTGCTATCTTTTGCTGTATTCAGTATACTTAATGCATAACTAAATTTTTATTCTGATAAAGGAAACTATAATATGTGGTTAAAGATTTAAGGGATATTTGAAAAAGTAGTAGTTATTAATTCATGGTTCGCCATAAATGTCTCTCTTAATTTGTAGAACAACATCAGCTTCCGTAAGGGAACGCACCGCAGAACGAAATACGAACAAGTAACGTATAATGAAACTGTTACTTAACTTGTATGTAACTAATTAACATTTGTTATATTCGTTATATACTGAAGGCGGAAATCCTTAAAAAGATGCAATATAACATTTACGTAGATACTAATGTAACATGTTACAAATTAAGTATGCTAGTTATGTAACAGGGATATATCATTTATGTACCTGTGTTTGCTGGGATCATACCTTATATTTAAGAAATGTAGGTACTTACCAGCGAATGTCCAATTTGCCCTGCCCTTCCAGGCAGTCCAACTTTCCCTGCCTTAAAATTTTCTCTATAGACATCGGGATCGCCATTATTCCTTCTTCACAACACATAAAACGTACCTGTGCAAAACGAAGACGCACCTGATGCACTCGCAGAACAGGTCTGGCTGGATGCGTGGATTAAAGTGGTTCTTTAAATATTACCTAACGATAATTTATAAGTAAGTTAGTAATTGTATTTTTAGGCAAATAGCTTTATTTATAACTTTTGCTGTTTATAACTGTTGCTTATTTAAAATTAATGTTTTTGAATCTTTAATAATAAAATTTTCCGTTGTTTAATGCTTTTGTTAACAACGGATAAAGTAAATATTTAGCTACTCGTTTCAATATGAAGTGACCGCGTTTCAACTAACTATAATTTGAATCGAAGAGGAATGAAAATTCAAACTCAAAGTCGATCCCACACAAATTATAATCAGATTTAAAAGTGTACCAAGGTTTCAGTCCACACTTGGACCATCTTCAGCACTACAAAAACAAAAACGAGGAGCTTAAATAGACAGGAAAATAAACAAAATATTCTTACCCAAAAAATTAATTAAGGGGGTATGAAAAAGTCGATGACACTGGGGCTTATGATCTCACAAACGGGTTATTTAAGTCCCAGTGTCATGTACAAGAATCAGGGACCCAAAAACACAAAACACAAATTAAATATTGGTTTAAAACTTTGAGTCTAGAATATAACGTTAGACTCAAAGGGTGATGATCGAAAAGATTAAATTAGGTAAAATAAAATAAAACATTGAAAGAGGTAGCTGTTTCAATGGCTACCTCACGTTAGATTGAACAAAATGGCGAAAATTGTCAAATAAGATAAAATTGTACTACACCTGCGCCATCTCTTGGCGAAAAACCTAAGCAAACAAAATTATCTGTATTATCGATCATGTAGAAGCTGGAGGGAGATTCAAAGATGTTGAAGGGCTAAAGATCCAGCAAGAAAACTAAGTACCTCAGTTAAGGACGATATCACGTTCAAATCCAAATCGCATAACCAAAAAAGGTGGACGGTGATGTCAGAAAATTAATAAATTTAATGCAGGAACAAGTTGTTGAGGAAATTACAAAAGAATTGGGTTTGATCATTGCAAAGGGTTTGAGTAGGATCTTTAATGGATTTAAAAATCTCCAAAATCTCCAAAAGGTCTAACCTTCGGCTCTTATTGGCAAAATGTAAAAGTTTAACGTTGTCTCTAGGGTGAAAGGAATGATTACAAGAGGCAACATGATTTGAAAAGGAAGAAGGGGTATTGAAACTATCGGAGGCTACAGCATCTCTAATATGGTTCTGATGTTCTTTAACCCTCAACGAAAACTTTCTGCCAGTTTGGCCGACGTAAACGATGTTGCAATCTTTACAAGATAATTTGTATACTCCGGATCTGGAATATGGATCAACGGAGTCTTTGTTCCTGACCAAAATGGAAGAAAGCGATCCAGAGGTTGAAACTGCTAAACGTATGTCAAAACGGTGGAAAATATGACATATAGATGACGTGAGAGGACCTAAATAGGAAATTGGAATTGGGATATTTGGCCTAGGATCATTATCTGAAACTGAGGGGTATGAAATATTGAAGGTTAACGAATATTTGTTATGATAACGATAAAACATCTTCATGATATAACTTAATGGGAAGTTGTTATGTAGGGCAATCTGTTTGATGACCGCCAGCTCCTCTTCAATTCATTCCACCCTTATGGTCATAAATTTGCTGCTTTTCATTCATTTTTCTTTAGATTATTTAACCTCCCCCTCTCCCCTGGTGCTTTTGAAGAGGAGCTGGCGGTCATCAAACAGAGTGCCCTACATAACAACTTCCCATTAAGTTATATCATGAAGATGTTTTATCGTTATCATAACAAATATTCGTTAACCTTCAATATTTCATACCCCTCAGTTTCAGATAATGATCCTAGGCCAAATATCCCAATTCCAATTTCCTATTTAGGTCCTCTCACGTCATCTATATGTCATATTTTCCACCGTTTTGACATACGTTTAGCAGTTTCAACCTCTGGATCGCTTTCTTCCATTTTGGTCAGGAACAAAGACTCCGTTGATCCATATTCCAGATCCGGAGTATACAAATTATCTTGTAAAGATTGCAACATCGTTTACGTCGGCCAAACTGGCAGAAAGTTTTCGTTGAGGGTTAAAGAACATCAGAACCATATTAGAGATGCTGTAGCCTCCGATAGTTTCAATACCCCTTCTTCCTTTTCAAATCATGTTGCCTCTTGTAATCATTTCTTTCACCCTAGAGACAACGTTAAACTTTTACATTTTGCCAATAAGAGCCGAAGGTTAGACCTTTTGGAGATTTTGGAGATTTTTAAATCCATTAAAGATCCTACTCAAACCCTTTGCAATGATCAAACCCAATTCTTTTGTAATTTCCTCAACAACTTGTTCCTGCATTAAATTTATTAATTTTCTGACATCACCGTCCACCTTTTTTGGTTATGCGATTTGGATTTGAACGTGATATCGTCCTTAACTGAGGTACTTAGTTTTCTTGCTGGATCTTTAGCCCTTCAACATCTTTGAATCTCCCTCCAGCTTCTACATGATCGATAATACAGATAATTTTGTTTGGTTAGGTTTTTCGCCAAGAGATGGCGCAGGTGTAGTACAACTTTATCTTATTTGACAATTTTCGCCATTTTGTTCAATCTATGAAACACTCCACTAAGGAAGCCGAACTCATGCCGCAAATTGGGAAATTTTCGTCCCTCTTTTTAAGCAGTTCTCCAATAATAATCAGGTGGCGCAATCGGCGATAGCGAGGTTGTCATTCTGACATTAACGTTCGGTCAAAAGCGAATTATTGCAAGTTTTATTAGCTTTCATGGGTTTTTTGACTGTTTATTAAAGGACAACTTAGAATAGCGACAAGCAGAGGATATTCTATGCCTCTGGAAAGAAATTCAGTGACGGAAATGTGAGAAATGTCACGCCATAAGGCATCAAAGGTAAAAATCAATAATATTCTTAAAAGGCGACCAATTCACAGTAACTGTTGTTATTAGGAAGATCCTGGTCAATTAATAAATGGCCGCTGGCTCAATCAGGAGCGGATAGGTCTGCTTATGGTCTAATAATGAGGTCTGTGGAGCGGGCTATACCTACATTTTATGGAGGAAGATATTATTTACCACTATGAGTCAAAATTGCTTGATGCAAGAAGAGATCAAGTTCGTAGAGGCAGAGTATTGTTATGGCAAGCAGCTGTCCCATGTATTTTTGCAAATTTGTCACAAAATTGTAATTTTTCTTTGGCATGTTGTACGATGATTTTCTAGATAAAGACAAAAGTAATGTGAAAGTAATCAAATCCATTGATCTGGTGCGTATTTTATCTAATTCTTTCCGACTTACGCTCATATTAAAGAGTCTTTTTTTCGTGAAATGAGGAATTTTATATTTTTTTTCCTTAATCGCATACGAACGCCGCGACATCTGGTATAAACTGCGGAACCCGAATTAAAATCAAAAAGTGGGTACATTTTTTTTGACGGAGTGCGTCTTCCTTAGTGGAGTGTTTCATAGTTCAATCTAACGTGAGGTAGCCATTGAAACAGCTACCTCTTTCAAGTTTTATTTTATTTTACATAATTTAATCTTTTCGATCATCACCCTTTGAGTCTAACGTTATATTCTAGACTCAAAGTTTTAAACCAAAATTTAATTTGTGTTTTGTGTTTTTGGGTCCCTGATTCTTGTACATGACACTGGGACTTAAATAACCCGTTTGTGAGATCATAAGCCCCAGTGTCATCGACTTTTTCATACCCCCTTAATTAATTTTTTGGGTAAGAATATTTTGTTTATTTTTCTGTCTATTTTAGCTCCTCGTTTTTGTTTTTGTAGTGCTGAAGATGGTCCAAGTGTGGACTGAAACCTTGGTACACTTTTAAATCTGATTATAATTTGTGTGGGATCGACTTTGAGTTTGAATTTTCATTCCTCTTCGATTTAAATACTTAGCCCACTTCGAGTAAAATGGATCACCGCCTCTCGCAACGTTTAACTATAATTTGATTCTAAAATCACAAAATGATATTGTGATGTTACAAAAAAGTACGTAATCTCATTAATGGAATGTTTGTTTAATATTAAACAAATATGGCTTTAAATAACCGTAAGTTTAAAAATGATGGTTTATTTTTCTCAGTGTAAAATTAAAACTATTGGTTTATCTTACGGGGCATCCAGATTTCCTAGCACATTTATAAATTGTTTTATCTTCAGGTGTATCGAAAGTAATGCCCCATAACCAGAAATTATTTATTTTAATATTGACACTCCAATCGTTGATACTTGCCGTGGTAACAAAAATGCCTATGTGGGAGGGGTAAGTGCTCCCAAAAGCTTTTCAGGTCTTCAGCGTGTCACCCAATCTCTATCTACCAAATTTCAGTCAAATCGGTCCAGTAGTTTGGACTATAATGTGTTTTTAGTGTTATTACAAAAATTTATTTATTTTTACCCAAAGGGCAGTAAATGCGAATGGATTTTGTATTATTTAGACAATTTTAAAAAAAAGTTGTTTAGGATGGTAAAATGAGAGTATATTTAAAATCGATAATAATATAATTTATTTCTAGCAGACAAATCTGTCTATGCTGAACATAATATGATACAAGAAAAAAAGTATAACAGTTATAAAGAATAGCAAACCAAATGTTAACAATAATTCAGACTTACATTTAGCGAAGCAAAATTTATACAGAAGATATCAAATTGATCACTATCGCACAACGAGTTATATAATCGTACACAAAATAAAACTGGACTGTTAAGATGCTTAAAGGTGTTTGGTACATCATAATAAAGAGTCAATGGACATCGACTGTTTATACGAGGAATATTGAAATTGAAAATTGATGTGCCAAAACGGCACTTTCCGTGGGTCGATTGCCTCCAAAAAAATTTTTAGCTCCTCGACGTGTACAAAATTTCAGGCGAATCGGTCCAGAGGTTTCGGCTGTATCGTGTTTTTAAAGTACGTTAACAATCCCGAATATTTAAATTTTTGTCACTAATAGTAGAGTTGACTATGAAATGAATTCTAGCATTAAAAAAAGGCGTTCATGATTTTCAAATCGGCTTCATGGCATGGTGGGAACTTGGAGTTATACATTTCTAAGAACATGGTTTTAACGGTCTTTAGGTTGATTAACCCTTCTAATAAAGCTGATTCATATTTTTGAATGTGCTTCTCCAGTCGCTCCATGAATAATATTACTTCTCTATAGAAATAAAGAAAACAAAAAAAAAGTTTTAGTAAAAATTAGAAAAGTACGGAAGCAGACGAGTTTCCACAACTCGACTAACAGGCGATTTTAAACACGACTAACAGACGAAAGTAAACATAACGTAAACCTAACGGACGTGCGCAAGCGCACAAGTTCCGGAAAGTGCTCTCTCCTCCCCCCCCCCAAAGCTTCGGCCTTGCCATTCAAAGGTTTCGGACTTACTCCCCCGCGATGGGAGGGGTGGGTAAGCTGAAAGTTTCTTTTCGAAATGACCAGGTTTTAACGCGCTGTCAGTCAAATATGGCGCACATTTTAGATCGTTTCGACCAAGCTCTTTAAGTTGAAGAAGATGTTGAACTTTTACTTCATTTGATGGCAAACCATATTTGGCCGTAAATGATTGGGGCAGAAAAATAACGTTTCTATTCACTATATGGTCTCGGATATGCTTTAAAATGTAGGGCGGGTCAGGAGAGAAATACAGACGGCGGTTTTTGTCATAGGGATGTTTAATTGAGGATACAATTTCAGAATGTTTGCCTGCTGATATTCCCAATAGCTTGATTTTGCCCACTCATATCTGAAACTATTAAAGTTAAAGAAAAAGGAAACGAACGTTGACATTTATATTAAAAATTACTTGACATGTAAACTCTCTTGATATATTTTATACAAATTGTAAAATGCTAAAAATCACTATCACTTAGCTTCAACACCTTCAACAGCTTCCCTAATTTGATAATTTGTATAATCGCATCTTCGAACTCATAATTCCACAAAGAGTTTGCAATCGAGGTTTAAACAGGGGTTTTGTTAAAGCATCCCTGTGAAAAATCTCACATCAAATACCATTAAAAAAATGAATGGATTTTAATGGTATTTCATGGTAAACTTCAATGTTATTTTGTGGTAATTGATATGTAATTATGGTACATGATCTTCTTTGGTATTCTTTGTTTTTCGGAATAATAGCAGAACAGATTATTTATTGATGGAATTCAAAGATTTGTTCACGTTCGCTTTAAGGTATTCAGTGGTATCCCTTGGTATTTTACCGGGTCCGATCGTATTTTTATTTCCTTCATTTTACAGTATTTTAATGGTATGACTTGGTAATTTATCGTGCTTTATGAGCACTATTCCATGGAGTTTAATGGTACAAACACATGGAATAAATGGTATTTAAGGGTAAAAATAAAAGTGTATGAGAGCTATAATGCTGGATAAATAGTTATAACTATATTAACAATAAAAGAAACTGAACACTATTATAGACGTGACTTTAACAACACTAGAACGCGAACACAGATTTAAACATTGACTTCATCACATATAACACATAAAAAACTTTTTTCTAACTTATTGTATCCTCACAGAGGGGATAGTGTACAAAGAAAACACAAAAACTTTTTCTTGAAATCACTATTCTCGTACATGATGAGCTGATGAGGCTCTTCAATTGCTTTCTGATGATGCTTCATCTTCTGATGTTTCACCTCTGTTTTTGTTAGCTTTCATGGCACTTTTCTTTGGTCGGTTGTCATCACGGATTTTTTCTCCAATGTATTTTGGAATATTAGCCAGTTCAAGAGCGATTTTTTTTTCTGGAGCAGGGGGCGTGAAAAGGGGTTTCACTTAAATAATGTTTGTATTTGGCTCTAATTGTTTCTTCAGTTTCTTTTGCAACCTGGTTTTTTAATTCCACGGTTGTTTAAATGAGGATATATTTCGTGTAGGGAAAGGTGTTGTACCTTGAATCGATTTTTTTTGTACGCTGTTTTTTCGCACACGGTGGCATTTCAAAAATCGTTTATGGTGCACCTGACTTTGATGATGTTTAAAGTATCAGTATACACAACTTTGCTTATAGTAAAAGAAGGTTAAGTGGCTTTAAAAATTTACTTACAAAATTTTGTCATTTGAACCATGGTACAACACCATGTTGTACATTGGACTACAGCAGAATGTACCTTGGACCATTACTTATAGTAAGCAAAATTACCATAAATTACTGAATGAATGCGATACAGGGAATTTATAAAATATTATATTGTTCAAACTGAACAGAGAAATTTATTTGGGCCTCCTGTCTCCTAGAACCACCGACAGACCTGGGAGGGGGTAGGCGCTTGATTATGTCTGATTCATTAATAAATGACGGCTCCTCCTCACCAGGAACGAAGTTTCGACTTGCAGTTGTTCCGGCTATTTTACGGTAGTATTTTACCTCGTATCCATCTCCTACTGCTTCAATGACTTCGGCAACAAAGTGCTGTTTGCTTTTTTTACCGGCAAGTTCCACTAATACAAAATCCCCCTCTACTACTGGCATTTCGTCAAAATTATCGTTTTCTTCGGCTTCTACTTCTCCTCTTAAGATTTCAAAGAAATTTTCTTCATTATCATCAGAAGAATCTTTTAATAAAACCTCATCCATTTCTTCATCACTTGTGTTAGAATCGTAGGGAAAAAGTGTTTTTTTAATTTTCTTTACATTATTTGCCTTGTTTTTATTGAGGTTTTTACTTGACTTATAATTTTCTATTTCATCCTTAACTGGAGTGTCAGTTACAATTTGCGTCTTGACCTTTCTGCGCTTTGTAACTTTCTTCGACCTGGGAGCTGCCTTCGGAAAAGGTCTAATAACCTGAGAAGAAATGATAGAGCCTTTTTCAGTCATGGACAATTCATTTTCAGTGTCATCATGATTGGCGGACACTCCAGGATCTTCGCGGTTTACCGATGTTGGAGTGTTCTGTTCATAAGGGCGATCAGTCACATAGGACGACAAAAATTCATCTTCTCCAAATACGTCACTGTTGAATGGCCAGATGCCCGTAACTTTAAAACCTTTCACGATATTATTTATAGTAAATGCTTTTGGATAAGCCTTCCCTATGATCTCAGAGATGTTATAAATTGTTATCGGCTTTCCAGGATTATTTACCATCAATTCATTTGAAACTTGATTGTAGTATGTTTTATAAGGTCCAAAAACAGTTCTATCTAAGGGTTGTAGTTTATGGGACGTGTGAGGCGGCATCGTCAGTAAAACTACACCATGCCCTTTGGCCAAATTTATTGCGGCAATCGAAATATGAGTCTCGTGGTTATCTAAAATCAGAAGAACGGGATCTTCTTGGCTAGGCTTAACGTGGGCAATAAAATGCTTTATGTATTCTACAAATAGAGTTTCGTTGGACCACCCAGAAGGATTCGCCCCACCGATCGAACCAGGTGGCGCCCCTGTTAGCATGTGATCTTTCAAATGAACTCGTGGAAATATGATCATTGGTGGGATGTGATTTCCCACAGCATTTATTGCAGCGATCATTGTAACATTGATTCCCCGTTCACCAGATGTTATGTTTCCAATTTGCTTTTGCCCTTTTGTTGCTAAAATTTTAGGTGGTACATGAACAGTTGAGTTTCCTGTTTCGTCCAGATTAAAAGTCCGTCCAGGCCCAAAATTATAACGCTCAAAACAGGACTTTAAATTTTGAAAGAACTCATCCACATTCTTCTTGTTGAAGCTGGTGGCTCGTGAGAGGCTGGTAGACTCGGGTTTTCGTAAAGACAGGACTTTATATCTCGATAAAAAACATCTCACCCATTCTTTCCCCGCTTCTTTTTCTTCAGTCCATTTAGGTGGTATTTTTTTATTATTTTCTACTGCAAACTGGTACGCTAAGACCTTCAGCTCAGTCTTGGAGAGGCCGTAGTGAAGTTTGGCGGCCATCTGTAAATATTCTACCAGGAGTTCTTCTTCTGCTTGGGTAAAAATTTGCTTGACTTTCAATTTCGATTCATACACAAATTGGTCCTTTCTGGATGCTCGGTGGCTTTTCAAATGCCGTAATAATGTTGTTTTTGAAATCGAATTATTTCTTGCTGCCTGACCAACAGAAAATCTTTGTGATACCACATCTTCAATGGCAGCCCCTAATTTTTTTCTATCAACAGGCGTTCGCTTTTTCCCTAGGAGGCTGCGAGGCATTATCTGGAATAAAAAATAACTTGTCGAATCGAATATTTAAAACTGTTATTACTAGTATTATATATGAGAACATCCTTTTTTAAGAATCTCCTAAAACTAATAATAGGTTAAGTTAAGACGATTTGATTTATGATAATGTCAGTGCAATTAAATATCGAACTTACCTAGTCTTTGACGAAACTAACAATTTCAAACAGTAACTGCTAACACTCACTTAAATACAGGTCAAAGAGTAATTTTGCACTCTTGAAATTTTCGATGTCAGCTGGTACGAAAACGAAATCACGCAGACATGTCAGATTTCATATGCTGCCCTCTACCATCAGGAGGTAAACTTACTAGCGAGATTGCGTAAAAAGTTCACTGTATTATGGCTCATATTGCGTTTGGTCCAAGGTACAATCGGTCCAAGGTACAACACCTTCCCCTAGCATGTTAATGAGTGCATCGATATCTTCTGGGTATTGTTTTGCTACAGTTATAGGGTCAGAGGATCCACTTACGTTTTCCAGGAACGCAGTTAGTCTAAGGAAATCTAATGGGAATGGAGGATCCATGGTCTCAATAAATTGTTTGGCAGGGCCGATATAGTCTTCCACGGTTTTTGACAGGTTTTCTGTGGAACTACTTATCCTTGGTTTTTTTGGTTTTCTCTTGTCAGGCTCTTTAGATTTGTCCGTGTGATTAGGGGAGAGGTGGGAACAGTGGCCACCATTTCACAAAAAGGGCTGTAGAGCCCATTGGATCATAACCTTAAAATTGTCTCGTGCGTATTTATTGAGCTAAGGTTATTGTACCTCAAATAAGCTGGGTGTTTTAGACAACAAACAAAGGTGTAGAAAAAAGGAACACTTTTTATTTTTAATGTAAAAGTGGCCACTGTACCAACCTAGAAGGTACACTGGCCACTTATCAATGGTACAGTGGTCACTGCTTTTAAATAGCTAACACATGTTATAAGAAGACAAATCAATCGGAAATTGCACCAAGTCTTTGGCCCTTGCTGTTCCACGGATTGATGTGGAATTTGGCAAATGCAAAAGTACGTCTTTTAAAGCCACATTCGCACAGTCTAGAACTGAAGGAAATTGAAATTTGTTTCCGCGTTTTCTCAAAAAACTTATGTAAAATTCTTCTCCATCAACTTCTAAGACATGTCCCACGTAACATTTCGTGGTTTTCTTGGTTGCGAATTGCACGACAACGAAACTTCCAACCTTAATATGACTTAAGTCTCTTAAATCATCGCATCCGTTTTGCTCTTCTTCTTCGATGTAGCTAACATCATCTGAGTCAGTCAGGTCTACCATTTCTACACTGCTGTCACTTGTATCATCTTCTTCATTTTCTTTCAAATCTGTAATTTTTTTCTTAGGTGTTTTCTTTCGTTCTAGAACGGTCATTTCTGCGCCACTGTTTTCATTTTCTGTCAAATCCATAAGTTGTCTCTTTGTAGTTTTCTTCTGCATTACTTCTGCTTTTCTTCTTTCTTTTAGAGCGAACTCTTCTTCAAGTTTTTTAAAAACTGGAGTACTTGTCAATATTTCTGTCGTTTTCTTCTTGCGTTTCGTGGTTTTTGCGTTTGTACCTTTAGCTTTTGGAAAAGGTTTTATTATATAAGGAGAAATAAATGATTTGGTTGGCGTCACTTGATTAGTTTCAGGGGTTTTAGTTGGCGTTACCTCATTAGTCTCAGGGGTTAAACCATCATTACCTGAAATAGGATCGGGAGTGATAGAACGATCGATTAGTTCGTCAACTTCTGCTTCAGTAAGGCGATGGCTAGGTCCCGCTTCTTCAATAGATTGATTACTGATTTGTGGTTCTGCTACTTCCTCTTGAAAACGTTCTAACGGCAGATCTGTTACCTCCGCGGAAAGAAATTCATCGTCCCCAAATATTAAATTGTTGTAAGGAAATATTCCGGTAGCCCGAAATCCAGCCAAACAATTTTTTCGAGAGAATGCGAGAGGGTAGGCTTCACCTAATATTTCTGCGATGTCGTAAATTGTAATTCTTCTACCGGGATTATTTCGTAGCCAAGTGTGACAACAATTGTTATAATAAGTTTTAAGGGGACCATAGACACCTCTGTCCAATGGCTGCAATTTATGGGTGGTGTGGGGTGGCAGAGTCAGTAGAATGATGTTGTTTGCGCGTGCCATTTTTATAACTTCAAGTGATATGTGGCTTTCGTGGTTGTCCATTAAAAGCAGCACAGGATATTCGGCTGAAGGTTTGGTGTGGTAAATAAAGTGTTTCATCCATAAAATAAAAGTCTCTGATGAAATCCATCCAGTCGGCGTTGCCGCCCCAGCTGATCCAACTGGTGCTCCTTTTATCATATGTTGTTTAAAATATTTCCTAGGAAATATAAGAAAAGGAGGCACAGCATTTCCTAGAGCATTTATTGTCCCACACATGGTCACTAAAGTTCCTCTTTCTCCTGAGGTGACCTGCCCGACTTGCTTTTGGCCCTTCGTTGCGATTACCTTACATGCTGATTGGACGGTTGTGAGACCTGTTTCGTCCATATTATAGATTTGAGCAGGATTCACATTATATTTGTCGTAAACTTGTTGGAGATTAAAAAAAAAACGTTCCACAACCGGTTTGTTGAATCCCATAGCTCTTCCAAGTGAAGTTGGCTCTGCTGATCTGATGGATAAAGTTTTATTTCGTTTTAGAAACCCAGTCATCCAATACTTCACAGCTAATTGGTTTTCATGCCAAGAAGCGGGGATTTTTTTGTTATTGGCAATGGCCAAATCATACGCAAGTTTTCTGACATCCTTCGGTGTTAAACCATGATTTAGTTTTGCGATCTCTTGAAGATATTCGTAGATCGTAACTTCTTCTTTTGTATTGAAAATCTGCTTCACTCTGTAATTTGGGCCCAACTTCGGTAAACCTTCCATGGCAAGGCTTCCCCAATCAATATTTCGGTCTTCACATTTTTTGACGTATCTTCTAAGGGTTGTTCTTGGAATGTTGTATCGCAATGCTGCCGCTTTTACTGACAACCCTTCTTCATTTATGCTGTACAAAGCATTTCGCATTGATTCGGACGTCGTTTTACCAATCCCGAAACGTTTATTTTTATTCTTCCGTGGCATTATGAAGCTAGAAACAATGAACTAAATGAATAATCCAGTTAAGAATCTTTAAGGAACAGTGGCCACCGCTTAAATAAATAGAAAAGCAGTGGCCACTGTACCAGCACCCCAACATGGCCACTGTTCCCAAAACGCACATTCTAATATAGGCAACACCCTAAAACGACATTGTTATTGGTTGGACGAAGTTGTGGCATAATTATGTTTTATATTAAACAAGCTAAACATTGCATGCGTTAAAACATCAATCAAGTAGAAATTAGACGATTTATCTTAATGAATCTTACCATTAAAATGTTTTTCCAGCAGTTCTAACACCGACACTGTCGAAAAATATTATAACCTCAATAGCTGCTCGCCTTAGCATGAAGCAGAAGCTTCAACCTGTCAGTAAGAGCCACAAATAGTAGATGGCGATACTTGGATTAAATTATTAACCGAGATACTGAAGAGTGGCCACTGTACCTGCATGGCCACTGTTCCCACCTCTCCCCTACTTCTGTTTGGGGTTGGTGTTTCATCTGATAAGGAGCTGGAATGGTCAGATAGGGGCCTCTTGAAGGTGGTGTCGTCTTCCTTGTTGACTGTTCCATGCTCTTTGTTTATTTCTTCTTTTTCGGACTGATTGTCTTCCTGTGACGAGTTGATCAGATCTGTTGTGGGGTTAGCATTACTATTTGGACATGTATTCGCAATATGGCCTTCCGCTTTAGGTACATAGGTAGCATATTGTAACGGTACAACCTCCCCCCCTTCCCTTTTTTCCCCATTTTTCTACTGACCTAGGTTTATGTCATGAATAGAAAAGTTATCCCCAAATGAGTAATGAGAAACAAAGATTCCCACTTACCTCTTTTAGTTTGGCTATCGTGATCGTCTAAAAGTTTGCCCCACGTTGTGTTTGATTTTTCTTTATTAAAACAGACTTTAAGACCCCCAAGAAAGAAACTAACCAAGATTACATCAGGTATTGCCATTGTCATAGAAAGTAAAACACTAGAATGCAGTCATTTCAATTTATTCAAAATTTAGAATAAAAGAAATATTCACACAGAAAATCAAATGATTTAGAATAGAAAGTGAGCTTATTTAACCTATCAGTGAACTTTAAGTTGGGGAGCAAAGAAAAAAGTAACAAAGAACAAGAGCAAACTAGATGGCATAGTCATTATTGCGACACTAGGACCGAGGGAAACCCCAAAAAACCCGGCCTACCAACTAGAATTAATTTGACTGGATGCTGGACTGTTGAAGTTATTTGACTGCTTTATCCCGGATCTCCACCATTCAACTCCAATACCAGAGGTTGTCCCACTCTTACCCAAAGGTTTAAGGAAAATTGCGAGGTGTTTTGACCGGATGATTCTCAAACAATGCTCTGTACTTACGCAGCCACTTAAAGGGTGAGGGACACGCGCGCTACGCGACTTGCCCCCTACACGACTTGCGCCATACGCGACTCCAGACCTACTGTCAATTAACGTCAGAATCACAGTTGTACCAAATGCCACCGATTTCATTAAAAAACTAGCTTGCTGTGGTGTATAATGTGTTGTATAAGAACGCCAATTAACAGTAATTTATAACAGAAAGGTTCATTAATTGTTATTTTTTATTTAATAGCGTAAACAGCGAATTTGTAAGAAAAAATGGGTTTAATTAATGTATTTGTATTGTTGTAATGGTAGGTATATAATTTAGCATTTGAATTAGGTCGGTGATGGTGCATTCTTCAACCAAAATTGTCCGTTGCTCTGCATCACTTATTCACTTCAAGTATACCTATACCTATATTTAAGAAAACATTATTCCTGTTCAAGGAGTTCAACGAGTTGAGGTGGTTGAGGCGCTGTAACATCAAATAAGATGACAATGGTAATTAATCTTAAATCCATTAAGTACCGATATGATTGGGGACCATATCGTCTTCAGCATGGTCTTGTTGGTCATCATCGTCATTTTCATCGTTATTGAGGTCCGCCACATCTGAATCATAATAAATTAAATAAGTTGATTTAGATACCTACCAATATAGGTACTACGGAATTGCCTTCATTTACAAACCTCACTAACTGAACGTTTTCAGTTTGGTACCCAAGGTATCGCAAGAACCGTTCCACGTCGTTATCTTGGAGGAGCTCATGTCTTGCGCGAATTATTAAGGCGTTGCGCCGACGACTATCTTCGGCGCGTCTCCTTGGCTCATGCCCGTGTAACGTCCTTTCCAAATCCAAAGTTGTGGATACTTCCACTTCCTGCAATATTTTATGGAAAGACCATACATCCGGGTGAGGACGCCCAACAAGTCGGTACAGGTTTCGGTGGAAGCTTTCCACGTTATTATTTGTTCGCAGCTCGTCATCCTCCCCAAACGACACATTCATTCTTGGCCAATTACGCCCGAGGTAGGTGGCAAATGCTGTCATCTGTTCCGCATTCGTAGCTTCGGCAGCCTCTCCTACCACTCTAAAACCCTCATCCAGATAGTTGGGTGGCAGGAGAGGTAAAGCGATTGCCATCCTAACTATCCTTTCATGGTCAACTATTTCCGAGTCTATGTGCAATTTTTTTGCCCTCTTTCTCATGGCTCTGGCAAAGTGGAACGAGCACCCCTTTATTTCAATGTTTGGCATGCAGTCCAAAACAGCCGCACGAAGACCATTTTCGTAATCAGCCATAAACGAAGTGGCATTATTAATAGCAGGGTATCTTTCTTGGAGCCTTTCAATCACTTTCTTGTATGCCACACGAGTTTTCCTCTCCATTACGGCATACGCCAATGGAAACGTCTGAAAAGTGAGAATGGTTAGTAGATAGCTTCTATTTTTCTTTTTTGTCTTGGTAAAGAATCTTACTCTATTTCGAACCAGGACGCGTATTGTAAATAGCTGGAGTGCTCCAAGTGCATTTGGAATCACCTTAAAAGTTCCATCTCCATGTAGTTTCAGGTTCTCGGCTGTTTCGATAAATTCTCCTATTGCAGATGATACAAAGAGAATAATCCTCGAGTTGTCCGCTGCAGTCAATAAGCGATCAAAAAAAGGACGCCCTTCGTTCATCGAATGCCCATAATGAGGTGCATATCTGTAATCAAAGGAAAGGTACAATGTTTCGGGAATTTTTAACCCTGTTTATGCTTACTCAGGGTCCATTAAAGTCGCCGCATATTCAGCCAACGAGTGGGGCACAGCCGGAGTACCAAGACGCCTTGCTCTCTGCATAGTTCTTTTAATTTTATTGTATCCCCCATATGTTCTAGCGCCTTCTATATTGATAGCTTGTTCATTAACAAAAATATTGTTAAGGGGACAGAGACTTGTGCCAGCACGTTCTTGTAGGTTTGTTTTGAATCTGCGTAATTTTGAGACTATTTTAGTTCAAATATAATATGTATCGATCATACCGTGCTGCTTGAACTTGGCGGAAACTAGCGGCATGATTGTGCTCCTCTGTAGAAACAAATTCTCCATTTGCCCTGTAGATACCCGCTCCTCTGCAGAATTTGTCACGGCACCGCAAATACCTTAAAAAGCATTCATATTATACTTAATTGTTGGTATAATTGCATGGTGGCGTTGATTGCCCTCAGCTGCTATCTCTAGTTAGTTTTAACGTGCCTAGGCTCAATTCCAGATATGCTGTTGATTTCTCACTAAAAACCTGTCGAACAAATTTGGGTTTGAAGGCACCATTGTATGTAATGTCTGGTTACTGCAATCACCTGGTCGAATTGTGTGACATATATGCTGATAATGTTGGGATATTGATTGATGTTGCTAAGGTAAAATTTGCTCATTGCATTTAACTGATAAAATGATTGTGTATATGCCTTGATCTCTTGTTCCTTTTTATGTTTGCTTCTTAGTATTTAAGCTTTATTGAATATGTTTAGAGTTTGCAATATCTTAATTTTGTTATTATCTTGCTTCAATATTATTTTGTTCTATTTTTGTCCTATAAATGGAGTTATCTGTTGGGCAATAAAGTATTATTATAATGGCCATTTAGAATCCATTTAAAACCTTTAACTTATCAGTGGTGTAGGTACATGGAGGTTTTTACTTACTTGATCCCGTTATTTCTGTTCAATCTGTTCAATATATAAATATGGTTGTCTTCTGCCACATATATTTTAGAGTTACGTCTGTACCCCTGCAGTTCCTCCATTTCCAAATACGAAACAGGAAAACGACCACCAAAAGAAATCAAATTTGTGAAAAACACGAGCAAAAATTAAACTATTTCAATAACACACAACGACCACAAAAAGGAAGAACTTGTTAATATTTGGATAAAGCTTAAAAGAGCAAATTTGATTAATTATTATTAACGACTTTTGGTAACAATTAGATAATTTGAGGGATCGATTGCTAACAATTGGGTAGACAATTGTTACCTCTCAAATTATCTAATTGTTACCAAAAGTCGTTAATAATAATTAATCAAATTTGCTCTTTTAAGCTTTATCCAAATAGTAACAAGTTCTTCCTTTTTGTGGTCGTTGTGTGTTATTGAAATAGTTTAATTTTTGCTCGTGTTTTTCACAAATTTGATTTCTTTTGTTGGTCGTTTTCCTGTTTCGTATTTGGAAATGGAGGAACTGCAGGGGTACAGACGTAACTCTAAAATATATGTGGCAGAAGACAACCATATTTATATATTGAACAGATTGAACAGAAATAACGGGATCAAGTAAGTAAAAACCCCCATGTACCTACACCACTGATGAGTTAAAGGTTTTAAATGGATTCTAAATGGCCATTATACCAACAATTAAGTAAAATATGAATGCTTTTTAAGGTATTTGCGGTGCCGTGACAAATTCTGCAGAGGAGCGGGTATCTACAGGGCAAATGGAGAATTTGTTTCTACAGAGGAGCACAATCATGCCGCTAGTTTCAAATGCTAAATTATATACCTACCATTACAACAATACAAATATATTAATTAAACCCATTTTTTCTTACAAATTCGCTGTTTACGCTATTAAATAAAAAATAACAATTAATGAACCTTTCTGTTATAAATTACTGTTAATTGGCGTTCTTATACAACACATTATACACCACAACAAGCTAGTTTTTTAATGAAATCGGTGGCATTTGGTACAACTGTGATTCTGACGTTAATTGACAGTAGGTCTGGAGTCGCGTATGGCGCAAGTCGTGTAGGGGGCAAGTCGCGTAGCGCGCGTGTCCCTCACCCCACTTAAATTACGCTATGCAGCAGAAATAAGTTCTAACACACAACTAGAGACTACCAGCCCTAACGACGATGGAAAACCCACAACGACGACGTCTACTTATAAGTCAAGAAAAAAAACCAGTGCAAAGTTGTGAGAACCATCTTTCCCTTTTTCTGAACCAAAGATGTTTTCGTAAGCCAGTACTTCAGAAGGAAGCTGGACTGTGTATAATTCCTACAAACACTCAAATCCACTTGTACTACCACATCATCTCTTCACTCCTGTCTTACAAAACCCCCAAATCTCTCAGTTATGTGTTTAAAAGGACAACAGTTATAACACTCTTGAACTCAATACAACGAGGGAATATCGACTGTCTCGGGCGTGACTCCAAAGCTCAGCCTACATTCACACATTGCTCCTTTTCATACTCCTTCCCCTAGCAAGCCTGCCGTGTGGAGTTACCTCTACATCAGTCTGGTCGGTGGCCTTTTATGTGTGGGGTGTATGTCTCTGCAATGGCGGGTCTGCACGACCGACGCGCACCAGGATATTTTATTCTTTTTTTTCCTCCCAGACTGGAAATTGCCCTATCATGGATCCTCCACAGGCTTTCGAGATTCCCAACCCATTCCCCACTCTTTCGCACCAAAAAACAAGGACAATCAGCCTCTCGGAAAGACCATGGGTGTAAAACATACTTATTCTCAAATGTTTGGCAACTGGCACAACAATATCAGTGTAAAGTGTTAAGTTATGGTGATTAAGTTGGACAACTCCAATATTAGAGTCAAACAGCGACAATCCAGGATCATGGTTACATGGATTTAAAATGATTCAGGTTAACTGTGGTTACTGGAACTCAGGATTCAGGTTGACTGTGGTTACTGGAACTCAGGATTCAGGTTGACTGTGGTTACTGGAACTCAGGATTCAGATTGACTGTTGTTACTGGAACTCAGGATTCAGGTTGAATGTGGTTACTGGAACTCAGGATTCAGGTTGACTGTGGTTACTGGAACTCAGGATTCAGGAAAGCTGCTGGATTGTAGAAATAAGGAAACAGGCACCTGCTGTGGGATTGTCCCCATCTTGGAGATCTACTGGAACTATGCTGGAATTCTGCGTCTGGACATGGTTTTGGTAAGGTTGGAATTTAGGAGGCATGCAGGACCTTAAGGATTATCAGAATTATAATCTGGTTTTATTCAAGTCACAAAATAATAACATGGAACAGGTAAATTTTCCTGTCAGGATCTGTGAATCTCTGAAGGCGAAGCAAATTTATTCACGACAACAAAAGCAAGGAATAAATAAATCATATAAATGAACAGGATCTATCTGCAACAACTTGTAGACCAGCTGTATAAAACCAAGTGGACTTAACAACCTCTAGACTCAGCTACTATCCCTAACGACCTAACCTTCGGGCTGTAACGAGATGTAAAACTCCGTTTTCACGTATTAGAAGACAGCAGTTATGCACCCCGGGAGAGAAAACATAAGATTAGTAACAATACAATAAATCAAGACATCATATCTGTCACTCCAAGCTAAATCAACTATGTTGTTTACTACAGCATCCTCACAACACCCTGTATAACAACTGCACTACAGCACTGAGCATAACACCCTGTATAACACTGTGAAGTTTTGATGTATTTGGAACCCCAGGAATTTGGAATTGTAAATTCGTCCCCTTAATGCAGAACTAGTCTAAGTCCATTTTTTTCAAAAAACGGGTTAAGTATGCTATGTGTAGCTAAAATGGAGGGGAATGCAGTGCAGAAGAATCCCAAGTCTAATGTTCAGTGATGTGAGCCGGTCATATGACCGTGTCATGACGTTCGGTCATGACGGTCATGACCGTCACGTCACAATACAAAATGACCGTGACCAATAATAATAATAATATTAATAATAAATTTTATTCTTTATAACTATTTAAATAGGTAATTGCATTAAACGCAACCCTTTAGCCTGTTAATAACAATATACTTACATGGACGGAAAAACAGAGTAACCAACAAAAATTTCGACATTCGTGATAATTTGGTAAAAAAACAAAATTATTCTGACATGCACGCCTGGCAGTGTGAATCAGTAGCAATTTTCATATAAATTTAAGCCCGTTTAAGAAAATAAAAAACTTGACTCGATCACACGCCCCTGTGCCCGTAAGAAAATGATTCGACTTTAATATCAAGTATTTAACAATTCTGACTGAAAATTATTATAGGTACCTACTTCCCATTAATTAATTTTATTATTATTAACTATGGTCATTTATTACTGTCATATGACCTGGTCATGACCGGTCATGACGTCACGATGTTACGTGACCGTCATTTTACATCACTGCTAATGTTGAAAACTTTGTAGGAAAATTAATAATGTCAAAACAGTCTAACTTAAATTCATAATGCAGGAACATCCTATGTACACATAGAATACTTTGATACACTAAAATTTGCATTAGGGCAAGATGAGGTGGACAATAAAATTGTTAAGAAACAAAATATTGAGTTCTAAAGAGGTCTATAATGTTTTATAGCTGATCAACAAAGGCTTAGGATACGAACAGTCCAATACCCGATTAGCCTAACTCCAAATTTATGGACTTAGACTAGTATTTCGCTACTAAATTAACCCAAGTCCATTTTTTCTCAACCACGTAAGATTTTAACAAAATTACGTCATTGCATAATGAGAGTGGACTGGAAACGGTCAGTTTATAAACTACTAAATTTTTAGTAAAAATATGAAGAAAAAACCCTCTCCTGTAAAATTAACTTTTTGTGACTTAGACTAGTTCTGCATTAAGGGGGCGAATTGTGATGATGTAGATGTAGACGAGAATGCGTGTGTGTAATAATCAGCCCCGTGACCACCCCCAGATTTCCTTACTGTCGTAAAGCAAAGTTTTTAGGTTATGGCAAATAGTTCAAAAAGAGAAGAATGTGAATTGAGTGGAATTATAAGCAAATCCTTTCAACAAAAGCGTACCTTTTAATTATTCAGATCGAAGCTGTTACCTTTTTACCACCTCTCGACCTCTCGTGACCTCTCGTTTTTCCCCAACTCGAACGCGTGGCTTGAAGCACCCTGAAGAAAATTTCACCGGCACTACTGCTGCTTTTTCGGCTACCGCAAACCTTCTAAACCTTCTTAAAAAACAGGAAAGGGATTAATTACTGGTATTTCACACTTTTAGAGGCTTCTTCTTCTCCCAAAATTCTCCGCGTCCACTATCAACAACTTTTTTCACCCGGTCCCCCTAGCAACCTCTCTCTTTCGTGATTCGTTGATGAAAACAAAAACCACTACTGGCCGGTACTACAGGACACTAACACGCCTGACATGCGCCGAGAAACGTCACTTGCCAATTGAAACTGTCAGAAATGTGAAAACCCAGAAATGTCGCTGAAGTTAGCTTGGGATTGGGATTGGGATTGATGAAATTTACAGCGGACCAAACAAGTAGTGTTCGAATAATGTTTTCTTTGCTTAAATGAACTTCCTGACCATTTCGGAGTGCCGCCAACTATGAATAAGGCCTAAAAATGATTAAAACGAAACCGCCCCTTTATTTACAAGGGAGAAAACGAATTGCAACCCCCTTAACAAACCCGCTATTGCTTGGAGAGAAAAAAAATCTTGCACTGTGGCCTTCGGTGTCAAAAACGATGTTCACCCCAAGAATTTATACCCGCAAGTTTGACCATTTCCCCGGAAGCAGGGGGGTGGGATTCGCCACCCCCAAATCTTAAAAAATGCCACTAACTGAACGGACTTCTGTGCCACCACCATTTCAGCGTCAAAAAATCTTAATTAAGCGTAGAAAGCCCCATGCCAAGTTTAAACGATTTCCACGGGGGATGAGGGTGGTTTCGCCACCCCCCAAATCTTAGAAAAATGCCACCGACTTAACGAACTCTGGTGCCGCCACCATTTCAGCACAAAAAATTCTTAATTAAGCCTAGAAAGCCTCCTGTAAAGTTTAAAAGATTTCCACGGGGGATGAGGGTGGGATTCGCCACCCCCGAATCTTAGAAAATGCCACAGACTGAACGGACTCTGGTGCCGCCACCATTTCAGCACCAAAAATTCTTAATTAAGCCTAGAAAGCCTCCTGCAAAGTTTAAAAGATTTCCACGGGGGATGAGGGTGGGATTCGCCACCCCCGAATCTTAGAAAAATGCCACCGTCCGAACCAACTTTGGTGCCGCCACCATTTCAGCGCCAAAAATTCTTAATTAAACCTAGAAAGCCCCATACCAAGTTTGAACGATTTCCACGGGGGATGAGGGTGGGATTCGCCACCCCCGAAACTTAGAAAAATGCCACCGACTAAACGTACCCTGGTGCCGCCACCATTTCAGCGCCAAAAATTCTTAATTAAGCCTAGAAAGCCTCCTACTAAGTTTAAACGATTTCCACGGGGGATGAGGGTGGTTTCGCCACCCCCCAAATCTTAAAAAAATGCCACAGACTGAACGGACTCTGGTGCCGCCACCATTTCAGCGCCAAACATTCTTAAATAAGCCTAGAAAGCCTCCTACTAAGTTTAAACGATTTCCACGGGGGATGAGGGTGGTTTCGCCACCCCCCAAATCTTAAAAAAATGCCACCGACTAAACGTACCCTGGTGCCGCCACCATTTCAGCGCCAAAAATTCTTAATTAAGCCTAGAAAGCCTCCTACTAAGTTTAAACGATTTCCACGGGGGATGAGGGTGGTTTCGCCACCCCCCAAATCTTAAAAAAATGCCACAGACTGAACGGACTCTGGTGCCGCCACCATTTCAGCGCCAAACATTCTTAAATAAGCCTAGAAAGCCTCCTACTAAGTTTAAACGATTTCCACGGGGGATGAGGGTGATTTCGCCACCCCCCAAATCTTAAAAAAATGCCACAGACTGAACGGACTCTGGTGCCGCCACCATTTCAGCGCCAAACATTCTTAAATAAGCCTAGAAAGCCTCCTGCCAAGTTTAAACGATTTCCACGGTGGATGAGGGTGGTTTCACCACCCCCCAAATCTTAGAAAAATGCCACCGACTGAACGAACTCTGGTGCCGCCACCATTTCAGCGCCAAAAATTCTTAATTAAGCCTAGAAAGCCCCATACCAAGTTTAAACGATTTCCACGGGGGATGAGGGTGGGATTCGCCACCCCCAAAACTTAGAAAAATGCCACCGACTGAACGTACCCTGGTGCCGCCACCATTTCAGCGCCAAAAATTCTTAATTACGCCTAGAAAGCCTCCTGCAAAGTTTAAAAGATTTCCACGGGGGATGAGGGTGGGATTCGCCACCCCCGAATCTTAGAAAAATGCCACCGTCCGAACCAACTTTGGTGCCGCCACCATTTCAGCGCCAAAAATTCTTAATTAAGCCTAGAAAGCCCCATACCAAGTTTGAACGATTTCCACGGGGGATGAGGGTGGGATTCGCCACCCCCGAAACTTAGAAAAATGCCACCGACTAAACGTACCCTGGTGCCGCCACCATTTCAGCGCCAAAAATTCTTAATTAAGCCTAGAAAGCCTCCTACTAAGTTTAAACGATTTCCACGGGGGATGAGGGTGGTTTCGCCACCCCCAAATCTCAGAAAAATGCCACCGACTGAAAGAACTCTGGTGCCGCCACCATTTCATCGCCAAAAATCCTTAATTTAGCATAGAAAGCCTCCTGCCAAGTTTAAACGATTTCCACGGGGGATGAGGGTGGTTTCGCCACCCCCGAATCTTAGAAAAATGCCACCGTCCGAACGAACTCTGATGCCGCCACCATTTCAGCGCCAAAAATTCTTAATTAAGCCTAGAAAGCCTCCTGCAAAGTTTAAAAGATTTCCACGGGGGATGAGGGTGGGATTCGCCACCCCCGAATCTTAGAAAAATGCCACCGTCCGAACCAACTTTGGTGCCGCCACCATTTCAGCGCCAAAAATTCTTAATTAAGCCTAGAAAGCCTCCTGCCAAGTTTAAACGATTTCCACGGGGGATGAGGGTGGTTTCGCCACCCCCGAATCTTAGAAAAATGCCACCGTCCGAACGAACTCTGATGCCGCCACCATTTCAGCGCCAAAAATTCTTAATTTAGCCTAGAAAGCCTCCTGCCAAGTTTAAACGATTTCCACGGGGGATGAGGGTGGTTTCGCCGCCCCCGAATCTTAAAAAAATGCCACCGACTGAAAGAACTCTGGTGCCGCCACCATTTCATCGCCAAAAATCCTTAATTTAGCATAGAAAGCCTCCTGCCAAGTTTAAACGATTTCCACGGGGGATGAGGGTGGTTTCGCCACCCCCAAATCTCAGAAAAATGCCACCGACTGAAAGAACTCTGGTGCCGCCACCATTCCAACGCCAAAAATTCTTAATTTAGCCTAGAAAGCCCCATGCCGAGTTTAAACGATTTCCACGGGGGATGAAGGTGTTTGATGACTTGAATGACTTGAATGACTTGAATGACTGAATTTTTCGGTGCTTTAGATAATACACCTGTCCCCTTTAAGGGACTTATCAGCATACATATATACAAGCAAGTCAAACAACTATAAGATACCTGTAACTAGGTCCTAGTAGTAGATTGTGCCTATGATGTGAAGGGTAGAGACATCTTATGTCATTTTAGATGATTAATGATGTTGTTAAGTTAATTTACTCCAATCATTTCCATTTTCTTTGAATTTAAATTTGGATTCGCGCCCTAGCCTCGAACCCGAAGTGAGGACGCGGTCGCGCCACCAGCGCGAGTGGTAGTTCTAGACTATAATGATTATTACATTATTAGCCCTCGCGGCATGTGTTAGTGTCGTTAGTGTATTTATCAAAACAAACAAGAAATACAGTCCACTTTAAATATAAATGCTCCTCATCATTTCCCCCAACATTTTGGTCTCTTCGGCCCGATGTGAAGCGGTTTGAAGCCAATCCAATCGATAAATCAATTATAAATCAGCAGCGAGAGAAGCCGGTTCAACAAGCAACCCTTCGCTCCATCTTCGTTCTTTACATAAGGTACGTACATATTTCTATCTCATAATATCGATCTACCACGTGTTTTGGTGTTTTATTTCACCGTGTTGGTTATTTAATATTCAATCGAGACAATCCGTAACAGCGTCAATATTCAACAATGCCTCGTGGCCGACCCAAAGGCGGAGATTCCTCAATTGAATTTCGGGATAATTCAAATGCGAATTCCAAAGTAAATCAACTTCGATCCCAAATCGATAGTATTATAGAACAAACAGAGCATTTCTTTTCTTATGTCGAATCTATCGATCCTCGAGCAATCGATGATCAAATTATAACCAGACTCAACGTTATTCTACAAAAACTCGATGGACTTTATAATAAATTCCATGAAATCTATCCAGAGTATCAAATGCTCGCTAGCGACCGTCCTGAGGTCCATGAACCAATCAAATTTACTGATCTACATATCGATCTAGAATCAAACATAAGACTCATTATTTCTAAGGCCAAAACTAAACTCAATAACGACATCGAACGTGAACGTGAATCATCCACTCCAACCGAGTCTAATATAAAGCTGCCTAAAATTGAGGTTCCTCATTTTCTCGGAGATTATAACAACTGGATCACATTTAGAGATTCATTTCTAGCTCTCATTCATAATAATAAATCGTTAACTAATATCCACCGTTTTTATTACCTAAGAGATTGTCTCAAAGGCGTAGCATTCAATTTAATTGACAACATTCAAGTCTCTGATCAAAACTACCATATTGCATGGAATATTTTATTCAACAGGTACGACAATAAGAAATTGTTGATACATAACCATATAAAAACCATCTTAGACTTGCCTTCTTTAACCAAAGAGAATCATACTCAATTGCGCAATCTTCTAGATACTTTAACTAGAAATTTGAGAACTTTAGAAAGCCTGGGTCAACCTGTAAATCAGTGGTCAGCTCTAATTATACAAATAATTACAAACAAGCTCGATAATAGTACCAAACGGGCCTTGTCTGAACTTAAATCACCAACAGATATTCCTTCAATCGATGAATTTACAGATTTCTTAAAATCCAGATGCGAATTTCTTGAACATGTTGAAATCAGCAACTCATCCACTAACAAACCTGATTTCAAGACAACAACTTCCAAGCCCAAAAACATGTATTCGGTCACTCATGTGGCTACTGTTGATGATACTCCTAATGTAACTTGTTTCCTTTGCAAGAACTCTCACCACATTAATTATTGTGAGAAATTGCTAATGCTACCACCAGAAGAAAGACTCATTCAAGTTAAAACTTTAAGACTATGTACCAATTGTTTACGTTCAAATCACGTTTTCAGAAATTGCCTTTCCAAAAATACTTGTAAATTTTGTAATAAAAAGCATCATTCTATTTTACATTTCGAAACTCCTAAATTGCCTCCTCAACCTGCTCAATTGCCTTCTCAGCCTGCACAACTGCCATCTCAATCTGCAGAACCTAACAGCGAGACGGTCGCTCATCATTCAATTAATAACACTTCGAGTAACCAAATTCTATTAACCACCGTGTTAATCAAAGTCAAGGATGACCAAGGTCGTCTGCACAAATGTCACGCCCTTTTGGATAATGGTGCTATGTCCAACTTTTTAACAGAAGATTTTATTCGCAAACTAAATCTAAAAACCATACCACTCAAAACCTCCATAAAGGGAATTAATCTTTTAAACTCCATCTCTACTCAGCAAGCTTCTTTAATTGCCTATTCTCGATACGAACGGTTCTCATTGAACATATCCTGTTTAGTAACTGACAATATTACCAAGGATCTGCCGTCCTCGTATTTTGATGCAAATTCCATTAAAATTCCTGAAAATCTGCCATTAGCAGATCCGAACTTCAATATTCCAACTAGAATCGACCTTCTAATAGGTGCTTCTCATTTTTGGAACATACTTTCTACGGGACGTATCGTCCTAGGAGAGAATCAACCCTATTTACATGCTACCAAATTCGGATGGATCATATCAGGACCTTTGTCTCATCACAATCCAAGTATCCAATCGACTCTTTGCAATGTTGCTACAATAGATAATCCCGACGACAACAAAACTCATGATGAGATCATCAAATTCTGGCAACTTGAAGAACCTCCATCTTCCAAACTCTCCACCTATTCCAAGGAAGAGCACTTATGTGAATTACATTTTCAAAATACCTTTGCTCGAGATAGTGTTGGCAAATTTATCGTCCATCTTCCTTTCAAAGAATCTCATTTACTCCTTGGTGACTCTAAACAACAAGCAATCAATCGGTTTCGATCTCTAGAAAGGAAACTGCTAGCTAACCCTGCTCTCAGAGAGGAATACAACAATTTTATGTCAGAATATGAACAGCTAGGGCACATGACCCCCATTACCGATTTTCAATCTGACGAAGCACCATCCTTTTTCTTACCACACCACGCTGTGTTAAAACAATCTAGCGTAACTACAAAACTCAGAGTAGTTTTTGATGCTTCGGCAAAATCAGATTCCGGTTTATCCTTAAATGACGTCTTAATGGTTGGACCAACGGTCCAAAGTGATCTTTTTTCCATACTTCTGCGGTTTAGGCAACACTCAATTGTTATCACTGGAGATATCGCAAAAATGTATAGAATGGTCAATATATTTCAACCGCACTGCCAACTCCAAAAAATTATTTGGAGATCCAATCCTGACGAGCAACTCAAACAATACAGACTCAACACTGTCACCTATGGCACTTCATCAGCCCCATTTTTGGCCACTAGATGCTTATTACAATTGAGCATAGAAAACACCACGCTATATCCAGTAGCTAGTGCCATCATTAAAAATGATTTCTACGTTGATGACCTGCTCAGTGGTGGAAGCAGTGTTGACGAAGTTGTTCAGATACACCGAGATGTATATGCTATATTATCCTCAGCAGGTTTTCAATTACGAAAATTCATGTCCAACAATCCTGACGTGTTAGCTAGACTGTCAGTTGATCAATCACTCGAACATTCCATCTTACAAATTGGACCAAACGAACACACTAAAACTCTTGGTGTTATATGGAACTCTCATAGCGATCAATTTCAATTCTCTGTCAAAATTTCTGAAGACAATGACTCCAAGATTACCAAACGTTTGATATTATCTGAAGTTTCCCAAATTTTCGACCCGTTAGGTTTGATACAACCTGTCATCATTAGCTTTAAACTTCTAATTCAGTCTCTATGGCAACTCAATATAGGGTGGGATCATCCAGTACCCACAACCTTACGGGACCACTTTACAAAGTTGAAAACTGAACTCCAATGTCTCAATTTCCTCAAAATTCCCAGACAAGCTATCATTCTAAATCCAATTCACATCGAAATCCATTCGTTTGCCGACGCCAGTGAAAGGGCTTATGGTGCCTGCGTCTACGTTCGATCCACAGACATTAATAATACTATTTCCGTTGCTCTCTTATGCAGTAAATCTAGAGTTGCACCCTTACGCCAAACAACACTTCCTAGACTAGAGCTATGTGCTGCCCTATTGTCCGCGGAACTGACCCAAAAGGTCAGAGAGTCTCTAAACCTCAATATTAATGCCATCCATTATTGGAGTGATTCAAGTATCACGCTCTGCTGGATTAAATCAGATTCCAGACAATGCAAAACCTTCGTTGCCAATCGAGTGGCAGAAATCCAACGCCTAACTGACACTTCTAATTGGCATCACATCAATACATGTTCCAATCCTGCCGATTTGATAACCCGTGGAATTCCCCCAGCAGCTCTAGAATCATCGATATGGTTTACCGGACCTCCCTTTTTAACAATGGACCAATCCCATTTTCCAATCAACGAACAGCTTCTTCAAAATTCTGAGCTTCCTGAAATGAAGAAATCATTTGACCAAATTTCAACTGCCCTTGTTCAAACCCAGTCTTCAACTGATGAATCGTTTGACATAATATCTAGATATTCCTCATTCCAAAAACTTCTTCGAGTCACAGCTCAGTGTCTTCGTTTCAAATCGAATTGTCTAACTAAAGATAGACGAGTAGGTCCGTTAACACCCATAGAAGTTAATAGTGCCTTGACAAAGCTCGTCAAGTTAGTTCAAAGCGACCCGTTTCACAGAGAAATTACGCTGCTACAGCAAGGAAGGTCACTCGGCCCAAAGAGTAACATTTTATCTTTGTCCCCCTTTATAGATCAGAATGGTATTTTGCGTGTGGGTGGTCGATTAAAGCATTCTAATTTCGATCACGATAAAAAACATCCAATGCTACTACCTAAACATCACCGTTTTACCAAACTTTTGATGCTCTCAGAGCATAAGAGACTTTTACACGCTGGACCTCAGCTACTCTTGTGTCACATCCGAGAGAGATTTTGGCCCATAGCTGGAAAGGTCACCGCCAAACAAATAATAAAATCATGCATTACCTGCTTTAGGTCGAATCCAAAACCTGTGAATCCAATCATGGGAGACCTTCCCTATCATCGAATTCAAGTCACGTTTCCATTTCACACAGTTGGAATCGACTACGCAGGGCCAATATTAATCAAAGATCGTTCAACGCGAAATCCTAAAATGATCAAGGCATATATATGTTTATTTGTTTGTTGCTCAACCAAGGCAATACACCTTGAATTGGTAACCGATTTGTCTACTCAAACCTTCCTCAGCGCCATGCGCCGGTTCATATCCCGCCGGAGCAAGCCCAAACTAATTCTGAGCGACAACGGCTCAAATTTCATAGGTGCAGCAAGAGAACTCCGGGAATTATTTGAATTCCTGCGAGATGAATCAAATCATGATGCCATACAGCAGTCCTTATTAGATGACGGGATTGAATGGAAATTCATCCCTCCCAGGGCTCCTCACTTTGGAGGGCTCTGGGAGGCGGGTGTAAAATCAGTAAAGAAACATCTCGTCAAAGTTGCAAACACGCACAATCTTACATACGAGGAATTTTCGACACTTTTGTGCCAAATAGAGGCGTTGTTGAATTCACGCCCGTTGACCCAATTGTCTTCTGATCCTAGGGATTTTAACGCGTTGACCCCAGGTCACTTTTTGATAGGTCGGGCACTAATTTCTCTGCCTGATCCAACTTTAACCGGAATTGCCTCTAACAGACTAGACACATATAAAAGAATTCAAAAACTAATGCAAGTTTTCCGACTCCAATGGAGCCGAGATTTTGTTGCAGACCTGCAAATTCGTACCCGCTGAAAGCAGGAACATCCTAATCTTCTTCAAGAAGGAACCATGGTCATCGTCCAAGACACAAGCTCCTGGATCCTTGCACGAATCCGCCGAACCTTCCCAGGACCAGACGGTGTCATCAGGGTCGTAGAAGTTGAACTGCCCAACAAGTCCGTGATGAAAAGAGCCGTGAATAGAATATGTGCATTACCCATAGACTCATAAACTATTTTCTTGAAAGTCGAGCCTTTCAACGGGGCCGGCATGTTAAGTTAATTTACTCCAATCATTTCCATTTTCTTTGAATTTAAATTTGGATTCGCGCCCTAGCCTCGAACCCGAAGTGAGGACGCGGTCGCGCCACCAGCGCGAGTGGTAGTTCTAGACTATAATGATTATTACATTATTAGCCCTCGCGGCATGTGTTAGTGTCGTTAGTGTATTTATCAAAACAAACAAGAAATACAGTCCACTTTAAATATAAATGCTCCTCATCATTTCCCCCAACAGATGTCATTTAATAGTGTTTTTCTATTTCGATTTCCTAATGAACACTTTATAGCACCCAAACGCGTTCTCTAATGTGCTCTATTAGAGCACGGCTTTTGTTTACATCGTAACCTAGACAACGATTGTGTCCAACAATCGCCAACTGTCAAGCGAACATTGACCTGTCTATGAAAATGGTAAACCAATTTTCTTCTAACAGGTTCTGGGTATCCGAAATAGAAAAAATTGTATAAAAAACGTGTTTCATAAGGCTCTTATCGCACTCGGATTTTGTAAAACTCGGGCTTTTCGCCCTCGTTGTCCAAACATCCTCGTGCTATAATAATTGGCCTTATGAAACGTGTTTTTTAATATACTTTTGTCATGCGGTTTACAAAATACATGTGATGGTTTTATATACAGGGTGTCTCAGGTATGATTTAATTAATTTTCAGGGGTGATCGTACATGGAAAAATATGAAGAAAAGTTCCTATTCGCGATTCTAGCTAAGGAGGACGCCCTCTGGTGTGTGACGTCACATTGGGGGAACTGTGGGAAACGAGCCAATGAGGAGCGCTGAAATATAATGACAGACATTTTTGGTGGCATCTGATTGGACGCTTCAAGCAAAATATGCCTACGTGTGACGTCACAAAATTAATTTGAATCGCGAATAAACATGTGTCCCCAAATCGCTCCTAAAGGAGTAGCTCGTTTAGGAGCGATTTGCGGTCCCAAGAAAGGGACGCCCAAACTTCGTTTGTTTTTGAATATATCAGAAACCGCTTGAGCTACAGTTTTTGCACGCGGTCTGATATCAATAGACTTCATCAGATTATGTTATCAGCAAAAAGCTGATTTTACCAGGGGTCTTCGAAATATTTTTTATACGCCATATTTTACCATTTTCTCACCAGAATATGGTTGTTTGACTAAAATTACGGATTCTAAAAATTAGTGACAATACAGCGTGGGTAATTTTTCGATGCTCACCATTGGGATCTCCTAAACGGTAAAAGATATAGGGTCGGTTAAATTACAGAAAAGTTGCGCTATTTTTTGATGATTAAGAATCTAAAGAGAATTCCCCGATATTTTGATTCGTTCCCGAGTTATCACAAAAAATATGAAAATTGCCTTTTTAAAGAAAAATTAATATCTTCCTAACGATTGATGCTGTTTAAATGAAACTTGGAAATTCTATATTTTTGACGGCTGTCAATTGAATAGCATCGACAGAAATTTTCTAGGCCCTCTAGATTTTGAATAACGACAGTCAACTTTTGATTCCTTTATGGCCGTCATATTGAATTTTAACACCATCAAATGCACAAAAAAATTGCCTTTTCAAAAATGTACTCAACATGAACTTTTTTGACAGACGCAGACTTCTTCAATCTCCTATAACATTTGAAAGCAATTGAATTCAGCAGTAATAAAATACGTCTTGCGGCCGTGTGATTCGGGCTTTCACATATTTTTTTGAAAAACGTCCATGTTGGTTACATTTTTGAGAAGCTAATTTTTCTTTGTATCCGGCGGTGTTAAAATTCAATATGCCGCCCATAAGAAAAAGAAAATTTGACTGTCTTTATTCAAAATCTAGAAGGCCTAGAAAATTTCCGTCAATGCCATTCAATTGACAGCTGTCGAAAATATGAAAGTTCCAAGTTACATTTAAATAACAGCAATCGTTAGGCAGATATTAATTTTTCTTTAAATTGACAATTTTCAAATTTTTTGTGATAACTCAAGAACGAATCAAAATATCGGGCAGTTCTTTTCAGATTCTTAATCGTCAAGAAATAGCGCAACTTTTCTGTAATTTAACCGACCCCGTATCTTTTACCGTTTAGGAGATCCCAATGGTGAGCATCGAAAAATTACCCACCCTGTATGCTTATTCACCACAGATATTATGCAAAAACTTAATAACTGACTGGGGCCGTAGCCCCCTTAGGAGCAATTTCCCTACACATGTTTGTAGGAAGTTTTATTTATATTTTTCGATGTAGTCACCCCTGAAAATTAATGACTGCGTACCTGAAACACCCTGTATTTGTTTTTTAAAATAAAAGTTACATGGGGGCAAATAACGTGGTACAGTCTGGGACTTTGAAAATGCCCACCCCAAAGCGACGGTTCACTTGGTCGACTGTATCGCTGCAATGTGCTTTATGTTGGCCGGCTTACCAGTCAAACATCAATCAAATTGCAGCAATGCAGTCGATCAAGTAAACCGTCGCTTCGCGGTGGGCATTTTCAAAGTACCTGACTGTAGCTATATCGTGGAACATCCACTTTAGTGAATGTAAGTAATTACTAGGTAGTGACTATTGATTCTTCATCTAATCTGCTACTGATGGCTTTCTAGCTCGTCAAATATTTCGTCTAAAGTGTAAGGATCTTGATCTGTGTCACTCATTCCTAGCTTTTGTCGCATCTCATTCCATTTCACAGTCAATTGCTCTTGTGAAATGCCATAAGAAAGGGTAATTATAACAGAATTTAAATACGGTAACAGTACATAAGCTATAAATTCATTATCAATGTACGTAAAAGTCTGCTTAATACATTTGACAATTTTTATTGAATCACCAAAACGAATAAAAATGGTGGAGTAGTCCCATTTTAATTGGCTACGGCGAAGGCCTTTTTCAGTTGTCCTGTACCTTCGACTTTCCTCATTTTCTGCCTTTGTGAGAAAGAGCTTTTCTAAATCTTCTTGGTACATTTCAACAAATAGCGTAATTTCTAAGGGGCTCAAGTCGATGTAATATTCATCCCTAGTATGTACAAAAATGTCTGTACCTGAATTATTACATAGGGAACATAAAAAATCATTAATTGGTGTTTTTGCCATTTCAATTACTCCTGAGCACTTATTTAGGTCGACATTTCTATAACATCTTCTACATCTTATATGTTTTTCCTTCCTATTATGAATTCCACAAATAAGGCAATTATCTTTCATATTTTGGGAAGAAATTAACAAAGCTTTTTGCAGACTGATCCGATAATCCTCCGGACAAAAAGGAGCCGCCATGGCGGCTTTCAGAAATTGTTTCATGTCTAAGACAGAACTAATTATATTTATATAAAAAATTACGAATACTCCGCAGTTGACACTGTCTGTTTGCTGTGGATATCCACTCAATGGTTCATATTTCCAAAGCCTGTAATTTAGTTTTTGATTTTTTTGAAGTCGATCCCTAGTCGTTATAAAAGACTTTGCTAAGTCACTTGCACGTTTCTCGAAGCAGGATGGTTCAGCTTGAACGCTAGATGGGTCAAGTAAATAAAAAGATTTCGTGTCCACTTGTAAAACTAAAAGAGTCCAATGCTGACCTGACACGTTTACGGGGATTAAAACCAATTTTGTGTCCAAAAACGAGGTGTTGTAAGAATGAAGCTTGGAAAAAGAACCGTGCTTTGACCCAAAAATTAATTGACTAGATACTGTGTCTACATAGTGTATGCTTTTACAGTTAGAAACAAGCGAAAAAGAAGAAGCATCTATACAATAATCAGTCAACCATCGAGAAGATGTGTTCATCGTGGTCTCGGCGATTTCGTTATGCTTTGAAAGTAAAGAGACGTAATCCGTGGAGTCTAATAAGATCTTGGTTGATTCGTAAGCAAATTGTCCTACTTTGAAACCCATATTTTTTTGTTTTAATAAAACACTAGCCTGAATGTAAAAAGTGTGGTTATAAAATATGCCGTTCTTTAAAGTTGAATATAGACTATCCGGTTGAAAATTGCCTGGAGGAGTGATTTTTGTACCATTGCTTGATTGTCCACTAGAGATACTCAGGGTCTCTGTAGGTAATAATTGGGGGGCGGTCGGAACGGGTAGTTTACACGGGGGTTTCAAATCGGTTTCTTCTTGCGTACTTGAAATATTCAATGACTTTCCCTTCAAAGTTTCCCCGTGAAAATGAGTTTTTTTGGATTTCTTTTGTCGCCTTTGCCACTTTTCTTCAGCCAATGGTTGATCAATTTCCAACTTGAGTTCCTTTTTGTTTTTACTGGCATCCTTTTTTCGAGGTTTTTTTCCTATTCGAAGAAAAATGGTTTTCAGAATACTTTCGACTCTTTCATTATGTAAATCTATAAACTGACCCGCCTTCAAATTGGTTTGGCTTGAGAGAACGTCTTTTTTTAAAATTTTAAGCCAAGATTCAACATTGGCGTTGCTGTATCTAAGAGATTTGTCATTTACATCTAACGAAATAAGAATGGCAGTCCAAAGGGGCGCAAACGGCATATAACGCCTTAAAACATATTCCGCGAATGCTTGACAATGTAGGGAATTCTTCTTTTCAGATGCCGACATTTGTTCTTCGACTAAAGAAATTGTGTTCTCTGCGTCCAAATAAATTTTGTAAAAATGACTATAAAATGGTGACTCTACGTATTTCCCCCGTACAGACTCATCATTATATTCGTCAAACTCAGTTTCCTCGTCTGGAGAAACACATTTTAAATTTTCCGCGTTCTCCGCGTTGGAAGATTCCAATGTGGCAATTGCTTCTCTAAATAAAGTGTGTTCAAATGCACTCATGGTGACTATGAGAAATGCTTGAAAATATCTAGACAAATCTTCTAAACTTTCGGTTTGAATTAATATTGCTATAATGTCTAAGATGGTATGTTTTCCCTTTGCTTTCATTTTCATTTTACCAAGCCTATCGTTAACCATTTTTATAAAGTGAGAACAACAGTTTCGTAATGGAATAATTTGAAGCAAGGTTTTATTTTTTAATTTGTCCGTAAGAAATTCATAAGTAAGTTTAAGGTAAGAAAAGAGGGTCATCTCATTAAAACCAAAGCAAAGGGCAGTCATGATGGCAAAGCTGAAATCAGTTACAACTAAATTGAACAGTGGCCAAGTTCTATGACAATTCACGGTCGCATAACGTTTAAAATGAATAAAAAATGAACTGAGAGTGGCAAAGTCATGTTTAGAGGAAATCAAACTTGCTATAGGCACAATGTTTCCTCCGATATTAAGAACGGCAGCATAATAATACGTTCTCTTATTCATAACGTATGGGGAAGAACGAACTACACTGCCAGTTGCATCAAAAAAAAAAGGCAGCAGAGAAGCGGCTGGAACCTCCCCAACGCGTGGGTCTTTGATTTCCGTGACTTGTGTTTAAGATTTTAAAGTTAATATGCCTAAACGGCACTTCCCGTTAACCAATTGCTCCCAAAAGCCTTTCAGCTCTTCAACGGGTCACCTGACCTCCATGTACCAAATTTCAGACAAATCCTTCCATTAGTTTGGGCTATAACGTGGTTTCAGTGTTATTTCAAAATTTCGATTTTTCTACCCAAAGGGTAATAAATGCGAATAAATTTTCTATACTATTAATTTCCGACTTGATAATCAAGCTGTCTTTTCACTCTAAAACACCCCGAAACACGGGCTATGTGCCGGTGGATCTCCTCCGAGCATCTAGAAATTTTCGCCGTTTTTTCGCGGAGCGCATTTAGGAAAATGATTTCCCTATAGCGTAGGGGGGGTGGCTTTGCGATTTTTCACTCCGTGGGGGCGCACGGGAGCCCCAAAGTGGGGCCATCCGAAACCGTCGAAAAATCGTAGGCGCTCTTGCAAAAATGACAAACTCTCGGTGCCTCGAAACGTCAAACGACGCGAAACGTCAGTGTCGGTGAAAGTGAAAAATCTAACAAATTACGGGGAAATTGAACGAAATTTGAGTGGATTTACGTGGAAGATGCCCTTTCCGACGTTTTCCGAGCCTCCTGTTGCAAAAAACATTAATAATTGTTCCGTGGTTATCACTTTTGGAGAAGAGCCGCAGGTGCGAAAATCCGGCGCCCCAATTATTGAAAAATCCCGGAAATTCCTGGTCGGAAGACCACGAGGTGATGCTCTTTAAATATTATCGATGAATATTTACGATCGTAAGGCAATTTTTAGGTATTTCTGATGTGGAAAAACATTTGACGAGTGACGAAACTTCAACGTTTATTTTTTTCTAAAATGGAGAATGTGCGTTGCTGTTGCAAGCAATTAACGCAAGGGAACAGTAATTTGATTAATTGAAATGCCAAAAAAGGTGAGAGACTGGACAAGGGCTCATTCTAAGTTTGTTGAAATTTAGGTTTTGTGAATAATGTTCTGGAGGCTATTATCTCATCGCTACGAAAAGGAAGGAGGTTTTTCGTTATCCAATCTACGCGTCAGTGTCATGGAAAGTGAAAAATCTAAAGAAAAAACGGGAAAATTTGACGAAATCAGACTGGATTTATGTGGAAAATGCCCCTTCCGTTCCTCCCCATCAGGTCTCCTGTTGCAACAAACAGTAATTATTTGTCGTGCTCATAACCTTCGAGGAGAACTGTCATGTGCGAAAATCTGGAGCCCCAATTATTCAAAAATTCCAGGAATTTCTGGTCGGTAGACCACAAGAAATTTCATTAACTGAAATGTCAAAAAAGGTGAGACGGTGGACAAGAGTCCATTTTTTTTAATTTTAGGATTTTAAGTGCCAGTGTCCTTGAGGTTAATATCTTTTTGCCATGAAAAGGAAGGTGGTTTTTCGTTTCCCAACCGATTCATTATAAACCGTGATTGTTAATAACTACATCAAAGTTTTAACAACGTAGTGGTGAAAAGAATTAAGATAATTTTTATTTTTTCGTGAATGAAATGTTAAAGTTTTTTTAGAAACAATAAATATGATCTTTTCATTCATTGCTTTTGCCCAATATAGATAATTTTAGCCAAAGAAATTTCCTTTGGGTCGCACAGACAAAAAGTTTAACTAGACTACTTAACGCCAAGGTTTCCTAAAAAATTCACATCACCAATGTTTAACGAGCCCAACGCCAAACTTTTAAAAAATCGGTCGCGATATAGCGCCCGCCCCACAAACAAAATAGTCAAGTAGCCAGCGTGAAGGTTATAAAAAATTCGAAGCGCGAAGGTTAAAAAAAATCTGGCGCGTAGCGCCCACACAGATAAAATGGTTGAAAAGCCAAGCGCGAAGGTTAAAAAAAAACTGGCGCGTAGCGCCCACACAGACAAAATGGGTGAAAAGCCAAGCGCCAAGGTTAAAAAAAATATGGCGCGTAGCGCCCACACAGACAAAATGGTTGAAAAGCCAAGCGCCAAGGTTAAAAAAAACTGGCGCGTAGCGCCCACACGGACAAAATGGGTGAAAAGCCAAGCGCCAAGGTTAAAAAAAATATGGCGCGTAGCGCCCACACAGACAAAATGGTTGAAAAGCCAAGAGCCAAGGTTAAAAAAAACTGGCGCGTAGCGCCCACACGGACAAAATGGGTGAAGAGCCAAGGGCCAAGGTTAAAAAAATATGGCGCGTAGCGCCCACACAGACAAAATGGTTGAAAAGCCAAGAGCCAAGGTTAAAAAAAACTGGCGCGTAGCGCCCACACAGACAAAATGGGTGAAAAGCCAAGGGCCAAGGTTAAAAAAATATGGCGCGTAGCGCCCACACAGACAAAATGGTTGAAAAGCCAAGCGCCAAGGTTAAAAAAATATGGCGCGTAGCGCCCACACAGACAAAATGGTTGAAAAGCCAAGCGCCAAGGCTAAAAAAATCTGGCGCGTAGCGCCCACACAGACAAAATGGTTGAAAAGTCAAGCGCCAAGGTCAAAAAAATATGGCGCGTAGCGCCCACACAGACAAAATGGTTGAAAAGCCAAGCGCCAAGGTTAAAAAAAACTGGCGCGTAGCGCCCACACAGACAAAATGGTTGAAAAGCCAAGCGCCAAGGTTAAAAAAATATGGCGCGTAGCGCCCACACAGACAAAATGGGTGAAAAGCCAAGCGCCAAGGTTAAAAAAATATGGCGCGTAGCGCCCACACAGACAAAATGGTAGAAAAGCCATGCGCCAAGGCTAAAAAAATCTGGCGCGTAGCGCCCACACAGACAAAATGGTTGAAAAGCCAAGCGCCAAGGTCAAAAAAATATGGCGCGTAGCGCCCACACAGACAAAATGGTTGAAAAGCCAAGCGCCAAGGTTAAAAAAATCTGGCGCGTAGCGCCCACACAGACAAAATGGTTGAAAAGCCAAGCGCCAAGGTCAAAAAAATATGGCGCGTAGCGCCCACACAGACAAAATGGTTGAAAAGCCAAGCGCCAAGGTTAAAAAAATCTGGCGCGTAGCGCCCACACAGACAAAATGGTTGAAAAGCCAAGCGCCAAGGTTAAAAAAATATGGCGCGTAGCGCCCACACAGACAAAATGGGTGAAAAGCCAAGCGCCAAGGTTAAAAAAATATGGCGCGTAGCGCCCACACAGACAAAATAATTGAAAAGCCAAGCGCCAAGGTTAAAAAAATCTGGCGCGTAGCGCCCACACAGACAAAATGGTTGAAAAGCCAAGCGCCAAGGTTAAAAAAATATGGCGCGTAGCGCCCACACAGACAAAATGGGTGAAAAGCCAAGCGCCAAGGTTAAAAAAAATCTGGCGCGTAGCGCCCACACAGACAAAATGGTTAATCAGCCTAGCGCCAAGGTTTCCCAAGTGTGCTAAAGCACACCCGCGTAGCGGCTAGTATCTCATTTAAAACCAGAATTCGAAGACCCTTCTAATGCTGGCAATAAATCTTTCAAAAATTTGTTTTGGATGGGTAAATGAGAGAATACTTTAAATTTGGAAATTGGTGTGCCAAAACGGCACTTTCCGTGGGTCGATTGAATCCAACATTTGTTCAGCTCTTCGACGTGTAATACAATCCCCATGTGCAAAATTTTAGCCAAATCGGTTCAGGGGCTTGGGCTGTACCGCGATTTTAAAGTCCGATAAAAATCTCGATATTTTTAGTTTTTGGTCAAAAGGGCACTGACAGTGAGTACATCTTTGGAAGCAGAATCTGAAGGCCTTTCTTATTGTGACGTGAAAAATGGGGGTTTACATTTAAAATTTAAAAGTTGATGTGCCAAAACGGCATTTCTGGTTGCACGATTGGCTCCAAAAGCTTTTCAGATCTAAGTTGGGTTATCACATGCACACGTACCAAATTTCAGCCAAATCGGTCGAGTAGTTTGGGCTGTGGCGTGTTTACGAACGAACGAACGAACGAACGAACGAACGAACGTACGTACGAACAAACGAACGTACGTACATACATACAGACACATTTTAAAAACCACTTTTTTGGGTTCCTGAGACCTCAAAACGTACAGATCCGGTCTTATCTCGAATTCGAAAATTTTAGTGATTGCAGTAACCTCCCTTTTTTTTTAAATGGTGAAGTGGAGTGGGGAGGTTAAAATGTTTACCCTTTCACCCCTAGGAACTAAGATATTGATTTGTTCTTTACTAAACAAATATACTAATAAGTGTCCATCAGGTATTTGTATAGTTTTAGTGCTTTCATTTTCGTTTATCGATCTAATAATTAAATCTAATATAATATTCTCATGCACGTCACCCTCCGCTTTGGCTTGAGACCTAACTTTTTGATAAACAGAAAGTGACCTCAACTTTTGCCAGTTACCCTCCTGAAATAGATTTCCGTCAACTTCCTGTAAGTCCTTGTAACGTTGAGTACTAGGCAATTTTTTTAACAATTCTTGCTTCATTTTATCCCTATCGGTTCCCTTTAGAGCATAAGAGAATTCCTCACCTTTATGGTTATCAATTTCTTTATCATACTTTATAATTATTTTGGACATATCAGACGAGGTTGGAAAATTTTCAAAACGGAACCTTCGGCAATTGCTATGTCTACAAATTGCATATTCCACAATAAGCCCCGCTATTTTCTTCATTCTGTGGCACCCTTTAAATGATATAACACAAGAAATACCCCTTCGTGGCAGTTCCTCTATTAAATATTGTCGTCGTTGTTCATTAGATGCAATTTTATCTTGGGATACCTCCAAATCGATTGAAAATAGAAATGCGTCTTTGTTGGTCAAAGACATTTTTTTTTCTAACCCGACATTTACATTTTCGAAATTATCAAGGTCTTGCACGGTAAAAGTCTGTTCATCAGCTTCGTTCTTATTGGAAGCAGGGACAGCTTTCGTTTCCAGTTTTCTATGCCACGTGAAATATAACAATTTTCTATTAAGATGATTATTTTTTAAATTTAAAATAACGCAAAGTTTCCCATATGTACCCGTGGGATCACGGTAAGAGCACTTCAGATCACGGGACAGTTCATGTTCTAAAATTGCAGAAGATAATTGCTCATACGAAACTTTTTGCTTAATTTTTTTAAAACCCATTTTTGTTATTGAAAAAAAAAACTTTTATGGAAAATTAGAATAAAAAATATTCAATACCAAAAACTAACGTGAAAAAGACTTTCAACAAATAAATGAGTAAGTAAATGACAATAGGTACTTTCACATTGAAATTACAATACACAGGTAGTACTCAAACAAGATTTAATAAAAATAAAAATTGAATATTACCTACTATGTGCTTACAATGATGTAGTAGATCGGAGATTTATATATATAATATCCTAAATATATTTAATAATAATAGTAATAATACCCCGAACAACAAAAAAAAGAAAAAATCAATATAATACTTATATAACTATACTTATTATACTTACCTATAAACAATAGAAACTATTTTTAGTAGTGTCACTAGTTGCAAAAAAAAAATGATCCGAATAGAACATACACTCACTGATACACATAGGTATAGGTGCTCCGAAAGCTAAACAACAAATAAATGTAGTTTGGAATTTTATTTTACTGACACCCTGAAGGTATGGGGTAGGTAGGTGGGGATTTTTAAATAACTGAGTTACTAAAGCAAAAACTTTATTGAGGATGTTTGTTTGAAAGGCTTCAAACAATTCCGAGAAACAACCAAATTTATTAGCAAGCCTGCCCGAGGGTTTACTCTGCAGGTTCTTTTGTTCGTTCTTTTGTCGGCTTTCTTTCATCTGGAGGCATCAGGAAACCAACTGCTCAGAAATTTCTTAGTAATATATTATTTATTCATCCTTTTTACGTTAGGTCGCATATAGATACATACTACCCTAGTACTGACTCACCTAATTACAAATTTTTTAGACCAAACCTACCTAATTTGGAAGCTTTATAATAAGACGAACCTAGTGGGGGCCTGGTGTTTGGTAGGTAATGCAAATAATAAACCATATTTCGAATGAATTCAACAAAACCAAATGGCCGAAAAAAACAAACACCTGAAAAAATTGTGTATATTAAACATCAATAAGATTTGGGGGGTGGCGAAACCACCTTCATCCCCCGTGGAAATTATTTAAACTTGGTAGGGGGCTTTCTAGGCTTAATTAAGAATTTTTGGCGCTGAAATGGTGGCGGCACCAGGGTACGTTTAGTCGGTGGCATTTTTCTAAGTTTCGGGGGTGGCGAATCCCACCCTCATCCCCCGTGGAAATCGTTCAAACTTGGTATGGGGCTTTCTAGGCTTAATTAAGAATTTTTGGCGCTGAAATGGTGGCGGCATCAGAGTTCGTTCGGACGGTGGCATTTTTCTAAGATTCGGGGGTGGCGAAACCACCCTCATCCCCCGTGGAAATCGTTTAAACTTGGTAGGAGGCTTTCTAGGCTTAATTAAGAATTTTTGGCGCTGAAATGGTGGCGGCACCAGGGTACGTTCAGTCGGTGGCATTTTTCTAAGTTTTGGGGGTGGCGAATCCCACCCTCATCCCCCGTGGAAATCGTTTAAACTTGGTACGGGGCTTTCTAGGCTTAATTAAGAATTTTTGGCGCTGAAATGGTGGCGGCACCAGAGTTCGTTCAGTCGGTGGCATTTTTCTAAGATTTGGGGGGTGGTGAAACCACCCTCATCCCCCGTGGAAATCGTTTAAACTTGGCAGGAGGCTTTCTAGGCTTATTTAAGAATGTTTGGCGCTGAAATGGTGGCGGCACCAGAGTCCGTTCAGTCTGTGGCATTTTTTTAAGATTTGGGGGGTGGCGAAACCACCCTCATCCCCCGTGGAAATCGTTTAAACTTAGTAGGAGGCTTTCTAGGCTTAATTAAGAATTTTTAACGCTGAAATGGTGGCGGCACCAGGGTACGTTTAGTCGGTGGCATTTTTCTAAGTTTCGGGGGTGGCGAATCCCACCCTCATCCCCCGTGGAAATCGTTCAAACTTGGTATGGGGCTTTCTAGGCTTAATTAAGAATTTTTGGCGCTGAAATGGTGGCGGCACCAGAGTTCGTTCAGTCGGTGGCATTTTTCTAAGATTTGGGGGGTGGTGAAACCACCCTCATCCCCCGTGGAAATCGTTTAAACTTGGCAGGAGGCTTTCTAGGCTTATTTAAGAATGTTTGGCGCTGAAATGGTGGCGGCACCAGAGTCCGTTCAGTCTGTGGCATTTTTTTAAGATTTGGGGGGTGGCGAAACCACCCTCATCCCCCGTGGAAATCGTTTAAACTTAGTAGGAGGCTTTCTAGGCTTAATTAAGAATTTTTAACGCTGAAATGGTGGCGGCACCAGGGTACGTTTAGTCGGTGGCATTTTTCTAAGTTTCGGGGGTGGCGAATCCCACCCTCATCCCCCGTGGAAATCGTTCAAACTTGGTATGGGGCTTTCTAGGCTTAATTAAGAATTTTTGGCGCTGAAATGGTGGCGGCACCAAAGTTGGTTCGGACGGTGGCATTTTTCTAAGATTCGGGGGTGGCGAATCCCACCCTCATCCCCCGTGGAAATCTTTTAAACTTTGCAGGAGGCTTTCTAGGCTTAATTAAGAATTTTTGGTGCTGAAATGGTGGCGGCACCAGAGTCCGTTCAGTCTGTGGCATTTTTTTAAGATTTGGGGGGTGGCGAAACCACCCTCATCCCCCGTGGAAATCGTTTAAACTTAGTAGGAGGCTTTCTAGGCTTAATTAAGAATTTTTGGCGCTGAAATGGTGGCGGCACCAAAGTTGGTTCGGACGGTGGCATTTTTCTAAGATTCGGGGGTGGCGAATCCCACCCTCATCCCCCGTGGAAATCTTTTAAACTTTGCAGGAGGCTTTCTAGGCTTAATTAAGAATTTTTGGTGCTGAAATGGTGGCGGCACCAGAGTCCGTTCAGTCTGTGGCATTTTTTTAAGATTTGGGGGGTGGCGAAACCACCCTCATCCCCCGTGGAAATCGTTTAAACTTAGTAGGAGGCTTTCTAGGCTTAATTAAGAATTTTTGGCGCTGAAATGGTGGCGGCACCAGGGTACGTTTAGTCGGTGGCATTTTTCTAAGTTTCGGGGGTGGCGAATCCCACCCTCATCCCCCGTGGAAATCGTTCAAACTTGGTATGGGGCTTTCTAGGCTTAATTAAGAATTTTTTGCGCTGAAATGGTGGCGGCACCAAAGTTGGTTCGGACGGTGGCATTTTTCTAAGATTCGGGGGTGGCGAATCCCACCCTCATCCCCCGTGGAAATCTTTTAAACTTTGCAGGAGGCTTTCTAGGCTTAATTAAGAATTTTTGGCGCTGAAATGGTGGCGGCACCAGGGTACGTTCAGTCGGTGGCATTTTTCTAAGTTTTGGGGGTGGCGAATCCCACCCTCATCCCCCGTGGAAATCGTTTAAACTTGGTATGGGGCTTTCTAGGCTTAATTAAGAATTTTTGGCGCTGAAATGGTGGCGGCACCAGAGTTCGTTCAGTCGGTGGCATTTTTCTAAGATTTGGGGGGTGGTGAAACCACCCTCATCCCCAGTGGAAATCGTTTAAACTTGGCAGGAGGCTTTCTAGGCTTATTTAAGAATGTTTGGCGCTGAAATGGTGGCGGCACCAGAGTCCGTTTAGTCGGTGGCATTTTTCTAAGTTTCGGGGGTGGCGAATCCCACCCTCATCCCCCGTGGAAATCGTTCAAACTAGGTATGGGGCTTTCTAGGCTTAATTAAGAATTTTTGGCGCTGAAATGGTGGCGGCACCAAAGTTGGTTCGGACGGTGGCATTTTTCTAAGATTCGGGGGTGGCGAATCCCACCCTCATCCCCCGTGGAAATCTTTTAAACTTTGCAGGAGGCTTTCTAGGCTTAATTAAGAATTTTTGGTGCTGAAATGGTGGCGGCACCAGAGTCCGTTCAGTCTGTGGCATTTTCTAAGATTCGGGGGTGGCGAATCCCACCCTCATCCCCCGTGGAAATCTTTTAAACTTTACAGGAGGCTTTCTAGGCTTAATTAAGAATTTTTTGTGCTGAAATGGTGGCGGCACCAGAGTTCGTTAAGTCGGTGGCATTTTTCTAAGATTTGGGGGGTGGCGAAACCACCCTCATCCCCCGTGGAAATCGTTTAAACTTGGCATGGGGCTTTCTACGCTTAATTAAGATTTTTTGACGCTGAAATGGTGGTGGCACAGAAGTCCGTTCAGTTAGTGGCATTTTTTAAGATTTGGGGGTGGCGAATCCCACCCCCCTGCTTCCGGGGAAATGGTCAAACTTGCGGGTATAAATTCTTGGGGTGAACATCGTTTTTGACACCGAAGGCCACAGTGCAAGATTTTTTTTCTCTCCAAGCAATAGCGGGTTTGTTAAGGGGGTTGCAATTCGTTTTCTCCCTTGTAAATAAAGGGGCGGTTTCGTTTTAATCATTTTTAGGCCTTATTCATAGTTGGCGGCACTCCGAAATGGTCAGGTCAGGTCAGGTCAGGTCAGGTCATTTAAGCAAAGAAAACATTATTCGAACACTACTTGTTTGGTCCGCTGTAAATTTCATCAATCCCAATCCCAATCCCAAGCTAACTTCAGCGACATAACCCAGAAAATGTGTTTGTGATTATTTATCGAATGCACGGAAACTATTTAGACGAAATGAATTGAGGACAGGGATTTAAGGTGAGAAAATGATTACTATGGAGGAAGGCAGGTCTTTTTCCTCTTCGGGTTGGATGTAAATTTGGCGGCGAAAGCTTAGTATATGGTGGAAGTTGTCTCCTGGAATTCCGGCTCGTAGGAAAGTCATTGGTGATACAGTTTTGAATCCCATGCTCTGAATTACATTGCAGATAACATTATGTGGGATTGTTGGACAGACATTTGATATTATAATTCGTTTAGAAGGTGTCATCAGTTTTCTAATACCTATAGAGTGTTCCTCAACCATTATTGTAGGATACTCATGAGTGATGTTATCTGCTTTCTCGACGCTGGATAAGTAGACGCAAATGCGGCTGTTTGAGATTCCGGAGGCAAACATGATATCTTTTGGCGAAAAGATTTTACTTAATTCCATGATGTAACTGCCAAGTTTAGCTCCACCTACGGCATTTATGATAATGGCTTGCTCTTTTTTAGGGAATGTACTGCTAGGGTTGTTCAAGAGTTGGGGTGTCATGGAACCCCTGTAGTCAGCGGTTGCCATGTTTGGTTTTTATAGAAAAGAAAGAACGTGAGAGTCCAGTTACTGTAGAAGTAGAGCACCTATGCTTCATGGTTTGTGATTTATTGGTTGCCTATATAAGGTCAACCTTGCAGGAGTCTCTTGTCGGATTCGTGAATAAATAGTGATAAGAATATAAACACTATAGGCACAGAGGACCATTACAGAGGCGACACTCCGCGCGGTCTGTTTGATGTCGGCGCGGCGGGGCAAATTTCGGGGACCTTGCGCCATGTTTTGGGTGGTATCAATGGCGCGATTTTTAAATCTGCGACTTTTAACCTCCCCACAACCATATAAAAATGGGAGGTTACTGCAATCACTCCAAAATTCGAAATTGAGATAACACCAGATCTTTACGTTTCAAGGTCCCAGGATCACAAAAAAGTGGTTTTTAAAAAATGTCTGTGTGTATGTACATATGTACGTACGTAAGATTCCTCGAAAACTACCGAACAGATTTTCACGAAATTTGGTATGGAGATTAGTGTTGGCCTTCTGGTGAGCCCAGTTAATTTTGTTGCCAATCTACAAACGCCAAGTGCCTTTTTGGCGTATCTACTAAGAAATTTGACTGATGAGTACCAATTTTTCTTATCAGCATGTGAAAGGTCTTCAAATTCTGTGTCTAAAAATGTATTCACACTTGGCGCCTTTTTGGCATAAAATCAAAAAATTCGAAATCTCGAAGCAACATTAGATAATACGCTACAGCCCAAACTGCTTAATCGATTTGGCGGAAATTTAGTAGGTAGGGACACACAGTACCCGCCTAAGAGCTGATTTAATGTTGGTGGTTATCGGCCAAAGGCAAGTGCCAATTTGGCATATCAACTTTGAAATTTGACTGTTAAACTCCCATTTTCTTTATCAGAACATGAAATGTCTTCAAATCTCGTTTCCAAAAATGTCCTCAAACTTAGTGCCCTTTTGTCAAAAAATCATAAAATTTTGAAAAATACCAGTAGTAATATTTAGGTATAGCAAGTCAGAAAATTTACTTAATTTTGGTGGCAAACGACCAATAACAAGTGCCTTTTTGGCATGGCGTCTATGAAATTTGAAATATGACCACCATTTGTTTTATCAGCACATGAAAAGTCTTCGAATGTTATTTCAAAAATTCAATTAAATTTAGTGCCCTTTTGGCAATAAGTAATAAAAAATTTTAAAAATTACCAAAGCACTTAGGTAGAGACTGAATTGAAATTTATGGGGGTTGGATTATTAAATCATTCACCAAGTGGGGAGGTTCTAGCCGCTTCCGTAGCTGCCCATTTTTACGTAAGTAACACTGCAGATTTCATCATCGTCCCGAATAACTTTGAAATGTCCATGGAACGGAAAAATTTCTGATTTAACCTGGCATTTACAAAAGATAATGCCAAAATTTTTTGATAATTCTTTATTGTGACAACAAAATATTAAACATTTGACAAAATTTTAATCTTCCTTAAAAAATTAATTTAAAAAATTTCACTATAGCTTAAAAAATTCATTTCAATTTGTTGATATCATGAGGAATGTAGAATTACCACCCAACTATGTACTCATCTCGCTTGATGTGATATCTTTATTCACCAATATTCCTAAGACCTTAGTACTAGATATAATTAATAAGGAATGGCGTTTCATATCCCACTACACAGATATATCTAAGTCCACACTTTGCAAATTAATTCAGCATATGTTTGATACCAGTTATTTTAGCTTCGACTCACAGTTCTACTCGCAGATCGAAGGGAGTGCCATGGGTAATCCCGCCAGTCCGGTGCTGGCGAGCATAGTTATGAATCATGTGATTAATGCTGCCATTAAGAAACTCCCATTTTTAGTCCCATTCTTATACATATATGTAGATGACATTATCATGGCTCTCCCAGAAGGGCAAATAGAATTAGTGCTTCAAATGTTCAACTCTGTCCAGCCGAAAATACAATTCACTGTAGAGAGGGAACATAACCGAAAGATTCCGTTTTTAGATTTAGAAGTGTATAGGACAGAAAATAATAAAATCATGACTAACTGGTATACAAAACCCACAAGTTCGAATAGAATATTAAATTTCAAATCCAATCATCCCATGAATATTAAACGGGCAACAGCTAAAGGTTTCATTAGCAGAGTTATAAGACTGAGTGACGAAAGGTTCCATAATCAGAATCTAAAAAAGGTTAAAGATATACTAACAAAGAACGATTACCCAAAAAGGTTAAGTAATAAATTGATCTGGGCAACTAAAGAAGAACTAAACAGAAATAAGGTTACATCCATCACCAATAATGCCCCACCTAATAGTCTAGGTCCTAACACAAATAATATAGATAGTCAGGTGTATAGCAGATTCCCATATATTGTAGGACTTGCTCATAAATTAAAACCTATTTTCAAAAAATATAATTGTAAACTGGCGTTTTATAACATTAACACAATTTATAAAACGTGTTATAGCAAATTGAAAGATAGAGATAAAAAAGATATAGCATCAAATATAATTTATAAAATAGGGTGTAAAGATTGCGACTTACATTATGTTGGACAAACTAAACAATACCTGAAGACTCGTTTAAAACAACATAGGTATGATTGCGAACTGATAAATAAGTATAAAGATAATAAAACAGCATTAGCTGAGCACCACTTTGTGTTAGGACATAATTTCAACTTTCAAGATACAAAAATAGTGGATAGGGAGGAAGATTGGAAGAAGAGGAACATAAGCGAGATGATTTTTATTAAATGTAATAAAACGGTAAACAAAAGAACGGATACTGATAATTTACATAGCAGTTATAATAATGTATTGAATAAATATAGACATGTACTGAGTAAGTAATTAGTATTAAAATTAATGATTTCATGGTAGAACCGTGAATAATTGGGTTTAGGAAGGGTTATCAGCGATATGGTTTTTTTTTTTTTAATTTTAATTTAATTTTAATTGTTAGTGTGAATTTAATGTTGAAGAATTTGATATGTCAACAATAGGTAGCGTTTTATTTGTACAGTTGTATAATGTTTATTGTTTGTGGTAATTTAAGGTAAAGTGTGTGTATAGGCAACCTTATCTATGTGTGATGTGTTGAGAGAGTTGCTGAACAGCAGCATGACATGTACAATTTAGTGCGCTTTTGACAGTAGGCGAAGCCAGACAGAAAATTTTATTGTGTAATGATTACAACAATTATGAGGAAATAGACTAACTTCTCTATAGGTAATATTAATTTTAATGTTATAGACACATCACACAAAGTTGGTTGCAGCTCTGAAGAAGGAATAAAGATTCCGAAACGTCAGGATAGAGTAAAATAGTTTTTTCTACTCAACCCTCAAAGGTCCGATTTCCCGATATTTACCCTAATTAATTACTCACGGACGTGATAATGGAAACTTCCTTAATGTTTTAACACTTTTATCTGTTTTTAGATCCTTATTAATAAATTTTATAGTCCAAAATATTTTACACCTAATAAAGAATTTTAACAAATAGTCTACAGGAAAACTAGTACAATTATGATGAAATTCCACAGGTTGGAGATACATATAAAACTTTTTTAGAACATTGTCCATTACAGAAAATTCCTCAAATCTTTGTGCGAACATATTATCTAATTGATATATGTAGAACAAAAATTCTTCATTAGGTGAATGAAGAGCACCAAATGGTCCTTTGCTTAAATCGAAAGCTTTAAAATACGTAAACATCGTATTTTCTTCAAAATCTGTTCTAAAATCAGCATATTCTAAGCAGATTTCAGAGGAGTGCTTTTGCAACATCTTCCTCATCAAACAGCCACAAACATAAACGAAGGCATTTTGTTGTGGCAGTTCTTCCCTTCTGTAATCACAGTCTTCTAAACTGATTTTAACCCCTGATTCAGTGTCTGATTCTTCGTCGCTACTGTAACCCTGGGCAACAGCAGCTACATCCTTAAACTGGGTTAAAATATTGTCGAAATCCTCTTCACAGTTTGTCTTATCGCTGTTAAAAAAGTTTTGACAGGACATTTTCTTGTACGACCGTTCAAACTGAATGGGGGTAGGGTTGACATTGTTACCCCCCTCTTGCCGGATGTAACCAAAAAAATTTTCCACTGAATCTTGATTGACACGCCTGGTCATTAAAAAGGAAAAACCCGCAGACTCTAAATTTTGCCACAGCAATTTTATCCCATTTATTGTTATTAACCAGCACCTTATAAATTTAGTTTGGCGGGTTATATCTTGCCCATTTTTCTTTAAAACGCTCAAATGTTGAATAAATTCAATCATTTCATCTAAAAATTTAACTTGATAATCTTCACCTTTAAATTCTTTTTGCATAACAGTTTGACTATGCGCTTGACAGGCAATAATTTCTCGTAAATGCTTTAAGAGCTGCATCCGATTTTATCAAGTTAGTGGTTTCATCGTCTCTCAACGGTTTTAATAGTTTTTCTTCCGCTCTTGAGCACATAGTTTCTGCATCAATATTGCGTTTAATTTGGCTACATTTTCCTTCATCTGTAACACGTCTAAAATTGCTAGGGCGACCAGTACACATTCTATTGTGGCATGTATACCCTTTAGGAGCTAATACTTTATTGCAACCTGACTTCAGACACTTAACAAACTTCTCCACTTCTGTTTTCCATGGATTGCGGGTCGGGGTCCTCTGATGTAAAGGTAAATCTTCATCGTATGACCGATTCCCCATCAATTTAATTCGGCGAAAATACGTCGCCTCTTCAATGATCTTTCGGGAAACTTTAAAGCACTGATCACTTGTTCTTCTTCGCCATGTTTATACTTCAAATGCTTGGTAATATGTTTGACCTTGGACATGCAAAATAGGCAAAAGTGTACTTTTTCAGATGCTATCGGCTTGAAACATGTAGTTTTTTTTTGGGGATTTTGATCTTAAAGAGTTTAATGAGCATGCGGCACAAATTGATTGGAATGCTATATATCTATTAATTGCCGGATCATCAGATACCTTTTCGATATACACACACCTTACAGGAGGATTCTTTCAAGGGAACTCGCAGGCCATGGTTTACTGACACTCTACGAGCGCTTAAAAAGTTAAAACAAAACGCTTGGAATCGATTTAAAAGAACTCAAAACGAGGCCCAGCGGACCTAGTTTTGTCAGCTGCGCAACTATTACAACGAATCTTTAGTCCGAGAGAGGCAGGCCTACTATAAATATAACCTAAGGGGAGTTAAGAGGAATAGTTCCTCGTACTGGCAGAAACTGAGATCGTGGGGCATTGTTGGGGACAAGAAGGGTGATACTTCCATCTCTGCCGAATTCACTCCAGATGACTAATAAACATTTCCTAGACTCAAGTCCCCCTCAATTCTGCCGTTAGATCTTGATTACTTAAATTCCTTTCACAGGGATGCGGACAGTCGTACTTTTGACTTCGCGCCAGTGTCGTCTCCGACTATCAGCAAGCTAATCCACCATTTGAAACCCCACTCCATGGGCTGCGATGAAGTGTCGGGCAGGATGCTTCAGCTGTCCTCTGAATTTATTGCTGCTCCCTTAACTCATATAATAAATTTCTCTTTTGAGGTTGGTGTCGTGCCATCTCAATGGAAGTCAGCTTTGGTCAGACCGATTCCTAAGAACAACAAGCCTTCAGGTCTTTCTGACTATCGTCCCATCAGTCTGCTCTCCAACTGCTTGAAGGTAGCGGAGAAGGGAAGGTAGCGGAGAAGGCACTGGCTGCCCAATTCGTGGACTTTCTAGAGGAATCTGGTATATTACCAAGTACACAGTCTAACGTTATTAGACATGTCTAAGGCTTTTGATTCCTTAAATATTGACTTTTTGCTCGCTAAGCTTAAATTTTATGGTATTCATGGCTTTACTCTGGAGTGGCTAAGGAGCTACTTGACTAATCGAATTCAGTTTGCCTCATTTAACTCAGTAAAGTCGGGTCCTCTCAGTGTTCAGTCCGGTCTACCACAGGGATCAGTACTGGGGCCCACCCTCTTTTCTCTCTACTCTGCAGATTTAGCAGGTGTCCCAAATCATTATTCCCTGTACATGTACGCGGACGATATCCAGGTACTTTTCTCCTTTTCGCTCAGTAACTTACAGACCTCGATTAAAAATTCACTGCTCCTAAACGCTCAAAAAAGCAATACAATTATTTTGATGATGAATTTAGAGTGGCTATTAATAACATTCCCAAACAAAGAAGTAGTATTGTCAAGAGCCTCGGGGTTCTGTATGATTCATCGCTCAAATTCGTTGAGCAGGTCAGTGCTGGCCCTTAAGCTCATCTCACCCTTTTATAAGTATTTAGACTCGGAGACTAAAAAGTTGCTCACTCAAGTTCTTGTCTTGTCTCATTTAAATTATGCGGATGTGGCTTATGCTCCCTGCTTAACAGAACAACAGAAGCACCGCCTGCAGTTAATTCAAAATTCCTGCGTTAGATTCACTGTCTTCGTACCTTTCACTGACCATATTACTCCCTACTTAAGGCGTCTGAACCTCCTCAGGCTAAACGAACGACGTACACTTCACTATTATAGCTCCTTTGTACTTAAAGTCAGGTCGACTAATTCTCCTTCTTACTAAACTACTAAAATAAAATTTCGTTCCAATGTTCATGATCGTTCTCTGAGGTTCAGTGAAGGGATGGCTTGTATTCCGAACTATACTTCGTCCAGTTACCGGGGCTCATTTTCCTATTTGGCTACGTATTTATTAAACTTTTTTGTTTTAAGATAAATACACCTAGCCAAAAATGTATTTATAGAAGAGCAATTTTTTTTATCGGACTTTAAAATCGCAGTGCAGCCCAAGCCCCTGAACCGGTTTGGCTGAAATTTTGCACATAAGGATTGTATTACACGTCGAAGAGCTCAACAAATTTTGGATTCAATCGGCCCACGGAAAATGCCGTTTTGGCACACCAATTATTCTCTCATTTAACCATCCAAAACAAGTTTTTGAAAGATTTATTTTCACCATCAGAAAGGTCTTCAAATTCTGGTTTTAAATAAGACAAAATTAATTCGCATTTCGCACCCTTTGGGTAGAAAAGTCGAAATTTTGTAATAACATTAAGATCACGCCCAAACTACTGGATCGATTTGGCTAAAATTTGGTACATGGAGATTAGGTGACCCGTTGACGTGCTGAAAGCATTGGGAGCAATTGGTCCACGGGAAGTGCCATTTAGGCATATCAACTTTAAAATTTTAAAAACAAGACACGGAAAACAAAGACCCACACGATGGGGAGGTTCTAGCCGCTTCTCTACTGCCATTTTAAAACTGTTACCACCACGAACGTCGATTGTCATTTGTTTATTTTTTTGTATACGGACTGGAAACTACGGCAGCTTGTAGGCGATTTGTTTGGCTCCAGCATTTTTTCTTAGTAACCGGACAAAGGCCCTACCTCAACGTTGATATACAGTGTGATTCAAAAGTTTTGTAATTAGGGTTGGCTATGGAAACAAAAGATTCGAAAAACGTTTGTCCAAAATTAATCGCACAGTCCCCACAGAAAATCACTGAACTAAAATGACAGATGTGAATTTTTTTAATTTATTTCCTTTGCATCTATTATTGCGAATTATTTCGAAAAAATGTGAACCTCTCCGCTTCCAGTATCAAATTTGGCGCCCTTCAGTGAGCCCTCTCTGGTTGATGACAGCAAACAACAAAATTGTGGCAAAGTTAGGTTATGTTTGATCCTGTGTTTGGTAATGCCATGAAAGTTTTAAAAAGCTTTTATTTCTTCATAAAGCTTGAATTTGTGAGCAAGGATCTTGAAGGCAGCTTTTTGTGCTCAGTTAAAAAAACAATCGTATCCGTATGCATGATGGTCCTCGGAGTGGTTAAATCCAGTCGAAAGGTAATTTGCTTATTAAAATCGACCTGCTAATTTGGAAACCCTTTCAGAAACAGATAATGGAGACTCCAACTGGCCTAATTCTGTTCTTTTATGAATTTGCTTTCACAACCCATAGCAGAAATAAAAAACAGCTGACTTTGTGTGCAACGAAAATAATGAATCCGGGAAGTTACAAATGTGAATAACAAGATTTGGATTGTGATTAGGCAGTTTTTCCAGCCAGATTTTTAAACCAATTAAAATGACGATCCTGACTTGGCCCCCTGCCTTAAGACATCCAGAACCTGAGCACAAAAGTAGTGAAGTAGAATAAGATCGATCAAGTTGTTTTTTAATTTTTTACTATACCAATAATTGTGGGGGTAGTAATTTTTGTTCACTATCTCAATCTAATTAGTTTTGTTCCCACCGTTTTCTTTGCAATTACGTGTGTTGTTTTATCCAGCGGAGATTCATTAATGTTTAATCGTGACGTAACAGGGAGATGAAAACGATGACCGTTGCGGAAAACAACAGAATCGATGCGGTTGCGGTGACATTTATTGACATTTTGAAGGTTATAATCACAAATTGTATTCTCTCCTGGTCAGACTCTGGTTATTACCATATTACTTAGTACAGCTTGTATGAGATTATTATATTCTGTCTCCGTGATAGCAACATTAAATGTAACCCCATTGTGCCCAAGTTGCAAGACAACTTTCTCCTGCTCTTCTTCGCATGACCCGCCGTTCATTTTGTAGCTCAAAAAACAACAAAAATTTTCCAGCAATTTCAACTTGTGATTCCAACCAGTAACCTCTGCCAATAACCACACTTTCTCAACGTTTATCCTGATTTTGCCGCCATTGCCGTTAACCCCACCACCATCCATCCAATCCATCGGCTCGTAGAGTCGATGGACCGATGCAGAATCATGATTGAGTGTCGATGAATATAACAACAATTCAGATTAAACATCGCTAGAAACATTGATTAATTTAACAACAGTTTCGATTGATTCGATGAAGCATCGGGTGAATAAAACAACACACGTATTGAAAATATAGTAGTTTATAACCCAAAGCGTGAAAGTGATGTTTTACGCGGCGAAGGAAAATATGGACAGTCGAGGCGTAGCCGAGACTGGCCATTTCCTGAGACGAGTAAAACCACTTTTTCGCTGTGGTTTATACAACATTTTTCTTCCTACACCCAAGTGACAGATCAAAAAGATCTAGACGTCAAGTCCTACAATTTAAATTTGGCAAAATCGCGTGTGCTGTCTTCCATCATAAGCCAATCGCCGTCGCCATATTGTCCATTTTACACGACTAGCCGTGAGAAGCGGTCCTTTCACAGCCCTGCTGAATCCCGAAAATTTCATTTTCAGTTAGTGTAGGAAGAAAAAGCCATTTAATGAACTTGTTTTAGTGAATTTACTAGTCGATTTATAAAATAAGAAATAGGTAAGTGTTAATTTTAAATCCGTGTAAATAGGACATTACATTCTGCTCCATTGCTGCTCTTTTTTTTAAATCACCATAGCAGCTCGCAGTCCAAGATGAATGTTCAAGCACTTGCTTTAAGAAATTGTTGCGATCCATATTTACTGTACAGCATTTGTTTCTGAAACGGTTTTCAAATGAGCAGGTTGCATTAATAAGCTAATTACCTTTCGATTGGATTTGACCACAATCAAGAATGGTCCTCCAAGAACCATTAACCATACGGATACGATTTTTTTTCTTAACTAAGGACAAAAAGGCTATTCTTGACGAGTGCTTCAAGGTCCTTGCTCAAACATCCAAGCTTTATGAAGAAATAAAAGCTTTTTATACTTTCATGAGTTCATGACCATGACCAAACATAACCTAACTTTGCCACACTTTTGCTGTTTGCTGCCAATCGCTCACTGAAGGGCGCCAAATTTGATACTGGAAGCGGAGAGGTCCACATTTTTTCGAAAAAAATCGCAATAATAAATACAAAAGAAGTAAATTTAAAAAATTCTCATCTGTCATTTTAGTTTAGTGATTTTCTTTGGGGACTGTGCGATTAATTTTGGACAAACGTTTTTGGAATCTTTTGTTTCCATAGCCAACCCTAATTACAAAACTTTTGAATCACACTGTAGAAGATTCCTGTAATGTATCGAGAGACACCGCTCACCTTGAGTGCTTTATCCACTGTCAAAATTGAATTATTGGTTACACTCCTTACTCTTTACACAGTGTGTGCCAAGTCAAGTGTACCACACTGTCAGAGATAATAGTTGTGGTTGACACCACGCACGTAGTTCCTTAATAGGCCGTTTTTGTGAGGGCGTATGTGATTTGTCCGGTACCCCCCATACGTCTCACCCCCGCAAGTGTGAGCAAAAATGGACCATAGCAACCGGCCGAGTGGGACAAAATAACAAATGACAGCCAATCTACATCCGTGGTTACCACCAGTTTTAACACATGTCATAAATAACTATTTATTATACTTAGTTCACAAAATTATCTATTGCTGCGAAGACGGCCTACAGCGCCTCTCGATTCAAAAATTCTAAAATAATGGGTGCCTCCCTCAGCTCTTCGTATAACGTTATTATGATGTTCCGGGTGGCTGCTATGGCGTGCCCTCGAATTTCAGCAAGATCAATTTTCACAAACTATCGATTTCTTATCTGACTAACAATAATAATTCGGTTTTCCTCTTTCTCTAGTAACAAATCTGCTGGACCTGGAAAACTACGACAAACACTATTTATGGTACAGAAAAGCGATTGTTCGCCGCCATTTCTATCATTTTAATGTTTCTCTTGTTTCCTTGATAAGCACGCCAGTGTTTTAAGTTTTTGTCTGAAAATAAAAAAATATCAGTGTTCTGCCAACTTTTTTCGGTAAAAAATATACGTACGGAATATTGAGTTCCCAGTTTCCATTGCATTGCCGGCTCGTGCGTTCATGCCGGAGGGCTGCGGGGCCATCAAACTGCTCTCCGGGTGTCCCATCATTCGTACAGGGTCGTCTATCACGTATCACAACGAAATAAACGAACTTTTTTTCTGTGAATGGATATCTGCTATCCATTGATTGGATAGTTGACAGAGTTATCGGACCGTCGCATGTTTTTGGGCTAATTCTTGAAACTCTGGCTATAAGCATGACACACTCTTTTTTCAGAACATCGCAGGACCATAAGTTACAACATATGTAAGTTTCAAAAATGTGTCATATTTAACCTACGGGAAAAAAATTATGAATTTTCTTAAACTAAATGGTAATTTTCAAAAGTAAAAGTAGGTTTGTATATTGACGAGCTGTTTCGTCCGGCAATTGTCGACGATCTAAAATTTGACGAAATATTGTATGCTCATGATCAACCGGCAAATAAGTGAGACGTCATGTGGACGAAAGCTCTGACCAATTGGAAAATCTCTCTTGATTCTCAAGATACCACTTCAGAGCGTCCCCTTCAAAAAGTTCAATTGCATTCTGGAATCGCCACATTGACGCGCTTTCTTGATCACATTTACGTGATTTAGAAAGGTTACCACAGTCTGCTCTGACGACATCTTCATTAATCTGTTTTCTCGTCCGTCTCTTTTTGATCTGATGATTTCATATTTGACTGTCGGATTCTTCCCTTTTCGTGTGTCATGTGTCGTGTGTCGTCATGATAACAGGAAGCCCGTTGACCCCAACTGGCGTTATGGGGCAGAAGGAGCACATGTTATCATGACGACAGTGTCAAAAATGTGTAAAGCCAAAAAGGAAGAATGCGAGAGTGAATATGAAATCATCAGATCAAAAAGAGACGGACGAGGAGTGTAGGGAGCTTCCAAGCCGAACGCACCTTAAATAAAGTGTTGGTGAATGTGTCAAAATGGCTGAAAGCCAATGGATTAGTGATTAATACATCTAAATCAAAGGTGATGGTGCTTGGTGTCCCCCACGAAGAGCTGCAACCCATTCAATTTAATGGTGACTTCCTCAATGTTGTTTCCTCAATGAAATATATTGGTGTAATTATTGATGATTCCCTAAATTTCAAACTACATTTTGATGAATTGCTTAAAACTGTAACTAACAAAATCAAATATTTCTCCAGAATTTGTAAAAATCTTAACTTCTCCACCCGTTTAAGTGTATACGAATCTATAATTAGTCCTCATTTCTATTACTGTCCAACGATACTTTTTTTCATTTGTAAAGGTAGACTTCATAAGTTGCAAATATTACAAAACAAAGCCTGAAGATTATGCGAAGTGACCTTAATGTAGTCTTATTATTTCATTGAAAGAAACCCAACCATCGGAAATTTAAAATGGTTTATTTCGGAGCAAGAATTGAGGTGTTGCATCCAGCCCCTACGGTCGTCGGTTTCGCACTAGTTCGCGAACGTGATCGTACTTTTTAGGTTACCCTTGTTCCGCAACCACGGGCGGGCGTTGGGTGTCAACATACCCCCGGCCTTGAAAGGATTAACTTTCAACAACAAAAGAGAATACAAATAATGAAATTCAAAGCAAACAAATGTAAAATATCAAATAATGAGAATAAAATATGTATATTAATGTCGGGATCTTGTGAGTTGCCTTAGTCGAGTGGAAGTGGGAAGACTTTTGTGACTGATCGCTTGTAGGTCCCCTTCGACGTCTGGACTGCCACGACTCGGACTACACCGTCCGTGCCCGGGAACACCTCGGAAATGGGCCCGACTGGCCATTTGAGAAATGGAGCGTCATCCTGCTTGAGTAGCACCATCATTCCAACCTCAAGATTAGGCGAATCTTTGAGCCATTTCTTTCTTTGCTGAAGGGTGTGGAGGTACTCAGAACTCCAACGCTTCCAAAATTGTTGTTTTAATTGTTGGATATATTGTAAATTAGATAGCCGATTCTGGGGAACATCTAGCAGATTCTGTTCTGGCAAACTTGTTAGTGTACGACCGATCAGGAAATGCGCTGGAGTGAGCGGTTCAAAGTCAGAGGGATTTGATGACATTGGTGTTAATGGTCGAGAATTGAGCACAGATTCTATTTGTGTTAAAAGAGTAGTTAAACCTTCAAAAGTCAACATTGTATTTCCTGCAACTCGGTTTAAGTGAAATTTTAAACTTTTTACACCCGCTTCCCACAAACCTCCGAAGTGGGGTGAATTTGGAGGAATAAATGACCAAGAGATGCCCTCCAATGCTAGCTGCTCCTTCAGCACTGCTTCAGTTGACATGAGTTGATCTACAATTTGCCTCAGTTCACGATATGCTCCGACAAAATTTGAGCCATTATCTGAATACATTTTGCTTGGTCTGCCTCGACGAGCAATAAATCGTTGCAATGATGCTAAGAAAGCCTCTGTGGATAAACTGGACACTAGTTCTAAATGACTTTGTGCTAAAGCACACAAACACGGCGACATAACACTTAGAGATTTTGCTGCCGCGACCATTTTTATCTTTAATTAATAAAGGCCCTGCATAGTCAACTCCTGTAAATTCAAATGGAAAGGATGGTCTAACTCGGTCACTGGGTAGGCCAGCCATTTTGGGTCTAGCATTTGTAGGCTTGCATTTAAAGCATGTGACACATTTATGCACTGTCAATCGTGCATTATTTCTACTTTCTAAGGGCCAATATTCTTGCCTGATTGAAGCTAATAGGTGTTGTGGACCTGCATGAAGCAATCTATTGTGCTCATGAACAAAGAGAATTTTGGAAAAATGGTGATTTGGTAGTAAAATAGGATGTTTTGTCTTAAAATCGAGACTTGATTCATGAAGTCGACCCCCAACACGTAAAATTCCAGAATCATCAATGAAAGGATTCAGATTAAAAATTTTGCTCTTTGAAGGCAGATATTGGTTTGATTTAAGACATTCGATCTCTGAAGAGAAAGCCTCTGATTGAACATTTTTCACAATAAATGTTAGAGCATCGGATAATTCTTTGTTAGTTAATGGACCAAGTAACCGCTGAGCTACTTCCTTTTTGCAATTATCTGAGAAGCGAAAGCAGTATGCCACTGAACGAACCAATTATTGAAGAAACTAGTGAAATTTCGATTCTTTTCACTTCCGGTAAACCGTCAATTGAAGTTGAGAATGTTTGATGTGGCCAATGTGAATTATCAAATGACAACCATGTCGGTCCATGCCACCATAAATTTGAATCTTTTAATTGACGCGGATTTACACCACGAGAACCCAAATCAGCGGGATTGTCGGACGTAGGTACTGTAACACACCTCGTCCAAAGCGACAGACTTCAACTCGTCGCTACTGACGGTCTGCCACTCCTCCTCCTCATAACTCGACAACTGTCATTCGGATTCTGCTCTAAACGTGGCATGCTAACATTATAATTTCGTGCTGTTACATTAATCCCGCTCTCTCTCTCTCTCTTACTATCTCTATTACCAATTACCACGGTCCCACTGACCTACCCTCTTTCGGAGTAACCCTTCCTCTCGAATTACTCTCGAAACATTTAAACAACTCGCCTTGATCCCCTCGACCAAGACGTCCACCTTGAGCGCCACTTAGTCTATTTTTATTCCCGGACTAAGAGAGGGAAATACAAATGAGAGAGATGCTTTTTAAGTTGTGAGAGAACGACACTTTCTGCGACAACACTACTTTGCCTGGTTCAGCTTAGCTCAGGGTTGCGGGTGGGAGTGAGTAAGGAACATGCTCTTTTTTCAATAATTTAAATTGATCTCGCTGTACTAGATTTGACTCATTACGCTCGCTGCTTTGCGGTACTTACAAATTCTTTCTAGACACTGCACAATAATAGACGCCTAACAACAAAGTAATTTATTTACAAACAAAAGGCGAATACAAAACAAAAGTATATCTAGGGATTTTTACTTTCCACCGTTGGCGTTACTTCTTACACCGCTGTCATTCAACCTCTTGCCTGTCTTCAAACGTCAAACTCGACGTCTACTCCATTATGGACATGCGTACTCGTACTCGGTTATTCAATCTAATTTGCATCCGGTTGAAGAGGTCTTGGGTTTGCCCTGTTCAGAATCAAATAAGAGAATGTAGCGCGGTATTTACCTTTACGGTATGTCCTTATAAAAGGACAACAGTGCTAGACGGAATGGGATGTCCGAAAGCCCGTTAGTGAGAGATTCCAGAGACAACTGAGACGACTCTCTCCATTTGGAAATCTATCCGCTATTAATTAATAGTTGTATCTCGTTCTTTGACAAAGATTTTGCTATGTGTCTGTCTTTATTGCATCAAGTGTAAAACGAGGGCAGATGGCGCAGCGTCCCTCTAACTTGTTACCAGGCAACTAGTTTTGTGGAAGTTTTTAAATTTGAAAATTGTCACTGTTTTGTCAGAAATCGGAGAACAGTTCGTGTTTTGTGATCGTGATTGTGGTCTAGTTTGTGACTTGTTGACTGTTGGTGGATGTCTCAGCTACCATTCTGCTCATCAGGCCGGTGGCAAATGAACGAGGGCGGTCAAAGAGGATGTTTTTTCATGAACCGGATACTTGTATTTCATGACAATAAAGAAATTACCCATCTTTCAACTTTAGACGAATTTTTCTTCTCGTAGCTAGTGAGCTTGGTGGTATTGGCATTGGTATTTGAAAAACTAAAGTTATAAAGAATAAAATAAAGCAGTTGAAAATAATTGGATTTAAATTTTGCCGCCATGCGGCATTGGCGCCATCTGCTCTCGTTTAACATTACAGTAGTCCAATTCGTTATTCCGGATTAATATTTACAACGTACTTGCGCGTCTCAATTTGTCTCTGGAGATTCCCACACCTTCACTGTATGAGAAACTCTGACGATGTCTTTTGGTGTGGGATCTTTTATCTCCTCTTCGGCTCCTTAGTATTCATGGAAACTTCCGTGGGCGCCCTCTATTATTATCAACAATTAAACTGGTAGCAACAATTGCCACTCCAGCTTGACGTCTAGAAGTGAGGTTATGTTCAATTTTCGTTTTCTTTATCACTTTTTCTCGCTTATAGGCTTTGTCGGTCGTGTGTCTTCATATAATCATAACCTGAGAGCTTCTACTAAGTGTCCCCCCTCATCTGAGAGGAATCGTAGGTGTAATTTTGATATCGTGAATGAAAATTAAAATCTCATGGCTACTTAGATGATTACGATCGGTGACTTCGGATAATTCAGGACCTGCAACTGCAATGAGGGGGCTTGAGTGATGTTTCTGGTCTTCTTGAAGGTTTTGATGACTCGGCGTGCTATTGGAATGTTCCTCGTTAAAGGAAAAATCAGGAGGTGGAAATAAGAAATTAATTTTTAGGGAATGAGCAAGTAAGTAACGGTTCACCAATTTACAAGGCACAGTCCTTGCATCATTATTTATAACAAATTGGTGGACTGGTTCGTTACATACTTCCCCTCCCTCCTGAGAACGGAACATTGGGTTATAATGGAAAAGAATACAGTGGATAGGAACAATTTTGAACAAAAAGAAAAACTTAAATCTAATCCCGAGGGATTTTCACCCATCGGGTCCGACCGCTTTCCAATGCCACCTTGGCCCGGTGGACTTTAGAGGGGTTCGCTCCTGGGGGTCGGAGTTTCTTTATGTCCGCAGCTGAGGTGCCATCTGGGACCAAGGGTAGCTTAAACTGGAGACCCGGGACGTTCACGTACCGAAAGCTTTTCCCCTTGGGCCCAGCGGCCCTGGCCTTTCGAGAGGCTTTCTGGACGGCGGGAGGTGTTGGCGCATGCCGAATAAACTTGGTTCGGGTCGGCTCAGTTCGGGGTTCGGGTGCGATTCTTGTGATATTACCCGCCGTTCGGGCCAACAGTTTCATCCCCGAGGGGGTCATGAACTTCATTGTTGGTTGTACCCGATAGGTGGGAATCTTGGGCGGAGGAACCACGATCCGGCTTTGCCCGGTCCGTCTTATTGTGGTGTCCACAGACGGAGTAGGAGGGTTAGGAGGGGTTTTCACGGGAGACGACAGCAATAATTCTTCTGCGGGATCGCTTAGGACTAGGACGTCGGTAGTGGACATGGTAATCTATGTACAATAAAAGAAAATTACTATTAAGTTCTTTGATTTATTTGCGGAACCAATTTCAAATTTCGGATATGTAAAATTTACATCCATCGGATCCAAAAATAGTATAAAAACGCGATTCAAAGCCATCGAGTTATGGCATTTCGAATGCGGCTCAAATTTCCGGGTAGAACGCTTCAATTGCCGGGTTGTTTATTCTGTTTATTATTACTTATGACAACTTTTTCACCTTCTTCACAATATTTCATCCCCTCCAAAACTTACATTTGCAAAATTGTCTTAATTTTATAGACTTCGCATAATTTTTGTGTTTTTTTGTTCATTTTCCACTGCTAACAGTGGAAAGCTACTTCAGGTTTTTGATCCCAGTTCGCAGTTTTCTAATATTGCATTTTTCAACAATTCGCCTTTTTGACACATTGTCCCACTTAAATTGTCATATCTCCTTTATTACTTGAGATATTCGCCTAAAATAAAAACAGGATGGTAGACCGTACTCCCAAGTTTTGTTCTGGACCTTACTCCCAGCGATCACCGTCGGATCTTAAGCTCTGTGGATGCAACTTGCTTTTTTTTAAACATGACACCCGGTAAATATATCTGGGGTTGATAGTTTTCGAGAAAAAAATTCGTGAACCTAAATTGTTTTTATAACTTATGGCTATGTAGTGAAGGTCTGAGTATTCTAAGAAAATTGTAACCTTCTTTAGTATCATAGTAACGAAGTAGGTAACTGATTTATTCACCTTAAAATATTACGAATTAAAAATTTCAAAATGATTGCCATTTTCATTTAGACAGTAGATTCTAATGGTCCGATTATTCCAAATTTGATTTTTTTTCTCGAAAACTGTCAACACCAGATATCAGCTACCCTATATCAATGAAATCAGAAGAAAATTCACTATCGATCCATGCAAGAATATACCGGTGATCGCTGAGAGTAAGCTGCGGAACAAAACTTGGGAGTACGGTCTACCATTCTGTTTTTATTTTGGGCGAATATCTCAAGTAATAAAGGAGATATGATATGACAATTTAAAAGTGGGACAATAATAAAAAAAGACGCTGTACATCTTACGTTGTCTTTTTACTTTTTTCTCTTTCTTTGCACAAGGTAGGTAGGAAGGAAGGTAGGTAGTTTAAAAATACTAATGGTTTTCCGAAAATTTAACATTTGAATCCGGATGGTTCGTAGTTACAGCTGCTGCTCATTTTTCCGTCAGTGATGGAAACATCGGACCAGACCCAGTCTTTGCATCCTCCGTCCCCACACAAGATGTATACTGGCATGCTGCTACCATCTCCAGTCATCTGTCCATGTACGTTTATCATTTCCAAATTGGTGATTGGGATGTTGCCTTTAGGGTTTCCGTCGCCGTCTCCGGCCGCTTTAGTATAATCTTCTTGTATGTTGATTCCGTAATTATTGATATCTGCGAACAATATTGATACTATAAAAGTGGCGGTTGGTGGCTGTAAGGCAAAGGGGCAGTGCCCCACAATCAAACGAAGAAGAAAAGAAAGATTTAATTTAATTGTTCGTTTTGAAAAATAATAATTACTAACACGGTTGGTCTAACTGCCACTTTTTCTTGAAAAAAATGATCAAGCTTAATTTTCGTTCCAAACGGTCCCTTATGATTCTCTATACAATAAAATGTAGTTTATAAAATCTTTTTACCATTGTTTTGAACACCTCCAACACAGGATCCTGAATTTTTACGGATTTTTTTCAAATTTTAATATGCTATTCATCCGTTAAAAAGAAGCAACTCTCTAATGGGGCAAAACTTTGCAGGACATCAGGATCGGCAGAAAGCTATTATTTGCACATTTTATTGGCGAAAATCTAGTGGTGCTTAACCGTTTCTATAGATACGACTGTGATGCTTCCGACTGTAAAAAATCATTTTTGGAAATTGACAATGATGACATGACAGAAAGCATCATTTATCTTCAAACGTCACATAACAATGATTTAAATGACTGTGTTGACAAGGTATAACCGTCATTTCTATGACACCATTTTTAGCGGAGCGTTAAACTCCGGAGGAGTTTAAATTCATCATTATTTGCAATTTTGCAAACTGTCAAAGCCGCGCAACAGACGTGAGTAGAAAATTTTCGATTCTTTCGTTTGAAAATAAAATATTGTATTTTATTCGGAGTTTAAGCGACGTTACTCAAAATCTTGAAGGCCCAGGAAATTTCTGCCAATGCCAGTGACTTGACAGCTGTTAAAAATATAAAAGTTCCAAGTTTCATTTAAATAGCATCAACATCTATTTTCTTTAGAATAACAATTTTTCGTTTTTTTTAAATAACTCAGGAACGAATCAAGATATCGAACAATTCTTCACAGATTATTAATCACCTTCAAAAAGAGCAACTTTTTTGTGATTTAATCAAACTTCTGTCTCTTATAGTTTCCGAGATCCCAATAGTGAACTTTGAAATAGTTCCCACTCTGTATACCGACAAATTTTGTCTGCTAACAAAATATTTATTTATAATCCAATTTGAATGAAATTTTGGGATGTTTTTAACTCAAACCTTTCTATGTGCAGGCCACTCCTTTAATGTACTAACACTCATTTAGTTTTTGAAATATTCTTCGGTAAATGGAAAGGTGACGTTTAGGGTCGCTGCAAACTTAAATCAACCGTGATGAGCTGCCCTTCTTTATCTTATAATCATATTTTCTGAGTAGCACCGAAAAATTAAGACATTTTTTGTTGTTTAACTCAAAAACTAATTTAAACTCTGTTCATTTATTAAAGAACCACCGCTAGTGGGGCTAGGTTGGCCAAGTAAAAGAAGCCCCTAACTATAATTTCGAGTTTTCATGTTATACTGCATGTTTCAAAATTTGAAATGTGCTTAAAAATTAGCAAAATGAAATCTGACAAGTCTTTGCAACAAATGCCAACGAATGCCGTTTCTCTCTTATGGTACGCCGGCGCCGGCGAGTGTTTGTACCTTCTCTCCTAGCTTTTAAACTTTTAAACATTTAACGAAAGCTAATTTTAAGTTTTAACTCAATGGAGATTTCATTTAGTTATTGCCTTTGAGCCTGTGAAGAAGGTGACAAATATATCGCCGAAACGTTGGCCTGAAAAGAAGTTTTACGGAGGTTTTTTCCCAGTCCCATTCCCTGAGAAACCATCAAGATATTGATTAATTAGTTTTTGAGTAAAAGAACAAAAAATTTCCTAATTTTTCGGTGTTGCTCTGCTCAGAAAACTTCACATATGATTTTAAAATGAAGAGGAGCAGACCATCACCGGTGATTTAATTTTGCAGCGATCCTAAATGTTACCTCTTCATTTACTGAAGAATATTTCAGTAACTAAAAGAGTGTTGGTGTATTAAATGAGTGGTCTCTTATCAACCCCACAAATCTTCATTGAAATCGGATTATAAATTAAAAAATTGTTGTCCACAACCTGTCTATTATTAAGGTATAAAATCATTGTTTGCATATCTATAATCTATGCTATAAAACACTAGGGTTCTATTTTTCATAAAACATTCAACAGGTTGCTGCGGTAGCAAATCGGTATCTCATGACCGCCTAGTTCTACGATATCGACATTACTATAAATTGTCACTGTCATGTATAATTTCTAATCTAAATATTTATGCCCTGATAGTAGACAGGTTGTGGATAAAACGTTATATGGCACTCGTGTCTTATCAGCATTTTAGACACTTAAGAAACTTTTCTTGCGTGTCTAAAATGCCTTATAAGACACACGTACCTACCTTAAATAACTAATTAACAGTCAAAATTTGTTCCAAGTTTTACGGGCCCACCCTGTACACAATTCCCTATATTATGGGGTATAAAGGTAAATTTATGGTATACACTTAAGCAGCGTTAGAGCTTTCCAAAACCACATTTACTAAATTCAAGACAGTTGAACTGGCAATAGTAAGCAATTGCCAACTATCTTGAATTCACACAAACACGTTCAAAAATTGTCCCAAATAACCCCACCCTACGGTACGATTTTTAAGAAACCGGATCTTAATTGATGACAATGAAAAATGGGTATTAGATATTGCTCTTACTTGAAAGAGTGATGTTTTTATAGGTGACATCTTTAATGGCCCCTGTTCCGGCATCAGCGTGAGTCTTGACGTGAATCCCATTGTCGGATTTCGTAACTACACTGTCGACGAAAGTAACGTTAGAAACAGTATTTTTAGAACCGTTGTCTGAGCTTTGTCCAACAGATAAACTCAAACCGTGGCCTCCGCTGCAAGTCAAGTTGCTGAAGTAAAAGTTTGATCCTTGGTCTATTGCAACACAATCGCCCTGATTGTTAACAACGGAGTTTAAAATGGTTATGTCGCTTGAGCTGGATATGGCGAATCCATCGGTATTGTGACCTCCCTTCTGAAAGTTTAAAATTGCTTTGTCTTTTAAAATTATTAACATCACTACTTAAAAAAAAGGAGGTTATGATGCAATCACTAAAATTTTCGAATTTGGGTTAACAGCAGATCTTCACATCAATTTTTCAATTTTAAATGCAAACTCCCATTTTCACGTGACCATAGGAAAGGCCTTCAAATTCTACTTCTAAAAATGTATTCACTCTCAGAGCCCTTTTGAACTAAAATTTAAAAATTAAAATTTATATCGGACTTTAAAATCACGGTACAGCCCAAGCCCCTGAACCGATTTGGCTGACATTTTGAACATTTTGCGTCGAAGACTTGAATAAATTTTGGATTCAATCGGCCCACGGAAAGTGCCGTTTTCTCTCACACAATTTCCAAATTTAAAATTATTCTCTCATTTAACCATCCAAAACAAGTTTTTGAAAGATTTATTGTCACCATCAGAAAGGTCTTCAAATTGTGGTTTTAGATAAGACAAAATTCACTCGCATTTAGTTCCCTTTGGGTAGAAAAATCGAAATTTTTTAATAACGCTAAGACCACGTTATAGCCCAAACTACTGGACTGATTTGACTCAAATTTGGTACATGGAGATTAGGTGACACGTTGACGTGCTGAAAGGCACGGGAAGTGCCAATTAGGCATATCAACTTTAAAATTGAGAAAATTTTAAAAATCAAAGACCCACACGATGGGGAGGTTCCAGTCGCTTCACTGCTGCCATTTTTAGGCATATGCAAAATGTAAAAGTTACACCAAAAGGGCGAGAAACTATATGTATAGTCCAGTCGGTTCGCGACAATACAGGGTGAGTCTGAAAGACTCCACATCCTCTATACCACAGAATCTACTGTTCAAATGATGAAGCTTGGTGCAAAAATTATTGGTCAATTGTGATTCCTCTTGAAGTTATAAGCCGCCAAAGATCTCCATTTTTAAATGTTCTTTTCAAATATCTTTCGAAAGGTGTATCGTAGGATTTTGAATTTTTGCACAGCATTGTTACAGACCAAGAAGCATCTGCTGATGGTACTTAAGACATTATCCAAAAAGCGGATCTCTGTTATGCAGGGTGGCCCCGATGTTATTTGCCCTTGAACTTTTTTATGTTTGAAGATATTGCTGATTTGCCTATGCGGCCGTATTTCCTGTTCAATTCTAAGACTTTTTTGGCTCTTGAAATTTTTCGAAAAAACTAACCACTCACGAGAAAAATTGAAAAAACCGAAAACGTGATGCAAGTAATCACCTTAAAACCAACGATGAGTCTACCTTCATAAAAAAGTGAAATTACCATCAATGTTTTTTCTTCAGTTGTGAGCAATGGTCATATTTTCGGTTTTTTCAATTTTCCTCGTGAGTGGTTAGTTTTATCGAAAAATTTTGAGAGCCAAAAAAGTTTTAGAATTGAACGGAGAATACGGCCGCATAGGCAAATTAGCAATATTTTAAAACATAAAAAAGTTCATGGGCAAATAACATCGAGGCCACCCTGTCTAACAGGGATCCGCTTTTTGGATAATGTCTTAAGTACCATCAGTAGTTGCATCTTGATCTGTAACAATGCTGTGCAAAAATTCAAAATCCTATAATACACCTTTCGAAAGATATTTAAAAAGAACGTTTAAAAATGAAGATCTTTGGCGGCTGATAACATCAAGAGGAATCACAATTGACCAATAATTTTTGCATCAAGCTTCATTATATGAACAGTAGATTCTGTGGTATAAAGGATGTGGAGCCTTTCAGACTCACCCTGTACCGGGTGGACCAACACTATTGCCCACCTCAAAAATTGCCTTTTATTTTAAAGCTGGGACTTCGAAATTTTTACAGTGTATATGGCTACCAAGGACCCTTCAAATGAGGGCAAAAGTTTATCTGTCATGCAAAAACTGTGACGTCACGAAATTTTGAAATATCGTTTTTCCAAGAAAAAAAAAATTTTTACCCATAAAATCGTTTTTTGGGCTAATACCTTTATGTTAAGCCCATTTTTTTAAATTTCCGTCATCAGATTAGCCAACTGTAGCAAGCTAAAAATGGTCCATTTTAATTCACAAGTCGGCCACGTAAACAATTGACTACTATGCGAGGGCTTTCTTGGATAACAGCGTACGCTTTTTTCATCTGTCACCAGTTGACAGCGACACGACGTGGCCATTGAACTGCGAAATTGTTTTTAATTTTAATAAACGTGGATTTTTGTAACGAATAATGTTGAAATATGGGTTTAAACTGGGCATCCACCATTTAATTCGCCCACCCAAGGTGCCAGGAGAGGTTACGAACACGGACATTTAATCAGATGGCGGCGCGGCGTGAAGAGGGGCTCCAGTTTGTGTGAAGGGCTCCGGTTTGTGTGAGGGGGTTTTTTCAAATAGCCATTTCCCTAATTCGCATTATTCCATACTTATGTAATTCCACAGGTAATTATTTTGTTGTTATGGCCTGTTTTTTAGTTGGCATTTTTAGGTTAAGTGAGTCGACTTAGTTTGCCCCGTTGAGACTAATATCGAGGACTAAGATATTCACAGCCCAGAATTTAACAGCAACTCGTGTCAAATAAGGACCAAGGAATCGTTTTGCATAACATAATTCATATTCAAAGATAAACTGTAATCGAAGGTGGTGCAAGTGTCAGTTTTCGATTGGCAAATACCTCGTAGGTACCTCCTAAACAAAATCAAGACGTTAATAATTGATGCTTTGAAGTTGGTGAAGCTCAAGTTATTATTTGAACAGCAGAAGCAAAAAGGTGCAATGTGGAATTTAATAATCATCATCATGGTGGGCAAATAAGGACTAATTAATCATTGATCACACGACAAGCCATCCAGTGCATAAACAAGACGTGTGTGTGTGCCTTAGTTTCAATTTTTGTCATTAGAATGAACTAAGAATACTGAGATTATTCTTTCGTTTATTAAACAATAATTGCCTATTAAGTAAATTTAATAAATCAGGCTTTCATATTTTTACTTGAATTTCGCGCATTTATTTCATTACGCGCGTTAATTTCCCGCTCAAACTCTTCCAACCCCTTTTAGCTAATCATTAGTCACCCACTAGTGTGATTAGTGTGTGAATTACAATAGTGTTGCAGTGTTTAGGTTGCTAATTTTGAGAAAAATTGCTATTTTGTGAAATCTTCAACCTCTTGAAGAGAAGTGTTTTCCAACTTAGTTTTACATACCTTCTTGTTAGCTGTTTTCACAGCTCTTATCCTGGTTTCCCTCCAGGGAAGCTTTCACGCGTTTTTCTGTGTTGTGAGTGTTAATTATAATTACGTGTAGAAGTGAATCTTGGTGAATTTCCTATACCTAGTGTTAATTAATAGTTTTATTCTATTTTAGTGGAGTGCATTTAATTTTTATCATGCCGATGCAACATCTTTCCTTTTCAGACAAGGTCGACATGATCTTGATTTTTGGAGAATGCCAGCAAAATGCAATGCAAGCAGCAGAATTGTATGCCCAACGTTACCCAGACAGACTTCAACCAGATAGACGAACATTTAAAAGAATTGTAGAGAAACTTAGAGAGACAGGCAGTTTGAAGCCCAAGAAAAAGACAGTGATAAATCCCGCTGTGACTCATGAAATCAATCAAGCTATTGTTTTGAACATAGCTGAAAATAATCCCCAAGTCAGCAGTCGAGAAATGAAGCAATCAAGCGGCATAAGTAAGTCATCGATTCTAAGAATATTAAAAAGGCACAAATTCCATGCATATCACATCGAACTGCATCAGGAACTACATGGAGAGGATTTTATGAACAGGGTGAGATTTTGCACGTGGGCCCAAGAGAAACTGCAGGAAAATCAGGACTTCTTCAAGTTTGTGCTTTTCACCGATGAATGCACATTCAAATCTAATGGGCACGTAAACAGGCATAATATGCACTATTGGTCGGTGGTTAACCCACATTGGATGAGAGAAGAAAAAACACAAGACATATGGTCACTGAACGTGTGGGGAGGAATTATTGACAACCGATTAGTTGGTCCATTCTTTTTTGAAGGCCATCTGACTGGTGCGATGTATGCAGAGTTCTTAAGAAATTCATTAGATGACTTACTAGAAGATGTGCCATTAAATGTGATCCAAAATTTGTGGTTTCAGCAAGATGGTGCGCCTCCACATTTCAGTCGAGAAGCTCGTGGTGTGGCAGATGAAAAGTTTCCAGATAAATGGATTGGTCGTGGTGGTCCAATTGCTTGGCCAGCTAGATCTCCCGATCTCACACCTATGGATTTTTTCACATGGGGAGTTGTGCAAGAAATTGTGTACAGAACACAGCCAACCACGAGACAAGACATGCAGCAACGACTCGTAGATGCCTTCCAGACAATCAATGAACGAAATACAGCAGCTACAGTCCAAAATTCATTTCAGCGACGTGCTCAGATGTGCATCGAAAGAGAAGGCCACCACTTTGAGCAGTACCTGTAATCAGGTAAGTACTTTTTGTGAAGTGATCTGTGCTATAGTGGTTGCAGTGCAGTGAATTTGGTGATGATTGTGTAGTGATGGGTTGTGGTAGTGAGTAATGCATCACTTTAGGTAAGTACAAGCCGTAAGTTCCTTGTACACAATTTTGTCTATGATGATTAGTAGAGCTCTTTCACAATATTTGAAGGATCCACAATTCTGAGACATCCAAAACAGCTAAAAGACCATAGTTTATGTAACACAATCAGTCAATCAAATTCAATTTATTGTTGTTAGTTTGATCATACAGGATTTAAGTTTCAATTTATATCCTTGAAAAATTATAATTATTGTGATTGCAACTTCAACTTTACAGCAACACACTTTCGCCAGCTAAAAACACTTGGTTTTACATCACCCTACAATTTACCAAACAATTTAACCCAACTAGTTAAGAAATGGCATCGGGCTATAATTCTTCTACCTTCGGCTACAGTTTATCTCTGAATTTTAATTATGTTAGTTGAAACGATAGTTTAACAATTCCTTTGCCCTTATTTAGATCAGATGATGTTAAATTTAGAGGCTGTAAATATCAATTTTGTTATGCAAAACGATTCCTTGGTCCTTATTTGACACGAGTTGCTGTTAAATTCTGGGCTGTGAATATCTTAGTCCTCGATATTAGTCTCAACGGGGCAAACTAAGTCGACTCACTTAACCTAAAAATGCCAACTAAAAAACAGGCCATAACAACAAAATAATTACCTGTGGAATTACATAAGTATGGAATAATGCGAATTAGGGAAATGGCTATTTGAAAAAACCCCCTCACACAAACCGGAGCCCTTCACACAAACTGGAGCCCCTCTTCACGCCGCGCCGCCATCTGATTAAATGTCCGTGTTCGTAACCTCTCCTGGCACCTTGGGTGGGCGAATTAAATGGTGGATGCCCAGTTTAAACCCATATTTCAACATTATTCGTTACAAAAATCCACGTTTATTAAAATTAAAAACAATTTCGCAGTTCAATGGCCACGTCGTGTCGCTGTCAACTGGTGACAGATGAAAAAAGCGTACGCTGTTATCCAAGAAAGCCCTCGCATAGTAGTCAATTGTTTACGTGGCCGACTTGTGAATTAAAATGGACCATTTTTAGCTTGCTACAGTTGGCTAATCTGATGACGGAAATTTAAAAAAATGGGCTTAACATAAAGGTATTAGCCCAAAAAACGATTTTATGGGTAAAAAATTTTTTTTTCTTGGAAAAACGACATTTCAAAATTTCGTGACGTCACAGTTTTTGCATGACAGATAAACTTTTGCCGTCATTTGAAGGGTCCTTGGTAGCCATATACACTGTAAAAATTTCGAAGTCCCAGCTTTAAAATAAAGGGCAATTTTTGAGGTGGGCAATAGTGTTGGTCCACCCGGTATATGGTCGAATACTGCATTTCATTCTACAAAGGTGCCGTTTGGCACAGTTGTACATGGGACCAATACAAGTGATTTCACCCGCAGTGCCCAAAAAAATTGCCCTTAGGAACAAAATGCCGACGGTTTTTTTCAAAATTTCCGCGAACATTGCTAATAGCTAAACTATTATTAACTATTTGAGGAAGCAACAACTATTTTTCTTGCACATTACAACCAAGAAGAACATTACTGCTCATTTTCGTAATGTACCGGGTGGTCGTTTTAACTGGCTGGCAAGACGCAATCGGAAAGAAAGCATTTTAGAAAAAAATGTTTTGAATAAAAGTTTTATGACTTCAAGGGGGAAAATAGATGGCATCATCGCCATTTTGATTCAAGGTCATTTTTAATGTCAAATGAAGGTCAACTTCAACTTCATTTTTTTTATGGAAACCTATCCATCGGATCCAAAAATAGTTTAAATGAGAGTAGTTTGTTCTTTTACGGGGAATAAGAATCTGTAATAAAAAATATGTTTTCATTTAGAAAAATGAAGTTTACCTTCATTTGACCTTGAAAATGACCTTGAATCAAAATGGCGATGATGCCATCTATCTTCCCCCTGGAAGTCATAAAACTTTTATGCAAAACATTTTTTCCTAAAATGCTTTCTTTCCGATATTGCGTCTTGCGATCTCAAGATAAAACGACCACCCGGTATATTACTAAAATGAGATACTTCTCATTTTCGTAATATAATATCTTGTTCTTGGTTGTAATGTACAAGAAAAATATTTGTTGCTTCCTCAAATAGTTAATAATAGTTAAGATATTAGCAATTTTCGCGAAAATTTAGAAAAAACCGCCGCCATTTTGTTCCTAAGGGAAATTTTTTTGGGCACTGCGGGTAAAATCACTTGTATTGGTCCCATGTATAACTGTGCCAAACGGCACCTTTGTAGAATGAAATGTAGTTTTATTTCTCGAACCGACTGGACTAATACTGGCACGTAAGGTTACAGACTTACAGTATCTCCTGCAGTAACTTCGAGCAGGAAGTTTTCGAGGGTTGTGTCACTAGCACTGTTGATGGAAACACATTGAATAGGACAATTCAAAAGCGTGATGTCTTTAACAGCTGAGTTATCTTTGGTTTTGATTCGGAAGAATTAGGGTTTTTTCACTCCACCATTACCACCCAGACCATCCCACCATTGGACACCTATTAAAGTACAATATCTGCTATTAATAGTTGAATAGAAATAAGTATAAAGTTCATGTTAGATTATGTAAGATAATACAACTTACTCACCTCTTCCATCCAAAGTTACTCCGTTCCCTTTTACGGTGACTTTATTTCCTGAGATTTGGAAAAGAGGACCAGCCCATTCGGCGTATTCCCACGTGAAGGTGCCTTCGAGAGTCAAATCAGTGCCAGTCTTCAACTTGAGATCCAAAGTTGTTGAAGCAGGCACTTGTATATCTTTAAGGGTCAGAGTTTTGCAATTCTTCACAGCGTCCGCTATATCATCGTAAGATGTAACGGTACAATCGGCCACTGGACCTCTTGGTGAGGCGGAGACTGCAGCCAAAGTGGCTAGGAGAGCAATCAACTTAACACTCAACATGATTTTGATAGTTGGACTTGAAGCCTCTACAGCTTATATAGGTAGCATGTTTTTTTTCATTATAAATTGCACTTGGTGATCACTCGTTCTGACGCAAACTAACTGTGTACTCAATAAGTGACGCCCTTTAGATACTCGAAGCGCGTGGAAAATTCTTTTCGAGTTGGTCACCTCTGGATTTTGTTGATGGTTTTAGTCACAATGTATCGGGTGTCCCAAAAAAACTGGACAATATATTTTTGGGAATAAGTCTGCCATTTCTCAATCGATTTGGATGAACGTGGTCTTAGATTAAAGCCAATGGATCAGGCTTTCGACTGTATAAGAAACTACGGCAGGGGGCGCTGTCGTCGTAGCCCTATTGATACTGGTTTTAAAGGCTTACTTTGGCGGCATGGGGATTGGTCAGCCAACGACCAATCGGTATGATACTCAAACTCAAGTAGCCTCGAAGATCTTTCTTTCTTGTTCAAAAAATTTTTTTCAGAAGTCGATTTGGCTTAAGCATTAATTTTTTGTGATTTTTTTTAAAATGCGTTTTTGGTTATTTTCACACATTAATGGCCTTAACCAAAGAACAAAGTAATGCACATAAATCTTTATTTTCAGTTATAAATGAAAGAATATGGTGAAAACAGTGGCGCGAATGCCAATCGGGGGCAACTGGACAGTAAGTTATCATTAAAAATTAAGCCCTGTGTGTATCAATGTTACTTTAGTCGTGGTTACAAAAGCAAGAAAATACGCGAAAACACGTTTTTTAGAAAAATCACAGAAAATTAATGCTTACGCCAAAACGACTTCTGAAAAAAGGCTTTTGAACAAAAAAGAGAGATCTTCAGGGCTGTTTGGGTCTCATGACGATTAAGACGACGTCTATCCAAATCGGTTAAGAAATGGCTGACTTATTTCGGAAAATATTTTGTCCTTTTTTTTTGGGGACAACCGATATATGCTAAAGCACTCTAGTTTTAGTGCTGAGCATAAGCGATGGCACTATTCCGATTTTTTACTGGAGAATGCCCTGAGATATCGAGCTGGAATTAAGGATTTGAAAGTTAAGAGATGATACAATATAATTAAAGGGAAAACGTTTTCTTTGTGCAAAACGAGCAGAGACGTTTTAGAATTAAGTGTACAGACACATGGGTACTTGAATTACCTCTCAGTAGAGACAATAAGGGGATTGAAAAAGTTGAAACTCAAAATGTCGAAAACATGGACCAAAACCATCCTTGATTATTGAAAAAACTTTCAGTACAATCATGAAGGGGCTAAATTCACCCTTACGGTATCTACAATCCCTTAAAGTAATCAATCCACATCTTCTGTATAATTTGAGTTCAGACACCAAAAATTTTACTAAATTAGGTACCTAAATATAATAATTACAACTTGTAGAGAACTAATTGATGACCAAAGATTTCATTCCCAAAAAATCACCCCTTCACGGTGTCGTATCATCTCATCCCAATAACCAACTCATCCCAGGTGAAAACTCATCCCAGACCAACTCATCCCAGACCAACTCATCCCAAACCAACTCATCCCAGACCAACTCATCCCAGACAAATTCATCCCAAACCAAGTCATCCCAAAAGACAACTCATCCCAGAACGCAACTCATCCCAGACCAAGTCATCCCAACGGACAACTCATCCCAACAGACAACTCATCCCAGCAGACAACTCATCCAACAACAACTCAACCACGTCCAAAGTTCCACGCGAGCAAAGCGTCAAAATATCGGTTTGCAGTGCGAGAAGCTAGGGCAGTTCAGGTCTATGTCAGGTCAGGTTTTTTTTTTAATAACATTTTCTCTCAAATTCTGCCCGTCCAAAGTTCCACGCGAGCAAAGCGTCAAAATATCGGTTTGCAGTGTGAGAAGCTAGGGCAGTTCAGGTCTGTGTCAGGTCAGGTTTTTTTTTAATAACATTTTCTCTCAAATTCTGCCCGTCCAAAGTTCCACGCGAGCAAAGCGTCAAAATATCGGTTTGCAGTGTGAGAAGCTAGGGCAGTTCAGGTCTGTGTCAGGTCAGGTTTTTTTTTTAATAACATTTTCTCTCAAATTCTGCCCGTCCAAAGTTCCACGCGAGCAAAGCGTCAAAATATTGGTTTGCAGTGCGAGAAGCTAGGGCAGTTCAGGTCTATGTCAGGTCAGGTTTTTTTTTTAATAACATTTTCTCTCAAATTCTGCCCGTCCAAAGTTCCACGCGAGCAAAGCGTCAAAATATCGGTTTGCAGTGTGAGAGGCTAGGGCAGTTCAGGTCTGTGTCAGGTCAGGTTTTTTTTTAATAACATTTTCTCTCAAATTCTGCCCGTCCAAAGTTCCACGCGAGCAAAGCGTCAAAATATCGGTTTGCAGTGTGAGAAGCTAGGGCAGTTCAGGTCTATGTCAGGTCAGGTTTTTTTTTTAATAACATTTTCTCTCAAATATTGCCCGTCCAAAGTTCCACGCTTGCAAAGCTTTAAAATATCGGTTTGGAGTGCAAAAAGCTAGGGCAGTTCAGGTCTATGTCAGGTCAGGTTTTTTTTTAATAACATTTTCTCTCAAATTCTGCCCGCCCCAAGGTTCACGCGAGCAAAGCGAGTAGGTACTCGTCGAAATATCGGTCTTGCAATGGTGCGAGAAGCTAGGGCAGTTCAGGTCTATGTCAGGTCAGGTTTTTTAATAACATTTTTTTTAAATTCTGCCCGTGGAAAGTTCGACGCGAGCTTTCGGCGGAGCCGAAAGCGAGTACTCTTCGAAATATCGGTATTGCAGTGCAAGAAGCTAGGGCAGTTCAGGTCTGGTCAGGTTTTTGACCTAGGTTGTAGTGTCATTTGGGATGAGTTGTCTCCTGGGATGAATTGGAAAATTGTATGAGATGATATTAGCCCGCGGCTACCTTAAAGCGAACAGCCCAAACAATAGCAAGCAAGAGTTGGTCTGGGATGAGTTGGTTTGGGATGAGTTGTCTGTTGGGATGAGTTGTCGGTTGGGATGAGTTGTCTGTTGGGATGACTTGGTCTGGGATGAGTTGCGTTCTGGGATGAGTTGTCTTTTGGGATGACTTGGTTTGGGATGAGTTCGTCTGGGATGAGTTGGTCTGGGATGAGTTAGTTTGGGATGAGTTGATCTGGGATGAGTTGGTCTGGGATGAGTTGTTAGATGGGATGAGTTGGTCATTGGGATGAGATGATACTAACCCCCCTTCACACCCTTTGACCCTCTAAACACCAAAAATGACATGGAGGGAATTGAACCCTTCAATCATGTTCGGGGTCTTTTTTGTAATTATTGTCCCACTTTTAAATTGGAATATCTCTTTTATTACTTGATATATTCGCCTGAACTAAAAAAATGGGCAGCTACGAAAGCGGCTAGAACCTCCCCACTTGGTGAATTATCCGATCCTATCACCCATAAATTTCAATCCGGTCTCTACCTAAGTGCTTTGGTAGTTTTTCAAAATATTTGTTACTTATTGCCAAAAGAGCACAATTTATTTGATTTTTTGAAAACAAAATTCGAAGACTTTTCATGTGCTGATAAAACAAATGGAGGTCATGTGTCAAATTTCATAGAGGACACGCCAAAAAGGCACTTGTTATTGGTCGTTTGCCACCAAAATTAATAAAATTTTCCTACTTGCTATACCTAAATTTTACTGCTGGGGTTGACAGTTTTCGAGAAAAAAATCCTAATCTACGAGAAATGTCCGAATGAAAATAGCAATCATGTTGAATTTTTTTTTATTTGTAATGTTTTAAGGTGAATAAATAAGTTAAATTATCAATAGAAACAAAGTAAGTAACTTATTTATTCACCCTAAAGCATTACAAATAAAAAATTTCAACATGATTGTCATTTTCATTCTGACATTTCTCGTAGTTCGGGATTACAACCCAAGATATCAACTACTCTACAGAGTGAATCAGTCGCTCTAGCGTTAAAGATGTTGAGATTGGAAATTCGATTTTTGAATCGGCTGAGTAGTTTGGGCTGTGGCGTGTTTACGAACGAACGTACGTACGTACATACATACAGACACATTTTAAAAAGCACTTTTTTGAATTCCTGAGACCTCAATAAGGTATAGATCCGGTCTTATCTCGAATTCGAAAATTTTAGTGATTGCAGTAACCTCCCTTTTTTTTTAAATAGTGAAGTGGAGTGGAGAGGAAAACATCAATCGGGTGACAACCCGAGACACTTGTATTCGGCGAATTTTGCAAAAAATTTATCAAGCAATAACAATTACCTAATTATTTGTAAAGAAAAGGGCAAAAAGTTGTAATTTTGCATTATTTTTATAGAAACGACGGCAAAATGACATTTCCAACAGACACTTGTCATTCCGGGTACAGTAAGCTAGACTGCCTTTCAGTTGTTAAAACCACGGCAGTCGTGGTTTTTCTTAGGAAATAATTAAAAACCTTTATTATTTAGATAATTTATATCTCTCGGATATTATTTACTTTTTTCTGCAAAAAATTATGTTTGCATAAAGAAAACGATTCTCTAAAGAAACGACCCTAAAAAATGCAACAATATCGAAGAAAAAATTTTTAGGCCTTCGTTTTTATTTAATAGTTTCGGTTTGAATAAAACAGGAACTTTCTTTATGGGTCCCATCCGTAGGAGACCATTTCAGCTACAACATATCCAAAAATAGAATTTCCAATTTCAATGTCTTAAACGCTAGAGCGAGTGATTTGTCCAACTAGCTCACTGTATATCAGTGAAATCAAAACAAAATTCTCTATCGATCCGTGCAAAAATATGCCCGGTGTCCCATTTAAAAAAAAGCAAGTTGCATCCACAGCAGATTCGGATAGAGGAAGAAAGCCTCAGCCTAAAATACCTAACATGTAAGTCATGTAACTCGCCTGCACTAGCCGCCTAGTCTTTATTAACGTGTTTAAAATAGAAATTCGCAAAGCAGTGAAATAGAAAAATTGCTATAACTTTTAAACCTTGGGCGATAAAATGCAGCTAAATATGCAATATGGTTTGGCATTTTCGCTGTAATAGTAACGTCAAAGCAAATGCGTAAATCGTCAAAACAGTATTTTTTTATCACCCTCTGCTAGGGATGCCTCTAATTATGTATTTAATTAATTTTTAGTCGCCTCAAATAAGGTTTACCGGTAGTGCTACCAAGGAAACAAAAAAATTGACCAATAATACTGTCGAATTTTAGCAGCTTAGGTACGTTAGAATTAGTGAGTAGACCCTAATGCCATTGAAATTTCCATAATGCGTTATTTAGCCTAGTAATTTTGATTGTAACCATTTTGACTGCACTGAGCTCTACCTCCTAGTTACCTGCCCACTCAGTGTTCAATGATTTGTCAATTTGTTATTTTGCATTGACCCGGTATAATAAATTACATCTGGACACAGCTTTAATGTAGGTAAAGAAATAATATTTGAAAAATGTGACGACTTATGTGATGAGTAATGGGGAGATCATCTTTTAGATATAAATCAGATGACAATCTCGTAGAGTTGCTTGAATCAATACGTTCCAGTTACGTACTTATCGAAAACTCACTTGAAAATTTCTGAAGTACTGTAAAACAACAAATTACTTGCGTCAAAAATACAAAAATAATACTCGATGGCAAAACTGGTAAATAATTATTTATTTTAAGACTACTTATATCTACTCACGTGTATAGTTAGATAGTACTTAATGTTTTTTTACTCATACAATGCTGAACATAATAATTACTGCAGTGATCCCGGAAAACCCTCCCCCACTCCGAGTCTACCCTTTTTACCCCTGATTAATTAGCGAATTTTTCACTTAGCTTGATTTGCCTTTGTGATCGTCTAGATGAAATTTAGGATCATTGAATTTACTCACCCCGTTATGTAAATTGCTGTGTTTGGTGAGATTGAACGATTTCAAATGAGTCGAATTGTCAAGGAAGTCGGCCGGAAAATAAGGAACTTGAGTTAAAATTCTGACGAAGAATTTATTCCGGGCGCGCGTGGATTCGTCTTATCAGCCGCGATAAGAGACATCAACAAAGGAAAAAGAGGTGCCTGGTTTCAATTCAATATCCAGGGTCGGTTGATCGCCACTGTCTGCAGGAAATAAAATATTACAAAATTACGGTGCTTCTAGTGGTGTCAATCCGAGCAAATTTAATGAAGTTGACGGCGGGAAAAGAAACGGGGAAAATCGGGTGTGGTTTCTAATGAAATCGGTGGCAAATTTGCTTCGTCACAAATTGTTTGAATTTTTTTTGTTATTGATTTTCGCTTCTTGAGTCAAGTGAACCTGGGAGGCACATCGCTGGGGATGTCAGATGTACAATTTAGGAGGATGTCCGGGGGAATCCCGGGGATATCAGGTGTACAACTTTAGAGGATATCAGGAGGAAGTTTTCGGGGATATCAGGGGGATATCCGCGGATGTCAGGAGGAAATCGGAGAGGAAATCCGGGAATGTCTGATGTTCAAAGTATGGTTAGCGGTTTGCCCCCTAAGTCAACCGACACCAATTATTGTAGCTTCCTAAAAACTGTTGTTCCTTCGAGTTCCAATATAGATTTTAATCCTGCAGTTTGTGGAGGGTAGTTAGGTATCAATTCACACAGGCGGCAGGCTGCTTCGCGGTAACCGTAGCGTTCTGCGATAGTTTTGCGAAGGACCTTTTGGACTCTTGTTTTCTCAATTTATACATATTTATAACTTTAAAGCGAGGTTCTTGTAACCGATCTAACCAATTTCATACACTTTTTTACAATTTTTTAACGTGCAATACTGTTTATTTTGAACTCTTATAAATCTTATTATTTATAAACGATTAACTACTATGGTTCCAGTTTTTTAACTTCGACTGGAATCGATCGGAAAGTTCAGAAAAATCGAATCGCCAAAAACATCTAATCTTTACGTTTTAGGATACTGGTTTTTGAACAACTGTGTGTGTGTCTGTGAACACGCTACAGCTCAAACTGCTTAATCGATCTTGCTAAAATTTGGAACGTGGACATTTTATGGATTTCGGAAGAGCTGAAAAGGCTTTGGGCTAAATATCCCCACAGGAAGTGCCATTTTGGCACATCAAATTTAAATGCAAACCTCTAGTTTTCACGGCCCCATAATGAAAGCTCTTCTAATATTCTGCTTCTAAAAATGTTAGTGTTGTGAGGTGCGGTCATTCACCCTGTCAATGACCTATTTGACCGGTCATTTATTGGTCAATGACTTTACGTATCTGACCGGTCATTTGACCGATTTAAATTTCCCGAGCTCCCTGCTGACATTTTGAACTGGAATTGACATTTCATGCTGTCTGCTGTCATCTCTCACCTAACGACCTAACCTTAAATTCCTAAATACTAATGTAGTGCCTTGATGTAGTGCTTTTAAACTGATTTTAAGTTTAAAAATTAAAAAAATCGCAAGTAAGTACCGTGTGTGTTGGCTCCTATTCATACTGACAAAATTAATTTTCATTATGAAGAAATCAACATGCCGAAAGCAGACAGCTTAATTTGGAAATATTACAAGAAAATCTTTTTTGCCGAATAATGACCGGTCATTGACCAGTCACTGACCCGTCAACTTTGACCAAAAATAAATGACCGGTCATTTATCCATCACTAAAAAATGTATTCACACTTGGTGTGAAAATCGGTGCCCTGAAAAAACCTATGTATAACTGTATATTTAACCTCCCCACTCCACTTCACCACTTAAAAAAAGGGAGGTTATTTCAATCACTAAAATTCTCGAATTTGAGATAACACCAGATCCTCACGTTTTGGGGTATCAGGAACCCAAAAATGTGGTTTTTAAAATGTGTCTGTGTATATGTACGTTCGTACGTACGTTTGTAAACACGCCACAACCAAAACTACTATACCGATTTGGCGAAAGGACACTATCGAACATTGCTCATTTTTGGGCTAACATTTGAACCAAGTCTTGTGAATTTTGAAAAGATATTATGCCTCGGCGAAATATTTATGTTTTATTTAGTTATATCGGTCACTCTTCATCAACTTAAGCGATAATGCATTTATCATCAAAGGATCCAAAGCCTCCAGCTAAGCAGTTTTTAAACTGGGCTGTAAAGGAATTTTAATTTTTGCTTGATGTGGTTGAATAATTTTTCGTATAGTGCATATCCCTGAGCATCTTATGCATGATTTGGGCACGCGCTTTGCGAAACTACCGGAAAAATTATACAGGTTGTTTTTTAACTTCCGACCTTGAATATATCTTTGGAAGTAAAAAAAGTTAATTGGAAATGAAATAAACCCTTATCTGTCCCGCATGAAGGGGACAACTTTGCCTGTATTCGAGTAGTTTGTTTCACTTCCGGTTTAACCGGAAATAACATAACTTCATCTTTTAAAATTGAATGACACTTTCTCAACGGATTCTGATAGTACAATTTTTTCTGATTTAGGAGCGTCATACTTGACCGGAAGTGTAGTCACGGCCACTCTAGATTTTCAGAAACATCAAAGTCAGACATCAGTGAAAAATTGATGTTTTCGAAAAACGCAGAAACACAAGTAATTTTTTTATACAAATTCATGCAGGCAAATACAATTTCTTTTATGATTATTTATTTCTTAATCATTTATTCATTCATTTATAAGAAACGAGATTTATCGTAGGTTGTAATTTCAGGCTAAACCCGAAGCTAACCACAAAAAATATAGTCGAAGTCTCAAAAAAAATCGTAAATTCCGAATCTCTTGGAAAAATAAAGTTTATCGTTTCCAGTTAAACATGAAGTGAAAAAAATTACTTAGATACGCGACCAGTTGCCCCCTTCCGTTTGGGACTGATGAGCTATTATTTGATTTCAATAACTTGTTTACATTCAAAGATACCTATTCGAGGTTGGGTTCTGAATTCCCGGACGCCTTTTGAGACTATTCATCCGCCAGCGCCCTCTATGGCTTCATTTTAAAATGCACTAGGGCCCTTTGTGATAGGTCATTTTAAAGGGTATGAAATCCTCTGTAAACCGATGCAAAAATGTTGAAATCTGTCCACCCTTTCAAAAGCTACGCTGTAGAATATGACTTAGTTCCGAGCTTAATAATGTTTGTTGTCGTTGCAACTTTTGAAGGAATGGATGGATTTCAAAAAGTTTTATGCCGATTTATAGATTTAAGAAAATGCCTATTGGATTTGTTATGAAATTAGATTTCAAATGATGCATTACAAGTGGGCGCTTAGTGGGCGTTGGTAGCGTTTAATAGGTTGGCTTTGGAAACAGAAGTTTCGAAAAACGTTTGTCCAAAATTGATCGCACTGTCCCCAAAGAAAATCACTAAACTAAAATGGCAGATGCGAATTTTTTAAACTCTTTTGCATTCATTTGCGAATTAATTCGATAAAATATGGACTTCTTCGCTTCCAATATCAAATTTGGCGCCCTTCAGTGATCTCTGACAGCAAACAACAAAATTGTGCCAAAGTTAAGTTATGTTGTTGGGTGATGCCCGTGAGAGTTTAAAAAACGTTTATTTCCTCATAAACCTTCAATTTTTGAGCAAGGATCTTGAAGCACTCGTCATCTCGTGAAGAATACCCTTGGGGGGAAATTTCTTGAGGCAAGTTCACTGCCTTCGATATCCGTGGAACATTCATCTTGGAGTGCGAGCTGCTATGGTGCTTTTTACAAGAGAGCACCCATTGAACAGAGTGTAATTTCCTATGTACACGGATTTTAAAATTATCACCCACTTACCGTTTTATGAATCGACAGTACATTCACTGAAGCAAAATTAATTAAATGGTTTTATTTTCAGTTGCAAACACACAGTGTGAACAAAACTTTACTTAGGAACTGGTCTTCCGCTTTTGAAATATTGAATAAAAATTATTAGTCCCCCACAACAATTGGTGTAGTAACAAATTAAAAAACGGCTTGATCAATCTTCTACTTCACTACATCTGTGCTCAGGTTCTGGCTGTCCTAAGGCAGGGAGCCATGTCAGTATCATCCGTATGTCATTTTAATTGGTTAAAAAATATGACTGGAAAAACTGCAAACTACATCCAATCCAAATTTCGTTATTCGCATTTGTAACTTTCCATAATCCTTATTTTCCTTGCACACAAAATCAGCTGTCTTTATTTCAGCTAACGGTAGTGAAAGAAAATTCATAAACAAACAGAATCAGGCTAGTTGGAGTCTCCATTATTTGTTTCTGAAACTGTTTCCAAATGAACAGGTTGATTTTAATAAGCAAATTACCTTCCGATTGGTTTGGCCATATCGAGGACCTTACTCATACGGATACAATTTTTCATTAAACTGAGCCACAAAAGGCTGTCTGGCCCCCCAAAGGTATTCTTGACGAGTGCTTCAAGATTCTTCCTCAACAATTCAAGCTTTATGAAGAAATAAAGGTTTTTTAAACTTTCACGGACCTCACCAACAACATAACCTAACTTTGCCACAGTTCACAATTTCGTTATTTGCTTGCTAAAGACACTAAACGGCGCCAAATTTGACACTGCAAGCGGGGGGGTTCATATTGTTTCGAAACAATAAATACAAAAGAAATAAATTTAATAATTTCACATCTGCCATTTTAGTTTAGTGATTTTCTTTGGGGATAGTGCGACTAATTTTGGACAAACGTTTTTCGAAACTTTTGTTTCCAAAGCCAACCCCAATTACAAACGTTTTGAATCTCACTGTATATGTTGAATAGGAATCACGCCTGTAGAAATTTTAAAAATTCCGTTTAAGTGGCCGTTCCGATCCTCCACAATCCATCTAGTCTTAGTTATTAGGCGAGCTGTGTTGGCGTCCTCTGTTGACAATTGTCTTTGCCCTCTAGGTAGCAATGGTGGCATCTCAGTTTCTATACTTAGCCCATTTAAAAAATTGAGTGCATCACGATAACCTCTGTCGACGATAAATATGTCGTCTTCGTGCAACCAATTTCTCAGTCGTTCATTATCTACCAAGTGCTCATTTTGTAGATGGTGTTCCAACATAGCTGCTTCGTTATTTCTTGAATCTGAGAAGTACATCCAAAATAAAACCATCTGGGGCCACAGATAATGCAGGTTTTAGCAAGTGGTATCCTTTGTACAAGCAAAACGATTGTCTTAGTATTCTGAAGTTTGAGGATTTTGGGATTTTTAAATATGTTCCGTCAATATAAGCTATGACTTTTCTGTCATTAGGTCAAAATTTTAAATGGCAATCCTCCGCTTGTGTAATACCATTTGAAAGCTAATTTCATTGCCAATCTAATGCTGTAACAATTATTGATATTTGTTGAACTCTAGCGCCCTCTATGGTCAAATTTTAAATTACATTAGGGCTCTTTGTGATACATCATTTGAAAGGATCTGAAATTCTCTGTAAACTGATGCAAGAATTCTTTTAATCCACCCACTCGTTCAAAAGTTACATTGAAAGACATGAGCTGCTTCTGGGCCTAGAAATCCTTCAAGTTTAGGCTGAACGAATGGATGGATTAAAAATATTCTTGCATCAGCTTACGGAGAATTTCAAACCCTTTCAAATGATGTATCACAAGGAGCCCTAATGTAATTTAAAATTTGACCATAGACGGCGCTAGAGTTGAACAAATATCAAAAATTGTTACAGCGTTAGATTGGCAATGAAATTAGCTTTCAAATGTTATATCACAAATGGAGGGTTGCCATTTAAAATTTTGAAGTGGGGGTAGGAGGGGGTTATGTGGTGAGTTTTGAGATTTCCCCAAGCATAGATTTAAGTGTCCCCCTCCAAATAAAAATCGACCAGTCCGAGCGAATTTTCATATTTTATTTGGTTTACGAAATGTTTGGGGTGGCTACTTTTCATTGGGACATCCTGTAAGATTGCAGCCCTATACTTACTAAGGGTGGGATTTTAATAAGGTTGTAACTTACAATCATGATAATTGATAACTTAGCTATCATTAGTCCCTCGTGGTCGCGCTACCAAACCGATGGTACCAACCGGCAACCAGACCTAGCAAAATGACGAGATCAGCTGTCAGTGACCTGTCATCGTACTATTTGCGAAAATTAGAGGATGCATCGAATTTTGCCCTTTTAGCGCAGTGCAACTGCGTTTAGCATGCATTTGAGGCAACAGGCATGATTTTTCGACAACGTGCAGTGCGTGAATGATAAGAAGAAATCAAGGAAGCAACCTTGTTTTCTCATCGGCTCATCGCCTTTCCAGACACATCACACGCTATAAGTTGGTGAGGTTGGTATCCTCAGTTTGGTAGCGCCACCACTAGGGATTAATGATAATTGATAACTAAGTTATGTCATAACTGGCATAACTTAGTTACCATTAATCCCTAATGGTGGCGCTACCAAACTGAGGGTACCAACCTCACAACTACAGCGAAATAATTCAGCTGTCGTCTGTCAAACTGTCAATCAGCTGTAATTCTCGTTTCAATTTAACATCACAGTTTAATATGGTCTTTCGTTGTCTGCAAAGTATTTGTGAAATCATCTTTCATTTTTGTGCTGTACAAGTGAATTTCAACAACGCGACGCGAGTGTCGCAGCATTCCAATTTGGTTTGTTTGACAGTTTGTCGTCCAGTCCAGTGCAAGTGATGATGAGTCGTGAAAGAGACCGCATTTGACGCGGAATCCTTATACTGGAAAAGGGCGGTATATGCGTTTAACACCTACGCACAAGCTATACCTGGTTCTTCAGTTTTATGCGAGTGGTGGTTTTCAGTGATTGGTTGGTTCCAGCGCGCCAGAAGTTCGCAGTCCGCTGCCAGTCTTGCGATTCATGAACTAAGTAAAGCCCTTGTAGAACTTTCTCCACAATTCATTCAGTTTCCTACTGGGGAAGAGTACCCTCAAGTCAAGGAGGCATTTCACGCACTGGGGAGAGCCATGCATGGGACTGGATTGTCAAATCGCACCCATCACGGATTAATGTGTCCCCCTCGAAATGTGATAAAACCGGCCTGTTTCGTTTGACCACCCTGAATATAAGTACTTTAGCAATGTCCCGCAGTGTACTGTGTTTCACTCTCTCATACTCAAACTGATGAAAATAAATATGTGTGTACCTACCTACATAAAGCACTGGTTTTTTTAATCAACTTCACTACCTTATTTGGAATTTAAAAAAATGGTCAACTTTTTTAAAATATTTTATGGGCAATAAGGTAATTACAAAAAATAATTGTCTCAAAATCTCTTTTACTTGATTCGAAGCTGTTGAGTCCAATTCGATAAACAAACGATAACTATTTCAGTGCACGGGGAGGCTTTAAGTTTTCTGCAAATACAATTGAGGGGATTGTTTAAAGGCATCTCATTTACCTTCCATTCCCCTCTGGTAGGTACATTTCCAAACATGGGATGGGAGGTGCTTCATTTAGTTAATCAGGCACTGAAAAATTTGAGGATTAGTCCAACTTCCAACACATGAACTAACCTACCTAACACAAGATGTAAACAGTCCAATGAGAGCTGCATCACAGGTGCATTGTACCTCCAGATATAGTATGGGCAATCTTTCTTCAAAACCAGATCAAAATTTGCCCAATCTTGTGTCTGCAAAGGCGATCAGCCGATGAGAAAACGTGGTTGCTTCCTTGATTTCTTCGTATCATTCACGCACTGCACGTTGTCGAAAAATCATGCATGATGCCTCAAATGCATGCTAAAAGCGGTTGCACTGCGCTACAAGGGCAAAATTCGATGCATCCTCTAATTTTCGCAAATAATACAATGACAGATCACTGACAGCTGATCTCGTCAATCGTCATTTTGCTTGATTTAGCTATGGTTGGTACCATCGGTTTGGTAGCGCCACCACAAGGGACTAATGATAACTAAGTTATCATGATTGTAAGTTACAACCTTTTTAAAATCTACCCCTAAGACAGTATGAGCGTTCTGTAGCCGTCCTCTATAAAGTAGCTCAGTATACCTACCGCAACAATATGTGCACAACACCCAACGGTCCGCTGGCCTTGTTTACAATCACACTAATGAGCAACAATTCCATCGGTTCCTTTCCTATTTATATCAAGCTTAATCCAAACCTTGTGCTTTTTCCTTGACACAAACCTCGATGGAATTTTAGCACGCAAAACGTTAGGCAAATGTTTGTTTATATAAAAGCTAAATTTCAGAATTGCTGAGGCTTTCTTTTACATAATGCTTTGCCAGTTTAAATTGGTAAACACCCAAAGTCAAAAACTCCAGGTCCTTTTTACTTAATTTTGGAAAACATATTGTTGTTTCGCTAACCTTCTCCCATCTTCCGCCTATATTTTGAACGTCGTCAGCCAGAGTATTTTCGTGTTCAGTCCTTAGCGTTTCAAGCGCAGAATTGGTGGTACGCTGAGTGTTCTCAAGTAAAGGCGGACAATAAGCATTAATTATTGCCATGGCAACTTAAAATAATCGTGTTACTTTCGGCAAATAACTGCCTCGGATAACATTGGCGAAGAAAGGAAACTTATTTTTTAGCCTTCCATTTACAGCCTCTATTACCCATCTCACCAATGTTACCTGTCGAGAGTCGTTACACTGGGTCTGACTGAACTGAGATTGTCCGTTGGTCAGAAGGCTTGGCATGTGGTGGCGTATGTTTAAATTTCCAAGCCCTTCCCGTGAATCCCGAAAGCCGCGATCCAAAATGAAGTGACTGTCTCTGTTTTGCATTGTCACATAATTTGATAACTCACTGTTATCACGAAGCAATGCATTCACTATGTTCGCGTCATTGTTTTTTCCATCTGCGAGGAAGGGGCCCGGCGCATCTAAGACAGCCTGACGGAAGAGCGATCATAAAAGGCTTGACTAAGTTCCTCTGTGTTTGGCTGAAATAGGTTCTTCGTTGAAGTTCATGGTCAGATGATTTATTAATATAAGGGTAAGTTCCATCCATTATCAAAAACAAACTGTCCTCAGGAGCATCAAATATAATATTAAACATTGTTCTTGAATGTAGACGTACTGCTTCGTCTGGCGGTAAATGCTGTAATCCTAAATACCTAGGGACGAAGTTAGACACCAAAGCACTTAGAATGGAATCGATCGTCTCACTGACTGTACTTTGATTCTGTATGCCGAACAATACTCCCATAACAGTTTGTGAAACGTTCAACCTTAAAACCATTAGCAGCATAGCCAATGCGTTTTTAGGATGCCTGTTCTTAGAGAACTTTATGCTCTTTTGAACGTATTGGAACACGTCAATCTGGCATGTCATCGGATGAAAAGTCTATTCTAATCTTTTTTTTTCTCAACGTCTGCTTTCTCCCAGAATTCATTGCACCCTCTGTAAATCTGCCATTATTTAGATGCTCCTTGCATCTTCTATTGTTCAGCGGCACGCATATCTTGACTTCATCCCATAACTGCTTAACTGCAGTTTTTGGTATTCGACACCTACCCTTTCTTGGCTTGCAAATACAGCAGTAAGTCTGTGTTGCAAATAAACTCTCAATATCCGGCAAGAGAAGCTTTTTTGTATCTGCAGATTTCGTCGCCCGATAGATCGAAAAGAAAGTTAATTTTTCTTTTAAATGCAATAGATACAAAGTTTGATTACTTTTTCATCCTCTTTAGGGATGTTATTGTCCACTGGCACTTCATTTCCTTCGTTTTCAACCAATTCTTGTAGATATTCTGCATCTTCTACATTCGAGCCCTCTATGTCCTTAAAATAATCAACAAATTCTTGAGAACATTCTGCTTCACTTGCATTAGAGCTCACATTGTTTTAAACAAACAAACCAATATACCTATACTTATGGCCACTTCTTATCGCACTCCTTTTGGCCTTTTGGGTTAACTGTTAACTGATAAGTGGAAGACGGCCGTGAACAAGAAACGGAAGTATAACCGTAGGAGCGTTGTGGTGGGCAGTGGAGGCGGTGGAGGCACCGATTCCATTTCTGGTGTTCCACGCACTGTCGCTCTGCATGTCTACAGATTAAAACCACAGGTTAATACAGAGACGCTGACGAAGTTTTTAAAACCAAACTTTCCCGAGGTGGAGTGCGAGGTGTTGGAGTCGAGGAACTCCACTGTTTACTCCTCGTTCAAGGTTATAATTAACAATAACAACTTCAAGAAGGCAATGGACCCGGCATTGTGGCCTTCAAACGCCTGTATCAGGCGTTATTTTTTTCCGAGGATGGAGCGAGTGACGGCGAACGATTGAACTTCAACCCAGGTCTTGTTCTTTTAAATATACAGGGTCTTAATAGTGAGAAAATGGATCAATTGTATTTAAATTTTATAATGGAATTTAATAGTATAAAATTTGTATGCCTGACTGAGATAGGTACTCAGCCTGAGCTGTGCGGACTCCCAGGGTTCGTATTAGCGACGCACGATTTCCGTATTTTTTGTAAATCTGGTGGCGCAGGTATAAGGGTTAGAAAAGATATTAAATTTGAAATTTTGAATTTGGCGAAACAATGTATTGAAAAAGAAATTGAAATATGTGGTATTTCTTGTAAATTTCCAGAAGCAAGTGGTGCCTTTAAAATTATTAACTGTTATAGGTCGCCATCGGGAGACCTCAATGTTTTTTTTGACATGTTATGTGAGGCGTTCGTATTTCGTTCTGCGGTGCGTTTCCCTGACGGGTCCGGTGCATTCAGACCTTATGGTCCATTATGCCCGCACTGTGACAGTTATCCATTTCCTACAGGAACCCCGGTTCTGCAAAGACCCAGTACTTCTGCTGTAGAAACTGAATAGCGTTAATCGGGTGCTAGAAAAGCCACCCCGCTTTGCTATACCACGGCGGGTAATTCTGCTCTTTAGGGAGTTTGTTGACGCTTCGTCCCGCGACCCCACTATAACCGGCGAAACAATGTATTGAAAAAGAAATTGAAATATGTGGTATTTCTTGTAAATTTCCAGAAGCAAGTGGTGCCTTTAAAATTATTAACTGTTATAGGTCGCCATCGGGAGACCTCAATGTTTTTTTTGACATGTTATGTGAGGCGTTAGATGCTCAGTTTCAGAGTAACGTCAGAATCTTTCTCTGCGGAGACTTCAATATAGACCCAGCAGCTAAACCAGCCCATTATAAAAGGTTTTGCAATATTTTAGCAGGATTTAATTTAACTAGCGTTGTCGGGTGGCCTACTAGGGTGACCCCAGAGACTATTTCTTCCATTGATAGTATTTTTACAGACCTCCATGATGTCGGTGACCTCGCGGCTGTATTTGACTGTGCCTTCTCTGACCACAGAATCGCTATGCACTCCATTAATTGATCGGGATGGGTTTTGTGTCAGGAGAGGGTTCAGTGACGAGCGGGTGCGGGACTTCCGTTTTGCTCTATCCGGCGAGCGGTGGACGGAAGTGTATGGTGAAATTTATGACATAAATGCCGCATACGGCGAGTTTGTTAGGATATTCACTTCTCACTTTGATTATTGTTTCCCGCTGCGTAAGTATCGCAACAAAAAAAAAACGGACCATGATTGGGTAAATAATTCTGTAATGGAATCTAGTCGAAAGTTGAGGGATCTTTTCGCGTTGAAGTGCAGGTTTCCCGAGCTGTCAGACCTGTACATGCAGTCAAAAAGATTGCACATAAAATTAGTTGGGGACACAAAGAGACAATTTTATCAGAACAAAATTGAAATCTCTGACAGTCCCGCAAGAGCGGCATGGGGTCTGATTTCCACGCTGTCAGGAAAATCCGATTTTAACAAAGGAAAACAGTTTGAGGTGAATGTTCAGGGCGTCATAACGCGGGATGCCTCTTTAATTGCAGATGCCTTCAATAATTTTTTCGCTGATGCTCCGCATGAGATAATAAAAAGAATTCCAGCAGGAATGTCCAGTGATGGGTCAACTCGATTTGCGTTACCGGTCGCCGATGGCCGCGGCGGAGACTTTACTCTAAGGCCATTCACAGAATTTGAATTATATAACAACTTAATAAAAAAGCTAAAAAATAAGAAATCGTCGGGGCCCGATGGGGTGCCTATGGACGTCCTGCGAAAGGTACTTGTGGAAATAATTAAACCACTTACTCATCTTGTTAATTTGTCGTTTGTGGCTGGCACTTTTCCAGAGGCACTTAAAATAGGAAAAATCGTCCCTATTTATAAAAAGGGCAGCAGGCTCGAACTGGAAAACTACAGGCCAGTTACTGTTCCATCCTGCTTTTCAAAGGTGTTTGAGTACGCGTATTTATGCAGATTCTCTGAATTTTTGGAGTCTGCTGGAATTCTTTCCCCAAATCAGCACGGCTTTACTTTTGGTAGATCTACGTCTACGGCATTATATTCTTTTTGCGAGGCGGTGGTGCAGCAACATTTTTAAGAAATAGACTTCAATATGTCAGCATTGCCGGGTCTGCGGGGGGTGTGTGTGCTGAGGCAGGGTCGGGTCTTCGGGGGGTCTCTGTGGGCGTCCCTCAGGGATCCGTCTTGTTTCTCCTGTACACTAATGAGCTTGCTGGCCACCAGACTGATATTTTTGTCTCTATGTATGCGGACGACACCTCGGTAGTTATACCAGGAAAAAGGGAGATGGACGTGGAGGCCAGATGCAATGGGGTTCTTGCTGATTTGGGTGGGTGGTTCGCCCGGAATGGCTTGCATTTCAACGCACCAAAAACAAATTATATGCTATTCCACAACCCTCAGAGAAAATGTGGAGTTGTGACTCTCGCTATTGGCGATGTTCCAATCTTGCAATGCAAGGAAAATTTGAAATTTCCCGGTTTGTACCTGGACGAGCATTTGAACTGGGGGTCCCATTGTACTCACTTGATTTCTAAGTTGAACTCGCTGTCTTTTATGTTCAGAAGCTTGCGGCCAATTCTTAGCAAGAGTCAGCTACTAATGTTATATTATGCAGAGGTGGAGAGTCGAATGAGATATGGGTTGTGTCTCTGGGGTTATTCTGCTGCTTCGCGTGACGTTCTTATTGCGCAAAAAAATATTGCGTTGCCTGGTTGGCGTTTCACAAAGGGAGAGCTGTAGACCTATATTCAAAAATAATAATTTACTGACGCTGCCATCGTTATATATTCTTGAACTGAGCGTGCATGTCTTCAAGAATAGGAACAACTTTAAATTAAGAGAAGATATACATGGTTTTAACACCAGAAAGAAGGGAGAACTGTGTGTTCCGCTCAGTCGGAGTACCCTGGCATTTAGATCTCCCGATCTCCCGCTGTAAAGGTTTTTAATCGTCTTCCAAATGTGTTGAAAAATTGTGTTAGTTTATGTAGTTTTAAATGTTTCTTAAAAGAATATTTAACTAATGAATGTTTTTATACCATCGATGAGTTCTTGCAAATTAAGTCTTAAATATAACTTCATCAGTCTGTGATTCCTAGATATGTAGTACTTGACGAGCCTTATACAAAATTAATTTTTTGTCTTTATGGGAATAAATGGTATTATTATTATTATTATTATTATTGTAATCGAGAGTCCGATCCCATAGAAGCGATTGCTATAATATTATTGGATTCTACAATGAAATCGAACCGCTGATTAAAGTTAACCCTGGTTTTTGTGTCAGCCTCATGGGTTTTTGTGTGGGTTTTTGGATTTTTGTTGTACTTTTGACAGTTTTGACACTTTTTTACCGGTAATGACATGTTTGACACACACTCACACACAGCACATCTAACACCTAACCTAACCCTATTTACTGGCTGTTTAGAATTAATTAGGAATAAAGTAAGTAAACTGGCGGCCAATTGAACCTTTCAGGTTAAAAGTCTCCCGTCTGTTCAAATGTCTATAACTTTTCACACAGCGCCGCAATTGTGAATCGCTTTTGTACGTTAGAAATATAGTTTTATTGGCTTCATTCCAGGGTTATCATAAGACTGTTTGTGTATTCATCCATGGCTCGACATGGTTGTTTCCAAACAACTTGCAAAAATGTAAAGTTTTAGACCATCCCCAATTCGAAGAAAAATTTTTTTCAATTTTTTTAATGAGTGGAACAGGTGCACGGGATTAATATCTCGAGACCTTTTTGTCGCTTTTTGTCGATAATACTTCTTCCCCGAGGAATTCGTATTTCGATTCTGTGGTGCGTTCCCTTACGGGTCCGCTGCATTCAGACCTTATGATCCATTATGCCCGCACTGCAACCTCTTCTCTACAGAAGCCCCCTCCCTTCCATGAAGGCCAGTACATCCGCTGTGAGTATATTTCCGCAGGGGCTGGGTATGCAGCCCCCAGTTCCCTAAGCCTTTTGTGACCGGGCGGGCCACATTCGGTTAGTAAATGAAGAGGCGTTTCTTCCTCTTCTCCGCACACTCTACAAGTGCTTTCCTCAGAACGTCCCATTAGATGAAGGTGTCGTTTGAGTGCGCAGTGCCCTGTCAGGACGCCCACGACTTTCCTTAGCCGCTCTCGGCTTAACTGGAGAAACCACCGTTGGGCTGTTGGCGAGGAGGGCCGAGAAATGAAGGCCCTCGCTTGCCTCATCCCCGGTGCATTTTCCCAGTGTGAGTGAAATTGAAATTGCTTGTTGAGCCAGTTTCCTAGCTCCTTCCGCAACGCACTCTCTGCCACAGCGAGTGCTGGTTGTGGTCCCAGGTATGGCATGTTCGATGCCTCCCTTGCCAGTTCGTCAGCGACCTCATTGCCAGCGATTCCTAAGTGCCCAGGAACCCAAACCAGGTTGACCGAATTGTTATTTCCAGCCAACTTCGTTATTGCGTCTCGACAGTCGTTAACGAGGCCGGATCTCACCTCCACGGAGTTCAGAGCCCCGAGCGCCGCCCGACTGTCGCTGCAGTTGTAGATGTACTTGCCAGAGTAGCCCCTACGTAGGCAAGCAGCGCACACCAGAATTGCGTATATTTCCGCCTGGAATACACTGGGGTACTTGCCAAGAGGTACGCTCACTCGTCCCTCTGGCATCCCCCCAGTGAATCCTGCGCCGATGCTCAGATCGTTTTTGGCCCCGTCTGTGTACCAGACTAAGCCCCGCGGTGTGAGCAATTTTTCACCCTTCTCGACCCAGTCTTCTCTAGAGGGGATCCTGGTTGTATATGGGTCATTAAAGCGCAACCGACGCTCTATTTTGTCTTTGCGCATTTGCAAGGCAGCCTCATCCGCGCCCGGTAGAGTGAGTGCACTTCGATGTCCCTTACTTCCCGCTCGCCATTCTCCTATCCCCTGCAACCTGAAGGCTGAGGCCCGGGCCGAAAGCTGCACTCTGAGGTGCAGCGGCTCCAGGGCCAGGATCGCCTCCAAGGCTGCTGAGGGAGTTGTTCTCATAGCACCGGTCACCATTAGGCATCCCAGCCTTTGCACTCGCCCGAGGGCACTCCTGGTACTAGCGCGTTCTGTGGAGCGCCACCAGACCAGGGCGCCGTACGTGACCAGAGGCCTTAAGACGGTTGTGTATAACCAGTACGCCACCTGCAGTTTTAGTCCCCAAGTGGAGCTGAAAAACGCCTACACATCCATAAGGACGCGCAGGCCTCCTTTGTTTGTGACTCTACATGGTCTGCCCAAGAAAGCTTCGGATCCAGGATTACTCCCAGATACTTCACTCTCTCGGCCAGACCCAAGGTCACACCTTGCAGCTTTGGCCATCTTACGGTGTCCAACTTTCTTTTCCTAGTGAAGAGGAGCAATTCCATCTTGTTCGGGTTTACCGCCAAGGATCGCCCCTCGCACCAGTTGCTAACTCTGTTCAGAGCCTGTTGCATGATGGCTGTGACTGTCCCCAGGAACTTGCCCCTAATTACAATACACACATCATCAGCGTACGCCTGAGCGTAGCACCCTTCTCCGTTCAGGTCCCTTAGGAGGCCGTCCACGAGTAGCGACCACAGTAGCGAAGATAGAACTCCGCCCTGCGGACAGCCCCTCGACACTGTTGCCTCCAGTTTGGTATCCTGTAGAGAGACTGTTATACGACGCTTACTAATCATCTCCCGTATCCATCTTACGATGGTCCGGTCAATGCCGTATTCTGTCGCAGCGGTGCACAGCGCTTCGAAGGTGGGATTATTGAAAGCCCCATCGACATCTAGAAAGCAGCGAGCGTCCTCAGCTCTTGAAACAAGCTGATGGAGAGCTGTCTCCGTTGATTTGCACGCTCTATATGCGTGCTGGTTCGGATGGAGGGGTCGTTGGACTAGCACCCCCTCCTTCAGATGTCGTTCTACCAGCCTTTCACTCAGTTTCAGAAGGAACGATGTCAGACTGATTGGACGGAAATCCTTTGGCTGGTCGTGGGTTGTTCGGCCGGCTTTAGGTATGAAGACGACTCTCACTTGCTGCCAGGATTTAGGAATGTACCCCAGCGCGATTGAGCATCGCACTATATGGAACAGTGGTTATATGATGGACTCGCCAGCCTCCTGGAGGAGGGCTGGAAAGATTCCATCAGGTCCCGCCGCTTTAAATGGTTCGAAGGTTGAAATTGCCCAACGAATCTTCTTATAGCTGACTATTTCCGAGGCCATATTCCAGTCCTTGATGGTCCGGCTGTCCTCGGGTAAGTCCCCTCCTATGGTCGCGCCCGGGAAGTGCGTCCGTATCCGGCACTCGAGGGTCTGCCAGGACGTCTCCGTTAAGGAGCCGTCCGGTAGCCGAAGAGCTCCCAGACAGACCGCACCCCGGCCCAACAGTTTCTTCAGTCGAGCCGCTTCTGGTAGACCTTCTATGTTGCCACAAAAGTTCCTCCAGCACTCTCTCTTCCTCCTCTTGATGAGGCTTTTGAATCTCCTCTGGGCGTCTTTATAGGCGTCCCAGTCGGAGTGCTGATTCAGCCGCATTGCTCGGTTTAACCTCTTTCGTGTTTCCCGCCGCAGTGACTCAAGTTCCCCATTCCACCAAGGTGTCTTGTGGCCCTCTTTGACAGTTCTTAGAAGGCAATGGTCTTCGAATGAAGAGAGCACGTTCCGTTGAAGCCTTTCAACTTCAAGGTCCCCCGATAACTTTGCGGAAAGGTCCCTTCGATAAGAGTCCCAATCCGTTGCCCTCGGGTTCCTATAGCATCTAGTTCCGCTTTGGCTGCCCACAGCGATTTTGAACTCGATATACCGGTGGTCCGATAAGGACGGATCACTCGATACTCGCCATTCCTTGATGTGCTCAGCCCAGAAAGCCGAGCAGAGCGTAATGTCGATTACTTCTCTTCGCACGCTCGTCACGAAGGTCGGTTCTGAACCTCGGTTAGTGATGTCCAGCCCCGCGGCGATAATGTATTCTAAAAGTGCCGTTCCCCTAGTGTTGATGTCGCTGCTTCCCCACACAATGTGGTGAGCGTTCGCGTCACATCCCAGTATGATTGGGTACCCTTTGCTCCTACACCAGTCCACTAAGTCACAGAGTTCCTGTGACGGAGGGGGTGTTGGCGAATCGAACGGTAGGTACGCTGAGCATACCACCACGTACCTCGTTTCTATCCCCTCCTTGAAGGAAATACCTACTGCTACTAGATCTCTTGTGCAGAATTCCGGTAGTGCCTGCGCCTGTATCCCTGTTTTCACCAGTACGCAACTTCTCGGTCTCTCCGCTTCTCCCTGAAAAACACAAAAATGTTTACAGTTAAAAGCTCCCACCTGTCCCCCGTTTGTCCAGGGTTCCTGGATGAGAGCTATATGAGTGTTTGTCTACAGTGCAGTCACGCGACGGCCCATGAGCGAGGCCGCCTCGTAACTGCGGTGCAAATTGATCTGGAGGCACCGCAGCCCCGCTCCGTTTACATTGGAGCGCGCCATTGCGATGCCCGTCATTTGGTCCCATCGGATGCTTACGGCGTACGGACCTTAGATCCCCCGCCTTCCGCTTCCGGTGGTCCCGCAGCCGTTGGGGACGTCCCACTACTGGAAGGTCCCATGTCCCAGAATCGGGCCATGTTCACCCCCAGGTAGGCAATCCACCCAGCTGACGAGAGAGTCCTGTACGAACCCTCATCTACTCCCACTACTAGTCTGACCCTATCGCCGAGGGCAGCCTGGTCGTGGACTTTCCAGTTCTCCGTGTGGAGTCCTAGGTTTTGACGAGATAGCCAAAGGCACCCCGTCGATTGTGGTCTGCAATAAGCATCCCACCTTTTTGAGCCGGGGGAGTTGGTCCCTCTCTATCCAGGATAGGGAGGTCCCAATCTCCACCCGCTCGAGGCCAGACCTTTGTCTCTTCGTCTGCGCAGGTTACCAGGATGGCCCCCTGCTCGGACCACTTGAATTCGCTGAAGCGCGGCATTCTTGATCCCTCCGGAAGGTTGTCAATTGCCGTCTCCAGCGAATTCTTCACGCGCCCGGCCTCCTCGTCCGAGAGTCGTGTGTCGGGAAATTTCTCCCCCACCACAGCGCCCCTCAGCCCCGATGCTGCCGCCTGCGCATACGAGGAGGGCCTCAGGAATTCCTGTTTGGCCTTCTTCGCCTGTCGCACTCCAGGTGATGGAGTGGATGACAGGGCCCGTTTTACTCCCCCTGCCCCTGCACCTACCGCGCCGCTTGGTCCCCCGGTTGAGGTGGTCGTTGCGGACCGTATGGTCCCGCCCACCGCCCCCTGGGTGTCCACTGCCCGCTTGGCTTGGCGCAGCTTTCTCCTTTGTGCTCCACTGGGGCGCTTTTTGGTCGCCCCAGTGCTCTCTTTTTTCTTTTTCTCCGTCACCGAAGCCCCTGAAACAGGTTCCTTTGGTGCCGCTTTTTCGGCGGATGAGGTCTCAGTTTCCTGATCCCTCGTCCCTTTTTCTTTTTTGTTTCCCAAATCCTGGCCTATTACTGTTCCCACGAGTACCTAGGAAAAACGGTCCACCCCCACAGAGCCTGGTTATGGAGGTAAGGCGTGCATACAGTGGAGTTCCGCCCTGTGCTCCAAGGTTGGTCGCTGGGGACCGGCCTCCCCGCCGGCCACGCATCCCATCGGCGCGCACGATACCTTGGGATTGGGGAAGTTTTTATAGTGGTACTTCATCCACGTGTCCCGGGCGATTAAGCCAAGGCCCCCGTGCCCCTTGCTAGTACTAGCTCGGGCCGACAACCCGAGGGTCGTTGCACTTGCGAGCGGTTTACGGTATACGAGTTGGTCCGCGGCAGTGATCTTCGTTCCGGACGCGCGGGTTTTATACCGCGGGCTTCACTTATAGTCACCACTAACCAGGAGGAAACCCGCCTGGTCGCCCTCCTATCCGCCACCTGGAGACGCGCCCGATAGCAAGAGAAAACCAATGGTCTGAAATTATACTCTGTCCTTGGAACCACATGACCAAGATTCACCCAATTTCCATGGCGACTCATTGTTGACAACAATGATTCGCCATGGAAATAGGGTGAATCCTGGTCATGTGGATTCCGGACAGACCATAGTGCAGTGCGACCCATCCATTAAGTTTCCATAGCGACAATATGATAGTGTGTATTCGATTCAAAAACAATAATACAGTAATGACACTTTAGTTGTCACATCCTTGCATTGTCGCCATATATCGTCATAGAAACATAATGGAAGGGTCGGACTTCATTAATTTAAGACCATTGGGTTTATCCCTCAGAACGGGGACCAAAATTCTCGTCTTTTTTTGACCAAGTGTTAACGTAACATTCTCAAATGACCCATCAAAATACTCCTCGAGACAGTACTTTCTAGCTGTAGGCTCGAGAATGAAGATGCGTTGTAAATGTTCCACATAAAACGTGTTTAAAATTGTATGCTGATTTCTTTACCTCCTACCATTTTGCATTTTTGTGATAGGAGACTTCTTTGGGGGTTTTCTGGTTAGCCAATTCTTTATGGTTACAAAGAGCCAACGACCTTGAAAATTGTATGATGAATGAAGAAGTTATCAGGGTGTGTATCGAGATATTGATAACGTTTACCTGTTCCGCTAATTAAAAAAAAATCAAAAAAATTTTTCTTGCAATTGGGGACGGTCTAAAACTTCACATTTTTGCAAGTTGTTTGGAAACAACCATGTCGAGCCATGGATGAAAACCCTAACACTCTTATGATAACACTGGAATGAAGCCAATAAAATGATCTTTCTAACGTAAAAAAGCGATTCGCAATTGCAGCGCTGTTTAAAAAGTTATAGCCATTTGAACAGACGCGAGAATTTTAGACTGAAAGGTTCATTTGGCCGCCAGTTTATTTAATGGGCTCTATTATAATTTTTGTAATCATTATTCATCCAGTAAAGGTATTTACTCGAAGAAAACTAGGAGAAATTAATTGTTTTGACGGTAAATGATAGTAACCTGTCAACAAAAACTTTTCCGATCTGTATCCCGTGCCGCATCCTCTTACCTTGTGAATATAACGTATTTGCCTTGCCGTGAGAGACGTAGGACGTAGAATGCCGAGATTATTATTCAAAGCGAAATCTGAAAGTGACGCTATCATATAATTTCTGCAGCCTACGCCCAACCTCTCGCGGGTACTAGATCGGAAAAGTTTTTGATCACTCTTTACTATTGTGCATTGTACAAAGTGTTTCTCTCTCTTAATTTTACTGTTTTCTGTTTTCTGTTTGTGGGTCGGTTTTTGTGTTTTGAGATCTGGGTTTTTGTGTCAAAAACCCACCCAAAAACCCAAGTGGGTTTTAACTTCTGCCAACCCTGCCTATTACAGACTTCAGATATTGAATTTCCGTTTCACTAGTGGTCAATTCTTGGCTATTTTGGAAATCACCTTCAATGGACGCGTCGAGGTCATCTTTGTTTGTGGCCGCTGCATTACTGCAGCAAACAAATTCACCATTCTTCTTGTATTCTGCGCTTTTTAAAGTTTGCACACATCCATTATAGTAATAGACACTACATTACACACAGTGAGACACAAGAGCCTTCACCAACAGCGGAATTTTATAAATTGTAACTTGGGTCTCACTACTCATTTCCATTGTTACTTCATAAAAAACTTTTAAAAGAGAGCACGATTTTTCAATAATGACCCAATCATCGTTGGTTAATTGTTGCAATTCCGGATTTGTTATTGCAATAGTGGGCAGGAGGGGATCCTTCATTTTCAGGATCCGTTCTAGCATTTCATATGTGGAGTTCCAGCGTGTAACTACATCTTGTTTAACTTTTATTTTGGGAAAATCCATTTGTGTGTGCATGCTGACAATGTTGACCGTAAATGCATTCACGGCCACCCTAGATTTTCAAAAATATCAAAGAAATCGGTGAAATATTGAGATTTTTGAAAAACGCAAAAACACAATCATCTACTTTAACTTTTTGATGCAAATTCATCTGCCCATTGACATTTAATTTTTAGATTTTGACAGATTGTGAGGTAAGAGAAAATTTGATAGAAATAAGAGAAATGAAAAAATTAAATTGCTCAGGTAAATTTGAATCAAAAAAACTAACTTGACGTGTTTTTGCGTTTTTCGAAAATCTCAATATTTCACCGATTTCTTCGACGTTTTTGAAAATCTAGGGTGGCCGTGACTGCACTTCCGGTCAAGTATGATACATGTCTCTAACTCAGAAAAAATCGTAGATTCCGAATCCGTTGAGGAAAAGGTCATTCCATTGGAAAAAACAAAGTTAAAGTCATTTCCAGTTAAACCGGAAGCGGAAAAAATTCCCTCAATATACGGGGAAGTGTCCCCCTCCGTGGGGGATTGGCAAGCTTTTATTTCAATTCAATATCTTTATTTCATCCAAAGATATTCAAGGTGGGAAATGTTAAAAATAACACCCTGTATGTGCATCATGGGTACTGCCCGGAAATTTTGCGTTGACATTCAAAATTTGTCGCAATTAGTAAAACAAACTTTTATGAACCTTTTCTTAGCTTATTAGCTTTTGATTTTTTGAGGTAGATACCAACCAGTTGAACGTTTATGGAGTGATAACTTTTTCTGTTTACGTAAATGTGTTCTGGTCTTTCTGAGTCAGTTGAATTTGGTTTGGCAATAGCAACGTGGGTGCAATCACCCAGGTGGCACATTATGTTGGTTGTAAAGGGGTGTCATATATCACCTATACCGGGTGATTCAGTTTGGTATTCGCCCCCCTGTAACTTTTTTATTTCAACAGAAAAATTTATGAAACCATATATATTTGTTAATCGCATGACAAACTCTATTAAATGACGTAATTAAATCTTCAATATGATGACATATGTCAAAATGACGATAGTCAATTTTTTTTCTCCAAATGACATGCTGTATATTTCTTAGCGGATTTTTGTAGACATTTGTTTTCTACATTCAATTATGTAAAAAAAGTCTACACTTTTACTAGAAAAATTCCGAAAAAAAAATTGATTTGATTAGGCATAATTTGAAAGTATCTTGTCAATAAAAGTAGTTAGCCATGGAAAAAATTGAATTATAGTGTAGTCTAAGTCACTCACATCGCAAGGACCGTAGTTTCTCAAAGAATTATTATTACTTACCCTTTTAATAACAATAATACCCCATTTACCGTATAACTAGTGAATAACAATAACATTATTACTATTAACGATCTAACAGGTAAATCAATTATAATTTTTGAAAAACAGGACCCTTCGTGTGAGGGCGACATTAGGCAACACCATAATTTAATTTTTTCCACGGCTCACTACGTTTATTGACAAGAAACTTTCAAATTATGCCTAATCAAATCAATTTTTTTTCGGAATTTTTCTAGTGAAACTGAACTTTTTTTACATAATTAAATGTAGAAAAAAAACGTCTACAAGAATCCGCTAAGAAATATACAGCATGTCATTTGAAGAAAAAAAGTTGACAATCGTCATTTTGACATAATGTCATCATATTGACGATTTATTGACGTCACTTCATGGAGTTTGTCATGCAATTTACAAATATATATGGTTTTATATATTTTCCTGTTGCAATAAAATAGTTACGGGGGGGCGAATACCAAATTGAATCACCCGGTATATGTTATGTATAAGGTTTCTATATAGACAATGTCTACTCGATATTGGTACGACATCGTATACAAAATTATGTAACTATATATTTTGCCCATTATAACTCCGATATAGGTGCTAAGTAGAAAAAACTGCATTGATTCTTTGTTATTGGCCCAATAAAGGTTAGACATTTATAAATGTATGTTGATTATATCAATATGAGACCCATATCTATGAACTAGATACAATCAACATTAGCATTTCTCAGATTGATTCTATATAGAATAGACATGAACACTTTTATATTGATTTGGCCTGTATCATGCCTATAAATACAATCTATATCGATGGTAATACATAGGATCAATATCAAAATGTTCGAGGTATTTTATATAGGCTAGATCGGGGGCTATTTTATGGACGATTTAATATTGTACCATTGTCTCAATTTATTTGGAATCGCCATGGAAAATTCCAGGATGGTGCTACATACAATCAACTTGGAACTTTAGATACTGTAGTGAGACAGCCTTTTATTTTACCCCTATTACAAATTATTACCTAAACTTTATTTCGATTTGCCGTGTTTGGACCCTTTTACGTTGTGTATAAGTGAATAAATAAAAGAAATATTCACTTACCGTGGTTTTAGCTTCAATTGGAATTTCAGTAGTTCCTTCTCCATTTGTTTTATTTCTAACTCAAGTTCTAATTCAAAGTAGCACCATATCAAAGGAAAGGGTTGGTTAATTAAACCCTAATTTCAATCCAAGTAAGTTTATTACGACATTCAAGTTTATTTCAATTTATAATTCAAAAATCCTCAGAATAAAATAAAATAATATAACAATCTATAATCAACCTAGTTGGTGACCTTCAGGTGAATCGTTAATCGAATTAATGGGTTAATCAACCCCTCATTTCATCCGTTCATTTACTTGTGAATTTGGTTGTTGGCGAGCTTTATGCACTCATTATTAATTAATGACTACGTAACTCCAATTAATTTGACTTGAATAAATCCTTGCAAAGCAAACAGGACAATGACCTCAGATCAGCTGGTATTATTCTAACCCCTTTTGATTTCTCCTATCTACGAACTATGGAAGATCAACACAACACGAATCAGTACGGCCGGATCAAATTTACTCTACAATTTACTGTCTTACACGGTAGTCCAGAGCTTTCATGCTCGCGGCTACGACGGGGTGGTGGAGGAAATTCCGGACTACGCCACTGTTATTACGCTAAAGCGCCGAGCTCGCAGAACAACCAGTAAGTCCGGAGTTAACCGGAATCAAAGTCAAGCTGGACCCGGAGTACTCAACGCGTCACGCCGATTCTTCCGGGAAGCAAACGTGAAGATTTCTCATTATTCGTTCGATTAGGTGTGCTATGATCCTGTGGCGTTGCTCCCTCGGTGCGTACATTAAATACGAGAAACTACCGACACCTGGCGGGACTTAGGGGCCGAAACCACGCACTTGTTCAAAATTGGAACTGGCGATCAAGTAAAGTTGTTGCATTTGTTTTTTCAGTAGATATTTTATTAATTTTTTGGGGTTTTTGCTTTCACAGTGGACTGTAATCAGTCAAGAAGGATCTGCCAAGTTCAGGTTAGCTCACAGGAGGAATGAGCTCACCCACGTACCGGCCAACACCTACAAGACAGCACCCGGGGCTTCGGCCTTGTGTTTAGGATTAGGTAGACGTCATTTGAAGGTGCAAGATTTGCAAATTGTCGTTGGTGAAAGACTTTTATTGGGACAGGTAGGCTCACGGTAGGTAGGGCTCTCGTCTCCCGGCCAGAGGGGCGGACGGCACCGGCGCCTCGGATCAGACCCCGGGTGAACAAGCCAGCCCCGCCCCGGTGGTTTGTCCCCAGCAGGACTATTGTCAGTTCCTCCAAGGAATAAAATAATTATCACCTATTTGGGGATAAGGATTATCTAAGTCTTCAAAGTCGAGAAGGCAAAGCCTTAGTTATTTTTTTTCCATCCGGTGCAGCTTAACGCTGGGCCCATAGTTAGGGCAGGAGGGGCACTCCGACGTCCCGGCGTCTCGGAGGAAGTTACCCACTGTCATAGCGGAGGAACCGACAATTTGGCGCGGATTAATGCTGGCGTACGAAATTTAATTCCCGAGAGAAAATCCACGTTTGCAGTGAACTAAAACACGACCGTTGGCAGTACCGGACTCCAAACCCCTTTACTTTATTTTGTAGAGGAACGATCCCGTGCGACGGGCGGTTCTGGCATTAAATCACTAGCGAGGTTGTATTCCTGTTACCTGGAGGGTTAAGATTCAAACCAGCAATAATTGGTGGACAATAATATTTAGGATGGTTTTCCTCGCTGTTATAATGTGTTAGCATTCACTCCAGGTAATTAAGCGGCTGTCCGTCAGTACTCGATAAAATTACAGGTGCAATAATTGTGATTTACAGGTGGGAGTCGCGGTCCTCCAACGGGTACTACTCATTCCATTAAATTGCAAATCTGACAAGATTAAATTATTTTACCCAACTCTACCCCTTTAACTAACTGACTTGTTATTTTGCTAGCAAGTTAAGAAAGTTAATTAATTAATTCCTCAATCGATGTATTTCTTGGATTTATCAAACCCAACAACTGATCTGCAGTCCTTGTTCAATTATGAATTTAACCCTTTGATTCCCAGGTTTATGTCGCAAGCCGAATAAAAGTTAAATAACCCTTTAACGGGTTTTACCTGTTTGCAGGAAATGAAGTTCCGGTGCTTTGGGACTGGTAATCCAAATTATGGCACTTTCACCAATAACTCCGATCGCAAAGCACAACTAGACTGTTTTAATCAATCACAAAAGTTCTAAACAAACGTTAATTACTCAAAAAGAATTACTTTCGTTTCGCGAGGTTTCCGTTCTAGGCGAACTCTGAATACCATACAAAAACTGATTTAATTTTCAAAACTACCCCTACTTATAACTTCGGTGACGCCACGCCATCGTCGGTCTTTGTCTTTCCGCCCCCGACCTGAAGCTACCCCCTCAGCTTTGCCCCCTTTCGATTAACGATTCGCACCTTCTTACAATTCTATTCAATCCTTTCAGATCTAATTCACAGAACACCGAAGCGAACAGTTTCTAACTCTTTCCCTGGTAGTACCGGTAGCGGCATACAATATTTTAATATCGAAATTTTTACATAATCCAGCTCAAAATGAACTCCTGTTATTTTGGTTGCCTAGCCCTTTGGTCAACTACGACATTAATTAACGAAGATCGGACCCTTTTTTGGTAAACCCTTCATTGGATTCGTTATCTACTATTACTATCGTCGATGAGCAGCGTTCCGGCTCCTAAATACTAACTCTTTCGTCTCCATTAACCCTTTCTGTTCAGTGCCCTGAAACCAGCCTAACCCTTTCCCTTTACTATGAGGCACCGATGTGAAGCTAAATTTACTGACAACTCGAAACTGTTAATCCCTGGGCCCTAATCCTTTCGCTGAATCTGACAATTTGAGTTTTTATCTAGTTAGAATTGAACCGAACGTTCTCACGCCGGTACGGCGCTGAGTTATCGTTACCATATGTTTGGCAATATGAGTGGTCTTTTAACCTGTCGCTTGGGCGACAAATTTATTATCGTTAACTGATACCCTGCATTTCGGTGGTTATTTCGTGACTTTTGTCGATGGAAGGGCTACCAATAAGTTTCGCATTTCATTAGATGTCCACTAATTAATTAATGTCGCGGTTCCCAACTAAAAATCCTATTTGGTCACCAACAAAAAGCTTAACTTAACAAATTGCCAAGTACGTTGGCATGGGATTAATTTACACTTAGTTACATGAAATGGTTCCGTATTTTCGTTTTCCCCCCGATAGGCTATATGGTCATTCGATATTTTTCTAACATTCCTCGCCGAGACTAATTCCAACTTTACGTGGAGCTAATGCATTTTGCAGATTTGCCCTCATAAACTGACATATTTACGACAATCATGTGTGAGAGCAACTTAACTTTGAACCATTTCGGCTTCTTATTGACAGACCTTTAACAAACCCGGACCACACAAATTTGCCCAATCGAGTTCGTGGGGATTAAGTAAGAATAGGCATTGAAACGATCGAATTACAAAAATAGTACCCGCAAAATATTACATGCACAATTTTCAACCGACTTACATACGTGTGTTTTGTCACAATACCTGTACTTCAAGATTTGAGTTTCTTGCCTGAACAAGCAAATTTTACAAGAGATTGAAATATGTACAAGTGTCTCGAATGGGGCTGTGGATAAACATTTGCCAGGTATTGGTGGAATAGTTTTCAAAGTTTCAAGCAAAAAAGTTCAGTACTACTTTTCCGGCGAAGGAACGCCATTGTGCCGTGCGCTGTGCGGTTGTCACTTGTTATTCCTACGCAGTACGTTTTCGCATCCCAAATAATCACGTTCCTTGAAGTACCGATTTCAAGAGAAAACTAAACTTGCAATAGTATCTGGAAATGTAACAATAATATTCATTTTGAGAATGTAGGATCAGACATGCCATCACTTTCAAAGTTTCGAGCCAAAAATTTCGGCACTACTTTTTCAGCGAAGGGATGCCATTGTGGTTGCCGCTTGGTGTTCCTACGCTCCCTACGCGTCCCTGTTACCCTCTACTCAATTGCAGGGCTTCCAGCCCCTTTCGGCACTGAAAAAAGTGACTAAGTGACCCCTCAATTAAAAAAAAGTGACCAAAAGTGACCTGCTATGTCTAAAAAGTGACTTCAAGTGACCCATGTATAAAGGATTTTTAAGTAAACTATTTTAGTTTTTAGTAAATATAAACTTTATTTGCAAAACAATAAAATTAACTCAAACAAAAAAAAATTGCAACATTGACCAGATGCGTCATTACTCGAAAGAAAAATATCATTAATAAACACGAAAAAGCTATCTACTTCTTAATTTTTTTCTTCTCAATGATGGAGGTAATTAAAGAATCCTTTCGCTTATTGACTCGGCTCTTTAATTCTTCAAGGTCTTTAATTTTGTCTTCAGCTTTTTTTTTGCTATCCTCGTAATTATTCAATAACTCTTGAGCCACGCGAGCTCCATGTATATCTCCTTTTGAAATAGCTTCATTCAATTTTTTCTTCGCAGACTGAAAAAATATGTCAGCAGTTTGGTGTGTAACTTCCGTATCTTTTTTATCCTCCTTAATTTTTTCTTCTAATTCTTTTATAACGTTCTTTTCCCCTACAACCTCCTGTATTTTACGTTCCTCAGTTTCTGTCTGAAGACGCTTTTGCTCATCTAGTTTTCTCGCGTCTTCCTCTTTCGATCTCTCTTTTTCTAAATAAATGTTGTAAGAACTGTGAGCAGATTTACCCATCTTGAGCAACTTTTGGGTAATTGGAACAAAATGTGGCTTGTTGTTATATTTCTGAAGAATATTAACACAATTTAGTCTTGCGTTAAGCGTTCTGACTCTCAAGCCCGTCTTATCTTCCGTCACTATTCTTTTGGATCTAGAAAAACCCCGTTCGACGTCAGCACTTCCATGTGACAGACTCAAACATGCTTTTACCAATTTACCTATCTCTGGATATTTTACTTCGCCACTGACGTCGAATTTTAATTCAAAGATGGACTGCCAAAAGTTAATGACGTCAGTTGAATTCAATGATGGACTTTGTAAGAGCCGTTCAGTCTTTAAGAGATGCCATTCGTCTTCTAACTGGTCCAAGTTAGAATTTATTGGCAATTTTTGAACCAAGTACTTCATGTGCTTGCTATCTGAATTTTTGATATTTTTGGGAAACAGTTCTTTTACATACTTCAGGAAACTTCCAGTTTTTAAAGCAGACTTCATAATTAAATGTTGACAGGATTTGATATAAAAAGACTGCGCTCCTTTCATAAATATTAATTTATCTTTTTCTGAGAAGTTTTTAGATTTCAAAATATTATTTGATTCTGTACCCACATTGACATTATTCAGTGGTAACAAATTGCTTTGCTTCAATAGGTTGGGATCATTCCAGTGGTTTGTACTCTTACAAATTTTGGCCCCTATTTTAACTATGAGATCCTTTAAAGCATCATAAAGCTGCAAAATCAATGGCTGTTCAGCTTGAAAATATTTTGTAAAAGTTGAAAATAACTGTGCATTAGCAATTAAAAAGTGAAGTTTAGCTTTTAGAAATTTATCTGACATGTATAAAGTCTGTCACTTCATCCCCAAACGCTTTAATGCCTTTTAAAAATGAATTATGGACAATATGAATATTGCAAGACCCAAGATCCAAAATAGTTTTACCTCTAATCTGTTTTACATGTTCATTGAACATATCCAATACTGACTTATTGACGTTTGGGCCATCTGAAGCAAGCATGAGCACCTTATGAGCACTTAGCCCAGCATTATCCATGGACTTAATGATATTATCACAGAGGATTTTTGCTGTAGCAGAACCAAGGAAGAAAGTTTCCAAATGATATGATACTACCTTCGACTCGGATTTGGACCAAAATCTGAAAAATATAATCATTTTTCACTTTAACTACAGGATGTTACCTAATTCTTATTTGAAGTTCCTTCTGGGACTCAGAATTTGTAGTCTCATCATAAGCCAGGGTATAAAAAGAGTTTTCAAGATCACTAATTAACTCTTCCCGAAAATATGGACCTAATGCTTCTGTAAGAATGTACCCAAATTTTGTTTTGCTCATGGTGAATTTTTCTGATATGCCACAAGGAAACATAGTGTGAAACACATGTTTTATGTCATTTGAAGACGAAGCGGACATATCTGACTGAACAGATTTCAGAACCCAAATAATTTCAGCTGCAGTTACTGAATCGTCTATTGTGTATGTTAATTTTAGAGACTCACGATTTGCTTCTTCTGCAGTGTGTTGAGTTTGCAAATGTAGCTGCTTATCATTAAATTTATTACCAAGCTGTTTTAAGTGAGATTCAGTAGCTTCGTGTGATGTAACCGCTCCGAACCCATTGTAGTAGACATTTATTGTTTTACCACAAGCAGTACAAAACACAGAATGCTGGTCTTGTTTCTTCAGCCATACCCCATATCTGTTGCCTTTGATGTCAAGTAATTGAAACCACTGATCTTTTACCTTGCATTTTTTTCCCATAGCTAGAAATATGGATTTTCACTTTATTAAATCAAGTTAAAAACTAATAGGTAACTTACCGGTGTAAATATTTTAATCCCGTCTAATTCCACAACAGCAACATCATAAATAAATAAACAAAAACGCATAACCCGCAAAAATCTTGCCGACTGTCATTTATCAATCAACTTCGCGGGCGCATTGGGTAGTTGGTTCGAAAGCAGTAAATATGTGCTCACCGTTTAACATAATCGTGCTCAGAAACATATGCGCATCTTCGTCGCAACGTCGTAACTCCTATCTTCTGTTTCAACCACAAGAGCACGCATTTATCGACAAAGTTGCTCCTTATTTAGGCAAGCATGCTTCAGGTGAGGCGCGAATTTTAAAATTCAATAAATTAAAAAACGACACATCCTGATCTGTATTTTGTATTTGTCAGTAAAAAGTGACTAAAAGTGACCTATTTCAAGAAAAAGTGACTAAAAGTGACCTTTCACTGAAAAAGTGACCCCAAGTGATCTAAGTGACCCCGCTGGAAGCCCTGCAATTGTCTCGTCTTGTCGTCTTGATCAGAACGCGTTGTGCTGTCTGGTGAGTGTTAATAAAATAAAATCAAATTTGGATTTTGGTTGGAGCTAGTCTAGTGTGGTGTTCTTTTCCGGCGTCCCTGTTACCTACCCTCTACTCAATTGCCTTGTCTTGACTTGATTGAACTAGAGAAAAACGCATTGTGCTGTCGTCTGGTGTGTGGTGTTAATAAAATAAAGTCAAATTTGGATTTTGGAGCTAGTGTGGTGTTGTTTTATTTCATTGTACTAACAAAATAAATTAAATATTAACTCAATAAAAAGATTTAAGGTTAACAAGTATATATGTATTTTGCCCTATATTGGTCCTCTCTAGATTAAAATATAAATTCCATATTGATATCCACATTTACCCCATGTATTTTGCAATATGTTGCTTATATTGGTTTTCACATGGAAATGAGATAGATTCTACATGCATTCTATATAGAAGCCTATATGCATTCCATCTCTCAAAGCGTTAACATTTTATATCGATTTTATATTAGATAAATATATGGAATCTAAATTTAATCAGTTTATAACCTACATCGGTTCTACATGGAGTGCTACCTGGGCAATGATTCCCACGATTCCGGGAAAAAGAAATTTTTCAAAAAATCTTTAAAAAATAATAGATAAGTACTTAGGTATTCATAATTACGTTAACTCAGTAAACTCACCTATTTCTTAAACGTTGCTCTCGCATATTTTGCGGAAATTTGTTCCATTGATTAAAAATAGCAGGCTCGTTTAGATCACTGCATATTTCTTTTAATGCATTGCTTATCGAACTTTGCCCCACAGCGGTGAATATGTTCGACCCAGTGATTACTTGATAGCTGCCAAAACCAAAAAACCGCAGTGATATCAGTACCTAGAGTTATAAAATAAAAGGAATTACGACAATCACTACAATATACATATAGTTACTAAGTGTATATTAAATTCTACCTAATTAAATATTGAAAAAATCACTCGCAAAATGATATGGAAGTACCTAATGCAGTGAATAGGCATTCTGAGTAATTTGTTCTTTCCTACATTTCTTTCAACGCTAACAGCTGAAATCCTAGTAGGTTAAGGCCTTACGAGTTCAATAATAAATCTTGCTAGTTCCTTGGTCACACGAAAAAATTTTAAGAACTGATTCTCTGACAATCCGAAAGGATCCTCGTTTCTTCTCATATGCCGTTGAGGAAATTGAGCATCCGCCTCAGCATCCTCCAGGTTTTGAAAAATTGCCGCAGCAGCTAATAATTCATCGTCATCCGTTTTTCAGTAACAGAGGTATTTTTACAGCGACTTTTACCTTTTAAAAAAGACCAAAACTCAAAGTACTGAATCTAAACGTCACTTGCAATAGATTCTCAATGGAATTGTGAGATTCCACAAAAATTAGCGAGAAAAGCGATTTCCCCAATTTACGTTTGCGTTTACTTTTTTCGAAAATACCAATTAGCAAGTTTCGAGAGAACTCCGCCCATTTTCTCATGAGAAATTGATTCCTACGAGCTCGAAAATAGTCGTAAAATAGTCGTCCAGGAGCTGTGATCCGTCACTTCTGTCAAACGAACTAACAGCAACCAAATCTGACCTGTAAGAAAAAATCTATAAGTTGATGATGATGAGATTAACATTGTGAAGAACGAAATTGGTGAATCTATTAAAACAGAGTTGAAATAACTGGGCTAATAAAATTATCTTGATCGGTAAGGAGAGAATGTTGGGGCACGAAAAGGGGTACATATGCGCTGAGCCCGACCGTGTTCTTCTAGTCACACTAATCTCGTCATGATGTCAGGATGTAACACTCTCCTTCACCAACAGAAGAAACTTGTTTCCAAACTCTTCCAATTTCTAACTTCCTCCAAGTGCTTCGGAAGAACAACCTGCCTCAGATGCCGTAGATATCGAAGTACCGGGTTGATCAGAAGTAACGGACTCTCCAGGTGGATCGACAGTAGTCCGTGGAGTCATTGCAGAAGTAGCCTCATTCGAACTTGTATTTTGTAATTTTATAATCTGATTTATATGACGTCCCTAATCGTTGAATAACTTTACCAAATTGCCACTATGTATAGAAGTGGTATCCAGGATGTAACAATTTTCGCACCATTCTTCAATGTTTGAGCGTCTTTCGAAGAATTTTCAGTGTGACTCCTAAGCTGTTATTTCTCTTTGACCCAAACGTTTTTAATTTTCCAGGCAACTACATATTTTGTAGGTATTTTGTGTTAATTTCTTTTCAAGCTGAAGATGGAGCAATACTCCGAAACGCGTCATAAAAAGTAGGTATCTTTTCGTGGAACAAGACTTTGAACCTACCCTGTGTATTCGAATTCTTTACCGTTTAATTAACCGGTTACTTAATCGAAAAATAAATTTCCGGTGAAAAACCATCACTAGTTAACACTGACAAAGTCGCAACTTAACGCCATGTCTTAGTTCAATCAGTTCTAGAACTGTCGTTTTAATCCAATCGGGACAGATTAAAAATCATTGGAAATATTTTTTTTCCAAAATCTACAACATTTGGTGAATTTCTCAGCCAATTTTGCGCCTCTGTTTATACGGGAGCATCCTCTGGTAATCCATCACATTTGCAAACGCTTCGAAATAGTTTAATTTCGAAGTAGTTACTCCTCGTAAATAAATTTCAATTATTCGAAAATATTATACATTGTTCTTGTTATCACCGTAGTGCTGTACATTTATTTCCATGCCATTCGCTCAACTCATAAATGAAGGCGACTGGGTTTAGTCATTCGCTGTCGCAGGATGTTTTAGGAGTTTTTTTCTACGTTCACTTGTGCTTTTTCTAAGTTCTGTGTAAGAACATTGTTTCACTTTTGCAAGTAAGTAAATATCTCACTTTTTATCTAAAAAAAATGTGTAGCGAAGGGAGCGATTTTCGAGTGAAAGTCGACTTAGCACCAAATAAAGCCCTTATAACGCCACTTATCACATTTGACATGTTCCTGACGTCTGATTTTTTAAATTTTATTTACGGGATGAGGTGAGTATGCAATATTGTGAATTAAGAAACTGTAGGTTTTAGTGAATTGCATAAAAAATGTATCTTGGTAATTAGGCCGACATGGTTCACCATATTAGGGCATCCTCGGGGTCAAAGATTTTTTTACAATTTCATATCTAATGACAACAATAGGTTACAAAACAAACAATATAATCTAGTGACTTACCTCTATATGAAAATTTAATTGATTTTTTTAAGGTAAATATACTGTCTCATATTCAGGGTCAAATAAAGTTGTGAAACTTGGGACATCGAATGTGGTAACTTAATGCCACAACAATGTGCCCATCATCTGAACGCTTGAATGTTGTTGTTCTTCAATGGAGTGAATTTTAAGTGGAGAGTGTTCTTCAATCTTCCAAAACCGTTCTAATTGTTGATTGATTTGATTTAGATCAGATGATCATTAGTAATATGATAAGTCGTCTCTTGATTGCCGCAGGTTTGACGTCCGAATGGTTGAACTACGAGTCAAAATGGTAGATTTTTTATTTTTTTTAGGTTAAAAAGACGACGAGAGCTTGCTCGAGTCGTCTTTGACCGAAAAAAAGTCTACCATTGACGAGTAGTGAATCCATGAGGACTCAACAAGGCAATCAAGAGACGACGAATCATATTTTACAGATTATTTTATAAATTAAAAGTATTGAAGTAGTTCCAAAGTACAGTCGTACCTGGGTAGTTTAAAAATGTTGGATCATCGCTGTCAGTTGTCAGTTACTTGTCAACTGACTGTCACGTCACAAAATAGAAGCGAAATTATTTATTACGGCGATTGAATTTTATTTTAATCGCATTATAACATTCTTGGTATGAGATTTGGTAGAATACCTAAAACTTTACAATGGAGTACTTGCTAGGTGAACTCTTGTTCGGGGGCATCTACCTACTAAGAAAAGAATGGACGAAACAAAACTCGTATGAAGAATATGGGAAGCGAAGACCAATTAGACGCGACACAGGAAGACCGAAGGACACCGGGCAGAGTCTATTAGAAGAGATTTGCATTTCAAAAGTTGATAAATTGAAAAAATAACTGGGCTAATAGCTCAAAAAGAGGAGGACCTGCTTATATCCAGTGTTTAAAATAATGTTAATTTCCTGTTGTTGGCTCGTGAGTTTTAGGAGAATATTATAACGTGCTACAAATTTACATTCCGGCGAATGACTTTGTTGTAATTATAACAAGATACCACACAGTTTGAAATTACTCAACAATTTTCTGTACAAATCTGGTAACCGTATCTTTTTCTAAATCTGATTAAATGATGGTTACTTTGAGTATATTTTAATTTTTGCCATTTTTTAATGACAGTTGTGTTAAATATCGTAGGATTACCAGTTGATTTGAACTATGACTGTCGTCTTATCACTGTAATCTTGGTTACTGTAAACAAAATCTAGCTTTGGAATGGTTCAATACTTAGGGCCGGTTTATCGATGCTCAGTTAAATGAAAATATCTGACAGTTTACGTTATCCGATAGTTAAACTGTTTATCGACAGCAAGTTGACTGCAAAGTCTTTGCTAAAGTGCCGGGCAAACTGACTGACAGTTCGAAGTGTCAGCTAGGGCAGAAAACCGACGGTTAGCATCGCCCAAAGTCATTTAAATGACGAAGAAGGTGAATCTTTGGTTTTCTTCAACATGAATCTAGCTAATATAAAGTTTAGGAATGCACCTGAAACTATTTTGAGAAATTTGCTAAGACTTAAGATTTCCTAAACTTTCTTTCAAACCTCCTGCTTCTACCATCCGTTTTCTTATCCTCAATTACATCTCCTGCTGGTTACTTTTCAAAGCACGTCTGGATTTTAGGCAGAAAAGTCTACCACTCGTTTCTTATCTGTCATCAATACAAATTTCAACTGCATCAGCACCTGCTGCAGTAAACAAAGACCGTAAGGCGTTGCTATAGAAACAGTCGACTATATTAGCGCGAAATTTAAATCTGTCCAATAGAATTCAACTTCCGCTACACCAAATGTTGCCAACACAACTCAAACTGTCAGGCACGTAACTGACAGACAAAGTCGATGTCGATAAACGTGAATCGGATTTATCTGTCAGCTATAATAAACTGTCAGATAGATAACAGTCAGTTTTGACTGAGCATCGATAAACCGGCCCTGAATGTATAAAATAATCCAGCAAATTGACATGACAAACGGTTTTTATTCTTCGATGATCTAAGTGAATTGCCGATAGGGCTAGATACCACCCAAACAAACAAAGTTACTTGTAAAGATGTTGGATTTTCATTAGTAATGTGATAAGTCGTCTCTTGATTGCCGCGGCTTTGACGTCCGAATGGTTGAACTACGAGTCAAAATGGTAGATTTTTTTTAAGTCAAAAAGACGACGAGAGCTTGCTCGAGTCGTCTTTAACCGAAAAAAAATCTACCATTGACGAGCAGTGACTCCATGAGGACTCAACAAGGCAATCAAGAGACGACGAATCATATTTTACAGATTAATTTATAAATTAAAAGTATTGAGAAAGTAGTTCCAAGTTACTTTCGCAGTAGTTTAAAAATGTCGTCACTGTCAGATGTCTACTGTCGCATCATAAAATTGAATGAACCAGTAGTTGATGATGTTACAGTTTAGACATACCTTTCGCTGAATACGGCGGTTGAATTTTATTTCAACCGTATTTTATCATTATCCTGGTACGAAAATTGGTAGAAAACCAAAAATTTTACTATGGCACATTTATTTTAGGTTAACTCTATTAGATTTATCACTAGGACGATGAGTTGGGGGCAAAGTTGGTTGGGGGCATCTGCAAATACGAAACGAAACTGGTACGAGAAACTGGAGACGAAGGCACCAATTAAAAGCCACACAGGAAGAACAAGGAAGGCCTGGGAGAGTATATTAGAACGGATTTGCATTTCATAAGTTGATATATCGAAAAAATAGATTGCTTACTAATAGTTGACGTTTGATATAATGTTAAAACTTTCTTTTCTTTGCTCGTGATTTTTATTGAGTATTAGTGTTACAAAATGTAGGAATTTAGTAATGTAGGTATCTTTCCGAGAGTTTATTATTATTATTTATGTTGCATTGACCTTTACGTCTTTGACTTCATAAGTTTCACTTGCTATATAGCATTACTTCATTTCTTGTTTGTTGTAAGTAAACAAAATCTAACTTTCGTTTGGATCAATAATGTATAAAATAATCAAAAGAAACTAGGTCCAGACTGCAAACAAAATGGAAAAATATTTTGTACGTCAATCATGTTATTTGTAAAGTTATAAAGTACGTAGGGGGTCGGTAAAATTAGCCCCCCCCCTCACCCAATTAGCCCTTGGCAGTTTAGCATATCGTACGCGCTCCCTACGCGCTGCAACGCGCCCTAAAAACCGTCCAACGCGCTCTTGCCCTTGAGAAATTACAAGGAAAAGTCGCTGGGGGGGCCAAATATACCATGGCCCCCCCCATCTCAGTTTTTTTAAAATTCGCCGGCGCAAATGAAAACCCTGCTCACGCGCTCCAACGCGCCCCACCTCATTCTGCACGCGCCCCCCTCCTTCCGGCCCTATTATATATTTTTTCTGGATTCTTCAGCCCCCCCCTCTTCGAATTTCTCATGATTTATAGGTTAAAGTAAAAGCTCCGCGCACGCGCTCCAACCCGCCCCACCTCATTCTGCACGCGCCCCCCTCCTTCCGGCCCTATTATATATTTTTTCAGGATTCTTCAGCCCCCCCCCTTCGAATTTCTCATGATTTATAGGTTAAAATAAAAGCTCCGCGCACGCGCTCCAACGCGCCCCACCTCATTCTGCACGCGCCCCCCTCCTTCCGTAACAATTATTCTTGGACAGGCATATTGGAGGATTTACATAAACACAGCTGTAGTTCTGTTAACTAAACCTAATTTATTCACAATATGTACAGTATTAGAATTGTCGTTCCCCAGGAACTCCTTAATTCGTCCAACAGGCTCTATACAAATTAATAATAGTAAAAGTTAACAAGAACTGCGTGATTGGTAACTGCCATCGGTTTTACAGTGGTGGTTCCTATTTATAATTATTAAAAGCAATCTTAGTTAGACACACAAAATTTATATGAACATAGGATTAGCAAAACACTTATCTTCGATAAAGAAGTTGATGACCTCTTCGATTGGATTCCTCCTTCGAACTAGGGATTTGGAGTTGCTCGCGCTCTCATACCAAACTAGGGGTGAACTCATTCAGAACTATTCAGAACTTTCAGAACTTGAAATGGTTGATCTCAGTATTTCCTCAATGTCCTCATTTCGGCTTCCAAGGTCAATTTCCGTTTCCAGATTACAAGGAGAAAGTTTGTCACGTTCATTTTCGAGTCCCCGAGCTGCTCCACTTTCAAGGGTGGATATTGCTCGGTTTCTCCTTCTCCGCTGCTATTTTGCATCATCGGTTATAATTCTCGGCCTCCCTCTGCAGGGGTCGTGTGGTGGCAGCGGAAGATCGGCGTCTTTTGGGGGCGCTTCGGATGACGTTTGTGTCTCAAAGTTTAGTGTCGATAAATAAGTCACATGGTAAAGAATTACTTACCTGGTGGTTTATTAGGGATCGGTAACCCCGTTTCGGTATTTAAATCTGGGTTTCACGGCCAATTTGGCCGAATTATCATTAAATTGCGGAATATCAACAACTGTCAGATTTCGAGGTTAAGTTAGTTTTATCTACGAGCGGGGGAATTTGGGCTACCAATGTTAATCTGTCTGGGGGAATTTTGGTTCCGGAAGGTGCCAGAGAGGGCGCTGTGTCTTCCGTCAAGCTTCCGGCCATTTTCTGACCTCTTTTCCGGTCAGGCAATTGACGTAACAAGAGGTCGTAGACGGCGTCCTGGTATTTGTGTGAATTCCTTCGGGAGATTGCAGGATTCCGCCCCAGGTTGGTGAAGTGCCCTTGATCGGTGCCCCAACATACCGTTTGTCGGGTTTTGTTGACCTCAAAGCAGAATTTCTTCGTCGGTTGTTTGACAGTACGCCCTCTACCACGAGGTAAAATTTTAATGAAAGATTTCTTGTTCTAATATTTATTTTAGGGTTTTCGGATAGGGCTTGAACGCTCCTATTTTATTTGGGTAGGGCTTAAGTGCCTTAGCATTTTTCGGGTGGGAATTGGAGTACTCTTCCTGCAGTGTTTTTCGAGGGGTTTGAAGACCACCCTGTGTTGGTTATATTTGTAGGGTTGGAGATTCTCCCCCCATCTTCGTGTTGTTCCGGTTAGAATATTGTGGATTGTTGAAGCACTCGTTCAGTCCAACCACTGTGGCGGATATTTTCCTTCCCCGGCTGGAGGTATCGAGAGATTGAGACAGGACCGGCCATATCTGCTCGAGGCCACCCCCAGGCTAGGGGGCGACGATCTTGGCTCAGCACAGCTGTTCGCTCAGTCCTTGCCTTCCTTCGGAGCTGTATTCGGTGAGTCCGTTCCATATTTTCACCGAGGGGCTTCGCCACATCCGGAACTGTTCCTCCGACTCAGGATTGGAGGGTGTGAACACAATCTGCACCCCCTTGAGTTATTTTGAATTGTGTATTTGGGCTTCACCCCCCTTTAATTTGTTTTATTCAGTACGAATTTGTCTTTTTCTGCTACATTACTCAAATTTTGCCATTTAATTGTAAACTCATAATCTTTAACTGTTATTAATTTGGCCTTCAGCCACTTAGTACCAAAAATATCCGTTCGTGGCGGTACTTTACGTGTGGCCGTTTATGGCCTCCGCTTAATTCGACCCTTCACTAACTTGCGCGATTGTTGCGTCATTTTGCGGACTAGTAGGTACCTGCGGCCGTCCAATTGCGCCCGAAAATTTACCGGTCAATTAAGTTGGAGCTCCGTTAAGGCTCTGTTTTGTCCGGATTGCGGTACGATTCTGCTGTCATCATTTTAAGTTATGAAATTATCACCACTATAACTTGTAAACGAATTTTTGTATCAAACTGATATATACAGGGTGAGTCAACAAGGCGACGGCGGTCCATAACTTCTGAACCCTTCCAGATAGGAAATCAATTCAAACGCCGTTATGTACAACACCGCCATTTCTACATCCTAAAAATCCTTTCAACTATACAGGGTGTTCCAAACACTGGCATCGCATGGCAACTTGATTTTTTTAAACGGGACACCACCATTTTGATGCCATATTCTGGATCACCTATAACATAGCTTTACATCGACATAAGACATTTGATGTTTTAAGGCTCTGTTCTAAAGAAATTAATTTTTTTTGAAAAATTTCGATCATTGCGGGTGCTTCTTAAAAAAATTCCTGAGAACTCAATTTTGTATCTAGAGAGCTGAAATTCGGTACGAATATGAAGGAAGGTCGATTATATCTATCTAACATGATAACTATCATTATTACTATACAGGGTGCTAAGAATTCTGTGTCAAGTTTGGAAAATTTCAAATATGCAAAACTCCATTTTTTCAAATGGCACCCCCTGTTATTATTGTACCATGGGGTTCGGCTGTTGAATTACTTTATTTTTTATTAGGTATGTCCTATACCTAAAGTCAATACTTCAAAAGATATTCTTTGTCTTATTTATTTTATTGAAGATTATTACGATCTCAATTAAAGAATGCCATGGGCTGTGTGACAGTTATGATTAACATTGTTTATTTACATGGTTACCAGACAGTTTGTCACATTTATTGACATACACAAATAATTTCAACCATAAGCAGTAAAGCATGTCAATGAATTCTTTCTCGTTGTGTATATCAATAAATGTGACAAACTGTCTGGTAACCATGTAAATAAACAATTCTAATCTTAACTGTCATACAGTTCATGGCATTCTTTAATTGAGATCGTAATAATATTCAATAAAATAACTAAGTCAAAGAATATCTTTTGAAGTATTGATTTTAGGTTTAGGACATACTTAATAAAAAATAAAGTAATTCAACAGCCGAACCCCATGGTACAATAATAACAGGGGGTGCCATTTGAAAAAATGGAGTTTTGCATATTTGAAATCTTCCAAACTTGACACAGAATTTTTAACATCCTGTATAGTAATAATGATAGTTATCATGTTAGATAGATAGAATAGACCTTCCTTCATATTCCTACCGAATCTCAGCTCTTTAGACACAAAATTGAGTTCTCAGGAACTGTTTTAAGTAGCACTCGCAATGATCGAAATTTTTCAAAAAGAATTAATTTCTTTAGAACAGAGCCTTAAAACATCAAATGTCTTATGTCGATGTAAAGCTATGTTATAGGTGATCCAGAATATGGCATCAAAGTGGTGGTGTTCCATTTAAAAAAATCCAGTTGCTATGCGTTGCAAGTGTTTTGGGACGGCCTGTATAGTTGAAGGTATTTTTAGGATGTAGAATTGGCGGTGTTGTACATAATGGCGTTTGAATTAATTTCCTATCTGGAAGGGTTCAGAAGTTATGGACCGCCGTCGCCTTGTTGACTCACCCTGTATATAAATGTACATAGTTTTTATGTTTGTGTGTTATTGCTAAACCTAGCCACTCCCCTCAGTTTATAGGAGATTTATCTTGTGATTTCTGGCTTTCGACGTCGTCGCATCAGGGTAAATAAAGCCAGTGGCGTCCTTAATTACCAACTTCAATTAGTAGCCTGCCTATTCGCTACCTACCTCCCGTACGGGAGAAGATCCACCGCCCTGGGATCGGGCTTGCGTTTTATTTTTCAGAACTCCTTTTTTTGAGTGCACACTTGTCAGCTGTGGGCCCTCTTGACCAGTGGGCCTACCCTACTCCCTGCGAGAACTGACTGTGACAAAATCCCCGTAAATCCTAATAAATCCTCATAAAGCCCCATAAATAATAATAAATCCTCGTAAATCCCCATAAATCCTCGAAAATCCCTATAAATCCTCGTAAATCTACATAAATCCTCGTAAATCCCCATCAGACAAAAACTTCGCAAAATCGCAAAAATCTTTGCAAATTTATTATTTTCGAAGCGAAACTGCTATTGTATGCCTAGGTATTTCCTTCAAATAAAATATTTACTCTTGCACTAAATATCTACTCTCATATTATCTACGACACATATTAGCAATAGTATTTCAACACATTTTTAAAAACGTTTATGAAAAATCTGCATTGATCTATTTTAGAATACTAGAACATGAAGCGCGCTCCGCGCGCCTAATGAAGTAATCTTTTACATTATAAAATCTTTTTAAATGTACTCGTAGTTGTCAATTCTGTATTATCAAATGTAAAATTTTCAAAATTTCAGGTGACAGTGAAGATTTTAAAACAAATCTCTATTGGTCAATTTTCACCAAAATGACACTTTCCGTGAACCGATGTGGCTCAAAATCTAATCAGCACCTACAAATTGCCCACTGAATTATGTGTGCCAAATTTCATCTCGATGCGATCAGTAGTTTGAGCTGCAGCGTGATCCAGACATACCTACAGACACAGACATTTTTTCAAAAACCACTTTTTTGGGTTCCCAGTTACCAGACGAATTCGTGGATTCCTCATTTAATGACCAAAATAATAAATAATAATAATTTATTAATTATTAATTCCTTCGACAATTATAAATTGTATGGGATATCGTCAAAAAATACATAGCTATTATATCACGTAAGACATATGTTACAGACCTAGGTACTATACATACATTTGGTACATCACAATCATCACAGTTCATCACAAAAATATTCGTCTAGAGAATAGTAGGCTTTTCCTAAAAGGAGAAGCTTAAGGTCATTTTTAAACAATTTTAAAGAAATACAATTTTTTATTTTATGGGGTAATTTATTATATACAGACACACCAAGAAAGTTGGGAGACTTTTTGGTTATTTCCAATTTTGGAATGGGGTTTCTGAGGTCATATTTATTTCTTGTATTAATTTCGTGAACATCACAGTTTCTGTTAAATTTGGACTTGTTATTAAAGACATGTATGGAGAGTTCCATTATTAAAATTGAGTCAGAATGTAAAATTTCCTAAACAGCTCTCGACATGACGTAGTTTGTGGTACTAATGCTATGGCGCGAATCACCCTCTTCTGAGCGAGAAACACACCTCTGGACATGGTGGACGCGCCCCAGAGGCATACGGCATACGTTAATTTTGATCCAACAAGTGCGTGATAAATCATTAATAGGTATTTAGCGGATAAAATTTGTCTAAGGTATCTAATCAGGAAACAATCCTGATGCACCCTAGCAATAACAGCCTGGCAGTGGATTTTCCAGTTTAAGTTCTCATCTATGTACACCCCTAAAAACTTGGTATATTCAACTCTTTCAATAGATTGGTTATCTATTGCAATGTCTAGATTTGGTTCGATATTTCTGTTAATTGTGCGAAATCTGATGTAATTAGTTTTCTCACGATTAAAGTGTAAGGAGCTTCCACAGAACCAGTCTGCCAGCCGCCCCAAAAGGTCGGCACACCTTCCCTTCAATCGGGCTGGATCCTCGTCTGATACAATCCCCGAGGTGTCATCTGCGTATTGTGCAACACAGTCAAATCCTATGGATTCGGGTAGACTATTAGTATACAGAACGAAAAGAATGGGCCCGAGAATTGTTCCCTGTGGGACGCCGATGTTACTTTTTATTTTTTCTGAGTTAACCTGAATCGTCTCGAGCGAAGGTGTCCGACTGCTCACACAGACATATTGGAGCCGATCCCGCAGGAAGCTCCCAATCCACGCGAGCGCACTTCCTCGGAGTCCGCATCCCTCAAGTCTCTCAAACAATTTACTGTGGTCGACACAGTCGAATGCCCTGCTGAGATCACAGAAGATCCCGGCAGGGCACTCAGACCGGTCAAGACATTTAACGACTGTCTCATGGAACAAATTAATGGCTTTTACTGTTGAACCATTTTTAATAAATCCAAACTGACTGTTATTTATTATCTTGAAGGTGTTCAAGAACGACTCCAATCTAACCAAGAAACAGTACTCTAGAATTTTTGAAAAGCTAGATGTTAGAGCTATAGGCCTGTAGTTTTCTACTGATTGATTTTGTCCCTTTTTGAAAATTGGAATAATTTTACTGGTTTTGAGCCGTTCCGGAAAACACCCCCGTTCAAATGATAGATTGACTAAAAACACGAGAGGCTCACATATGACTGTGGCCACCTTTCTCAATAAAAACGGTGGAATGTCATCCGGTCCAGCCGATTTTTTTGCCTTCAATTTATTTTTGAAAATATCAAGAAGCTCCTGCTCACTGAAGGGCCGCAAAAACATGCTATTTTCCTGAATATTCACTCGAAAATTGATATTAGACCTTGGGGGAGGTATATTTTTTACCAAATTTATGGGGGCGTCTCTAAAAAATTCGTTAAACTTATTTGAAACGGTACATGGATCCTCCACCACGACATCATTCATGCTTAGGGAAATATTTTGCATGCAGGATTTTTTCCGGCTGGCGTTCACCATGCCCCAAGCGGTTCTCACTGGATTGTCTGAACTTATTAGTCTAGACTCAAAATACTTTTTTTTTGTCTCTTCAATCAACAGAGAGTGACTGCGCTTTGAATTTTTGTAACTTTGTTCGAGATTTGGAAATAATTTTTTTAAAGTGAACAAGTCCCTAAGATTTTTACTAGATTCTTTCACCTGACTGTTTATCCAATTCTTGTCGGATTTATTTGTAGATTTCTTCTTTTTAAGAGGAAAGTGTAAGTTGAATAGACACTGGAATTTGTCAAAAAAATAGTCAAAAGCATTATTTAAATCTGTGTGTTCGTAGAGCGTCTCCCAATTTTCTTTCGTTAAATCATCACGAAATTGTTCAATTTTATATTCCGGATAAGTTCGTTTACTCTCATAATAGATCGGAATGTTTGGTAGTAAATTACCGCATGCGCATTCGTAGCTTTTACATTTATTTTTCAATGAACAAAAATTAAATCATATTGCTAATGATAATAAATAAAATTAAATGACATATTCATTTCCTTTTCCTGAAAATATAAAATTACCTATACTATTTCGAATAATGTATTATCTTTTCACAATTCCATTTCTCTTCTCCAAGATCTTGTAACACACCGAAGAGATAACCTTCTTAAAGTCTTTTAATTTAGATTTAATTGACATTTGAAAAAGCCACCGGAAGATGTACATCAATGCGATGTGTATCCCTGGTAGATGTTTATCATGTTAATGTGTATGCAGGGGCGGCTGGTCTTACTGGTGGAATCGGGTGCAGATTGATAAAATCTAGTAGTAGTGCCTCCGCAGACGCACATATGTGTCAAAAAGGCGAAATGTTAAAAATTTCTTGTTGAAAATTATCCAATTATATTAAAGCTCTTGTGGGCGTAGAAACATCTACCTATTGCGAAGGAAACTGGAAAATTGTGAAAGGTAAACTGAATCCCAAATGAGTTCAATTTATTACCAACGAAATTACGCGAAGGTTGCAAAATTAGCACTTAAGGGGTTGAAAAATCGCAAAGGGGGATGAAAAGTCAAAGGCTATGAGAATAAACCGATGTTAAGTAAAAAATTACAGAAAATAACTCCAAAATAACCCAATTATGTAAATTTTGCGTTTGGAGAGTTGAAATATTGAGAATGGGATTTAAAAAAAATGCAGCAGAGAAGCGGCTGGAACCTCCCCATCGCGTGGATCTTTATATTCTGTGCAGATAGTAGTCAATTCAACAGAATTTTTTAATCCTTGACTAATTTCGCAATTCTCTGACAAATACCGACGTCACCTCGGACATCACCCATCACGTTTGACAATATGTTCCTTTTAAGGTTAATCTTTTGACACCTTTTTGACAATAACTGCCACTTTATGTCATCCACTGTCAGCCCGCTCCCTTTTAATGAGAAAGATTTTTTTCTCTATTTTCCACTGAAATGGCAGAAACTGTGAACACATTTTTAGAACCAGAATTTGATCGCCTTTCTAATGGCGACATAAAAAGGAGGTCTTGTATTTAAAATTTTAAGTTGATATGCTTAAATGGGATTTCCCGTGGGCCAATTGCTTTCAAAAGCCTTTCAGGTCTTCCACGGGTCACCCAACCTCCATGTACCAAATTTCAGCCAAATCGATTCAGTAATTTGGGCTATAATGTATTTTTACTGTTATTATAAAATTTCGATTTTTTGAACCAAACAGCGCTAAATGCGAATTAATTTTGTCCTATTTAAAACCAGAATTTGAAGACCTTTCTGATTGTGACAATAAATCTTTCAAAAACCTGTTTTTAATGGTCAAATGAGAGAATAATTTTAAATTTGGAAATTGGTATGCCAAAACGGCACTTTCCGTAAGTCGATTGAATTCAAAATTTGTTCAGCTCTTCGACGTGTAATACAATCCCCATGTGCAAAATTTCAGCCAAATCGGTTCAGAGGCTTGGGCTGTACCGAGATTTTAAAGTCCGATAAAAATCAATTTTTTTTTTATTTTTGGTCAAAAGGGCACTAAGGATGAATACACTTTTAGAAGCAGAATTTGAAGGTCTTCCTTATGGTGACGTGAAAAATGGGGGTTTGAATTTAAAATTTAAAAGTTGATGTGCCAAAATGGCATTTCCGCTTACAGCCAAATCGGTCTAGTAGTTTTGGCTGTGGCGTGATTACAAACGAACGTACGAACGTACGTACATACACACAGACACATTTTAAAAACCCCATTTTTGGGTTCCTGAGACCTCAAAACGTGAAGATCTGGTGCTATCTCAAATTCGAAAATTTTAGTGATTGCAGTAACCTCCCATTTTTTTTAAATTGTGATGCGGTTGGGGAGGTTAAAAGTGAAAGAGGTAAACATCGTTCAACTGAGTTCAATTTATTACCGAAGAAAAGCGCGAAATTACGCAAATTTTGCAAAATTAACACTTGGTGGTTGGAAAATCGTAAAGGGGGATCTCGAGGGGGATGAAAAGTCATAGGGTATGAAAATTAACTGTAGTTAGCTAAGTATAGAATTACAGAAAACAACACGAAAATAACCCAATTATTTAGGGTTTTGGGGGGTTGAAATATTGCGAAAGGGGTCGAAAAAGTGAAAAAGGCAAAACATAGTCTAAATAAGCAAAATTTATTACCGCAGAAAGACAAAATTACGCAAAATTTACAAAATTAACGCTCGCGGGGTTGAAAAATTGTGAAGCGGTCTGCGTAAATTTTGCTTTTTGTGGGTTTTGAGGGTGAAAGGGGCTGAAAAATTATAGATAGCTGAAAAGTTAAGTAAAACGACTTTGAATTACTTACAGAGAAAGCACATAAAAACCCGAAAAGATAATTAAAAAATGTATTTATTCCGCTTGCCAAGGGTAGGGGTTATTAGTAGCCTAAGTGTTAGTATTAGATTGAAGACTTGTAAGACTTTTTTCAATGGTTGACGGAAATCTTTCGAACCCCGTAATTTTATTCCACTATTCACCTGAAAAATTTCCCAGTTTCAACCCTTAAATCTCATCCCCCTTGTTAGATCATAATGAAAATTTGCCCATCCGCCTACAGTGTCGCTGTAAATTAATATACCAAATCCAGCTTTGATACGTTGAGCAGTTTTTAAATTCTCGCATTTTTGTGTTTCGGCATGTTAGGGGTTGTACCATCAGTAGAAAGCTTTCGAATTGTATTAATTTCAAATTTCACCGAATAATATTCGGTGAAAATTCCAGTTTCCACCCTTAATTTTCATCCCCTTCGATGAATTTACACACATTGTGTAAGATTTCACAGTTTCACATCAGATATTGTTTCTCTGTGTAAAGTTACAAAGCTTCATGAACATTTCAACCCCTAAAATCCAACCCCTTATTTTACCATCATCTTCACATGCTCTAAAGAAAGATGTGGTTTCAATTTCACCACCCCTAATCCAATTCATTGAAAAATTGCGGTAATTTAGAGATTCATCTTTTCACCCCCTCATTACTCCACTACTAATTTACAGGGGTGAGTCTATTTCTACTGTGTGTCGGGTTCTAGACCTCCATGTGCAACATATTTGAGTGGTTTTCGTATTTTTGTGATTTTTAACACCTAAATTTCATCCCCCAAAATTGGCACTCCTTCACTTTCAGCAGACTTGATGGTAGAACTCGAAAACCAAGTTTCAGTAAGATACCTCTACTCGTTCTCGAGTTATTACAATTAATAATTTTTCGCTCCCGAGAAAAAAACGCGGCTTCTCGTGATTCTACTGCGATTGGCAGCCCTTCACCTTCAGCAGACTTGATGGTAGAACTCGGAAACCAAATTTCAGTAAGATGCCTCTACTCGATCTCGAGTTATTACAATTAATAATTTTTCGCTCCCGGGAAAAAAACGCGGCTTCTCGTGATTCTACTGCGAACGCTACCTAAACGCTTGAAGATGGATTAAAATCGTATAAGGAAGAAGTGTCGACAATAACCGACCGAAGCCACTTTCGTCAAAAATTAAAACACAAAAACGATCACGGTGTGCTACCCATCGTAGATAGCTATAGGCCGTCGCGGACTTTTTTGAAGATCTTTTCATTGCCGACAATTCCTCCTTTCAAACTTTTGATCTATCTTCAAGCGTTGAGGCAGCGTTCGCGATCAAACGTCGAAAATTGCAATTTCTTTCGGTTTTTCATCTGTAACTTCGACTACTATAGTTCGATATGGCCCAAAAACAATCCCCGCCGAGATTTTCGGGGTATACACCTGTGTACAACGCATTCTGCTACCGCACTAAAAATGTACCTATATCCTGATTGTATATTCCGTGCCTCCACCGCAAAGTTTGATGCCTCTGCATTCAAAGGAGTGTATACTGGGTCATCTATAATAATTTGAGACAGACCTTGAATAGAGTGACGTGAACTTGAGAGTAATGCGCAAATGCGATGTCGGACAGCGAAATTTTATAGTTGGATATACAAGTCTTCGACTAATTCTGTACAGAAGGGGTAGCAATTCAATAAATTCATAAACTCGCCCATAACATAAAGAAACGTAGGTAAGTTGTAGCCATTCCATATTCCGACATCGATCGTATTTATCGATGATGAATAATTAAAGCAATTAGTACTTCTCGTACAGACAGTACAGAAACGTACAGAAAGACAGAGCTGGAAGAAATAATTAGAATTGCAACAACCGGCCATCTTGTACTCACAATCTATTTCACGTCGTAGATCTTGAACATGTGCTCGTTAGCTATTTTCTTGGGCCTAAGCCACGTTCCTCAAACTGGAACTATTTCGTTAATCGGGTTTATTGGGCATACAGCCATTTGAACGAAACCGGTATAATTCCACCGTTCGTCAACTATTTCCAATTAACGTTTAGCACAACGAGACGATGCACACGCTACGAACGACCGCAGCAGAGAGAACGGCGGAAGCCAGGTCTCGACCGTTGACACATGAATCACGTGGTCAGGCAAACAGTGGCGTACTAATTAAATCGGAAAGTAATACAGGGTAATAACCAGTGGCGGGGTAATAAATCGCAACCGTAACAGTACCTATGGTAAAATAGTGAGCAAAGAGCGACTGGAACTCCCCACTCCCCACTCGGCAAGGTTTTGTTCTGGAGGTGGATTTCAAGGGGTGGAAAGGTGTTTTAACCTCCCCACTCCACTTCACCATTTAAAAAAAAAGGGAGGTTAGGTACTGCAATCACTAAAATTTTCGAATTCGAGATAAGACCGGATCTATACGTTTTGAGGTCTCAGGAGCCCAAAAAAGTGGTTTTTAAAATGTGTCTGTATGTATGTACGTACGTTCGTAAACACGCCACAGCCCAAACTACTCGACAGATTTAGCTGAAATTTGGTACGTGTGCATGTGATAACCCAACTTAGATCTGAAAAGCTTTTGGAGCCAATCGTGCAACTAGAAATGCCATTTTGGCACATCAACTTTTAAATTTTAAATGCAAACCCCCATTTTTCACCTCACGATAGAAAAGGCCTTCAAATTCTGCTTCTAAAAATGTATTCATTCTTAGTGCCCTTTTGATCAAAAATTTAAAAAAAATGATTTTTATCCGACTTTAAAATCGCGGTACAGCCCAAGCCCCTGAACCGATTTGGCTGAAATTTTGCTCACGGAGATTGTATTGCACGTCGAAGAGCTGAACAAATTTTGGATTCAATCGGCCCACGGAAACTGCCGTTTTGGCACACCAATTTGTAACTTTAAAATTGTTCACTCATTTAACCATCCAAAACAAGTTTTTGAAAGATTTATTGACACCATCAGAAAGGTCTTCGAATTCTGGTTTTAAGTAAGACAAAATTCGTTCGCATTTAGTGCTCTTTGGGTCAAAAAATCGAAATTTCATAATAACACTAAAATTACATTATAGCCCAAATTAGCGAATCGATTTGGCTGAAATTTGCTACATGGAGATTGGGTGACCCGTTGAAGACCTGAAAGGCTTTTGGAAGCAATTGGTCCACGGGAAGTGCCATTTAGGCATATCAACTTTAAATTTTAAATACAAAGGTCTCCCTTTTTATGTCGCCATTAGCAAGACGATCAAATTCTCGTTCTAAAAATGTATTCACAGTTTCTGCCATTTCAGTGAAAAATAGAGAAAAAAATATTTTTCATTAAAAGGGAGCAGGCTGACAGTGGATAACATAAAGTATCAGTTATTGTCAAACGGGTGGCAAACTGTTAACCTTAAAAGGAACATATTGTCAATTGTGATGGGTGATGTCCGAGGTGATGTCGGTATTTGTCAGAAAATTGCGAAATTAGTCACAGACAATAAGCATAAAAAAAATTCTGTAGAATTGACTACTATCTACACAGAATACAAAGATCCACGCGATGGGGAGGTTCCAGCCGCTTCTCTGCTGCATTTTTTTTTAGATAACATGGGGATAAATTGGGTTATGAGATGCTTACATTGAAAATTTCAGACAAATCGGTCCAGTAGTTTGGCCTGTTACGTGTTTACAAGGGTGCGCACAAACGTAGATAGGTAGAGACAGATTTTAAAAATCACTTTTTTGGATTCCAGGGACCTCAAAACGTATAGATCCGGTGTTATCTCAATTTTGAAAATTTTAGTGACTGCACAGTAACCTCCCATTTTTTATTGTGGTCACTCATATTGCGACACGAAAAATTAACTTAACTTGCACGTTAACTATCAGGTAGGTAACCTATGAAAATAAGAACCGTGGTCCGCTCCGTGATAACTTCACTTTTGTTGACCGACTGGGCTGTGTTCATAAATGTTACCCCGGCTTTAACCTCAGGATTAACTAGAAAGAGATAGAAGATAGCTTCTTTAAAAGTAAAACGAAGACAGGAAATAATCCAAGGGTCATCGGGTAACATTTATGAACACACTCCTGCAGTTTATTCATTTTAAACAGAAAATCGCAACGAAATGGTTCCAAGTTCTCAAAAATGTATTTCAATTATCAGCTTTTTCTTCTTTAACGTTTATGGTCCACCGAAAGTGAAGAAAATATCTAGACCTTCACAGTTAGGTAGGTACTTCAGTTTTGCAAATCTTTGTTGAACTTGAATTTAATGGTATTTGAGGCATCATTCCGATATTAACAAGCTGTGTAATCATGAAAAATTTGAAATGGGGAGGCGGAAAAATCGTGAAAAACATATGCGCGGAGCGCGTAGGACCGCATGAGAAATCTGAAGAGGGGGGGGGCTGAAGAATCCTGAAAAAATATATAATAGGGCCGGAAGGAGGGGGGCGCGTGCAGAATGAGGTGGGGCGCGTTGGAGCCGCGTGCGCGGAGCTTTTATTTTAACCTATAAATCATGAGAAATTCGAAGAGGGGGGGGCTGAAGAATCCTGAAAAAATATATAATAGGGCCGGAAGGAGGGGGGCGCGTGCAAAATGACGTGGAGCGCGTTGGAGCGTGTGCGCGGACCTTTCATTTTAACGTATAAATCATGAGAAATTCGAAGAGGGGGGGGCTGAAGAATCCTGAAAAAATATATAATAGGGCCGGAAGGAGGGGGGCGCGTGCAGAATGAGGTGGGGCGCGTTGGAGCGCGTGCGCGGAGCTTTTATTTTAACCTATGGATCATGAGAAATTCGAAGAGGGGGGGGCTGAAGAATCCTGAAAAAATATATAATAGGGCCGGAAGGAGGGGGGCGCGTGCAAAATGACGTGGGGCGCGTTGGAGCGCGTGAGCATGGTTTTCATTTGCACCGGCGAATTTTAAAAAAACTGAGATGGGGGGGGCCATGGTATATTTGGCCCCCCCCAGCGACTTTTCCTTGTAATTTCTCAAGGGCAAGAGCGCGTTGGACGGTTTTTAGGGCGCGTTGCAGCGCGTAGGGAGCGCGTACGATATGCTAAACAGTCAAGGGCTAATTGGGTGAGGGGGGGGCTAATTTTACCGACCCGTACGTAGGTACCTACCTATCTTACATGTTTGAAATTTTTTAGTTATTATGATTTGCACTATCACTATGATTTGTTCTACTTTTAATTTATTCAATGAATGAAATAGGTACAGCTCAGGAACATGAAAATGGCCAGAGCTGAATATTCAGTTGGTTGGGTAGCTCTTAGAACAGCGACAAGGTAGGGGTAATTAATTTCCATATCCATGTGATCAACTAAATATTCAGCCCTGAGAACATTTTCATATTTCTAAGCTTTATCTTCCGTTGTTTGATGAGAAACCATCATAGATATTTTTTAATGTAGGTAGGTAGGTATTTATCTACTTTTTCTAACACCAACATTTTATACTGTTTCTATGGTGCATTTGAATTTGCTTCTTATGTTTACTATAAAACACGCCGTTGACTATAAGACACGTCGTCCATGACAACGTGTTTTATAGCTAATAACTAAATTACATTTCTATAAATATTACAAGTAACATTAATTTATTTATCTTTTACATAAAAATTGAAATTACAATTATTGTAGTAAACAAGTCCTCCAGTAATTCCAGATCTAGAGGATGTGCTGGGTTCTTCGGGGTTTATCGTATTGATGGTCTTGGTTCTAACATCTACCTTCTTAATTTGATCCATTTCATTACAATTCACCATTCTATCGCTAAAAACCTTTCTTGCAATCTTCACTCGCTCTCCGAATGATTCTTCTATATAAGACTCGGCTACTTTTGAAGATTCCCACCCGCCATGTCTTTTCAAGAAGGTAATATCTCCACCTGCGTTAACAAGGAGAGTTGCTGCTGAACTGCGACGAAACGAATGACCACTATAACTTTTTGGATTTTCCAGTTTCAGGAAAATCGCAATCTTTTTTGGAATTTGTCCGAAAGAATTAATTCCAACAACTTGTCGAGTGCACTTGCCTTTATGGTATTGAAGAAAAAATCTAGAAGGTGCATTTATGGGACGTAAAGCAACATAACGTCTGAACAAATCAATAGGGTTAACACCAAAACCTTCACTGACAATACTGAATCTTCTTTCCTTATGTGTTTTACTATCAGGAATAGTAACGTTCAAAACATCTCCACAGTCCTCTATCTTCATAATTCATACTGCACAATTCTGCTTTACGACACGCTCCTCCAATTCCGAATAGTAAAGCGATCTTCATAAACAAATAGTCTTCATTTCCATTCCAGCTTGCATTAAAAATGTTTCAATCTCTTTTCGCGACAACACCTTGGACTTTTTACCACGATAACCAACATTCAAACTCTTCAAATAAGGAACAACTGCACCAAATTTTTCAATATTCACGTTCTCTTTACACTTCAGAGTCGCTTTTAACATAGAATATTCTGGGCACAGCTTTTGTGACCTCATGTCAAGATACGTTAAGATCACGTCTTCAGTCATTTCACCAATACCTTTTTCTGTCCTCCATTTTTGAAAACTCACGTAAACCTTTTCATACGCATCTTTAGATTTCGCAGGTAACAATTTTCCACGTAATTCAATACCTTTCTTCAATATTTCGTCCGGAATATTTTCGGACATTTCAACTACAAACTTTTTTCAAAATTTGTCAAAATTTGTTTACATGATAACCATAGCAACCATGGCATTCTTTATTTTTACATACAACCATTCGCACGTATATTTTAAAGAAACATTAAAATATCCTGCTAATATATGGCATTATATGGTTAGTGTTAGAAAAAATGATGAAGACAGCACGTGTTTTATAGTTTAAAAATCTCGGCCTATTATATTTTCGCTCCGCTCAAATATAAACTACGACCTCGATTTTTAAACTGTCTATAAAACACTTGTTGTCTTAATAGCTATATTATACTAAATATTATTTTCTGGTCAATACAATACATACCTATATCAATATAATAATGGGAACATGATTTTATTTATTAACACCGAACAAAACAATAAGTAATAAATGTTTCAATATAACTATTAATATGTTGTGTTGGGTAGTTATACCTATAAGTAGGTACCTATTAATTGTACGAAAGATTTCATACTTAAGGCTTCTTATCGATACTACAGTGCATATAAAATTGACAATTGTTATATACAGCTCCTGTAGCAGTGTTCTGAGTACTTTCCAATGAAACTGAGTGATGTGATGATGCTGATGTCCCTTCTTGTCCTCTTAATTGATTCAAAATTCCTAAAAAGGCACTTTGTTATATCTAGGTAATTTTTATTATTTATTTACCTTCATGGTGGTTTTTATCCAAATGCAGGTAGGGCTTAATGCTTTGCGTTGATTTATGTCCGGTAATTTTTATTAATTGTTCCTCCCCCACACCATGTTTGGCCAAGTGACTTACGGCTGTCGACCGCAACGAATGGTTTGTAGTTTTTTGTTTTTTTTGTATTTATGCCAATATTCTCTGCCGAATTTTTTAGCTACTTAGAAATTTGGTGAATGCCTACTGGGCAGTCTTTAAACCATTTATTTGTTGTCTTCCAAAAAGGATTTGGAGTGAGAAATAACCGCTCAGATTTAATACCTTCTGGACGCATATTCATTAGCTTGTGGTATATTCTGACTGGACATACATTATTAGTTAGTTTTATTGAATATGGGGTTGTAAATAATGCGTCCACTAGGAGAACCATCCAAATTTTTTTCTGTCTCAAAATAAGAAATGAGACAGTTTGCCCCTTCACCTCCTCTCCAAGCTAACTCATAGGATGCTATGCTAAAAAATTTCTTTTGTAGGCCTTCAGGGATATTTTCATTGAAAGAATAGAAGATTTTCTTTAATTCCTCTTCACCTAGAGAAACAGAACTTTCTTTTCTTTTTTCCGGCAGTCTCTGAAGTAATTTTCGTTTAGAATCTCTACTATCTCGCGCCTGTTTAAACTCTATGTCTTTAAATGGATCAATAACCATCTTGAATTAACCTCCCCAACCCCATCACAATTTAAAAAAAAATGGGAGGTTACTGCAATCACTAAAATTTTCGAATTTGAGATAGCACCAGATCTTCACGTTTTGGGGTCTCAGGAACCCAGAAAAGGGGTTTTTAAAATGTGTCTGTGTGTATGTACGTACGTTCGTACGTACGTTCGTTTGTAATCACGCCACAGCCAAAACTACTAGACCGATTTGGCTGAAATTTGGAACATAGGCATCTCGTAACCTAACTTAGATCTGAAGCCAATCGTGCAACCGGAAATGCCATTTTGGCACATCAACTTTTAAATTTTAAATGCAAACCCCCATTTTTTACGTCACCATAAGGAAGACCTTCAAATTCTGCTTCTAAAAGTGTATTCATTCTTAGTGCCCTTTTGACCAAAAATAAAAAAAAAATTGATTTTTATCGGACTTTAAAATCGCGGTACAGCCCAAGCCCCTGAACCGATTTGGCTGAAATTTTGCACGTTGGGATTGTATTACACGTCGAAGAGCTGAACAAATTTTGAATTCAATCGACTCACGGAAAGTGCCATTTTGGCAAACCAATTTCCAAATTTAAAATTATTTTCTCATTTGACTATTAAAAAAGTTTTTGAAAGATTTATTGTCACTATCAGAAAGGTCTTCAAATTCTGGTTTTAAATAGGACAAAATTAATTCGCATTTAGCGCTGTTTGGTTCAAAAAAGCGAAATTTTATAATAACAGTAAAAATACATTATAGCCTAAATTACTGAATCGATTTGGCTGAAATTTGGTACATGGAGATCGGGTGACCCGTTGAAGACCTGAAAGGCTTTTGAAAGCAATTGGCCCACGGGAAGTCCCATTTAAGCATATCAACTTAAAATTTTAAATACAAGACCTCCTTTTTTATGTCGCCATTAGAAAGGCGATCAAATTCTGGTTATAAAAATGTGTTCACAGTTTCGGCCCTTTCAGTGGAAAATAGAGAAAAAATTCTTTCTCATTAAAAGGAAGCGGGCTGACAGTGGATGACATAAAGTGGCAGTTATTGTCAAAAAAGCGGCAAAGATTAACCTTAAAAGGAACATATTGTCAAATGTGATGAGTGATGTCCGAGGTGATGTCGGTATTTGTCATGTATTTGTCAGAAAATTGTGAAATTAGTCAAGGATTAAAAAAATTCTGTTGAATTGACTACTATCTACACAGAATACAAAGATCCACGCGATGGGGAGGTTCCAGCCGCTTCTCTGCTGCATTTTTATTGTAATATTTATCCTGAAGGATTTTGGCCGTTGTATTCCACAAAGTTTTTACGACTCCTGCTTTGTATTCTTGGCCATCCTGCTTCCTCATATTTGTTGCCCAGTCCATGAGGATCATTCCTAATTCTGGTTTACTTAGCTTAATTTCAACATTGTAACCACGTTCATCGCAAAATTTCTCAAATTGAACCCAAACAGATTTTTTTGTCCTAACTGTATTTGCAGGAACGTAATTTTTAATCATCTCAACTGTTTCACTAAAATCTGTGTCCCCAAAGCGTCTCTCATCAGGATTTGCCATAATTACCTATATTTACTGGATTATTAGTCTATAATTATATTTTTCACCACTGTTAATTACTCACAAATAAGAAAAATATTGTTGTTTTCACCGTACAAAAATGTAAACAACGAATAATAACGACAGTCAATTGTTCAAAAAAAAAAGGTAATGCGATAAACAGTTTCAACGCTAACAGGTGTTTTATAAAATAATATTTGTTTGCCCATCCATCCATGCTTATAGGGCCCCAAAAATTCAGGGCTTTTGCAATTAATGTTAAATGTGCAAAGTGCCATTTTTTATGGCTCGTGTTGTTCTATGGCTATGAATCCTATTAAAAGACTATCTCTTGTTTTTGACTTTATTCTTCTGTCAATCTTAACAACAATCTATCAACAATCGAACTAAACAATTAATAACATTTCTCCCCCCTAAACATCTTCAATCCGAATTTAAATTGCTATTATCTGATAGCTCTAAATCGTCGATTCTGCATATTTTCGCTACCGGTCTCTTGAAGATTCCATGGGAAGTTTTGAAATCGACGATCCTAACTTTACCGTCTGGACCAGGATAAACTTTATGAATTTTGCCAAGTGGCCAATTATTTCTGGGAAGTTGATTGTCAACCACTATTACTAAATCCCCTTCTTTGATGTTGTTGCAATCCACCAGCCATTTTCTCCTTGTTGCTCTAAGCCATCGACCCCAAAATCTTTCGGAACGGCAAACTTTAGATTTATCTTCTCGAGGCCAAAAGAGCAGTGACATGTACAAGAATTCGGGACCACTAAACCAGTTGCTTCCCATATGAAGCTGAGCTTCCTTTTTAAACCTTGTGGCATCGTCTGCAATATTTAAATTTGATGGAATCCATCTCCAGTGACAATTTCCTGTGACTTTTCTTATCTCCTCAACTCTTCGAGAGACAAATTCTGGCAACTTCTTAGCTTCTGACCGCAACCAACCCAATATAACCATAGAATCGCACCAAAAATAAGTGCTGTCGATCTTCCAGGTATGTTCTTTTGCTATTACCTTATCGAGGCGAGCGGCCATCAGAGCTGCTTGAAGTTCTAATCTCGGGACTGTTTGAGCCTTTAAAGGAGCCACCTGAGTTCTTGACATTACCAAGCTAACGTGAATTTTTATTTCAGTTTCAAATCGAAAATAGGCTACCTAGCCAAGGCCTGCTCACTGGCGTCACTAAATATGTGTAGTTGGATATTCATTATTTCCGTGTAGTTTAAATTGTAGCATCTAGGAATTTTTAATGTTTCAATTAGCTTTAAATCTTTCAGCCATAATTTCCATTTCTTGAATTGTTTCGAGTTTATCTCTTCATCCCAATTTATACCATTTCGCCAAACATCTTGCATCATGATCTTAGCTTTTACCATGAAATGGCCCAGAATTCCCAACGGGTCGAAAATTGACATGATAACACGAAGCATTTCTCTCTTGGTGGGGACCTTAGTTCCTGTAATGGTGTCTTTATTCACTTTATGAAGGCTGAGTGGAAATTTCAGTACGTCATCTTCAGGCTGCCATTCCATTCCTAAGATCCTTTGACTGGTAGGCTGTTCATCGCTTCTAAGATTTTCAGGAATTTTTTCTAAAACTGTTTTCGAGTTTGTAACCCATCCTCGCATTTCGAAACCCCCCTTTTCATATATGCATATTACCTCCCTTATAAGACGCTTGGCTTCTTCAGCTGTTGCGACACTATCTAAAGAATCGTCCATGTAATGTCGGTGAAGAATAGCATCTACGGCTTGCGGATGATTCGTTTCGAATTCTAAAGCATTCAAATTTTTTACATATTGTGCTGAATAAGGCGATGAGACAGCTCCAAAAATCATAACTTCCATTACGTACGTATCTATATTTCCATCTTTATTTCTAAAAAGAAATCTTTGAGCGTCCTGGACTTGTTTTCTAATTTTCACTTGATGAAACATCTCTTTTATGTCAGCACAAAATGCAATTGGCTTTTCTCTGAACTTCCATAAGATTCCAGTAAGAGAATTGAATAAATCGGGCCCTTTCAAGAGGAAGGAGTTCAAACTAGATCCATCGACTTTAGCGGCAGCGTCAAATACGAATCTTATCTTCCCAGGCTTGTTTTCGTTGACTACTGCGAAATGTGGCAGGTACCATATCTTCTCACATTCCTTATTTTCTTCTTCTCTACTCAATTTTCTGGCATATTTCTTTTCTACATATTCTTCTATTTTCTTGTGGTAAGCTTCTGCAAAGTTTTCGTCTTTTAACATCTTCCTTTCTATATGTTTTAATCTTTGTAAGGCAAGTGGTTTACTTTCTGGTAGTTTTTCTTCGGGATTCTTCCAGAGCAGTCCTGTCTCCCATCTATCGTCTACTCTTCTTGTTACATTCTTAATTATCTCAGAGGCAAGTTCGTCTTCTATCTTTTGCTTAGATTTTTGTGTCACTTTTTCTCTATTTTCTTCTGATTTATCTACGGTTTCTTCTTCAGACGGGTTCTTTACACCAAAAGATTCAATATTGAAAAATTGCTTGACTGTCTGAAGCAGTTCGTCCGTTTCTAGATTTTCCTTCCTTACATGAAGTGCATGTCCATCAACTCGACCACTCACATGTCTCAAATTGCCATGAACGACATACCCAAGCTTCGTGTATGACAATGCTGGAGCATTTCTTGATGGACCTTCAACTAATTGTCTGGTTGCTATTAAATCCCAGTAATTCTGTCCTATTAACACTTCGGGAACGGCATCTTGGAACGAAGGAAAGTCGAAATCTTTAAGATGATTCCATTTATTCTTCAATTTTCTTGAATCAACAGTTTGAAGAGGTAAATCTAAATCTTCCATTGTATATACCTCATCGAGAGTATAAAACTTGCCTTCTTTCTCGCCTGAGACTTCAAAACTGACTTTTCTTGTGGGCGTTCTCTTACAAACAGCTTTGTCGGTCCACCTCAAGTTCAAAATTTCCTCCTTGCCTGGCAGTTTCAGCTTATTCGCCAAGTTTTCACTAATTATGGAAATCGTTGAACCTTCATCCAATAGTGCGAATGTCTTCACTTGCATTTCTGCGGTTCTAATAATAATTGGAGCAACTTTCAAGGCGACTTCAGTGCTACAACTTCTTCCAGTATAACCAATAATTTCGACACTATTTCCATCATTTTCTGACGTCGGACTATGATTTTCTACTGGACTATGATTTTCTACTATCTTCTCTTCAAGTCGGTTGCTGGAGTTAACATGTAAAAGGCTATTATGAATCTTCTTGCAGTCATCTATGGAACATCTTTTCTTGTTTCTACAGAAGGCAATTTTATGCGGCAAAAAACATGAGTAGCATAATTTATTATTCTTCACGAATTCCCACTTCCTTTCTACGGGCAACGCTTTCAAATCCTTACATTTATCCAAATTATGTTTTTCTTTGCACATGTCACATTTGACAGTTCCTTGAGCGGGTGTCATAACCAGAGTTCTTTTAAACTTTTCTGAGTTATTATATTGCGGTTTGTTACTAGAAAATCCAATACGTTGCGTATAACTTGCAGCTTCTGACTCCCTCCAGATCCAGTCTTTGAAATCTAGCAGTGTAACCTCGCCATCCTTCTTCACGACAATTTGCCCCCAGCCCAGTTGCATATTGCCTGGAAGCTTCTGTAGCATATCTTCCAACAATTGTGGTCACATCAAATAATTGTTCATTTCCAATGACTGGAAGGTTAACACCATGTTAGCGATGGTTTCTGCGAAGAATGAAATGCTTGCAAAATCATGAACTCTAACAGACGGCATATTTTTGGCTTCTTGAACTAGAGTTCTCACAATTAGGTCTGGCCTTCCAAAGTTATTTCTTAGCATGTTTATTACTGTTACGGCAGATGTCTTCGGAGAAAGTAGGAGACCCTCCACGCATCTTTTTGCATCCCCTCTCAAACATTTTCTTAATCTACAAATATCCTCTTCATCGGACAGCTTCAAAATGTTTTTCGTAGACAGATAATTATTATAGAAATTAGGCCAATCCTTTATACTACCGTAAAAGATCGGTAAATCTTTGTCTATTGTTTGTCGAAGCAAGATTTTTTCCAGATTGTCTTCGTTTTCTCTTCTACCATGTGCTGGAACTATCGTAGTCGGAACATTCGGAATTGGATCATCTTGGGCTGCTAGCCACGAGCTAACTTTCTCTTTTCCATCTTGTTCTTCTGCTGCTTCACAGACCCCAATGGGGGGCTTCGTGAACTTGGCGAACGAGTTAAAGCACTAATGGTACAACACCTCTCTATCATTAGTGCTTCATTAGTGCTTCTTAGTGCTTCAACCCCAACCCCAGCGGACCAACCCTTCCAGAGTTATTGACACTTCTTTTTCGTCCGCCAACTTCACACTTAGCGAACGACTTGAAGCACTAATGTTTTCACACCCCTCCATCTTTAGTGCTTCGTTAGTGCTTCTTAGTGCTTCAACACCAATCCCAGCGGACCAACCCTTCCAGAGTTATTGACACTTCTTTTTCGTCCGCCAACTTCACACTTAGCGAACGACTTGAAGCACTAATGTTTTCACACCCCTCCATCTTTAGTGCTTCGTTAGTGCTTCTTAGTGCTTCAACCCCAACCCCAGCGAACCAACCCTTCCAGAGTTATTGACTCTTGTTTTTCGGCCGCCAACTTCACACTTAGCGAACGCCTTGAAGCACTAATGTCTTCATACCCCTCCACAGCAATCGAATTCGATAATGATAATATGCCCTTTTGCTAACAAAAATTCCAAAAATGGCCTTTTTGTCCCTAAAATGGAAATTTTCTAAAAAATTGCTCTAAGTTTTTGATCCGGCAATACAACAGCTGTCGAATCTGATAGTAAGAATAACCTTTTTTTAACCTCCCCAATCCACTTCACCACTTATAAAAAAGGGAGGTTACTGCAATCACTAAAATTTTCGAATTTGAGATAGCACCAGATCTTCACGTTTCGAGGTCTCAGGAACCCAAAAAAGTGGTTTAAAAAATGTGTCTGTGTGTATGTGCGTACGTACGTACGTACGTACGTGCGTACGTACGTACGTGCGTACGTTTGTAAACACGCCACAGCCAAAACTACTAGACCGATTTGCCTGAAATTTGGTGCGTAGGCATCTCATAACCCAACTTAGATCTGAAAAGCTTTTGGAGCCAATCGTGCAACTAGAAATGCCATTTTGGCACATCAACTTTTAAATTTTAAATGCAAACCCCCATTTTTCATGACACTATAGGAAAGGCCTTCAAATTCTGCTTCTAAAAATATATTCACTCTCAGTGCCCTTTTGACCAAAAATTAAAAAAAAAATGTTTTTTATCGGACTTTCAAATCGCGGTACAGCCCAAGCCCCTGAACCGATTTGGCTGAAATTTTGCACATGAGGATTGTATTGCACGTCGAAGAGCTGAACAAATTTTGGATTCAATCGGCCCACGGAAAATGCCGTTTTGGCACACCAATTTCCAAATTTAAAATTATTCACTCATTTAACCATCCAAAACAAGTTTTTGAAAGATTTATTGTCACCATCAGAAAGGTCTTCAAATTCTGGTTTTAAATAAGACAAAATTCGTTCGCATTTAGTGCTCTTTGGGTCAAAAAATCGAAATTTTGTAATAACACTAAAAATACATTATAGCTCAAATTAGTGAATCGATTTGGCTGAAATTTGCTACATGGAGATTGGGTGACCCGTTGAAGACCTGAAAGGCTTTTGGAAGCAATTGGTCCACAGGAAGTGCCATTTAAGCATATCAACTTTAAATTTTAAATACAAGGCCTCCTTTTTTACGTCGCCATTAGAAAGACGATCAAATTCTGGTTCTAAAAATGTATTCACAGTTTCTGCTATTTCTGTGGAAAATAGAGAAAAAAATCTTTTTCATTAAAAGGGACCAGGCTACTGACAGTGGATGACATAAAGTATCAGTTATTGTCAAAAGGGTGGCAAATTGTTAACCTTAAAAGGAACATATTGTCAAATGTGATGGGTGATGTCCGAAGTGATGTCGGTATTTGTCAGAAAATTACGAAATTAGTCATAGATGATAAGCACAAAAAAAATTCTGTTGAATTGACTACCATCTACACAGAATACAAAGATCCACGCGATGGGGAGGTTCCAGCCGCTTCTCTGCTGCATTTTTGTAAAATAAATTGAAACAAGGACCCTTTTGCCACTAAAATGATATTTTTCGAAAAAATGGCACTGAGGTTTTCGGCGTGAAAAAAATCAGCTATCAAATTCGGTAATAAAAACATACAGTTATGCATAGGTTTTTTTACGGTACCATTTTTTGGCCAAAAGGGCACAAGTGTGAATACATTTTTAGAAGGAGAATTTGAAGAGCATTCATATGGTGACGTGAAAAATGGGGGTTTGCATTTCAATTTTTAAATTAGGGAATTATGGCTGTCTTCCGGACTGGTGTAAATAAAAATGCTTTGTAAAAGGCTACATATACAGGCTGTTCCAATGAAAAGTATCCACCCCAAATATTTCGTAAACCAAATAAAAAAGCCAACGGAAGATGTATATCAATGCGATGTATATCTCGGTAGACGTTTATCAAGTTAATGTGTATGTAGGGGCGGCTGGTCTTACTGGTGGAATCGGGTGCAGATTTTATCAATCTGCACCTAGTAGTAGTGCCTCCGCAAAAACGCACAGATGTGTCAAAAAGGCAAATTGTTAAAAAAATGTTGGTACAGAACTTCAAAATAGAAAATGAACAGGAATGAGTAAATACAAAGACTTGCCTGAATTAAAACAAAATTTGGCGAATTTTGAAAAATTAACACTCGGGGCTGAAAAATGGCGAAACGGGATGAAAAATCAAGAGGAATGAAGATTAAGTGTGATTAAGTAGAATTACGAAATCTAACACAAAAATAACCAAATTATGCAATTAGAACTTTTGTAGGGGTTGAAATACGCACATACCTACCTATTGCGAAGGAAACTGGAAAATTGTAAAAGGTAAACTGAATCCCAAATGGGTTCAATTTTTTTATTCCCGACGAAAAACGAAATTATTCGAATTTAGAAAAATTACCACTTAAGGTACGTTTTCGTTCAGGCTGCTGACGGTCGCGTCTGGAAGTCGCCGCCCGACGCGACCGCCGAACGCGGCATTGTCATGGTTTCGTTGACGCGTTTGGCATGTGCGTCCGACAGCGATCAGCTGATTTTATTGACGGTATCCACAAAGATTGTACCAGAAAAATTAACTCGGAAATTGTCGCAGCTCTTTTAATAGAAGATGAAGAAGAAGAAGACGTTTTTATGGTAAACTATCTGTTGACCGAAAGACAGAAGGTGAACAAATTATTCAATGAAGAAAAATTTAGAGTTTTTTAGATTAAATAAAGAGCAGTTTTATTTCGTATTGAACATAATTCAAGGCGATCTAAAGAAAATGAGCACCAATGCTGTGAAGTCTCCAATATTGCCCGAATTTACTGAATTTAGGCGCCATTTTTTTCAAAATGTGACAGCGCGTCCGCGTCTAGACTGCCCACTGTAGCAGTCGAGACGCGGACGCGCGCTTCCGACGGTACGTCGCGTTCGAATTTTCAGCAGCTTCTACGAAACCGCATACACGTTGTTACGTATAAGTAGTGGTGCGCGTCTGTCAGCGACTTCCAGACGCGACCGTCAGCAGCCTGAACGAAACCGTACCTTAAAGGGGTTGAAAAATCGTAAAGGTGGATGAAAAGTCAAACGGTATGAGGATTAATTAAAAAATTGAAAAATGTAATCATCATCCAAATGAGTTCATTTATTACCGAAGAAAAACGAAATTACGCAAATTTTCCCAAATTAGAGCACATAGATGGTTGAAAAATCGTAAAGGGGGATGAAAAGTCAAAAGGGATGAAAATTAAACGTAATTAAACAGAATTACAGAACATAACACGAAAATAACCCAATTATGGAAATTTTACTATTGGGGGTTGAAATATTGCGAAGGGGGTCGAAGAAGTGAAAAAGGCAAGAACAATGTATATGAGTAAAATTTGTTACCGAAAAAATGCAGCAGAGAAGCGGCTGGAACCTCCCCATCGCGTGGATCTTTGTATTCTGTGTAGATAGTAGTCAATTCAACAGAATTTTTTTAATCCTTGACTAATTTCACAATTTTCTGACAAATACATGACAAATACCGATATCACCTCGGACATCACTCATCACATTTGACAATATGTTCCTTTTAAGGTTAATCTTTGCCGCTTTTTTGACAATAACTGCCACTTTATGTCATCCACTGTCAGCCCGCTTCCTTTTAATGAGAAAGAATTTTTTCTCTATTTTCCACTGAAATGGCCGAAACTGTGAACACATTTTTATAACCAGAATTTGATCGCCTTTCTAATGGCGACATAAAAAAGGAGGTCTTGTATTTAAAATTTTAAGTTGATATGCTTAAATGGGACTTCCCGTGGGCCAATTGCTTTCAAAAGCCTTTCAGGTCTTCAACGGGTCACCCGATCTCCATGTACCAAATTTCAGCCAAATCGATTCAGTAATTTAGGCTATAATGTATTTTTACTGTTATTATAAAATTTCGCTTTTTTGAACCAAACAGCGCTAAATGCGAATTAATTTTGTCCTATTTAAAACCAGAATTTGAAGACCTTTCTGATAGTGACAATAAATCTTTCAAAAACTTTTTTAATAGTCATTTGACTAAATGAGAAAATAATTTTAAATTTGGAAATTGGTTTGCCAAAATGGCACTTTCCGTGAGTCGATTGAATTCAAAATTTGTTCAGCTCTTCGACGTGTAATACAATCCCAACGTGCAAAATTTCAGCCAAATCGGTTCAGGGGCTTGGGCTGTACCGCGATTTTAAAGTCCGATAAAAATCAATTTTTTTTTTATTTTTGGTCAAAAGGGCACTAAGAATGAATACACTTTTAGAAGCAGAATTTGAAGGTCTTCCTTATGGTGACGTAAAAAATGGGGGTTTGCATTTAAAATTTAAAAGTTGATGTGCCAAAATGGCATTTCCGGTTGCACGATTGGCTCCAAAAGCTTTTCAGATCTAAGTTAGGTTACGAGATGCCTATGTTCCAAATTTCAGCCAAATCGGTCTAGTAGTTTTGGCTGTGGCGTGATTACAAACGAACGTACGTACGAACGTACGAACGTACGTACGTACGTACATACACACAGACACATTTTAAAAACCCCTTTTCTGGGTTCCTGAGACCCCAAAACGTGAAGATCTGGTGCTATCTCAAATTCGAAAATTTTAGTGATTGCAGTAACCTCCCATTTTTTTTAAATTGTGATGGGGTTGGGGAGGTTAAAAAGGCAAAACTGTGCGAATTTTACAAAATTAACGCTCGGGGAGTTGAAAAATCGATAAGGGGGATGAAAAGTCAAGAGGGTTGGAAATGAACTGTAGTTAAGTAGAACTAACGAAAATCACACGAAAAAGGAACGGTCGGGTACATTTTGCTTTTTGAGGGTTCACATATCATGAAAGGGGTTGAAAAATTGTGGATGGGTTTAAAATTAATGAAAATGAAGAAGAAAGCCCAAAAAAATAAATATACCGTATTTACTCCGCTTGCTAGGGCTTAGGGGTTGTTAGTAGCGTAGGGGTTGGTTTTAGGTTGAAAACTCATATGACATTTTTTCAATAATTAACCGAAATCTATCGAACCCCCTAATTTTATTCCACCACTTACATGAAAAAATTTGTAGTTTCAACCCTTAAATTTCATCCCCCTTGTTAAATCTTAATGAAAATTTGACCATCCACCTACAGCGTCGCTGTAAATTACCCCACCAAATACAGCCCTGATACGTTGAGCAGTTTTTGAGTTCTCGCTTTTTGTGTTTCGGCAGTTTAGGGAGTTGTAAGGCCTTTAAGGGTCGTTTTTCGCGAATTATGAATAAAACCTTTTTTGTACCATCAATAGAAAGCTATCGAATGGTATTAATTTCAACCCTACATTATTCAGTAAAAATTCGAGTTTCCACCCCTAACTTTCATCCCCATTGATAAATTTCTCCTAAAATTCACTCTTCCCTTCTCGAAGATGCAGTGTGTAAGATGTCACAGTTTCACAGAAGATATTGCTTCTCTGTGTCAAATTACAGAGCTTTATGGACGTTTCAACCCCTAAACTCCAACCCCCTATTTCACCACTCCCACATGAACTAAAGGAAGTTGTGTTTTCAATTTCACCACCCTAACCCAATTCGTTCAAAAATTAAGGTGATTTGTAGATTCATGTTTTCAACACCTCATGATTTAACCCCTTTATGATTTACAGGGGTGACTTTATTTTTCCGGTGTTACATAACTCCTTGCGTATTTACTGACCTCAGTTATTTATACATAAATCGATAGGGTTTCAGAAAAAAAAATATATAATTATCCGCTTGCAAAGAGTTAGGGGTTGTTAATGGCGTAGGGGTTGGTTTTAGATTGAAAACTCATAAGACCTTTTTTCAATAGTTGACCGAAATCTATCGAACCCCGTAATTTTAGGCTACCATTTACTTGAAGAGATTTCAAGTTTCAACCCTTAAATTTCATCCCCTTTGTTAGATATTATTGAAAATTTGTCCATCCACCTATAATGTCACTGGAAATTCACACACCAAATTCTGCCTTGATACGTTAAATAGTTTTTGAGTTCTCGTATTTTTGTGTTTTTGCATGTTAGGGGTTGTAGCGCCTATAAGGGTGGTTTTTCTCAAAATATGAATGACACCTTTTTTGAATCATTAATGGAAAGCTATCGAATGACGCCAATTTCGAACAACACTTATTAAGCGGAATTTCGAGTTGCAACCCCTAATTTCCACCCCATCTGTTCGATTTTGCGAAAAACGCATCCCCCGCAAGATTTCACCGATATATGTGTGTACGTTGAGTTTCCGACAGCTGCGTGCAACCCTTGCGGAGTTATCGTATTTTTTGTGGTTTTCATCCCCTAAATTTCATCCCCCGAAATTGGCACCCCTTCACTTTCAACAGACTTGAGGGTCGAACGTACGTACCAAGTTTCAGAAAGATACGTCCACTAGTTCTCGAGTTATTGCAATTAATAGTTTTTCGGTTTTTCACCCCTAACTTCTACCCCCCTGGTCCGATATGGCCCAAAAGCAATCCCCGCCGGGTATTTAGGGAAACACATCTACACACCAACTTTCAGCTCGTTATCTCAATCCGTTCTCAAGTTATCCGACGGACAGACTAGACGAGCGAGCGATAGAACGAGCGATAGGGCGAGCGAGCGAGCGAATAATCAAAAACAAGAGTACCTCCGCATTCTGCTACGGCACTAATATGAAAATTCGCTTGGACAGGTCGATTTTTATTTGGAGGGGGACACTTAAATCCATGCTTGGCGAAATTTCAAAACTCACCCCTTCACCCCCATCTACTCTCACTTCAGAATTTTAAATGGCAACCCCCCACTTGTGATACATCATTTGAAAGTTAATTTCATTGCCAATCTAACGCTGTAACAATTTTTTATATTTGTTGAACTTTAGCGCCCTCTTTGGTCAAATTTTAAATTACATTAGGGCCCTTTGTGATACATCATTTGAACGGGATTGAAATTATCTGTAAACTAATGCAAGAATTTTTTGAATATATCCATTCGTTCAAAAGTTACAGCCTAATCTTGAAGGATTCCTAGGCCCAGAACCAGCTCATGTCTTTCAATGTAACTTTTGAACGAGTGGGTGGATTTCAAAAATTCTTGCATCAGTTTACAGAGAATTTCAAACCCTTTCAAATGATGTATCACAAAGGGCCCTAATGTAATTTTAAATTTAAAAAGGCACTAAAGAGTGAATACATTTTTAGAAGCAGAATTTGAAGACCTTTCTTATGGTGACATGCAAAATGGAGGGTTGCATTTTAAATTAAAATTCCGAAAAGTATCGGCCCCGGAGATAGGCAACCTGCCACAGCAAGGGGCCGCATAGGCTTCAAACTTGGCAACACCTCAAAAAGTGATCTTTGGCATCTAGGTAAGAAGTGTGCAAAGTACCATCGCTTAATCATAAAGTGCAGGGTAAAACCCAAGAGCGTCCCTACTAATTGGGATCTCGAAAACTATAAGAGTTAGAAGATCGTGTAAAAAAGTTAGCTGTTAGACTGTGTAAAAAAACCGGGTAAGTATGTCCATTTGAAAATGAAAAGTTGACACCCTACTTTACTTGTGATACACTAACAAAGCACTAACGATGGAGGGTTGTAAAAACATTAGTGCTTCAAGTCATCCGCTAAGTGTGAAGTTGGCGGACGAAAAACAAGAGTTAATTACTCCTGACGGGTTGGTCCACTGATGGGGTTGGGGTTGTAACACTAAGAAGCACTAATTATGGAGAGGTGTTGTACCATTAGTGCTTCAAATAGTTCGCTAAGTGTGAAGTTGGCGGACGAAAAAGAAGTGTTAATAACTCTGAAAGGGTTGGTCCGCTGGGGTTGGGGTTGAAGCACTAAGAAGCACTAAAGATGGAGGGATGTGAAAACATTAGTGCTTCAAGTCGTTCGCTAAGTGTGAAGTTGGCGGCCGAAAAATAAGAGTCAATAACTCTGGAAGGGTTAGTCCGCTGGGGTTGGGGTTGAAGCACTAAGAAGCACTAACGAAGCACTAAAGATGGAGGGGTGTGAAGACATTAGTGCTTCAAGTCGTCCGCTAACTTCCAGTGATCCACAATTATTAAGAGGCCGATGTTCATCTACGGTGGATCCTTCTATACTTTGTTCCACACGGCCAATTTCAATTCTATGAGCTCTTTTTGTTGTAGATAAAGTGCTTCTTGTTGTCTGTATCTTTCTTCCTCCAACGCCACTATTTTCCGCTTTGCATCTAACTGAAGTTGAAGCAATCTTCGCGTGCTATTACTCGAAACTATTGTACCTGGCTGTTTACTGTTTTGAGTCTCTATTCCATTCTTTCCATCCTTATTTGGTTCAGGGAAACCTTTAAATGATCCTGTCTTAGTAACAGTCTCATCTCCAACTATAATATGATCCCCCTTGGAACCTCTTGCGGACATTATTCCAAAACTAGTTACACCAAATCGAAGGACCAAAATGTTGTTCTATGGCTATGAATCCTATTAAAAGACTATCTCTTGTTTTTGACTTTAATTAACAATTAATAACAGCTCCTGAATGGCCTAGACCCCATAATTTGAATTTCCTACGTTGTAAGGAGACGTCGTGGAGATGCGCAGCACGCAGCAGCCGTAAATGTCAAATTAGAAGTTTTCTCGCGTTGACCACTGGTTAGGTAGTTATTACACAGATAGAGACAAACATAGACATGATGAATCTCTGGTCAACGCGAAAAAAAAACATGTCCTCTCAACTCAACCCCATTATGCCCTTTGTGCGAAGCATTTATTATGGATTGAAGTTGTCTCTGGCACTGAAGCAGAGATAATTCCTGAAGTCTGTAGTGTCTGAAGATGATGGTTTGAAGTAGGGTTGCACCGAATGTTCGGAATTATTCGGTCATTCGGCGTATTCGGCCTGTTCGGCCGAATATTCGATTCGGCCGAATAGCAAGTCTAATATTCGGCCATTCGGCCAAAAATTCCAAGTTTCTTTCTACCATCACTTATAACACATTACTAGAAGTTGGAACGTTTAATAAAAATAAAGTAAAATTGAAATAATAAAACAATACAAAACAAAACAAGAACTTAAAACTACAAAATACTTTGGTTAACAAAATACATAATTCATATTCTGGTTTAGACTGTTTTGTATGAAACTGCAAAAGCACAAGTTTCAAGGTTACGCCGGTTGATGCGCATCTCGCACTGCACAACTATTCGGCGGAAAAGGCCGAATATTTACTATCCGATCAGGCCTAATATTCACTATTCGGTATTATATTCGGCCTTAAGGCCGAGTATTTACTATTCGGTATGATATTCGGTATTCGGCTGTAGAATTCAGCCGAATATTCGATTCGGCCGAATATCCAAAAATCACTATTCGGTGCAACCCTAGTTTGAAGAAGGTACTGAAATTATGATACGACAATGCTGGTAATATAATAACTAATCTACTTTTTTCTATTTTAGATGTTGCATTTCATTAGTTCATAAACTAAAAGAATGTGTTAAGTGCCAATAGTTGAAAAATAAGACCTAATTATAATCCCCTTGGTTTGCTCTTGTGAGAGGATATTAAAGTGTTACGATTACATTGCGAAGTTGATCATCAAATGAGTTGGTTGTAATTAGAACGGATACCCTCATTTTAAAATTATCCAACATTTTTGTGTACAAATCTGGTAACTGTGGGCCGTATTCAGCGCCCTTTATTAAAACCGTGATTAAGCCTTGATTAGCTAATAACGTTATTAAGACTTAGCAACGATTTTAGTGATGGTCCTATTCAGCGCCTCTTTTAAGACCGTGATTAACTAATAAAGCTTGTTTAAGAAATGAGAGCTGACAACATCGCAATTTTTAGGACATTTGACAAGAGTGAGGTTAAAATTAATGTTTACGAATCAGGAAAAATGAAATACAAGCATTTCAATCAGTTATTTATTAGGCAATGCACTATCAATTATTGTGGTTTAGCTGTGAAACGTGTGTTTACGAGTAGATGCCCTCCATGACGGAAAAAGTGCCCAAGACGAATATTTCACCGAATAACGAAAACTACTGTTCCTAGTACTGTTTGTTGATCGAAAGCTCACGGGAGAACCTAAGCAGTTCCTCTCCACCATGTTATCATATTCGTGATTCAACTTTAGGCCTTTCCGATTGCAGTAAATTAAGAACCATGCACCATCTGGACTTTTTATATCTCGAGCATACTCAAGAAGGCCTGACATTCAAGAATTTAGTGTTTGGTAGTTCGGTCAATCCATGAACTTCAAATTATTGCTGAATTGTGTCCGAGACAAGTATTTTGGTTGCTGCTCCACTGAACGAAATGTAATCTTCCAGCTCTGGGATTCGTGGCTGTTGGCTTGGCGGATACCTTGCAAATCACCTTCATCTACAATTAAATTTGTACTGTTTATAAGTTTATAATGAATGCTATTATGAACTCGGTCACAAATATTAAAAAATTAGACAACATAACCTCAAATTTATTAATTAAAAATCACTTAGGTACCTGTTCAATTTGGCCGGAGTCTTTGGCGAAGCACTTCAAAAAGCAATTGAAACTCAGAAATATTCAAAACTTTTAGCTTTCAGGTAGGTATATTCCTTTTTCATTGTCGTCTCCGTCGATTTCGGGAGGATGTTAGGATTTCCACTATATCACGCCTGAAGACTGCAAAGGGGCTTACGGGGGTCGTACATTTCGAAAAAGTTCAAAATTCACAAAATTCTTCCAAAATTTTTCACTAATAAAGGTCTTAAACATGCTCGGTACCATGTTTAGAAATCGTTATTAAACTGACAGTTCGCGCGTCGGTAACAGAGCTTGATTAGTGCTAATCAAGGGCGCTGAATAGGTACACCTTAGTTAGGCTTGATTAAAATATTAATAACGCGTTACTAAAGTTAGCAAAGGTCGCTGAATGCGGCCCTGTATCCTTTATTAACTCTAATTAAATATTTACTTTGCATATATTTTCATTCTTGCAAATTTATGACAGTTTCATTAATTGTCACTTTTTTTATTAGTAGTCTTATCAGGGTTGATTTGAACTATCGGTGTCTTATCACTGTAATCTAGAGTTGATTGGCAACCGTAAACAAAAATCTAGCTTTGGATTGGATCAATACTTAATGTATAAAATAATCACCTAATTTAATCATACCGTTACAAACAAACACTGTAAAGAGCAACCTCCGGTTTCTCATCCCAATTCACAGTTGTTTAATATTGTATTTTTCAACAATTCGTCTTTTTGAACCATCTGCAGAGGCAAATTGATAAAATCTGCACCCGATTCCACCAGTAAATTCAGGCAGCCCCTACATATCCATTAATGCGTCAAACCTCTACAGGGATACACATCGCATTGATATACATCTTCCGGTGACTTTTTAATCTATGGCTGCATACCTTCAAGACCTTGAAGTTATCAAAATCGCAACGATGGAATTCTGACAAGAGGTGATCAACAATGGTGGAACGAGTGGAAGTGATATCCGTGTTGATATATTTATTAAATTCTCTACGATGTTCTTGTATTCTTTTGTCAGTCTGTCTACCTGTTTCACCAATATAGAGGGAGTTGCAATTGGAACAATTTAGTTACTCCGGAAGATGTAGAAATATTATTTTCCCCCAAGTGAATTTTTAAAATTTTTTCAACTTTATTATCGCAGGAAAAGGAAATGTGAATATTATATTTTCTGAAAACTTTTGCTATACAATATGATAGGGTTCGAAGGAAATTTAAGGGCGGATAAACATGAGTTATTGGAAGGGAATGAACAGTGAAATTTAACGATTTGAAGATGTGTGTTTTTTTACCTAATGGCGTTTTGAGAAGTTAGATTTTAAGCAAATAGGTAATAGCTATTTATGTAACAAGTGGGAAAAGTACATCATTTCGTTACGCGGGTGCTTATTGCAAATGAGGCGAAGCCGAGTTCTGTAAGCACACAAGTAAGGAAATGCTGCATTTTCCCACGTGTTACATACAAGATTTTTCATAATCCAGATCGAGACATTCAAAAACTATAATTGGCGACGCACTGAAAAATATTTGGTGTTTTTTCATAACTTGCATGAAATCAGTGGTTGGAAGTAATTGAATTACAAGTAATTAAATTACTGTAATTGAAATACTTTTTCAGTAATTTGTAATTGTAATTGAATTACTTTTTTTTGAATGTAATTGGTAATTGTAATTCAATTACTGGCTATGAGTAATTGTAATTGAACCTTTCAATTACTTTTCTCAATTACTTTTTTTTCAAACTTAAAAATGACCGAAGCTTACTTTCCTCATTCTTAAATTCAAAAAATTGAAATATAGCTATTCCAAGAACAATTATTTGTTTCGTTTAGTATTCAACGGTTTGCCTGTATATATTGCTGCCTTCCAAGAAACTGATAATAACGCTTGGGGCCCATCATTACCCTGGTCAGTCGATCGATATCATATTTAGTGTAATTTTGATCTATTTAGTTAAACGAGGGTGCAGGCTATTGGGCGCAAGGGGCTGCACATCTTTTTGCTAATCGGTGGGGGGAAAATCATTTCGATTTTTCAGATGGTGAGAGGGAGGGAGACCTTCTATAATGAAGTTTTCTGAAGGCACTCTGGGTTCAGTCAGATTGTTTACAAAGAACGTTATTGCCAAAAGAACAGTTTCGGTAATTAGGATATTTTCGTAAAAAGGTAATTGTAATTGTAATTCAATTACTTTTTTTGCAAAGTAATGAGTAATTGTAATTCAATTACCCACCCAAAGTAATTGTTCCAAGCACTGCATGAAATGTTTAGTAATCACGTGGATCGTGCTGATTGAAACAAATTAAAGACATTATATTAACATAATTCACTAGTGCGGAAATTAATTCACTTTTCGCACTAGTGTGGAAATATGATGCATTTCCTAACTGAAATTAGTGGGCAAAATAACATTTTTCGCACGGGATTATGAAAAATGTTGTACTTAATACGTTATGAAAAACCTAAATTGTTTGACTCGCATAATTTTGCAAAACTCGCTATCGCTCGTTTTGGCAAATATTACGGCTCGTTACATAATATAGGACTGTTCATAACTAATTACGTAAATAATTATTGATTACAAGGGTGGGGTAACAGTTATTTTTGGCTGACATTTATGATGTTGAATTCATCTCGGAAGTTAGTTGGGTTTAGAGAGACAGTAAATAATCTGTGAAAGAATGATTGGAGGCCGTCACCTTGTGAGAGGTAGGATGATCGGCAGAATAGGGAATAACTGTATCAGTCGTTGTGTAAGATCGTAATTAAATAGAATAGATATCGTACTTTTATTTTACGTAATTTGTAATGGCAAGTCAATTACTCGGCTATTGGCAATTGTCTATCCCGGTCACTTGATAGTTTATATTCATATCCCACAGTTGTAGGTTTGCGATTGTATGTTAAAAGCAAATTTTTCATCATCTCTTTGAATTGAAAGATCCAAAAACGGTATACATTTTTGATTTTCCAATTCAAGAGTGAACCTAACGTTAGGATGTAGGGAATTGAGGTATGACAAGAAGTTGTTAAGGTCAGTGTTGTTTCCTGAGGAAAGTACAATGACATCGTCCACATATCTGTACCAAAATTGACGTGGTTAGTAAAAGGGTTGTTAAGTATATGTAAGTCCTCGACGTAGTTCATAAAAAAAAATCCGCAAGGAGTGGGGACAGATTCGAGCCCATTGCAATGAGAAAGCTGATAGATGTCATCATTCTCGTTGCCGGCCGGTACCGGTCGGCTAGGCACAGCGTAAATTTTATCAAAATGATGCAAAAATCGTTTATGTTGTTACTACCAGATCAAAATGGCAGGTAACATGAGAGGAGAGCAGAAAGGCCACAAGCCATGTTCGTCCCCATCTTCTAGACAGTGTGGAGCAATTATATATCTCTATCCCCTTAACGAGATCGCGGATACTTTGTCTCTTTTCATCCTGCTCGGGTTTCGAAACCGATCTGCAAGTGAACGCTTCTCTGCTGCTCATTTTTAAAAACTTTTTTACATTTTACATTTTCTGTTTCAAAAGACTATTAAAGAAATGCAAGCATTAAGCGTAAATAACCATTATGTTGCAATGTGTACCTACCACTTTTTAAAAGTCCTCAGAAACATTAATTTAAAACTTCAGACTTCAAAGCCCCCATCACTGACCTCCTAAAATGGGTGAGGTAGTCTTCCTACTGCTGATTCTGGTGGTTTCATCGCCGGTAATGTCACGTCAACCCTGCGGTCGTTGTCATCCGTTACAAGACGGGAAGTTGAATGTACATCTCGTTCCACATTCACACAATGATGTTGGATGGGTTAACACTGTTGACGAGTACTATTATGGAACGCAACGTAAGGGTGAATTACTCTGTAATAAATAAGTAACAACTTTTTGATCCTACAGGCAATGGTAATTCTGGAGTCCAACTTATCATAAATTCAGTACTAGGAGCCTTGCAAATGAATCCAGACCGAACATTTAGTCAGGTAGAGATCGCATTCTTCTGGAAGTGGTGGCTAGACAAGCACACCAATGCTGCAAGAAAAAAAATAATGGTCGACTTAATTAACAGTGGACAAATAGAAATTGTTAACGGGGCCTGGACAGCGAACGATGAAGCAACTACAAACTATCAGGAAATTATTGATCAATTCACTTGGGGTTTCAGGTAGGAAGTTACCTAAATCTCTAAGTCGTTTTGGTGCGATTCCGCCAACGGACACGCCAAATTTTATAAAATCGTTATTTGTGTAGGTGCTACAGATTGAGTGAGAAATCGGTAATGACTTTTGCGGTCGAAATACACAAATAATTATTTTCGCGGGGAGGGTAGTGGGACCAAACTTTGTGGTAGGTAGCAGAAAAGATACACAATATACTACTCATTGTCATTTCTTTTCATTGTTGCAAGTTGGGCATAACACGTCAGTGTAGGTACTTATAATAATAACAATATTATATATACAGGGTGTCACAGATTCAATGTGAGTGGGGCAACATCTCTAATATAGCAAACCATATTTTTTTCAGATACATTGTTCTAAAATTTCTCTTGAAAATTAACACATGGATGCACCGAAAAGTTTACTTGTAACATGCCCTAACTAAGTGGCTAACCAATTCTTTAAATTTACGATGATGGGCTGTAGGTACTCTAAATCAATCCTTCGGAGAAATACAGGGTGGTCCAAATGTATTAATACAGGGCTCTCACGGCCAAACGGTAAGATAAATGAGTAAAATAAAAAATCCAGGTTAAATTAGAACTAAATACCTTTATTTTGTCGCAATTTGGAACTCCCCATCTTATTGTATAATTTCGCAATAAATAAGGAGTACATTTTTTTAAATGGCACCATGCATGTTTCTATTTTTTTTTGGATTCCCTCTGATGCTCGCTTTATTGGGGTGATTTTATTTTTTTGATAAATTGAGCAGTAAACGTAGAAATTTTTGTCGATTCAAATTTCGCGCGGTAATCCGGCAACAATGCGCTTCACCATTACTTCGATGGAACCACCCTCGTCTCGCCGTATGTCTCCCACTCCCACTAGTTGTATTGTGTACACAATTAAGTAAACAGGCTATTTATTATTAGGCCCGGTCAGATTCTTCCAGAGGGCGTGTGCACAGTACAACTACCCTGTAGTGGGAGACATTCGGTGAGATGAGGGTGGTTTCATTGAAGTAAAGGTGAAGCGCATTGTTGCCGGATCACCGCGCGAAATTTGAATCAACAAAAATTTCTACGTTTACTGCTCAATTTGTCAAAAAAATAAAATCACTCCCATAAAGAAGGCATCAAAGGGAATCCAAAAAAAAATTGAAACATGCATGGTGCCATTTAAAAAAATGTATTCATTGTTTGTTGCTAAATTACACAATAAGATGGGGAGTTCCAAATTGCGACAAAATAAAGGTATTTAATTCTAATTGGGGGGCTGATCACTCAAAAAAATTGTGTACAACTAATTCCAATCGGGAATTAATTCCAATAATTCCAGTTTTATTCCATTAATTCCACTCTAATTCCATTAATTCCATTAATTCCATTCTAATTCCACTAATTCCGATTTAGTTCCATTAATTCCAAACAATTCCATATTAATTCCAAATAATTCCAACTAATTCCAACTAATTCCAGCTAATTCCAACTAATTCCTTTAATTCCTTTTAAATGATATACTTATCAATTCCAAATAATTCCACTTAATTCCAACTAATTCCAGATAATTCCACCTAATTCCAACTAATTCCAGCTAATTCCAACTAATTCCATTAATTTCATTCTAATTCCATTAATTCCATTAATTCCATTCTAATTCCACTAATTCCGATTTAGTTCCATTAATTCCAAACAATTCCAACCAATTCCAATTAATTCCACCTAATTCCAACTAATTCCAGCTAATTCCAACTAATTCCTTTAATTCCTTTTAAATGATGTACTCATCAATTCCAAATAATTCCATATCAATTCCAAATAATTCCATAATAATTCCAGTTAATTCCAAATAATTCCAGCTAATTCCAACTAATTCCAACTAATTCCAGCTAATTCCAAGTAATTCCAACTAATTCCGGCTAATTCCAACTAATTCCATTAATTCCTTTTAAATTCCATCAATTCCAGAATAATTCCGTAATAATTCCATAATTCCGGAATTAATTCCAAGCCGGATGTACAACTAATTCCACTAGTGATCAGCCCCCCAATTCTAATTTACCCTGGATTTTTTATTTTACTCATTTATCTTACCGTTTCGCCGTGAGAGCCCTGTATTAATACATTTGGACCATCCTGTATACAAATACCCTGCACCCTTTACTAAAATATGCCATTTACGACACTATTATTTCAGAGTTTTGAACGATTCTGTAGGTGAATGTGCGATTCCTAAAATTGGTTGGCAAATCGATTCCTTTGGTCATAGTAGAGAGCATGCCTCCCTCATGAAGCAGTTTGGATTTGATGGTCTGGTGCTTGGACGTGCTACTCCTCAAGATATTCAAAAACGGAAAGAAAATCAAAATCTTGAATTTTTGTGGAAGTCTAGTGAAAGCTTAGAGGGGGATGTGAACATTTTCACCACAATGTTCCCGACGGCGGTTTACGGAGCTCCTGAACAGTTCGCCTTTGATATTAATTCAGACCCGATTGTAGATGATGAGAACAGTTCATTATATAATTTGAATGCGATAACTTCGTCATTTAGCGAACTCTTGGAAAAGTACAGGAATTATTACAAAACTTCTAACCTCATTCTACAAATGGGTAGCGATTTTACATACAAAGCCGCCGAAATTAATTACTTGAATTTGGATCGGTTGATCAGGTCTGTACTTTCACTGTCTTCGACTAATCTACTTACTAGTTATTTTAGAGCTTTCGAGGACGACAACAGATACAACGTATTCTACTCAACTCCTTCCTGCTACGTAAAAGCTGTCAAAGATGAAATGCAACGGAAAAATATTAGCCTGCAGCAAAAAACCGACGATTTCTTTCCCTATTCCATGGACGATTACGAATTTTGGGCAGGCTACTTCACTTCTCGTCCGAACTTTAAGCGTAACGAAAAAATTGGAAATAATATCCTTCAAACTACCAAGCAATTAGCTGCCTTCTCCAATAGTTCTTCAGAGACTTTCATAAATCCTCTTCGTGAAATTATTGGTATTTTGCAGCACCACGATGCAATCACTGGGACAGCAAAGCAATACGTTTCCGAAGACTATATGAGGCTTCTATTTAAAGCTGTAAAAGGAACTGAGAATACAGTCAGTGATATTCTAAACATCTTGTTAAAAAAAAACAACCTAGATCTTAATTTGGATTTGAGAACATGCTTCTTGGCTAATGTTAGCATTTGTGAAACTTCTACTAAAAATAAATTTGTAGCAGCTATCTACAACCCATTATCACGCTCTGTCAGCCAATATGTTAGGTTGCCAGTAAGCCGTGCGGCTTACAGGGTTCTAGGACCAGATGGAGAAGAAGTGTTTGATGTATTTGAAGCTGCAAGCGATTTTAGATGGGTGCATGGGAAGCAACACCCTAGTCCTTTTGAAATTGTTTTTAAAGCAAGAAACTTGCCACCTCTTGGGGTTAAAATATATTACGTTGAAAGAATTAAACGGTCAATTACTACAGTACCACGTGTTAATGACACGGTTTTTGGAGATGAGGTTAACGGTTTGTTCAAAAATTTTGTTACTTTAATTTTTTTCTAGATAAATGGCTTTACCATCGAGGCGGATTCTGGACGGTTAACTTCAATCACTCTCAATGGTCGGAAAGCGGAAGTAGCTCAAAGTTTGCTGAACTACATTCCTGCAACATCAGGAGGCAGACTTTCCGGAGCTTACATCTTCGATCCTCAACAAACCCCCAAAAATCTTGTCCACTCTTCAAAATCTGTGAGAGCTGCCAAAGGCCAGCTCGTTGATGAAGTAATTTTCAACTACAACAGCCAAACCAACAATATAATCCAAGTTACCAGGGTTTACAAAGGTGAAAATGATAATTACATAGAATTTGAATGGATTGTTGGCGAATTACCAATTGAAAGCGAAATTATTAATCGATTTACTGTGAAGGGTTTCAATGGCAGTGGTGTATTTTATACAGATTCAAATGGACGCGAGCTGATTCGAAGAGAACGCAACAAACGTGCTGATTATGACTATGACCCTATGATTAAACCCGTTTCTGGTAGGTAGTACTTAACTACGACATTTTAAAAATTTTTAATTGGAGGCCATCTCCAAGTTATATCAAAGTCTGCCAACATGTATGACATAATTTGTTATGCATCAATTTTAGCGGTAACGTTGTTTGAGAAATTTTTTTGATGATATGCCTTTCTTTAAAGTATTTAACATTTTATACACTAAGGGTCGTTCTTTTCACCTCCAATTAAACTTATCCAGAAGTCCGTTGCCGTATAATTTCAATGACAATTAACTGGCAGTTAATCTTACTTGGAGGTGAAAAGAGTGGCCTTAAAGCAGCATAATCTACAGGTAACTACTACCCAATAACATCTAAGATTCTCTTCAAAGATCTTACCCAAAATTTACGAGTGGCCATTTTGAATGATCGACCCCAAGGTGGTAGCAGCTTAACAGATGACAGTTTGGAACTTATGATACACAGGCGATTGAATTCCGATGAGAATCTCGGTGTAGATGAGGCACTTAATGAATTTGAATATGGAAAAGGAGTATTCGCTAAAGGTCATCATTATTTCTTAATGGGATCTACTGAGTCTGCTCCTTCCTACGAAAAAGATTTTGTTCAAAAAATATCTTCTGAGTTGAGGATCTTAGTTGCCGATGGCACTCGTTTCAAAAATTTTGGGGCTATTCAAAAGAACTTCAATTTAAAGGTAGGTAAACCTGTCATTCAATTCAAGTACTTTTTCTATTTCGGTTTCCTAATGAACACTTTAAAGCACCCAAACGCATTCTTTAATGTGGTCTATTAGAGCACGGCTTTTATTTACATCGCACCCTAGACAACTATTGCGTCTAACAATCGAATTAACTGAAAATATTAACAAGTTGGGTATCCGAAATAGAGAAAATTGTATAAAAATCGTGTTTCATAAGGCTCTTATCGCACTCGGATTTAGTAAAACTCAGGCTTTTCGCCCTCGTTGTCCAAACATCCTCGTGCGATAATAATTGGCCTTATGAAACGTGTTTTTAATATACTATTATGATTGCCAAATAGTTGATCTAAAAAATTAATTAGACTTGGCTTTGGAATTGACATGTGAAGGAAAAGGAAATAAACAATAGGGACCGGATTTTAGGTAAAATACCTTTTTTCCCGTTTTAGGTACACAGAAATACATTGAAAATAAATCTGTTTTGTAGAAATGCGAGTTATATGACACCTATTTCATTTTGTCTAAAAAAAACTATTTCAGCATTTTATTACCTAAGGTAATTTATTTAACCTAATAGATATTTATTTTCTTAGGAATCTAAGTAAGACATTACGTACACATTACGTGAAGGAAGTTTAAACGCCGAGCGGAGCGAGGTGAATTAAATCCATACGAGTCACATAATGTCGCTTAAGCTCCGAATAAAATACAATATTTTATTTTCAAACAGTACCTAAATTACCTTGTTAAAGTGCCTTGTTTCTCTTCATCTACTTGTTTTGGGTTACTTATTGATATTTGAAAAAATTTTTTTTCACGCGAACACTCGTTAGTATTTATAGTTGTAGCGAGTTTTTACTCAGTTTTTTATTTAAATTCGAGTTGTAACTCATTTAACTAAAAATTAATTTAACCTAAGCTGAAAGTTATTAAACAAACTTAAACACATGTTTTAAACAATCTATCTAATCATCAAACCCGTGTTTGAATTAAAAAGCCCAGTGAGCTTATTTTGTGTCGCTTGTGAAACGAAATGATAGTTTGCAGGAATAACAAGAGATCTACCTAAAAATGTGAAAGTTTTAACCCTCGAACCTTGGAAGTATCAGCAGACGTACCTTTTGAGGCTGGAGCACACATTTGAAAAAGGTGAAGATAGCGTCTTAGCAACCCCAGTTACAATTGATCTTGAGGTAAAAGTTTTTTATTCCATATTTCACAAAATAAATACAATTTTCAGAACTTATTTACGTTGTTTGACATAATGGAAATCAACGAAACTTCACTTGGCGCCAGCATCATTCTGCAAAACACAAAACCCACATTGAAAATAACTTTGAAACCAATGGAAATAAGAACTTTTCTGATTAAAGTTAATTTTAAGTGAATCATTGGTACCTACCTATGAATAAATGATAGCAAAGCTTTTACTTATAGTTCTATCCTCCTCTTTTGCAAACAAGCTGTTACAGGGTGTTTCTAAATTTATAGTCCTAAATTTGGGACTTTATTCATTACATCATTCTAAGAAGAAAAGTTTGCATGAACATACGGTCGTAAGTGCTTCATAAGGGAGTTACTCCCCTTCAAATTTGTAGGTACCTATTCAAGAACTCACTTTTGTTAAAATTACTCGAAAAATATAAGTTGTAGAATTTTGAAATTTGGAGCAATGGTTAGAGTTCTTTTGAATTTTTTTCATATTTTTAATAAAATCATTAGCGTTCGTTCTTGAGAGAGGCTCACACATTTTTTGCTCGCCCACGAAGCATTCCCGGACATATGTCTATACAGGGTGTATCAGAAACCTACGGCAATATTTTAACCACGTATTATCCGCAAAAATACAAGACGAAAATTCCCGAGGAAGTGTTTCAGGAGGTAGGGGTGGCCAATATGGGAGATACGGATGACGGTTTTAGGGCCTCGCACGTACCACATTGAAGGCGATTTGAAAGGAAAGGAGCGCCCAAATGAAAAAAAAATTAAGAGACAGGAAAGCAGTGGTCGGAAATAATGCATTACTGTAATGAAATTACTTTAGCTGGTAATGAGTAATTGTAATGCATTACTTTTTTTAAATAGTAATGGGTAATTGTAATGCATTACTTTTTTTTTGTAATTGTAATGGAACACCATTACTTTTTCCATTACTTTTTTTACCCTTAATTGATAAACGCAAAAATAAAACTTTTATGAAAAATATAAATCTGTGAAATGAAATAACCACCACAGGAAGTAGCTAGGTACTACTGGTATCAGAGTTAACGCTAACCCAGCGGGGTTCTGTTTACCTACCGCCTCCCAAGCAAACATTGATGCATTCTGAAGAGGTTTTCCTGATATTTTTAAGTAGCGATATTCTCTGCAATTACTCCTGATTGTCACGTTAAAAGTAATGTATAAAGTAATGCATTACATTCATTAAGTAATTAGTAATTGTAATGCATTACTTTCTGAAAAAAGTAATTAGTAATTGTAATGCATTACAATTTCGACGAAGTAATTAATGTGTAATGGTAATGAATTACTTTTTAAAAGTAATGTTCCGACCACTGCAGGAAAGTTTCCAAATGCTACCTGAAAACACAAGCAGGTTTGGTGATAATTCAAACACTATATCTTTTCTAATTGAATTTAACAGTAGCTATTAATTATTTAAAATCATTTCCGGAGTTCTTCTAAAAAAACCGTTATCCATCCCTCCACTTTGGCCAGCCCTACCTCCGTTATTAATGACTCTCGGGAATTTTCGTCTTGTATTTTTGCGGACCATACGTGGTTAAACTATTGCCGTATGTTTCTGTTTAGAGCGCGGACTTATAAGCACAAAAAGGTGTTTTAAGTGCTTAAAATAGCATAAAAATCGAACAAAAAAGCTCAAAAATAGCACAAAATTTTATATAGTAATCCCCACATGTCATACCTTGTTTTAAAGCAAATTTCATTACGAATACAATGCTGTAAAAGTTTTCGATATTCGCTCACCCATGGCGCTCTTTATACTCAACTATAGAAGGATCCATTTTTTTTAAAAGAAGTATATTGAACAATAGAATATCAGGTAAGTATTTACTGTAATTTTGAAACACTTAGATGAATTTAAATTTTGTTTTCATCGGTCTGCAGAGAATATCATACAAACAGTTTCGCATAAAATATTACCGAATTTCACCAAATAACGTTAATAGTTATTTACGTAATTAGTGGGATATGGACATTATTAACGCACGCATTTCATTATTGGCGTATAAGATACCTATGACCATTTTGGTTGACCTAGCAACAGAATGTAAACACGAAATAATTTTTATAATTATTGTCAAAGTTCCGATTAAAACGTTTAAAATCAGTTTTAAATAAGAGTTGAAACGAAGATCTGCCATCGGATATTGAAAACGAAGCATCGGAAGTTATTTCAAACCTTGTGCCAGAGAAATCACGAAAGAAATACCAACTAGCTTATGATCGCTACGAGAAATGGTGCAGAGGAAAGAAGATTAACATGACCCACGAAAAGTGATATGTATTAGTAGTGCCTAAGTAAGGTATATTTCAACGAACTAAGCAAGATAAAGAAGCTTTTTTACAAAGAAGTAAATGTGGAGGAAGAAAGATTTTTGTGCACAAAGGTACCTTACCATAATATTAATTTACATTTCTTTTCAGGTTATTTTGATTATTGGTTTAGCTGGCGCATGTCGCCGGGAAGAATTAACAAATTTGCTGGTGGAAAATATAAAAGATGAAGGAGTATGCTATACCGAATTATGATCCCAAATACCAAAACGAAAGTATCTAGAGAATTCTTTGTTACATCAGGAAACATTGAAGGTTTAAATTTGGTAGAAACTGCGCGCTTCTTTGTTGGATATAGAGGTGGCAAATGCATATAAAACAACCAACTGGAATAAATACTAATGGGAGTGTATGTACCACGATTGATTGCCAGATTTCTTGGATTATCCAACCCAAAAGAGTACACTGGGCACTGTTTTCGACGATCCTCAACTTCTCTCTTGGCTGATTCTGGTGCAGATCTCTTAACTATAAAAAGACGTGGAGGTAGGAAATCAAATTCCGTCGCTGAAGGCTATATAGAGACTTCTACTGAAAATAAGAAACGAACGGCAATGAAAATTTTAGGCGAAAACGAAAATACTTCTTCGAAACACGAAACTGTTGCCTTAGCCTCAACATCAAAAAATTTTTCACCTAATAAATTGTTTCCTTTGAGCCTAACTTTATTTTCAATCTAATTACCGCACTAGTGCGGTAATAAATTCAAAAAAACACTAGTGCGGTAATGTACGTCATTACAACATTCAAAATAGTGCCAAATAATAGTCATTACATAACAGTTGTAGATAAAAAATTGTAAAATAGAACCTTGAAAAGAACAAAAAGGATAAAAAAGCCCAAAGAAATTTAATAAGCATAAAACTCGGAAAAAAGCAAAATAAGTACAAACAAATTTGGCTCAATTAATGCTTTCCTTATAATTCACGCCGTCCGTCAATGTGGTTCACGCGGGGCCGTAAAACCATCGATATCCCTCCACTGTGGCCACCCCTACCTCCGTTATTAATGACCCTAGGAAAAACTTTCTCTGGAATTTTCGTCTTGCATTTTTGCGGATAATACGTGGTTAAAATATTGCCTTATGTTTCTGTTACACCCTGTATAATTCTCTATAATTTGTGGCCATGATTACACCACAATAACACAATAAAGAAGCAAGATGTGTGGAACGAAAAACCAGGCGTTTGGTTATTCTAGTAAGCTTATCGCTACATGCCAAATCGATTCAGTAATTTGGGCTATAATGTATTTTTAGTGTTATTATAAAATTTCGATTTTTTGAACCAAACAGCACTAAATGCGAATTCATTTTGCCCTATTTAAAACCAGAATTTCACAAATCTTGCAAAAACTTGTTTGTAGTGGTTAAGTGAGGGAATAATTCTAAATTTGGAAATTGGTGTGCCAAAACGTCACTTTGGGTCGGCCGATTGAATTCAAAATTTGTTCAGATCTTCGATGTGTAGTACAATCCCCATGTGCAAAATTTCAGCCAACTCGGTTCAGGGGCTTGGGCTGTACCGCGATTTTAAAGTCCGATAAAAATCAATTTTTTTTTAATTTTTGGGCAAAAGGGCACTACGAATGAATACATTTTTAGAAGCAGAATTTGAAGGTCTTTGTTATGGTGACGTGAAATTGGGGGTTTGTATTTAAAATTTAAAAGTTGATGTGCCAAAATGGCATTTCCGGCTGCACGATTGGCTCCAAAAGTTTTTCAGATCTAAGTTGGGTTATGACATGCCCACGTACTAAATTTCGGCCAAATCGGTCTGATAGTTTGGGCTGTGGCGCGTTTACAAACGTACGTAAATACGTACGTACGCATATACTCACAGACACATTTTAAAAACCACTTTTCTAGGTCCCTAAGATCCCCAAAACGTATTCTTCGTGCAGACGAAAAGTAGGGGTAATTGGGTCCGGCCGTATGGAATGCGCATGCGAGCATGTCAGTCAAAATAATGTCAAATTGTCTACGATCGTGAAAGTTGTGAGTACGTTGTGAGTGTTTATTTCGGCTTTCTGCGTATTTTGGTTTTATAAGTTTCAGTCTTGTTACCAGTGATAGTTGTGATAGTTCGATTTTTGCGTTGTGTGGCATTTTTCAAACTAGTTTTTTGTGGTTTGAAATAAAAACAGTTCTTTTTAGAGCTCAAATCTGTTCTCCTTAGAGCAATTTACCCAGGCCAGGTAACATGCCGAAGACTTGCTGTGTTAGTGCATGCTCCAGTACTGATAACACAGTTGAGAGGATTGGTCTTCCCAACTCTAGTTTAACTAGGAAAAAGATGTAGCATGCTCGAATATGTGGTAAACATTTTATCTCAGGTCAGTCACTAAATCGGTATTACATGCTTGCATTTTATAAATATGTTTTATTAGGTCGTGCTTCATCGGTGTATGATGAGAATAACCCTGATTGGGTGCCGTCCCTAAATTTAAATGGACGCATCGAGGAAGTTTGTATGATGGCTCAACAAGCAGCAAGCACCGTTTGTGAAATAGGTAAGTACGTGGGCAGTTCTTATAAATCTATTACTTATTTTGTTGTAGAAGTGACTACCGAGAATGAACCGAATAATGCATTGCAGACAGAGGTGAATTTCCTCCGAGAAGAATTAAAGAAAAAAAATGCTTTACTTCAAAAACTAGAAGAAGATTTGGCAGAGACTAAAGCAAATGAACTGAAGCTAATGGAAGAACTAACAAGATTAAATCAAACCTTAAAGGAAGATGTTGACATAATTGGGAAGCTAAGGAAAGATCTGGATATGCAACTATAAATTTTCTAAGGACATCTTGAAAAGTGATCCTGCAAAATGCCGATATTATACTGGTCTGGATTATGAAAGGCTGTTATTTGTTTTTGATAATGTGCAGCCCTTCCTAAATGAAAACCAAAATAATCGCCTCACTAAGTTTGAATCAGTAATATTAACATTCATGAAATAAAAAAAAAATTTTGAGTTTATTGAACTTGGTTATAAATTTAATATTTCACGCACAACAGCAAGTACATATTTTTATAATGTGTTGTATGTCTTATATCGAAGATTGAAGACATATGTATATTGGCCTCTCCGAGAAGAACTAAGAGAAAATGTGCCCTTTGACTTCAAAATATCGTTTGAAGACAAAGTTGTTGTGATAATCGATTGTTTTGAAGTGTATATTGCGAAGGTTTCCCAGCTTCAAGCGGCTAGTCAAACGTATTCACACTACAAGCAACAACACACCATCAAATATTTAATTGGTAAGAAATTGTGTTATTTAAAAATCCTTACCTACCTTTTTTTGGGCATTAAGTTGGAATGGACCACATTGCTGTTTTATGGTATATCATCAGGATTTATGCAGGTGTCGAAAGTTTTTTTTTTAACTAAACTTGAATCTATATGGAAACTAGGAAACTATACACATAACGTCAAGTACTTACAACTTAGTAATGTTCAACATGGACCTCCGAGGAATCATATTTATTGGTAATAATTAAGCAAACGTAATTCATTACTTTTTTCTTGGTGTTTGAGCATGTTTAGAAATTGTAATGTAGCTTTCGAATAATTGTATGGAGTCTATTATAGGTACTGAACTGATCCGCCGGAATGCCCAATTTTACGCAAATCTTTAGAAAATTAAATTAACAGCAGAGCGCATTTTTTTTTCTGGAATATTCAAAAGCGTCCGAGGCCACCCACGCTTACGTCAGGGTTTCGGTCAAATTATTCACCCTCGGACATCTCGCTCGCACGCGCGAATCCGACAGGGACAGCAACAGCGCTAAAATTTAGTTGACGAAAGAGCAAGGAACGGAAAAACTACCTGAAGAAAGCCATAGAGGGGTAAAGTGGAATTCCAGCTAGTAAGGGGGATGGTTTCGAACCGACAACCAAAAGAGACGCATTTATATTTATTTCAGTGAAAATTGTTAGTAATAATTTAATAGTTATTTGTGCAGTACTGTGTGAACCTAGGTATTGCAGCCCAAATTTCAGGAAAAGGTAGGAAACATTCTAGATTTGTTGTAAGCATTTTATTCTGTGTAAACACGATTTTAATTGCGATTTAATTGGAAGGACGCTTAAAAAAAAGGACGCTAGGTCATTTGTTAGAGATTGTGGTACTACTATAAAGCGGTACTGGATTATTTACACATCCCAAGCAGTTCAGAACACATCTCGATTAATTCAAGTTTCCATGATTAACCCTCGGATTAATCGACCACCCTAATTAATTAATTAAAGTCATCACCCTTTCTTAATCTACCTATAGGACAGCCACCTTCACTTCAAATGCATCTAAATGCCAGGAATTCACATCTACGACCTTATCTCGTCATTTAATTATACCTGTTCGATTAATTAATTACACCTGGAAATCAGAATACGATCAAACTACCCCAGTTTTCTGGAAGGACGCCCAACAGCTCACATGTACAGGAAAATCTCTTCATTTCACCTCTCAACCAGATCTTCATTAATCAAACTTGATTAATTAACCCTTTTACCTCAGCAATTAGGGGTGAAGTCTTCCTCTTTGCCTTCAGCAACAAATTAACGATATAGAGCTCATTTTAAAGCTCAAAACACCATGAGTATGTTCAGTTCACACAACAACAGGAAAAACAAGAACAATTTTCGAATTGTTATAAATAATTAACCGGAGTTTCTCGGGTTTCGAGAACTCCCAGAGCATAACGTGGGCCCAGGTTATAGCTCTAGCCACTCCCGTAGGAGTGTTAAGCCACCGAGGAGGTCAGGAGCACTATCGTCGGGGGGGGGGGGTGTCTGCGAAAATAACAACAAACTGTGGAACTTTGAACTACTCTGGTTTGACTTTGAACTAATTTTGTTTACAAGCTATGCAGCTACCAATTTTTATTGGGTAAACAAGCAAACAAACAACAAAAAAATACAACGAAAAGACAAAGAAAATAAAAGAGGAAGTTTTCTACATTACCGACAGTTATTTGACTGGTTGATAACCCTTTCAGACATCTGGCAACGATGGAGAAATTCTCCAAGCGTACATGGGTTTTGTTCTCGCAAAATAACAGCATAAACTGCATGATAACAATTTAATTTTGCTTGCATGAGCGTGGACAACTATTGAACAATTCTATGTAATGCACAAAATTTTAGATTCTTAATTAACACCTAATAGGGCTTGACTAGTCGAATTAACTTGTCTTAGCGAATCAACACAAACATCTGTCAGCCATCTTCTTTACCGACCGCCATTTTTCTTACCAATTTCTTACAATAGGAAAATGCCATCATCTTAGAAGTCCCACGGTACCACAATCGAACCATTGATTTTTAGATTTGACAATTGATTTTATTTGTTTAATTTCAATTTGTTTAAATTGTCTTTGTCACACTTTATGTAATTCAGCAAGGGCTAAACATTGTTAAACATTTGTTCAGAATTCATTTTGTCAATTAATCTTGGCAATCATTGTAATTATCATCCAATCTCAAACGGGGTTTTCCGCTGTTTCCCTCGTTTACAGTTCGGGAAAACTTTAGAGAAAGGACTTCTCTAACGAGTTTTCGATCTGTGGGAATCCGAGTTGGATTAAAAGATTCAATGTAAGTCGGCAGCGGACGCAAACGAAAAGAAAAATCAAAATTTTCTTGAATAAATCAAAATCAAAAATAATTCTCTCTCTTTTATTGACCTGACTCTCATCAAGGTGCTACTTTAAATAAAAGATCCTGCAAGGGGGGGAACATAGGAGATTAGATTAATCCTTTTGTACAATTAATTTGTTTAAACAAATAACCACCTTTCACAACGGGGTGAGTAAACTCAATGGTCCTAACTTTCATCTAGACGATCACAAAGGTAAACCACGGTAAGTGAAAAATTCACTAATTAATCAGAGGTTTTATTGCCTTGGAAAAGGGGTAAATAGGGGTAAAAAGGGGGGGTTAACTGTGGGCTCGGAGTAGGGGAAAATAGGGTACTCCGGGATCACCATAGAAATTGCTGCCGTAGCCCAGGATTTAAAGTCGAAAAGCACCGCAACCTAGGAATTGATGCCACAACCTAGAAATTGGTTACTTTAGACCAGGAGTTAAAGTCGAAAAACACCACAACCTAGAATTGTTGTCTCAGACCACAAGTCTAAAATCACTTTTTTTTGGACTAGGATTAGGTTTAGGTTTTGCACTCCAAGCCTAGGATGTAGATGAGTATCAGGTCTTTACTAGAGTCGGATTTTTGTTGCCTTTTGTCCAGGAAAGAAAATGTTAGCCCAAAACAAAAACAAACTAGGAAATAATCAGGCTTCACCAAGCACCATAATTTAGGTAGACAAAGCGTCACATCGAAATTCAACTAATTTTGCCCAGGATTTCGAGCAAAAATATTCAGTTAGGAGAACACCTATTAATGTTAGAGCAATCTCTGCTGGTCTCTGTGATTACAGGTTCAAATTTGAATACCTCCACCTAAAAGATGACTTCCAAGAGATCCTCAAGGACATCTAACGCGAGGAACCAGGACTTAAGGGAAACCGAGACATCAACTTCCAGCAACTCCGTCGAAACTGCACCGATTTGGTTCCAGAAATTCGCAAAGGAAATTCGAGAGGAAATTCAGCAACTGAAAAACTACATAACACCAGCAGAAACCACAACGATGCCTTCTACGTCAGCCATCATTCCAGTTAGCGGAACCGAGGAAAATAATCAACTTGTCCAGACTTCTACAAGACAGACATTCAGCCAGACCTTGACCGAATTAATTCAACAGGCGATGACACTACCTGAAAAACCCAAATTTGACGGAAAACCAAGACGAAATCCAATCACTTTTCTTCAACAAGTCGAACGTTATGGCGAAGTGCTGAAACTCACACCAACTCAGCAACTTGAGCTTGTCCAAGACTGCCTAAAAGGTACAGCCAAATGTTGGACCGCCATCTACGAACGCCACTGGTTAACCTATGCAGACTTTAAACGTGACTTTCTCAACACCTACTGGACAGAAAATCGTCAAATGGAAACTCGCAGGAAAATTGAAATGGACACTTACGATGCAAAAAGTGGAACTACCATGCTATTGCACTTTGCTCGTTATGTGGAAATGGCAAGTCAACTGACCATTACGTATCCTGAGGAACTTCTTGTACGGACATTAATCCGCCATTACCCTAATCACATCCAATCTTTGTGGGCCGTAAATTCACCGAAAACCATCCGAGAAACCGCAGGATTCATTCAAGCACAGCAGGAAATACTCCAACAAAATCCTGCTGCCTGCTGCCCTGCAAAGGCTGAACTGAGCTTGGCCAAACCATCACCGACGCCAACGGTCAAGACAGCACTCAGTCGTACCCAACGCAAAAGAAGGAGTTATTGGCAGAATCGACACGTTAGCAGGAATTGGGGGCGACAGTTCTCACTACCAGCAGGAAACCAGAACTCCACCACCGAATAAAACTGCAAGAAATGGGGGCGAACTACTAGGACTGACAGACCAACCAATCTGGAGACTTCAACGCTGCGTGATTTGGCGCATCCACCAAAATTGAAAATTGTCCATACCGCCGTTCAGCTCAAGTCTATGCTTTCCGCTGTTCCTGCAGGACCCAACGCAAAGCAGGGGGCGTATGAACTGATCCGCCGGAATGCCCAATTTTACGCAAATCTTTAGAAAATTAAATTAACAGCAGAGCGCATTTTTTTTTCTGGAATATTCAAAAGCGTCCGAGGCCACCCACGCTTACGTCAGGGTTTCGGTCAAATTATTCACCCTCGGACATCTCGCTCGCACGCGCGAATCCGACAGGGACAGCAACAGCGCTAAAATTTAGTTGACGAAAGAGCAAGGAACGGAAAAACTACCTGAAGAAAGCCATAGAGGGGTAAAGTGGAATTCCAGCTAGTAAGGGGGATGGTTTCGAACCGACAACCAAAAGAGACGCATTTATATTTATTTCAGTGAAAATTGTTAGTAATAATTTAATAGTTATTTGTGCAGTACTGTGTGAACCTAGGTATTGCAGCCCAAATTTCAGGAAAAGGTAGGAAACATTCTAGATTTGTTGTAAGCATTTTATTCTGTGTAAACACGATTTTAATTGCGATTTAATTGGAAGGACGCTTAAAAAAAAAGGACGCTAGGTCATTTGTTAGAGATTGTGGTACTACTATAAAGCGGTACTGGATTATTTACACATCCCAAGCAGTTCAGAACACATCTCGATTAATTCAAGTTTCCATGATTAACCCTCGGATTAATCGACCACCCTAATTAATTAATTAAAGTCATCACCCTTTCTTAATCTACCCATAGGACAGCCACCTTCACTTCAAATGCATCTAAATGCCAGGAATTCACATCTACGACCTTATCTCGTCATTTAATTATACCTGTTCGATTAATTAATTACACCTGGAAATCAGAATACGATCAAACTACCCCAGTTTTCTGGAAGGACGCCCAACAGCTCACATGTACAGGAAAATCTCTTCATTTCACCTCTCAACCAGATCTTCATTAATCAAACTTGATTAATTAACCCTTTTACCTCAGCAATTAGGGGTGAAGTCTTCCTCTTTGCCTTCAGCAACAAATTAACGATATAGAGCTCATTTTAAAGCTCAAAACACCATGAGTATGTTCAGTTCACACAACAACAGGAAAAACAAGAACAATTTTCGAATTGTTATAAATAATTAACCGGAGTTTCTCGGGTTTCGAGAACTCCCAGAGCATAACGTGGGCCCAGGTTATAGCTCTAGCCACTCCCGTAGGAGTGTTAAGCCACCGAGGAGGTCAGGAGCACTATCGTCGGGGGGGGGGGGTGTCTGCGAAAATAACAACAAACTGTGGAACTTTGAACTACTCTGGTTTGACTTTGAACTAATTTTGTTTACAAGCTATGCAGCTACCAATTTTTATTGGGTAAACAAGCAAACAAACAACAAAAAAATACAACGAAAAGACAAAGAAAATAAAAGAGGAAGTTTTCTACATTACCGACAGTTATTTGATTGACTGGTTGATAACCCTTTCAGACATCTGGCAACGATGGAGAAATTCTCCAAGCGTACATGGGTTTTGTTCTCGCAAAATAACAGCATAAACTGCATGATAACAATTTAATTTTGCTTGCATGAGCGTGGACAACTATTGAACAATTCTATGTAATGCACAAAATTTTAGATTCTTAATTAACACCTAATAGGGCTTGACTAGTCGAATTAACTTGTCTTAGCGAATCAACACAAACATCTGTCAGCCATCTTCTTTACCGACCGCCATTTTTCTTACCAATTTCTTACAATAGGAAAATGCCATCATCTTAGAAGTCCCACGGTACCACAATCGAACCATTGATTTTTAGATTTGACAATTGATTTTATTTGTTTAATTTCAATTTGTTTAAATTGTCTTTGTCACACTTTATGTAATTCAGCAAGGGCTAAACATTGTTAAACATTTGTTCAGAATTCATTTTGTCAATTAATCTTGGCAATCATTGTAATTATCATCCAATCTCAAACGGGGTTTTCCGCTGTTTCCCTCGTTTACAGTTCGGGAAAACTTTAGAGAAAGGACTTCTCTAACGAGTTTTCGATCTGTGGGAATCCGAGTTGGATTAAAAGATTCAATGTAAGTCGGCAGCGGACGCAAACGAAAAGAAAAATCAAAATTTTCTTGAATAAATCAAAATCAAAAATAATTCTCTCTCTTTTATTGACCTGACTCTCATCAAGGTGCTACTTTAAATAAAAGATCCTGCAAGGGGGGGAACATAGGAGATTAGATTAATCCTTTTGTACAATTAATTTGTTTAAACAAATAACCACCTTTCACAACGGGGTGAGTAAACTCAATGGTCCTAACTTTCATCTAGACGATCACAAAGGTAAACCACGGTAAGTGAAAAATTCACTAATTAATCAGAGGTTTTATTGCCTTGGAAAAGGGGTAAATAGGGGTAAAAAGGGGGGGTTAACTGTGGGCTCGGAGTAGGGGAAAATAGGGTACTCCGGGATCACCATAGTACTAATTCTACACATGTGGGTTTTTTACCCAAGACATGACATCAACACACTTTAGTTTAATTTCCACGGCTTCTGATTAAAATCTAATCAATAGTTAGGTATCTTAAAAGCCAATGGAGTACTTATTTAATGGAATTTCAGGTATTGCACCACAGGGTGCTGTCACGTTCATTTCGGAAGCATTTGGAGGTAAATGTAGTGACAATTTTGTCACTCGTGAGTCGGGAATTCTGGAAAAGCTGCTTCCAGGTGACTTAATCTTGGCAGATAGAGGATTTACAGTTGACGATGAAGTTCATCTGTATTTGGCAGAAATTAAAACTCCCGCTTTTATGAAAGGAAGAAAGCAACTATCACCTGCCGATGTCGAAGAGACAAGAAAAATTGCACACTTGAGGATTCACGTCGAGAGAGTGATAGGGTTAATCAAAGGAAAATATAATATTATGCAAAACAAATTAACTTTTAATTTATTAAATGACAAACAATGTACTGCTGTTGTAGATCAAATTGTTACAGTGTGCTCTGCATTAGTTAATTTGTGTCCGTCAATAATTTCGGAATTTGAGTTGAGATTACTTTATTGTTTTATGTATTGTGTATTATACATTTTAACCTCCCCAACCCCATCACAATTTAAAAAAAATGGGAGGTTACTGCAATCACTAAAATTTTCGAATTTGAGATAGTACCAGATCTTCACGTTTTGAGGTCTCAGGAACCCAAAAAAGGGGTTTTTAAAATGTGTCGGTGTGTATGTACGTACGTTCGTACGTACGTTTGTACGTACGTACGTTCGTTTGTAATCACGCCACAGCCAAAACTACTAGACCGATTTGGCTGAAATTTGGAACATAGGCATCTCGTAACCTAACTTAGATCTGAAAAGCTTTTGGAGCCAATCGTACAAGCGGAAATGCCATTTTGGCACATCAACTTTTAAATTTTAAATGCTAACCCCCATTTTTCACGTCACCATAAGGAAGACCTTCAAATTCTGCTTCTAAAAGCGTATTCATTCTTAGTGCCCTTTTGACCAAAAATAAAAAAAAATTGATTTTTATCGGACTTTAAAATCGCGGTACAGCCCAAGCCCCTGAACCGATTTGGCTGAAATTTTGCACATGGGGATTGTATTACACGTCAGTAGTAATAGCCCCTAATTAGTGAACCTCATTAAAAAGACATTAGCTTAATTAGGGGCCAGGAAATCGACGTCACGTGTAACGTCATCCGCGCTGGTCCCCACTTTTGCCATCGACGTCACGTGTGACGTCATCCGAGCTGGCCCCACTTTTGACATCGACGTCACGTGTGACGTCATCCGAGCTGGCCCCCACTTTTGACATCGACGTCACGTGTAACGTCATCCGCGCTGGTAACCACTTTTGCCATCGACGTCACTCCGAACTCTGAAAAAAAGTTCGCCTGTTGGTTTTGAACCCAGTACCTAGGACTTGCAATTTAAGATCTTTACCTTCTAGCTATTGACCGTTTAATAGGGATGGAAGTGGTCGGTTATTAAAAGAATAATAAACATTCGGTGCACAAATCCGTTAAAATCAATATACCTAATATAATAATAATTAATAATAAAGATGTGTCACTGTGTGTGATGCAATATGAGGCATACACCCTCTTTACGAGATATTATTTATTCGTAGGTAGTTGATGTGTAGAATCGTATAGGGTAGAAAATGGAAAATGTTTATTATTATTTACTGACCATAGTTTTACATAAAATATTTCAAAAAAAATTTGAAAGTTAGTCTAGCACAGATTAGCATAATAGGATACCTACTTAATTGATTGTTCGAAAAATTTCTAACCCATTGTCTAAATTATCAAGACATCATACCATTCAAATTCTCCAGACGGTATAAGTAATACGACTCATTATTGGCGCGACAACTTTAAATTGTATTTTGTAAAGAAAGATTTGAAAGTGCTTAATTATACCAAATTAGCATTCTAAAATATAAAAAGCCCTCTCTGAATTTCTAAAATATAACAGTTAAAAATCCATTTAATTTCGCTAAAGGCTAATATAATGTCATTACTAACCCCGCCAAGGTTGATGACAAGTTAAGTAGTTAGTAATACCTATCAATTAAAAACCCTTTTGAAAGGAAAGTTTCAAGGGAAAGTTTCTTGTAAAATATATAAGGCGGTATCTACCATATTGTACTTCAGTTAAGTTCGCCCTCTCGTAGGTACTTTGTCATCATCAGCTCAGAAGTCAGTGTGTTTTTCGTAGTCGTGTATTCTGCCATCCTACAACAATTTAAGGTAAGTTTATTTTTCCTGTTATTGTTATTATTATTATTGGAATCGATAAAATAATAGTGACATTTTTTTCGTTTTTTCAGATGGAAGCTCCAAGAATAAAAATTATTTCTAACAAACTTTTACGGCCGGCTAATGGGGAACCGTTGGAAAAGAAGAAGAGGAAAAGGAAGGAACCGGGAAATGTCAACGACGAGCAGCTCCCCGGAACGCCATCACATTTCACACCTGGACCTGTGCTACTGGATACCGGCGTCGGCGAAGGAACTTCTATTCAAGTGCAAGCAGAAGTTCTGATGATGGATGACGCAACCGATAAGCTGATGGTCGAAGCTTGTGAAAAAGTGGAAATGCAAGAAGAGAAGAAAATGGAACGGATTAGGGTCAGTGAGGGAAATCGCCTCATAGATGAAGTGGTGCTACCTCTCAACAGGCCTGTTAAGTTGGCCCACCAATTAGAAAATTTCATTTTTTGCTACATTCGTTTTGAAAGTGCTAAACAAGTGCTGGCGAGTGCTGATAAAAATTCAAAAAGTGCTACGTAAATGTGGCCGTAAAATGCGTTTAAAATTTGCGGGCCAAATTAACGGTAGCCCGCCCACTAGTGCCTTTCGCGATATTTAACGTGGCTGTTGTGAAGTGCTTACGAAGTGCTTTCGAGTGCTAGTGTTTATTTCAAAAATGCTCCAAAGGCAGGACCGTAATAAGCCCTCCTTTCCATGGGGGCCAACTTAACGCAGCCCGCCAACTTTGATTTTTATAAAATTTTGTGTGACCATCCTAAAGTGCTTGCCAAGTGCTGACGAGTGCTGATATTTTATTCAAAAGTGCTGAGAAAACAGGGCCCAAATGAGAGTTTCTTTCCCCGGCTACCGTTAAGTTGGCCCGTTCGCTACGATTTTCAAAATTTTTTGTGTGCCTGCTAGAAAGAACTTGAGAAGTGCTGGCGAGTGCCGATATTTTATTTCAAAGGCGCTTCGAAAATGGCCCTAATCGAACTCTGTTTCGATGCGGGCCAAACTAACTTAGAGCAACCCGGCTACTTTGACTTTTATGAAATTTGATGTGAACAGCATGAAGTGCTTGCCAAGTGCTAGCGAGTGCTCATATACTTTTTTCAAAAGTGCATGGAAACAGTGCCGTAATAAGGCTTTCCTCAGCTGGCTACCGTTAACTTGGCCCGCCCACTGCGTCTTTTATCATTTTTTGGTAGCTTCTTATAAAGAACTTGCGAAGTGCTGGCGAGTGCTGATATTTTTTTCAAAGGTGCTGCGAAGACAGGGCCGTGATATTTAATAAGGCTTTTCTCAGCCGACTAACCGTTGACTTGGTCCGCCCACTGCGACTTTTGACATTTTTCAAAAGCGCTTCGAAAAAATACGACTCTAATAATACCTACTCTCCAGTTTCCCTTCTTCGCCGAATTGTCTGTCATAAACTTATATTGCTCCAGAAGTAGGAATTTTTCGAGGAATTTTTGTTTCTAAAACACGGGAAAATGTCTTATGGCTTGACCTTAATAACAACGCCTGATTGATAATTCACTAATTTTTGTCCTGAAAATGTACGAAACTAAATACTCATTATATTGCACTTATCCAAACCATATGCCACAGACCACGCTCTTCTAGAAAACCTTCCAATGCCGCTTATGTAACCCTAACATTCAAAATGGACTTGGTCTTAAGGTCTACTCGACAATGAGGGAATTTTCGCCACAATCTCAAACTTATGGAGTTTAGGCCGTTGTATACTATTGCCTGAAGAGTCCTGAGTAATTAAACTTGCAAAATGTTGCTCTCCAAACCCCGGAGGAACCCTTGAGAATTTTAGGCTAGGAGGTTGCTGTAATCTGGGTTTGATCGAAAGGAAACCGTTGTGAATCTCCCAAATAGGGGGTGTCTACCTAGTCTGCAAAAGGACCCCTAAATTAATCACGTGTGTTCTGGTTGTTCAACTTCTACGAAACCGTGGAATTGGGGCAGATCGATATAGGTACATATTTTATTATCCAATGAGTGTGTAATAAATCATCTGAGGGAGCAATAGTCATCACACACGAATAGAACACTATGCTTTATCCACGGGTTTCAAAGCGAAACCATCTCTCACCCATTGTATAATGAGTCCATTCTGTAACACCCGTCCCGTGGATAAACATTACATTTCCTCGATAACAATTTATTTACATTGACCGCAAAAATAAAATACAAGAAATAATCACCTCAAGCTGAAAGAGCTTGAGGGAAAATAATTCACAAAATTGCAAAGATAAATTTTCCCAAATTAGGAAGCAACCCACAATGCATCAAGCAGGGACAATTTTAAGAGTAGGTACTAAATTCAACTAAAGTAGTAGGTGGCGCTGACAGATTCAGTGGCGTAGCGTCCGCTGGGGTTTAACTGGCTGAAAATCTGTCAATCTTCATGCAATTTGCAAATTCTGCCGTAGAACAGTTGGAATTTCGTGAATTTAACAAAATTAAATTAATCCCGTAAAAATGCGAATTTCGGACCCTGTCTTAATCTTCAGCGTACGCAGTTAGTGATACGGTCCACAACAATTCCACTTCTAGGATATCTGTGTCGGCATCAGCCCCAGTCCGCTTTTGTACGCTCCTGGACTCCTGGCCAAATCACCGACGAAGGATGCCAATAATTAGGAGGCAACCTCCTAGTCCAATTTGACTGGGCTATTAGACAAAAAATTTGTGATCGAGTGAAATAAATCCCGAAGTTTTGATATTGGGGACGGTTGTTCGTTAGTACCTACCTACAAAACATCATACTAGAAGTCCTGGTGGGTAGAGGGTGGGCGAGGTGTGGGGGAGTTGATTGAAGGTGGCTTTTCGACGTTTTTCGCTATCAATCGTAGCGAAAATTGTTCTATACAGGGTGTCCGGAAATAACGATGAAATATTTCGGGGGGTGATTCTGCAGCTCAAAATATGAAAAAAAGTTCCTATAAACATGGGTCCGGAAATCGCTTCTAAGGGGGCTAGGTCAATTATTAAGTTGTTGCATACTATATCTGACATCGATAAGCAACATTAGATTACTTTAGATACTAATTTTTAAGATCAGTTCAGTTTTTTATTTTAATAAAAATCGTTTGATAAGCCTAGGAAATGCAAATGGATCTTTAAATCTAATTTTTTCGAAAACGGTTGATCCTACGGTGTTATAACAAGAGAGGCTTTTTTATGTAATTTTAGTCAGGAAACCATATTCCGGTAAGAAATTGTCTAAAAGATAACACGTAAATAAATTTGGGTGGGGAAAGCTGAAGCCCCTCCTATTTTCCATGCCCCTGGTTGAATCTGCTTTTGGTAGATACCATAATCTAATGGCGCTTACTGATGTTAGATAATGTGGAAAAAGTCGTCACTGTATCTTAAGCGGTTCCTGAGTTATTCAATAGAAACCGAATTTGAGGCGCCCCCTTCAGAAGGCCGTAGCCCCCTTAAGAACGATTTCCGGATACATGTTTATAGGAACTTTTTTGCATATTTCGAGCTGCAGAATCACCCCCCCAAAAGTTTCATCGTTATTTCCTGACACCCTGTATACGAAATTAAAGCAGATTAAATTTCTTATCAAAACGGTTCTATTCGTTTTTGTCGTAGGATTCATACTTTAAACATTATAAGCTTGACAAGTTCTCATATTTACTTAGGATGGCTTAATAGTTTTCCCCTTTTTAATGGTGATTCGTAAAAATATAATTATAGTCCATAGTAAAGGGACCTAAGTACATTGTACATACCTACTAGCAGTTTTACAAGAATGAGAAGATGAGGAAAGGGGGGAGAGAAGGTGTACCCCTAACGTTCCCTAAGGGGAAAAGGGCCCTTTAGGTTATATTATTCGAAGAGCAACGAGTGATTCTGAGGGGGAAGGCGACCTGCCGAGGTAGATTACTGCACAATCCACGGTTGGCCTATTATGCTGCCTTTCCTAGCTCGATAACACGCACTATTTCTCGATTTTTTGCCCACCATATAACCTGGAAAGTATTAATCCTACGTCAAAAATGAGTAGGACCGTTTTGATAGGAAATTTAAGCCGTTTTCTGGCGGTGGCTATGTTTTCAAATACAAACTTGCATTTGAAAGCATGATAAACTCTTGTTTTGAATTAATATACTGTCACTTTGTTGTCAGTTTCAAATTCATCTCGGAAATGTATTCAAAACTGACATTATTTTGACACTGTTTTAATACAAAATAGCCGTTCGCCGTATGTTTTCCAATGCAAGTTTGTTTTCAAAAACATAACGACCGCCAGAAAACGGCTTTAGTCTACTTTGATTTTGAATATGAAATAATTTTCGCTAGGATGTACCTACTATACGTACCAACGAACAACTATGCCAAATTTGAAAACTCCGGGATTTATTTCACTCGATTTGTTGTCTAATTTGACTGGGCTGCAAAAATGTTGAACTGATCGCAGATTTAAGATTTTATTATCATTTGGTGAGGAAAATGCATTAAACAAAACATATGCAAAATAATGTAACACCCCCAAGAACGTACACTTATGATACTAAAAATCTAAAAAAAAATTCTCGGTGAAAAGATAATGCAACTTTCTCTTATAAACGATCTTGTATCTTGAGATGTCCACAGATAAACAGAGGATTTTTCAAATTTCAAGTCCGTTTTCCAAAAAGATGCTTAAGTATGGGTATCACGAAGGCAAAAGCCATATTTTGTGTGCCTTCAGTATAAGGGGAATTTTCAGAACTGTAAGTACTCCTTCGACATTATTAGGCTCTGTGCGACATGGCAACATTGATAAATTTTAAAGGTAAGCGTAATTTGACAAAATGTCATAAGCACTAGGTGAATTCTGTCACCTTAACAATAAAGCCTACTGATTTTCTCAAGACTACGATGTCACGTTTTCGCAATAAATAATTAGAAAACAAAACATCTGTTGGCTAATAAATTAATAGCTATAGAACAAGTTCGGTAATAACCTTCGATGAAAATCATACCAAATTGTTCCTCAGTATTCATTCATTCGAACAAAAATTAACACAGCAATGGTACAGTTTTATACAAAGGCGTAGATGGGCCACAACGAAGTTTTTAAAATTCTCAGAAAAAAAACTTTGTTACAATAGCAAATATTGTCACTTGCAAGTGACAATTATCATTTACAAGTGACAATTGTCAGTTACAAGTAACAATTATCGTTTACAAGTGACAATTGTCAGTTACGCCTTCGTAGTTTTAACCTCCCCAACCCTACAATTTAAAAAAATGGGAGGTTACTGCATTCACTAAAATTTTGAACCGAGATAAGACGGGATCTATTCGTTTTGAGGTCTATCAGAAAACCAGAAAAGTGGTTTTTAAAATGTGTCTGTGTGTATACGTACGTACGTACGTTCGTTCGTTCGTAAACACGCCACAGCCCAAACTACTGGACCGATTTGGATGAAATTTGGTACCCAGGCATCTCATCACCTAACTTGGATCTGAAAAGCAATTGGTCCGCTGGAAATGCCATTTAGGCATATCAACTTTAAAATTTTAAACACAAGACACGGAAACCAAAGACCCACACTATGGGGAGTTTTCCAGCCGCTTCTCTGCTGCCACTCTTTTCTAAACTTTTTTGGCCGCAATAATCGAAAAGTTTCAAAGTTTCCGTTTCGGCTAGTAGGACTCAACGATATAATTGTTCCGGTTCATACCTAACTTAATACCACCTCATTATACAATGGGTGAGAGATGGTTTCGCTTTGAAACCCGTGGATAAAGCATAGTGTTCTATTCGTGTGTAATGATTATTGCTCCCGCAGATGATTTATTACACACTCATTGGATAATAAAATAAGTACCTATATCTGCCCCAATTCTACGGTTTCGTAGAAGTTGAACAACCAGAACACACGTGATTAATTTAGAGGTCCTTTTGCAGACTAGGTAGACACCCCCTATTTGGGAGATTCACAACGGTTTCCTTTCGATCAAACCCAGATTACACCAACCTCCTAGCCTAAAATTCTCAAGGGTTCCTCCGGGGTTTGGAGAGCAACATTTTGCAAGTTTAATTACTCAGGACTCTTCAGGCAATAGTATATAACGGCCTAAACTCCATAAGTTTGAGATTGTGGCGAAAATTCCCTCATTGTCGAGTAGACCTTAAGACCAAGTCCATTTTGAATGTTAGGGTTACATAAGCGGCATTGGAAGGTTTTCTAGAAGAGCGTGGTCTGTGGCATGGTTTGGATAAGTGCAATATAATGAGTATTTAGTTTCGTACATTTTCAGGACAAAAATTGAACGATCAAACGATTTTAAGAAGTTCGATCGTAATTCTATAAGGAGCTCGTAGAAATAATTACAATTGTAGTACCACTACCTGACGCTAGATGTCGCACGTGTCTTCAGAATAAATTAGATAAAAACGAGTTGTGTCACCTCGGCTGTCTCCGGTCGCTGAGGCTGTCATCATCATAACTTTCAGAGTAAACATTTATTGCACATACATTGGGACAGGTGAACGCTATGTTAATGTCATAGAGACAGTTAATTGAATTAACAGAACCCCAAAGGGTGGGTTGTAATTATTTCTACGAGCTCCTTATAGAATTACGATCGAACTTCTTAAAATCGTTTGATCGTTCAATTCTATTACAGAGCTCGTCTCAAAATTACAATTGTAGATGTTCAGAGATGCAATAAATGTTTTATTGAATACTTTTACCCAACAAAGAACTGAAGAACAAATGTTATTATTAAACTGAGAAACTTATATTATAACATAACTGTAGCGGCGAAGTCTGCTCGATCAACGATTGGTTTATTGTAAAACTTTGCAAACGTTGTTGATCGAACTGACCAACCTGCGGTACGCCTAATGCTGTCCAAATCCATGCCCTTAGCCTTAGCCGCCGAAGTTGCAGCGTGTCTCGTACTATGGGCAGTAAATTGACTGGTGTCCAACCCACTTTGATTCATAGTTTCTTTGACCCAGCGGCTCAAAGTTTGACTGCCCACTGCCCTATGGGGCTTTGACAAAGAGACAAATAACTGATTTGAGGAGCGCCTAGCTTTAGTTCGATCTAAATAGAATAACAAAGTACTAGCCACACATAACTCCGGCTTGGAAACGAAGAAAGGCAAACGAAGAAGTGGCTGAAACTTGCCTGGACCGGAAGTCTTGATCAAATCAGGTATTTTGATTTCTATTGACGACGGTAACTTAACTATGTTATCAGTCTTTATCACTGCGAAAGTCTGCATTCTATGTGCAGTCGCTAGAGCAAGCAGGGTGATAAGTTTTTCTGACAACTGCTTTAGAGATAGTGAGGTTAGGGGATGCAATTTGGACAAGAAATCTATAACTATAGACACATCCCAAGTTCGGTCATATTTGGGTAGAGGTGGCTTCAGTCTAAAGATGCCCTTAAAGAAGCGTTTAATGAGAACATGGTGAGAAAAATCCTCCTCAGTGATTAGGGAAATTGCCGCCCTATCCGAATTAAGGGTACTGAAAGAACATCCATCTTGAAATCTCTGTTGTAGAAAAACTAACACCTTGCTTACCGAGGGCTGAAAAGGGTCATGTGCATGCATTTCACAACAGCTTGTCCAAGCTTTTAACGAAGAACTGTACTGTTTCAGCGTACTATCAGCAAGCGAAGCAATTAACACGTCAATCGTCGCTTCCGGTACCCCCTTTCTCCTGAACGCCTCCCTGACAAAACGCCTGCAATCAAAGTTAGTTTGTCTGCCAGGGGGTGGCGCAGCAATCTGCAAGGAGACAAAAGTAGGCTATTAGAAGGTGCGAAATGTAAAGTGTTTCCTAAAAGTAATTTTTGAAAAACGGGGAACCATGGCTGTGATGGCCAAAACGGTACAACCATTATTCCTTCGGCTTGATCTTCCTTTATTTTAATAAGCACCCTAAGAATTAAAGAGAAAGGCGGAAAAGCGTAAAAATAAAACCCTTTCCACGACATTGTGAACGCATCAATTCCGAACGCATCCGGATCTCTGCGCCAGGAAATGTAACGTTGACACTTTTTATTTACTCGAGACGCAAAAAGGTCTATGTCGGGTTTGCCAAAGTTTTCGGTAATTTTTAGGAAAACATTTGGAGATAATTCCCATTCAGTATCAATGTTAACGTTCCTCGACTCAGAATCAGTTTCGACATTTTCTCTAGAAGGTATGTATGTCGCGAATAGCCAGAGCTTACGTTCTTCCGCCCATTGCCAAATCTCTTTAGCTAGAGTACTCAAGGAAACATATTTTACACCCCCCATTTTGTTTATATAGGCTATTGCTGTTTTATTATCAAGTCGAGGCAAAATAGAGCAGTTTAATTTGTCTCTCGCAAAACATTTTAACGCAAGGAAACAACCTAGCAATTCCAAATAATTAATGTGATAGTTTAATTCTTCCTCATTCCAAGAACCTCCTGTAGTAACTCCTTCACAAAAGGCTCCCCAGCCTTTTAATGAAGCATCGGATGCAATTTCGAGATCAAAAGTGGGCTTGAGAATGGATCTCTCTGTCATAGGAAGTTTCTCTAACCACCAGTTAAAATCGGGAGACAAATTTGAGCTTAGGGTTATCGCGGCATTAAAATCATTCTTATTTTTTGACAGTGCCAAAAATTTTTCCCTCTCTAAATTTTTGCAATAAACTGGCCCATAAGCCACAGCAGGGCATGCCGCTACTAAACATCCTAATAGCCTGGCCAAATCAACAATGCGGCAATTGGAAATATTTTTAAACTCCCTTAGTCGACCTATTAGCTGTTGACGTTTTTCGGGTGGCAATTCCAAGGTTAGCTTTTGAGAATCCAAAATAAAACCTAAGTATCTACATCTTTTGGCGGGTATTAAGGAGCATTTTTTAGTGTTAACTACAAATCCGATACTTTCCAATTGTTTAATTGTCAGTAGCAGGTTGTTTTGGCATTCCACAAATGAATTTCCAAAGCATAAAATATCATCCAAGTAAACCACAGACATCAACCCCTGCAATCTAAGTTGTTTGAAAACTGGCTTTAAAACTTTTGTGAAGATATAAGGGCTCGAAGACAAGCCAAAAGGCAAACAGGTGAATTCATATGTAACGCCCTGAAATCTAAATTTCAAGAATTTTCGACTTTCAGGATGAACGGCAATCGAATAGTACGCATCTTTTAAATCAATTGTCCCCATAAAACAATTTTCCGACATTAATTTTATCGCTGTCCTTATATCTTCCATTTTAAGATGAAAATGAGGTATAAATTTATTTAATTCCTTTAAGTTTAAAATAAAACGATGTGACCCGTCTTTTTTTGGAGCCAAAAAATATGGAGAAAGGAAGTGATCCTCGAAAAAATCGGATTGAACAATGACCCCTTTAGTTTTAAGCCCTGAAATAGCATTAGACAAAGCCGTTACTTCCGATCCAGATAGTTGCCGTTCTACAAAATTATTATTCAGGCTGATGGTAGAGCATACTGGGATTACATAGCCATGAATAATACTAAGTATTGTTAAATCCGACGTGACTTGCATCCAGTTATTAGAAAAACTAGCAAGCCTTCCTGCTGGTGGGCTCACCTTCAGTTCCTCCTGGATCTTAGAGTCCTGCTGTAGGTCTGAGGACGTCGTTGGTATGGACCTCTGTATGGGCTTTGTTGGGGTCTCCTCTGGTAAGTCATTTGCTGATGGAAATTCCTGGGTGACGCCTGGGTCGAGCCCACCTGACGATACCGCACTGGTCGGTAGGCAGGTGGGCTCTTGTAGTTTAAATTGCGTTGACTCTGACCAATGGATCTCGATGTGGGTGTAGTAAATTGCTGTTTTAGTTCGAGGCCCACACGTTCCGCAGACTTTGCCTCTTTTATTTTGTCTGATAGGTCGTCACCAAATAAAGATTTTCCTACCTTTTGTTCCTGCAAAATAGGCAACAAGGTTTTATTTAGGCTGGGGATAATGCACGCCTTTCGAGATTTGCTTAAGGCGTAATGTATTCCAGCGATCAGTTTTCCCGCATCGCCAAACTTCTTCAAAGTAGCTGTATCGAACTGTGTTGGGAATTGTGACTGCAATAGATCAGTGATGGCTCCACCTAAGGCTGTCAGAGCATGTCCCGTAATCTTCTGTATGCTTTGCAGATGACTGTCTCGACGTTTTGCCGATTCAGACAAAGAGGCCGATATCTCAGAATTTATCTCAGGAGGAGCAATCTCACAATTTGAAAAACCACGATATTCCTCACTTAAGGCTTTCAAAACGTCCTCCGACAAACCCTGCTGAAGGATTGGCCCCCAAGCAGGAGCCACATTTTCATGAAGGGTTAAAAATTGAGGACTTTCCGATTCAGCTGTTATGCCAAGGGCATCCAGGAGCGTATGATTCGGTAGCGGTGTGAAATCGGCCAAAATTTGTTGTATGGGCAGTGTAGGCACTCCTGCAGAGACAACAAAAAAACTTTATGAGTCACAAGAAAATTGCCCCATAAGATTGACAAATTATTATTGTTATATATAAGGGTCCACAACGGCCTAGCACTTGGTTTCGGTTTACCTCCCGGGTAAACTCAACCCGGCTTTTGCTCAGATATGTTTCATCTCTCGGATGAAATCAGCTGGTAATATTTTGTCTTAAAACTTTTTTATATTTATGTGATGCCTTGACTATTGACAGTGAATATTACTCACCATCAATCTCAATGTCAATATCGCTCATAAGTGGTTGATTTTGTGTAGCGGGAGCCTGATCGACTACAACACCATCTTGGGCGCCATTTGTCGCGCTGGTGTCCGGTAACAAAGTCCTCGTTGTGGGAGGCACTGTCGGGGTCACAATCCACGGGTCAACGTTGGGTTTCCGCAGCTTTACGCGTTTCTCTAATTTCGTTTTCTGTCCGATGACAAATTTCCTCTTGGATGGTCCCATCTTTGAAGAATCAAAACAAAAAACGACACTTGCGATCTCGCGCACGATAATGTTATGATGATGACAGCCTCAGCGACCGGAGACAGCCGAGGTGACACAACTCGTTTTTATCTAATTTATTCTGAAGACACGTGCGACATCTAGCGTCAGGTAGTGGTACTACAATTGTAATTTTGAGACGAGCTCTGTAATAGAATTAGTGAATTATCAATCAGGCGTTATTATTAAGGTCAAGCCATAAGACATTTTCCCGTGTTTTAGAAACAAAAATTCCTCGAAAAATTCCTACTTCTGGAGCAATATAAGTTTATGACAAGCAATTCGGCGAAGAAGGGAAACTGGAGAGTAGGTATTATTAGAGTCGTATTTTTTCGAAGCGCTTTTGAAAAATGTCAAAAGTCGCAGTGGGCGGACCAAGTCAACGGTTAGTCGGCTGAGAAAAGCCTTATTAAATATCACGGCCCTGTCTTCGCAGCACTTTTGAAAAAAATATCAGCACTCGCCAGCACTTCGCAAGTTCTTTATAAGAAGCTACCAAAAAATGATAAAAGACGCAGTGGGCGGGCCAAGTTAACGGTAGCCAGCTGAGGAAAGCCTTATTACGGCACTGTTTTCCATGCACTTTTGAAAAAAGTATATGAGCACTCGTTAGCACTTGGCAAGCACTTCATGCTGTTCACATCAAATTTCATAAAAGTCAAAGTAGCCGGGTTGCTCTAAGTTAGTTTGGCCCGCATCGAAACAGAGCTCGATTAGGGACATTTTCGAAGCGTCTTTGAAATAAAATATCGGCACTCGCCAGCACTTCTCAAGTTCTTTCTAGCAGGCACACAAAAAATTTTGAAAATCGTAGCGAACGGGCCAACTTAACGGTAGCCGGGGAAAGAAACTCTCATTTCGGCCCTGTTTTCTCAGCACTTTTGAATAAAATATCAGCACTCGTCAGCACTTGGCAAGCACTTTAGGATGGTCACACAAAATTTTATAAAAATCAAAGTTGGCGGCCTGCGTTAAGTTGGCCCCCATGGAAAGGAGGGCTTATTACAGTCCTGCCTTTGGAGCAATTTTGAAATAAACACTAGCACTCGAAAGCACTTCGTAAGCACTTCACAACAGCCACGTTAAATATCGCGAGAGGCACTAGTGGGCGGGCTACCGTTAATTTGGCCCGCAAACTTTAAACGCATTTTACGGCCACATTTACGTAGCACTTTTTGAATTTTTATCAGCACTCGCCAGCACTTGCTTAGCACTTTCAAAACGAATGTAGCAAAAAATGAAATTTTCTAATTGGTGGGCCAACTTAACGGACCCCCTCTCAACCGCTCAGGCAGTAAATTCGTGGCCGTGGGGGTATTTCCGGTAAAAAACTACACTGTGGCCATGCGAATCAGCAATCCCGAGCTGACTTCAGCAATATGGTTCACGTATGAAGAGGGTAAGGATTTCTTCTTGAAAATGAAGCCCCTGTTGAAGAATTCGAGAGGCGAAGATTGCGTCATCGGCCGTGTTCCACATTACAGTGTTGGAAGCGACTTCTATGGCAACATCATCTTTACCAGCCTCAGGGAAGGTGATGTCTACAAACCATTGCGACTTTCAAGAACTACCCTCGAGACAGTTCTAAAGCTTGAAGGATGTGTACTAACGCACATGACTACCCGCCTGTTAAAGGTACCCCTCTTCCCTGACTTGCAGCATTTCTGTGAAGGAATAGCGTTAAGGCTACAGGACGGCTCTTGCGGTTCACAGGAAGAAGCAATGTTCCAAATTCTGTCGGAGTCGGAGGATCTAGTTATTTTCGAGCTAGCAATGAAGCTCCCATGTGTTATTAACTATCAAGTGCGAAAATTTTTGGATTATTTTAAAGATAACAACGATTATAATTATCATTAAAATTATAAATATTTGTCTATAATTTTATTTCCTTAATTCACGACTGACAGTTAACGAGTAAACAGGGTCTGCAATTATGGAGTTTTGTTTTAAATCCCCGTTCACAGCCATAGTTGCAGGTCCAACGGCCTGTGGCAAATCGTGTTTAGTGAAAGAGTTTATAAAGAATGTAAAAAACATATGCGATGCTAATTTCGAAACTGTCATGTGGTGTTACGACGAGTGGCAACCATTATTCGATGAGAACGACTATGAAATCAAAATTGAATTTTATAAGGGTCTTCCTGAAATGAACTCTTTTGAAGGTTCCAGGTCCACGTTAGTGATATTGGACGATCTCATGAGAGAAGCTAATAGCAGTGTTGTCGATGTATTTACGAAGGGTAGTCACCATCGCAATATAAGCGTGTTTTATATCACACAAAATTTATTTCATGGCGGAAAAGGACAAAGGGATATTTCTCTTAATGCTCACTATGTTATATGCTTTAAGAACCCTAGAGATCGATCTCAGATCACCCATTTTGCCCGCCAAATATTTCCAGGCAATGCAAAGTTTGTACAGGAAGCCTATTACGACGCAACATCGAAACCTCACGGTTATCTGTTAATTGACCTAAAGCAGGATACCTTGGACGAATTCAGAATTCGCGCCAACATATTTCCAAGCGAACAACCTTCCTTTGTTTATGTATCGAAGAGGGGCTATAAATAATGAAACTGAAGCATATTAGATTACTTTACCGTGCGATGTCGAATAAGATAGTTGAACACGGATCTCTTTTAAAATGTATACACAACTTAAGCCAAATTACCGAAAAGCCGTACTTAAAGCGGCTGATAAGAATTTGGTCCACTGCATTGTAATGGGTACGGATGTTCCAGACTCAGGTGTTGTCCCGGCTAGCTTATGTGATCTGAAATTAGCCCTTAAAAGATGGTAAGGGGCGCCACCTACTTAAGAACTTACACCCTGCAGTAGGTGCATTGAGTCTGGGACCTCTCAAAAAGGATTTGGATCAGCTGTGAGGGTTGCTAAATAAACACTCCGGATTAAAACCTTATTTACAATATTTATTGTTAATTGAAACTGCGTGCAAGCGCAACCCCAACCCTGAAAATCTCCTTCTAAGAGCACAACTGCTCAAGTGATCCCTAGTTAACCGCTTGATCAAGATAGCTATCTGATTCCTTCGCCGATTAACGCATTTACTCTTAACGAGACTTCACGAAGGGTATTGATCCGACACTAGACAATAACATTCATAGTGTAATAATGACGTCACTAAAATTAATCCGAAATAGTCTTACTTATAACACGTGGTATAACAAAGGGGTAGCTAACGTAGTTACCCACTAGCTGATTTGATCCCGAAGGATAAAATGGGTTATCGTGCAAATCAGACTTGATCTTAAAATTATAAATAATAAATCTGGCCTGGCTAGATGGTTCCTCCTTATCCGATGGTCAACGTCAGGTCGTCCTAACCGAGTCCTTTGGGAGTCTTTTCAGGAACCCGAGAGCCCTGAAGAAATCGAGAAACACTACCCTACTACTTCGTGGACTGGAATTATGACGTGGTGATAGTGGAATCGAGGGGTTGAATCACGTTCTCTCAATTAGCTCCTAGATAACGATCCTAGACAACGACCCTAGACAACGATCCTAGACAACGACCCTTGAAAATACAGCTGAAGCATGCTTTTCGATATAACCTCAAAATTTACCTTAATCATCGTAAGGGTAACGATTCCAACAATCCCTGACAAAGCAGCCAACTTATTATCTTCGCCGATTACTTCGATGAATATGGATTACTTCGATGAATGTGGATTTAACAAATTTAGCCCCACATTTTTAATTAAATCGGACACGCCATTCAACGAACAAAATGGGAGAGGCTGTCAACACTGTCAACTGTCAACTTAAAACCTGAAACGCCCACCGCGCAGAAGCTAGCGGGGTGTAAAGTGTGTTGCCTACGTCGCTTCCCATGAACAAGTGTTTAGCGTCAAAAGTGACCATTACAATACCCTCCCTGCTTAAAGAAAATTTCCCAATGAAATGAAAATTTTCTCCCGAATAAGCAGCTGTACAAAAAAAAGATAGGAATTCAAAATGTGTCAGGTTGCAAACACAATAAATCCCAGACCAAACCGGAAAGTACTCCCTCACCGAGAAGAAGACCAAAAAAAGGACATCGTCAGAAGAAAATCCAGGTAACTGTTACATACTCCTGAACAACGGCGTGTTTATCCCCTGACACAAAAAGAAACCTAGCGGGAGACATGGAGAAGAAAAAAAAGAAAAATGAAGTGCTGTAAAAGCACGACCTGCTGAAATGGTAAAATGGTAATCAGGGAAGGAGTCCAAAGGTGAAGGCGAAAAACAGTCAAGATGGCGCCTCCGAGAGGCAACAATAACTACCACGGAGAAGGTGAGAGTCCATGAGCGGTGTGCATCGCGTATGGATCTCAAAAACGCGCCGTTGCAGCACCGCGCATTGAGGACTCGCCTTCGCCGAAGTCAGTCATTGTGCACGGATAACCCTTCGGGCCCCTAGAACGGCGACACCCTTGAGGTTGAACCCTATCACGGAGAAGCCCCCAGACAGCCGCCAACACCTCCGGATCTTCCTTACCCCGAAAACCCTGGATGTGATGAAAAAAAAACGCTTGTGCCTGAGACACGGCCTGAGACCGGCCGGCTGACACCAAATGCTACCACGCCGGTCGAAACTGGGGTAGCTGCCCCTAGAGACAGCCACCGAACCGTAGCCCAGTTTCGACCTTGTACCAGACATACATCGCACAAACATTCGACCAAGCACACTTTCCTTGCGGCCATTCATTCCGGCCTCCACAAGCCCCCAACTCAGGCACACCACGACCACCCTCAATGCAAAAGGATGGATTTGCGCGCTCTTGGTGCAGCCAAGTGCCACCGTCGTCGCTCAAACTCGGGAATAAAATAACAATAAAAAAAAAAAAAAGGTCAAGCCGGGGTTGCGAGAATGTCGTTTCGGAATGTAGTGACAAAAACCACATGCACAAAACCTTGGTAAAGCCGACCCACTGGGAAACAGACGCTTTGCCGAAGGCGCATAGGACAGAACCTGTCGGCCGCTCCTCTGGGAACAGACGCCGAACAGGCTGAAGAGATAGGCCGCTCCTCTGGAAACAGACGCCTAGGTCTTCACCATGGAGTCGCTGGCAGTAGGATCCACTCCATTACCTAGCGATACCGAAGTATCGGCCAGACACGACAGATAAGGGGCTTAATGTTATTATCACAGTTAAAGTCAAAGTCGATAGGTTATAGTATTGATCAGAAAGGTCTTGTATACGTGGGAAAATCCCTAAAAGCTTCTTTAAGGTTCACAAAACTTAGGCAAATCAACATGGTCGCTCCCAACAAGAGCAGCGAACAACAAAAAAAAACTGTTAAAACCAGACTAACAGAATTCAAAACTTCGCCCTAAGTTTGCGATTAACTAAACTTGAAAGACCTAAAAATCCAACCAAGGTTGCAGAAAAATAAATCCATTAACCCAAAATTGAAAATGGACAAAACTGCTAATGGTCATAACAAGTTACCACGGAGGCCTAACTAATCAAAGACATAATGAGGAAAGTTAGTCGTCGGAGTCAGTGTTAATAACGTCAAAAGCCTGTGCTATGCGTTCTTTAACTTCACGATATAGATTTTCAAAAACTTGAATGCGGTCATACTCAATATTTGGCCCACCCTCCTCTGTAGGAATCGCAATCTCAATAGATTTTCCTAGGAGGTTGATTTCGCTTCCGAAATATACCCAACATGGAATAAAACCCGCCGAAACGTATAACTGGCAACGCATGGCATATGCAATATGAGGTTTTAACTTAATACGACGTAAACAAGGAGCGACTTAACACCTGAAGCGTTTTTCACCGTGACTCGATATAGGATCAGGAGAATCTAATTGCTTATCTATAAAAACTTTAAGCTCCGTAAGTTTTTCAGAAACAGCTGTAATATCTTCATGAAAAGTAAATGGGTGTGCACCAGAAGGACTCACAAAGGAACCATCAGCCTCTAAGTGCAAAGCTGCTCGTAAAGCTGATTGTAAATCTTTCAATTTGTCCTGTTCAGTAAAAGCACAACCTCTTACTTTTAATTCGTACTCCACTTCATCCTTGCTCAAGTTAGAACTCTGAATTTTATAAGTCGGCATTATGAACTAATTATCTCGTTAAACCACGTATTAAAAAAAAAAACCTCCTCACAGCTGAATAAAATTGACACGTTGGGCGCCAATTGTAATTGGTACGGATGTTCCAGACTCAGGTGTTGTCCCGGCTAGCTTATGTGATCTGAAATTAGCCCTTAAAAAAGATGGTAAGGGGCGCCACCTACTTAAGAACTTACACCCTGCAGTAGGTGCATTGAGTCTGGGACCTCTCAAAAAGGATTTGGATCAGCTGTGAGGGTTGCCGAATAAACACTCCGGATTAAAACCTTATTTACAATATTTATTGTTAATTGAAACTGCGTGCAAGCGCAACCCCAACCCTGAAAATCTCCTTCTAAGAGCACAACTGCTCGAGTGATCCCTAGTTAACCGCTTGATCAAGATAGCTATCTGATTCCTTCGCCGATTAACGCATTTACTCTTAACGAGACTTCACGAAGGGTATTGATCCGACACTGGACAATAACATTCATAGTATAATAATGACGTCACTAAAATTAATCCGAAATAGTCTTACTTATAACACGTGGTATAACAAAAGGGTAGCTAACGTAGTTACCCACTAGCTGATTTGATCCCGAAGGATAAAATGGGTTATCGTGCAAATCAGACTTGATCTTAAAATTATAAATAATAAATCTGGCCTGGCTAGATGGTTCCTCCTTATCCGATGGTCAACGTCAGGTCGTCCTAACCGAGTCCTTTGGGAGTCTTTTCAGGAACCCGAGAGCCCTGAAGAAATCGAGAAACACTACCCTGGGGTACTTCGTGGACTGGAATTATGACGTGGTGATAGTGGAATCGAGGGGTTGAATCACGTTCTCTCAATTAGCTCCTAGATAACGATCCTAGACAACGATCCTAGACAACGATCCTAGACAACGACCCTTGAAAATACAGCTGAAGCATGCTTTTCGATATAACCTCAAAATTTACCTTAATCATCGTAAGGGTAACGATTCCAACAATCCTTGACAAGGCAGCCAACTTATTATCTTCGCCGATTACTTCGATGAATATGGATTACTTCGATGAATGTGGATTTAACAAATTTAGCCCCACATTTTTAATTAAATCGGACACGCCATTCAACGAACAAAATGGGAGAGGCTGTCAACACTGTCAACTGTCAACTTAAAACCTGAAACGCCCACCGCGCAGAAGCTAGCGGGGTGTAAAGTGTGTTGCCTACGTCGCTTCCCATGAACAAGTGTTTAGCGTCAAAAGTGACCATTACAGCATTTGCGAATGTGCACACAATACATTGATAGGAAAAGTTCCCCTTTCAAAAAAGCAAAAGAAAGAATTGGCTCGACATAAAAGACTTCTACGTCAATTAGTTTCTAGAAAAGTATCTGTACCCAGTAAGAAAAAATTAATTAATCAAAAAGGTGGAGCGTTTCTTCCGTTATTACTAGGGCCCATAATATCTGGAGTGTTGGGAGCCTTCCTAAATAAATAAATAAAATAAAATGGAGCACACTAAGAAAATGATTTTGGTGGAGCCACACGTTCTTGAAAAACTTAAGCAACATCATCAGACACAACCAAACACATTATCAAAATTTGATCACGAAATGGAACAGGCCTTGAACAACAAGAAACTAAACGACCACGAGAAATGGACAATGTACAATCAAATTTTGCAAAGATATTTGAATATAGTTAACAGTATTCGTCAACCAATAAAAATCCCCATCGCTGATGACGGAGATCAGGGGAGAAAGAATAATAATATTAATAATTTTCAAGAAATATTGAGGGTCCTACCTAAAAATAGTGTTGGGAAAGCAAGTTTAATCCTTCAGAAATTGAACGAAAATGGTGTATCTTGGGATGAAAAGGGCGTTGTTACTTACGGTAGAGGTGAAATTAATGGAAGTAATATAACAGACCTTATATCCGACCTAATCAAGAGTCACAAGCAAGCATCCGATCCAAAAGGTTGGGAAACTTTTGCTAAAGTAATTCACGAAGTGAATGTTCCTAAAGTACTCATCTCTAACCAGAAACGTTTGAAATACATCAATAGCGTTGCATGCACGCAGTCCAGTCAAGCGACCCATTCAAAACACGATGCCTTAAAGAACAATAGCGAGGACAGCAAAACTCAGTTGCCTGTTCTATCGGATGAAGAACAAGAAGAAGAATCTAAGAAGACTCGACGCAAAAGTAAAAGGAAAAAGACGAAGGTGGATTGGTCTCCATACTAATTATGACATCCTCCACACTGCGCGATCGTTACTACACATTATCCGACCCCATAAGTTTTTTCGGTGTACAAAAATTGCGGAAGGAGACAAAAATTCCTGTAAATCAGGTAAACGAGTGGCTGCAAGCTCAAGATGCATATACGCTCCACAGACAGGTTCGACGTAAATTTAAAAGGAACCGGTATCATGTAACAACGATGAACCAATTATTTCAAGCCGATTTAATTGACATGAGAAACCTAAGCGAACATAATGACAACGTTAATTACTTACTGACTGTAATCGATGTTTTCTCAAAATTTGCTTATGTGATACCGATGCGTAAGAAATCGGGTGCTGAAGTGGCATCGGCCTTTCATGAGATTTTCAAATACCGTGTGCCATTGAACTTGGAAACGGACAGGGGTACAGAATTTCTAGCATCTAAAGTGCAGTTATTACTTAAGAAACATGACGTAAATTTCTATGTAGCAAAAAACCCTGACGTGAAAGCTGCTGTAGTAGAACGTTTTAATAAAACCCTGAAGACGAAAATGTTTAAATATTTTACTTTCGCCAATACCCGTCGATACATTGACGTTTTGCAAGATATTGTGGAGTCCTATAATAAATCTTATCACAGAACCATCAAAATGGCACCGAATGAAGTCAACGAGAATAATATCTTGGAAGTATACAATAACGTTTACAGTAGTCATCACTTCAGCAAAGCTAAAAAGAAAAGACAAACTTTATACAAGGTCGGTGATTACGTGCGAATTGCCAAAGAGAGGCAAACTTTTGAAAAGGGCTACTTGAGTAAATGGACAGGAGAAATTTTCAAGATCACACACGTTATATTTCGGGATCCTGTTGTATATAAATTATGTGATCTCATGGATGAGCCCCTTGAAGGTGTGTTCTATCATCCGGAAATCCAAATTGTAAAGTATAATCCTGAAGATAAGTTTCAAATAGAGGTTTTGAAAAACGCTATAAGAAGGGAAATTGCGAGGTATTGGTTCAGTGGAGAAACTATCCTCCAAAGTTTAATTCGTGGTTACCTGCATCAGCGCTCACGCAAATATGATTAACTTTTCAAACGAATTTTATCTTACTCTGCTATCCAACAGTTCCAAAAATTATTTTCCAAATAATACCACAGCAAACTTTTTCACACAATTGCCGAAAACTATACATCTAGATGGTGAATGGTGCATGGGTTTGTCTGAGATTCAATTTCCGTCATCCTTTGTATCTGTAAATGAGTCTGAGAACGTCATATACTGTACTTACGAGTTTGCCCTGAAAGAGAATTGTAAGGCTTTTCTCGAGGGATTTTTAAGGACGAGCGCGCGACATCGTGGGTACATACACAGTTACAGAGTGGACAGTATAAGTGCATTGAAGAGCTCACGGCCGCTTACGAAAAAGGAAACACCACTTTAAGAATCGACCAAAAGACGAAAATAGATGCTGGTGATTATGAAACAATTGAATCCGTTGTTGCAGCTCTAAACGCTAATGCACTATTGCGCAAAGACAATGTCGAATTTAGAATGAGCGAGGGGTCAAAAAAAGTCAGTGTTACTAGCAAGAGTTCGTTCTTATCCTCAGTTGTAACGTCACCTAAATTAAGTCTCCAGCGGGGTTATGAACCAGGGTCAAATATTTTAAACAAGAAGGCCTCACATCCGGCTAACATTTTACTTGGATTACCTTCGCAGTTATTTGTTTATAGTGATATTATAGAACCTCAGATGATAGGGGACGTTTTTGCAGAAGTTGTGAGAATTGTTGGGGTCGACAATAGTCATTATATTTATGGTGGACAAAAAGTGCAATTTTTTCCTCACCCTCATTATATACCCATACAAAAAAGAGAATTTCAGAATATAGAAATTGATATAAGAACAAACACAGGCGAACGGGCTCCATTTCAATTTGGAATCGTGTGTGTGAAGCTCCACTTTAGAAAATTATCGTTATGATTGACTCTCAATATCATGACTACTATATAAATCAGGCTGGCACGGGGATCGGTACGGTTTATAAAGGGGCGGTATATCAAAAGGGACATGGGTTTGGTAGTTTTCTCAAAGGATTATTACGAAGTGTCTTACCTGTATTTAAGAGTGGTTTAAAAACAATCGGAAAGGAAGCTCTTCGCTCGGGGTCGCTTTTCGTTAACGATATGGTTAATGATGCCCCGTTAAAAGACTCTTTTAAAACGCGGGCAACAGAATCACTTAATAATTTGAAACGAAAAGCTGAAACGGGATTAGATGCTTTGGTAGGATCAGGAGCAGGTATAAAAAGACGTCGTCACTCGAAGCCATCGCAGAAGCATTCTTCATTTCGAAGAAGAGGAAGCAAACGCAAAAGTAATTCGAGTGTTCAGATAACAGACATATTTGGATAAAAAATGGCTTTTTTACATCCTAAAAGTTGTGAATGCATTAAATCGGAACTGGAACTATTTGCTCTACCTACGACTCAGACAAGTATTGAAAGTGGTCAATGGATATATTACAAAACATTATCTAGCATATCAGATGATGGACCGTTAGAATTTGTGGTTAATGCTGCGGATGATTATGTAGATTTGGCCCATACTCTGCTTTCTGTAAACATAAAAGTAACAGCGGAAAATGGTGACGCTTTCAAAGCCACAGATAAAATTGTTCCTGTCAACAACACACTACATTATTCACTGTTTAGTCAAGTGGACGTTTATCTAAATGTGACTCCCTTTTTAAGGGAACTATGCTGGCTTAAAATGGAGGAAAGACGCTTCCTTCACTTTGTCTCGTTGGTCTTAAATGTCATGAGAACTGGCCGTCCGGAATACCTAAAAAATAAAATTCAACTGAGATCTGATGTGCATGATCGTTCACTTAGACTTTGTGACCTCACGGTTAGCGTGCCCCAACATTCACTTTCCTCTTTCAAGGCTTCTTTTTCATATCTGGCGGCTCATATTTTGAATTTCCTACTCAGAAATCACAGAAATTGCAATCTAGCTGGCTCGAGTCATGCTGTAGTAGTCTCCTTAAAATCATCTCTATTGGATGGGACCTTGGTCAATATTTCTCTTAATTTGTTTTGATCACTTGTTAATACCGGTTTTTCAGGTTCGAATCGCACTTGCACTTGCCTTTGTTGTTAGTTTTTTTTCTTGTTCTGCTTTCTTCTGGGGGAGGATTAAAATCAGCGCTTGCTGTTCCTTCCCTTTTGAGCTCTCATTTGTGTTTGCTATTACTCTAAGTATACAGGGTGGTCCAACGAAAAGTTTCCACCCCTAATATCTCGTGAACAGAACGAAATATAAAAATTTGCTCGGACAGGTCGATTTTTGTTTCGAGGGGGGCACTTTAATCCGCGGTTGGTTAAATTCCACAACGCAACCCCTAACCCCCACTAACCCCAACTTCAAAATCTCAAATGGCAACCCCCCACTTGTGATGCATCATTTTAAAGCAAATTTAATTGCCAACCCAACGATGTAAAAATTTCTGGGATTTGATCAACTCCAGCGCCCTCTACGGTCAAATTTTAAATTACATTAGGGCCCTCCGTGATACATTATTTGAAAGGGTTTGAAATTCTCTGTAAAACGATGCAAGAATTTTTGAAATCCATTCACTCGTTCAAAAGTTACATTGAAGAACATGAGCTGGTTTTGGGCCTAGAAATCCTTCAGGTTTACGCCTGTAACTTCTGAACGAGTGGATGGATTTCAAAAATTGTTGCATCGGTTTAGAAAGAATGTCAAACCCTTTCAATTGATGTATTACGAATGGCCCTAATGTAATTTAAAATTTGACCATAGAGGGCGCTGGAGTTAAATAAAGCTCAAAAATTCTTACAGCGTTGGATTGACAATGAAATTAGCTATGAAATAATGCATCACAAGTGGGGGTTGCCATTTGAATTTTTGAAGAGGGAGTTAGTAGGGGTCAGGGGGTGTGAGGAAAAATTTCACCAAGGGCGAATTTAGGTGTCCCCCTCAAAATAAAAATCCACCTGTTCGAGCAAATTTTTATATTTCGTTCCGTTCACGAGATATTCGGGGTGGAAACTTTTCGTTGGACCACCCTGTATTTATGTACCTTAGAAAATATCGTTATGTTTACCAGGATTGAATTTTAACCTCCCCACTCCACTTCACCATTTAAAAAAAAAGGGAGGTTACTGCAATCACTAAAATTTTCGAATTCGAGATAAGACCGGATCTGTACGTTTTGAGGTCTCAGGAACCCAAAAAAGTGGTTTTTAAAATGTGTCTGTATGTATGTACGTACGTTCGTTCGTTCGTACGTACGTTCGTTCGTTCGTTCGTTCGTTCGTTCGTTCGTAAACACGCCACAGCCCAAACTACTCGACCGATTTGGCTGAAATTTGGTACGTGTGCATGTGATAACCCAACTTAGATCTGAAAAGCTTTTGGAGCCAATCGTGCAACCAGAAATGCCGTTTTGGCACATCAACTTTTAAATTTTAAATGTAAACCCCCATTTTTCACGTCACAATAAGAAAGGCCTTCAGATTCTGCTTCCAAAGATGTATTCACTGTCAGTGCCCTTTTGACCAAAAACTAAAAATATCGAGATTTTTATCGGACTTTAAAATCGCGGTACAGCCCAAGCCCCTGAACCGATTTGGCTAAAATTTTGCACATGGGGATTGTATTACACGTCGAAGAGCTGAACAAATGTTGGATTCAATCGACCCACGGAAAGTGCCGTTTTGGCACACCAATTTCCAAATTTAAAGTATTCTCTCATTTACCCATCCAAAACAAATTTTTGAAAGATTTATTGCCACCATTAGAAGGGTCTTCGAATTCTGGTTTTAAATGAGATAAAATTTATTCGCATTTATTACCCTTTGGGTAGAAAAATCGAAATTTTGAAATAACACTGAAACCACGTTATAGCCCAAACTACTGGAAGGATTTGTCTGAAATTTGGTACATGGAGGTCAGGTGACCCGTTGAAGAGCTGAAAGGCTTTTGGGAGCAATTGGTTAACGGGAAGTGCCATTTAGGCATATTAACTTTAAAATCTTAAACACAAGTCACGGAAATCAAAGACCCACGCGTTGGGGAGGTTCCAGCCGCTTCTCTGCTGCCTTTTTTTGTTTTTCGTTTTGAAAGCTCAATAAATGTATATTATTATTATTAAATTCCAAACTAATTAGTCCACCCAATAATACATACGCATACAAGTCTTATTTTGATACAGTACTACATTACAATCCCGCTGCCAAAGCGTCGCATCTGACGTGTAGTTTATGGTATCCGGATACTCCAGGAAAAATGGACATAGCAGCTGATGACAACGCTGGCTATACTAAACGAAATAAACATACTGGTGAAAGTAAAGAAGTGGATCTTCTTGGGCATTTGAATTGCGACATATTTAACCAAGAGAAATTTCTAATAAATGGAGTCGAACTTAGAGTAAAATTCGTCAGATCCAGGAACAGCTTCGCTCTTATCAGCGAAACACTTGCTGGTAGGATAACAATTACTGATGCTTCACTGATGGTTCGTCGTAACAAAATAAATCCTACGGTTATGTTGGCGCACACCAAAGCCCTAGAGATTACCAACGCAAAATACCCTATAACAAGAAGTGAGATAAAAGTGTTAACATTACCCCAAGGAATTCAAAGTAAATCATTGGATAATATATATTTGGGCCAGATTCCTAAACGATGTACAATAGCTCTTGTCTCCAACAAGGCGTTTAATGGCGATTTCGCTCTAAATCCTTTCAACTCAAGCCTTACGGTATGAATTACTTGTCACTTTTCGTGGACGGTCAGCAAATTCCCAGCAAACCTTTTCAACCTAAATTCACTGGTTCAAATAAAAAATTTGTTGCTTTATATAACTCAATCTACAGTGGCATAGGACTCCATTATTTAAACGACGGCAACGACATCTCTACGGATACATTTACTGATGGCTACTGCATGGTTTCATTCGATTTGACTCCAGATTTGACGTCTGGCGCCTCATCTCACTGGAATCTTATCAAAAACGGTTGTGTACGTTTAGAGCTGGGTTTTGATACAGCTTTAACTGAAACAATAAACTGTCTGATTTACGGAGAATTTGATAGTCTTATTGAGACCGATAAGAAAAGAAATGTGATAGTTGATTACAATAGTTAAAGAAGTGAATAAATACAGAATATGTTTCGTTGTGCTCTCAAAGTCGTTATAGTCGTCGTGAAGGATGGTGGTGCTATTTGTCGATTTTCAAGGTTTCATAATTGATGTGAAAGACTTCGTGGTGAAGGAACTGTCAATTTTTACTACCGATGAAAGCCCACCCCTACATTATCTGTTTAAACCACCAAATAATATTTCTACTTTACCGCACTGCTATCAGAGGCAGGCAACATGGCTAACTAAAAATTTTCATGGTCTTGATTGGGAATCTGGAAACTTTGCATATGAGGAAATTGACAAAATTTTAAGATCAGCTACCGAGATTGCCGATTGTATTTTTGTAAAGGGTTTGGAGAAAAAAAGATACCTCACTAAGAAGCTACCCGATAAGACAGTAATAAATATTGAGGAGGAAACGAAATGCCCGTCATTGTGCAATCTTTCCGAATACTTTCATACCAAACCTTGCGATCTTCACATATTTGAAAATTCCAAGTGCTCATTAGAAAACGTAAAAAATTTGTACAAATGGTACAATGAACACTGTACAGATAAACGACTGTCTTGTCAAAATGAGGGGGTCAGCGAAGAAGTTTCATGTACTTGTTTCTGCAAATAATGCGCTTCCCATCATTGCACCGAAGCCGATTTTGATCGTTGTTAATCAAGGATCCTGATTACATGCCCGGTAGTCATTGGTTGGCTATATATGTAGACAAATTTGGATTTGCATACTTTTTTGATAGTTTCGGGAGGAAACCGCAAGGCAATATTTTAAGATTTATCAAACGAAATAGTGTAGTGTATAGTTATAGCAACAACCAGACGGGCGGTCCAGCGGGAGGGCTTTGCGTGGGTTGCCCAATTTGAAAGTTTTTTATTTACATGGTGCATACAAATTATGGATGCAATTGTGGTGTGGTTAGCAACGTAGCTGACTTACAACCCAAGCGATCCGGGTTCGAACCCCGCCGAAGCAAACAAACAAATTAATGCCCCCAGACCACTATTTCGATGCTGGCTTGAGTAGATGACGATAGCGTTCTCTTCGCTCGCTCGCTCGATTGTGGCGGGTGATTATTTGTTTGTTTGTTTACCCGAGATATTGGAGATGACAGATTTTTTTTTCTCCCGCGTGGGTTTGAACCCTGTGCCTCTTAGTAATGAGTAGCGAATTGCAACCACTAGGCCATTTCCAGTTGTCATACTAGACCAGTAGAAACCCGGTGAAATTTAACATTGTTACGTTTGGCAATGTGGTGTAATTTGTACCCAGGATGTTTCATATCCTCGCTTTAAAAACACCACAACGACAAGTCAATCCAATGTAGGAAAAAAAATTATCAGATCCAATAATTCTCGGACAAACAAACAAACAAACACCCATGTGGTCATGGCGAGCGTGCGAAGAGGGCACTAATAATCTTCGTCTTCGGGTAACAGGTTGAGTGATAAAATTAAAACTAAAAATACTGAAATTCAGTACATAAAAACATCATTTTATTTATTTTTTCCTTAACACACACACACACGCATATATACATATATAAAGCAGTTCTACAATTAGGAGGTATTTTGTATTTTACAAAAAATAAATAAAATTAGAAAATTAACAAACACGGAAAGTCAGTACTACTACTATTAGTAATAGGTAACTATGCAAGTACAGATATTATTCCTAATCGATTAATTAGTTAATTAGTAAGCTAGTTCGGGTCTCTATAACCATATGGTAGTGTATCGTACGAGCCGTCATTTAACTTTCGTCTCTTATCATATTTTGTTGAGTAAGTTTTCGTACAGACTCTAGTCATGACGCGAAATCTGGCATCTTTGACAATTTGTTTATCACAAAGCTGAACCGTGGAATTGTCTGCGTTAGGATTGCATATCATGGATTTGATTTTCTCGAAATTAATTTTGCTCGAATTTTTATAGTGTAGGGTGATTCCTTTTACCTTACACACAGTTTCAAACTTCTTTTTGTTAGCGTTCCAAAATTTGTACGCATAGTTTTTAGGTCCACCGCTTACAAACTCGACAATATAGGTTCCCTCGCCAAAAGATATCAACTCGTCTGTGAGGTTTCCTAGAAAATCGCCCGTGAGAGGCAGCGTATCGCCATCTTTAACTACAAAGAAAATTGAATCAGTGTCAAAATACAAAATTTTGTGACCCAATTGCTCTAGATATTTATATAATTCAAGTCTAGCGGCAGCCGTCGTGTAACTGGCTATGGTTACATTTACGTTAGGCGACGGAGTTACGCCCTCTTCTAGGCGATCCCAAGTGACCAAAATTACATTCTCGTTTATAATGGTAAGATTTTGTATGACTACGCTAGGGCTCGTTAACAGCTCGAAAAGTTTATATGGATGATTTATGATGGTTGTTTGCTGCATATTTTCCTTTTGGCCATACTTTCCCCAAAAGGAATTTAGCATTAATTTAGAGAGATATCTTTGGCCGGGGTTCTTACATATCCTATCTTTGTCTAAACTAATACCTTCGTGATCTAAATACCCAAGTAACACGGGTTCGTCTAAAATATATATATTAGACGTCTACTTCAGATGACTATAGACGATCTACGCTAAACGGTAAATAGTCGTCAAGATGTCCGGGCGCTAGATGGTCTATGCGACGTCGCCCTTTACGTCTTATAGAACTCCACTTTAGTCGTCGAATGGATGTCTATACTAGACGTAAATCGGTTTGAGATCAGGTTGATCTATAGGACGGCGACTTTTCACTTCTTATAGACCTCTACTTAGCTTTCAAATTGACGTCTTAAAGACGTACATTTTTTTTGGATAAGGTTGGTCTCTACGATGTCATTTTTAATGTCTTATAAATCTCCATTTTAGTTTTCAAATAGACGTCTACTACTTGATGATTTTTTACATCTCATTGATCTCTATGCATTTTAAAAATTAAACTTTGTATTGAATTAGCGTTTCTTATAAGGTTATGTTCTTAAATTAGATAAGATCAAAATAATAACACTATGATTTCACGTATGTCATCTAATAAACTCAAAACATAAAACTTATTATAACATTAAATACAAAACATATCTTTCAAGTTATGTATTACGTATGTCACATCTAATAAACTCAAAACAAAAAACTTATTATAATAACATTAAATACAAAACATATTTTTCATGTTACGTATTAGGTATAGGCACGTATGTTTTAACTAATTTAACTCAAAAAAAAAATCATAACATTAAATACAAAACATATTTTTCACGTTATTTTTTGTCACATTTGGTCTGGTATCTTTGAGGCGCCAACCGCAGCCAATCCTGGGGACTCCCCCAACCTAAAACAAAAATCAAAAATCACGTGTCTAACTCCAGGTGGCATTCTGTAACTTTATTCGCGTGCCATTGTCCTCGAACAATAAACCAAACAATATTTTTAATCAATTTTCCATAAATTAATGGCTGTGTCCAAATGTCAACATTATGATTTATTATTTGAATTTACCGCCAGATAATCCGGTTGGCGGGAAGAGCCCGCGACATAGCCCGCGATTCGCGCTACGCCAATATCTAATATGGCGGATTGGGAGAATAAAATGAGTCAGGAGGGCGGAGGGGCATTTTTAACCCCAACGAAGCTTATGGAAATTTCACGTGGTTGATATGATCTTTACGGAAATTCGTCACTAATCATGTGAATTAATTATCTAATTACAATCTCATTACATAAGGTGCATTATAATACTGAGATTTTATTAATATTAATACAAATACATCTTATGTATAGATAACGCCGCGATCAGCGAACGACAATTTATTTGTAAAAACGAAAACGTGATCAAATAACAGATTTTAGATGCGGCATTCAGGCTAAACCATACTGAAAAAAATACTTTCACACTTACCTTTTCTTCCCGTACAAAACAACACACTACACTATAGTACACCCCTAATTATTATTAACTTAAATTGAACGCAGACAGACTAAACTGAAACTGAACTGCCTGAACGGGGTGCGTCGTGGACAGTTAGACGAGTCCATTCTGATTTCACCCTCGATCGCCTGCGCTAGCAACCCCCAGCGGTCGGACGGAGCCGAACCAGAAACCGTAAACAACCGAAGTCGTCCTTCTCGCATAGCAACAACCAAGCTGTTGCTCGCATTGCATTCGCATCGCATTACATGGAATCTTACCTCTCACTCTAACATTATACACGCCAGTGTCGAATCAAAAATTTTCTGGATCTAGTAATGAATTTATGAGTTACCTACACTATTACCTATCTCATTATACCATTATTAAAAATAAACAACTTAGGCCGGCACCAATTGTTTTTGATTGAAATAGGCAGTTTGAATTCACGAATTCACGATGTAATTGCAATGTCTAGGTACCTAATCTATAATAAAAAAAACGTGCATTGTCGTAATACATAATATAGGTACCTTACCTAATGCTTGAATATAATGCATAGGTAGGTGCTTACATAGGTATCTGCTAAATGTCAATTATATGCAATTAGACCACACAACCCCCATGTTCGTTAGAAAAGTAATGGGAGTCAGGATAGTGTCTTATATTGTTGATTCTCGTTAAACACCTAGTCAACGTATACCATTTGACTGAAGGGAACATAGGTACCTAAACTTTATTCCGACTGCACGCATGGCATTTCTACGTATTTTTTGCGCTTAAACATTTTACTGAAATTTTATCACTAAACCAAAACTTTGTGGTTTAATTAGAGTCTAGCCCTCCATATTTAGTATACATCTAACAAATACGTGTACCTAATTAGTCGTAATATAATGCATATCTCTTAAATGTCTATTAAATGTAAGTAATTAGACCTGAAATCACAATAATGCAGGTTGACTCACGTATGTCTATTAGACATTTAGTCAACGTTTGCCAGTAACTCATGGGAAAATAGACCGAAATTCCGATTGCACCCTACGCATTTGTATTTTCGTGGTGTAAAACGCCTCCTTATATTGAAATTTTGCCAGTAAACAAAATTTTGTCACTTTTTGAAAGTCTAGGGTAAACATTCATTAGATATCTAATAAACATGAACAAGTAGACGTAAAATAATGCACATCACTTTGACATCTACTAGGTGTACATTGATAGACCAAGATGAGAAATAGACGACTAGACCACGTATAGACATCTATTAGACTAACCTGTGTTACTTGGGTAGCTTTGAATATACCTATTCTTATCGGCCTCCGTTTTACACCACGCGGGCCACCCGCTACATTCTTGCTTGATTTTTAGGAATGTATTTACGTATTCCGAGAACAACCCACCGGTTTTGGTTGCTCGGTTGTATTGCGCTGTATCGTATTCCCAAATCTCAAAAAATTCTATAATACGATATCCTAGCGACAAGGCTTTTTTTATTTCCTCAATAACAAAAGTTCCGGTAAACTGACGTTCCTCATTACTATGAGCGCATTCCTCCTGTTGAAAATTTGTGACGCATGTTCTGCACAGAGGGAATGTCAATTTACCGTTTACTTTGTACGGGAGCACGGGGTGATATAAATCTTGGCACGGCAAAACAGTACATTTTACAAACCCGTGCGACTGATTTAGATCAACCCCGCTACATTCGGCATGGCCCACGTGGATTTTTAACGGGTGTTTAATGGGATAACTACTGTACTTGTTTACATACGGATATAAAGAGCATACATCGAAGTACATAATCTTTTCTCCTGGAGCGCATTTGTAGTAGAGCTTGCACGCATTAGTGCGACCTCCGCAAAAGCTTTCCCTAGGGTCGAGAGCAGTTTTAGTGCTGCTCTTCTGACCGTCTACGAAATTCCGAAGTTCCTCGTTGTCCTTCATCATTTTACGGAAGTCGCACTCCCACATTGTTACCAAATTGTAACCAGCTCTTTTAATTTTGTTTTCTTTGAACAAAGTGCGCTCACGCCGCTGTAGGAGATTGTCTTTCTTTTCAAAAGCGTCGCTACCTAGATTAGGGTAGCACCGATCGCAGCCGTGCCAAAAACACCCGTTGAATTCATATACAGTATTGGTTTCTCGACAATACCCGTCGACTTTCATATTTTCCGGTAATTTGACCTCGCGCGCATTAGCCGCGTGAACGATGTGTACATTGTCGCGTTGCTCTACCCAGTTTAACCACCATAGCGCTATATCACTCTGCCTGTCGCCGGCTCTATAACCCCCTCTCGGTAGAATTGCTATGGTGTCCTTTTTTAAAAAATTACGCCTATAAACTAAGTTACACGCCGATGCAATAGTAATGCACTCCAGAAGGGGGACCACTTTCTTAGTTTGCAGAAAACATTGTCGAAAGCTCAAACAACCCTGACGCAGTATGTCCACATCCGACACACAGTATTTCTCAATTTCACGTTTCATGCCAAAAATATAATCATTTTGTACCTGTTCGGCGTGCCATTTTAGAAAGTCGCGTCTCTGTTCGTCTTTCATTGTATCGCACCCGTAAAATTCGGAGGGCGGAATGGACCACACGTAATTTTCGTTTTCAGATTTATTAAAAAAGTGAGGAAACCAACCCTTTATTCCTTCAAAATTGAAAGTTTTCGGAAACTCTGAAAGTGGTAATTGAATGAAATTAAGGCTGTCTATGAATCTTATGGAATCTCCGCATTTTATGGTCATTATTTTCAATCCGGTTCTTACAATTTCCGGTTGCCATTTGGACATGTCCGAAAAGATCTCTTGAACGATAAAGTGCCCGTCGAAGTTTCTTAAATTGTGTGCTATAGCAGTAACGTTAAATTTTCGCGACATGAGGAGAATATGATCCAATAAATTTTGAACGGGCCGATCGTGGAAAATATTTGACGTACCCCGCAATTTCGACAATCAGCATGCATATCGCTATTTGTTATGCATTTTTCGCACACTTGCTGAAGCACACAGAGGTTAGCTTTATGTAAATACACCGAGTCGTTCATTTTTGTCTCCTGACGGGTTTCAAAATCATAAAAGACGAACAGAAACTTTGACATTTCTATAACCTTGTGCTCGTTAACCGTACTAGGTTGCATAAAACAAAAGTGTTGTTTGTCTTTCTCGCATTTACATGTTGAGCAATATTTTACGCCGCACTGATGACGAGCCGCTTTCTTGCTGTTTTTACACTCAATGACGTCAGAACACGCTGGACATCTTTTTAGCCTTTCGCAAATTTTTGAAATTTTGTGGTTTTGAAAACATTTGGCACCGCGGAAAACTCTATTACATTCACTGCAATGAACCACAGCTATCGTTTTATCACATGGTGGAGAAGAACTTTGTGATAACGAGTCAGACATTTCTCACAAAAATATTTAGTGGAAAACGCTCCGGTCAAACTTAAAATTACATTAAAATGAAAATTTTCCATTATTAAATTTAATCGGGGCTTTGCAGATTCCCTGTCCCCTATGAAATATATCGAAGATCCATCGCGTTTATCATATACTGCTATATTATATTCATCGAAATAATTCTGAAAAACGCGAAGGTCTTCATAACGAGCATCACGGTTTATATCAATATTTAAATGACGACATATTAGTTCTGATTCAAGTTTAACTAATCTTAAGCCAGCGCTACCCTTATACACATCGAGACATTTCCGGTCATAATTATTCTTAACATAATGTGCGGCTACCATTAGAGAACCTGCCATACACAGTTTCGGTAATTGTATCGTAAAAATGCTATTCTTTGATACGCAAAATTCATTAAATGTAACACATTTACCGTCCACTGATGAATATCCATTGCCTACTGGTATACGGACGGCGTCCACTCTGACCATCATTCGCGAGTTGGTAAAGAACGTGCGGTTACTTTGCAATATTTTGGATATGACGTCCATCACAACGTCACTGTTAAGCTGCGAAACCTTTCTAAATGGGATTCCGATCGGATTATCGGGAAATTCTTCATTCTCAAGAAGGAAACCAATGCTATCGTCCGGCGCAAATCCTCGACAAATATATTCAATAAGTTCTTGAATGGCATTCTGTAAATAATAATAAGAATCATTTCATTTATCTTTTTATAAAAAAACTACTTACGTTCAGCCATGTGAATGGATCTTCATCGTTGATTTCTTCTTTGAATGCAAATTTCATTCTCCTTGCCGTGAGACCAAAGCGTTTAATAACAACTTCGGATTCATCTTCCTTCGTAAAATGAACGTGCTCTGAGGTTTCTAAAAATTATAACAATAATTACTTCATTAATTAATTAGCAAAAAATTACCATTATCGTTTACTTCGCGAACAGTGTCGTCAGTATTAGCTTCATCACCGTTGGCTATGGCTGTAGTTCTACCCGATGTTCCACCCCATTGAATCACGCTTGGCCGTGACATGTTCAAAAGACTTGCATCGGGCTGATGTTCTTTTGAAGTGGACGGAAGATTAACTTTCAAACATTTTGTCTGATCGGCATCTTTTCCCATCGTTTCACTACGCTCTAAAAATTAAAAATTATAAATAAGCTACTATTAGTGAAATGAGAAAATACATAAATTCGGCATAACATAAGTATCTAGGTGTGTATGTATAATATGTAGTATGTAGGTACTCACCAATGCTCTCCACAGCGGCGATCATTAGATTAAACGACCGGAAAACTTCTTCATTGTTTAAACAATTGTTTTCACTCATTCTCCCCCGCACATGTTCAACCACCGAACGCAAAACATCACCACCCACAAAAAATCCAGTACGAAATAGTTCAAATACCTTCTCAATTTTTAAACTTTTCAAAAAAGCGTGGAACGAAACCGACATTTTCTCTCGAGTGAATAAACGAAAATAAGTCCAACGGAACGGGGATTCGTTTTTATGTGTCCTTTTGGTTACAACGTCATAGATCTTAATAACTCCCCCACCAAAAATTTTCGTAGGCCAATGAATCAGTCAATTATTTGACTTCTACCTACCACACAAAACTAAATTTGTGGCGCCAACGAAGGCTCCGTATTGTAAGTAACGTCTGGAGAATTATTCGTAATAGTGTTTTGATAACTCAGGTAGCTAATGGGTAGAAATTTCAGAACAAACAATTATTTAAATCAATCTGGCACCTAACTTTTTACTTTTTTCTAAGATCAATTCCGTTATTTTACTGGAATCATATACAGTTCTATTGTACCTTATAAATTTCAATTACCTAAGTACTTGAATAAATATATATCGTTAAGAGGATATATGGCTCATGCCTTTAGCGAAATTAATTCGATTTTTAACAGTTATAATAGAAATTCACTGAGGGCTTTTATATTTTAGAAAGCTAATTTGGTATAAGTAAGCACTTTCAAATTTTTCTTTAGAAAATACAAATTAAAGTTGTCGCGTCAATAATGAGTCGTATTACCTATACCGTCTGGAGAATTTGAATGGTATGATGTCTTGATAATTTAGACAATGGGTTAGAAATTTTTCCAACAATCAGTTAAGTAGGTATCCCATTGTACTAATCTGTGCTAGACTAACTTTCAAATTTTTTTCTGAAATATTTTATGTAAAACTATGGTCAGTAAATAATAATAAACATTTTCCATTTTCTAAGGTCAATTCTGTTGCTCCACTGGTACCTACCTATGAATAAATAATATCTCGTAAAGAGGGTGTATGCCTCATATTGCATCACACACAGTGACACATCTTTATTATTAATTACTATTATATTATAATGATTTTAACGGATTTGTGCCAAGAATGTTTATTATTCTTTTAATAACCAACCACTTCCATCCCTATTAAACGGTCAATAGCTAGAAGGTAAAGATCTTAAATTGCAAGTACTAGGTACCGGGTTCAAAACCAACAGGCGTACTTTTTTTTCAGAGTTCGGAGTGACGTCGATGGCAAAAGTGGGGACCAGCGCGGATGACGTTACACGTGACGTCGATGTCAAAAGTGGGGCCAGCTCGGATGACGTCACACGTGACGTCGATGTCAAAAGTGGGGGACTAGCGCGGATGATGTCACACGTGACGTCGATGGCAAAAGTGGGGACCAGCGCGGATGACGTTACACGTGACGTCGATCTCCTGGCCCCTAATTAAGCTAATGTCTTTTTAATGAGGTTCACTAATTATGGGCTATTACTACTCACGTCGAAGAGCTGAACAAATTTTGAATTCAATCGACTCACGGAAAGTGCCGTTTTGGCACACCAATTTCCAAATTTAAAACTATTTTCTCATTTGACCATTAAAAACAAGTTTTTGAAAGATTTATTGTCACCATCAGAAAGGTCTTCAAATTCTGGTTTTAAATAGGACAAAATTAATTCGCATTTAGCGCTGTTTGGTTCAAAAAATCGAAATTTTATAATAACAGTAAAAAAATGCAGCAGAGAAGCGGCTGGAACCTCCCCATCGCGTGGATCTTTGTATTCTGTGTAGATAGTGGTCAATTCAACAGAAATTTTTTACCCTTATCGACTGTGACTAATTTTGCAATTTTCTGATAAATACCGACACCACCTCGGACATCACCCATCACATTTGACAATATCTTCCTTTTAAGGTTAATCTTTTGCCACCTTTTTGACAACAACTGCCACTTTATGTCATCCACTGTCAGCTCGCTCCCTTTTAATGAGAAAGAATTTTTTCTCTATTTTCCACTGAAATGGCAGAAACTGTGAATACATTTTTAGAACGAGAATTTGATCGTCTTTCTAATGGCGACATAAAAAAGGAGACCTTTGTATTTAAAATTTAAAGTTGATATGCCTAAATGGCACTTCCCGCGGACCAATTGCTTCCAAAAGGCTTTCAGGTCTTCAACGGGTCACCCAATCTCCATGTACCAAATTTCAGCTAAATCGATTCGCTAATTTGGGCTATAATGTATTTTTAGTGTTATTATGAAATTTCGATTTTTTGACCCAAAGAGCACTAAATGCGAACGAATTTTGTCTTACTTAAAACCAGAATTTAAAGACCTTTTTGATGGTGACAATAAATCTTTCAAAAACTTGTTTTGGATGGTTAAATGAGTGAATAATTTTAAAGTTACAAATTGGTGTGTCAAAACGGCAGTTTCCGTGGGCCGATTGAATCCAAAATTTGTTCAGCTCTTCGACGTGCAATACAATCCCCGTGTACAAAATTTCAGCCAAATCGGTTCAGGGGCTTGGGCTGTACCGCGATTTTAAAGTCGGATAAAAATCATTTTTTTTTTATTTTTGATCAAAAGGGCACTAAGAATGAATACATTTTTAGAAGTAGAATTTCAAGGCCTTTTCTATCGTGAGGTGAAAAATGGGGGTTTGCATTTAAAATTTAAAAGTTGATGTGCCAAAATGGCATTTCTAGTTGCACGATTGGCTCCAAAAGCTTTTCAGATCTAAGTTGGGTTATCACATGCACACGTACCAAATTTCAGCTAAATCTGTCGAGTAGTTTGGGCTGTGGCGTGTTTACGAACGTACGAACGTACGAACGTACGTACATACATACAGACACATTTTAAAAACCACTTTTTTGGGCTCCTGAGACCTCAAAACGTATAGATCCGGTCTTATCTCGAATTCGAAAATTTTAGTGATTGCAGTAACCTCCCTTTTTTTAAATGGTGAAGTGGAGTGGGGAGGTTAATACATTATAGCCCAAATTACTGAATCGATTTGGCTGAAATTTGGTACACGGAGATTGGGTGACCCGTTGATGACCTGAAAGGCTTTTGAAAGCAATTGGCCCACGGGAAGTCCCATTTAAGCATATCAACTTAAAATTTTAAATACAAGACCTCCTTTTTTATGTCGCCATTAGAAAGGCGATCAAATTCTGGTTCTAAAAATGTATTCACAGTTTCTGCCATTTCAGTGGAAAATAGAGAAAAAATTCTTTCTCATTAAAAGGGAGCGAGCTGACAGTGGATGACATAAAGTGGCAGTTATTGTCAAAAAGGTGGCAAAAGGTTAACCTTAAAAGGAACATATTGTCAAACGTGATGGGTGATGTCCGAGGTGACGTCGGTTTTTGTCAGAAAATTGCGAAATTAGTCAAGGATTAAAAAAATTCTGTTGAATGACTACTATCTACACAGAATATAAAGATCCACGCGATGGGGAGGTTCCAGCCGCTTCTCTGCTGCATTTTTACATTTATATTTTGTTTCATTTTAAAATATTATTACATACATTCAATTCAGAGTGCTTCAGTAGGTACCTACGTATCACGTTTTTTTGTGTAATATTTCGCCAAAAGTTCAGGCATAACACAGTAGAAAAAGTTTGTTGCACTTTCAGAAGCAGTTTTCCAGAAGCAACGGTCAAATGTAATCCTTTCTATGTGAGGCTCTTTGTTTTGAGACCAAACGACAAAGTCACAATACTTTGTATTTGTAATGGCCATTTGCATTTGAACTTGGTAGTAATATGCATGCTCTTTCTTTAAACAAAGCAGATTATCAGTTCTTTCCAGGCAAAAATCCCGTTTTTCAACAAGTTCGCTAAATTCTTTATCTTGAGCACAATATGGGCATTTTACCTCTAAACACCCCATACCACAACAGTCACAAAAACTATAGCATCTGGTGTGAGGCATAGCAGCATTAATAACGAAGCCACTTCTTCTGGTTAGAAAATTGTAATGGTTGGGATCCATTGCAATTTTATAAACATTGATGGCATCTTCTTCATGTTCACATCCAAAATTTGTGTATTTAGATTTAAACACCTTTATATAACACATACTACTAAGTAGGCTATAACTTGGTTTGCTAGTTTTAACAACTGGTCTCAATTTGGAGGCTGTTATCCTGCCGAGTCTATACCTAAACCATGAGTCATTACTGGCTTGTGCTCTTGTTTTTAACCTCCCCAACCCCATCACAATTTAAAAAAAATGGGAGGTTACTGCAATCACTAAAATTTTCGAATTTGCGATAGCACCAGATCTTCACGTTTTGAGGTCTCAGGAACCCAAAAAAGGGGTTTTTAAAATGTGTCTGTGTGTATGTACGTACGTACGTACGTTTGTACGTACGTTCGTACGTACGTTCGTACGTTCGTACGTTCGTTTGTAATCACGCCACAGCCGAAACTGCTAGACCGATTTAGTTGAAATTTGGAGCATAGGCATCTCGTAACCCAACTTAGATCTGAAAAGCTTTTGGAGCCAATCGTGCAACCGGAAATGCCATTTTGGCACATCAACTTTTAAATTTTAAATGCAAACCCCCATTTTTCACTTCACCATAAGGAAGACCTTCAAATTCTGCTTCTAAAAATGTATTAACTCTTAGTGCCCTTTTGACCAAAAATAAAAAAAAAATTGATTTTTATCGGACTTTAAAATCGCGGTACAGCCCAAGCCCCTGAACCGATTTGGCTGAAATTTTGCAGATGGGGATTGTATTACACGTCGAAGAGCTGAACAAATTTTGAATTCAATCGACTCACGGAAAGTGCCGTTTTGGCACACCAATTTCCAAATTTAAAATTATTCTCTCATTTGACCATTAAAAACAAGTTTTTGAAAGATTTATTGTCACTATCAGAAAGGTCTTCAAATTCTGGCTTTAAATAGGACAAAATTAATTCGCATTTAGCGCTGTTTGGTTCAAAAAAGCGAAATTTTATAATAACACTAAAAATACATTATAGCCCAAATTACTGAATCGATTTGGCTGAAATTTGGTACATGGAGATCGGGTGACCCGTTGAAGACCTGAAAGGCTTTTGAAAGCAATTGGCCCACGGGAAGTCCCATTTAAGCATGTCAACTTAAAATTTTAAATACAAGACCTAATTTTTTATGTCGCCATTAGAAAGGCGATCAAATTCTGGTTCTAAAAATGTATTCACAGTTTCGGCCATTTTAGTAGAAAATAGACAAAAAATTATTTGTCAATAAAAGGGAGCGGGCTGACAGTTGATGACATAAAGTGGCAGTTATTGTCAAAAAGATGGCAAAAGATTAACCTTAAAAGGAACATATTGTCAAAGGTGATGGGTGATGTCCGAGGTGATGTCGGTATTTGTCAGAAAATTGCGAAATTAGTCAAGAATTAAAAAAATTCTGTTGAATTGACTACTATCTACACAGAATACAAAGATCCACGCGATGGGGAGGTTCCAGCCGCTTCTCTGCTGCATTTTTTCTTCTATTTCCTTACATTTTCTGTCTGATATAGAGAAGTCGATTGTTTTTGCGGCTACACGCAAATACTCTAAATCCATATCAATAAGTTCAGGGTCAAACAATTTCTCAAGCAAAATGGTTTTTGGCTCTGTATAAATTGTTTCCACACATTCTGAAATTTTATTGCAGTACGGTGCCACTATTGTGTGCAGGGTAGGTACACATAATATTTTTCTGCTTCAATTGGCCTAAAGATGTTCTCATTTCTTCAACTGTCAAGATTGGTACAGCTTTTTCTTTATTGGATCGGTGCCCAGTATTTTCTACTCCTGTTTCCCTAGCAGTACATAATTTTTTTGCACTACTATAACAGAGATTTCTGCTTTTTGACATTTCTCCGCAATTGGAAGATGGTGCCTTCCAGTAGGCTAAAACATCAGTAACTGTCTTCTGTTCTTTGTACCTTGTGACATCCTCGATATAAAAACATACAGCACCAACATGACTGTATGTTTCACCTAACTCTGCCTTGCACCACAGTCCTTGAAAATAATCCAGGGCCTAGCTGGTTTCTTCCTTAATCGTTGTGAATGGAACACCTTCAAGAAAAATTATTGAATCATGTAACAGGAAGAAAAAAAACTTTTTTTTCCAACTACCACAAGCATTTCATTGATTTGACATGAACCCACATCCTTCACCCACCCACACACAAACTGATTATATGCCTCTAGACTCTTACACGCCTTATATTCTTCTTGTGTGTATGCGCTTCGTTCAAACACAAAATAATTTACAATACTCTATGTAGGTACGATGTTTTTGGCAAATTGGAAATATTCAAAGATGTTGATTTGTGTGTTGATTTCGAAAGTTTATAAGGATCCTCGCCACCTATGCTTGCAATTTTTTCTAGGTAACGATCTTTAACTTCTTGGGGCAAATCGTCCAAATATTCGCCCATTTTTCCAAGTTTCCAATATTAGGTAATCTGAGAATCCAAAAGAAAATTATTATAAGTAGATTAAATAATTATAATTTACATACCTCTTGAGTAGATTTGCCTTCTCTCGTGTTTAAGAACAACTAATCAATCACAAAACACGTTTTCAATTCAACTACACCAGACTTATCCTCAAACCAAACCTAACCTTAAAATCCATCCCAAGTGTCACTTGTCATACGTTGGGCTTTGTCATGTCAAATTTGATCTTAGCGCCATGCCAAAAGTAGCGCTTGCGCATTGTATACAGCCAAACCCCATAAAATTACGTCACGCCTGCACGACTAATAGATCCGGTCTTATCTTGGTTTCGAAAATTTTAGTGATTGCAGTAACCTCCCATTTTTTTAAATTGTGATGGGGTTGGGGAGGTTAATATAGATTTCGTCTTCTACATGGCACCTTAATAGAAGGTAGAAGATTTTTCTTAAGAATAGAAGACTTCTAGACTTCTATGCTGAATGTATAGACAATATAACGTATTTGGATTTGGTTTCACCCCGTGCTGTGAACATGGTGAATGACAAACCAAAGCTCAACTCCATATAAAGCGCCGCGATATGCCGAGTTCCTCCGTGAGTGGTTGCGTTTTTTTGTTATTTCTTCAGAATTTCCAGAACCTTAACGAGTTTCCTGATTTTACATTAATTTTTGACTGTTGCTACACTTGTGCATCGCTGTGAAATGAAGAATTACTCCTATCATTGGCTAAAATAGAAGGTGGTGATGCCGAACCGGCGATTAATGCTGCTCCATGTTTCCTCCAATTGGTGAGTGCCTCTTTACTATTCAATATTCATTTGTCCGTTTATTTGTGCAGAAGTCCGTATACAGGTTATCACATTTTTTGATAAGCCAGACAGAGTTGCATGTTAACACTATCTAGTCCAGTCAAATTAGACCTCCAGGGGACCGGAGGTTACAATAAATGTTGGAAAGCGGGAGATGATCTTAAACCCTTTAGTAGGCATCTAATAGAAGTATCCTAGTTTTGCAACTTCCCAGGATGTGTGCGTATGATAGGGTGTCCAAAAAACCCCGAAATTTTCGGACTCTTTTCAGTTTTTCGCTTATAATTTCTAAACAGTGCTTCCTAGCGGAAAGTTCGCTATTTTCGAAATTAAAGCGCACTAAATTCTGCGTCGAGTGAGCCCCCCAAATGTTAAGTTCGACCATGTGGTAGGGTCGCAAACCATGGTCAAAAACGACAATTGTGTGAAAAATTGACAAGTAGTGACTTTTCGTCGTCTGTAACGTCCAAACGGCTACTCTAATTAAAAAAACGTATAGCTTGAAAGTTGTAGACCATCAATCGCTGATTTCAAAAAGCATCACAAATTTAAATTTTGGTTAAAAGTATTCAAAAAATAATTTATCTATAAATGTAGTTAAGAAATGAGACAATGAATAAAGGATCAATTTCTTCGAAATCTTTTGGAGGTGGAGGGGCCAGGGTCGTTCGCAGGCTCGATGAATAGTGTGTCGCCTTCAAATAGTTGAGGCTTTAGATCTAGAAAATCAAAATAGAACAATCCATAAACAGTCATAAGTCAGTACCTAAGCCTCAACTATTTGAAGGCGACACACTATTTATCGAGCCTGCGAACGACCCTGGCCCCTCCACGTCCAAAAGATTTCGAAGAAATAGATTTTTTAATAATAAATAATAAATAATAAATTGTTTTTTGAATACGTTTAACCAAAATTTAAATTTGTGATGCTTTTTGAAATCATGGTCGAAATTAACGTTTGGGGGGCTCATTCAACGCAGAATTTAGTGCGCTTTAATTTCGAAAATAGCGAACTCGCCGCTAGGAAGCACTGTTTAGAAATTATAAGCGAAAAACTGAAAAAAGTCCGAAAATTTCGGGGTTTTTTGGACACCCTATCATACGCACACATCCTGGGAAGTTGCAAAACTAGGATACTTCTATTAGATGCCTACTAAAGGGTTTAAGATCATCTCCCGCTTTCCAACATTTATTGTAACCTCCGGTCCCTATTTGACTGGTCTAATCCCGGAATCGCTTCCAATAAAACGCAATTGGATTTAATAGATATATTAATTTCTATAACATTACACGGCGGGTGCGCGACCCTAAAAATAGCTCGAGTCATAATTGCCCGGTCAATTTTAATTTTAAAAAAAGTATGAATCTTTCAAAACCTAATCTTGAAAATTTTATACTTTTTTTAAATACCTAGGTACAACAAAATAAATTGTAAGTGACAAAGAAAGGACCCCGCACGTTTTATATGGAAAAGTGGCTTTCGGTGAAATTGTCTGATTTTTTGATATGTTGTAGTTTTCATGATTCTGAGCAAAAGTTATCATTGCGCCAACCTCCTGACATGGACAGTTTTTGCTACAAAAATTCCCGAAGATAGAATTTGCCATAAGGTTTATCTCGAGGTTTATACACATTTTTGGGCCCGCCGTTTCCTACTCTTCCCGACATAATATTCAAAACGCCCAAAAGGCTTCCATTTAGACGTATATTAGTAATATGTGTAAGAAAGGTGCCCCTGGACTTCATGTAGTTCTTATGGGACTACATGTAGTTCTTATGGGAAAAGTTCTATCTTTGGGATTTTTTGTAGCAAAAACTATCCATATCAGGAAGTTAGCGCAATGATAACTTTTGTTCAGAATCATGAAAACTACAACATATCAAAAATTCAGACACTTTCACCGAAAGCCACTTTCCATAAGAATCGTGCGGGGTCCTTTCTTGGAAATAACTTTCCAAATGTAAGCACCCATGGCCTAAGAGGGTACCTTGAATCTCCTAAAAAATAATTAATTTTAAGATATTGCTAGACCATGACTAAATATTACCTAATAAGTAATAGCCCTGTCTCTCATTTCTGTATACAGTGTAAGTACAAAGTCCCGGGACGGTCATTTATCTTCGTTATTTCTTAAGATTCTACTTTGAAACTTGGTACCCAGGCACAATTAAATACAGGGAATTCAAAACTGTTTTTAAAAATTTTCTTGGACTTCCGGTTAAACCGGAAGTGACCCTAAAAATCGTTTTTTTAAATGGAATCATACTTTTTTCTCAACGGATTCGGAATCTACGAATTTTTTAATGTTAAAAACATGTATCATGCTTGACCAGAAGTCAGGTCGCGGCCACCCTGGATTTTCAAAAACATCGAAGAAATCGGTCAAAAAGCAAGATTTTTCAAAACCGCAAGTACACGTCAGCCTTATTTTCTTTAAGCAAATTCAACCGGCCAATTACATTTTCTAAAATTTTTTTTTCTATTTTGGTTGATTGTGAACATTTAATAAATTTCAAAAAAGCAAAAACAAAGGAAATGTATTTGCGCAGTTGACTTTGTATTGAAAAAATAAGGTTGACGTGTATCTGTGGTTTTGAAAAATGTTGCTTTTTGACCGATTTCTTCGATGTTTTTGAAAATCCAGGGTGGCCGCTACCTGACTTCTGGTCAAGCATGATACATGTTTTTGACTTTAAAAAATTCGTAGATCCTGAATCCGTTGAGAAAAAAGTATGATTCCATTTAAAAAAACGAGTTTTAGGGCCACTTCCGGTTTAACCGGAAGTCCAAGAAATTTTTTAAAAACAGTTTTGAATTCCTTGTATTTAATTGTGCCTGGGTACGGAGTTTCAAAGTAAAATCAAAAAAAATAATGGAGGTAAATGACCGTCCCGGGACTTTGTACTAACCCTGTATATTTTCTATAATGGGATTAATATTACTGTTGGACCAAATTCTAGCACCGTGTGTACTGCCAGCAGAACGTGCATTCACAGATAGAATTTTTAATTTTGCATCGCAAATCTGAAATAATTAAAATTTGTCAATTATACTCGTAAATAGACACATTGAAAACGTATTCTTACCAACTGCACGTTAAGGGAATGGTATTTTTTTCGGTTGACATATATGTGTTCCGGTCTGCTTGGGTCATTGTTTGGTGGTGCCACAATGGCCACATGTGTGCAGCCAATGCATCCAACTACTCCCGGAAAATTAAAGTCTGAGAAAAACCTACAATTAAAAATTGTAGGAAACAAAACATTTCGCCAAATTCTACTAGATCTACCCTCTTCGAACCGCATCCAGTTCTTCAAAGTTTTCTGGAAAACGTATATACCTTTCTATGATTTCTGGTCTATTCAAAATTGTAGTCACTTCCGTTATGGCTCTTGAAATCGAACTTTGGCTCACGTTCAGAAATAAATTGTCTGCTACTTCTTGCTGGTAACTTCCCCGGCCAAAAAATCGAAGTGCACATAGTAACTTTTCATTTAAGTTTTGAAAGAAGTAAATAGAGGTATATAAAAAATTATCAACTTACTGCATACCCTTGTTGGAATATCAAGTGCGGAGATTCTGCTGGGTGGTCCCATATGGGGGGCACAAATATTTATGACTACTTCGGCGGCGATTTTGGACAGTCTGAGGCTCCTGATAAACTCCCTTTCAGTCATCACGTCAAAGGCGTTGTCACGATTATTATACTCTTTTCGTTGAAAAATATTCTCTTCTCCAATTGCGTTTAGCAAAATTAATTCCTCCATTTTGAGCACTAAGTTGTCAGGGAATTAGGGGCTTCAATAATGCTAACAATCAATACCTTGGTTTTCCTTAAGAAGTATGCTCTGTAGGTTGTAGGTGGTTTATAATATATGTTAAATGTAGAAGAATCGAACTAAACTAAAGGACGAACCACAAATGACTGGACAAATAATTGTAAGTGGTGGTATTTGATATTGAACAAGTTATTAATACTTCTGGATTACCAATGTTTATTTACTAAAACTCAGGTAGTTTTAACTAGAAGCCATTATGTGGGGATTAAATCAGGAGATTTATAGATTGAAGACATTTTCTTAATCGCCCCATTAAGCATAAATAATAAGTATTAGCAAAATAATCCAAAGGTAGTGATTTTTGATATAAAAATTGAAAACCGAGTTGAGCAAGCAGTACCTACTTTTGTGCAAATACCTCGATCCGCCTGGAATTATCATTCGATGTTGACGGTCGTACGAAAAGCTCCACACCGCCCGAGATTCGAATAGTACGGATCTCGAGAATACCAAAGTTGGAGGTTCGTGCGCAAGCCGGGTCACTTTCGCACGAAACGACATCCGCCGAAGTCGGGGATAGGGCCCCTGGCTTTTAACACTTTTGATTCTATCTGGGACAAATCGAGTGCCAAACTTTCAATAAATCCTCGATCAACGCTACCGGCAGCTGCAAGTTCTTCTCTTTTACCTTTCGCGTAAGAATTGAAGGTGTCGCCAATATGGCCTCGATGATGGTTGTGGATCTTCAAAAACATGTTTCGGGTCTCCTTTCTCATTTAGAACGCCTACACAGCACGTAAGTCAACCTAGATGTTGTAAGCCTTTATCTACTTTTACTAGGCCTGCTTGCTCCGGCAGCCAAATTGTGGAGGCCGGTCGTAGATTCGTTATTAGATATTTTTGTTTTATTGTAGATTTTGGGCGCCAGGCAACTTTGGCGCAAGCAGGAGGTAAAGTTGCCGAAAACAAAGTAAAAGGCGAGACTTTTTTGTTGAAGGACTTTAAGTTAAATAAAAAATATTTACAGTGATTGATTTGAATTGTTAGTGAATATAATGCTAATAATCTTTCTAAGAAGCTTCAGATCGCTTTGCAAAGGATTTAATTACGATTGTTAGGTATACGATAAATAAATTAAATATAAAAAGCCAAAGTAAACAGCAAGGCGAAGAGGCCTCTGTTTATAGGGCTGGCGGATGGATGTTTTGTTCCCTTTTTTTTTTGATCGATATCTGTAGATACTTAGGTACTTAACTGGCCGATGAGATGAATCCGTACAAGTTGAAACGGCAGGTTCTGAGAGGTGATGGACTCCTCGGTGGTAGAATGGACAAATCGTAGGCAGGATTTTAAATTTGCCAAACGCCAATTTGTAGCGTGCAAGAAGAAACCCAATAAAAAACCCTGTAATGGCGTGAACTAATAATTCAGAAATTAAAATTGTAAACATACCTCCTGTGATGAGGGTTTTTTCTAACTCGCAATGAAATCTAATAAACTTAAGCGGCTGATTGCAACAATTAATTTTTTTTTAACCGCCAAAAAATGGGACTCTTAAGCGAATGAGTTATTTGAGTCGTCATTAGATGATCCTTTGGAAGTTCAAGAACTCGACGAGGTTCTTCTATTTTTGCTTAAAAGATTTCAGTATTTGGAAGCAATGACCGAAACGCATCGAAAAGAAAACAAGGCAATGCTGACGTCGCAAGGTCAATATAAAGCAATATCATGTGTGTACTGTATACTTTAAAGCGCTGACTACTCAGCAACGCATTGATTCTGTAACACAAAATAATATTTGCACTCAAATCTTACAGTTATTTAAATTTGTTGTTGCAACAAACTTTGCCGCTCGGAAACTGATGGCCTCTGTCCACCTGCGGTCATTTCCACCTCTCCGTACCTGATAAGATAAGATTGCCGCGGTAAACCCGAATTAAAAGCGATCGCGGATGTGGCCTCGATGAAGGTTGTGGATCTTCAAAAACACGTTTTGGGTCTCCTTTCTCATTTAGAACGCCTAAACAGCACATAAGTTAACCTAGAAGATGTTTTGAAGAAGCTCCACCTGAACTCTCACTGTAAACTCGGAGGCAGAAAGTGAAGGATTTGGTTCAGCTTAAATTCTTGTCACTTGGCTCGTGGGACTAACTTTTTAATTACACAAGGTAGTTTCAAAGTCATGTTCCACAAAATTTACTTACTGTTTAGGACGGCGCTTCGGAGTGTTACTCCATCTTCAGCTATAAAAGAAAATAACACAAAAACACTGCACTTGTTTGACATCGATAGAATGTGCTCTTTTCGAAAAAAAATGGCTTTTCGTTGGTTCAGGGATCCAAAATTTGCGACAGAAGACATCAAAATATCGTAAAGAAGTTCATGAGACGGTCCCTTACTTCAGAAAAGTTTTTATGGGTATGGGTCGAAAAATGCTTCCTAAGGGAGCTAGAGTCCTTCAAACAACATGCTTTCTAAACTTAATAAAGATACCAAATTTCACGTTACTATCTTTAACCGTTTTGAAGATATTTAGAGAAAAACACTTTCAAAGTGGGGCCTAAAGCTCCCTTAGGACTTATTTTTCGACATATATTCATAGGCAAGTTACTTGTAACTTGAGGTAAAATCAGTAGGTTCGTTCTTAAAACATAATTACTTGGCGTTCTCGGGAAAAATTGAACTTGAATCATCTGGTTGCATTCAGTTGAATTGTTAGCAACTAGTCCTGTTATTTCAGCGTGAACTCTTTCTCTTGGGAAACTAAGCTGTGTTGCTAGCTCTTCAGTTAAAAACGATAATTGGGATCCGGAATCAATCAAAGATCTTGCTGTTGCCAACAGTACAGCTTCATGGTCTTGCGCTACATGACTTGTTGATGTTTTGACCGAGTTATTTGAATTTTTATGTTCAGTGTTCGAATTTACTTTACTAGGAGCCCTACCTTTTTGAACTTGTGAAGATGAGTCCTTGTGCAATAAACTGTAGTGGTCTTTATGGCAAATCTTACATTTATACTGTGAATAACATTCTCTCGAAAACTCGTGTATCAAACAATTTCTGCAAATATTATTTTGTGTTACAGAATCAATGCGTTGCTGAGTAGTCAGCGCTTTAAAGTATACAGTACACACACGATATTGCTTTATATTGACCTTGCGACGTCAGCATTGCCTTATTTTCTTTTCGATGCGTTTCGGTCATTGCTTCCAAATACTGAAATCTTTTAAGCAAAAATAGAAGAACCTCGTCGAGTTCTTGAACTTCCAAAGGATCATCTAATGACGACTCAAATAAGTCATTCGTTTAAGCGTCCCATTTTTTGGCTATAATACATACAATCATTGGTCCCCAGGAAGACGTATCTAACTCTAGCATGTTAAACGTTGCGAGAGGCGGTGATCCATTTTACTCGAAGTGGGCTAAGTATTTAAATCGAAGAGGAATGAAAATTCAAACTCAAAGTCGATCCCACACAAATTATAATCAGATTTAAGAGTGTACCAAGGTTTCAGTCCACACTTGGACCATCTTCAGCACTACAAAAACAAAAACGAGGAGCTTAAATAGACAGAAAAATAAACAAAATATTCTTACCCAAAAAATTAATTAAGGGGGTATGAAAAAGTCGATGACACTGTGGCTTATGATCTCACAAACGGGTTATTTAAGTCCCAGTGTCATGTACAAGAATCAGGGACCCAAAAACACAAAACACAAATTAAATTTTGGTTTAAAACTTTGAGTCTAGAATATAACGTTAGACTCAAAGGGTGATGATCGAAAAGATTAAATTAGGTAAAATAAATCGATCGACTTTGAGTTTGAATTTTCATTCCTCTTCGATTTTTTCTAGCATGTTAATTGACTGTAGACATTCTTTCACGATATCGTATAATTGTTTCAACTTGTCAGCGGATTCTTTATGAATTTCAGGAAAACCAAAATTTTGGCAATTAACTTTGTGACAATCAGTCTCCTATTGCTATCGGGTGTCCCAAAAAAACCCGGACAAATAATTTTTGGGAATAAGTCTTCCATTTCTTAACCGATTTGGATGAGCGTGGTCTTAAATTAAAGCCACAGAATCAGGCTTTCGACTGTATGAGAAACTACGGCAGATGGCGCTGCCGTAGTAGTCCTATTGATACTTGCGTTAAAAGTTTATTTTAGCTACATGGGGATTGGTGAGTCAACGACCAATCGGTATGACACTCGAATAGCCTTGAAGATCTTTCTTTCTTGTTCAAAAATTCTTTTTCAAAAGTCGATTTGGTTTAAGCATTAATTTTCTGTAATTTAGAAAAAAAATGTGTTTTTGAGTATTTTCACGCATTAATGGCTATGACCAAAGAACAGTTATAAATGAAAGAATATGGTGAAAACAGTGGCGTAAATGCCAGTGGGGGGCAACTGAACAGTTATCATTGAAAATTAAGCCCTATATGTGCATCAATGTTACTTTAGTCATGGTTATGGAAGCATGAAAATACGCAAAGACACTTTTTAGAAAAATCACAGAAAATTAATGCTTACGCCAAATGGACTTCTGAAAAAGATTTTTGAAGAAAAAAGAAAGATCTTCAAGGCTATTTGGGTCTCATAACCATTGGATGTTGCCCGACCAATCCCGACGGACCTAAAATAAACTTTAAAGACAAGTATCAATCAGGCTACTACAGCAGCTCCATCTGTCGACGTTTCTTGCAAAGTTCGGAAGCCTGATTCTTTAGCTTTAATTTAAGACCAAGTCTATCCAAATCGGTTAAGAAATGGTTGAGTTATTTCAAAGACTATTTTGTCCGTTTTTTTTGGGACACCCGATATATCTTTCTTTTAGCGAAAGCCAAGCGCTAATTATCAAACGGCCTATAAACGTTCAACGTTTTGCGCTATAAAACTGCACTTTTTCCATTCAAATATTGTTGGGTTTCTAAAATAACACCAATTAGTAATCAAATCAGTCGTGCTTGGTAATTTTTTTTTGAGAAGCGTACGAACTGGGAAGAACGTAATAATTAAGAATATGTAGCAAAATCGATATTGAATTTCAGATAAGAAAATTCATATTATTTGCTTTGGGACCGGCAGTGGAAGGGGTGGAAAATCAAAAATACCTTCGTTATAAATATACAAGAGGCTCTTACGAACTGCCAAAGTCCATATACACCAGGCATACTTGGTCCCTGGATTTCCCAGAACTTAGTCAAGAGGAGACGAGACGCTGGGTTAATCGAAGAAAGGGACCAAAGTGTGTTTAAGAAAGAACTACGATGGTTAAGTCAACATTTTGCCGTATATCTCCGGTTTCATCAGCACTTCCCATCTGGTTCAATTCATCCACAAAGTGATGCATGTTGATGGATGTGGATGTGTTGAACCAGGTGGGAAGTCCTGGTGAAGCCGGAAATATACGTAATTCTTTCTTACACACACTTCGTCAAAACAAGCAAACGAGCAGACAGTACCTCTATTTTCTTCTTCTTCATTTGCTTTACTTCCATCTTCCATTTGACAATACGCATCTTCTTGTGAGGTTTGATTGAATTGGCTACTGCCATTATGTTCCTCATCCACTTGTACGTCACCCACATTTAGTGTCCGATTGTCTTCCCCGAGTTGAGTTCAATCGGTAGAATTTTCACCATCATCAAATGAAATCATCTCGTCACTTTCCGTGATAATTTCAGGCATTATAACCTCCAGTCTCGACATTTTGAGGACATGTAGATTGACGTGAGGGGTCCTGTAGAACCTTTTGTGAACCAGAATATCGTGACCCATAAAATCGGCAAGCTGTTGGACCTCATTGTCATCTAATACCAACATTTGCGACAATGTATCGGGTGTCCCAAAAAAAACCGGACAAAGTAATCTTTGAAATTAGTCAGCCATTTCTTAACCGATTTGGATAGACTTGGTCTTAAATTAAAACTAAAGAGTCAAGCTTTCGAACTTTGCAAGAAACGTCGACAGATGGCGCTGCTGTAGTAGCCTTATTGATACTTGTCTTTAAGGTTTATTTTAGGTGCGTGGGGATTGGTCGGGCAACAACCAATGGTTATGAGACCCAAATAGCCTTGAAGATCTTTCTTTTTTCTTCAAAAATCTTTTTTCAGAAGTTCATTTGGCGTAAGCACTAATTTTCTGCGATTTTTCTAAAAAAAGTGTTTGCGTATTTTCATGCTTCCATAACCATGACTAAAGTAACATTGGTGCACATAGGGCTTAATTTTCAATGATTACTGTTAAGTTGCCCCCCACTATCATCTGCGCCACTGTTTTCACCATATTCGCTCATTTATAACTGAAAATTAAGATTTAATTGCATTACTGTTCTTTGGTCATGGTCATTACCATTACCAACCTGTTCCTGCTCCTCTTTCTACGATTCTTCTTAGGACTAATAGGGTTAAAGATGGGGGTAGTAGTCAGAATCTTATGTTATTTATTCGGGGGAATGCTATATCTGGTGCTGCTAGTATGAGGGGAACTAGTCAATTACCGAATCCTCCTATTATAATAGGTATAACTATGAAGAAAATTATGATAAAGGCATGGGCTGTTACGATTGTATTGTAGATTTGGCAACATAACCTCGCTTCTCAAGTGGGAAAAGAAAACCAAGAAAACTCTGAAATTGTGGAAACTACTCGTAACCCCATCAGTAACGGTGTTCCCAAAAACATTCAACAAGAAGTGCAGGTACAACCCGCCATACCCGCCATCAGCGCTAACAATGGGATAACTGGACCCAGTGAACCTAGTACAAAGGAAAATACTGATGATAGGACTGATAGCTATGCGACCGTGTTGAGTAAACGAAAGAGGAACAACGTTGTCTGCACGGGATCAAGCATCGGCATCACTAATAGTGGAAACGGAAACGCCATAAAGGCAGCACCAAGGAAAGCCTTCCTAAAAATTAGCAGGTTAGCCCCCGCCACAACTCGTGAGTCTCTAGAGTCATACATTAAAAAGTTTATCCCTGAAGCTGTATGTGAGGACCTACAATCTAATTACCCTGAATATTATTCCTGTTTTAAGGTAATCATAGACCTGCAAAATTATGAGAAAGCACAAAACGGAGAACTATGGCCCTATGGTGCGATAGTCAGTAGGTTTTTTCACCAAAGAAGGGTAGTGGAGAAGGAAAAATAACCCCTGCTACCAATGACATAAACCTAGAGTGTGTGAATGTGAACATTGACCATCAACATAACGACATCCTGTTGTTAAACTGTCAAGCTTTAACATCAAGAACTGCAGACATGATTACTGTTGACTACCTAAACAGTAACAACATCCTGAACTTCCTATGCTTCACAGAAACATGGAAGGACGATTGCTCCATTGGCTGCCTCAACTTCCCCGGCTATAACTTAATCGCGAGTTATTCGAGGTCAACTTACAGGGGAGGTGGGGTGGCCATCTGGTGTAAACAAGACCTCAATGTTACCCCCATTAGTCTGGGGAGATACTGCATTGAAAAACAATTGGAAATTTGTGGAGTCAACTGGAAGGACAAAAACGGTAAAATAACAACTTTACTCACGTGCTATAAACCTCCATGTTATGATGACATAAACACTTTCTGTGATAAATTGTCCAATATTCTGGACGCTGTGTATAAGCCAAATGTAAATATAATAGTAGGTGGAGATTTCAACATAGATAAAGATAGGAACGTGGAAGAATATAACCTTCTATGTAACATAATGTCCAGTTTCGGCTTAACGAACATAGTCCATAACCCCACAAGGGGGGCTTATATGTTAGATCATGTCTATACCAATGTAAGAAATAGTACAGCAGCAGTGATAGACAACACCATATCTGATAATAGAACTATTCTTTTTAATCTCGGTAATTTACTACCAAACATTCCGATCTATTATGAGAATAAGCGAACTTATCCGGAATATAAAATTGAACAATTTCGTGATGATTTAACGAAAGAAAATTGGGAGACGCTCTACGAACACACAGATTTAAATAATGCTTTTGACTATTTTTTTGACAAATTCCAGTGTCTATTCAACTTACACTTTCCTCTTAAAAAGAAGAAATCTACAAATAAATCCGACAAGAATTGGATAAACAGTCAGCTGAAAGAATCTAGTAAAAATCTTAGGGACTTGTTCACTTTAAAAAAATTATTTCCAAATCTCGAACAAAGTTACAAAAATTCAAAGCGCAGTCACTCTCTGTTGATTGAAGAGACAAAAAAAAAGTATTTTGAGTCTAGACTAATAAGTTCAGACAATCCAGTGAGAACCGCTTGGGGCATGGTGAACGCCAGCCGGAAAAAATCCTGCATGCAAAATATTTCCCTAAGCATGAATGATGTCGTGGTGGAGGATCCATGTACCGTTTCAAATAAGTTTAATGAATTTTTTAGAGACGCCCCCATAAATTTGGTAAAAAATATACCTCCCCCAAGGTCTAATATCAATTTTCGAGTGAATATTCAGGAAAATAGCATGTTTTTGCGGCCCCTCAGTGAGCAGGAGCTTCTTGATATTTTCAAAAATAAATTGAAGGCAAAAAAATCGGCTGGACCGGATGACATTCCACCGTTTTTATTGAGAAAGGTGGCCACAGTCATATGTGAGCCTCTCTTGTTTTTAGTCAATCTATCATTTGAACGGGGGTGTTTTCCGGAACGGCTCAAAACCAGTAAAATTATTCCAATTTTCAAAAAGGGACAAAATCAATCAGTAGAAAACTACAGGCCTATAGCTTTAACATCTTTTTGATATGTTAATAGACTTGCTTGTCGATGTAGACACTTTCTTGCTGTTTGGAGATTTCAATGTTCCTGGATTTGTTAATAGCGATATGAGTGATTTTAGAGTTCGCATTTTGTCAAATTTTGTTTCTATTCTTGATGTCGTTCAGTGTAACAATGTTTTAAACTATAATAACCGCCTGCTAGATCTTGTATTTTCCAGGGGATTGACTCTCTCTATTTGTTTTTTGCCGATGACCTAAAAATTTATACTACGATTAATGATATACATGACTGCTCAATTTTACAAGCTAACATTGATAATATTAGATCCTGGTGTGTCAACAATGGATTGTCTTTAAATATCCAAAAATGTAAAATTGTATCATATAGCAGAACGAATAGATCGATTCAGCATAAATACGTGGTGGAAGGCGCTGAACTTTGTCGAGTGCACATTATAAAAGATCTTGGTATAACGTTCGACAGTTGCTTGACATTCAATGATCACGTTCTATCTGTTGTTAATTCCTCTTCTAGAACTTTAGGATTCATAGTTAGAAATACCAGGGGTTTCAGAGATGTCAAACCTTTAAAATGTCTGTATTTTTCGTTGGTGAGATCGTCACTTGAATACTGCTCGCTCATTTGGACCCCGTTATATGTGCGGTATGAGGCTGAGTTGGAAGGGGTTCAGAGACGGTTTCTGAAGTTCCTTCACTTTCGTGAGCATGGAGTGTATCCTCGGCGTAATTTTGAGCAGTCTTTACTCCTGTGGGAATATGAGATTCAGTCTCTTAAGATGCGCAGAATTATTGCATCTATTAAGTTCCTTTATAACATTGTTCATGGTGGTATTGAGTGTAGTGAGTTGTTGGCGAGAGTACAATTTCATGTAAAGAGGTTTAACTCAAGACACTCTGTTGATTTTGTAATGCAGCGCTGTCGTACAAATTTAGGATTTAAAGCTCCGTTTTCGGTTATGTTTGCCAACTGGAATCGAATATGTAATGAATGTGATGTATACTATGATACCCTAAACATAATTGTCTTTCGAGCGACTGAAATTTTTGCTATATAATATTGCACTTATGTTAATTCAGTTTAATTTAATAAGTTATTTTTTTTTTCTTGTTTGTAATTAATTTACGTTTCCTTTTTCTCTTTTTCTCTTATATAATGTCCTGTAATTGGAGTTCTTCTGTTGGACAATATACGATTATTATTATGATCATAGATCCAGTAATAACTCGAAAATATGTGATAATTTTACAGTCTTAGGTCCAAGTGTCCCCAAGTGCATTTCGAGTTAAGCAGTATCAATACACAGTATTAACTCCCAAAATAAGGTTGAGTTATGCATGAAACAGGATAATGACCAACAGATGTCGCCGGGTAATTGACTTTATAAATAAATCTTGTTTCATTGTTCAACCTTGTATATCGACGCTGCATAACAAAATACACGCTAGTTGCTCAGGTTGCTTATACCTTGGGGTAATTTAAGGGGCGTGGTCTCAATATCGCTCATCAGGGACAATTTACTTTATTTAGTAGAATTTATGGTAACCGTGGCTAATTAATCCGAACATTTGTCCGTTGACGTAATTTCCTAAACGGGATAGATTGTTTTTTATAAAGAGTGTCAGTCATGTCGGGGATCTCATCTAGGACCTGGTGGACCTCATCTAGGACCTGGGGGACTTCATCTAGCACCTGGGGGACCTTATCGAGGGCTTGAGTTAACTCATGGAGGAACTCGGTTACCTGTTCGAGGAACCTCCTGCAAGACCTCCAGGGAAATCTTAGAGGAACTCGGGGACCTCAGGCAGAGAGAGGACCTCCAGTGTACAAAAAGAAGAGCGGAATCTGTCCCCCAGTTCACACTCTTTTGTTGACAATCTTGTTCGGAATGTGCATAACCTTGAATCAGTCTAAAGACGTTTAGACCAGAGGCAGAGGAGGCTTATGTTGTGATGCGAAAGCGATTCAAAAGTGCAGCAATAAAAGTGACAATGGTGAAATGCGCCATTATAGTACATTTAAAAGTAAATTATTCTTTTCAGAGCTTACAAAAGTTTACAATAAAGTGTAATTTATAAATAATGTATTTTAAGGTTAGGATGCCATAATTGCGCGCTTGTGAAACTTGTTCATCTAAAAGAGCGGCACGTCAGCACTTTCAAATTTGCATTCGACAAAGACAGGGTCGTAGCCTTACGCGGTAGCGAGAAAATTAGGGCTCCAGTGTAGCCCGAATCCCTAATCAAGTCTAAAGGCGGCATTTCCGCACCCTGCTTCATAAAAGCGGCATTTCAGCACGCACAAATAAAGTCGATAAATTAGGCTGTCCTGAACAGGTACGTCTTATGCATCCTGCAACACAGCCCACTGGTTCTTAATATCGCATTCGAAAACAAACAAGCCCAAAAGCATAGAATTTGGTTCTTAAAACGGCAGTACAGTCCACCAATCTCGCGGCGAAACTTTCAAGGCCTGAGGCGGTCTTGATTACGCCATTCCGCGTTTACAAACCCTTTACTCGTTTGGGAGTCTTCCTAAAAGCATGGGGCGTAGCCCTACGCTGCAGTGAGGAAATCAGGGCTCCAGTATAGTCCGAATTCCTAATAAAGTCTGGGGTGCCAAAATGCCGCTTACCTGATTTGCGTGTCAGCTTTTCACTTATAAAGACGGCACTTCCGCACTCTCGCTTCATAAAAGCGGCATTTCACCACTCATGAATAAAGTCGAAAAATTGGGCTGTCCTGAATAGGCTGCAGCACAGACCATATTTTGTTAATATCGAACTCGAAAACACACGAGCCCAAAAGCATCGAATTTGGTTCTGAAAACGGCAGTAAGTCCACCAATCTCGCGGCAGAAACTTTCAAGGCCTGAGACCGTCTTGATTACGCCATTCCGCGTTTATAAACCCTTTACTCGTTTGGGCGTCTTCCTAAAAGCATGGGGCGTAGCCCCACGCTGTAGCGAGGAAATCAGGGCTCCAGTGCAGTCCGAATCCCTAAAAAGTCTGAGGTGCTAAAATGCCGCTTAGCTGAGTTGCGTGACACCTTTTCACTTATAAAGACGGCACTTCCGCACTCTGCTTCATAAAAGCGGCATTTCAGCACTCATGAATAAAGTCGAAAAATTGGGCTGTCCTGAACAGGCTGCAGCACAAACCACATTTTCTTAATATCGAACTCCAAAACACACGAACCCAAAAGCATCGAATTTGGTTCCTAATATGGCAGTAGAGTCCACCGTTCCCGCATCAGAAACTTTCAAAGCCTGAGGCCGTCTTTTTTACGCCATTCCGCGTTTACAGACCTTTCACTCGCTGGGTCGTCTTCGTAAAAGCATTGGGCGTAGCTCTACGTTTTAGCGATGAAATGAGGGCTAATAAAGTCTGAGGTGCCAAAATGCCGCTTAGCTGAGCTAAGTGGAATCTGTTCACTCATAAAGGCGGCATTTCCGCACTCTGATTCATAAAAGCGGCATTTCAGCACCCATAAATAAAATCGATAAATTGGGCTGTCCTGAACAGGTACGTCTTATGCATCCTGCAGCACAGCCCACTCGTTCTTAATATCGCATTCGAAAACAAACGAGCCCAAAATCATCGAAATTGGTTCTTAAAATGGCAGTACAGTCCACCAATCTCGCGGCAGAATCTTTCAGGGACAGAGGCCGTCTTGATTACACCATTCCGCGTTTACAAACCTTTCACTCCTTTGGGCGTCTTCGTGAAAGCTTGGGGCGTAGCCCTACGCTGTAGTGAGGAAATAAGAACTCCATTATACAGGGTATCCCTCGACGAGCGTCAGTTAACCGTATCTGGAGAACTGTTTCTAGCATCATCTTGAAAATTTGTGCACAGGGGTCTCAATTAATTCTGAATCGACGTAAAATATTTTTGTCAATGGCGCACTTCCGGTTATACCGGAAATAGGTACTAACTTCCTTATTTTAAATGGAACACCCTGTATATTATGATATTTTTGGATTCTACGTTTCATTCTAGGTAAATTTTTACTAAGAATTGCTATGCCAAAAATTAACCATTTTTAAGAAAATCAAGAATTTCGCTTTTGCCTGCCAAGTGCAGGCCTAATTTCAAAAAGCTGTAGCAACCTTACAGTATGAAATTAGAAAACGATATTAATTTGGCATGAAGCCTAATGTAGGGTGTATCCGCCCCTGGACTCAAATTGGGTAAAATACATACAGGGCGTTCTCTGCAAATTTTTTAAACATCATCAAATTCATTGGTCAGAAAGTCAATTTTTTCAAATGGAATGCCCCAAATATTTTATGACACTTCGATGCAGAATTTAATTGTCTATCATTTTAGTCTACATGTTTGCCATGTTTAAACAAACTGTGCCTGTGATATTTCTAAGTATTTGGAATTTGACCAAAATTTCATATTTAGCACGATTTAATAACCAAAGTTAGCTATGATTTTAGGAGCCTTTATTGTTCCTTATGGCTGCTCAAATGAAAATTTAAACGTATTTTAATCCTGTTTTAAAATATGAAATTTTGGTCCAATTCCAAATATTTACTTAGAAATATCACAAAAACTGTTTATTTAAATATGGCAAACATATAGACTAAAATGATAGACAATTAAATTCTGCGTCGACGTGCCATAAGATAGTTGGGGCATTACATTTGAAAAAATTTACTTTTTGGCCAATGAAGTTGATGATGTTTAAGAATTTGCAGAGAACACCCTTGTATGTATTTCACCGAATTTGAGTCCAGGGGCGGATACACCCTGCATTAGTCTTCATGTCAAATTAATATATCGTTTTCTCATTTCATACTGTAAAGATGTTACAGCTTTTTGAAGTTAGGCCTGCACTTGGCATAAAACAGCGAAATTCTTGATTTTCTCAAAAATGGTTGATTTTTGGCATAGCAATTCTTAGTAAAAATTTACCAAAAATGAAACGTGGAATCCAAAAATATCATAATATATAGGGTGTTCCATCTGAAATAAGGAAATTAGTACCTATTTCCGGTATAACCGGAAGTGCGCCATTGATGAAAATATTTTACGTTGATTCAAAATTAATTGAAACCCTTGTGTACAAATTTTCAAGATGATGCTAGAAACAGTTCTCCAGATACGGCTAACTTACGCTCGTCGAGGGATACCCTGTAGTCCGAATCCCTAATATAGTCTGGGTTGCCAAAATGCCGCTTAGCTGAGTTGCCTGGAATCTTTTCACTTATAAAGGCGGCATTTCAGCACTCACGAATAAAGTCGAAAAATTGGGCTGTCCTGAACAAGCTGCAGCACAGACCACATTTTCTTAATATCGAACTCTAAAACACGAGCCCAAAAGCATCGAATTTGGTTCCTAATACTTTTCAAGGCCTGAGGCCGTCGTTTTTACCCCATTCCGCGTTTACAGACCTTTCACTCGCTGGGTCACATTCGTAAAAGCACTGGGCGTAGCCCCACGCTTTAGCGATGAAATTAGGGCTAATAAGGTCTGGGGTGCCAAAATGCCGCTTAGCTGAGCTAAGTGGAATCTGTTCACTCATAAAGGCGGCATTTCCGCACTCTGCTTCATAAAAGCGGCATTTCAGCACCCATAAATAAAGTCGATAAATTGGGCTGTCCTGAACAGGTACGTCTTATGCATCCTGCAGCACAGCCCACTGGTTCTTAATATCGCATTCGAAAACAAACGAGCCCAAAAGCATCGAATTTGGTTCTTAAAACGGCAGTACAGTCCACCAATCTCGTGGCAGAAACTTTCAAGGCCTGATTCCGTCTTGATTACGCCATTCCGCGTTTACAAACCCTTTACTCCTTTGGGCGTCTTCCTGAAAGCATGGGGCGTAGCCCTACGCTGTAGTGAGGAAATCAGAGCTCCATTATAGTCCGAATAGTCTGGGTTGCCAAAATGCCGCTTAGCTGAGTTGCCTGGAATATTTTCACTTAGGAAGGCGGCATATCCGCACTCTGCTTCATAAAAGCGGCATTTCAGCACTCACGAATAAAGTCGAAAAATTGGGCTGTCCTGAATAGGCTGCAGCACAGACCACATTTTCTTAGTATCGAACTCTAAAACACACGAGCCCAAAAGCATCGAATTTGGTTCCTAATATGGCAGTACAGTCCACCTTTCCCGCATCAGAACCTTTCAAGGACTGAGGCCGTCTTTTTTACGCCATTCCGCGTTTACAGACCTTTCACACCCTTGGGCGTCTTCGCAAAAGCATTGGGCGTAGCCCTACGCTTTAGCGATGAAATTATTGCTAATAAAGTCTGGGGTGCCAAAATGCCGCTTAGCTGAGCTAAGTGGAATGTCTTCACTCATAAAGGCGGCATTTCCGCACTCTGCTTCATAAAAGCGGCATTTCCGCACTCTGCTTCATAAAAGGGCCATTTCAGGACCCATAAATAAAGGCGATAAATTGGGCTGTCCTGAATAGGCTGCAGCACAGACCACATTTTCTTAACATCGAAGTCGAAAACACACGAGCCCAACCGCATCGAATTTGGTTCCTAATACGGCAGTACAGTCCACCGTTCCCGCATCAGAAACTTTCAAAGCCTGAGGCCGTTTTTTTACGCCATTTCGCGTTTACAGACCCTTCACTCGCTTGGGCGTCTTCGTAAAAGCATTGGGCGTAACCCTACGCTTTAGCAATGAAATTAGGGCTAATAAAGTCTGGAGTGCCAAAATGCCGCTTAGCTGATTTAAGTGGAATCTTCTCACTTATAAAGGCGGCATTTCCGCACTCTGCTTCATAAAAGCGGCATTTCAGCATCCATAAATAAAGTCGATAAATTGGGCTGTCCTGAACAGGTAAGTCTTATGCATCCTGCAGCACAGTCCACTGGTCCTTAATATCGCATTCGAAAGCACCCGAGCCCAAAAGCATCGAATTTGGTTCTTAAAACGGCAATACAGTCCACCAATCTCGCGGCAGAAACTTTCAAGGCCTGAGGCCGTCTTGATTACGCCGTTCCGCGTTTACAAACCCTTTACTCGTTTGGGCGTCTTCCTGAAAGCATGGGGCGTAGCCCTACGCTATAGCGAGGAAATAAGGGCTCCAGTGCAGTCCGAATCCCCAAAAAGTCTGGGGTGCCAAAATGCCGCTTAGCTGAGTTGCGTGACATCTTTTCACTTATAAAGACGGCACTTCCGCACCCTACCTCATAAAAGCGGCATTTCAGCACTCATGAATAAAGTCGAAAAATTGGGCTGTCCTGAATAGGCTGCAGCACAGACCACATTTTCTTAATAACGAACTCGAAAACACACGAACCCAAAAGCATCGAATTTGGTTCCTAATATGGCAGTACAGTCCACCGGTTCCCGCATCAGAAACTTTCAAGGCCTGAGGCCGACTTTTTTACGCCATTCCGCGTTTACAGACCCTTCAATCGCTTGGGCGTCTTCGTAAAAGCATTGGGCGTAACCCTACGCTTTAGCAATGAAATTAGGGCTAATAAAGTCTGGAGTGCCAAAATGCCGCTTAGCTGAGTTAAGTGGAATCTTCTCACTTATAAAGGCGGCATTTCCGCACTCTGCTTCATAAAAGCGGCATTTCAGCACCCATAAATAAAGTCGATAAATTGGGCTGTCCTGAACAGGTAAGTCTTATGCATCCTGCGGCACAGTCCACTGGTCCTTAATATCGCATTCGAAAGCACCCGAGCCCAAAAGCATCGAATTTAGTTCTTAAAACGGTAGTACAGTCCACCAATCTCGCGGCAGAAACTTTCAAGGATTGAGGCCGTCTTGATTACGCCGTTCCGCGTTTACAAACCCTTTACTCGTTTGGGCGTCTTCCTGAAAGCATGGGGCGTAGCCCTACGCTATAGCGAGGAAATAAGGGCTTCAGTGCAGTCCGAATCCCCAAAAAGTCTGGGGTGCCAAAATGCCGCTTAGCTGAGTTGCGTGACATCTTTTCACTTATAAAGACGGCACTTCCGCACCCTACCTCATAAAAGCGGCATTTCAGCACTCATGAATAAAGTCGAAAAATTGGGCTGTCCTGAATAGGCTGCAGCACCGACCACATTTTCTTAATATCGAACTCGAAAACACACGAACCCAAAAGCATCGAATTTGGTTCCTAATATGGCAGTACAGTCCACCGGTTCCCGCATCAGAAACTTTCAAGGCCTGAGGCCGACTTTTTTACGCCATTCCGCGTTTACAGACCCTTCAATCGCTTGGGCGTCTTCGTAAAAGCATTGGGCGTAACCCTACGCTTTAGCAATGAAATTAGGGCTAATAAAGTCTGGAGTGCCAAAATGCCGCTTAGCTGAGTTAAGTGGAATCTTCTCACTTATAAAGGCGGCATTTCCGCACTCTGCTTCATAAAAGCGGCATTTCAGCACTCATGAATTAAGTCGAAAAATTGGGCTGTCCTGAATAGGCTGCAGCACAGACTACATTTTCTTAATATCGAACTCGAAAACACACGAACCCAAAAGCATCGAATTTGGTTCCTAATATGGCAGTACAGTCCACCTTTCCCGCATCAGAACCTTTCAAGGACTGAGGCCGTCTTTTTTACGCCATTCCGCGTTTACAGACCCTTCACTCGCTTGGGCGTAGCCCTACGCTTTAGCAATGAAATCAGGGCTAATAAATTCTGGAGTGTCAAAATGCCGCTTAGCTGAGCTGCGTGGAATCTTTTCACTTATAATGGCGGCATTTCCGCACTCTGCTTCCTAAAAGCGGCATTTCAGCACTCACGAATAAAGTCGAAAAATTGGGCAGTCCTAAATAGGCTGCAGCACAGACCACATTTTCTTAATATCGAACTCTAAAACACACGAGCCCAATATCATCGAATTTGGTTCCTGATATGGCAGTACAGTCCACCTTTCCCGCATCAGAACCTTTCAAGGCCTGAGGCCGTCTTTTTTACGCCATTCCGCGTTTACAGACCTTTCACTCTTTGGGTCGTCTTCGTAAAACATTGGGCGTAGCCCTACGCTTTAGCGATTAAATTAGGGCTAACAAAGTCTGGAGTGCCAAAATGCCGCTTAGCTGAGCTAAGTGGAATCTTTTCACTTATAAAGGCGGCATTTCCGCACTCTGTTTCATAAAGGCGGCATTTCCGCACCCATAAATAAAATCGATAAATTGGGCTGTCCCGAACAGGTAAGTCTTATGCATCCTGCAGCACAGCCCACTGGTTCTTAATATCGCATTCGAAAACACCCGAGCCCAAAAGCATAGAATTTCTTTCTTAAAACGCCAGTCCAGTCCACCAATCTCACGGCAGAATCTTTCAAGGCCTGAGGCCATCTTGATTGCGCCATTCCGCGTTTACAAACCCTTTACTCGATTGGGCGTCTTCCTGAAAGCATGTGGCGTAGCCCTACGCTGTAGCGAGGAAATCAGGGCTCCAGTGCAGCCCGAATCCCTAAAAAGTCTGGGGTGCCAAAATGCCGCTTAGCTGAGTTGCATGACACCTTTTCACTTATAAAGACGGCACTTCCGCACTCTGCTTCATAAAAGCGGCATTTCAGCACCCATAAATAAAGTTGATAAATTGGGCTGTCCTGAACAGGTACGTTTTATGCACCCTGCAGCACAGTCCACTGGTTCTTAATATCGAATTCGAAAACACCCGAGCCCAAAAGCATCGCATTTGGTTCTTAAAACGGCAGTACAGTCCACCAAACTGGCGGCAGAAACTTTCAAGGCCTGAGGCCGTTTTGATTACGCCATTCCGCCCTTACAAACCCTTTACTCCTTTGGGCGTCTTGCTAAAAGCATGGGGCGTAGCCCTACGCTGTGGTGAGGAAATCAGAGCTCCATTATAGTCCGAATCCCTAATATAGTCTGGGTTGCCAAAGTGCCGCTTAGCTGCTGAGTTGCATGGAATCTTTTCACTTATAAAGGCGGCATTTCCGCACTCTGCTTCATAAAAGCGGCATTTCAGCACTCACGAATAAAGACGAAAAATTGGGCTGACCTGAATAGGCTGCAGCACAGACCACATTTTCTTAATATCGAACTCGAAAACACACGAACCCAAAAGCATCGAATTTGGTTCCTAATAAGGCAGTACAGTCCACCGGTTCCCGCATCAGAAACTTTCAAGGCCTGAGGCCGACTTTTTTACACCATTCCGCGTTTACAGACCCTTCACTCGCTTGGGCGTCTTCGTAAAAGCATTGGGCGTAACCCTACGCTTTAGCAATGAAATTAGGGCTGATAAAGTCTGGAGTGCCAAAATGCCGCTTAGCTGAGTTAAGTGGAATCTTCTCACTTATAAAAGCGGCATTTCCGCACTCTGCTTCATAAAAGCGGCATTTCAGCACCCATAAATAAAGTCGATAAATTGGGCTGTCCTGAACAGGTAAGTCTTATGCATCCTGCAGCACAGTCCACTGGTCCTCAATATCGCATTCGAAAGCACCCGAGCCCAAAAGCATCGAATTTGGTTCTTAAAACGGCAGTACAGTCCACCAATCTCGCGGCAGAAACTTTCAAGGCCTGAGGCCGTCTTGATTACGCCGTTCCGCGTTTACAAACCCTTTACTCGTTTGGGCGTCTTCCTGAAAGCATGGGGCGTAGCCCTACGCTATAGCGAGGAAATAAGGGCTCCAGTGCAGTCCGAATCCCCAAAAAGTCTGGGGTGCCAAAATGCCGCTTAGCTGAGTTGCGTGACATCTTTTCACTTATAAAGACGGCACTTCCGCACCCTACTTCATAAAAGCGGCATTTCAGCACTCATGAATAAAGTCGAAAAATTGGGCTGTCCTGAATAGGCTGCAGCACAGACCACATTTTCTTAATAAATCGAACGCGAAAACACACGAACCCAAAAGCATCGAATTTGGTTCCTAATAAGGCAGTACAGTCCACCGGTTCCCGCATCAGAAACTTTCAAGGCCTGAGGCCGACTTTTTTACGCCATTCCGCGTTTACAGACCCTTCAATCGCTTGGGCGTCTTCGTAAAAGCATTGGGCGTAACCCTACGCTTTAGCAATGAAATTAGGGCTAATAAAGTCTGGAGTGCCAAAATGCCGCTTAGCTGAGTTAAGTGGAATCTTCTCACTTATAAAGGCGGCATTTCCGCACTCTGCTTCATAAAAGCGGCATTTCAGCACCCATAAATAAAGTCGATAAATTGGGCTGTCCTGAACAGGTAAGTCTTATGCATCCTGCGGCACAGTCCACTGGTCCTTAATATCGCATTCGAAAGCACCCGAGCCCAAAAGCATCGAATTTAGTTCTTAAAACGGTAGTACAGTCCACCAATCTCGCGGCAGAAACTTTCAAGGCCTGAGGCCGTCTTGATTACGCCGTTCCGCGTTTACAAACCCTTTACTCGTTTGGGCGTCTTCCTGAAAGCATGGGGCGTAGCCCTACGCTATAGCGAGGAAATAAGGGCTCCAGTGCAGTCCGAATCCCCAAAAAGTCTGGGGTGCCAAAATGCCGCTTAGCTGAGTTGCGTGACATCTTTTCACTTATAAAGACGGCACTTCCGCACCCTACCTCATAAAAGCGGCATTTCAGCACTCATGAATAAAGTCGAAAAATTGGGCTGTCCTGAATAGGCTGCAGCACAGACTACATTTTCTTAATATCGAACTCGAAAACACACGAACCCAAAAGCATCGAATTTGGTTCCTAATATGGCAGTACAGTCCACCTTTCCCGCATCAGAACCTTTCAAGGACTGAGGCCGTCTTTTTTACGCCATTCCGCGTTTACAGACCCTTCACTCGCTTGGGCGTAGCCCTACGCTTTAGCAATGAAATCAGGGCTAATAAATTCTGGAGTGTCAAAATGCCGCTTAGCTGAGCTGCGTGGAATCTTTTCACTTATAATGGCGGCATTTCCGCACTCTGCTTCCTAAAAGCGGCATTTCAGCACTCACGAATAAAGTCGAAAAATTGGGCAGTCCTAAATAGGCTGCAGCACAGACCACATTTTCTTAATATCGAACTCTAAAACACACGAGCCCAATATCATCGAATTTGGTTCCTGATATGGCAGTACAGTCCACCTTTCCCGCATCAGAACCTTTCAAGGCCTGAGGCCGTCTTTTTTACGCCATTCCGCGTTTACAGACCTTTCACTCTTTGGGTCGTCTTCGTAAAACATTGGGCGTAGCCCTACGCTTTAGCGATTAAATTAGGGCTAACAAAGTCTGGAGTGCCAAAATGCCGCTTAGCTGAGCTAAGTGGAATCTTTTCACTTATAAAGGCGGCATTTCCGCACTCTGCTTCATAAAGGCGGCATTTCCGCACCCATAAATAAAATCGATAAATTGGGCTGTCCCGAACAGGTAAGTCTTATGCATCCTGCAGCACAGCCCACTGGTTCTTAATATCGCATTCGAAAACACCCGAGCCCAAAAGCATAGAATTTGTTTCTTAAAACGCCAGTCCAGTCCACCAATCTCACGGCAGAATCTTTCAAGGCCTGAGGCCATCTTGATTGCGCCATTCCGCGTTTACAAACCCTTTACTCGATTGGGCGTCTTCCTGAAAGCATGTGGCGTAGCCCTACGCTGTAGCGAGGAAATCAGGGCTCCAGTGCAGCCCGAATCCCTAAAAAGTCTGGGGTGCCAAAATGCCGCTTAGCTGAGTTGCATGACACCTTTTCACTTATAAAGACGGCACTTCCGCACTCTGCTTCATAAAAGCGGCATTTCAGCACCCATAAATAAAGTTGATAAATTGGGCTGTCCTGAACAGGTACGTTTTATGCACCCTGCAGCACAGTCCACTGGTTCTTAATATCGAATTCGAAAACAGCCCAAAAGCATCGCATTTGGTTCTTAAAACGGCAGTACAGTCCACCAAACTGGCGGCAGAAACTTTCAAGGCCTGAGGCCGTTTTGATTACGCCATTCCGCGCTTACAAACCCTTTACTCCTTTGGGCGTCTTGCTAAAAGCATGGGGCGTAGCCCTACGCTGTGGTGAGGAAATCAGAGCTCCATTATAGTCCGAATCCCTAATATAGTCTGGGTTGCCAAAGTGCCGCTTAGCTGCTGAGTTGCATGGAATCTTTTCACTTATAAAGACGGCACTTCCGCACCCTACCTCATAAAAGCGGCATTTCAGCACTCATGAATAAAGTCGAAAAATTGGGCTGTCCTGAATAGGCTGCAGCACAGACCACATTTTCTTAATAAATCGAACTCGAAAACACACGAACCCAAAAACATCGAATTTGGTTCCTAATAAGGCAGTACAGTCCACCGGTTCCCGCATCAGAAACTTTCAAGGCCTGAGGCCGACTTTTTTACGCCATTCCGCGTTTACAGACCCTTCACTCGCTTGGGCGTCTTCGTAAAAGCATTGGGCGTAACCCTACGCTTTAGCAATGAAATTAGGGCTAATAAAGTCTGGAGTGCCAAAATGCCGCTTAGCTGATTTAAGTGGAATCTTCTCACTTATAAAGGCGGCATTTCCGCACTCTGCTTCATAAAAGCGGCATTTCAGCATCCATAAATAAAGTCGATAAAATGGGCTGTCCTGAACAGGTAAGTCTTATGCATCCTGCAGCACAGTCCACTGGTCCTTAATATCGCATTCGAAAGCACCCGAGCCCAAAAGCATCGAATTTGGTTCTTAAAACGGCAATACAGTCCACCAATCTCGCGGCAGAAACTTTCAAGGCCTGAGGCCGTCTTGATTACGCCGTTCCGCGTTTACAAACCCTTTACTCGTTTGGGCGTCTTCCTGAAAGTATGGGGCGTAGCCCTACGCTATAGCGACGAAATAAGGGCTCCAGTGCAGTCCGAATCCCCAAAAAGTCTGGGGTGCCAAAATGCCGCTTAGCTGAGTTGCGTGACATCTTTTCACTTATAAAGACGGCACTTCCGCACCCTACCTCATAAAAGCGGCATTTCAGCACTCATGAATAAAGTCGAAAAATTGGGCTGTCCTGAATAGGCTGCAGCACAGACCACATTTTCTTAATAACGAACTCGAAAACACACGAACCCAAAAGCATCGAATTTGGTTCCTAATATGGCAGTACAGTCCACCGGTTCCCGCATCAGAAACTTTCAAGGCCTGAGGCCGACTTTTTTACGCCATTCCGCGTTTACAGACCCTTCAATCGCTTGGGCGTCTTCGTAAAAGCATTGGGCGTAACCCTACGCTTTAGCAATGAAATTAGGGCTAATAAAGTCTGGAGTGCCAAAATGCCGCTTAGCTGAGTTAAGTGGAATCTTCTCACTTATAAAGGCGGCATTTCCGCACTCTGCTTCATAAAAGCGGCATTTCAGCACTCATGAATTAAGTCGAAAAATTGGGCTGTCCTGAATAGGCTGCAGCACAGACTACATTTTCTTAATATCGAACTCGAAAACACACGAACCCAAAAGCATCGAGTTTGGTTCCTAATATGGCAGTACAGTCCACCTTTCCCGCATCAGAACCTTTCAAGGACTGAGGCCGTCTTTTTTACGCCATTCCGCGTTTACAGACCCTTCACTCGTTTGGGCGTAGCCCTACGCTTTAGCAATGAAATCAGGGCTAATAAAGTCTGGAGTGTCAAAATGCCGCTTAGCTGAGCTGCGTGGAATCTTTTCACTTATAATGGCGGCATTTCCGCACTCTGCTTCCTAAAAGCGGCATTTCAGCACTCACGAATAAAGTCGAAAAATTGGGCAGTCCTAAATAGGCTGCAGCACAGACCACATTTTCTTAATATCGAACTCTAAAACACACGAGCCCAATATCATCGAATTTGGTTCCTGATATGGCAGTACAGTCCACCTTTCCCGCATCAGAACCTTTCAAGGCCTGAGGCCGTCTTTTTTACGCCATTCCGCGTTTACAGATCTTTCACTCTTTGGGTCGTCTTCGTAAAACATTGGGCGTAGCCCTACGCTTTAGCGATTAAATTAGGGCTAACAAAGTCTGGAGTGCCAAAATGCCGCTTAGCTGAGCTAAGTGGAATCTTTTCACTTATAAAGGCGGCATTTCCGCACTCTGCTTCATAAAGGCGGCATTTCCGCACCCATAAATAAAATCGATAAATTGGGCTGTCCCGAACAGGTAAGTCTTATGCATCCTGCAGCACAGCCCACTGGTTCTTAATATCGCATTCGAAAACACCCGAGCCCAAAAGCATAGAATTTCTTTCTTAAAACGACAGTCCAGTCCACCAATCTCACGGCAGAATCTTTCAAGGCCTGAGGCCATCTTGATTGCGCCATTCCGCGTTTACAAACCCTTTACTCGATTGGGCGTCTTCCTGAAAGCATGTGGCGTAGCCCTACGCTGTAGCGAGGAAATCAGGGCTCCAGTGCAGCCCGAATCCCTAAAAAGTCTGGGGTGCCAAAATGCCGCTTAGCTGAGTTGCGTGACACCTTTTCACTTATAAAGACGGCACTTCCGCACTCTGCTTCATAAAAGCGGCATTTCAGCACTCACGAATAAAATCGAAAAATTGGGCTGTCCTGAATATGCTGCAGCACAGACCACATTTTCTTAATATCGAACTCTAAAACACACGAGCCCAATAGCATCGAATTTGGTTCCTAATATGGTAGTTCAGTCCACCTTTCCCGTATCAGAACCTTTCAAGGCCTGAGGCCGTCTTTTTTGCGCCATTCCGCGTTTACAGACCTTTCACTCGCTCGGTCGTCTTCGTAAAACAATGGGCGTAGCCCTACGCTTTAGCGATTAAATTAGGGCTAACAAAGTCTGGAGTGCCAAAATGCCGCTTAGCTGACTTGCCTGACAGCTTTTCGCTTATAAAGACGGCACTTCCGCACTCTGCTTCATAAAAGCGGCATTTCAGCACCCATAAATAAAGTCGATAAATTGGGCTGTCCTGAACAGGTACGTCTTATGCATCCTGCAGCACAGCCCACTGGTTCTTAATATCGAATTCGAAAACACCCGAGCCCAAAAGCATCGAATTTGGTTCTTAAAACGGCAGTACAGTCCACCAATCTCGCGGCAGAATCTTTCAAAGCCTGAGGTCGTCTTGATTACGCCATTCCGCGTTTACAAACCCTTTACTCGTTTGGGCGTCTTCCTGAAAGCATGGGGCGTAGCCCCAGGCTGTAGCGAGGAAATCAGGGCTCCAGTGCAGTCCGAATCCCTAAAGAGTCTGAGGTGCCAAAATGCCGCTTAGCTGAGTTGCGTGACACATTTTCACTTATAATGACGGCACTTCCGCACTCCGTTTCATAAAAGCGGCATTTCAGCACTCATGAATAAAGTCGAAAAATTGGGCTGTCCTGAACAGGCTGCAGCACAGACCACATTTTCTTAATATCGAACTCTAAAACACACGGGCCCAAAAGCATCGAATTTGGTTCCTAATACGGCAGTACAGTCCACCTTTCCCGCATCAGAACCTTTCAAAGCCTGAGGCCGTCTTTTTAACGCCATTCCGCGTTTACAGACCTTACTCTCGCCTTGGCGTCTTCGTAAAAGCATTGGGCCTAGCCCAACGCTTTAGCGATGAAATTAGGGCTAATAAAGTCTGGAGTGCCAAAATGCCGCTTAGCTGAGCTAAGTGGAATCTCTTCACTCATAAAGGCGGCATTTCCGCACTCTGCTTCATAAAAACGGCATTTCAGCACCCATAAATAAAGTCGATTAATTGGGCTGTCCTGAACAGGTAAGGCTTATGCATCCTGCAGCACAGCCCACTGGTCCTTAATATCGCAATCGAAAACATCCGAGCCCAAAAGCATCGAATTTGTTTCTTAAAACGCCAGTACAGTCCACCAATCTCGCGGCAGAATCTTTCAAGGCCTGAGGCCGTCTTGATTTCGCCATTCCGCGTTTACAAACCCTTTACTCGTTTGGGCGTCTTCCTGAAAGTATGGGGCGTAGCCCTACGCTGTAGCGAAGAAATCAGGGCTCCAGTGCAGTCCGAATCCCTAAAAAGTCTGGGGTGCCAAAATGCCGCCTAGATGAGTTGCGTGACACCTTTTCACTTATAAAGACGGCACTTCCACACTCTGCTTCATAAAAGCGGCATTTCAGCACTCACGAATAAAGTCAAAAAATTGGGCTGTTCTGAATAGGCTGCAGCACAGACCACATTTTCTTAATATCGAGCTCCAAAACACACGAGCCCCATAGCATCGAATTTGGTTCCTAATATGGTAGTTCAGTCCACCTTTCCCGTATCAGAACCTTTCAAGGCCTGAGGCCGTCTTTTTTGCGCCATTCCGCGTTTACAGACCTTTCACTCGCTCGGTCGTCTTCGTAAAACAATGGGCGTAGCCCTACGCTTTAGCGATTAAATTAGGGCTAACAAAGTCTGGAGTGCCAAAATGCCGCTTAGCTGACTTGCCTGACAGCTTTTCGCTTATAAAGACGGCACTTCCGCACTCTGCTTCATAAAAGCGGCATTTCAGCACCCATAAATAAAGTCGATAAATTGGGCTGTCCTGAACAGGTACGTCTTATGCATCCTGCAGCACAGCCCACTGGTTCTTAATATCGAATTCGAAAACACCCGAGCCCAAAAGCATCGAATTTGGTTCTTAAAACGGCAGTACAGTCCACCAATCTCGCGGCAGAATCTTTCAAAGCCTGAGGTCGTCTTGATTACGCCATTCCGCGTTTACAAACCCTTTACTCGTTTGGGCGTCTTCCTGAAAGCATGGGGCGTAGCCCCAGGCTGTAGCGAGGAAATCAGGGCTCCAGTGCAGTCCGAATCCCTAAAGAGTCTGAGGTGCCAAAATGCCGCTTAGCTGAGTTGCGTGACACATTTTGACTTATAATGACGGCACTTCCGCACTCCGTTTCATAAAAGCGGCATTTCAGCACTCATGAATAAAGTCGAAAAATTGGGCTGTCCTGAACAGGCTGCAGCACAGACCACATTTTCTTAATATCGAACTCTAAAACACACGGGCCCAAAAGCATCGAATTTGGTTCCTAATACGGCAGTACAGTCCACCTTTCCCGCATCAGAACCTTTCAAAGCCTGAGGCCGTCTTTTTAACGCCATTCCGCGTTTACAGACCTTTCTCTCGCCTTGGCGTCTTCGTAAAAGCATTGGGCCTAGCCCAACGCTTTAGCGATGAAATTAGGGCTAATAAAGTCTGGAGTGCCAAAATGCCGCTTAGCTGAGCTAAGTGGAATCTCTTCACTCATAAAGGCGGCATTTCCGCACTCTGCTTCATAAAAACGGCATTTCAGCACCCATAAATAAAGTCGATTAATTGGGCTGTCCTGAACAGGTAAGGCTTATGCATCCTGCAGCACAGCCTACTGGTCCTTAATATCGCAATCGAAAACATCCGAGCCCAAAAGCATCGAATTTGTTTCTTAAAACGCCAGTACAGTCCACCAATCTCGCGGCAGAATCTTTCAAGGCCTGAGGCCGTCTTGATTTCGCCATTCCGCGTTTACAAACCCTTTACTCGTTTGGGCGTCTTCCTGAAAGTATGGGGCGTAGCCCTACGCTGTAACGAAGAAATCAGGGCTCCAGTGCAGTCCGAATCCCTAAAAAGTCTGGGGTGCCAAAATGCCGCCTAGATGAGTTGCGTGACACCTTTTCACTTATAAAGACGGCACTTCCACACTCTGCTTCATAAAAGCGGCATTTCAGCACTCACGAATAAAGTCAAAAAATTGGGCTGTTCTGAATAGGCTGCAGCACAGACCACATTTTCTTAATATCGAACTCTAAAACACACGAGAACAAAAGCATCGAATTTGGTTCTTAATACGGCAGTACAGTCCACCGGTTCCCGCATCAGAAACTTTCAACTCCTGCGGCCGGTTTTTTTTACGCCATTCCGCGTTTACAGACCTTTCACTCGCTTGGGCCTCTTCGTAGAAGGCATTGGGCGTAGCCCCACGCTTTAGCGATGAAATTAGGGCTAATAAAGTCTGGAGTGCCAAAATGCCGCTTTCCTGAGTTAAGTGGAATCTTTTCACTTATAAAGGCGGCATTTCCGCACTCTGCTTCATAAAAGCGGCATTTCAGCACTCACGAATAAAGTCGAAAAATTGGGCTGTCCTGAATAGGCTGCAACACAGACCACATTTTCTTAATATCGAACTCGAAAACACACGAGCCCAAAAGCATCGAATTTCTTTCTTAAAACGCCAGTACAGTCCACAAATCTCGCGGCAGAATCTTTCAAGGCCTGAGGCCGTCTTGATTTCGCCATTCCGCGTTTACAAACCCTTTGCTCGTTTGAACTTCTTCCTGAAAGCATCTGCGTAGCCCTACGCTGTAGCGAGGAAATCAGGGCTCCAGTGCATACCGAATCCCCAAAAAGTCTGGGGTGTCAAAATGCCGCTTAGCTGAGTTGCGTGACATCTTTTCACTTATAAAGACGGTACTTCCGCACCCTACTTCATAAAAGCGGCATTTCAGCACTCATGAATAAAGTCGAAAAATTGGGCTGTCCCGAATAGGCTGCAGCACAGACCACATTTTCTTAATATCGAACTACGCTTTAGCGATGAAATTAGGGCTAATAAAGTCTGGAGTGCCAAAATGCCGCTTAGCTGAGCTAAGTGGAATCTCTTCACTTATAAAGGCGGCATTTCTACACTTTGCTTCATAAAAGCGGCATTTCAGCACCCATAAATAAAGTCGATAAATTGGGCTGCCCTGAACAGGTAAATTTTATGCATCCTCCAGCACAGCCCACTGGTTCTTAATATCGAATTCGAAAACACATGAGCCCAAAAGCATCGAATTTGTTTCTTAAAACGACAGTACAGTCCACCAATCTCGCGGCAGAAACTTTCAAGGCCTGAGGCCGTCTTGATTACGGCGTTCCGCGTTTACAAACCCTTTACTCGTTTGGGCGTGTTCCTGAAAGCATGGGGCGTAGCTCTCGCTGTAGTGAGGAAATCAGAGCTCCATTATAGTCCGAATCCCTAATATAGTCTGGGTTGCCAAAATGCCGCTTAGCTGAGTTGCATGGAATCTTTTCACTTATAAAGGCGGCATTTCCGCACTCTGCTTCATAAAAGCGGCATTTCAGCACTCACGAATAAAGTCGAAAAATTGGGCTATCCTGAATAGGCTGCAGCACAGACCACATTTCCTTAATATCGAACTCGAAAACACACGAGCCCAAAAGCATCGAATTTGTTTCTTAAAACGACAGTACAGTCCACCAATCTCGCGGCAGAATCTTTCAAGGCCTGAGGCCGTCTTGATTACGCCATTCCGCGTTTACAAACCCTTTACTCGTTTGAACTTCTTCCTGAAAGCATCTGCGTAGCCCTACGCTGTAGCGAGGAAATCAGGGCTCCAGTGCATTCCGAATCCCCAAAAAGTCTGGGGTGTCAAAATGCCGCTTAGCTGAGTTGCGTGACATCTTTTCACTTATAAAGACGGTACTTCCGCACCCTACTTCATAAAAGCGGCATTTCAGCACTCATGAATAAAGTCGAAAAATTGGGCTGTCCCGAATAGGTTGCAGCACAGACCACATTTTCTTAATATCGAACTCGAAAACACACGAACCCAAAGGCATCGAATTTGGTTCATAATATGGCAGCACAGTCCACCTTTCTCGCATATCAGAACCTTTCAAGGCCTGAGGCCGTCTTCTTTAAGCCATTCCGCGTTTACAGACCTTTCACTCGCTTGGGCGTCTTCGCGTCTTCGCAAAAGCATTGGGCGTAGCCCTATGCCGTAACGATGAAATTAGGGCTAATAAAGTCTGGGGGGGGCCTAATGCCGCTTAGCAGAGCTAAGTGGAATCTCTTCACTCATAAAGGCGGCATTTCTGCACTCTGCTTCATAAAAGCGGCATTTCAGCACTCATGAATTAAGTCGAAAAATTGGGCTGTCCTGAATAGGCTGCAGCACAGACTACATTTTCTTAATATCGAACTCGAAAACACACGAACCCAAAAGCATCGAGTTTGGTTCCTAATATGGCAGTACAGTCCACCTTTCCCGCATCAGAACCTTTCAAGGACTGAGGCCGTCTTTTTTACGCCATTCCGCGTTTACAGACCCTTCACTCGTTTGGGCGTAGCCCTACGCTTTAGCAATGAAATCAGGGCTAATAAAGTCTGGAGTGTCAAAATGCCGCTTAGCTGAGCTGCGTGGAATCTTTTCACTTATAATGGCGGCATTTCCGCACTCTGCTTCCTAAAAGCGGCATTTCAGCACTCACGAATAAAGTCGAAAAATTGGGCAGTCCTAAATAGGCTGCAGCACAGACCACATTTTCTTAATATCGAACTCTAAAACACACGAGCCCAATATCATCGAATTTGGTTCCTGATATGGCAGTACAGTCCACCTTTCCCGCATCAGAACCTTTCAAGGCCTGAGGCCGTCTTTTTTACGCCATTCCGCGTTTACAGATCTTTCACTCTTTGGGTCGTCTTCGTAAAACATTGGGCGTAGCCCTACGCTTTAGCGATTAAATTAGGGCTAACAAAGTCTGGAGTGCCAAAATGCCGCTTAGCTGAGCTAAGTGGAATCTTTTCACTTATAAAGGCGGCATTTCCGCACTCTGCTTCATAAAGGCGGCATTTCCGCACCCATAAATAAAATCGATAAATTGGGCTGTCCCGAACAGGTAAGTCTTATGCATCCTGCAGCACAGCCCACTGGTTCTTAATATCGCATTCGAAAACACCCGAGCCCAAAAGCATAGAATTTCTTTCTTAAAACGACAGTCCAGTCCACCAATCTCACGGCAGAATCTTTCAAGGCCTGAGGCCATCTTGATTGCGCCATTCCGCGTTTACAAACCCTTTACTCGATTGGGCGTCTTCCTGAAAGCATGTGGCGTAGCCCTACGCTGTAGCGAGGAAATCAGGGCTCCAGTGCAGCCCGAATCCCTAAAAAGTCTGGGGTGCCAAAATGCCGCTTAGCTGAGTTGCGTGACACCTTTTCACTTATAAAGACGGCACTTCCGCACTCTGCTTCATAAAAGCGGCATTTCAGCACTCACGAATAAAATCGAAAAATTGGGCTGTCCTGAATATGCTGCAGCACAGACCACATTTTCTTAATATCGAACTCTAAAACACACGAGCCCAATAGCATCGAATTTGGTTCCTAATATGGTAGTTCAGTCCACCTTTCCCGTATCAGAACCTTTCAAGGCCTGAGGCCGTCTTTTTTGCGCCATTCCGCGTTTACAGACCTTTCACTCGCTCGGTCGTCTTCGTAAAACAATGGGCGTAGCCCTACGCTTTAGCGATTAAATTAGGGCTAACAAAGTCTGGAGTGCCAAAATGCCGCTTAGCTGACTTGCCTGACAGCTTTTCGCTTATAAAGACGGCACTTCCGCACTCTGCTTCATAAAAGCGGCATTTCAGCACCCATAAATAAAGTCGATAAATTGGGCTGTCCTGAACAGGTACGTCTTATGCATCCTGCAGCACAGCCCACTGGTTCTTAATATCGAATTCGAAAACACCCGAGCCCAAAAGCATCGAATTTGGTTCTTAAAACGGCAGTACAGTCCACCAATCTCGCGGCAGAATCTTTCAAAGCCTGAGGTCGTCTTGATTACGCCATTCCGCGTTTACAAACCCTTTACTCGTTTGGGCGTCTTCCTGAAAGCATGGGGCGTAGCCCCAGGCTGTAGCGAGGAAATCAGGGCTCCAGTGCAGTCCGAATCCCTAAAGAGTCTGAGGTGCCAAAATGCCGCTTAGCTGAGTTGCGTGACACATTTTCACTTATAATGACGGCACTTCCGCACTCCGTTTCATAAAAGCGGCATTTCAGCACTCATGAATAAAGTCGAAAAATTGGGCTGTCCTGAACAGGCTGCAGCACAGACCACATTTTCTTAATATCGAACTCTAAAACACACGGGCCCAAAAGCATCGAATTTGGTTCCTAATACGGCAGTACAGTCCACCTTTCCCGCATCAGAACCTTTCAAAGCCTGAGGCCGTCTTTTTAACGCCATTCCGCGTTTACAGACCTTACTCTCGCCTTGGCGTCTTCGTAAAAGCATTGGGCCTAGCCCAACGCTTTAGCGATGAAATTAGGGCTAATAAAGTCTGGAGTGCCAAAATGCCGCTTAGCTGAGCTAAGTGGAATCTCTTCACTCATAAAGGCGGCATTTCCGCACTCTGCTTCATAAAAACGGCATTTCAGCACCCATAAATAAAGTCGATTAATTGGGCTGTCCTGAACAGGTAAGGCTTATGCATCCTGCAGCACAGCCCACTGGTCCTTAATATCGCAATCGAAAACATCCGAGCCCAAAAGCATCGAATTTGTTTCTTAAAACGCCAGTACAGTCCACCAATCTCGCGGCAGAATCTTTCAAGGCCTGAGGCCGTCTTGATTTCGCCATTCCGCGTTTACAAACCCTTTACTCGTTTGGGCGTCTTCCTGAAAGTATGGGGCGTAGCCCTACGCTGTAGCGAAGAAATCAGGGCTCCAGTGCAGTCCGAATCCCTAAAAAGTCTGGGGTGCCAAAATGCCGCCTAGATGAGTTGCGTGACACCTTTTCACTTATAAAGACGGCACTTCCACACTCTGCTTCATAAAAGCGGCATTTCAGCACTCACGAATAAAGTCAAAAAATTGGGCTGTTCTGAATAGGCTGCAGCACAGACCACATTTTCTTAATATCGAGCTCTAAAACACACGAGCCCCATAGCATCGAATTTGGTTCCTAATATGGTAGTTCAGTCCACCTTTCCCGTATCAGAACCTTTCAAGGCCTGAGGCCGTCTTTTTTGCGCCATTCCGCGTTTACAGACCTTTCACTCGCTCGGTCGTCTTCGTAAAACAATGGGCGTAGCCCTACGCTTTAGCGATTAAATTAGGGCTAACAAAGTCTGGAGTGCCAAAATGCCGCTTAGCTGACTTGCCTGACAGCTTTTCGCTTATAAAGACGGCACTTCCGCACTCTGCTTCATAAAAGCGGCATTTCAGCACCCATAAATAAAGTCGATAAATTGGGCTGTCCTGAACAGGTACGTCTTATGCATCCTGCAGCACAGCCCACTGGTTCTTAATATCGAATTCGAAAACACCCGAGCCCAAAAGCATCGAATTTGGTTCTTAAAACGGCAGTACAGTCCACCAATCTCGCGGCAGAATCTTTCAAAGCCTGAGGTCGTCTTGATTACGCCATTCCGCGTTTACAAACCCTTTACTCGTTTGGGCGTCTTCCTGAAAGCATGGGGCGTAGCCCCAGGCTGTAGCGAGGAAATCAGGGCTCCAGTGCAGTCCGAATCCCTAAAGAGTCTGAGGTGCCAAAATGCCGCTTAGCTGAGTTGCGTGACACATTTTGACTTATAATGACGGCACTTCCGCACTCCGTTTCATAAAAGCGGCATTTCAGCACTCATGAATAAAGTCGAAAAATTGGGCTGTCCTGAACAGGCTGCAGCACAGACCACATTTTCTTAATATCGAACTCTAAAACACACGGGCCCAAAAGCATCGAATTTGGTTCCTAATACGGCAGTACAGTCCACCTTTCCCGCATCAGAACCTTTCAAAGCCTGAGGCCGTCTTTTTAACGCCATTCCGCGTTTACAGACCTTTCTCTCGCCTTGGCGTCTTCGTAAAAGCATTGGGCCTAGCCCAACGCTTTAGCGATGAAATTAGGGCTAATAAAGTCTGGAGTGCCAAAATGCCGCTTAGCTGAGCTAAGTGGAATCTCTTCACTCATAAAGGCGGCATTTCCGCACTCTGCTTCATAAAAACGGCATTTCAGCACCCATAAATAAAGTCGATTAATTGGGCTGTCCTGAACAGGTAAGGCTTATGCATCCTGCAGCACAGCCTACTGGTCCTTAATATCGCAATCGAAAACATCCGAGCCCAAAAGCATCGAATTTGTTTCTTAAAACGCCAGTACAGTCCACCAATCTCGCGGCAGAATCTTTCAAGGCCTGAGGCCGTCTTGATTTCGCCATTCCGCGTTTACAAACCCTTTACTCGTTTGGGCGTCTTCCTGAAAGTATGGGGCGTAGCCCTACGCTGTAACGAAGAAATCAGGGCTCCAGTGCAGTCCGAATCCCTAAAAAGTCTGGGGTGCCAAAATGCCGCCTAGATGAGTTGCGTGACACCTTTTCACTTATAAAGACGGCACTTCCACACTCTGCTTCATAAAAGCGGCATTTCAGCACTCACGAATAAAGTCAAAAAATTGGGCTGTTCTGAATAGGCTGCAGCACAGACCACATTTTCTTAATATCGAACTCTAAAACACACGAGAACAAAAGCATCGAATTTGGTTCTTAATACGGCAGTACAGTCCACCGGTTCCCGCATCAGAAACTTTCAACTCCTGCGGCCGGTTTTTTTTACGCCATTCCGCGTTTACAGACCTTTCACTCGCTTGGGCCTCTTCGTAGAAGGCATTGGGCGTAGCCCCACGCTTTAGCGATGAAATTAGGGCTAATAAAGTCTGGAGTGCCAAAATGCCGCTTTCCTGAGTTAAGTGGAATCTTTTCACTTATAAAGGCGGCATTTCCGCACTCTGCTTCATAAAAGCGGCATTTCAGCACTCACGAATAAAGTCGAAAAATTGGGCTGTCCTGAATAGGCTGCAACACAGACCACATTTTCTTAATATCGAACTCGAAAACACACGAGCCCAAAAGCATCGAATTTCTTTCTTAAAACGCCAGTACAGTCCACAAATCTCGCGGCAGAATCTTTCAAGGCCTGAGGCCGTCTTGATTTCGCCATTCCGCGTTTACAAACCCTTTGCTCGTTTGAACTTCTTCCTGAAAGCATCTGCGTAGCCCTACGCTGTAGCGAGGAAATCAGGGCTCCAGTGCATACCGAATCCCCAAAAAGTCTGGGGTGTCAAAATGCCGCTTAGCTGAGTTGCGTGACATCTTTTCACTTATAAAGACGGTACTTCCGCACCCTACTTCATAAAAGCGGCATTTCAGCACTCATGAATAAAGTCGAAAAATTGGGCTGTCCCGAATAGGCTGCAGCACAGACCACATTTTCTTAATATCGAACTACGCTTTAGCGATGAAATTAGGGCTAATAAAGTCTGGAGTGCCAAAATGCCGCTTAGCTGAGTTAAGTGGAATCTTCTCACTTATAAAGGCGGCATTTCCGCACTCTGCTTCATAAAAGCGGCATTTCAGCACCCATAAATAAAGTCGATAAATTGGGCTGTCCTGAACAGGTAAGTCTTATGCATCCTGCAGCACAGTCCACTGGTCCTTAATATCGCATTCGAAAGCACCCGAGCCCAAAAGCATCGAATTTGGTTCTTAAAACGGCAGTACAGTCCACCAATCTCGCGGCAGAAACTTTCAAGGCCTGAGGCCGTCTTGATTACGCCGTTCCGCGTTTACAAACCCTTGACTCGTTTGGGCGTCTTCCTGAAAGCATGGGGCGTAGCCCTACGCTATAGCGAGGAAATAAGGGCTCCAGTGCAGTCCGAATCCCCAAAAAGTCTGGGGTGCCAAAATGCCGCTTAGCTGAGTTGCGTGACATCTTTTCACTTATAAAGACGGCACTTCCGCACCCTACCTCATAAAAGCGGCATTTCAGCACCCATAAATAAAGTCGATAAATTGGGCTGTCCTGAACAGGTAAGTCTTATGCATCCTGCGGCACAGTCCACTGGTCCTTAATAACGCATTCGAAAGCACCCGAGCCCAAAAGCATCGAATTTGGTTCTTAAAACGGCAGTACAGTCCACCAATCTCGCGGCAGAAACTTTCAAGGCCTGAGGCCGTCTTGATTACGCCGTTCCGCGTTTACAAACCCTTTACTCGTTTGGGCGTCTTCCTGAAAGCATGGGGCGTAGCCCTACGCTATAGCGAGGAAATAAGGGCTCCAGTGCAGTCCGAATCCCCAAAAAGTCTGGGGTGCCAAAATGCCGCTTAGCTGAGTTGCGTGACATCTTTTCACTTATAAAGACGGCACTTCCGCATCCTACCTCATAAAAGCGGCATTTCAGCACTCATGAATAAAGTCGAAAAATTGGGCTGTCCTGAATAGGCTGCAGCACAGACCACATTTTCTTAATATCGAACTCGAAAACACACGAACCCAAAAGCATCGAATTTGGTTCCTAATAAGGCAGTACAGTCCACCGGTTCCCGCATCAGAAACTTTCAAGGCCTGAGGCCGACTTTTTTACGCCATTCCGCGTTTATAGACCCTTCACTCGCTTGGGCGTCTTCGTAAAAGCATTGGGCGTAACCCTACGCTTTAGCAATGAAATTAGGGCTAATAAAGTCTGGAGTGCCAAAATGCCGCTTAGCTGAGTTAAGTGGAATCTTCTCACTTATAAAGGCGGCATTTCCGCACTCTGCTTCATAAAAGCGGCATTTCAGCACCCATAAATAAAGTCGATAAATTGGGCTGTCCTGAACAGGTAAGTCTTATGCATCCTGCGGCACAGTCCACTGGTCCTTAATATCGCATTCGAAAGCACCCGAGCCCAAAAGCATCGAATTTAGTTCTTAAAACGGTAGTACAGTCCACCAATCTCGCGGCAGAAACTTTCAAGGCCTGAGGCCGTCTTGATTACGCCGTTCCGCGTTTACAAACCCTTTACTCGTTTGGGCGTCTTCCTGAAAGCATGGGGCGTAGCCCTACGCTATAGCGAGGAAATAAGGGCTCCAGTGCAGTCCGAATCCCCGAAAAGTCTGGGGTGCCAAAATGCCGCTTAGCTGAGTTGCGTGACATCTTTTCACTTATAAAGACGGCACTTCCGCACCCTACCTCATAAAAGCGGCATTTCAGCACTCATGAATAAAGTCGAAAAATTGGGCTGTCCTGAATAGGCTGCAGCACAGACCACATTTTCTTAATAAATCGAACTCGAAAACACACGAACCCAAAAGCATCGAATTTGGTTCCTAATAAGGCAGTACAGTCCACCGGTTCCCGCATCACAAACTTTCAAGGCCTGAGGCCGACTTTTTTACGCCATTCCGCGCTTACAGACCCTTCACTCGCTAGGGCGTCTTCGTAAAAGCATTGGGCGTAACCCTACGCTTTAGCAATGAAATTAGGGCTAATAAAGTCTGGAGTGCCAAAATGCCGCTTAGCTGAGTTAAGTGGAATCTTCTCACTTATAAAGGCGGCATTTCCGCACTCTGCTTTATAAAAGCGGCATTTCAGCACCCATAAATAAAGTCGATAAATTGGGCTGTCCTGAACAGGTAAGTCTTATGCATCCTGCGGCACAGTCCACTGGTCCTTAATATCGCATTCGAAAGCACCCGAGCCCAAAAGCATCGAATTTAGTTCTTAAAACGGGAGTACAGTCCACCAATCTCGCGGCAGAAACTTTCAAGGCCTGAGGCCGTCTTGATTACGCCGTTCCGCGTTTACAAACCCTTTACTCGTTTGGGCGTCTTCCTGAAAGCATGGGGCGTAGCCCTACGATATAGCGAGGAAATAAGGGCTCCAGTGCAGTCCGAATCCCCAAAAAGTCTGTGGTGCCAAAATGCCGCTTAGCTGAGTTGCGTGACATCTTTTCACTTATAAAGACGGCACTTCCGCACCCTACCTCATAAAAGCGGCATTTCAGCACTCATGAATAAAGTCGAAAAATTGGGCTGCCCTGAATAGGCTGCAGCACAGACCACATTTTCTTAATATCGAACTCGAAAACACACGAACCCAAAAGCATCGAATTTGGTTCCTAATAAGGCAGTACAGTCCACCGGTTCCCGCATCAGAAACTTTCAAGGCCTGAGGCCGACTTTTTTACGCCATTCCGCGTTTACAGACCCTTCACTCGCTTGGGCGTCTTCGTAAAAGCATTGGGCGTAACCCTACGCTTTAGCAATGAAATTAGGGCTAATAAAGTCTGGAGTGCCAAAATGCCGCTTAGCTGAGTTAAGTGGAATCTTCTCACTTATAAAGGCGGCATTTCCGCACTCTGCTTCATAAAAGCGGCATTTCCGCAATCTGCTTCATAAAAGCGGCATTTCAGCACCCATAAATAAAGTCGATAAATTGGGCTGTCCTGAACAGGTAAGTCTTATGCATCCTGCAGCACAGCCCACTGGTTCTTAATATCGCATTCGAAAACACCCGAGCCCAAAAGCATAGAATTTCTTTCTTAAAACGCCAGTACAGTCCACCAATCTCACGGCAGAATCTTTCAAGGCCTGAGGCCATCTTGATTGCGCCATTCCGCGTTTACAAACCCTTTACTCGATTGGGCGTCTTCCTGAAAGCATGGGGCGTAGCCCTACGCTATAGCGAGGAAATAAGGGCTCCAGTGCAGTCCGAATCCCCAAAAAGTCTGGGGTGCCAAAATGCCGCTTAGCTGAGTTGCGTGACATCTTTTCACTTATAAAGACGGCACTTCCGCACCCTACCTCATAAAAGCGGCATTTCAGCACTCATGAATAAAGTCGAAAAATTGGGCTGTCCTGAATAGGCTGCAGCACAGACCACATTTTCTTAATATCGAACTCGAAAACACACGAACCCAAAAGCATCGAATTTGGTTCCTAATAAGGCAGTACAGTCCACCGGTTCCCGCATCAGAAACTTTCAAGGCCTGAGGCCGACTTTTTTTACGCCATTCCGCGTTTACAGACCCTTCACTCGCTTGGGCGTCTTCGTAAAAGCATTGGGCGTAACCCTACGCTTTAGCAATGAAATTAGGGCTAATAAAGTCTGGAGTGCCAAAATGCCGCTTAGCTGAGTTAAGTGGAATCTTCTCACTTATAAAGGCGGCATTTCCGCACTCTGCTTCATAAAAGCGGCATTTCAGCACCCATAAATAAAGTCGATAAATTGGGCTGTCCTGAACAGGTAAGTCTTATGCATCCTGCGGCACAGTCCACTGGTCCTTAATATCGCATTCGAAAGCACCCGAGCCCAAAAGCATCGAATTTAGTTCTTAAAACGGTAGTACAGTCCACCAATCTCGCGGCAGAAACTTTCAAGGCCTGAGGCCGTCTTGATTACGCCGTTCCGCGTTTACAAACCCTTTACTCGTTTGGGCGTCTTCCTGAAAGCATGGGGCGTAGCCCTACGCTATAGCGAGGAAATAAGGGCTCCAGTGCAGTCCGAATCCCCGAAAAGTCTGGGGTGCCAAAATGCCGCTTAGCTGAGTTGCGTGACATCTTTTCACTTATAAAGACGGCACTTCCGCACCCTACCTCATAAAAGCGGCATTTCAGCACTCATGAATAAAGTCGAAAAATTGGGCTGTCCTGAATAGGCTGCAGCACAGACCACATTTTCTTAATAAATCGAACTCGAAAACACACGAACCCAAAAGCATCGAATTTGGTTCCTAATAAGGCAGTACAGTCCACCGGTTCCCGCATCACAAACTTTCAAGGCCTGAGGCCGACTTTTTTACGCCATTCCGCGCTTACAGACCCTTCACTCGCTAGGGCGTCTTCGTAAAAGCATTGGGCGTAACCCTACGCTTTAGCAATGAAATTAGGGCTAATAAAGTCTGGAGTGCCAAAATGCCGCTTAGCTGAGTTAAGTGGAATCTTCTCACTTATAAAGGCGGCATTTCCGCACTCTGCTTTATAAAAGCGGCATTTCAGCACCCATAAATAAAGTCGATAAATTGGGCTGTCCTGAACAGGTAAGTCTTATGCATCCTGCGGCACAGTCCACTGGTCCTTAATATCGCATTCGAAAGCACCCGAGCCCAAAAGCATCGAATTTAGTTCTTAAAACGGGAGTACAGTCCACCAATCTCGCGGCAGAAACTTTCAAGGCCTGAGGCCGTCTTGATTACGCCGTTCCGCGTTTACAAACCCTTTACTCGTTTGGGCGTCTTCCTGAAAGCATGGGGCGTAGCCCTACGATATAGCGAGGAAATAAGGGCTCCAGTGCAGTCCGAATCCCCAAAAAGTCTGGGGTGCCAAAATGCCGCTTAGCTGAGTTGCGTGACATCTTTTCACTTATAAAGACGGCACTTCCGCACCCTACCTCATAAAAGCGGCATTTCAGCACTCATGAATAAAGTCGAAAAATTGGGCTGCCCTGAATAGGCTGCAGCACAGACCACATTTTCTTAATATCGAACTCGAAAACACACGAACCCAAAAGCATCGAATTTGGTTCCTAATAAGGCAGTACAGTCCACCGGTTCCCGCATCAGAAACTTTCAAGGCCTGAGGCCGACTTTTTTACGCCATTCCGCGTTTACAGACCCTTCACTCGCTTGGGCGTCTTCGTAAAAGCATTGGGCGTAACCCTACGCTTTAGCAATGAAATTAGGGCTAATAAAGTCTGGAGTGCCAAAATGCCGCTTAGCTGAGTTAAGTGGAATCTTCTCACTTATAAAGGCGGCATTTCCGCACTCTGCTTCATAAAAGCGGCATTTCCGCAATCTGCTTCATAAAAGCGGCATTTCAGCACCCATAAATAAAGTCGATAAATTGGGCTGTCCTGAACAGGTAAGTCTTATGCATCCTGCAGCACAGCCCACTGGTTCTTAATATCACATTCGAAAACACCCGAGCCCAAAAGCATAGAATTTCTTTCTTAAAACGCCAGTACAGTCCACCAATCTCACGGCAGAATCTTTCAAGGCCTGAGGCCATCTTGATTGCGCCATTCCGCGTTTACAAACCCTTTACTCGATTGGGCGTCTTCCTGAAAGCATGTGGCGTAGCCCTACGCTGTAGCGAGGAAATCAGGGCTCCAGTGCAGCCCGAATCCCTAAGAAGTCTGGGGTGCCAAAATGCCGCTTAGCTGAGTTGCGTGACACCTTTTCACTTATAAAGACGGCAATTCCGAACTCTGCTTAATAAAAGCGGCATTTCAGCACTCAGGAATAAAATCGAAAAATTGGGCTGTCCTGAATATGCTGCAGCACAGACCACATTTTCTTAATATCGAACTCTAAAACACACGAGCCCAATAGCATCGAATTTGGTTCCTAATATGGTAGTTCAGTCCACCTTTCCCGTATCAGAACCTTTCAAGGCCTGAGGCCGTCTTTTTTACGCCATTCCGCGTTTACAGACCTTTCACTAGCTCGGTCGTCTTCGTAAAACAATGGGCGTAGCCCTACGCTTTAGCGATTAAATTAGGGCTAACAAAGTCTGGAGTGCCAAAATGCCGCTTAGCTGACTTGCCTGACAGCTTTTCGCTTATAAAGACGGCACTTCCGCACTGTGCTTCATAAAAGCGGCATTTCAGCACCCATAAATAAAGTCGATAAATTGGGCTGTCCTGAACAGGTACGTTTTATGCATCCTGCAGCACAGCCCACTGGTTCTTAATATCGAATTCGAAAACACCCGAGCCCAAAAGCATCGAATTTGGTTCTTAAAACGGCAGTACAGTCCACCAATCTCGCGGCAGAATCTTTCAAAGCCTGAGGTCGTCTTGATTACGCCATTCCGCGTTTACAAACCCTTTACTCGTTCGGGCGTCTTCCTGAAAGCATGGGGCGTAGCCCCAGGCTGTAGCGAGGAAATCAGGGCTCCAGTGCAGTCCGAATCCCTAAAAAGTCTGAGGTGCCAAAATGCCGCTTAGCTGAGTTGCGTGACACATTTTCACTTACAATGACGGCACTTCCGCACTCCGTTTCATAAAAGCGGCATTTCAGCACTCATGAATAAAGTCGAAAAATTGGGCTGTCCTGAACAGGCTGCAGCACAGACCACATTTTCTTAATATCGAACTCTAAAACACACGTTCCCAAAAGCATCGAATTTGGTTCCTAATACGGCAGTACAGTCCACCTTTCCCGCATCAGAACCTTTCAAAGCCTGAGGCCGTCTTTTTAACGCAATTCCGCGTTTACAGACCTCTCTCTCGCCTTATCGTCTTCGTAAAAGCATTGGGCCTAGCCCAACGCTTTAGCGATGAAATTAGGGCTAATAAAGTCTGGAGTGCCAAAATGCCGCTTAGCTGAGCTAAGTGGAATCTCTTCACTCATAAAGGCGGCATTTCCGCACTCTGCTTCATAAAAACGGCATTTCAGCACCCATAAATAAAGTCGATTAATTGGGCTGTCCTGAACAGGTAAGGCTTATGCATCCTGCAGCACAGCCCACTGGTCCTTAATATCGCAATCGAAAACATCCGAGCCCAAAAGCATCGAATTTGTTTCTTAAAACGCCAGTACAGTCCACCAATCTCGCGGCAGAATCTTTCAAGGCCTGAGGCCGTCTTGATTTCGCCATTCCGCGTTTATAAACCCTTTACTCGTTTGGGCGTCTTCCTGAAAGTATGGGGCGTAGCCCTACGCTGTAGCGAAGAAATCAGGGCTCCAGTGCAGTCCGAATCCCTAAAAAGTCTGGGGTGCCAAAATGCCGCCTAGATGAGTTGCGTGACACCTTTTCACTTATAAAGACGGCACTTCCACACTCTGCTTCATAAAAGCGGCATTTCAGCACTCACGAATAAAGTCAAAAAATTGGGCTGTCCTGAATAGGCTGCAGCACAGACCACATTTTCTTAATATCGAACTCTAAAACACACGAGAACAAAAGCATCGAATTTGGTTCTTAATACGGCAGTACAGTCCACCGGTTCCCGCATCAGAAACTTTCAAGTCCTGCGGCCGGTTTTTTTTACGCCATTCCGCGTTTACAGACCTTTCACTCGCTTGGGCGTCTTCGTAGAAGGCATTGGGCGTAGCCCCACGCTTTAGCGATGAAATTAGGGCTAATAAAGTCTGGAGTGCCAAAATGCCGCTTTCCTGAGTTAAGTGGAATCTTCTCACTTATAAAGGCGGCATTTCCGCACTCTGCTTCATAAAAGCGGCATTTCAGCACCCATAAATAAAGTCGATAAATTGGGCTGTCCTGAACAGGTAAGTCTTATGCATCCTGCGGCACAGTCCACTGGTCCTTAATATCGCATTCGAAAGCACCCGAGCCCAAAAGCATCGAATTTAGTTCTTAAAACGGTAGTACAGTCCACCAATCTCGCGGCAGAAACTTTCAAGGCCTGAGGCCGTCTTGATTACGCCGTTCCGCGTTTACAAACCCTTTACTCGTTTGGGCGTCTTCCTGAAAGCATGGGGCGTAGCCCTACGCTATAGCGAGGAAATAAGGGCTCCAGTGCAGTCCGAATCCCCGAAAAGTCTGGGGTGCCAAAATGCCGCTTAGCTGAGTTGCGTGACATCTTTTCACTTATAAAGACGGCACTTCCGCACCCTAACTCATAAAAGCGGCATTTCAGCACTCATGAATAAAGTCGAAAAATTGGGCTGTCCTGAATAGGCTGCAGCACAGACCACATTTTCTTAATAAATCGAACTCGAAAACACACGAACCCAAAAGCATCGAATTTGGTTCCTAATAAGGCAGTACATACAGTCCACCGGTTCCCGCATCAGAAACTTTCAAGGCCTGAGGCCGACTTTTTTACGCCATTCCGCGTTTACAGACCCTTCACTCGCTTGGGCGTCTTCGTAAAAGCATTGGGCGTAGCCCTACGCTGTAGCGAGGAAATCAGGGCTCCAGTGCAGCCCGAATCCCTAAGAAGTCTGGGGTGCCAAAATGCCGCTTAGCTGAGTTGCGTGACACCTTTTCACTTATAAAGACGGCACTTCCGCACTCTGCTTCATAAAAGCGGCATTTCAGCACTCACGAATAAAATCGAAAAATTGGGCTGTCCTGAATATGCTGCAGCACAGACCACATTTTCTTAATATCGAACTCTAAAACACACGAGCCCAATAGCATCGAATTTGGTTCCTAATATGGTAGTTCAGTCCACCTTTCCCGTATCAGAACATTTCAAGGCCCGAGGCCGTCTTTTTTAAGCCATTCCGCGTTTACAGACCTTTCACTCGCTCGGTCGTCTTCGTAAAACAATGGGCGTAGCCCTACGCTTTAGCGATTAAATTAGGGCTAACAAAGTCTGGAGTGCCAAAATGCCGCTTAGCTGACTTGCCTGACAGCTTTTCGCTTATAAAGACAGCACTTCCGCACTGTGCTTCATAAAAGCGGCATTTCAGCACCCATAAATAAAGTCGATAAATTGGGCTGTCCTGAACAGGTACGTCTTATGCATCCTGCAGCACAGCCCACTGGTTCTTAATATCGAATTCGAAAACACCCGAGCCCAAAAGCATCGAATCTGGTTCTTAAAACGGCAGTACAGTCCACCAATCTCGCGGCAGAATCTTTCAAAGCCTGAGGTCGTCTTGATTACGCCATTCCGCGTTTACAAACCCTTTACTCGTTTGGGCGTCCTCCTGAAAGCATGGGGCGTAGCCCCAGGCTGTAGCGAGGAAATCAGGGCTCCAGTGCAGTCCGAATCCCTAAAAAGTCTGAGGTGCCAAAATGCCGCTTAGCTGAGTTGCGTGACACATTTTCACTTATAATGACGGCACTTCCGCACTCCGTTTCATAAAAGCGGCATTTCAGCACTCATGAATAAAGTCGAAAAATTGGGCTGTCCTGAACAGGCTGCAGCACAGACCACATTTTCTTAATATCGAACTCTAAAACACACGGGCCCAAAAGCATCGAATTTGGTTCCTAATACGGCAGTACAGTCCACCTTTCCCGCATCAGAACCTTTCAAAGCCTGAGGCCGTCTTTTTAACGCCATTCCGCGTTTACAGACCTCTCTCTCGCCTTGGCGTCTTCGTAAAAGCATTGGGCCTAGCCCAACGCTTTAGCGATGAAATTAGGGCTAATAAAGTCTGGAGTGCCAAAATGCCGCTTAGCTGAGCTAAGTGGAATCTCTTCACTCATAAAGGCGGCATTTCCGCACTCTGCTTCATAAAAACGGCATTTCAGCACCCATAAATAAAGTCGATTAATTGGGCTGTCCTGAACAGGTAAGGCTTATGCATCCTGCAGCACAGCCCACTGGTCCTTAATATCGCAATCGAAAACATCCGAGCCCAAAAGCATCGAATTTGTTTCTTAAAACGCCAGTACAGTCCACCAATCTCGCGGCAGAATCTTTCAAGGCCTGAGGCCGTCTTGATTTCGCCATTCCGCGTTTACAAACCCTTTACTCGTTTGGGCGTCTTCCTGAAAGTATGGGGCGTAGCCCTACGCTGTAGCGAAGAAATCAGGGCTCCAGTGCAGTCCGAATCCCTAAAAAGTCTGGGGTGCCAAAATGCCGCCTAGATGAGTTGCGTGACACCTTTTCACTTATAAAGACGGCACTTCCACACTCTGCTTCATAAAAGCGGCATTTCAGCACTCACGAATAAAGTCAAAAAATTGGGCTGTCCTGAATAGGCTGCAGCACAGACCACATTTTCTTAATATCGAACTCTAAAACACACGAGAACAAAAGCATCGAATTTGGTTCTTAATACGGCAGTACAGTCCACCGGTTCCCGCATCAGAAACTTTCAAGTCCTGCGGCCGGTTTTTTTTACGCCATTCCGCGTTTACAGACCTTTCACTCGCTTGGGCGTCTTCGTAGAAGGCATTGGGCGTAGCCCCACGCTTTAGCGATGAAATTAGGGCTAATAAAGTCTGGAGTGCCAAAATGCCGCTTTCCTGAATTAAGTGGAATCTTTTCACTTATAAAGGCGGCATTTCCGCACTCTGCTTCATAAAAGCGGCATTTCAGCACTCACGAATAAAGTCGAAAAATTGGGCTGTCCTGAATAGGCTGCAACACAGACCACATTTTCTTAATATCGAACTCGAAAACACACGAGCCCAAAAGCATCGAATTTCTTTCTTAAGACGCCAGTACAGTCCACAAATCTCGCGGCAGAATCTTTCAAGGCCTGAGGCCGTCTTGATTTCGCCATTCCGCGTTTACAAACCCTTTGCTCGTTTGAACTTCTTCCAGAAAGCATCTGCGTAGCCCTACGCTGTAGCGAGGAAATCAGGGCTCCAGTGCATTCCGAATCCCCAAAAAGTCTGGGGTGTCAAAATGCCGCTTAGCTGAGTTGCGTGACATCTTTTCACTTATAAAGACGGTACTTCCGCACCCTACTTCATAAAAGCGGCATTTCAGCACTCATGAATAAAGTCGAAAAATTGGGCTGTCCCGAATAGGCTGCAGCACAGACCACATTTTCTTAATATCGAACTACGCTTTAGCGATTAAATTAGGGCTAATAAAGTCTGGAGTGCCAAAATGCCGCTTAGCTGAGCTAAGTGGAATCTCTTCACTTATAAAGGCGGCATTTCCGCACTTTGCTTCATAAAAGCGGCATTTCAGCACCCATAAATAAAGTCGATAAATTGGGCTGCCCTGAACAGGTAAGTTTTATGCATCCTGCAGCACAGCCCACTGGTTCTTAATATCGAATTCGAAAACACCCGAGCCCAAAAGCATCGAATTTGTTTCTTAAAACGACAGTACAGTCCACCAATCTCGCGGCAGAAACTTTCAAGGCCTGAGGCCGTCTTGATTACGGCGTTCCGCGTTTACAAACCCTTTACTCGTTTGGGCGTGTTCCTGAAAGCATGGGGCGTAGCTCTCGCTGTAGTGAGGAAATCAGAGCTCCATTATAGTCCGAATCCCTAATATAGTCTGGGTTGCCAAAATGCCGCTTAGCTGAGTTGCATGGAATCTTTTCACTTATAAAGGCGGCATTTCCGCACTCTGCTTCATAAAAGCGGCATTTCAGCACTCACGAATAAAGTCGAAAAATTGGGCTATCCTGAATAGGCTGCAGCACAGACCACATTTCCTTAATATCGAACTCGAAAACACACGAGCCCAAAAGCATCGAATTTGTTTCTTAAAACGACAGTACAGTCCACCAATCTCGCGGCAGAATCTTTCAAGGCCTGAGGCCGTCTTGATTACGCCATTCCGCGTTTACAAACCCTTTACTCGTTTGAACTTCTTCCTGAAAGCATCTGCGTAGCCCTACGCTGTAGCGAGGAAATCAGGGCTCCAGTGCATTCCGAATCCCCAAAAAGTCTGGGGTGTCAAAATGCCGCTTAGCTGAGTTGCGTGACATCTTTTCACTTATAAAGACGGTACTTCCGCACCCTACTTCATAAAAGCGGCATTTCAGCACTCATGAATAAAGTCGAAAAATTGGGCTGTCCCGAATAGGCTGCAGCACAGACCACATTTTCTTAATATCGAACTCGAAAACACACGTACCCAAAGGCATCGAATTTGGTTCATAATATGGCAGCACAGTCCACCTTTCCCGCATATCAGAACCTTTCAAGGCCTGAGGCCGTCTTTTTTAAGCCATTCCGCGTTTACAGACCTTTCACTCGCTTGGGCGTCTTCGCGTCTTCGCAAAAGCATTGGGCGTAGCCCTATGCCGTAACGATGAAATTAGGGCTAATAAAGTCTGGGGGGGGCCTAATGCCGCTTAGCAGAGCTAAGTGGAATCTCTTCACTCATAAAGGCGGCATTTCTGCACTCTGCTTCATAAAAGCGGCATTTCAGCACTCATGAATAAAGTAAAAAAATTGAGCTGTCCTGAATAGGCTGCAGCACAGACCACATTTTCTTAATATCGAACTCGAAAACACACGAGCCGAAGAGCATCGAATTTGGTTCCTAATATGGCAGTATAGTCTACCATTTCCGCATCAGAAACTTTCAAGGCCTGAGGCCGTCTTTTTTACTCAATTCCGCGTTTACAGACCTTTCACTCGCTTGGGCGTCTTCGCAAAAGCAGTGGGCGTAGCCCTATGCTTTAGCGATGAAATTAGGGCCAATAAAGTCTGGGGTGCCAAAATGCCGCTTAGCTAAGCTAAGTGGAATCTCTTCACTCATAAAGGCGGCATTTCCGCACTCTGCTTCATAAAAGCGGCATTTCAGCACCGATATAAATAAAGTCTATATTGGGGAATTCGAAAACACCCGAGCCCAAAAGCATCGAATTTGGTCCTTAAAACGGCAGTACAGTCCACCAATCTCGCGGCAGAAACTTTCAAGGCCTGAGGCCGTCCGATTACGCCATTCCGCGTTTACAAACCCTTTACTCGTTTGGTCGTCTTCCTGAAAGTATGGGGCGTAGCCCTACGCTGTAGCGAGGAAATCAGGGCTCCAGTGCAGTCCGAATCCCTAAAAAGTCTGGGGTGCCAAAATGCCGCTTAGCTGAGTTGCGTGACACCTTTTCACTTATAAAGACGGCACTTCCGCACTCTGCTTCATAAAAGCGCCATTTCAGCACTCATGAATTAAGTCGAAAAATTGGGCTGTCCCGAATAGGCTGCAGCACAGACCACATTTTCTTAATATCGAACTCTAAAACACACGAACCCAAAAGCATCGAATTTGGTTCCTAATATGGCAGTACAGTCCACCTTTCCCGCATATCAGAAACCTTCAAGGCCTGAGGCCGCCTTTTTTATGCCGTTCCGCGTTTACAGACCCTTCACTGGCTCGGGCGTCTTCGTAAAAGCATTGGGCGTAGCCCCACGCTTTAGCGATGAAATTAGGGCTAATAGAGCCTGGAGTGCCAAAATGCCGCTTAGCTTAAGTGGAATCTTTTCACTTATAAAGGCGGCATCTCCGCACTCTGCTTCATAAAAGCGGCATTTCAGCACCCATAAATAAAGGCCATAAATGGGGCTGCCCTGAACAGGTAAGTCTTATGCATCCTGCAGCACAGCCCACTGGTTCTTAATATCGCATTCGAAAACAAACGAGCCCAAAAGCATCGAATTTGTTTCTTAAAACGCTAGTACAGTCCACCAATCTCGCGGCAGAATCTTTAAAGGCCTGAGGCCGTCTTGATTACGCCGTTCCGCGTTTACAAAACCTTTACTCGTTTGGACGTCTTCTTGAAAGCATGCGGCGTAGCCCTACGCTGTAGTGAGGAAATCAGAGCTCCATTATAGTCCGAATCCCTAATATAGTCTGGGTTGCCAAAATGTCGCTTAGCTGAGCTAAGTGGAATCTCTTCACTTATAAAGGCGGCATTTCCGCACTCTGCTTCATAAAAGCGGCATTTCCGCACTATGCTTCATAAAAGCGGCATTTCAGCACCCATAAATAAAGTCGATAAATTTGGCTGTCCAGAACAGGTAAGCCTTATGCATCCTGCAGCACAGCCCACTGGTCCTTAATATCGCATTCGAAAGCCCAAAAGCATCGAAATTCTTTCTTAAAACGCCAGTACAGTCAACCAATCTCGCGGCAGAATCTTTCAAGACCTGAAGCCGTCTTTTTTACGCCATTCCGCGTTTACAGACCTTTCACTAGCTGGGTCGTCTTCGTAAAAGCCTTGGGCGTAGCCCCACGCTTTAGCGAGGAAATTAGGGCTTACAAAGTCTGGAGTGCCAAAATGCCGCTTAGCTGACTTGCGTGACAGCTTTTCACTTATAAAGACGGCACTTTCGCACTCTGCTTCATAAAAGCGGCATTTCAGCACTCATAAATAAAGTCGATAAATTGGGCTGTCCTGAACAGGTACGTCTTATGCATCCTGCAGGACAACCCACTGGTTCTTAATATCGCATTCGTAAACAAACGAGCCCAAAAGCATCGAATTTGGTTCTTAAAACGGCGGTACAGTCCACCAATCTCGTGGCAGAAACTTTCAAGGCCTGAGGCCGTCTTGATTACGCCATTCCGCGTTTACAAACCCTTTATTCGCTTGGGCGTCTTCCTAAAGACACGAGGCGTAGCCCTGCGCTGTAATGAGGAAATTAATGCTCCAGTGCAGTCTGAATCCCTAATAAAGTTTGAGGTGCCAAAATGCCGCTCGCGTATAAAGAAGGCAATTCGGCACTCAACTTTAACTTTGACAGTTACGTAACCTCACAAATTCGGCCAGTGCCACTGAGCATTTAATTTTCAGAAATGCATCTATAACCTAGGAATAATCACGAGGAATATATAACAACAGCAGGTAGGTGTACCAGCAGTGAATTAAAACTAACTAACTAAATTAGCTTAGGTGGTTACTGTCTTCCGAAGACCCTCCTGCGAAACAGAGGAAACGAGAACAATCCCTAATCTAAGCTTACTGTGAACCTACCGCAGAGTAACGACAAGGGCCACTTCAGATTTTGAGCTCGGTCAAGTGCTCTATGTTTGTTATGGGAGGAAAATCCGTTTACCTATAACAAAGCGAACGAGCCTTTTCTGAAAACAGATGGAGAAATTTTAAATTATTGGTCATCGATAAGTTTGCAATATCCTCGCCAATAATGTCGTTTATAGGATTACTGGCTGCCTACCTTTTTGGCACTGAGGTAAGTGCAGTGTTTTAATATAAATAATGGCCGATTGCATCGCAATTTTTGAGGGTTCCTTAAAGATAGTGATCCTTGGAAACCATTGGAAACCATTGTTCCAGCAAACGTATCTGCGGAATTTAAACGTCACTTTTCTTTAAGAAACCCCTTAAGATTACGATGCAATCGGTCATAAATCAAGAAGTTGTCTATCGTAGGTGCTAAACATAGAGGGGAATACATTTAACCAAGACCTCTAGGGAAATTGTATATAAGCTAAGACTTCCATGATGAACGAAGATCTGGCCAACTCAGTCCCTATCAAGTAGAAATCCTGCAAAAACTAAGGACAGAGTGCCTTTGGATAGTAAAACTTGTTAAAACTAGGAACTAGAATGCTTTTCCATGCCTGTTCTGTGAGTAGTACGTTCATTAGCATTGTAATTTTTAAATTATGACCAGATTGTAAAATTCCCATTGTAAAATAAAGCCGTTCTTGTTGCAAACCAAATTATACAGCATAACTGTTTCATCGGCAACTTACGCCATCTATCATAGCTCAGATGTCCTAATGGGATTTCTTACCAGTATTAGGTCCAATTTCCCCGCCTGCCTGCTAATACTGTTAGATGGGAATTCGACCTATTACCCTTTGAATCGTTATAGGTATTATTATTATTATTATTATTAAAAAGAACATATTGTCAAATGTGATGGGTGATGTCCGAGATGATGCTGGTATTTGTCAGAAAATTGCGAAATTAGTCACAGACGATAAGGACAAAAAAATTTCTGTTGAATTGACTACTCTCTACACAGAATACAAAGATCCACGGGATGGGGAGGTTCCAGCCGCTTCTCTGCTGCCTTTTTTGCTTTTTTACGTTTTTCAATTTACAAACGCCGTTTTCTGCCTTTGACTGTATGCTGCTTTTGAGGTCCGACAATTCGTCATCAACATTTTTTCTTTTCTGACAAATCAAGCAAAGATTACGATTCACTACACTTTTTATTGTATTTCCCAGTATGGCTTGCATTGCGAATTTCAGGTGCAATATTATTAGTACACGTAAAAGTAGGTAGGTAAAGCTCCTTGCTTTTTACTGACCAACATTGTCACTTTGTCAGACTCGAACACTAATGAACACATTTAGTGGATTATTCGTTGTCAAGTGATGCAGCTTGATAAAGACAATTATTAACTCAATTTTTTTTATTTCATAAATTTTTTGGCTTTATTAAATCTTCATTCTAATGCTTAACTGTTTTTCACAATAAATATAAATTCCTCAAGTCCACTGATTAATTTTTCACATCTTGAATAGCGCGCTTCCGGTCAATATTTCGAAATCGGAGCAGTGATTTTCGGATTCAGCAGGGTTCAGTTAGCCAAAAAATGCTAGTTGTCAAAATGTTATCCGATTTGGCGTTTGCCTGTGGCGGACCTCAAAAGCAGCATACAGTCAAAGGCAGAAAACGGCGTTTGTACATTCAAAAGGCGAAATAAAATGTGAATATCCTACTAATCTTGTGTATTTAAGCGTATATTGGTGAAATATATTGAAAAACTCGATAAAAATTGAGAAATAAGTTTTTTGTTTGAATAATCGCTGAGCGCGTGAGAACTCGATCGCCATCTTGAATAGCGCACTTCCGGTCAATATTTCGAAATCGGAGCAGTGATTTCCGGATTCAGCAGGGTTCAATTAGTCAAAAAATGCTCAGAAGCAGCATATAGTCAAAGGCAGAAAACAGCGTTTGTACATTGAAAAAGGCGAAATAAAATGTGAATATCCTACTAATCTTGTGTATTTAAGCGTATATTGGTGAAATATATTGAAAAACTCGATAAAAATTGAGAAATAGGTTTTTTGTTTGAATAATCGCTGAGCGCGTGAAAACTCGATCGCCATCTTGAATAGCGCACTTCCGGCCAATATTTCGAAATCGGAGCAGTGATCTTTAATTTTGTACACCACGTCTTTGGTCGAAAAGTCCGTGATTTTCATGCTATTTTGGATGGGTTAGTATCATCTCATCCCAATGACCAACTCATCCCATCTGACAACTCATCCCAGACCAACTCATCCCAGATCAACTCATCCCAAACTAACTCATCCCAGACCAACTCATCCCAGACGAACTCATCCCAAACCAAGTCATCTTAAAAGACAACTCATCCCAGAACGCAACTCATCCCAGACCAAGTCGTCATCCCAACAGACAACTCATCCCAACCGACAACTCATCCCAACAGACAACTCGTCCCAAACCAACTCATCCCAGACCAACTCTTGCTTGTTATTGTTTGGGCTGTTCGCTTTAAGGTAGCCGCGGGCTAATATCATCTCATACAATTTTCCAATTCATCCCAGGAGAAAACTCATCCCAAATGACACTACAACCCAGGTCAAAAACCTGACCAGACCTGAACTGCCCTAGCTTCTCGCACTGCAATACCGATATTTCGAAGAGTACTCGCTTTCGGCTCCGCCGAAAGCTCGCGTAGAACTTTCCACGGGCAGAATTTAAAAAAAATGTTATTAAAAAACCTGACCTGACATAGACCTGAACTGCCCTAGTTTCTCGCACCATTGCAAGACCGATATTTCGACGAGTACCTACTCGCTTTGCTCGCGTGAATCTTTGGGCGGGCAGAATTTGAAAGAAAATGTTATTAAAAAAAAACCTGACCTGACATAGACCTGAACTGCCCTCGCTTTTCGCACTCCAAACCGCTATTTTAAAGCTTTGCAAGCGTGGAACTTTGGACGGGCAAAATTTGAGAGAAAATGTTATTAAAAAAAAAACCTGACCTGACATAGACCTGAACTGCCCTAGCTTCTCGCACTGCAAACCGATATTTTGACGCTTTGCTCGCGTGGAACTTTGGACGGGCAGAATTTGAGAGAAAATGTTATTAAAAAAAAACCTGACCTGACATAGACCTGAACTGCCCTAGCTTCTCGCACTGCAAACCGATATTTTGATCTGGGATGAGTTGTCTGCTGGGATGAGTTGTCTGCTGGGATGAGTTGTCTGTTGGGATGAGTTGTCCGTTGGGATGACTTGGTCTGGGATGAGTTGCGTTCTGGGATGAGTTGTCTTTTGGGATGACTTGGTTTGGGATGAATTTGTCTGGGATGAGTTGGTCTGGGATGAGTTGGTTTGGGATGAGTTGGTCTGGGATGAGTTGTCACCTGGGATGAGTTGGTTATTGGGATGAGATGATACGACACCATTTTGGATATAACGTTCAGCCTTGAGCGCCATCTAGAATTACGGACTTCCGGTTGAGATTTCGAAGTGCCGACAGTGATTTTCGGATTCAGCAGGGTCCAATTAGTCTGGAAACACTTGTCGTCAAAATGTTATCCGATTTGCTTCTAGCATAATATAGAAAGCTTTTTTTGAAATTCTAGCCTAGTCTATTCTTGAACAACGTCATCGAACGTTGGCAAAACATAATTCACTCTTTGAACAGCTTGGTTGGCGCATCTCATATCAAGGCACAGCAGTGGCGGCTCGTGGTCCCACAGACTGGGTAGGTCACACGGGGCCCCCGCAAATATGGGGGAGCCCCCCCGCGAAATTTTTCGCCCGCCCTCCCGGCGCCTCTTTTCCAGTATTGAACACCCGTGGATACAACAATTTATTTCTCACGTATAGTCGAGAAACTAAATAATGCACTTTTTGTTGATCTGTTGGCAGGATAACTCTTTATCTGCACACGGTCCGAAGTTAATTGACCTACCTACACAACCCTCAACTGTTGACGGTCCTAATATCAGATAGAAATCACCACTATCGATGGTGGTGTCCCAAATTCTGTGCGTAACGCTCAAGACCCGAGTGCATGACTTACATTCTCGACTGTACCTACTACCGGTGAGCTACTGACATTTATCACCACGAAACGCAAAAAAATCTGTTGTGATTATTTTTCAAAGAAATTAAATTGGGCATTGCCGGGTAAGGTTTTTTCACTTGAATACCCTATCGTCGTATGTCGTATGACAGTTTTTAAAAACTATTGATTAACAGGAAATCTACTACATCCGAGTTTTCACTCACCACAGCTCCGATATTTGCCATGATGAGCGAGAGTCCGAGACTCCGAGAGTGATGATACTTAAATTAAGTATAGATTATAGAATATAGAACCTATCAAGATTAAGAAATCCAACTCACTGAACCTGGAACCATCAAAGAAGAACTGAAACTACAAAACTGAAAACAGACAGAACCACAAAGCACCTTGCACTTGCACAAGGTCCAATCTACAAAAAACTGCTTCATATTTTGGCCAAAACGGCCACGAAACGAGACGGAGCAAGAACAAAAATAATAGCACGTGGTCACCAACTTTTAAATAAAATTTCGTACACATTCACACGTAGCGGTAGTGCACTAATGAAATGATCATTCCTGATTGCATGGTCATGGCCATGAATGGTACGAACGCGAAGTGTGACCGATTAGAAACGATAACACCCTTAAATCGAAGCCGGGCTAGCCTGACCGGCTCTGCTTGTCACAGTCAGTTCTCGCAGGGAGTAGGGTAGGCCCACTGGTCAAGAGGGCCCACAGCTGACAAGTGCATACTCAAAAAAAGGAGTTCTGAAAAATAAATCGCAAGCCCGATCCCAGGGCGGTGGATCTTCTCCCGTACGGGAGGTAGGTAGCGAATAGGCAGGCTACTAAATGAAGTTGGTAATTAAGGACGCCACTGGCTTTATTTACCCTGATGCGACGACGTCGAAAGCCAGAAATCCCAAGATAAATCTCCTATAAACCGAGGGGAGTGGCTAGCTTTAGCAATAACACACAAACATAAAAACTATGTACATTTATATACATATCAGTTTGATACAATAATTCGTTTACAAGTTATAATCAATATTTCACAACTTAAAAATGATAACAACAGGATCGTACCGCAATCCGGACGAAACAGAGCCTTACCGGAGCTCCAACTTAATTGACCGGTAAATTTCGAGCGCAAATTGGACGGTCGCAGGTACCTACTAATCCGCAAAATGACGCAAATGTTCGCGCAAGTTAGTGAAGGGTCGAATTAAGCGGAGGCCATAAACGGCCACACGTAAAGTACCGCCACGAACGGATATTTTTGGTACTAAATGGCTGAAGGCCAAATTAATAACAATTAAGATTATGAATTCACAATTAAATGGCAAAATTTAAATATTGTCGCAGGAAAGACAAATTCGCACTGAATAAAATAAATTAAAGGGGGTGAAGCCCAAATACACAATTCAAAATAACTCGAAGGGGGTGCAGATTGTGTTCAATCACTTCACAATAAGTCGAAGGGTCAGTTCCGAATGTGGCGAAGCCCTTCGGTGTTAAAAGGAGCGGACTCACCAAATACAGCGCTGAAGGAAGTCAAGGGCTGCCGCGAACAGCTATGCTGAGCCAAGATCGTCGCCCCCTAGCCTGGGGGTGGCTTCGAACAAATATGGCTGACTCGGCCTCAGTCCCTCGATGCCTCCAGCCGGGTGTTTAAGCTGAGGATTACTTCCGCCACAGTGGAGGGACTGAACTGGCGTTTCCACAATCGACAAGATTCTAACCGGAATCACACGAAGATGGGGGGAGAATCTCCAACCCTATAAATAACCAACACAGGGTGGTCTTCAACCCCTCGAAACACGTAAGGGAGGGTACTCCAAACCCAACCGAAATTGCTAAGGCACTTAAGCCCTACCCAAAAAAATAGGAGCGTTCAAGCCCTATCCGAAAATTGGGGCATTCAAGCCCTACCTAAGAACAATGCTGAGGGCACCCAAGCCCTACCCTAGAACCCTAAAATAAATATTAGAACAAGAAATATTTCATAAAAGCGTTACCTCGTGCTAGAGGGTGAACTGTCAAACAACCGACGAAGAAATTCTGCTTCGAGGTCGCCAAAAACCCGATAAACGGCATGTTGGGACGCCGATCAAGGGCACTTCACCAACCTTAGGGCGGAATCCTGCAATCTTCCGAGGGAATTTACACAAATACCAGGACGCCGTCTATGACCTCTTAACGCGTCGATTGCCTGGACAGGAAAGACTTTAGAAAATGGCTGACAGCTTGACGGAAACCTCCGGAACTAAAATTCCCCAGACGGAATAACGTTGGTAGCCCAGATTCCCTAGTTTGTAGATGTAAACAAACAACTTAACCTCGAAATCTGACAGTTGTTGATAGTCCACAAATTAATGATAATTCTGCCAAATTGGCCGTGAAACCCAGCCTTAATTATCGAAACGGAGTTACGAATCCCCATTAAACCACCAGGTAAGTAATTCTTTACCATGTGACTTATTTATCGGCACCAAAACTTTGAGGAACATTCGCCATCCGAAACCGCCCCCAAAAGACGACAATCGTCCGCTGCCACCCCACGACCCCTACAGAAGGAGGCCGAGACTTATACCGGGTAACTTACTGCAAAATAGCAGCGGAGAATATGATACGAGCAATACCCACCCTCGACAGGGGAATAGCTCGGGAGCTCGAAATTGAACGTGACATGCTTTAAGGACTCCTGGCAGGTTTGAATATTGAATATCGCTGGGAAGTAATTAATGAGAATTCAAAATATAATTCTAATAATCTCAATTTCAATCGATGGCACAATTAATGAGAATTCAAAATATAATTCTAATATGATTGTCTACCTCGACCTATAATTCTAATAATTTCAATTTCAATCGATTTTATAATTCGAATTTCATCTTTAGATTTAGGTACTTACTTAATTTGTTGGCAGAACAGCGAATACCAAGCAAATGAGTCCTACTTATTATTATTTATTCTTTTCTTCGCGCGCCTCTAATCGTTCGGATTTGGCAGGCCAGGCTGGCCGACCCACCTGGGCTAGCTGTGGCTGCGTCAGCAGCAACAATCGCGCAACTGTCTCACTCCAACTCTAGCAGTTAAGAACGCGGCAGTTTCAAATCTGGCCCGGCGGGCCTGACTTGACGCTCTTCGCGTTGTTAATGGATTTATAGTTCTTAATATCTAACATTATACTAATTTTAAACTATTTAGCATCGACGACGATAATAATATTAATAATAATAATACCCCAAAATACATTTTAGAAAATATTAATGTATTTTGTAATGTGAAGAAAAAACTTTTTCTTGCGCTCAAGCTGTGGGTGGGCCTGGCCTACCCTGCCGCCCCTGACAAGCCGCCACTGAGGCACAGACGAATAGCACCATCTCTTTTAATCAGAGGACAGACTGGATTTTACAATAAAGTAGGATCCGCAACTCTTTCGATTGCGTGGAATTCCAAAAGCCTCTTGATTTCGGTTTCAACTTTATCTCTAAGCTGAAACGGGATCCGGCGAATTGGCTGAGATACCGGCGGCACATTTGTATCTACGTGCAGGTGCAATTGAAAGTCCTTTAATTTTCCTAGCCCTTGAAAACACTGAGGAAATAGGTCTTGAAGCGAGAGCAGGTCGTCACTTAACACAGAATTAACACAAATCTTCAATGCATCCAACTATTTAGAGGTATTGTAACAAAGCAGGCTTCGAGAAACATCACTTTCGATAACGTAAATTGTAGCGTCTACGGTTTATTTTGAAAAGAAACACTGGCCTTAAGCATTCCTAAAATGTTTAATGGTTTCTGGGAACCGTATCCGAAAATCTTCCTGTCACTTGAGTCACAACTCCGGACACCAAAACCTTTACAACCGGCACTGAATCACCTGACGAGTGTGTCAGATTTTTCATTACATATACATATATATTTTATACCTATGGTCAATAAATTTGGTTCCTATTGTTCAAATCATGATTTATAACTTATGATATAACCACCAAAGCTGAAATCTAAATCTGGAGTGTACGTGACTTTTGCAGAATCTTATTGTTATAATTACGTCATGTAAAGCGATCAGGTTAGAGACGGAAAGAGGTCTCGGAAGTTCTGGCGTCACTGCGTTGAGAGGGAGTGCCGGACACTGAACGCTATTGAGTTTTGTGGGTGAATTAATAATAATATTAGCAAAGATACTTGTTTCTGATATCAGAAGTGGGATTACCTGTCCGCAATACCTGTCTAGTTCAAAAGAACATCATGGAAGTGTCTGACGCATTATTAGAGACTTTCAAGAAAATACAAGAGACGTTGCTCAGTTCTAATCGATCAAGTAGTGAAGTGGCATTACCAATTTTTGATCCGGACAAAAGTGACTGTGGCGTAATGGCTTGGTGTTGTGAAATCGAAGAATTGGGAAAAGAGTTTCATTGGAATCAGCGAGAAATGGTAGCCCGTGCTGGATATCATTTACGCGGCTCTGCAAAACGGTGGTTTGATAACTGGCAACCAGAGCATCGTGACTGGGATACCTTTAAATCCGAACTAGAAAACTTATATCCACGGAAGCGCAATTTGGCCGAAAAATTGCATCAGGCTGTAATGTATACCAGTGATGCAGCAGATTCCTACAGTGAGTATGCAAGATTGAATAAGGTTCGAGCTAAATGGGATGAGTCTGATTTAACTGAGCTTATTGTGGGGGATATACGAGATACCTCCATTAAAATGACAGCTTTGAATAGTGGTGTTACGACAACCTCTGATTTAATTGTATTACTTTCTGGATATACAAAATTTCATCGCAAAACTGCAAATGAAATTGTTGATATGAAATTTACGCGAAAGAGGCCGAATGAGTCAACATCAGTTACATCTTCGGTTATTTCGCCATCAGTTAAACGGGAACGTGCAAATTCAGGTCAAACAAAAGCTTGTTATATATGTGGGGAAACTGATCATTTGAGGGCCCAGTGTCCCAAATTAATCAGCCAAACGGTTTCAAGTCCTTCGTCTGCGAAAGACGCGAATAAACGTGACTTAAATTGCGACTTTTGCCATAATACCGGGCACACAGTGCTTTTCTGTTTCGCTAAGAAAAGATCTGAAAAAGCCCAATGACGAAGTATAAATTATTGCATTGGGAATCCAGCGGCAAAATCGAGTTTGTCCTCCATATTAATTAATAATATTTCTTTAACTGATACAGGAGCCGATTGTTCACTAATCGCGGAACGAATTGCGAGGAAAATTGGTTATAATTTGGAGTCGCATTATTTTCAACTTAAAGGGTTAGGCTCGAATATCATCCAAAGTTTTGCAAAAGTAATGACCACAGTTCAATTTCATACTTTATTTTTAGAAATCTCCTTCTTCATAGTTGGCGACAACAATTACTTAGAGTATGACGCGATAATTGGTCGAGACGCCGTAACGCGACACTCGGATATTGCGATTGTAACTGATTCACAGGGAACCCGTCTTGTTCGTACTCAAGTTTTGAATTCGCCAACATCGACTCAGCTTGTTTATGCTTTTAATAGTTTTAATTACAATAATTTGCTCTGTATTGGTGAACGGGTTCTATTAAATAGCTTAGTGCCAGAATTTTTTAATGATAATAACGGAATTGTTGATGTGGAACAATATAGATCTCTTGCATACGATCGATTAAAGGCAGTAGCTGCTAAAGACAAATTACGCTTTGATACCAAACGTCGAAATAATCTTGATTATTCCTTGGGAAACCATGTCTACGTTAACCAAGATAGTAGAAGGAATGATAAGTTGAGCCCAAAATTCAAGGGTCCTTATGAAATCGTTGACATCTTTCCTTGCCAACGCTATGAGCTGAGACAAGGAGGAAAAGGCCGTTTATTAGTAGTATCCAAGGACAAACTACGGCTTTGGCCGGGAGAGTTGACGGATGATTGCTTGAATGAAGAAAACAAGGCTGATAACACTAATGGTAAATATGATTTTATTCTTCCCTTTTGTTTGTCTGGACGTGATTTTCTTAAATATGATTTTGTCCTGTTTGATGGCTGAACGGAAGTAAAATTTGAAATTGTTGTTCTTTTGATTAGTCTGGTGCCGAACCTGGAGGGTCATGAGTAGCACATGATCGGGTGAGACACTGCAGGCTGATTGGGAAATGTATTTTGTGCACTTGGTGCTTTTGATTAGTCTGGTGCTGAACCTGGAGGGTCATGAGGAAAGCATGATCGGGTGAGGCAGAGCAGGCTATGTTTAATTATTCTGTCAACCGAAAGTTTGATGTTTTTCGGGAAGTGTTCCTATTAAATCGGTTGTTGTAATGAGTGACCAATTGATTACATATGATTGTTTTATGACGCAGATGCAGCAGGTGAATGTTCTGGGTCGGCGTTGGGGGCTCCTGAAAGCGATCCTGTTCCAGAGAAGCCACACACGAAATAAGTATCTCGAGGACGAGATACGGGTCAGGATTGGCCGTGTCAGATTTTTCATCACATATATATATATGTATGCGTATTGATCCCTTTGGGGAGGCAAATTCAGGGGGTTCTTTTATCGACTGAAATCAAAGAATTGACCGCGATTGTTGATTTGCTCCGACTTTTACTGCCCTAGGGCAATCCGTTTCGAAGCTGTGCTCATTAATCATATAATGGTCAGTTTGGGGAGGTGACCTGGTTCTGATCTCGGCTAGTGATTCTGCATTCCCAAACTGACCAGTTTATATTTTTCTCCAATGGATATATAACTGGTTGCCTAAATTGACGAATCCATAGACAACAGTATATGTACAACGATCCCTTTGAGGAAGTATTCCTTAACAATTACTGCAAATAGAGACGTTTTTTCTAGAGGAACATATCAGTAGTTCCCACTTTCCACAGATATGTTTCATGACGTTTGGGGTAAATGGTTTTAGTGGACAATAGGCTTTTGATACTACTTTTTACACTGAAAGAACCCTTAGGGTGATCCGACTTATTACTCGAAGTAAGGATTCGCTCTGGGGAATGTAACGCCCCTATTTGTGGAAAGAGTGAGTCCCTACTCAATTAGGAACTTTCATGAGGCAATCGTGCGTTGATTTCTGATTTTCTGAGAAAAACCTTAGGAACGGCGCTTTGGCGCTTTTGTTGACAGTCACATTTTTGGACATAAACAATTTTTTCTGCTTTGAAAGGGTTCTGTTCCCCACAAGTAGGGGGACGGAAGGTAGTTCTGTGAGCTTTTCTGCGAACAAATAATTTTATTATGTTTGGGGTAGTGATTTGAGGTGGCCCTTGTGAGGTTTCTGCTAGGAAACCTCAAAGATGTTGTATTTATCGATATTAGGGAAAGCTTCCCCAAAGGGATCAATGCACATACACTATTGACTATTGACTATTGTCTATGTATTAGTCCCTTTGAGGAACTAAAATTTTGGGGAACCTAACATTTTTGGGCGTAGGCTAATTTTTTGTACATTGGGAGGACTCCTGAGTAAGCCTGGTTCATCAAGCATAAGGGAGAGTCAATTTGGGCAATGCAACACCCCTATCTGAGGAAAGGGATTAGCTTTGAGTGCGACGCTCACTTAGGGACTATCATGAGGTTTCCAGCAGTGCTTTGAGGTGGTTCTTGTGAGGTTTCTGCTAGGAAACCTCAAAAATGTTACCTTTCTCGATGTTATGCAAAGCTTCCCCAAAGGGATCAATGTATATGCCCTATTGACACTTATTGTCTATCTATTGGTCCCTTTGGGAAACTCCAATTTTAGGGAAAAGAATATTTTTTGGCGTAAACAATTTTGTTCTACATTAGGAGGACTCCTGAACAGGCCCGTTCACCACCCGCAAGGGAGAGTCTATTTGTGGAATGTAGCACCCCTATCTGCGGAAAGGGATTAGCTTTGAGTACGACACTCCCTTAGAAACCATCATGAGGCTTCGGGCAATGATTTGAGGTGGTTCTTGCGAGGTTTCTGCTAGGAAACCTCAAAAATGTTGCATTTCTCGATATTAGAGAAAGCTTCCCCAAAGAGATCAATGTACATACCCTATTGACGTATATTGTCTATATATTGGTCCCTTTGGGAAACTCTAATTTTAGAGAAAATCACATTTTTGGGCGTAAGCTATTTTTTTCTACATTGGGAGGACTCCTGAACAGGCCCGTTCACCACCCTGAAGGGAGGTCTATTTGAGGAATGTAGCACCCCTATCTGCGAAAAGGGATTAGCTTTAACTACGACACTCCCTTAGGAACCATCATGAGGCTTCGGGCAACGGTTTGAGGTGGTTCTTGCAAGGTTTCTGCCTCAAAAATGTTGCATTTCTCGATATTTGGGAACGCTTCCCCAAAGGGATCAATGTACATACATTAGTGACGCTATTACCTATGTATTTGTCCCTTTGGGGAATTTAATTTTCTAATAAAAAATCTATTTCACCCTTTCTGGTGCTTTATTGTGCCCTAGTAGCTTTCAACTGTATTGTAGTATAAAACTAGGGTTCCTAGTATTAGTCAGTACCAAAAGTAGGCACACGAGTTCCAAAGATTTTCGGATTGTACCCTATACTAGCATCCTACGGATTATCTACTAGTTTGGGCAAATTTGAAGCTTTAATTAAGATATGACATTGCAATTGAGTACGTCAATCACTTAAAAGACATCATGAAACTTCAGGCCGTGATTCGAGGTGGTCTTGTGAGGTTTTCTAGCACAAAACCTCAAAAGTGTTGCTTTTCTCGATATTAGGGAAGGCTTCCCCAAAGGGATCAATGTACATACCCTATTGACGTATATTGTCTATCTATTGGTCCCTTTGGGAAACTCTAATTTTAGAGAAAATCACATTTTTGGGCGTAAGCTATTTTTTTCTACATTGGGAGGGCTCCTGAACAGGCCCGTTCACCACCCGGAAGGGAGAGTCTATTTGGGGAATGTAGCACCTCTATCTGCGAAAAGGGTACGACACTCCCTTAGGAACCATTATGAGGCTTCGGGCAACGGTTTGAGGTGGTTCTTGCAAGGTTCCTGCCTCAAAAATGTTGCATTTCTCGATATTAGAGAAAGCCTCCCCAAAGGGATCAATGTACATACCCTATTGACGTATATTGTCTATCTATTGGTCCCTTTGGGAAACTCTAATTTTAGAAAAAATCACATTTTTGGGCGTAAGCTATGTTTTTCTACATTGGGAGGACTCCTGAACAGGCCCGTTCACCACCCGGAAGGGAGAGTCTATTTGAGGAATGTAGCACCCCTATCTGCGAAAAAGGATTAGCTTTGAGTACGACACTCCCTTAGGAACCATCATGAGGCTTCGAGCAACGGTTTGAGGTGGTTCTGGCAAGGTTTCTGCCTCAAAAATGTTGCATTTCTCGATATTAGAGAAAGCTTCCCCAAAGGGATCAATGTACATACCCTATTGACGTATATTGTCTATCTATTGGTACCTTTGGGGAATTTAATTTTCTAATAAAAAATCTATTTCACCCTTTCTGGTGCTTTATTGTGCCCTAGTAGCTATCAACTGTTTTGTAGTATAAAACTAGGGTTCCTAGTAATGGTCAGTACCAAAAGTAGGTACACGAGTTCCAAAAATTTTCGGATTGTACCCTATACTAGCATCCTACGGATTATCTACTAGTTTGGGCAAATTTGAAGCTTTAATTCAGATATGACATTGCAATTGAGTACGTCAATCACTTAAAAGACATCATGAAACTTCAGGCCGTGATTCGAGGTGGTCTTGTGAGGTTTTCTAGCACAAAACCTCAAAAGTGTTGCTTTTCTCGATATTAGGGAAGGCTTCCCCAAAGGGATCATTGTACATACCCTATTGACGTATATTGTCTATCTATTGGTCCCTTTGGGAAACTCTAATTTTAGAGAAAATCACATTTTTGGGCGTAAGCTATTTTTTTCTACATTGAGAGGGCTCCTGAACAGGCCCGTTCACCACCCGGAAGGGATAGTCTATTTGGGGAATGTAGCACCCCTATCTGCGAAAAGGGATTAGCTTTGGGTACGACACTCCCTTAGGAACCATTATGAGGCTTCGGGCAACGGTTTGAGGTGGTTCTTGCAAGGTTCCTGCCTCAAAAATGTTGCATTTCTCGATATTAGGGAAAGCCTCCCCAAAGGGATCAATGTACATACCCTACTGACGTAAATTGTCTATCTATTGGTCCCTTTGGGAAACTCTAATTTTAGAAAAAATCACATTTTTGGGCGTAAGCTATGTTTTTCTACATTGGGAGGACTCCTGAACAGGCCCGTTCACCACCCGGAAGGGAGAGTCTATTTGAGGAATGTAGCACCCCTATCTGCGAAAAAGGATTAGCTTTGGGTACGACACTCCCTTAGGAACCATCATGAGGCTTCGAGCAACGGTTTGAGGTGGTTCTGGCAAGGTTTCTGCCTCAAAAATGTTGCATTTCTCGATATTAGAGAAAGCTTCCCCAAAGGGATCAATGTACATACCTTATTGACGTATATTGTCTATCTATTGGTCCCTTTGGGGAATTTAATTTTCTAATAAAAAATCTATTTCACCCTTTCTGGTGCTTTATTGTGCCCCAGTAGCTTTCAACTGTTTTGTAGTATAAAACTAGGGTACCTAGTATTGGTCAGTACCAAAAGTAGGTACACGAGTTCCAAAAATTTTCGGGTTGTACCCTATACTAGCATCCTACGGATTATCTACTAGTTTGGGCAAATTTGAAGCTTTAATTCAGATATGACATTGCAATTGAGTACGTCAATCACTTAAAAGACATCATGAAACTTCAGGCCGTGATTCGAGGTGGTCTTGTGAGGTTTTCTAGCACAAAACCTCAAAAATGTTGCTTTTCTCGATATTAGGGAAGGCTTCCCCAAAGGGATCAATGTACATACCCTATTGACGTATATTGTCTATCTATTGGTCCCTTTGGGAAACTCTAATTTTAGAGAAAATCACATTTTTGGGCGTAAGCTATTTTTTTCTACATTGGGAGGGCTCCTGAACAGGCCCGTTCACCACCCGGAAGGGAGAGTCTATTTGGGGAATGTAGCACCCCTATCTGCGAAAAGGGATTAGCTTTGGGTACGACACTCCCTTAGGAACCATCATGAGGCTTCGAGCAACGGTTTCAGGTGGTTCTGGCAAGGTTTCTGCCTCAAAAATGTTGCATTTCTCGATATTAGAGAAAGCTTCCCAAAGGGATCAATGTACATACCCTATAGACGTATATTGTCTACCTATTGGTCCCTTTGGGAAACTCTAATTTTAGAAAAAATCACATTTTTGGGCGTAAGCTATGTTTTTCTACATTGGGAGGACTCCTGAACAGGCCCGTTCACCACCCGGAAGGGAGAGTCTATTTGAGGAATGTAGCACCCCTATCTGCGAAAAAGGATTAGCTTTGGGTACGACACTCCCTTAGGAACCATCATGAGGCTTCGAGCAACGGTTTGAGGTGGTTCTGGCAAGGTTTCTGCCTCAAAAATGTTGCATTTCTCGATATTAGAGAAAGCTTCCCCAAAGGGATCAATGTACATACCTTATTGACGTATATTGTCTATCTATTGGTCCCTTTGGGGAATTTAATTTTCTAATAAAAAATCTATTTCACCCTTTCTGGTGCTTTATTGTGCCCCAGTAGCTTTCAACTGTTTTGTAGTATAAAACTAGGGTACCTAGTATTGGTCAGTACCAAAAGTAGGTACACGAGTTCCAAAAATTTTCGGGTTGTACCCTATACTAGCATCCTACGGATTATCTACTAGTTTGGGCAAATTTGAAGCTTTAATTCAGATATGACATTGCAATTGAGTACGTCAATCACTTAAAAGACATCATGAAACTTCAGGCCGTGATTCGAGGTGGTCTTGTGAGGTTTTCTAGCACAAAACCTCAAAAGTGTTGCTTTTCTCGATATTAGGGAAGGCTTCCCCAAAGGGATCAATGTACATACCCTATTGACGTATATTGTCTATCTATTGGTCCCTTTGGGGAACTCTAATTTTAGAGAAAATCACATTTTTGGGCGTAAGCTATTTTTTTCTACATTGGGAGGACTCCTGAACAGGCCCGTTCACCACCCGGAAGGGAGAGTCTATTTGGGGAATGTAGCACCCCTATCTGCGAAAAGGGATTAGCTTTGGGTACGACACTCCCTTAGGAACCATCATGAGGCTTCGGGCAACGGTTTGAGGTGGTTCTTGCAAGGTTCCTGCCTCAAAAATGTTGCATTTCTCGATATTAGAGAAAGCCTCCCCAAAGGGATCAATGTACATACCCTATTGACGTATATTGTCTATCTATTGGTCCCTTTGGGTAACTCTAATTTTAGAAAAAATCACATTTTTGGGCGTTAGCTATGTTTTTCTACATTGGGAGGACTCCTGAACAGGCCCGTTCACCACCCGGAATGGAGAGTCTATTTGAGGAATGTAGCACCCCTATCTGCGAAAAGGGATTAGCTTTGGATACGACACTCCCTTAGGAACCATCATGAGGCTTCGAGCAACGGTTTGAGGTGGTTCTGGCAAGGTTTCTGCCTCAAAAATGTTGCATTTCTCGATATTAGAGAAAGCTTCCCCAAAGGGATCAATGTACATACCTTATTGACGTATATTGTCTATCTATTGGTCCCTTTGGGGAATTTAATTTTCTAATAAAAAATCTATTTCACCCTTTCTGGTGCTTTATTGGGCCCCAGTAGCTTTCAACTGTTTTGTAGTATAAAACTAGGGTTCCTAGTATTGGTCAGTACCAAAAGTAGGTACACGAGTTCCAAAAATTTTCGGGTTGTACCCTATACTAGCATCCTACGGATTATCTACTAGTTTGGGCAAATTTGAAGCTTTAATTCAGATATGACATTGCAATTGAGTACGTCAATCACTTAAAAGACATCATGAAACTTCAGGCCGTGATTCGAGGTGGTCTTGGGAGGTTCTCTAGCACAAAACCTCAAAAGTGTTGCTTTTCTCGATATTAGGGAAGGCTTCCCAAAGGGATCAATGTACATACCCTATTGACGTATATTGTCTATCTATTGGTCCCTTTGGGGAACTCTAATTTTAGAGAAAATCACATTTTTGGGCGTAAGCTATTTTTTTCTACATTGGGAGGACTCCTGAACAGGCCCGTTCACCACCCGGAGGGGAGAGTCTATTTGGGGAATGTAGCACCCCTATCTGCGAAAAGGGATTAGCTTTGGGTACGACACTCCCTTAGGAACCATCATGAGGCTTCGGGCAACGGTTTGAGGTGGTTCTTGCAAGGTTCCTGCCTCAAAAATGTTGCATTTCTCGATATTAGAGAAAGCCTCCCCAAAGGGATCAATGTACATACCCTATTGACGTATATTGTCTATCTATTGGTCCCTTTGGGTAACTCTAATTTTAGAAAAAATCACATTTTTGGGCGTTAGCTATGTTTTTCTACATTGGGAGGACTCCTGAACAGGCCCGTTCACCACCCGGAATGGAGAGTCTATTTGAGGAATGTAGCACCCCTATCTGCGAAAAGGGATTAGCTTTGGGTACGACACTCCCTTAGGAACCATCATGAGGCTTCGAGCAACGGTTTGAGGTGGTTCTGGCAAGGTTTCTGCCTCAAAAATGTTGCATTTCTCGATATTAGAGAAAGCTTCCCCAAAGGGATCAATGTACATACCTTATTGACGTATATTGTCTATCTATTGGTCCCTTTGGGGAATTTAATTTTCTAATAAAAAATCTATTTCACCCTTTCTGGTGCTTTATTGTGCCCCAGTAGCTTTCAACTGTTTTGTAGTATAAAACTAGGGTTTCTAGTATTGGTCAGTACCAAAAGTAGGTACACGAGTTCCAAAAATTTTCGGGTTGTACCCTATACTAGCATCCTACGGATTATCTACTAGTTTGGGCAAATTTGAAGCTTTAATTCAGATATGACATTGCAATTGAGTACGTCAATCACTTAAAAGACATCATGAAACTTCAGGCCGTGATTCGAGGTGGTCTTGTGAGGTTTTCTAGCACAAAACCTCAAAAGTGTTGCTTTTCTCGATATTAGGGAAGGCTTCCCCAAAGGGATCAATGTACATACCCTATTGACGTATATTGTCTATCTATTGGTCCCTTTGGGAAACTCTAATTTTAGAAAAAATCACATTTTTGGGCGTTAGCTATGTTTTTCTACATTGGGAGGACTCCTGAACAAGCCCGTTCACCACCCGGAATGGAGAGTCTATTTGAGGAATGTAGCACCCCTATCTGCGAAAAGGGATTAGCTTTGGGTACGACACTCCCTTAGGAACCATCATGAGGCTTCGAGCAACGGTTTGAGGTGGTTCTGGCAAGGTTTCTGCCTCAAAAATGTTGCATTTCTCGATATTAGAGAAAGCTTCCCCAAAGGGATCAATGTACATACCTTATTGACGTATATTGTCTATCTATTGGTCCCTTTGGGGAATTTAATTTTTTAATAAAAAATCTATTTCACCCTTTCTGGTGCTTTATTGTGCCCCAGTAGCTTTCAACTGTTTTGTAGTATAAAACTAGGGTTCCTAGTATTGGTCAGTACCAAAAGTAGGTACACGAGTTCCAAAAATTTTCGGGTTGTACCCTATACTAGCATCCTACGGATTATCTACTAGTTTGGGCAAATTTGAAGCTTTTATTCAGATATGACATTGCAATTGAGTACGTCAATCACTTAAAAGACATCATGAAACTTCAGGCTGTGATTCGAGGTGGTCTTGTGAGGTTTTCTAGCACAAAACCTCAAAAGTGTTTCTTTTCTCGATATTAGGGAAGGCTTCCCCAAAGGGATCAATGTACATACCCTATTGACGTATATTGTCTATCTATTGGTCCCTTTGGGAAACTCTAATTTTAGAGAAAATCACATTTTTGGGCGTAAGCTATTTTTTTCTACATTGGGAGGACTCCTGAACAGGCCCGTTCACCACCCGGAAGGGAGAGTCTATTTGGGGAATGTAGCACCCCTATCTGCGAAAAGGGATTAGCTTTGGGTACGACACTCCCTTAGGAACCATCATGAGGCTTCGGGCAACGGTTTGAGGTGGTTCTTGCAAGGTTCCTGCCTCAAAAATGTTGCATTTCTCGATATTAGAGAAAGCCTCTCCAAAGGGATCAATGTACATACCCTATTGACGTATATTGTCTATCTATTGGTCCGTTTGGGAAACTCTAATTTTAGAAAAAATCACATTTTTGGGCGTTAGCTATGTTTTTCTACATTGGGAGGACTCCTGAACAGGCCCGTTCACCACCCGGAATGGAGAGTCTATTTGAGGAATGTAGCACCCCTATCTGCGAAAAGGGATTAGCTTTGGGTACGACACTCCCTTAGGAACCATCATGAGGCTTCGAGCAACGGTTTGAGGTGGTTCTGGCAAGGTTTCTGCCTCAAAAATGTTGCATTTCTCGATATTAGAGAAAGCTTCCCCAAAGGGATCAATGTACATACCCTATTGACGTATATTGTCTGTCTATTGGTCCCTTTGGGAAACTCTAATTTTAGAGAAAATCACATTTTTGGGCGTAAGCTATTTTTTTCTACATTGGGAGGACTACTGAACAGGCCCGTTCACCACCCGGAAGGGAGAGTCTATTTGGGGAATGTAGCACCCCTATCTGCGAAAAGGGATTAGCTTTGGGTACGACACTCCCTTAGGAACCATCATGAGGCTTCGAGCAAAGATTTGAGGTGGTTCTGGCAAGGTTTCTGCCTCAAAAATGTTGCATTTCTCGATATTAGAGAAAGCTTCCAAAAAGGGATCAATGTACATACCCTATTGACGTAAATTGTCTATCTATTGGTCCCTTTGGAGAATTTAATTTTCTAATAAAAAATCTATTTCACCCTTTCTGGTGCTTTATTGTGCCTTAGTAGCTTTCAACTGTTTTGTAGTATAAAACTAGGGTTCCTAGTATTGGTCAGTACCAAAAGTAGGTACACGAGTTCCAAAAATCTTCGGATTGTACCCTATACTAGCATCCTACGGATTATCTACTAGTTTGGGCAAATTTGAAGCTTTAATTCAGATATGACATTGCAATTGAGTACGTCAATCACTTAAAAGACATCATGAAACTTCAGGCCGTGATTCGAGGTGGTCTTGTGAGGTTTTCTAGCACAAAACCTCAAAAGTGTTGCTTTTCTCGATATTAGGGAAGGCTTCCCCAAAGGGATCAATGTACATACCCTATTGACGTATATTGTCTATCTATTGGTCCCTTTGGGAAACTCTAATTTTAGAGAAAATTACATTTTTGGGCGTAAGCTATTTTTTTCTACATTGGGAGGACTCCTGAACAGGCCCGTTCACCACCCGGAAGGGAGAGTGTATTTGGGGAATATAGCACCCCTATCTGCGAAAAGGGATTAGCTTTGGGTACGACGCTCCCTTAGGAACCATCATGAGGCTTCGGGCAACGGTTTGAGGTGGTTCTTGCAAGGTTTCTGCCTCAAAAATGTTGCATTTCTCGATATTAGAGAAAGCCTCCCCAAAGGGATCAATGTACATACCCTATTGACGTATACTGTCTATCTATTGGTCCCTTCGGGAAACTCTAATTTTACAGAAAATCACATTTTTGGGCGTAAGCTATTTTTTTCTACATTAGGAGGACTCCTGAACAGGCCCGTTCACCACCCGGAAGGGAGAGCCTATCTGGGGAATGTAGCACCTCTATCTGCGAAAAGGGATTAGCTTTGGGTACGACACTCCCTTAGGAACCATCATGAGGCTTCGAGCAACGGTTTGAGGTGGTCTGGCAAGGTTTCTGCCTCAAAAATTTTGCATTTCTCGATATTAGAGAAAGCTTCCCCAAAGGGATCAATGTACATACCCTATTGACGTATATTGTCTATCTATTGGTCCCTTTGGGAAACTCTAATTTTAGAGAAAATTACATTTTTGGGCGTAAGCTATTTTTTTCTACATTGGGAGGACTCCTGAACAGGCCCGTTCACCACCCGGAAGGGAGAGTGTATTTGGGGAATATAGCACCCCTATCTGCGAAAAGGGATTAGCTTTGGGTACGACGCTCCCTTAGGAACCATCATGAGGCTTCGGGCAACGGTTTGAGGTGGTTCTTGCAAGGTTTCTGCCTCAAAAATGTTGCATTTCTCGATATTAGAGAAAGCCTCCCCAAAGGGATCAATGTACATACCCTATTGACGTATACTGTCTATCTATTGGTCCCTTCGGGAAACTCTAATTTTACAGAAAATCACATTTTTGGGCGTAAGCTATTTTTTTCTACATTAGGAGGACTCCTGAACAGGCCCGTTCACCACCCGGAAGGGAGAGCCTATCTGGGGAATGTAGCACCTCTATCTGCGAAAAGGGATTAGCTTTGGGTACGACACTCCCTTAGGAACCATCATGAGGCTTCGAGCAACGGTTTGAGGTGGTTCTGGCAAGGTTTCTGCCTCAAAAATTTTGCATTTCTCGATATTAGAGAAAGCTTCCCCAAAGGGATCAATGTACATACCCTATTGACGTATATTGTCTATCTATTGGTCCCTTTGGGAAACTCTAATTTTAGAGTAAATAAAATTTTTGGGCGTAAGCTATTTTTTTCTACATTGGGAGGACTCCTGAACAGGCCCGTTCACCACCCGGAAGGGAGAGCCTGTTTTGGGAATGTAGCACTCCTATCTGCGAAAAGGGATTAGCTTTGAGTACGACACTCCCTTAGGAACCATCATGAGGCTTCGGGCAAAGGTTTGAGGTGGTTCTTGCAAGGTTTCTGCCTCAAAAATGTTGCATTTCTCGATATTTGGGAACGCTTCCCCAAAGGGATCAATGTACATACCATATTGACGTATATTGTCTATCTATTGGTCCCTTTGGGAAACTCTAATTTTAGAGAAAATCACATTTTTGGGCGTAAGCTATTTTTTTCTACATTGGGAGGACTCCTGAACAGACCCGTTCACCACCCGGAAGGGAGAGTCTATTTGGGGAATGTAGCACCCCTATCTGCGGAAAGGGATTAGCTTTGAGTACGACACTCCCTTAGAAACCATCATGCGGCTTCGGGCAATGGTTTGAGGTGGTTCTTGCGAGGTTTCGGCTAGGAAACCTCAAAAATGTTGCATATATCGATATTAGAGAAAGCTTCCCCAAAGGGATCAATGTACATACCCTATTGACGTATATTGTCTATCTATTGGTCCCTTTGGGAAACTCTAATTTTAGAGAAAATCACATTTTTGGGCGTAAACTATTTTTTTCTACATTTGGAGGACTCCTGAACAGGCCTGTTCACCACCCTGAAGAGAGAGTCAATTTGAGGAACGTAACACCCCTGTATGCAGAATGGGATTAGCTTTGAGTACGACACTCACTTGGGAACCTTCATGAAGCTTCGGGAAAAGATTTGCGGTGGTTTTTGTGAGGTTTTCTGCGAAGAAACCTCAAATGCGTTGCTTTTCTCGATACTTGGGAACGCTTCCCCAAAGGGATCAATGTACATGCATTAGTGACGCTTATTATCTATGTATTGGTCCTTTTGGGGAATTTAATTTTCTAATTAAAAATTAATTTCACCCTTTCTGGTGCTTTGTTGTGCCCTAGTAGCTTTCAACTGTATTGTAGTTTAAAACTAGGGTTCCCAGTATTGGCCAGTACCAAAAGTAGGTACACGAATTCCAAAAATCTTCGGATTGTACCCTGTACTAGCATCCTACGGATTATCTACTAGTTTGGGCAAATTTGTAGCTTTAATTCAGATATGACACTGCAATTGAGTACGTCAATCACTTAAAAGACATCATGAAGCTTCAGGCCGTGATTCGAAGCAGAAAAAAGGGATCAATGCCCATACACTATTGACATTAGTTTTCTATGTATTGATCCCTTTGAAGAACTAAAATTTTAGAGAATATAATAATTTTGGGCGTAGGCTAATTTTTTGTGCATTGGGAGGACTCCTGAGTAGGCCTGGTTCATCAAGCGGAAGGTAGAGTCACTTTGGGGAATGTAACACGACTATCTGAGGATAGGGATTAGCTAGGATATTGCAAATGAGTAACGTCACTCATTTAGAAAACATCATGAGGCTTCAGGCAGTTATTTGAGGTGGTTCCGTGAGGTTTTCTCCGAGGAAACATCAAAAATGTTATTTATCTCGATATTAGGGAAAGCTTCCCCAAATGGATCAATGCACATGCACTACTGACATTTATTGTCTATGAATTGATCCCTTTGGGGAACTCAAATTCAGGAGAAAATTTAATTTTCCGGCTTATGCTAAATTTTTCTACGTTAGAAGGGTTCCTGGATAGACTCCGTTCACGGCGCGGAAGGGGGCCCGATTTGTTTAATGTAACACCCCTATTTGTGGAATGTAACGCATCTATTTGTGGAAAAACGTTAGCCTTGAGACCCCTACTGAGCGGGGAAGCATTTATTCAGTGTCCTGGACGGTAGCACCCCTATTTGTGGAAGATGGGTGGGGCTCTGAATTCCTTATTTATGGTACTTTTTTCCACATTGGAAGGGCTTCTACACAGTCCAGTGTCACCACGTTGGAGAAGAGGTTCATTTTGGGAATGCAACACAACTATTCGTGGAAAGGGGTCAGCATTGAGCCTCCTACTCGAACAAGAACCATTATGAAGCGTTTATGTAGTGATTTGTGGTGGTTTCCTGCGACGAATCCTCAAAGATGTGGCTTTTTTCGGCATTAGGAAAAGCTTTCCCGAAGGGATCATTGCACATATACTTTTGTCTATTCATTGGTCAATTTGGGGAAACCAGATTTTTGAAAAAGTTATCTTTAATGGCCCGTTGTTCAAAATGAGGGGTTCATCAAAGCTCAAAAACATTCGGCTAAATTCGAAATGACATGGGGTAGTTTTCGGTAGTGTACGATGATAAAACCCGTATTTGCAATAATTCTAATAAGCGGTCGTTTAAAATGCATCTGTTCAGCAAAATTCAGGGGTAGTTTCCGAGGGGGGAGGGTGATAAAATCCGGCTTAGCTAATTGAAAGTGTGATCGGAGATGGATCATTAATTTTAATAACCAGTTGTTTAAAATGACTATTCAAGAAAATTTGGAAAAAAATCTAAGTGCCCAGGAACAGCCTCGGAAGGTTAGAAGCACCAATTTTTGAAAATACGTCAGTTTAGCGAAATTTAGTAGTATTCAGGAAATTATGAGGTTCCTATACTATCCCGTATATAACAATTACGAAAATACGTTCCGTGACAGAATTTTAATAGAGTGGGAGCGTTTTGGGACAACCTGTATGTTGTTATCGTTAAGCAACCACATTCTCATAGCTGAAACCATTATGATTATTAATATTATTATTAGTATGTTTGGTTGCCATTTTATTTGCATCAGGCGTTTGAGGGTTACGCTGTCTGTAATACCGACTGTCTTCCGGTAATTACATGCTATGCCGCTGAGGCGGTGCGGATGCACTCCCCAAAGGGATCAATATCTAGCTACGGCAGTTCGAGGAGTTCCCCAAAGGGTCCATTGGCTCCCCAAACGGATCATAGTATAAACATACCCTCCCCAAAAGGATCAATACACATACATATATATATACGTATAATACAAGGTTCGGCCTCAAAAATATATATGTTTCACCTGTTTCGGCCTCAAAATTTGCGTTTCGGCCTCACGAGGCCAAACACGCCTCCCTGTCTAATATAGCTTTCGACCTCACGAGTTTCAGCACCATCTATTAAGCAAGAATTTCATTAAATAGGTGTGTTGCCATGGTTGGGAGGACCGTTTAGTGGTTTGCCTACATCATTTTTTTAATTAGCAGTAATAATTGTATTTAACTAGGAGATACAAATGATAGCTCCTGACCACTTTTGAAGTGCCTTTCAAGCACGCGGCCAGTTGATGGTCCCGGAACCGGATACCCCCCCGAAAATTAGGGCATATCACGTTTTTTACACAACTAAACATGAAACCTACGAATTAGGATAGTTTAACTGACTCTGATGATTTGTTTAGATTTGAATAGTGTGAAAACACTACGATCAGGTGTAACCGGGGGGGGGGGGATTTCGAGCCTCATTAATTCCTATAGGTGGACCCCCCCTCAAAGAAAATCCAGGCCACGTGCCTGGCCTTCATATTCGACATATATTTTAACCTCCCCACTCCACTTCACCATTTAAAAAAAAGGGAGGTTACTGCAATCACTAAAATTTTCGAATTCGAGATAAGACCGGATCTATACGTTTTGAGGTATCAGGAACCCAAAAAAGTGGTTTTTAAAATGTGTCTGTATGTATGTACGTACGTGCGTACGTACGTTCGTAAACACGCCACAGCCCAAACTACTCGACCGATTTGGCTAAAATTTGGTACGTGTGCATGTGATAACCCAACTTAGATCTGAAAAGCTTTTGGAGCCAATCGTGCAACCAGAAGTGCCATTTTGGCACATCAACTTTTAAATTTTAAATCTAAACCCCCATTTTTCACGTCACCATAAGAAAGACCTTCAAATTCTGCGTCTAAAAATGTATTCATTCTTAGTGCCCTTTTGACCAAAAATTAAAAAAAAAATTATTTTTATCGGACTTTAAAATCGCGGTACAGCCCAAGCCCCTCAACCGATTGGTCTGAAATTTTGCACATTGGGATTGTATTACACGTCGAAGAGTTGAACAAATTTTGGATTCAATCGGCCCACGGAAAGTGCCGTTTTGGCACACCAATTTCGAAACTTAAAATTATTCTCTCATTCACCCATCAAAAACAACTTTTTGAAAGATTTATTGTTATCATCAGAAAAGTCTTCAAATTCTGGTTTTAAATGAGATAAAATTTATTCGCATTTAGTACCCTTTGGGTAGAAAAATCGAAATTTTGTAATAACACTGATCGATTTGTCAGAAATTTGGTACATGGAGGTTAGGTAACCCATTGAAGAGCTGAAAGGCTTTTGGGAGCAATTGGTCCACGGGAAGTGCCATTTAGGCATATCAACTTTAAAATCTTAAACACAAGTCACGGAAATCAAAGACCCATGCGTTGGGGAGGTTCCAGCCGCTTCTCTGCTGCCTTTTTTTTCTAAAATTGGCAAAAGCGATCCGAGGTCGAAACAAGTATAAAATGCATATTGGCTGTAAGCGGGTAACGCCAGTTCCAAAAAAAAAAAAAAAAAAAAAAAAAAAAAAAACTCAGAAAAGAGCCAGGCCAAGGGCCCCTACTGCTCATCACCTATGTGCATCGTCAAGGCAAGCCTGCAACGTGCGGTGTATCATCATTGTTTATTTTTTGACGTGTCGGGCTGGAGCAAAGCTCCTGAGGTAATTTAAGAAAGGGACTCCTGAGGGGAGTTCCTTAGAGGGGAGACCTGAAGGGTCTGGGGAGCGTTTTGCCTGAGGGGCAAGGAGAGGCATTAGGTGGGAGAGTTCGCTGAAAAAGAAAGTTAACGACGAAATCTTGCTGTGGTCTACCTGCAACATACTAAACATTAGTGGTTCAAGGTGGGTGGATGAGAGCCGTCCTGGGACGACGAATTCTGGAATTCGCTGGGTCGTAGTCGACCGCATCTCTCACTAGCGGATTGGGATGAACCTCTGCTCGAGCAAAGGTTCGTGTGTTTGTTTCAAAGAGGAAGTCTTTGATTGTCGGGAGGTTTGCTTCTTGATGGAGCTGGGTGTTTCGGACGTACCAGGGAGCGTTAAAGGCGTACCTCAGACAACGATTCTGGATGACTTGGAGCTTTTGGAGTTGCGCATTAGAGACGTGTCCCCAGGCGCCAGAGCCGTAGGTCATGGCTGGTCTAACCACTGCCTTGTAGAGCCTCAGCTTATTCTCGAAAGATAAGCCGCTGCTTCTACACAGCATTGGATAGAGGTGGCCAATTACCATTTTGGCTTTGGCGACTGAGTAGTCCACGTGAGGAATGAAGCTGAGTCGTCGATCCAGCTTGACCCCGAGGTACTTGACCTCGTTGTGCCACTGAATCTCCTCCTCGTCCATCGTCACATGGCCGTGCGGCACTTCTCTTCTGCGCGAGATGAATAGGGCGGAGCTTTTCTCGGGATTGACGACGATGCGCCAACGAAGAAAGAATTCGCTCAGGTTGTCAGCTGCTTCCTGAAGGTATTGGGTAAGCAGCTGAGGGCTACGGGAGTGTGCTAGGGTGCACGTGTCGTCGGCGTAGACGGCCAAGGTGGAGTTTGGGCTGCGTGGCATGTCTGCCACGTAGAGAGCGAAGAGAGTTGGTGAGAGTACAGAGCCTTGTGGGACACCTGCCTCGAGAGGGTGCTCCTCTGAGAAGGAGTTTTGAATTTTGGCTCTGAAGGAGCGACCGGACAAGAAGGAGTTGATGATCTGGACCATCGACGCGGGGATTCCGGCATGAGCGAGCTTATAAATAAGTCCCTCATGCCAGACCGTGTCGAAAGCTTTTGAAACATCAAAGAAGGTAGCGCCTACTACGTGACCCCAGTCAAGCCATCGTGAGGAGAGCTCTGTGACTCTGATCAGTTGATCGGTCGTGGAATGTTTGGGTTGAAAGCCGAACTGTTCCTGGGGAATGATACCGAGATCTGAGACAATCTCGGTGAGACGAGAGCGAATGAGGCGTTCAGCAAGTTTGCTGACACCAGAGAGCAGTGAGATTGGCCGATGGTTCTGAGGGAACTTTCGGTCTTTGCCGGGTTTGGGGATGAATATTACGTTGGCGCATTTCCACCGGGGTGGGAAATAGCGAAGGCGGAACATGGCGTTGAAAATCCCAGTCAGAGCAACGATGGCTTTTTTCGGAAGATTTTTGAGGGCAAGATTGGGAATCTGGTCGGGGCCTGGGGCTTTCCTCGTTTTGAGGCTGGATATTACCTTAAAGACTTCCTCCGGGGAGGTGTGGCGAATGTGATCGTCGTCTTCCGGGGCTTCCTGGCAGAAAACTTCGGCGAAGTCTTCCACTAGGTCGTAGTGGTCGAGATCTGCGTCCTCCGGTATCGGGACCCTGCATTGCAGTTCCAGACATTCGGCGAACACCTCGGCTTTCTCCTCCTCCCGGAAGACGAGTCCTCTGGGGCCGTGAATTGCCGGGAGTGGCTTGCGGTCGTTTCGAAGAGTCTTGGCCAGTTTCCACACAGAACTGTCCTCGATGTTCAGGGACTCCAGGTGGGTCTGAAATTTCTCGTTACGGAGATCCTTCAGCGCGTACCTGACTTGGTGAACCAGGTTGTGAAACCTGGTTTTGTCGATCCGGGCTCCCGTTCTGTCGGCAGTCTTTTTGGCCTCTCTTCTCTCTCTTACCATGGCTTGGATGTGAGGGGGAAGACGAGGGGGCTTGTTGGGAGGTCTGGGGAAGGTTCTGGTTGAAGCGTTGAGGGCTTCGGAGATTTTCAACTCGAATGATTCCACAGCCCGGTTAAGGTCTGCAGTATCATCAATAGTTGGAATCGGTCCGAAGTTTTCCTCAACGTTTCTGCGGAAGGAAATCCAGTTTGTGAATTTCCCTGTGGGATTGATGGGATCATTAGCCTCGTCGCCGATGTGCATCAGGACGGGGTTGTGGTCTGAGGAGAGATCGCTGATGGCAGTGAGGTCGATTTGGAGGGGGACATTCTTGACGATGGCGATGTCCAGCGTGTCAGGCAGACCTGACACGTAGTTGTGGTGAGTGGGCTCCTCTGGAGCCAGGACCTGATAGTCGTTGTCATCAACGAAAGTTCGCAGGTTGCGACCGTTTGCGTTGTTGACTCGACTGTGCCAGTCTGTGTGCTTGGCATTGAAATCGCCTGCCGCGATGATGGAGTTGCCACTGTTCAGGAGATCCGCCAGTTCGTCAAGGGGGATCTTTTGTGTGTTGTAGCAAGAGAAGAGGGTTAGAGGTCCTCGGACTGTTTCGACGACGATGCCTACGGCTTCCAGTCTGTGTAGTTCTGGCAAAGCTGAAACATAGTGTTTGATTTGATGACTTACATAGATGGCCGTTCCCCCTCCTGGGCCAGTCTGTCGGTCTCTGCGATGAAGAGTGAAACCACGGATTTTCGGATCTCGGTGGTTTTCCCTGAGGTGGGTCTCGTTGACGAGCACGATCTCCAGGTCGTGTTCATGAATGAACACTTCCAGTTCGTCGCGCCGGACAGCGAGACCATTTGCGTTAAAAAACGCAGCCTGAAGGGATTTGATCCTACTCGGCCGTGGATTCATTCTTGTTGGATTGTTTCCATGAGTTTCACCAACAACGGAAGAATGTTGGTGGCGGCTTGTTTGGTGCTCTCCGAAGACGATACCATTTGGCAGATTTCCAGGAGAAGTCTGGCCCTGGAGTCGCAGGTAGCGGGTTCCACACGAGGTTTAGTGCGGGGGGCTGGTTTTGGGGAAACAGGCTTTGAAGAGGAGCTCTGTTTGGGGGCGGCGGCCTGCTTCGGGGCTGAAGCTCCTGATGAGGTGCCGTTGGGCTTCGAAGGCTTGGAGGCCTTCTTCTTCGAAGGGGGAGGGAACCTGGGGCACCCCCTGTAACTGGCGGGATGAGCGCCTCCACAGTTGGCACACTTCGGAGCCTCCACCTCCGTTTTCCCGCAGTCCTTAGTGAAGTGGTCGCTACCGCACTTGACGCACCTAGGATTGACTCCGCAGGTGCGCTGGCCGTGGTGGAAGAGCTGGCAGCGGTGACACTGCGAAACCTGTGAGGGTTTGTTAGCCGGTTCCACACGAACGACTAGATTCGCCAGTCTGGTGATGGCGAACATCTTCGCTTTCTCTTCTATTGGTACTTCTACCCTGAAGAGAGGGAACGGAGTTTTGGTGTATCGATTCACCAGTTGTTGGATCGAGTTGGGGTGGATGCCGATATCCAGCAGTTCGTCAGCAACCTCGGCGGGGGTGAAATCCCTCGGGAGGCCGCGGATGACAGTTTTGGCTGTTCGGTTGTCGGGGTCGTTGTAGGAAAAGTACTGGATCTTGTACTTGATGAAGAACCGGACCATGGCTCGGAAGTCGCCAGCTGTAGCAGGGAAGATCCGGATCCCTAGCTGGCAGGTCTTGGCTTTGGTATAGTTGACCTTCTCTGTCCTGAAACTGGCCGAGACGGTCAACCACTTACCTGGTTCCTTCATTACTATTTGGGGAACTTTTGAGGGTTCAGGGCCGGCCTCCGGGGAGGGGGGTGCCTGGGATTGTTCCGAGTCTCCCGGTAGGGTTTCCTCGGAAGGGGCCTGCTGTGGAGTGCTCTTAATAGCAACCCAGCGGGGGGGGACGTACTTCGGGGTGGCAGCTTTGGGGGCGGCAACATTGGGGGTGGCACTCGTGGAGGTGGCACTCTTGGGGGTGGTACCCTTGGAGGCGGTGCCCTTGGGGGCGGTTGCCTTGGGGGCGGAATTTTTGGGGGCGGCGCCCTTGGAGGCGGTACCCTTGGGGGTGGCGCCTTGCAGCTTGGGGGCTGAAGTTCCGGGGGAGGGAGAGCTGCGCCCCTCAGTAGGGGTCGCTTTCTCCTTCGCAACGCGTTTGGTCGGGGGCTCGATGGCGGCGGCATCTTCCTCATCGTGGGCCGGGGTACCGTTGTCCAGCTCCATCAAAGTTACGAAACGGTTTGCCGTTTCGAAGTTAGGGGAGGCTGGCTGAAATGGGGGGGGGGATTTGCACTTACGCTTTCTCGCGATGTCCGTGAAAGCTTCGGTGACTGAGCTGGAGGTGGACCTAAAAGAAATTTGGGACCCAAATGAGCGGACTGAGACGATGTCTTCATCTTCGCCAGTGATGGCGTCGATTCTGGCGTCCAGTCTTCCGGTTTGTTCGGCGAGGTGCTCGTCCATAGATTTTAGAGAGGACATGATTTCCTCCCTGAAATCGCCGAACATTCTCGCGATCGTCTGGGTGAGCATGGAGGCGAGAGCTGCATTCTCCCCTCCTAACACTGGTTTGGGGGCACCATCCATCTGAGTTGATGTTGATGCCATGGCGTTGATGGCTCGAAGAACCGTTTACCGAATTCGGAAAATTCTCATACGAGATGTGAATTTTCCTCGCTTCGGCTGCGTTTAGCTGGTGAGAGCACCCGAGAACTACCACGCTTGTCGTCAATCCGGAATTCTACACACGCGAAGTTAAGCAACTTCGCGTGTGTCGAAAATCTGGATGGGTGACCGAGATTCGCTTTATGCAAAGTTAAGCAACATTGCACGAAACGAAACTTGGAAGGGTGACTTCAAACAGTGGAGGTAAACGAGGGGCGGACGGCAGACTAAACACTCTTCAAAAGAACCGAAATAAATTTCGGCTCCCTGAAGTGAGCTAGGGGCGGACCGCTGACTGAACACTAAGGAACACTCGGATCGCTGTGAAGCACGCTAGGATTGGCACGTCTGACACGCACCAACGAACGGACACAACTGAGGAACGCCAGTTCCGGCCTCACAAATATTTATTTAAAACCAGTTTCGGCCTCACGAACACATTTATTACCAGTTTCAGCCTCACGCACGCATATATGGGACATTTTCATTCGTTTTTAGGACAAACTAGAGAAAGGGCCGGTCTAGGACCAGCCAATGAGTCACCGAGCCTCATTTCACAAACTGGAAGCCTCTCAAAATTCAAACGGCCTCAGGTTCGAGAAGCGTAACGGTAGTTTCGGCCTCACATATTCTATAAATTTAACATTTTCTTTCGTTTGAGATTTGAGATAGGGGCCTTTCTGCGGCTAGCTAAAAGGCCACCGAGCCTCAGTTTACAACCTAGAAGCCTCTCAAAATTCTGAAGGCCGGCATATTCGAGAAAAGGGCACAATTGACCACCAATAGTGTAGTAGGACTTTCTTGGGCATTCTGAGCACGGTCTAAGGTACCAGGGCATATCACTTCTACACGTGTGTCATAATAAAGGGTTGGCCAAGGATGGTTTTTACCCTCATAGGAAGCTTGTTTTCAAAAACTATCAAAATGATATTTATATCTATGAGGCCGAAACAAGTATAAAACACATATTATTTGTAAGCGGTTAACGCTAGTTTCGGCCTCACATAACCTATAAATTGATCATTTTGTTTCGTTATCAGGACAAATTTGAGATAGGCCTTTCTGCGGATAGCTAAAGGGTCACCGAGCCTCAGTTTACAGTCTGAAAGCCACTCAAAATTATGAATGCCCTCATATTGGAGAAGCGGGCACATTTGACCATCAATAGTGTAGTAGGATCTTTTTGGGTATTCTGAGCACGGTCTAGAGTACCAGGGGATTAAAATCATCTCTACACGTGTCCCATAAGAAAGGGCTGGTCAAGGGGTGGTTTTTACCCCCATAGGAAGCTTTCTTTAAAAACTATCAAAATGATATTTATATCTACGAGGCCGAAGCAAGTATAAAACACATATTATTTGTAAAAGGTTAACGCTAGTTTCGGCCTCACATGTCCTATAAATTTAACATTTTATTTCGTTTTTAGGACAAATTTGAGATAGGGGCCTTTCTGTGGCTAGCTAAAGGGTCACCGAGCTTCAGTTTACAATCTGGAAGCCTCTCAAAATTCTAAAGGCCTCAGATTCGAGAAAAAGGCACGTTTGACTACTAATAGTGTAGTAGGACTTTTTTGGGCATTTTCAGCACGTTCTAAAGAACCAGAGGATTAAATTCGTCTCTGCACGTCTCCCATAATAAAGGGCTGGTCCAGGAGTGGTTTTTACCCTCATAGGAAGCTTGTTTTCAAAAACTATCAAAATGATATTTATATCTACGAGGCCGAAACAAGTATAAAACACATATTATTTGTAAGCGGTTAACGCTAGTTTCGGCCTCACATAACCTATAAATTGATCATTTTGTTTCGTTATTAGGGGATAGCTAAAGGGTCACCGAGCCTCAGTTTACAATCTGAAAGCATCTCAAAATTGTGAATGCCCTCATATTGGAGAAACGGGCACATTTGACCATCAATAGTGTAGTAGGACCTTTTTGGGTATTCTGAGCACGGTCTAGAGTACCAGGGGATTAAAATCATCTCTACACGTGTCCCATAAGAAAAGGCTGGTCCAGGGGTGGTTTTTACCCACATAGGAAGCTTTTTTTAAAAACTATCAAAATGATATTTATATCTACGAGGCCGAAGCAAGTAACACATATTATTTGTAAGCGGTTAACGCTAGCTTCGGCCTCACATATCCTATAAATTTAACATTTTATTTCGTTTTTAGGACAAATTTGAGATAGGGGCCTTTCTGTGGCTAGCTAAATGGTCACCGAGCCTCAGTTTACAATCTGGAAGCCTTTCAAAATTCTAAAGGCCTCAGATTCGAGAAAAAGGCACGTTTGACTACTAATAGTGTAGTAGGACTTTTTTGGGGATTTTCAGCACGTTCTAAAGAACCAGCGGATTAAATTCGTCTCTGCAGGTGTCCCATAATAAAGGGCTGGTCCAGGGGTGGTTTTTACCCTCATAGAAAGCTTGTTTTCAAAAACTATCAAAATGATATTTATATCTACGAGGCCGAAACAAGTATAAAACACATATTATTTGTAAGCGGTTAACGCTAGTTTCGGCCTCACATATCCTATAAATTTAACATTTTATTTCGTTTTTAGGACAAATTTGAGATAGGGGCCTTTCTGTGGCTAGCTAAAGGGTCACCGAGGCTCAGTTTACAATCTGGAAGCCTCTCAAAATTCTAAAGGCCTCAGATTCGAGAAAAAGGCACGTTTGACTACTAATAGTGTAGTAGGACTTTTTTGGGCATTTTCAGCACGTTCTAAAGAACCAGCGGATTAAATTCGTCTTTGCACGTGTCCCATAATAAAGGGCTGGTTCAGGGGTGGTTTTTACCCTCATAGGTAGCTTTTTTTAAAAACTATCAAAATTATATTTATATCTACGAGGCCGAAACAAGTATAAAACACATATTATTTGTAAGCGGTTAACGCTAGTTTCGGCCTCACACAACCTATAAATTTAACATTTTGTTTCGTTTTTAGGACAGATTTGAGATCGGGGCCTTTCTGTGGCTAGCAAAAAGGTCACCGAGCCTCAGCTTACAATCTGGAAGCCTCTCAAAATTCTAAAGGCCTCAGATTCGAGAAAAGGGCACGTTTGACTACTAATAGTGTAGTAGGACTTTTTTGGGCATTTTCAGCACGTTCTAAAGAACCAGCGGATTAAATTCGTCTCTGCACGTGTCCCATAATAAAGGGCTGGTTCAGGGGTGGTTTTTACCCTTATAGAAAGCTTGTTTTAAAAAACTATCAAAATGATATTTATATCTACGAGGCCGAAACAAGTATAAAACACATATTATTTGTAAGCGGTTAACGCTAGTTTCGGCCTCACATATCCTATAAATTTAACATTTTATTTCGTTTTTAGGACAAATTTGAGATAGGGGCCTTTCTGTGGCTAGCTAAATGGTCACCGAGCCTCAGTTTACAATCTGGAAGCCTCTCAAAATTCTAAAGGCCTCAGATTCGAGAAAAAGGCACGTTTGACTACTAATAGTGTAGTAGGACTTTTTTGGGGATTTTCAGCACGTTCTAAAGAACCAGCGGATTAAATTCGTCTCTGCACGTTTCCCATAATAAAGGGCTGGTCCAGGGGTGGTTTTTACCCTCATAGGTAGCTTTTTTTAAAAACTATCAAAATTATATTTATATCTACGAGGCCGAAACAAGTATAAAACACATATTATTTGTAAGCGGTTAACGCTAGTTTCGGCCTCACATAAAATATAAATTTAACATTTTGTTTCGTTTTTGGAACAGATTTGAGATAGGGGCCTTTCTATGGCTAGCAAAAGGGTCACCGAGGCTCAGTTTACAATCTGGAAGCCTCTCAAAATTCTAAAGAGCTCAGATTCGAGAAAAAGGCACGTTTGACTACTAATAGTGCAGTAGGACTTTTTTGGGTATTTTCAGCACGTTCTAAAGAACCAGCGGATTAAATTCGTCTCTGCACGTGTCCCATAATAAAGGGCTGGTCCAGGCGTGGTTTTTACCCTCATATGAAGCTTGTTTTCAAAAACTATCAAAATGATATTTATATCTACGAGGCCGAAACAAGTATAAAACACATATTATTTGTAAGCGGTTAACGCTAGTTTCGGCCTCACATATCCTATAAATTTAACATTTTATTTCGTTTTTAGGACAAATTTGAGACAGGGGCCTTTCTGTGGCTAGCTAAATGGTCACCGAGCCTCAGTTTACAATCTGGAAGCCTCTCAAAATTCTAAAGGCCTCAGATTCGAGAAAAAGGCACGTTTGACTACTAATAGTGAAGTAGGACTTTTTTGGGGATTTTCAGCACGTTCTAAAGAACCAGCGGATTAAATTCGTCTCTGCACGTTTCCCATAATAAAGGGCTGGTCCAGGGGTGGTTTTTACCCTCATAGAAAGCTTGTTTTCAAAAACTATCAAAATGATATTTATATCTACGAGGCCGAAACAAGTATAAAACACATATTATTTGTAAGCGGTTAACGCTAGTTTCGGCCTCACATTACCTATAAATTGGACATTTTATTTCGTTTTTAGGACAAATTTGAGATAGGGGCCTTTCTGTGGCTAGCTAAAGGGTCACCGAGGCTCAGTTTACAATCTGGAAGCCTCTCAAAATTCTAAAGGCCTCAGATTCGAGAAAAAGGCACGTTTGACTACTAATAGTGAAGTAGGACTTTTTTGGGGATTTTCAGCACGTTCTAAAGAACCAGCGGATTAAATTCGTCTCTGCACGTTTCCCATAATAAAGGGCTGGTCCAGGGGTGGTTTTTACCCTCATAGGTAGCTTTTTTTAAAAACTATCAAAATTATATTTATATCTACGAGGCCGAAACAAGTATAAAACACATATTATTTGTAAGCGGTTAACGCTAGTTTCGGCCTCACATAAAATATAAATTTAACATTTTGTTTCGTTTTTGGAACAGATTTGAGATAGGGGCCTTTCTATGGCTAGCAAAAGGGTCACCGAGGCTCAGTTTACAATCTGGAAGCCTCTCAAAATTCTAAAGAGCTCAGATTCGAGAAAAAGGCACGTTTGACTACTAATAGTGCAGTAGGACTTTTTTGGGCATTTTCAGCACGTTCTAAAGAACCAGCGGATTAAATTCGTCTCTGCACGTGTCCCATAATAAAGGGCTGGTCCAGGGGTGGTTTTTACCCTCATAGGAAGCTTGTTTTCAAAAACTATCAAAATGATATTTATATCTACGAGGCCGAAACAAGTATAAAACACATATTATTTGTAAGCGGTTAACGCTAGTTTCGGCCTCACATTACCTATAAATTGGACATTTTATTTCGTTTTTAGGACAAATTTGAGATAGGGGCCTTTCTGTGGCTAGCTAAAGGGTCACCGAGGCTCAGTTTACAATCTGGAAGCCTCTCAAAATTCTAAAGGCCTCAGATTCGAGAAAAGGGCACGTTTGACTACTAATAGTGTAGTAGGACTTTTTTGGGCATTTTCAGCACGTTCTAAAGAACCAGCGGATTAAATTCGTCTCTGCACGTGTCCCATAATAAAGGGCTGGTTCAGGGGTGGTTTTTACCCTCATAGAAAGCTTGTTTTCAAAAACTATCAAAATGATATTTATATCTACGAGGCCGAAACAAGTATAAAACACATATTATTTGTAAGCGGTTAACGCTAGTTTCGGCCTCACATATCCTATAAATTTAACATTTTATTTCGTTTTTAGGACAAATTTGAGACAGGGGCCTTTCTGTGGCTAGCTAAATGGTCACCGAGCCTCAGTTTACAATCTGGAAGCCTCTCAAAATTCTAAAGGCCTCAGATTCGAGAAAAAGGCACGTTTGACTACTAATAGTGAAGTAGGACTTTTTTGGGGATTTTCAGCACGTTCTAAAGAACCAGCGGATTAAATTCGTCTCTGCACGTTTCCCATAATAAAGGGCTGGTCCAGGGGTGGTTTTTACCCTCATAGAAAGCTTGTTTTCAAAAACTATCAAAATGATATTTATATCTACGAGGCCGAAACAAGTATAAAACACATATTATTTGTAAGCGGTTAACGCTAGTTTCGGCCTCACATTACCTATAAATTGGACATTTTATTTCGTTTTTAGGACAAATTTGAGATAGGGGCCTTTCTGTGGCTAGCTAAAGGGTCACCGAGGCTCAGTTTACAATCTGGAAGCCTCTCAAAATTCTAAAGGCCTCAGATTCGAGAAAAGGGCACGTTTGACTACTAATAGTGTAGTAGGACTTTTTTGGGCATTTTCAGCACGTTCTAAAGAACCAGCGGATTAAATTCGTCTCTGCACGTGTCCCATAATAAAGGGCTGGTTCAGGGGTGGTTTTTACCCTCATAGAAAGCTTGTTTTCAAAAACTATCAAAATGATATTTATATCTACGAGGCCGAAACAAGTATAAAACACATATTATTTGTAAGCGGTTAACGCTAGTTTCGGCCTCACATATCCTATAAATTTAACATTTTATTTCGTTTTTAGGACAAATTTGAGACAGGGGCCTTTCTGTGGCTAGCTAAATGGTCACCGAGCCTCAGTTTACAATCTGGAAGCCTCTCAAAATTCTAAAGGCCTCAGATTCGAGAAAAAGGCACGTTTGACTACTAATAGTGAAGTAGGACTTTTTTGGGGATTTTCAGCACGTTCTAAAGAACCAGCGGATTAAATTCGTCTCTGCACGTTTCCCATAATAAAGGGCTGGTCCAGGGGTGGTTTTTACCCTCATAGGTAGCTTTTTTTAAAAACTATCAGAATTATATTTATATCTACGAGGCCGAAACAAGTATAAAACACATATTATTTGTAAGCGGTTAACGCTAGTTTCGGCCTCACATAAAATATAAATTTAACATTTTGTTTCGTTTTTGGAACAGATTTGAGATAGGGGCCTTTCTATGGCTAGCAAAAGGGTCACCGAGGCTCAGTTTACAATCTGGAAGCCTCTCAAAATTCTAAAGAGCTCAGATTCGAGAAAAAGGCACGTTTGACTACTAATAGTGCAGTAGGACTTTTTTGGGCATTTTCAGCACGTTCTAAAGAACCAGCGGATTAAATTCGTCTCTGCACGTGTCCCATAATAAAGGGCTGGTCCAGGGGTGGTTTTTACCCTCATAGGAAGCTTGTTTTCAAAAACTATCAAAATGATATTTATATCTACGAGGCCGAAACAAGTATAAAACACATATTATTTGTAAGCGGTTAACGCTAGTTTCGGCCTCACATTACCTATAAATTGGACATTTTATTTCGTTTTTAGGACAAATTTGAGATAGGGGCCTTTCTGTGGCTAGCTAAAGGGTCACCGAGGCTCAGTTTACAATCTGGAAGCCTCTCAAAATTCTAAAGGCCTCAGATTCGAGAAAAGGGCACGTTTGACTACTAATAGTGTAGTAGGACTTTTTTGGGCATTTTCAGCACGTTCTAAAGAACCAGCGGATTAAATTCGTCTCTGCACGTGTCCCATAATAAAGGGCTGGTTCAGGGGTGGTTTTTACCCTCATAGAAAGCTTGTTTTAAAAAACTATCAAAATGATATTTATATCTACGAGGCCGAAACAAGTATAAAACACATATTATTTGTAAGCGGTTAACGCTAGTTTCGGCCTCACATATCCTATAAATTTAACATTTTATTTCGTTTTTAGGACAAATTTGAGATAGGGGCCTTTCTGTGGCTAGCTAAATGGTCACCGAGCCTCAGTTTACAATCTGGAAGCCTCTCAAAATTCTAAAGGCCTCAGATTCGAGAAAAAGGCACGTTTGACTACTAATAGTGTAGTAGGACTTTTTTGGGGATTTTCAGCACGTTCTAAAGAACCAGCGGATTAAATTCGTCTCTGCACGTTTCCCATAATAAAGGGCTGGTCCAGGGGTGGTTTTTACCCTCATAGGTAGCTTTTTTTAAAAACTATCAAAATTATATTTATATCTACGAGGCCGAAACAAGTATAAAACACATATTATTTGTAAGCGGTTAACGCTAGTTTCGGCCTCACATAACCTATAAATTGATCATTTTGTTTCGTTATTAGGGATAGCTAAAGGGTCACCGAGCCTCAGTTTACAATCTGGAAGCCTCTCAAAATTCTAAAGGCCTCAGATTCGAGAAAAAGGCACGTTTGACTACTAATAGTGAAGTAGGACTTTTTTGGGGATTTTCAGCACGTTCTAAAGAACCAGCGGATTAAATTCGTCTCTGCACGTTTCCCATAATAAAGGGCTGGTCCAGGGGTGGTTTTTACCCTCATAGAAAGCTTGTTTTCAAAAACTATCAAAATGATATTTATATCTACGAGGCCGAAACAAGTATAAAACACATATTATTTGTAAGCGGTTAACGCTAGTTTCGGCCTCACATTACCTATAAATTGGACATTTTATTTCGTTTTTAGGACAAATTTGAGATAGGGGCCTTTCTGTGGCTAGCTAAAGGGTCACCGAGGCTCAGTTTACAATCTGGAAGCCTCTCAAAATTCTAAAGGCCTCAGATTCGAGAAAAGGGCACGTTTGACTACTAATAGTGTAGTAGGACTTTTTTGGGCATTTTCAGCACGTTCTAAAGAACCAGCGGATTAAATTCGTCTCTGCACGTGTCCCATAATAAAGGGCTGGTTCAGGGGTGGTTTTTACCCTCATAGAAAGCTTGTTTTCAAAAACTATCAAAATGATATTTATATCTACGAGGCCGAAACAAGTATAAAACACATATTATTTGTAAGCGGTTAACGCTAGTTTCGGCCTCACATATCCTATAAATTTAACATTTTATTTCGTTTTTAGGACAAATTTGAGACAGGGGCCTTTCTGTGGCTAGCTAAATGGTCACCGAGCCTCAGTTTACAATCTGGAAGCCTCTCAAAATTCTAAAGGCCTCAGATTCGAGAAAAAGGCACGTTTGACTACTAATAGTGAAGTAGGACTTTTTTGGGGATTTTCAGCACGTTCTAAAGAACCAGCGGATTAAATTCGTCTCTGCACGTTTCCCATAATAAAAGGCTGGTCCAGGGGTGGTTTTTACCCTCATAGAAAGCTTGTTTTCAAAAACTATCAAAATGATATTTATATCTACGAGGCCGAAACAAGTATAAAACACATATTATTTGTAAGCGGTTAACGCTAGTTTCGGCCTCACATTACCTATAAATTGGACATTTTATTTCGTTTTTAGGACAAATTTGAGATAGGGGCCTTTCTGTGGCTAGCTAAAGGGTCACCGAGGCTCAGTTTACAATCTGGAAGCCTCTCAAAATTCTAAAGGCCTCAGATTCGAGAAAAAGGCACGTTTGACTACTAATAGTGCAGTAGGACTTTTTTGGGCATTTTCAGCACGTTCTAAAGAACCAGCGGATTAAATTCGTCTCTGCACGTGTCCCATAATAAAGGGCTGGTCCAGGGGTGGTTTTTACCCTCATAGGAAGCTTGTTTTCAAAAACTATCAAAATGATATTTATATCTACGAGGCCGAAACAAGTATAAAACACATATTATTTGTAAGCGGTTAACGCTAGTTTCGGCCTCACATTACCTATAAATTGGACATTTTATTTCGTTTTTAGGACAAATTTGAGATAGGGGCCTTTCTGTGGCTAGCTAAAGGGTCACCGAGGCTCAGTTTACAATCTGGAAGCCTCTCAAAATTCTAAAGGCCTCAGATTCGAGAAAAGGGCACGTTTGACTACTAATAGTGTAGTAGGACTTTTTTGGGCATTTTCAGCACGTTCTAAAGAACCAGCGGATTAAATTCGTCTCTGCACGTGTCCCATAATAAAGGGCTGGTTCAGGGGTGGTTTTTACCCTCATAGAAAGCTTGTTTTAAAAAACTATCAAAATGATATTTATATCTACGAGGCCGAAACAAGTATAAAACACATATTATTTGTAAGCGGTTAACGCTAGTTTCGGCCTCACATATCCTATAAATTTAACATTTTATTTCGTTTTTAGGACAAATTTGAGATAGGGGCCTTTCTGTGGCTAGCTAAATGGTCACCGAGCCTCAGTTTACAATCTGGAAGCCTCTCAAAATTCTAAAGGCCTCAGATTCGAGAAAAAGGCACGTTTGACTACTAATAGTGTAGTAGGACTTTTTTGGGGATTTTCAGCACGTTCTAAAGAACCAGCGGATTAAATTCGTCTCTGCACGTTTCCCATAATAAAGGGCTGGTCCAGGGGTGGTTTTTACCCTCATAGGTAGCTTTTTTTAAAAACTATCAAAATTATATTTATATCTACGAGGCCGAAACAAGTATAAAACACATATTATTTGTAAGCGGTTAACGCTAGTTTCGGCCTCACATAACCTATAAATTGATCATTTTGTTTCGTTATTAGGGATAGCTAAAGGGTCACCGAGCCTCAGTTTACAATCTGGAAGCCTCTCAAAATTCTAAAGGCCTCAGATTCGAGAAAAAGGCACGTTTGACTACTAATAGTGAAGTAGGACTTTTTTGGGGATTTTCAGCACGTTCTAAAGAACCAGCGGATTAAATTCGTCTCTGCACGTTTCCCATAATAAAGGGCTGGTCCAGGGGTGGTTTTTACCCTCATAGAAAGCTTGTTTTCAAAAACTATCAAAATGATATTTATATCTACGAGGCCGAAACAAGTATAAAACACATATTATTTGTAAGCGGTTAACGCTAGTTTCGGCCTCACATTACCTATAAATTGGACATTTTATTTCGTTTTTAGGACAAATTTGAGATAGGGGCCTTTCTGTGGCTAGCTAAAGGGTCACCGAGGCTCAGTTTACAATCTGGAAGCCTCTCAAAATTCTAAAGGCCTCAGATTCGAGAAAAGGGCACGTTTGACTACTAATAGTGTAGTAGGACTTTTTTGGGCATTTTCAGCACGTTCTAAAGAACCAGCGGATTAAATTCGTCTCTGCACGTGTCCCATAATAAAGGGCTGGTTCAGGGGTGGTTTTTACCCTCATAGAAAGCTTGTTTTCAAAAACTATCAAAATGATATTTATATCTACGAGGCCGAAACAAGTATAAAACACATATTATTTGTAAGCGGTTAACGCTAGTTTCGGCCTCACATATCCTATAAGTTTAACATTTTATTTCGTTTTTAGGACAAATTTGAGACAGGGGCCTTTCTGTGGCTAGCTAAATGGTCACCGAGCCTCAGTTTACAATCTGGAAGCCTCTCAAAATTCTAAAGGCCTCAGATTCGAGAAAAAGGCACGTTTGACTACTAATAGTGAAGTAGGACTTTTTTGGGGATTTTCAGCACGTTCTAAAGAACCAGCGGATTAAATTCGTCTCTGCACGTTTCCCATAATAAAAGGCTGGTCCAGGGGTGGTTTTTACCCTCATAGAAAGCTTGTTTTCAAAAACTATCAAAATGATATTTATATCTACGAGGCCGAAACAAGTATAAAACACATATTATTTGTAAGCGGTTAACGCTAGTTTCGGCCTCACATTACCTATAAATTGGACATTTTATTTCGTTTTTAGGACAAATTTGAGATAGGGGCCTTTCTGTGGCTAGCTAAAGGGTCACCGAGGCTCAGTTTACAATCTGGAAGCCTCTCAAAATTCTAAAGGCCTCAGATTCGAGAAAAGGGCACGTTTGACTACTAATAGTGTAGTAGGACTTTTTTGGGCATTTTCAGCACGTTCTAAAGAACCAGCGGATTAAATTCGTCTCTGCACGTGTCCCATAATAAAGGGCTGGTTCAGGGGTGGTTTTTACCCTCATAGAAAGCTTGTTTTCAAAAACTATCAAAATGATATTTATATCTACGAGGCCGAAACAAGTATAAAACACATATTATTTGTAAGCGGTTAACGCTAGTTTCGGCCTCACATATCCTATAAATTTAACATTTTATTTCGTTTTTAGGACAAATTTGAGACAGGGGCCTTTCTGTGGCTAGCTAAATGGTCACCGAGCCTCAGTTTACAATCTGGAAGCCTCTCAAAATTCTAAAGGCCTCAGATTCGAGAAAAAGGCACGTTTGACTACTAATAGTGAAGTAGGACTTTTTTGGGGATTTTCAGCACGTTCTAAAGAACCAGCGGATTAAATTCGTCTCTGCACGTTTCCCATAATAAAAGGCTGGTCCAGGGGTGGTTTTTACCCTCATAGAAAGCTTGTTTTCAAAAACTATCAAAATGATATTTATATCTACGAGGCCGAAACAAGTATAAAACACATATTATTTGTAAGCGGTTAACGCTAGTTTCGGCCTCACATTACCTATAAATTGGACATTTTATTTCGTTTTTAGGACAAATTTGAGATAGGGGCCTTTCTGTGGCTAGCTAAAGGGTCACCGAGGCTCAGTTTACAATCTGGAAGCCTCTCAAAATTCTAAAGGCCTCAGATTCGAGAAAAGGGCACGTTTGACTACTAATAGTGTAGTAGGACTTTTTTGGGCATTTTCAGCACGTTCTAAAGAACCAGCGGATTAAATTCGTCTCTGCACGTGTCCCATAATAAAGGGCTGGTTCAGGGGTGGTTTTTACCCTCATAGAAAGCTTGTTTTCAAAAACTATCAAAATGATATTTATATCTACGAGGCCGAAACAAGTATAAAACACATATTATTTGTAAGCGGTTAACGCTAGTTTCGGCCTCACATATCCTATAAATTTAACATTTTATTTCGTTTTTAGGACAAATTTGAGACAGGGGCCTTTCTGTGGCTAGCTAAATGGTCACCGAGCCTCAGTTTACAATCTGGAAGCCTCTCAAAATTCTAAAGGCCTCAGATTCGAGAAAAAGGCACGTTTGACTACTAATAGTGAAGTAGGACTTTTTTGGGGATTTTCAGCACGTTCTAAAGAACCAGCGGATTAAATTCGTCTCTGCACGTTTCCCATAATAAAGGGCTGGTCCAGGGGTGGTTTTTACCCTCATAGGTAGCTTTTTTTAAAAACTATCAAAATTATATTTATATCTACGAGGCCGAAACAAGTATAAAACACATATTATTTGTAAGCGGTTAACGCTAGTTTCGGCCTCACATAAAATATAAATTTAACATTTTGTTTCGTTTTTGGAACAGATTTGAGATAGGGGCCTTTCTATGGCTAGCAAAAGGGTCACCGAGGCTCAGTTTACAATCTGGAAGCCTCTCAAAATTCTAAAGAGCTCAGATTCGAGAAAAAGGCACGTTTGACTACTAATAGTGCAGTAGGACTTTTTTGGGCATTTTCAGCACGTTCTAAAGAACCAGCGGATTAAATTCGTCTCTGCACGTGTCCCATAATAAAGGGCTGGTCCAGGGGTGGTTTTTACCCTCATAGGAAGCTTGTTTTCAAAAACTATCAAAATGATATTTATATCTACGAGGCCGAAACAAGTATAAAACACATATTATTTGTAAGCGGTTAACGCTAGTTTCGGCCTCACATTACCTATAAATTGGACATTTTATTTCGTTTTTAGGACAAATTTGAGATAGGGGCCTTTCTGTGGCTAGCTAAAGGGTCACCGAGGCTCAGTTTACAATCTGGAAGCCTCTCAAAATTCTAAAGGCCTCAGATTCGAGAAAAGGGCACGTTTGACTACTAATAGTGTAGTAGGACTTTTTTGGGCATTTTCAGCACGTTCTAAAGAACCAGCGGATTAAATTCGTCTCTGCACGTGTCCCATAATAAAGGGCTGGTTCAGGGGTGGTTTTTACCCTCATAGAAAGCTTGTTTTAAAAAACTATCAAAATGATATTTATATCTACGAGGCCGAAACAAGTATAAAACACATATTATTTGTAAGCGGTTAACGCTAGTTTCGGCCTCACATATCCTATAAATTTAACATTTTATTTCGTTTTTAGGACAAATTTGAGATAGGGGCCTTTCTGTGGCTAGCTAAATGGTCACCGAGCCTCAGTTTACAATCTGGAAGCCTCTCAAAATTCTAAAGGCCTCAGATTCGAGAAAAAGGCACGTTTGACTACTAATAGTGTAGTAGGACTTTTTTGGGGATTTTCAGCACGTTCTAAAGAACCAGCGGATTAAATTCGTCTCTGCACGTTTCCCATAATAAAGGGCTGGTCCAGGGGTGGTTTTTACCCTCATAGGTAGCTTTTTTTAAAAACTATCAAAATTATATTTATATCTACGAGGCCGAAACAAGTATAAAACACATATTATTTGTAAGCGGTTAACGCTAGTTTCGGCCTCACATAACCTATAAATTGATCATTTTGTTTCGTTATTAGGGATAGCTAAAGGGTCACCGAGCCTCAGTTTACAATCTGGAAGCCTCTCAAAATTCTAAAGGCCTCAGATTCGAGAAAAAGGCACGTTTGACTACTAATAGTGAAGTAGGACTTTTTTGGGGATTTTCAGCACGTTCTAAAGAACCAGCGGATTAAATTCGTCTCTGCACGTTTCCCATAATAAAGGGCTGGTCCAGGGGTGGTTTTTACCCTCATAGAAAGCTTGTTTTCAAAAACTATCAAAATGATATTTATATCTACGAGGCCGAAACAAGTATAAAACACATATTATTTGTAAGCGGTTAACGCTAGTTTCGGCCTCACATTACCTATAAATTGGACATTTTATTTCGTTTTTAGGACAAATTTGAGATAGGGGCCTTTCTGTGGCTAGCTAAAGGGTCACCGAGGCTCAGTTTACAATCTGGAAGCCTCTCAAAATTCTAAAGGCCTCAGATTCGAGAAAAGGGCACGTTTGACTACTAATAGTGTAGTAGGACTTTTTTGGGCATTTTCAGCACGTTCTAAAGAACCAGCGGATTAAATTCGTCTCTGCACGTGTCCCATAATAAAGGGCTGGTTCAGGGGTGGTTTTTACCCTCATAGAAAGCTTGTTTTCAAAAACTATCAAAATGATATTTATATCTACGAGGCCGAAACAAGTATAAAACACATATTATTTGTAAGCGGTTAACGCTAGTTTCGGCCTCACATATCCTATAAGTTTAACATTTTATTTCGTTTTTAGGACAAATTTGAGACAGGGGCCTTTCTGTGGCTAGCTAAATGGTCACCGAGCCTCAGTTTACAATCTGGAAGCCTCTCAAAATTCTAAAGGCCTCAGATTCGAGAAAAAGGCACGTTTGACTACTAATAGTGAAGTAGGACTTTTTTGGGGATTTTCAGCACGTTCTAAAGAACCAGCGGATTAAATTCGTCTCTGCACGTTTCCCATAATAAAAGGCTGGTCCAGGGGTGGTTTTTACCCTCATAGAAAGCTTGTTTTCAAAAACTATCAAAATGATATTTATATCTACGAGGCCGAAACAAGTATAAAACACATATTATTTGTAAGCGGTTAACGCTAGTTTCGGCCTCACATTACCTATAAATTGGACATTTTATTTCGTTTTTAGGACAAATTTGAGATAGGGGCCTTTCTGTGGCTAGCTAAAGGGTCACCGAGGCTCAGTTTACAATCTGGAAGCCTCTCAAAATTCTAAAGGCCTCAGATTCGAGAAAAGGGCACGTTTGACTACTAATAGTGTAGTAGGACTTTTTTGGGCATTTTCAGCACGTTCTAAAGAACCAGCGGATTAAATTCGTCTCTGCACGTGTCCCATAATAAAGGGCTGGTTCAGGGGTGGTTTTTACCCTCATAGAAAGCTTGTTTTCAAAAACTATCAAAATGATATTTATATCTACGAGGCCGAAACAAGTATAAAACACATATTATTTGTAAGCGGTTAACGCTAGTTTCGGCCTCACATATCCTATAAATTTAACATTTTATTTCGTTTTTAGGACAAATTTGAGACAGGGGCCTTTCTGTGGCTAGCTAAATGGTCACCGAGCCTCAGTTTACAATCTGGAAGCCTCTCAAAATTCTAAAGGCCTCAGATTCGAGAAAAAGGCACGTTTGACTACTAATAGTGAAGTAGGACTTTTTTGGGGATTTTCAGCACGTTCTAAAGAACCAGCGGATTAAATTCGTCTCTGCACGTTTCCCATAATAAAAGGCTGGTCCAGGGGTGGTTTTTACCCTCATAGAAAGCTTGTTTTCAAAAACTATCAAAATGATATTTATATCTACGAGGCCGAAACAAGTATAAAACACATATTATTTGTAAGCGGTTAACGCTAGTTTCGGCCTCACATTACCTATAAATTGGACATTTTATTTCGTTTTTAGGACAAATTTGAGATAGGGGCCTTTCTGTGGCTAGCTAAAGGGTCACCGAGGCTCAGTTTACAATCTGGAAGCCTCTCAAAATTCTAAAGGCCTCAGATTCGAGAAAAGGGCACGTTTGACTACTAATAGTGTAGTAGGACTTTTTTGGGCATTTTCAGCACGTTCTAAAGAACCAGCGGATTAAATTCGTCTCTGCACGTGTCCCATAATAAAGGGCTGGTTCAGGGGTGGTTTTTACCCTCATAGAAAGCTTGTTTTCAAAAACTATCAAAATGATATTTATATCTACGAGGCCGAAACAAGTATAAAACACATATTATTTGTAAGCGGTTAACGCTAGTTTCGGCCTCACATATCCTATAAATTTAACATTTTATTTCGTTTTTAGGACAAATTTGAGACAGGGGCCTTTCTGTGGCTAGCTAAATGGTCACCGAGCCTCAGTTTACAATCTGGAAGCCTCTCAAAATTCTAAAGGCCTCAGATTCGAGAAAAAGGCACGTTTGACTACTAATAGTGAAGTAGGACTTTTTTGGGGATTTTCAGCACGTTCTAAAGAACCAGCGGATTAAATTCGTCTCTGCACGTTTCCCATAATAAAGGGCTGGTCCAGGGGTGGTTTTTACCCTCATAGGTAGCTTTTTTTAAAAACTATCAAAATTATATTTATATCTACGAGGCCGAAACAAGTATAAAACACATATTATTTGTAAGCGGTTAACGCTAGTTTCGGCCTCACATAAAATATAAATTTAACATTTTGTTTCGTTTTTGGAACAGATTTGAGATAGGGGCCTTTCTATGGCTAGCAAAAGGGTCACCGAGGCTCAGTTTACAATCTGGAAGCCTCTCAAAATTCTAAAGAGCTCAGATTCGAGAAAAAGGCACGTTTGACTACTAATAGTGCAGTAGGACTTTTTTGGGCATTTTCAGCACGTTCTAAAGAACCAGCGGATTAAATTCGTCTCTGCACGTGTCCCATAATAAAGGGCTGGTCCAGGGGTGGTTTTTACCCTCATAGGAAGCTTGTTTTCAAAAACTATCAAAATGATATTTATATCTACGAGGCCGAAACAAGTATAAAACACATATTATTTGTAAGCGGTTAACGCTAGTTTCGGCCTCACATTACCTATAAATTGGACATTTTATTTCGTTTTTAGGACAAATTTGAGATAGGGGCCTTTCTGTGGCTAGCTAAAGGGTCACCGAGGCTCAGTTTACAATCTGGAAGCCTCTCAAAATTCTAAAGGCCTCAGATTCGAGAAAAGGGCACGTTTGACTACTAATAGTGTAGTAGGACTTTTTTGGGCATTTTCAGCACGTTCTAAAGAACCAGCGGATTAAATTCGTCTCTGCACGTGTCCCATAATAAAGGGCTGGTTCAGGGGTGGTTTTTACCCTCATAGAAAGCTTGTTTTAAAAAACTATCAAAATGATATTTATATCTACGAGGCCGAAACAAGTATAAAACACATATTATTTGTAAGCGGTTAACGCTAGTTTCGGCCTCACATATCCTATAAATTTAACATTTTATTTCGTTTTTAGGACAAATTTGAGATAGGGGCCTTTCTGTGGCTAGCTAAATGGTCACCGAGCCTCAGTTTACAATCTGGAAGCCTCTCAAAATTCTAAAGGCCTCAGATTCGAGAAAAAGGCACGTTTGACTACTAATAGTGTAGTAGGACTTTTTTGGGGATTTTCAGCACGTTCTAAAGAACCAGCGGATTAAATTCGTCTCTGCACGTTTCCCATAATAAAGGGCTGGTCCAGGGGTGGTTTTTACCCTCATAGGTAGCTTTTTTTAAAAACTATCAAAATTATATTTATATCTACGAGGCCGAAACAAGTATAAAACACATATTATTTGTAAGCGGTTAACGCTAGTTTCGGCCTCACATAACCTATAAATTGATCATTTTGTTTCGTTATTAGGGATAGCTAAAGGGTCACCGAGCCTCAGTTTACAATCTGGAAGCCTCTCAAAATTCTAAAGGCCTCAGATTCGAGAAAAAGGCACGTTTGACTACTAATAGTGAAGTAGGACTTTTTTGGGGATTTTCAGCACGTTCTAAAGAACCAGCGGATTAAATTCGTCTCTGCACGTTTCCCATAATAAAGGGCTGGTCCAGGGGTGGTTTTTACCCTCATAGAAAGCTTGTTTTCAAAAACTATCAAAATGATATTTATATCTACGAGGCCGAAACAAGTATAAAACACATATTATTTGTAAGCGGTTAACGCTAGTTTCGGCCTCACATTACCTATAAATTGGACATTTTATTTCGTTTTTAGGACAAATTTGAGATAGGGGCCTTTCTGTGGCTAGCTAAAGGGTCACCGAGGCTCAGTTTACAATCTGGAAGCCTCTCAAAATTCTAAAGGCCTCAGATTCGAGAAAAGGGCACGTTTGACTACTAATAGTGTAGTAGGACTTTTTTGGGCATTTTCAGCACGTTCTAAAGAACCAGCGGATTAAATTCGTCTCTGCACGTGTCCCATAATAAAGGGCTGGTTCAGGGGTGGTTTTTACCCTCATAGAAAGCTTGTTTTCAAAAACTATCAAAATGATATTTATATCTACGAGGCCGAAACAAGTATAAAACACATATTATTTGTAAGCGGTTAACGCTAGTTTCGGCCTCACATATCCTATAAGTTTAACATTTTATTTCGTTTTTAGGACAAATTTGAGACAGGGGCCTTTCTGTGGCTAGCTAAATGGTCACCGAGCCTCAGTTTACAATCTGGAAGCCTCTCAAAATTCTAAAGGCCTCAGATTCGAGAAAAAGGCACGTTTGACTACTAATAGTGAAGTAGGACTTTTTTGGGGATTTTCAGCACGTTCTAAAGAACCAGCGGATTAAATTCGTCTCTGCACGTTTCCCATAATAAAAGGCTGGTCCAGGGGTGGTTTTTACCCTCATAGAAAGCTTGTTTTCAAAAACTATCAAAATGATATTTATATCTACGAGGCCGAAACAAGTATAAAACACATATTATTTGTAAGCGGTTAACGCTAGTTTCGGCCTCACATTACCTATAAATTGGACATTTTATTTCGTTTTTAGGACAAATTTGAGATAGGGGCCTTTCTGTGGCTAGCTAAAGGGTCACCGAGGCTCAGTTTACAATCTGGAAGCCTCTCAAAATTCTAAAGGCCTCAGATTCGAGAAAAGGGCACGTTTGACTACTAATAGTGTAGTAGGACTTTTTTGGGCATTTTCAGCACGTTCTAAAGAACCAGCGGATTAAATTCGTCTCTGCACGTGTCCCATAATAAAGGGCTGGTTCAGGGGTGGTTTTTACCCTCATAGAAAGCTTGTTTTCAAAAACTATCAAAATGATATTTATATCTACGAGGCCGAAACAAGTATAAAACACATATTATTTGTAAGCGGTTAACGCTAGTTTCGGCCTCACATATCCTATAAATTTAACATTTTATTTCGTTTTTAGGACAAATTTGAGACAGGGGCCTTTCTGTGGCTAGCTAAATGGTCACCGAGCCTCAGTTTACAATCTGGAAGCCTCTCAAAATTCTAAAGGCCTCAGATTCGAGAAAAAGGCACGTTTGACTACTAATAGTGAAGTAGGACTTTTTTGGGGATTTTCAGCACGTTCTAAAGAACCAGCGGATTAAATTCGTCTCTGCACGTTTCCCATAATAAAAGGCTGGTCCAGGGGTGGTTTTTACCCTCATAGAAAGCTTGTTTTCAAAAACTATCAAAATGATATTTATATCTACGAGGCCGAAACAAGTATAAAACACATATTATTTGTAAGCGGTTAACGCTAGTTTCGGCCTCACATTACCTATAAATTGGACATTTTATTTCGTTTTTAGGACAAATTTGAGATAGGGGCCTTTCTGTGGCTAGCTAAAGGGTCACCGAGGCTCAGTTTACAATCTGGAAGCCTCTCAAAATTCTAAAGGCCTCAGATTCGAGAAAAGGGCACGTTTGACTACTAATAGTGTAGTAGGACTTTTTTGGGCATTTTCAGCACGTTCTAAAGAACCAGCGGATTAAATTCGTCTCTGCACGTGTCCCATAATAAAGGGCTGGTTCAGGGGTGGTTTTTACCCTCATAGAAAGCTTGTTTTCAAAAACTATCAAAATGATATTTATATCTACGAGGCCGAAACAAGTATAAAACACATATTATTTGTAAGCGGTTAACGCTAGTTTCGGCCTCACATATCCTATAAATTTAACATTTTATTTCGTTTTTAGGACAAATTTGAGACAGGGGCCTTTCTGTGGCTAGCTAAATGGTCACCGAGCCTCAGTTTACAATCTGGAAGCCTCTCAAAATTCTAAAGGCCTCAGATTCGAGAAAAAGGCACGTTTGACTACTAATAGTGAAGTAGGACTTTTTTGGGGATTTTCAGCACGTTCTAAAGAACCAGCGGATTAAATTCGTCTCTGCACGTTTCCCATAATAAAGGGCTGGTCCAGGGGTGGTTTTTACCCTCATAGGTAGCTTTTTTTAAAAACTATCAAAATTATATTTATATCTACGAGGCCGAAACAAGTATAAAACACATATTATTTGTAAGCGGTTAACGCTAGTTTCGGCCTCACATAAAATATAAATTTAACATTTTGTTTCGTTTTTGGAACAGATTTGAGATAGGGGCCTTTCTATGGCTAGCAAAAGGGTCACCGAGGCTCAGTTTACAATCTGGAAGCCTCTCAAAATTCTAAAGAGCTCAGATTCGAGAAAAAGGCACGTTTGACTACTAATAGTGCAGTAGGACTTTTTTGGGCATTTTCAGCACGTTCTAAAGAACCAGCGGATTAAATTCGTCTCTGCACGTGTCCCATAATAAAGGGCTGGTCCAGGGGTGGTTTTTACCCTCATAGGAAGCTTGTTTTCAAAAACTATCAAAATGATATTTATATCTACGAGGCCGAAACAAGTATAAAACACATATTATTTGTAAGCGGTTAACGCTAGTTTCGGCCTCACATTACCTATAAATTGGACATTTTATTTCGTTTTTAGGACAAATTTGAGATAGGGGCCTTTCTGTGGCTAGCTAAAGGGTCACCGAGGCTCAGTTTACAATCTGGAAGCCTCTCAAAATTCTAAAGGCCTCAGATTCGAGAAAAGGGCACGTTTGACTACTAATAGTGTAGTAGGACTTTTTTGGGCATTTTCAGCACGTTCTAAAGAACCAGCGGATTAAATTCGTCTCTGCACGTGTCCCATAATAAAGGGCTGGTTCAGGGGTGGTTTTTACCCTCATAGAAAGCTTGTTTTAAAAAACTATCAAAATGATATTTATATCTACGAGGCCGAAACAAGTATAAAACACATATTATTTGTAAGCGGTTAACGCTAGTTTCGGCCTCACATATCCTATAAATTTAACATTTTATTTCGTTTTTAGGACAAATTTGAGATAGGGGCCTTTCTGTGGCTAGCTAAATGGTCACCGAGCCTCAGTTTACAATCTGGAAGCCTCTCAAAATTCTAAAGGCCTCAGATTCGAGAAAAAGGCACGTTTGACTACTAATAGTGTAGTAGGACTTTTTTGGGGATTTTCAGCACGTTCTAAAGAACCAGCGGATTAAATTCGTCTCTGCACGTTTCCCATAATAAAGGGCTGGTCCAGGGGTGGTTTTTACCCTCATAGGTAGCTTTTTTTAAAAACTATCAAAATTATATTTATATCTACGAGGCCGAAACAAGTATAAAACACATATTATTTGTAAGCGGTTAACGCTAGTTTCGGCCTCACATAACCTATAAATTGATCATTTTGTTTCGTTATTAGGGATAGCTAAAGGGTCACCGAGCCTCAGTTTACAATCTGAAAGCCTCTCAAAATTGTGAATGCCCTCATATTGGAGAAACGGGCACATTTGACCATCAATAGTGTAGTAGGACCTTTTTGGGTATTCTGAGCACGGTCTAGAGGACCAGGGGATTAAAATCATCTCTACACGTGTCCCATAAGAAAAGGCTGGCCCAGGGGTGGTTTTTACCCCCATAGGAAGCTTTTTTTTAAAAACTATCAAAATGATATTTATATCTACGAGGCCGAAACAAGTATAAAACACATATTATTTGTAAGCGGTTAACGCTAGTTTCGGCCTCACATAACCTATAAATTGATCATTTTGTTTCGTTATTAGGGGATAGCTAAAGGGTCACCGAGCCTCAGTTTACAATCTGAAAGCATCTCAAAATTGTGAATGCCCTCATATTGGAGAAACGGGCACATTTGACCATCAATAGTGTAGTAGGACCTTTTTGGGTATTTTGAGCACGGTCTAGAGTACCAGGGGATTAAAATCATCTCTACACGTGTCCCATAAGAAAAGGCTGGTCCAGGGGTGGTTCTTATCCCCATAGGAAGCTTTTTTTAAAAACTATCAAAATGATATTTATATGTACGAGGCCGAAACAAGTATAAAACACATATTATTTATAAGCGGTTAACGCTAGTTTCGGCCTCACATATCCTATAAATTTAACATTTTATTTCGTTTTTAGGACAAATTTGAGATAGGGGCCTTTCTGTGGCTAGCTAAATGGTCACCGAGCCTCAGTTTACAATCTGGAAGCCTCTCAAAATTCTAAAGGCCTCAGATTCGAGAAAAAGGCACGTTTGACTACTAATAGTGTAGTAGGACTTTTTTGGGGATTTTCAGCACGTTCTAAAGAACCAGCGGATTAAATTCGTCTCTGCACGTTTCCCATAATAAAGGGCTGGTCCAGGGGTGGTTTTTACCCTCATAGGTAGCTTTTTTTAAAAACTATCAAAATTATATTTATATCTACGAGGCCGAAACAAGTATAAAACACATATTATTTGTAAGCGGTTAACGCTAGTTTCGGCCTCACATAAAATATAAATTTAACATTTTGTTTCGTTTTTGGGACAGATTTGAGATAGGGGCCTTTCTATGGCTAGCAAAAGGGTCACCGAGGCTCAGTTTACAATCAGGAAGCCTCTCAAAATTCTAAAGAGCTCAGATTCGAGAAAAAGGCACGTTTGACTACTAATAGTGCAGTAGGACTTTTTTGGGCATTTTCAGCACGTTCTAAAGAACCAGCGGATTAAATTCGTCTCTGCACGTGTCCCATAATAAAGGGCTGGTCCAGGGGTGGTTTCTACCCTCATAGGAAGCTTGTTTTCAAAAACTATCAAAATGATATTTATATCTACGAGGCCGAAACAAGTATAAAACACATATTATTTGTAAGCGGTTAACGCTAGTTTCGGCCTCACATTACCTATATAAATTGGACATTTTATTTCGTTTTTAGGACAAATTTGAGATAGGGGCCTTTCTGTGGCTAGCTAAAGGGTCACCGAGGCTCAGTTTACAATCTGGAAGCCTCTCAAAATTCTAAAGGCCTCAGATTCGAGAAAAAGGCACGTTTGACTACTAATAGTGTAGTAGGACTTTTTTGGGCATTTTCAGCACGTTCTAAAGAACCAGCGGATTAAATTCGTCTCTGCACGTCTCCAATAATAAAGGGCTGGTCCAGGGGTGGTTTTTACCCTCATAGGAAGCTTGTTTTCAAAAACTATCAAAATGATATTTATATTTACGAGGCCGAAACAAGTATAAAACACATATTATTTGTAAGCGGTTAACGCTAGTTTCGGCCTCACATAACCTATAAATTGATCATTTTGTTTCGTTATTAGGGATAGCTAAAGGGTCACCGAGCCTCAGTTTACAATCTGAAAGCCTCTCAAAATTGTGAATGCCCTCATATTGGAGAAACGGGCACATTTGACCATCAATAGTGTAGTAGGACCTTTTTGGGTATTCTGAGCACGGTCTAGAGGACCAGGGGATTAAAATCATCTCTACACGTGTCCCATAAGAAAAGGCTGGCCCAGGGGTGGTTTTTACCCCCATAGGAAGCTTTTTTTAAAAACTATCAAAATGATATTTATATCTACGAGGCCGAAACAAGTATAAAACACATATTATTTGTAAGCGGTTAACGCTAGTTTCGGCCTCACATAACCTATAAATTGATCATTTTGTTTCGTTATTAGGGGATAGCTAAAGGGTCACCGAGCCTCAGTTTACAATCTGAAAGCATCTCAAGATTGTGAATGCCCTCATATTGGAGAAACGGGCACATTTGACCATCAATAGTGTAGTAGGACCTTTTTGGGTATTTTGAGCACGGTCTAGAGTACCAGGGGATTAAAATCATCTCTACACGTGTTCCATAAGAAAAGGCTGGTCCAGGGGTGGTTCTTATCCCCATAGGAAGCTTTTTTTAAAAACTATCAAAATGATATTTATATGTACGAGGCCGAAACAAGTATAAAACACATATTATTTATAAGCGGTTAACGCTAGTTTCGGCCTCACATTACCTATAAATTGGACATTTTATTTCGTTTTTAGGACAAATTTGAGATAGGGGCCTTTCTGTGGCTAGCTAAAGGGTCAGCGAGCCTCAGTTTACAATCTGGAAGCCTCTCAAAATTCTAAAGGCCTCAGATTCGAGAAAAAGGCACGTTTGACTACTAATAGTGTAGTAGGACTTTTTTGGGGATTTTCAACACGTTCTAAAGAACCAGCGGATTAAATTCGTCTCTGCAGGTGTCCCATAATAAAGGGCTGGTCCAGGGGTGGTTTTTACCCTCATAGAAAGCTTGTTTTCAAAAACTATCAAAATGATATTTATATCTACGAGGCCGAAACAAGTATAAAACACATATTATTTGTAAGCGGTTAACGCTAGTTTCGGCCTCACATATCCTATAAATTTAACATTTTATTTCGCTTTTAGGACAAATTTGAGATAGGGGCCTTTCTGTGGCTAGCTAAATGGTCACCGAGCCTCAGTTTACAATCTGGAAGCCTCTCAAAATTCTAAAGGCCTCAGATTCGAGAAAAAGGCACGTTTGACTACTAATAGTGTAGTAGGACTTTTTTGGGGATTTTCAGCACGTTCTAAAGAACCAGCGGATTAAATTCGTCTCTGCACGTTTCCCATAATAAAGGGCTGGTCCAGGGGTGGTTTTTACCCTCATATGAAGCTTGTTTTCAAAAACTATCAAAATTATATTTATATCTACGAGGCCGAAACAAGTATAAAACACATATTATTTGTAAGCGGTTAACGCTAGTTTCGGCCTCACACAACCTATAAATTTAACATTTTGTTTCGTTTTTAGGACAGATGTGAGATCGGGGCCTTTCTGTGGCTAGCAAAAAGGTCACCGAGCCTCAGCTTACAATCTGGAAGCCTCTCAAAATTCTAAAGGCCTCAGATTCGAGAAAAAGGCACGTTTGACTAGTAATAGTGTAGTAGGACTTTTTTGGGCATTTTCAGCACGTTCTAAAGAACCAGCGGATTAAATTCGTCTCTGCACGTCTCCCATAATAAAGGGCTGGTCCAGGGGTGGTTTTTACCCTCATAGGAAGCTTGTTTTCAAAAACTATCAAAATGATATTTATATTTACGAGGCCGAAACAAGTATAAAACACATATTATTTGTAAGCGGTTAACGCTAGTTTCGGCCTCACATAACCTATAAATTGATCATTTTGTTTCGTTATTAGGGATAGCTAAAGGGTCACCGAGCCTCAGTTTACAATCTGAAAGCCTCTCAAAATTGTGAATGCCCTCATATTGGAGAAACGGGCACATTTGACCATCAATAGTGTAGTAGGACCTTTTTGGGTATTCTGAGCACGGTCTAGAGGACCAGGGGATTAAAATCATCTCTACACGTGTCCCATAAGAAAAGGCTGGTCCAGGGGTGGTTTTTACCCCCATAGGAAGCTTTTTTTAAAAACTATCAAAATGATATTTATATCTACGAGGCCGAAACAAGTATAAAACACATATTATTTGTAAGCGGTTAACGCTAGTTTCGGCCTCACATAACCTATAAATTGATCATTTTGTTTCGTTATTAGGGCATAGCTAAAGGGTCACCGAGCCTCAGTTTACAATCTGAAAGCATCTCAAAATTGTGAATGCCCTCATATTGGAGAAACGGGCACATTTGACCATCAATAGTGTAGTAGGACCTTTTTGGGTATTTTGAGCACGGTCTAGAGTACCAGGGGATTAAAATCATCTCTACACGTGTCCCATAAGAAAAGGCTGGTCCAGGGGTGGTTCTTATCCCCATAGGAAGCTTTTTTTAAAAACTATCAAAATGATATTTATATGTACGAGGCCGAAACAAGTATAAAACACATATTATTTATAAGCGGTTAACGCTAGTTTCGGCCTCACATTACCTATAAATTGGACATTTTATTTCGTTTTTAGGACAAATTTGAGATAGGGGCCTTTCTGTGGCTAGCTAAAGGGTCAGCGAGCCTCAGTTTACAATCTGGAAGCCTCTCAAAATTCTAAAGGCCTCAGATTCGAGAAAAAGGCACGTTTGACTACTAATAGTGTAGTAGGACTTTTTTGGGGATTTTCAGCACGTTCTAAAGAACCAGCGGATTAAATTCGTCTCTGCACGTTTCCCATAATAAAGGGCTGGTCCAGGGGTGGTTTTTACCCTCATAGGTAGCTTTTTTTAAAAACTATCAAAATTATATTTATATCTACGAGGCCGAAACAAGTATAAAACACATATTATTTGTAAGCGGTTAACGCTAGTTTCGGCCTCACATAAAATATAAATTTAACATTTTGTTTCGTTTTTGGGACAGATTTGAGATAGGGGCCTTTCTATGGCTAGCAAAAGGGTCACCGAGGCTCAGTTTACAATCTGGAAGCCTCTCAAAATTCTAAAGAGCTCAGATTCGAGAAAAAGGCACGTTTGACTACTAATAGTGCAGTAGGACTTTTTTGGGCATTTTCAGCACGTTCTAAAGAACCAGCGGATTAAATTCGTCTCTGCACGTGTCCCATAATAAAGGGCTGGTCCAGGGGTGGTTTTTACCCTCATAGGAAGCTTGTTTTCAAAAACTATCAAAATGATATTTATATCTACGAGGCCGAAACAAGTATAAAACACATATTATTTGTAAGCGGTTAACGCTAGTTTCGGCCTCACATTACCTATAAATTGGACATTTTATTTCGTTTTTAGGACAAATTTGAGATAGGGGCCTTTCTGTGGCTAGCTAAAGGGTCACCGAGGCTCAGTTTACAATCTGGAAGCCTCTCAAAATTCTAAAGGCCTCAGATTCGAGAAAAATCAAAATGATATTTATATGTACGAGGCCGAAACAAGTATAAAACACATATTATTTATAAGCGGTTAACGCTAGTTTCGGCCTCACATATCCTATAAATTTAACATTTTATTTCGTTTTTAGGACAAATTTGAGATAGGGGCCTTTCTGTGGCTAGCTAAATGGTCACCGAGCCTCAGTTTACAATCTGGAAGCCTCTCAAAATTCTAAAGGCCTCAGATTCGAGAAAAAGGCACGTTTGACTACTAATAGTGTAGTAGGACTTTTTTGGGGATTTTCAGCACGTTCTAAAGAACCAGCGGATTAAATTCGTCTCTGCACGTTTCCCATAATAAAGGGCTGGTCCAGGGGTGGTTTTTACCCTCATAGGTAGCTTTTTTTAAAAACTATCAAAATTATATTTATATCTACGAGGCCGAAATAAGTATAAAACACATATTATTTGTAAGCGGTTAACGCTAGTTTCGGCCTCACACAACCTATAAATTTAACATTTTGTTTCGTTTTTAGGACAGATTTGAGATCGGGGCCTTTCTGTGGCTAGCAAAAAGGTCACCGAGCCTCAGCTTACAATCTGGAAGCCTCTCAAAATTCTAAAGGCCTCAGATTCGAGAAAAAGGCACGTTTGACTACTAATAGTGTAGTAGGACTTTTTTGGGCATTTTCAGCACGTTCTAAAGAACCAGCGGATTAAATTCGTCTCTGCACGTCTCCCATAATAAAGGGCTGGTCCAGGGGTGGTTTTTACCCTCATAGGAAGCTTGTTTTCAAAAACTATCAAAATGATATTTATATTTACGAGGCCGAAACAAGTATAAAACACATATTATTTGTAAGCGGTTAACGCTAGTTTCGGCCTCACATAACCTATAAATTGATCATTTTGTTTCGTTATTAGGGATAGCTAAAGGGTCACCGAGCCTCAGTTTACAATCTGAAAGCCTCTCAAAATTGTGAATGCCCTCATATTGGAGAAACGGGCACATTTGACCATCAATAGTGTAGTAGGACCTTTTTGGGTATTCTGAGCACGGTCTAGAGGACCAGGGGATTAAAATCATCTCTACACGTGTCCCATAAGAAAAGGCTGGCCCAGGGGTGGTTTTTACCCCCATAGGAAGCTTTTTTTAAAAACTATCAAAATGATATTTATATCTACGAGGCCGAAACAAGTATAAAACACATATTATTTGTAAGCGGTTAACGCTAGTTTCGGCCTCACATAACCTATAAATTGATCATTTTGTTTCGTTATTAGGGATAGCTAAAGGGTCACCGAGCCTCAGTTTACAATCTGAAAGCCTCTCAAAATTGTGAATGCCCTCATATTGGAGAAACGGGCACATTTGACCATCAATAGTGTAGTAGGACGTTTTTGGGTATTCTGAGCACGGTCTAGAGGACCAGGGGATTAAAATCATCTCTACACGTGTCCCATAAGAAAAGGCTGGTCCAGGGGTGGTTTTTACCCCCATAGGAAGCTTTTTTTAAAAACTATCAAAATGATATTTATATCTACGAGGCCGAAACAAGTATAAAACACATATTATTTGTAAGCGGTTAACGCTAGTTTCGGTCTCACATAACCTATAAATTGATCATTTTGTTTCGTTATTAGGGGATAGCTAAAGGGTCACCGAGCCTCAGTTTACAATCTGAAAGCATCTCAAAATTGTGAATGCCCTCATATTGGAGAAACGGGCACATTTGACCATCAATAGTGTAGTAGGACCTTTTTGGGTATTTTGAGCACGGTCTAGAGTACCAGGGGATTAAAATCATCTCTACACGTGTCCCATAAGAAAAGGCTGGTCCAGGGGTGGTTCTTATCCCCATAGGAAGCTTTTTTTAAAAACTATCAAAATGATATTTATATGTACGAGGCCGAAACAAGTATAAAACACATATTATTTATAAGCGGTTAACGCTAGTTTCGGCCTCACATTACCTATAAATTGGACATTTTATTTCGTTTTTAGGACAAATTTGAGATAGGGGCCTTTCTGTGGCTAGCTGAAGGGTCACCGAGCCTCAGTTTACAATCTGGAAGCCTCTCAAAATTGTAAAGGCCTCAGATTCGAGAAAAGGCACGTTTGACTACTAATAGTGTAGTAGGACTTTTTTGGGGATCTTCAGCACGTTCTAAAGAACCAGCGGATTAAATTCGTCTCTGCACGTGTCCCATAATAAAGGGCTGGTCCAGGGGTGATTTTTACCCTCATATGAAGCTTTTTCTCAAAAACTATCAAAATGATATTTATATCTACGAGGCCGAAACAAGTATAAAACACATATTATTTGTAAGCGGTTAACGCTAGTTCCGGCCTCACATAACCTATAAATTGAACATTTTGTTAAGTTTTTAGGACAAATTAGAGATAGGGGTCTTTCTGCGGCTAGCTAAAGGGTCACCGAGCCTCAGTTTACAATCTGGAGCCCTCATATTCGAGAAAAGGGCACATTTGACCACCAACAGTGTAGCAGGACCTTTTTGGGCAATCTGAGCATGTTCTAGAGAACCAGGGGATTAAAATCATCTCTACACGTGTCCCATAATAAAGGGCTGGTCCAGGGGTGGTTTTACCTTCATAGGAAACTTTTTTCAAAATGATATTTATGTCTACGAGGCTGAAACAAGTACAAAACATATTAGTGGTAAGTAGGTAACACCAGTTTCGGCCTCAAGTCATTTTCTTTCGTTCGTAAGGCAGAGAAAGGACCCTGTCTATCTACGGGCAGCTAAAGGATCGCACCGAACCTCACAAGCTTCTCAAAACTCCAAATGCACTCAGATTTGAGACAAGGGCATGTTTGACCACTAATAGTGTAGGAGGACCTTTTTTTGGGCATTCTGAGCACTTTCTGGAGAACTCGTTTGTTGAAACCTGTTTTTATACTTCCCCCATAGTAAAGGACAGGTCCTTAGGTAAACGCGCGGTTTCCACACTCATAGGGACGTTTGTCAAAAAGTTAGGTTATATCAAAAAGGCCGAAACAAATATAAAACACATATTCGCAGTAAGTGGGTAACGCCAGTTCCGGCCTCACGCCATTTTATTTCGTTCTTAAGGCGGAGAAAAAACCCTGTCTATCTACGGCCAACTAAAGGATCGCACCGAACCTCACTAGGTTCTCAAAACCCCAAATGCACTCAAATTTGAGACAAGGGCACGTTTGACCACTAATAGTGTAGTAGGATATTTGAGGGCATTCTGAGCACTTTCTGGAGAATCTGTGGATTAGAACTTGCTTCTACACTTCTCCCATAATAAAGGGCACCCCCTTAGATAAACAGGCAGTTTCCACACTCATGGGGACGGTTGTCAAAAAGTTAGGTTATATCAACGAGGCCGAAACAAGTATAAAACACTTATTAGTAATAAGTGGGTTACGCCAGTTCCGGCCTCACGTCATTTTATTTCGTTTTTAAGGCGGAGAAAAAACCCGGTCTACGGCCAGTTAAAGGATCGCACCAAACCTCAGAAGCTTCTAAAAATTAGGAAGACAGTCAGATTTGAGAAAAGGGCAAGTTTGAACACTAATAATGTAGTAGGATTTTTTGGGCATTTTGAGCACCTTCTGGAGAACCTGCGGATTGAAACTTGTCTCTATACGTCTCCCATAATAAAGGACCGTTCCTTAAGTGCAGGGGCAATTGGGGCAATGGTGTTCTCGGAATGTGTCAAAAATATTTATATCTGCGAGGCCCAAACAAGTATAAAACACATACTTATTGGAAGTGAGACGGTAGCGCCAGTTTCGGCCTCACAAATTCTGGTTATGCAACCAAATATTAACGCTTAGTTTAGACAAAAACCTCAGGTGCTCAGTCGGTAAAGTCGATGAGGCCGAAACTGGTATTACGCGTATAGAGGTAGAAATAAATATCGCGAGGCCGAAACTCATATTACACATAGATATATATACCTATGGTCAATAAATTTGGTTCCTATTGTTCAAATCATGATTTATAACTTATGATATAACCACCAAAGCTGAAATCTAAATCTGGAGTGTACGTGACTTTTGCAGAATCTTATTGTTATAATTACGTCATGTAAAGCGATCAGGTTAGAGACGGAAAGAGGTCTCGGAAGTTCTGGCGTCACTGCGTTGAGAGAGAGTGCCGGACACTGAACGCTATTGAGTTTTGTGGGTGAATTAATAATAATATTAGCAAAGATACTTGTTTCTGACAAGTGCAAAGAAAATGCCGTTGCGGCGTTGTCCCCGACATCAATCGAATTCATCACTGTTTCCACCTGTGCATTTTCTGATCTCTTCGTGCGACAAACATTTTGGAATTGCCCAATTTTATGACACGATCGGCATTCTTTGTTTATGGCAACATAACATTGAGGCGCTGCATGTTATACAGGCTGGTCCAACGAAAACGAAACAGGCCGGTTTTCTCACATTTAAAGCTGTTTTTCCGTGAAATGCTCGGACAGGCCGTTTTTTGTTTCAAGAGGCACACATTAATCCGTGGTGGGTGTGATTTCACAACGCACCCCCTAACCCCCACCAACCCCAATTTTAACATTTCAAATGGTAACCCCCCACTTGTGATACATCATTTGAAAGCTAATTTCACTACTAATTCAATGGTGTACAATTTTTTGATATCCGCTCACCTCCAGCGCCCTCCATGGTCGAATTTTAAATTACATTAGAGCCCTTTGTGACACATGCAGAGGTGGCCTTGCCGTTCCCAGAATTCAAGGTTGCTATAAAATCGTTATTGGCAGATGCTGTGATTTACAGTATAAATGACTGAGTAATAGACCCATGTATTAGTTACACTCTTATTTGACTTGGCAAAAACTGTATATTTACTGTGATTATGCTGAATAAATGTTTTATTTTATTTTATCCTCTGAAGCTAAATGACAGCTGCCAATCAACTGCTATTTCTTCATCACTACAAAGTGACAATGATCCTGAAGAAATTTTTGGAAGAAACATTGTTTACCAGTTAAGGCAATATGAAGAACCAGAACGAAGCGAAATGAAACGAGAAATAATAAGAATTTTGTATAAGTTTTATGATCATAGATCCATTAATAACTCGAAAATATGTGATAATTTTACAGTCTTAGGTCCAAGTGTCCCCAAGTGCATTTGGAGTTAAGCAGTATCAATACACAGTACTAACTCCAAAAGTAAGGTTGAGTTATGCATGAAACAGGATAATGACCAACAGATGTCGCCGGGTAATTGACTTCATAAATAAATCTTGTTTCATTGTTCAACTTTGGATATCGACGCTGCATAACAAAATACACGCTAGTTGCTCAGGTTGCTTATACCTTGGGGTAATTTAAGGGGCGTGGTCTCAATATCGCTCATCAAGGACAATTTACTTTATTTAGTAGAATTTATGGTAACCGTGGCATTAATCCGAACATTTGTCCGTTGACGTAATTTGCTAAACGGGATAGATTGTTTTTTATAAAGAGTGTCAGTCATGTCGGGGACCTCATCTAGGACCTGGTGGACCTCATCTAGGACCTGGGGGACCTCATCTAGCACCTGGGGAACCTTATCGAGGGCTTGAGTTAACTCATGGAGGAACTCGGTTACCTCTTCGAGGAACCTCCTGCCAGAACTCCGGGGAAATCTTAGAGGAACTCGGGGACCTCAGGCAGAGAGAGGACCTCCAGTATAAAAAAAGAAGAGCGGAATCTGCCCCCAGTTCACACTCTTTTGTTGACAATCCTGTTCGGAATGTGCATAACCTTGAATCAGTCTAAAGACGTTTAGACCAGAGGCAGAGGAGGCTTATGTTGGGATGCGAAAGCGATTCAAAAGTGTAGCAATAGAAGTGACGATGGTGAAATGCGCCATTATAGTACATTTAAAAATAAATTATTCTTTTCAGAGCTTACAAAAGTTTACAATCAAGTGTAATTTATAAATAATGTATTTTAAGGTTAGGACCATAATTGCGCGTTTGTGAAACTTGTTCATTTAGAAGAGCGGCACGTCAGCACTTTCAAATTTGCATTCGATAAAGACAGGGTCGTAGCCTTACGCGGTAGCGAGAAAATTAGGGCTCCAGTGTAGCCCGAATCCCTAATCAAGTCTAAAGGCGGCATTTCCGCACCCTGCTTCATAAAAGCGGCATTTCAGCACGCACAAATAAAGTCGATAAATTAGGCTGTCCTGAACAGGTACGTCTTATGCATCCTGCAACACAGCCCACTGGTTCTTAATATCGCATTCGAAAACAAACGAGCCCAAAAGCATAGAATTTGGTTCTTAAAACGGCAGTACAGTCCACCAATCTCGCGGCGAAACTTTCAAGGCCTGAGGCGGTCTTGATTACGCCATTCCGCGTTTACAAACCCTTTACTCGTTTGGGAGTCTTCCTAAAAGCATGGGGCGTAGCCCTACGCTGCAGTGAGGAAATCAGGGCTCCAGTATAGTCCGAATTCCTAATAAAGTCTGGGGTGCCAAAATGCCGCTTACCTGATTTGCGTGTCAGCTTTTCACTTATAAAGACGGCACTTCCGCACTCTGCTACATAAAAGCGGCATTTCAGCACTCATGAATAAAGTCGAAAAATTGGGCTGTCCTGAACAGGTTGCAGCACAGACCACATCTTCTTAATATCGAATTCGAAAACACACGAGCCCAAAAGCATCGAATTTGGTTCTTAAAACGGCAGTACAGTCCACCAATCTCGCGGCAGAAACTTTCAAGGCCTGAGGCCGTCTTGATTACGCCATTCCGCGTTTACAAACCCTTTACTCGTTTGGGCGTCTTCCTGAAAACAAGGGCGTAGATCCACGCTATAGTGAGGAAATCAGGGCTCCAGTGCAGTCCGAATCCCTAAAAAGTCTGGGGTGCCAAAAAGCCGCTTAGCTGAGTTGCGTGACACCTCGTCACTTATAAAGACGGCACTTCCGCACTCTGCTTCATAAAAGCGGCATTTCAGCACTCATGAATAAAGTCGAAAAATTGGGCTGTCCTGAACAGGTTGCAGCACAGACCACATCTTCTTAATATCGAATTCGAAAACACACGAGCCCAAAAGCATCGAATTTGGTTCTTAAAACGGCAGTACAGTCCACCAATCTCGCGGCAGAAACTTTCAAGGCCTGAGGCCGTCTTGAATACGCCGTTCCGCGTTTACAAACCCTTTACTCGTTTGGGCGTCTTTCTGAAAGCATGGGGCGTAGCCCTACGCTGTAGTGAGGAAATCAGAGCTCCATTATAGTCCGAATCCCTAATATAGTCTGGGTTGCCAAAATGCCGCTTAGCTGAGTTGCCTGGAATCTTTTCACTTATAAAGGCGGCATTTCCGCACTCTGCTTCATAAAAGCGGCATTTCAGCACTCACGAATAAAGTCGAAAAATTGGGCTGTCCTGAATAGGCTGCAGCACAGACCACATTTTTTTAATATCAAACTCTAAAACACAGGAGCCCAAAAGCGTCGAATTTGGTTCCTAATATGGCAGTACAGTCCACCTTTCCCGCATCAGAACCTTTCAAGGCCTGAGGCCGTCTTTTTTACGCCATTCCGCGTTTACAGACCTTTCACTCGCTTGGTCGTCTTCGTAAAAGCATTGGGCGTAGCCCCACGCTTTAGCGATGAAATTAGTGCTAATAAAGTCTGGGGTGCCAAAATGCCGCTTAGCTGAGCTAAGTGGAATCCCTTCACTCATAAAGACGGCATTTCCGCACTCTGCTTCATAAAAGCGGCATTTCCGCACTCTGCTTCATAAAAGCGGCATTTCAGCACCCATAAATAAAGTCGATAAATTGGGCTGTTCTGAATAGGCTGCAGCACAGACCACATTTTCTTAATATCGAACTCAAAAAAACACGAACTCAAAAGCATCGAATTTGGTTATTAACATGGTAGTTCAGTCCACCTTTCCCGCATATCAGAACCTTTCAAGCCCTGAGGCCGTCTTTTTTACGCCATTCCGCGTTTACAGACGTTTCACTCGCTGGGTCGTCTTCGTAAAAGCATTGGGCGTAGCCCCACGCTTTAGCGATAAAATTAGGGCTAACGAAGTCTGGGGTGCCAAAATGCCGCTTAGCTGAGTTAAGTTGAATCTCTTCACTCATAAAGGCGACATTTCCGCACTCTGATTCATAAAAGCGGCATTTCCGCACTATGCTTCATAAAAGCGGCATTTCCGCACTATGCTTCATAAAAGCGGCATTTCAGCACCCATAAATAAAGTCGATAAATTGGGCTGTCCTGAACAGGTAAGTCTTATGCATCCTGCAGCACAGCCCACTGGTCCTTAATATCGCATTCGAAAACACCCGAGCCCAAAAGCATCGAATTTCTTTCTTAAAACACCAGTACAGTCCACCGATCGCGCGGCAGAATCTTTCAAGGCCTGAGGCCGTCTTGATTACGCCGTTCCGCGTTTACAAACCCTTTACTCGTTTGGGCGTCTTCCTGAAAGCATGGGGCGTAGCCCTACGCTATAGCGAGGAAATCAGGGCTCCACTGCAGTCCGAATCCCCAAAAAGTCTGGGGTGACAAAATGCCGCTTAGCTGAGTTGCGTGACATCTTTTCACTTATAAAGACGGCACTTCCGCACCCTACTTCATAAAAACGGCATTTCAGCACTCATGAATAAAGTCAAAAAATTGGGGTGTCCTGAATAGGCTGCAGCACAGACCACATTTTCTTAATATCGAACTCGAAAACACACGAACCCAAAAGCATCGAATTTGGTTCCTAATATGGCAGTACAGTCCACCTTTCCCGCTTCAGAACCTTTCAAGGCCTGAGGCCGTCTCTTTTACGCCATTCCGCGTTTACAGACTATTCACTCGCTTGGGCGTAGCCCTACGCTTTAGCAATGAAATTAGGGCTAATAAAGTCTGGAGTGTCAAAATGCCGCTTAGATGAGTTGCGTAGAATCTTTTCACTTATAAAGGCGGCATTTCCGCACTATGCTTCCTAAAAGCGGCATTTCAGCACGAATAAAGTCGAAAAATTGGGCTATCCTGAATAGGCTGCAGCACAGGCCACATTTTCTTAATATCGAACTCTAAAACACACGAGCCCAAAAACATCGAATTTGGTTCCTAATACGGCAGTACAGTCCACCGTTCCCGCATCAGAAACTTTCAAAGCCTGAGGCCGTTTTTTTACGCCATTTCGCGTTTACAGACCCTTCACTCGCTTGGGCGTCTTCGTAAAAGCATTGGGCGTAACCCTACGCTTTAACAATGAAATTAGGGCTAATAAAGTCTGGAGTGCCAAAATGCCGCTTAGCTGATTTAAGTGGAATCTTTTCATTTATAAAGGCGGCATTTCCGCAATCTGTTTCATAAAAGCGGCATTTCAGCACCCATAAATAAAGTCGATAAATTGGGCTGTCCTGAACAGGTAAGTCTTATGCATCCTGCAGTAAAGTCCACTGGTCCTTAATATCGCATTCGAAAACACCCGAGCCCAAAAGCATCGAATTTGGTTCTTAAAACGGCAGTACAGTCCACCAATCTCGCGGCAGAAACTTTCAAGGCCTGAGGCCGTCCGAATCCCCAAAAAGTCTGGGGTGCCAAAATGCCGCTTAGCTGAGTTGCGTGATACCTTTTCGCTTATAAAGACGACACTTCCGCACTCTGACAGCGTTTACAAACCCTTTACTCGTTTGGGCGTCTTCCTGAAAGCATGGGGCGTAGCCCTACGCTATAGCGAGGAAATCAGGGCTCCAGTGCAGTCCGAATCCCCAAAAAGTCTGGGGTGCCAAAATGCCGCTTAGCTGAGTTGCGTGACATCTTTTCACTTATAAAGACGGTACTTCCGCACCCTACTTCATAAAAGCGGCATTTCAGCACTCATGCATAAAGTCGAAAAATTGGGCTGTCCTGAATAGGCTGCAGCACAGACCACATTTTCTTAATATCGAACTCGAAAACACACGAACCCAAAAGCAGCGAATTTGGTTCCTAATATGGCAGTACAGTCCACCTTTCCCGCATATCAGAACCTCTCAAGGCCTGAGACCGTCTTTTTTACACCATTCCGCGTTTACAGACCTTTCACTCGCTGGGTCGTCTTCGTAAAAGCATTGGGCGTAGCCCCACGCTTTAGCGATGAAATTAGGGCTAATAAAGTGTGGGGTGCCAAAATGCCGCTTAGCTAAGCTAAGTGGAATCTCTTCGCTCATAAAGGCGGCATTTCCGCACTCTGCTTCATAAAAGCGGCATTTCAGCACCCATAAATAAAGTCGATAAATTGGGCTGTCCTGAACAGGTACGTCTTATGCATCCTGCAGCACAGCCCACTGGTTCTTAATATCGCATTCGAAAACAAACGAGCCCAAAAGCATCGAAGTTGGTTCTTAAAACGGCAGTACAGTCCACCAATCTCGCGGCAGAAACTTTCAAGGCCTGATTCCGTCTTGATTACGCCATTCCGCGTTTACAAACCCTTTACTCCTTTGTGCGTCTTCCTGAAAGCATGGGGCGTAGCCCTACGCTGTAGTGAGGAAATCAGAGCTCCATTATAGTCCGAATAGTCTGGGTTGCCAAAATGCCGCTTAGCTGAGTTGCCTGGAATCTTTTCACTTAGGAAGGCGGCATATCCGCAATCTGCTTCATAAAAGCGGCATTTCAGCACTCAGGAATAAAGTCGAAAAATTGGGCTGTCCTGAATAGGCTGCAGCACAGACCACATTTTCTTAATATCGAACTCTAAAACACACGAGCTTAAAAGCATCGAATTTGGTTCCTAATATGGCAGTACAGTCCACCTTTTCCGCATCAGAACCTTTCAAGGCCTGAGGCCGTCTTTTTTACGCCATTCCGCGTTTACAGACTTTTCACTCGCTTGGGCGTCTTCGTAAAAGCACTGGGCGTTGCCCTACGCTTTAGCGATGAAATTAGGGCTAATAAATTCTGGAGTGCCAAAATGCCGCTTAGCTGAGCTAAGTGGAATCTCTTCACTCATAAAGGCGGCATTTCCGCACTCTGCTTCATAAAAGCGGCATTTCAGCACTCACGAATAAAATCGAAAAATTTGCTGTCCTGAATAGGCTGCAGCACAGACCACATTTTCTTAATATCGAACTCTAAAACACACGAGCTTAAAAGCATCGAATTTGGTTCCTAATATGGCAGTACAGTCCACCGTTCCCGCATCAGAAACTTTCAAAGCCTGAGGCCGCTTTTTTACGCCATTCCGCGTTTACAGACCTTTCACTCGCTTGGTCGTCTTCGTAAAAGCATTGGGCGCTGCCCTACGCTTTAGCGATGAAATTAGGGCTAATAAAGTCTGGAGTGCCAAAATGCCGCTTAGCTGAGTTAAGTGGAATCTTCTCACTTATAAAGGCGGCATTTCCGCACTCTGCTTTATAAAAGCGGCATTTCAGCACCCATAAATAAAGTCGATAAATTGGGCTGTCCTGAACAGGTAAGTCTTATGCATCCTGCGGCACAGTCCACTGGTCCTTAATATCGCATTCGAAAACACCCGAGCCCAAAAGCATCGAATTTGGTTCTTAAAGCGGCAGTACAGTCCACCAATCTCGCGGCAGAAACTTTCAAGGCCTGAGGCCGTCCGAATCCCCAAAAAGTCTGGGGTGCCAAAATGCCGCTTAGCTGAGTTGCGTGATACCTTTTCGCTTATAAAGACGACACTTCCGCACTCTGACAGCGTTTACAAACCGTTTACTCGTTTGGGCGTCTTCCTGAAAGCATGGGGCGTAGCCCTACGCTATAGCGAGGAAATCAGGGCTCCAGTGCAGTCCGAATCCCCAAAAAGTCTGGGGTGCCAAAATGCCGCTTAGCTGAGTTGCGTGACATCTTTTCACTTATAAAGACGGTACTTCCGCACCCTACTTCATAAAAGCGGCATTTCAGCACTCATGCATAAAGTCGAAAAATTGGGCTGTCCTGAATAGGCTGCAGCACAGACCACATTTTCTTAATATCGAACTCGAAAACACACGAGCTTAAAAGCATCGAATTTGGTTCCTAATATGGCAGTACAGTCCACCTTTTCCGCATCAGAACCTTTCAAGGCCTGAGGCCGTCTTTTTTACGCCATTCCGCGTTTACAGACTTTTCACTCGCTTGGGCGTCTTCGTAAAAGCACTGGGCGTTGCCCTACGCTTTAGCGATGAAATTAGGGCTAATAAATTCTGGAGTGCCAAAATGCCGCTTAGCTGAGCTAAGTGGAATCTCTTCACTCATAAAGGCGGCATTTCCGCACTCTGCTTCATAAAAGCGGCATTTCAGCACTCACGAATAAAATCGAAAAATTTGCTGTCCTGAATAGGCTGCAGCACAGACCACATTTTCTTAATATCGAACTCTAAAACACACGAGCTTAAAAGCATCGAATTTGGTTCCTAATATGGCAGTACAGTCCACCGTTCCCGCATCAGAAACTTTCAAAGCCTGAGGCCGCTTTTTTACGCCATTCCGCGTTTACAGACCTTTCACTCGCTTGGTCGTCTTCGTAAAAGCATTGGGCGTAACCCTACGCTTTAACAATGAAATTAGGGCTAATAAAGTCTGGAGTGCCAAAATGCCGCTTAGCTGATTTAAGTGGAATCTTTTCATTTATAAAGGCGGCATTTCCGCAATCTGTTTCATAAAAGCGGCATTTCAGCACCCATAAATAAAGTCGATAAATTGGGCTGTCCTGAACAGGTAAGTCTTATGCATCCTGCAGTAAAGTCCACTGGTCCTTAATATCGCATTCGAAAACACCCGAGCCCAAAAGCATCGAATTTGGTTCTTAAAACGGCAGTACAGTCCACCAATCTCGCGGCAGAAACTTTCAAGGCCTGAGGCCGTCCGAATCCCCAAAAAGTCTGGGGTGCCAAAATGCCGCTTAGCTGAGTTGCGTGATACCTTTTCGCTTATAAAGACGACACTTCCGCACTCTGACAGCGTTTACAAACCCTTTACTCGTTTGGGCGTCTTCCTGAAAGCATGGGGCGTAGCCCTACGCTATAGCGAGGAAATCAGGGCTCCAGTGCAGTCCGAATCCCCAAAAAGTCTGGGGTGCCAAAATGCCGCTTAGCTGAGTTGCGTGACATCTTTTCACTTATAAAGACGGTACTTCCGCACCCTACTTCATAAAAGCGGCATTTCAGCACTCATGCATAAAGTCGAAAAATTGGGCTGTCCTGAATAGGCTGCAGCACAGACCACATTTTCTTAATATCGAACTCGAAAACACACGAACCCAAAAGCAGCGAATTTGGTTCCTAATATGGCAGTACAGTCCACCTTTCCCGCATATCAGAACCTCTCAAGGCCTGAGACCGTCTTTTTTACACCATTCCGCGTTTACAGACCTTTCACTCGCTGGGTCGTCTTCGTAAAAGCATTGGGCGTAGCCCCACGCTTTAGCGATGAAATTAGGGCTAATAAAGTGTGGGGTGCCAAAATGCCGCTTAGCTAAGCTAAGTGGAATCTCTTCGCTCATAAAGGCGGCATTTCCGCACTCTGCTTCATAAAAGCGGCATTTCAGCACCCATAAATAAAGTCGATAAATTGGGCTGTCCTGAACAGGTACGTCTTATGCATCCTGCAGCACAGCCCACTGGTTCTTAATATCGCATTCGAAAACAAACGAGCCCAAAAGCATCGAAGTTGGTTCTTAAAACGGCAGTACAGTCCACCAATCTCGCGGCAGAAACTTTCAAGGCCTGATTCCGTCTTGATTACGCCATTCCGCGTTTACAAACCCTTTACTCCTTTGTGCGTCTTCCTGAAAGCATGGGGCGTAGCCCTACGCTGTAGTGAGGAAATCAGAGCTCCATTATAGTCCGAATAGTCTGGGTTGCCAAAATGCCGCTTAGCTGAGTTGCCTGGAATCTTTTCACTTAGGAAGGCGGCATATCCGCAATCTGCTTCATAAAAGCGGCATTTCAGCACTCAGGAATAAAGTCGAAAAATTGGGCTGTCCTGAATAGGCTGCAGCACAGACCACATTTTCTTAATATCGAACTCTAAAACACACGAGCTTAAAAGCATCGAATTTGGTTCCTAATATGGCAGTACAGTCCACCTTTTCCGCATCAGAACCTTTCAAGGCCTGAGGCCGTCTTTTTTACGCCATTCCGCGTTTACAGACTTTTCACTCGCTTGGGCGTCTTCGTAAAAGCACTGGGCGTTGCCCTACGCTTTAGCGATGAAATTAGGGCTAATAAATTCTGGAGTGCCAAAATGCCGCTTAGCTGAGCTAAGTGGAATCTCTTCACTCATAAAGGCGGCATTTCCGCACTCTGCTTCATAAAAGCGGCATTTCAGCACTCACGAATAAAATCGAAAAATTTGCTGTCCTGAATAGGCTGCAGCACAGACCACATTTTCTTAATATCGAACTCTAAAACACACGAGCTTAAAAGCATCGAATTTGGTTCCTAATATGGCAGTACAGTCCACCGTTCCCGCATCAGAAACTTTCAAAGCCTGAGGCCGCTTTTTTACGCCATTCCGCGTTTACAGACCTTTCACTCGCTTGGTCGTCTTCGTAAAAGCATTGGGCGCTGCCCTACGCTTTAGCGATGAAATTAGGGCTAATAAAGTCTGGAGTGCCAAAATGCCGCTTAGCTGAGCTAAGTGGAATCTCTTCACTCATAAAGCCGGCATTTCCGCACTCTGCTTCATAAAAGCGGCATTTTCGCACTCTGCTTCATAAAAGCGGCATTTCAGCACTCACGAATAAAGTCGAAAAATTGGGCTGTCCTGAATAGGCTGCAGCGCAGACCACATTTTCTTAATATCGAACTCTAAAACACGAGCCCAAAGCAACGAATTTGGTTCCTAATATGGCAGTACAGTCCACCTGTCCCGCATCAGAACCTTTCAAGGCTCGAGACCGTCTTTTGTACGCCATTCCGCGTTTACAGACCTTTCACTCGCCGGGTCGTCTTCGTAAAAGCATTGGGCGTAGCCCTACGTTTTAGCGATGAAATTAGGGCTAATAAAGTCTGGGGTGCCAAAATGCCGCTTAGCTGAGCTAAGTGAAATCTCTTCACTCATAAAGGCGGCATTTCCGCACTCTGCTTCATAAAAGCGGCATTTCAGCACTCACGAATAAAGTCGAAAAATTGGGCTGTCCTGAGTAGGCTGCAGCACAGACCACATTTTCTTAATATCGAACTCTAAAACACACGAACCTAAAAGCATCGAATCTGGTTCCTGATATGGTACTACAGTCCACCGTTCCCTCATCAGAAACTTTCAAAGCCTGAGGCCGTCTTTTTTACGCCATTCCGCGTTTACAAACCGTTTACTCGTTTGGGAGTCCTCCTAAAAGCATGGGGCGTAGCCCTACGCTGCAGTGAGGAAATCAGGGCTCCAGTATAGTCCGAATTCCTAATAAAGTCTGGGGTGTTAAAATGCCGCTTAGCTGATTTGCGTGTCAGCTTTTCACTTATAAAGACGGCACTTCCGCACTCTGCTTCATAAAAGCGGCATTTCAGCACTCATGAATAAAGTCGAAAAATTGGGCTGTCCTGAACAGGTTGCAGCACAGACCACATTTTCTTAATATCGAATTCGAAAACACACGAGCTTAAAAGCATCGAATTTGGTTCCTAATGTGGCAGTACAGTCCACCTTTCCCGCATCAGAACCTTTCAAGGCCTGAGGTCGTCTTTTTCACGCCATTCCGCGTTTACAGACCTTTCACTCGCTTGGGCATCCTCGCAAAAGCATTGGGCGTAGCCCTATGCTCTAGCGATGAAATTAGGGCTAATAAAGTCTGGGGTGCCAAAATGCCGCTTAGCTGAGTTGCGTGACACTTTTTCACTTATAAAGACGACACTTCCGCACTCTGCTTCATAAAAGCGGCATTTCAGCACTCACGAATAAAGTCGAAAAATTGGGCTGTCCTGAATAGGCTGCAGCACAGACCACATTTCCTTAATATCGAACCCTAAAACACACGAGCCCAAAAGCATCGAATTTGGTTCCTAATACGGCAGTATAGTCCACCGGCTCCCGCATCAGAAACTTTCAAGGCCTGAGGCCGTCTTTTTAACGCCATTCCGCGTTTACAGATCTTTCACTCGCTTGGGCGTCTTCGTAAAAGCGTTGGGCGTAGCCCTACGCTTTAGCAATGAAATTAGGGCTAATAAAGTCTGGAGTGCCGAAATGCCGCTTAGCTGAATTAAGTGGAATCTTTTCACTTATAAAGGCGGCATTTCCGCACTCTGCTTCATAAAAGCGGCATTTCTCATTTTCTTAATATCGAACTCGAAAACACCCGAGCCCAAAAGCCTGAGGCCGTCTTGATTACGCCATTCCACGTTTACAAACCCTTTACTCGTCTGGACGTCCTCCTGAAAGCCCTCGCTGTAGCGAGGAAATCAGGGCTCCAGTGCAGTCCGAATCCCCAAAAAGTCTGGGGTGCCAAAATGCCGCTTAGCTGAGTTGCGTGACATCTTTTCACTTATAAAGACGGTACTTCCGCACCCTACTTCATAAAAGCGTCATTTCAGCACTCATGCATATCGAAAAATTGGGCTGTCCTGAATAGGCTGCAGCACAGACCACATTTTCTTAATATCGAACTCGAAAACACACGAACCCAAAAGCAGCGAATTTGGTTCCTAATATGGCAGTACAGTCCACCTTTCCCGCATATCAGAACCTCTCAAGGCCTGAGACCGTCTTTTTTACACCATTCCGCGTTTACAGACCTTTCACTCGCTGGGTCGTCTTCGTAAAAGCATTGGGCGTAGCCCCACGCTTTAGCGATGAAATTAGGGCTAATAAAGTGTGGGGTGCCAAAATGCCGCTTAGCTAAGCTAAGTGGAATCTCTTCGCTCATAAAGGCGGCATTTCCGCACTCTGCTTCATAAAAGCGGCATTTCAGCACTCATAAATAAAGTCGATAAATTGGGCTGTCCTGAACAGGTACGTCTTATGCATCCTGCAGCACAGCCCACTGGTTCTTAATATCGCATTCGAAAACAAACGAGCCCAAAAGCATCGAAGTTGGTTCTTAAAACGGCAGTACAGTCCACCAATCTCGCGGCAGAAACTTTCAAGGCCTGATTCCGTCTTGATTACGCCATTCCGCGTTTACAAACCCTTTACTCCTTTGTGCGTCTTCCTGAAAGCATGGGGCGTAGCCCTACGCTGTAGTGAGGAAATCAGAGCTCCATTATAGTCCGAATAGTCTGGGTTGCCAAAATGCCGCTTAGCTGAGTTGCCTGGAATATTTTCACTTAGGAAGGCGGCATATCCGCAATCTGCTTCATAAAAGCGGCATTTCAGCACTCAGGAATAAAGTCGAAAAATTGGGCTGTGGACGACTTCGGCGCCGACGTAATAATAACAATAATACCAATTAGATGGGAGGTTGATGAGGTTACATATTTAATACTAGTTATTTTAGCTTCGGGGGTAAATTCTATCAGCAGGTCAAGGGGTGTGCAATGGGAAATCCAGTTAGTCCCACATTAGCATCAATAGCAATGAATCATATAATAACTAAAGCTTTGGAGAAACTTCCTTTTCCTATTCCTTTGTGTAAGAATTATGTGGATGATATGATACTGGCTGTTCCAAAGGATAAGACACAACTAGTTCTCGACTCTTTTAATAGTATCCACGATAATGTAAGGTTCACAGTTGAAATAGAAAATAACGGAAAGTTACCATACCTTGATATAGAATTATGCAGAGATACCGGGGAGTCGTCAATAACGACTAATTGGTATGTAAAGCCAACTTCATCAAATAGGCTACTCAATTTCTCGTCAAACCACCCGCTCCACATGAAAGTAGCCACTGCGTGCGGCATTATTAAAAGATCTTTATTGTTAAGTAGTAAGAAATTTCACAGAACCAACTTAAGGAGGATTACCAACATCCTTTTGAAAAACAACTATCCAAAACATTTCATAAACAAAATAATAAATAAGTGTACAAGGAAAACTAATGGTGCAAGTTTGAATAGGTCAGCAAATCTGCAGATGACGTATTGTAAATTTCCATTCATTATTGGCCTTTCACAACCGCTACAAAGAATTTTGAAAAAGAGAACAGATAGTGTTCAATTAGCATTTTACAACTTAAAAACCACTAATATACTTTATTCTAAACAAAAAGACAAAGTTCCAGAAAATAAACAATCGAAAATAGTATATTCCATAAAATGTAATAATTGTAATTTAAGTTATTGCGGGCAAACCAAACAATATTTTGGGGCAAGAGTACAACAACATAAAAATGATTGTAAAAACAGCAATGCAACAAAATTAGATAAAACAGCATTAGCTGAACACCATTTTGAAACTGGACATAATTTTGACTTTGAATCTGCACACATTTTGGATAAAGAAAATAATTATAAAAAACGATGTTTAAGTGAAATGATATTTATTAAAGCTATGAACACTTTCAATAAAAGAACTGATGTTGATAATCTTCATGCTGCATACAGTGGCCTTATTAATAAATTTAAGATTCAGCAGAGGAGTAGGAGAAGGAAGAAAAGACAGTTACCCCCCCCCCCTGACCTAAGATAATGGAAAGATTTTTATTTTTTATGTTTAGTGTTAAATGTTCGAATAACGTAAGTATATAATTGAATTGTATTAATATTAGACGTATAGTATCAACATTCAGATTTTTAATGTTTAATTTTAATTTTATAAAGTTTCTCAAATGTTAAATAGTTGGTAAGAATGTAGACTACTAGTTGTGGAGCTTGTGTGCATGGATGGTTGCGTGGAGCAAATGACTCTTTTCTCCGGCTCTCCACGTATGCGGGTCCATCCACACAAGCTCGCAAACATTAACAATTTGGTAAGAATAATGTTTTAAATAAACTGTGTCCATTTGTCAATTTTTGTTGTAGCTCTGATGAAGACGAAAATATACGTCGAAACTAGTAAGCATTAATTGTAAATTTTAATTAACCCAGTCCGATAACCTCATCAACCTCCCATCTAATTTGCAAAATGGCGGACGTGACAAATTTAAATATTAATAATACCAATGTTCCCAAGGGGCGCGACGTCTTTTATTATTCATCCTGGCGACCACCATCACAAAATGTAAAAAAAATATTGAAATCCCAAAACAAGACTTGAAACGAAAGTATAAATTTTGACAGTTGTCAACACACGAAATCCCGCCAATATTCCGTAAATCTTATTGGTCCAAGTCTTATTCTGTGCGTGGCGTGTGCTTTGAAACATTTCAGCTATGCACCTGTCAACAGTTATGCCGTATGCATATGCGTTTATGCAAGCGTGTGGGGCCGCCTTAATAAGCCATGACGTTGGTTCTGCGTGTCTTGTTTAATTCCACCTGTGGATGGGACCTGGTGAACCCCATCGAAGTCAATTATACTCCCATTTTACCATCCTAAACAACTTTTAATAGTAGTTTATAACTCAAAGCGTGAAAGTGATGATTTACGCGGCGAAGGAAAATATGGACAGTCGAGGCGTAGGCGAGACTGGCCATTTCCTGAGATGCGTAAAACCACTTTTTCGCTGTGGTTTATACAACATTTTTCTTCCTACACCAGTTAAAAATAAATAAATAATTAATTTTGAAATTTGAGAACCCAAGTGACAGATCAAGAAAATCTAGACGTCAAGTCCTACAATTTAAATTTGGCAAAATCGCGCGTGCTGTGTTCCTTCATACGCCAATCGCCGTCGCTATATTGTCCATTTTACACGCCTAGCCGTTAGTATAATTTTTACACGACTAGCCGTGAGAAGCGGTCCTTTCACAGCCCTCCTGAGTCCCGAAAATGTCATTTTCAGTTAGTGTAGGAAGAAAAAAAATTTATTATCAGCATCAGGTAGGTCTTCAAATACTTGTTCTAAATAAGACAAAATTCATTCGCATTTACTGCCTTTTGGGTAAAAAAATTAGAAATTTTGTAATAACACTAAAAACACATTATAGCCTAAAATACTGGATCGATTTGACTGAAATTTGGTACACGGAGATTGGGTGACCCGTTGAAGACTTGAAAGCCTTTTAGAAGCAGTTGGTATATATCAACTTAAAATTTTAAATACACTGCCTCCTTTTTTATGTCGCCATTAGATAGACGCTCAAATTCTGGTTCTAAAAATGTATTCACAATAGAGAAAAAATTCTTTCTCATTAAAAGGGAGCGGGCTGACAGTGGATGATATAAAGAGGCAGTTATTGTCAGAAAGGTGGCAAAATATTAACCTCACAAAGAACATATTGTCAAATGTGATGGGTGATGTCGGTATTTGTCAGAAAACTGCGAAATTAGTCACAGACGAAAAACATAAAAAAAATTCTGTTGAATTGCTTTCTTGTCTACGCTAAATCCGTCGTAAGTCCTTTACGTATGAAGTAAGATAGCCGCAGCAACTATATAAAGTACAGCTATTTACCTCCTTTATCCTTCGTAGGTAAATTAATAAGGGACAGGCATGGGTTAGTTTGTTGGTTTCGGTATTCATCAGAACATAATTACCTAATATTTTAAAGACTCTTTAATGTCAGTGACAGCATATTCAATTATTCATTGTACAGGGTTAGTACAAAGTCCCGGGACGGTCAGTTATCTCCGACCGGCGTGAACTTAGCAACGTTGCTGAGAAACGTTCCAGCAACGATTATAGTACGGTTCCGCATTTTCAGTAGGCGGCACATACACGTAATCAAATAATAATAATAATAATAATAATAATAATACCCCATCTCCATTTATAGACAGTTAGAGCGCATGCGCTAGTCAATAAAATTATGACTTCTACGTCTCTTAACGTTTAGAAGCGACATACGCCGTTTCTGAGACATCGAACGGTGGAGTCACTCGCAAATGGGGTGTAACGGCTTCCATAAAGAGTTTCGAGACCCGCGGTGGGGTTGCCTTTTGATTAAACTGGGGACGCACCCCCTAAACAACCCTTAAACATTAAGACCGCGGCGTACGTCGTTTCTGAGACGTCGAACGGTGGAGTCACTCGCAAATGGGGTGTAACGGCTTCCATAAAGAGTTTCGAGACCCGCGGTGGGGTTGCCTTTTGATTAAACTGGGGACGCACCCCCTAAACAACCCTTAAACATTAAGACCGCGACGTACGTCGTTTCTGAGACATCGAACGGTGGAGTCACTCGCAAATGGGGTGTAACGGCTTCCATAAAGAGTTTCGAGACCCGCGGTGGGGTTGTCTTTTGATTAAACTGGGGACGCACCCCCTAAACAACCCTTAAACATTAAGACCGCGACGTACGTCGTTTCTGAGACATGGAACGGTGGAGTCACTCGCAAATGGGGTGTAACGGCTTCCATAAAGAGTTTCGAGACCCGCGGTGGGGTTGCCTTTTGATTAAAGTGGGGACGCACCCCCTAAACAACCCTTAAACATTAAGACCGCGGCGTACGTCGTTTCTGAGACATCGAACGGTGGAGTCACTCGCAAATGGGGTGTAACGGCTTCCATAAAGAGTTTCGAGACCCGCGGTGGGGTTGCCTTTTGATTAAACTGGGGACGCACCCCCTAAACAACCCTTAAACATTAAGACCGCGACGTACGTCGTTTCTGAGACATGGAACGGTGGAGTCACTCGCAAATGGGGTGTAACGGCTTCCGTAAAGAGTTTCGAGACCCGCGGTGGGGTTGCCTTTTGATTAAACTGGGGACGCACCCCCTAAACAACCCTTAAACATTAAGACCGCAACGTACGTCGTTTCTGAGACATCGAACGGTGGAGTCACTCGCAAATGGGGTGTAACGGCTTCCATAAAGAGTTTCGAGACCCACGGTGGGGTTGCCTTTTGATTAAACTGGGGACGCACCCCCTAAACAACCCTTAAACATTAAGACCGCGACGTACGTCGTTTCTGAGACATCGAACGGTGGAGTCACTCGCAAATGGGGTGTAACGGCTTCCATAAAGAGTTTCGAGACCCGCGGTGGGGTTGCCTTTTGATTAAACTGGGGACGCACCCCCTAAACAACCCTTAAACATTAAGACCGCGACGTACGTCGTTTCTGAGACATGGAACGGTGGAGTCACTCGCAAATGGGGTGTAACGGCTTCCATAAAGAGTTTCGAGACCCGCGGTGGGGTTGCCTTTTGATTAAACTGGGGACGCACCCCCTAAACAACCCTTAAACATTAAGACCGCAACGTACGTCGTTTCTGAGACATCGAACGGTGGAGTCACTGGGTGCAACGGCTTCCATAAAGAGTGTGGAGACCCCCGGTGGGTTTGCCTTTTGATTAAACTGGGGACGCACCCCCTAAACAACCCTTAAACATTAAGACCGCAACGGACGCCGTTTCTGAGACGTTGAACGGTGGAGTCACTCGCAAATGGGGTGCAGCGGCTTCCATAAAGAGTGTGGAGACCCCCGGTGGGGTTGCCTTTTGATTAAACTGGGGACGCACCCCCTAAACAACCCTCAAACATTAAGACCGCGGCGTACGTCGTTTCTGAGACATCGAACGGTGGAGTCACTCGCAAATGGGGTGTAACGGCTTCCATAAAGAGTTTCGAGACCCACGGTGGGGTTGCCTTTTGATTAAACTGGGGACGCACCCCCTAAACAACCCTTAAACATTAAGACCGCGACGTACGTCGTTTCTGAGACATCGAACGGTGGAGTCAGTCGCAAATGGGGTGTAACGGCTTCCATAAAGAGTTTCGAGACCCGCGGTGGGGTTGCCTTTTGATTAAACTGGGGACGCACCCCCTAAACAACCCTTAAACATTAAGACCGCGACGTACGTCGTTTCTGAGACATGGAACGGTGGGGTCACACGCAAGAGGGTGCAACGTCGAAACCCCCGGTGGAGTTGCACCCTCTAAACATCCTTGAAACTAATGAACAACGACGACAAAACAACATTTTTTGTTGAACAAAAGTTTTGAGGTTATGTAATCCTTGAATATAATAATCACGTTTTGGATCCGACGGGTCCGAATATAGACGTAACGGATTACTACCTAGGTACATACCAGTTTTAAATATGACCATATTATGACAGTATCACCAAATGTTCGTATACTGCATGTTTGATAAAGGAACGCGAAATAGTTAAACTTAACCTCAAACTTCTTTTTTCTTCTTCTTCAAGTTTCCAGGAAATCCTGGTGGCCTTTGACACAGTACAGTTATCATTTAGCCAGTGGGCATCATTACTGAAAAAATTTAAGGAAGAACGGGGCCCGCGGAAGAGGACGCGGGTCTGACTCAAGGACATACCCCGAATTTGTTTCATGTACCCCGAACACCATTAGCATTATCCTCATCATAGAAAAAAGTAGTAGAAAAAAAGGACAGTCACAAACACGATGATCCGCTCCGAAATCACTTAAAAACTACATGGACGAGTTGGTCGACACTTAGCTTCCCTCCGGTGATGAACTGAATGATCCGGCGAGGAAGCTGCCCGTGGAAAAAAATGGGCAGCTACGGAAGCGGCTGGAACCTCCCCACTTGGTGAATGATCCAATCTTATCACCAATATCAAGTAAATTTTACTTATACAAGCCTAAGGTGTTTTCTGTGATTTTTCTAAGTTTTACGATCTTTTGCCAAAAGGGCACTAAGATTGAATACAATTTTGAAAACAAAATTTGAAGACTTTTCATGTGCTGATAAAGAAAATATGAGTTCATTATTAAAATTTCAAAGTTGATATGCCAAAATGGCACATGCCGTTTGCCGATTGCCACCAAAATTAAATCAGCTCTTCGGCGGGTAACGGTATCTTTACCTACCAAATTTCAGCCAAATCAATCCAGCAATTTGGACTGTAGCGTGTTATTTATTGTTTCCTCGAAACTTCGAATTTTTCGATTTTATGCCAAAAAGGCGCTAAGTGTGAATACACTTTCAGATACAGAGTTTCAAGGCCTTTCATGTACTGATAAGAAAAATTAGTGTTCATCAGTCAAATTTCATAGTTGGTGTGCCAAAAAGGCACTTGGCGTTTCCGGATTGGCAACAAAATTAACTGGGCTCACCAGAAGGCCAACAGTAACCTCCATACCAAATTTCATAAAAATCTGTCCGGTAGTTTTCGAGGAATCTTGCTCACATACGTACATACATACGCACATCCGTACATACACACAGACATTTTTTAAAAACCACTTTTTTGTGATCCTGGGACCTTGTAACGTAAAGATCTGGTGTTATCTCAATTTCGAATTTTGGAGTGACTGCAGTAACCTCCCATTTTTATATGGTTGTGGGGAGGTTAAAAAAAGGAAAATTCGACGAGCACGAGGTTCGACGATGTTGACGGAACGGCAATCACAACGCAACTAACCTCAAACTTGTTTCCTTCGGCCATCTTTGTTAGGGAATTGTTAGGGAATTTCGGCCACATGTTTCGGCGGCAAATTTAAAATGCTCACAAGGTGCACTCGACGTGACGAATGAGTTGTACCCCAACGGCTTTCATTAAATAGTGTCGAGACCCCCAGTGGGTAGCCTTTCGATTAAACTGGGGACGCACCCCTAAACAACTCTTAAAAACTTTAAGATGGCGACGTACACCGCTTCTGCGACATTGAACAATGGAGTCACTCGACTCGCAAGGAGGGTGCAACGGCTTCCATAACGTGTGGGTGTGGAGACTCCCGGTGGGGTTACCTTTCCATTAAACTGGGAACGCACCCCCTAAACAGTAAGACCGCGACGTAAGCCGTTTCTGAGACATTCAACGGTGGATCACACGCAAGAGGGTGCAACGTCGAAACCCCCGGTGGAGTTTCACCCCCTAAACATTTCCACCTGCGTGATTACAATTTTAGACTTCAAATTTGACAATGCCAAATTATCTGTCTGACAAAAGTTTGGTCTTAGAGTTTTTCATGAGAAATAGAGAGAAATCACTTTAAGAGCATCCTATTGTATTATTTCAGCCTCCCGCCTGCAGATGACATGTTAATGTTACTGTCGAAATATACATACAGTCGGAACCCGTTCTATAAATCCTCCAAACGCTCAGCTGTGTAATAGGGACTTTCATTTAGATTGGAAATCCGTCAGGTGTTTGCCAAAAGGGTTGTCGAGTAAATTTTTTGTAAAGTCAAAAAAGATAATAATTGAGTTGTTTTTGCAATCTTACCTTAAAGGGATACTAAAGAGAAATTTCGTCGAAAATTATGTTCAGCAATAGGACCGAAATTGGTCGCTTTGAAAAGCTTATAATTTTCTTAATCGAAAGAGGGGAATACATTTGCAGATTTACTTACCGTTGCTTTAAAATAAAATAAAATTTCACCGTTTTGACATTATTCGCGAAGGAAATCGCCATCTTTTTTTACAGCTTTTTAATTTACCGGCAAATGAATGTCACTAAACAAATGTCAGATCGATGAATAATTTAAAGTTTTGCTTTGGTTTCGCTTTATCGCCTACAAGTTTCTAGTTTATTTTACGGAGATTCCACACATAAAGTTGGAACAATATTTTATTTTCATTGTTTTAAATAGAAATTATAAAATCAGCTCGACGAAATTTTAGCAACATAAGAATCGGGTAAAAAGGTTCGTATCTCAGGTGGAACTTGCTCGAACTTGGTCGTTTCTCTTTAGTACCCCTTTAATTAAATCAACTATAAAAACCCGTAGATCGAAAATTAGTTCAATTTTTTGCCGCATCCGTGAAAGTCGCCAATTAGAGAAAAGTCGATTAAGAATCTGAAGAGAATTCCCCCATATCTTGATTCGTTCCTGAGTTATCTCGAAAAATCTGAAAATTGCTGTTTTAAAGAAAAATCCATACCTATCTTCCTAACGATTGATGTTACAAATTTAAACGAAACTTGGAACTTCCATATTTTTGACATTGTGAATTGAATGGCATTGACAGATATTTTTTAGGCCTCCTAGATTTTGAGCAACGGCAGTCAAATTTTCTTTTTCTTATGGCGGTCATATTGAATTTTGACACCATCAAGTACTTACGCAAAAAAAATTTTTTTTTTTCGAGATTACTCAGGAACGAATCAAGATATCGGGGAATTCTCTTCAGATTCTTAACCAACAAGAAATAGCGCAACTTTTCTCTAATTTAACCGACCCCGTATCTTTTACAATTTAGGAGTTCCACTGACTTGTATCACGTTTTGCTCATGGGGAGATTATTTTCTTACTTATCTTACATTTTCTCACTTTCACTTACCGGATCAAACAGGACTGAAAATTTCTGAGTGATGGATGGCTTTCTGGCAGGTAAACTCCTGACTCCGTTATTTATTTGGAAAACAAAAAGTGTGAAAGTCACATATAATATGTGATAATATTATATTATAGATAAGTAACTTATACAAAAAGCACATTGTAACTAATAACTAATTAACAATATTTGTTGAGAAAAATACAAGAATAAGTACATAAAAAATACATGAACTTATAAATTCTTCACGATCTAAGTTTTCATAAAAATTGTGTAAACTTCATTGAGCTAGGATTGTTCTCTGTTTATAAAAATACAAACAAATAATACATAATAGGTACCTGTCTAATAAACAACAAAAAATTCTATTTATGTGATGTAATACCTATACCTCGAAAAGTTTAAAAGGTAAAAATAAACGACTGAATTATTGCAAGAAATTTGTTTCGGGCTCAGACTCTGTCACTGTTTTTTTTTTGGGGATCTTTATAATACCTATAGGTACAGCGTTTCGTCCAGTTATGCACAAGGTGATTATTCGATTTTGTAACCCCTTTGAATTTGAATATCTCCGAGGTCTTTTAAGATAGAGACTTGAATCAAAAAGTGGCTTGTAGGGCATGGTATGGAGTTCACGTCGACATGCAGACATAAATTTTCAGAGGTCAAACTTAAAAGATATGAATATAACTTGTGTTTTTTTAAATGGAACACCTGGTATATTGTTTTACAAGTCGATAGCAAATAATTTTCTGATTACGCCAATATAGCACACTAAGCATTTCAGACTGATAGCTTCCGAACAAGATTTTTTTTTAAACTTGAAAATATTTACTTGGCTTAATAATAATAACATAGCACATACTTATTCGAATCTTAGAAATGAATTTCAACATGTTCCCCATTTTTTACAGGTAAACTTTTGTTTCATAGCATTCTTTGCCCGCAAATTTTTTTGAAAAATCACTAAATTTGTATTTTTTTCTCAGAAAATATCAGTCTGAAATGCTTAGTGTGCTACATTGGAGTAATCAGAAAATTATTTGCTATCGACCTGTGAAACAATATACCAGGTGTTCCATTTAAAAAAACACAAGCTATATTCATATCTTTTAATTTTGACCTTTAAAAATTTATGTCTGTATGTCGACGTGAACTCCATACCATGCCCTACAAGTCACTTTTCGATTCAAGTCTCTATCTTAAAAGACCTCGGAGATATTCAAATTCAAAGGGGTTACAAAATCGAATAATCCCCGTACACTAGAGTGTAAGTGAATGTTAACGATTTATAAAAATTGGCATTGCCTACTAGTTTTGACAACTTACTTTTTAACATTCACTTGCACTCGAGTGTACCGTGTACCCCTAATAATCGAGTCTTCAGGTGAATCGCTATGTACAAAACTTAAAAGCCTACGTATAATTACTCAATCAGCAATAAAACTTGTACCAACTGTTGCATAATTCTTACAATTTTCGCATATATAAGATTTTGGTACTTTGCTATAGTCTATCTCATTGCCAAGCGGATAAGTGCATTCATAATGAGCAAGCCTGTTACACCAATCGCATACAACAAATCTAGTCAGTTTTTGATTATTTTTACTTGAACATCCGCAGTATAAACAATATTTCCTCATGTCATCAGAATTTTCTAAAATAACTCGTTTCAAATAAGTTCTGTATGTTTCGGGGGGGCAAATAGTGTCAAGAAGCTCCTCTAGTATGATTACTTTTTCAAAAACCTGTATAATGATTATGCCACAGTTGATACCATCGGTTGCACGCTGCAAAGGATAATCATTTTGTATCACCGGAGTCCAATTATTGTCTGTCGGGAGTGAGGTCCCCTTAACAGAATTGTATCTGGTAAGGAATTTTAAAAAAGATTTGAGCAAACTTTTTGCCTTAAAAATTTTGCTTCCCCTGGGGTCAAAATAATGAAACGTTTTTCTTTTTATATTTGCAATAGCAAGAACCCAATGGTCCCTATTGATTCTAGTTGGCATAACAATAACATTGTTTAAATTGTTAGTAAAATTTTTTATTCTAATTTCATCGGGATCCTTTTTAGTTTTATTGTATTTCGGTAGTTTATCCGTACACAACATTGTGTAACTGCTGTCATTGCAGTTAACTAATGTGACGTCCTCTCGTTTTATTGACTTGTTTAGCAGAATTGCCATTGCAATGTCAATGGTCCAATTTGATAGCCATATTTCCGAAGCTCTATCTTTGTAACTTAAATTAAGGCTTAAGAAACTGTCTACGTCCACCTCATTCACAATAACATCTAGATTTTGAAACTTTGCAACAGTGTAGTTTTTTTGAGGATCAACTTTTAGATTTTGGTAATAATTGACGTCGTTAATTAATCCATTTTCTAGAATTGTGGGGAAATTTTGAGGCTTTGTCGTAACTGAGTAAGAAATATCGTTATTTTCAATTTCAATCAAACTGCTACTTGAATCAGGTACATTTTTGATCGTTGCAGCTTTGCTTGAATTTATTTTGCTACGAAGCGTCCTCAAATTTTGGCCCTGAAAATAGTTAAAAACAATTTTTTTTTTCTTGTCCCACGTTTCTTCCGGCAAGAATTTATTTTTATTTTTATTTTTGTTTTTTGTCAAACGTTTCGACTTCATGTCAAGTTTCAGTTCTTTGTGAATAAAAACAACGTGTTTCCTCGACTGCCTAACTGATCTACTGGCCTTTAATGAACTTCTACCTTCTAATATAGTGTTTTTAAACAAATTATGCCAATTTTCAACATTTGAGTTACTGTATCTTTGCAAATCTGACTTCTTTTCACAACAGATTATTCCACACCATAAAGGTAGATATGTCACATACTTTTTTAAAATTAGTTTTGAATATTCAATGTTGAAATAAATGTTGGGACAAGAAGAACCAGTAGGGTCAATTGCTTTCAAACTCTGTTCCAGAACCTTGCTGAAATCGACAAAAAAGGGGCTGCTTTTGTATATGGCATCATCGCTATTATGAGTTTCAGAAATATTATATTTATCACCTCTTTCTTGGTGGTGGGTGTCGTTATCTATAGTGCACACATTTAGCATTGCTTCAAGAGCGGTATCAAACGTTTTGTTGCAATAGGGCGAGTTTAAGATTATAAAGAAATTATAAAAAAAATCTTTGCATTTCTGGTAATTATTAAATGTAATTACAGATGCCATTGCTTCTTTCAAAATTCTCCGACATTTTTCATCTTCAAAATTATTACCAATATCAGTCGTTACTATTTTGACAAAATGAGAGCAGCACACATAGACGAAAGTGAGTTCCTTTACATCACTTTTTTTGATTTGGCCACTTACAATTTTGAAACATATATCTAGATATTGAATCATTGTTTTCAGGTTCCAAAATTGTAGAATAGCATTTATTATAGCCAAACTAAAGTCTGAAATTACAAGCTTGAACAGCGGCCATCGTGTTCCTAGTTTCAGGCAAAAGCCTTTGAAATTTGCCAAGAAATTGCCAATACTTATAGTGTCATGATGACAACCACCCCTTTCAAAGACAGGTACGATTCTGTTATTTGCAATCTTGATAACACCACAATAATAATAGAGACGTTTTACGTGCTGATCTTTCTTATAAATGGATCCTGTTGCGTCAATGTACAAAATCGGAAGTTCATTGTGATGTTTTAGATAGTACCGTATAATGTCCACTTGCTCTGTACTGTATATCTCAAAATTGAAAGGTTCTGTGACACTCTGTATATATTTGGCATTGTCTTTATCTCGCCTCATTAAAATCAGGTCGAAAATATCGTCTGAGTGACGGTCCAAACGCTGCAACATTTCAGAGCGCGCTTTTCTTATAACAGCATCAGACTTTTTACCTTGGTAATTCCCTTCTTTTACAACGCTGCTGTTGGTAGCTAATGTGGAGTCCCTAACGTAAGTTATCGGTTTACAATGCTGTAAGGTATTTTTGGCAATATCTCTTTCAGTGCCCCTTAAATGTCTTGTCAATTTTGTAATGTGGTTATAATTTGGATTTGAAGACATTACTGTGCATTTATTTTGTTGCTTCTTAATGATAGGGATTATAATTTTAAAAACTTTGCAACCTTCGTGGGCACACTTCGCATAAATAATGCAATTGGATGAATTTTTGCGGAAATTTTTTATATTTATTACGCACAGGTTGTTAACGTACAAAGAAATCTTTTTCAAGACAATATAATTCCTTGTTCGACAATCCAATTCCATTGCTGTATATTCTGAAAAATCTATTTCAAAAGTACCTTCAACATATGAACAGTTCACATAAGACTTCGAAATTGGATTGAAAGGCTTTTCTAAATTTACAGATTGCTCCGGTAATTTTTTTTTAGATTTCTCTTTATGCAAATGTGCAGCGTCTTCATTAACTTCAATACTATGATCAGTGACGTTGAAAGTTGAATCAAAATTTACGTGCCCTGCGTCTTCATTAACTTCAATACTATGATCATTGACGTTAGTTGAATCAAAATTTACGTGCCCTTTATGCAAATGTGCAGCGTCTTCATTATCTTCAATAGTATGATCAGTGACGTTAAAAGTTGAATCAAAATTTACGTGCCCTGTATGTTTAATTTTATTCAAAATTTCTTCATTGCCTAAATGATGTTTTACCTCAACATGATTTTCATCAATGTTCGTGTCTTCCAAAATGTTTACATCATCACTATTTTCACAATCAGATACATCAAATAATTTTCTTTTGATGATTGGAGACATTTTCGAGGCAAATAATGATTCGGGCTCCAATTTAACGGAAGTTGACGTTAGCCCTTGAGAATCACGGATGGGGTATAGGAGTGTTAACTTGCCGGGCGAAGACGCAGTTTCTGTCTTGTAGCGCCTCCAAAAGTTGTTTATGCGCTTACGATTTTTTAGGTTATTTTTAACCTTTAAAATTTTGCAAATATCACCATAGCAACTATGATACTGTCGATACGATTCTTTCTGCAGTTTATCTCTTTGGTCGGCATTATTCCGAAGCCAATTATTGAACTTGTGTTTCATGGTGGATATATTCTCCATGGCACAGTAACAGTAGGTACAAGAGCAAGCATTAGGTTGAAGCTAGAAAGGGGAATTGTCCAATTATTGGTCTATTATTGATATTGATATATTTACCTCTAGATTTATAATAATTAGTCGAAAACTCTATCGAAAACACCGTTGGTAATGAGTACCTAGGTAATGAGTCGGATGGAAGAATATCAGAACAACGATGCTTGTCAGATAGGGGAGAGTAGGGCATATTTGGCAGTGGTGCAGTATTGTCAAGTTTAAAATTTCCGCCCATATGTATCGTATCTCTAAAGGGTGGGTTTGTACAAAACATTAATCCTGTGATAAAGTTAATCCTTCAAAAATTCTATAGTAACAAATTCTTGACAACAATTGTTTCTATGGTATATTGTAATGGGATTGTAGTGCTCAGAATAATAATCCAAATAGAGAAATTGGTAAAAGCTCGGAAACTTCCACTTTTTCACAGAATTTGTCAATACCTACCTACCTACATACTGTTAATAGTGTAGCAATTATTCACCTCTCCACAACCAACATAAAAATGGGAAGTTACCGCAATCATCCCAAAATTCGAAATTGAGATAACACCAGATCTTTATGTTTCAAGATCCCAGGATCACCAAAAAGTGGTTTCCAAAAAATCGTTGTACCATGGATTGCAATAACAAGACGGTTTGAATTTCCCGCCGGCATGACATGACAACCAAAACCTATAGTCATCGATTCATGTTATCGACCGACAGTATGGGCTATGAATTAGGTTTCCAATCTTGTAGCTCCCACTCTATTTCGTGACGACATTTAGGGACAAAATTTGACAGTTATTCCGTATACATGCACACACTTAGCTCGAGCTAACTAAGCTCGGTACTTTTTAAACAGCGTTCCACGGGGCTTTTTGGCGGTGGTGGCCTTTGGGTTGTGGGAGTACCTACTGCGGTCTGTCAGTTGTCAAACTTGGAACTCACCAATTGACACATTACTGAAATTGGTTTATTATAGCGATTTTTACAATTTTTAATGATGGTCTGTTATGTGGTTAGAGGTTACTGTGCCATTCTAGTTCTTTGCTATCTTGCTATTTATTTTATGGGTTCGTTAAAAACATTAAAAACATCATCGCTCTAGTGTCATTTATGAACGCACCCCAGAACTTACATTTGCAAAATATTTCGCGGTCTGTTTATGGGGTGTTTAGTGGGTGCGTTCCCAGTTTAATCGACAGGCAACCCCACCGAAGGTCTAGACACACGTTATGGAAGTCGTTGCACCCCACCTGCGAGTGACTCCACCGTTAATGTATCAGAAACGACATACGTCGCGGTCTTAATGTTTAAGGGTGCGTTCCCAGTTTAATGGAAAGGTAACCCCACCGGGAGTCTCCACACCCACACGTTATGGAAGTCGTTGCACCCTCCTTGTGAGTGGAGTGACTCCATTGTTCAATGTCGCAGAAGCGGTGTACGACGCGATCTTAAAGTTTTTAAGAGTTGTTTAGGGGTGCGTCCCCAGTTTAATCGAAAGGCAACCCACTGGGGATCTCGACACTATTTAATGAAAGCCGTTGGGGTTCAACTCATTCGTCACGTCGACTGCACCTTGTGAGCATTTTCAAATTTGCCGCCGAAACATGTGGCCGAAATTCCCTAACAATTCCCTAACAAAGATGGCCGAAGGAAACAAGTTTGAGGTTAGTTGCGTTGTGATTGCCGTTCCGTCAACATCGTCGAACCTCGTGCTCGTCGAATTTTCCTTTTTTCCACGGGCAGCTTCCTCGCCGGATCATTCAGTTCATCACCGGAGGGAAGCTAAGTGTCGACCAACTCGTCCATGTAGTTTTTAAGTGATTTCGGAGCGGATCATCGTGTTTGTGACTGTTCTTTTTTTCTACTACTTTTTTTCTATGATGAGGATAATGCTAATGGTGTTCGGGGTACATGAAACAAATTCGGGGTATGTCCTTGAGTCAGACCCGCGTCCTCTTCCGCGGACCCCGTTCTTCCTTAAATTTTTTCATTAATGATACCCACTGGCTAAATGATAACTGTACTGTGTCAAAGGCCACCAGGATTTCCTGGAAACTTGAAGAAGAAGAAAGAAGTTTGAGGTTAAGTTTAACTATTTCGCGTTCCTTTATCAAACATGCAGTATACGAACATTTGGTGATAGTGTCATAATATCGTCACATTTAAAACTGGTATGTACCTAGGTAGTAATCCGTTTTGTCGTCGTTGTTCATTAGTTTCAAGGATGTTTAGAGGGTGCAACTCCACCGGGGGTTTCGACGTTGTACCCTCTTGCGTGTGACCCCACCGTTGAATGTCTCAGAAACGGCGTACGTCGCGGTCTTAACATTTAAGGGTTGTTTAGGGGGTACGTCCCCAGTTTAATCGAAAGGCAACCCCACCGCGGGTCTCGAAACTCTTTATGGAAGCCGTTAGACCCCATTTGCGAGTGACTCCACCGTTCGATGTCTCAGAAACGACGTACGTTGCGGTCTTAATGTTTAAGGGTTGTTTAGGGGGTGCGTCCCCAGTTTAATCAAAAGGCAACCCTACCGCGGGTCTCGAAACTTTTTATGGAAGCCGTTACACCCCATTTGCGAGTGACTCCACCGTTCAATGTCTCGGAAGCGACGTACGTCGCGGTCTTAATGTTTAAGGGTTGTTTAGGGGGTGCGTCCCCAGTTCAATCAAAAGGCAACCCCACCGGGGGTCTCCACACTCTTTATGGAAGCCGTTGCACCCCATTTGCGAGTGACTCCACCGTTCGATGTCTCAGAAGCGACGTACGTTGCGGTCTTAATGTTTAAGGGTTGTTTAGGGGGTGCGTCCCCAGTTTAATCAAAAGGCAACCCTACCGCGGGTCTCGAAACTCTTTATGGAAGCCGTTACACCCCATTTGCGAGTGACTCCACCGTTCGATGTCTCAGAAACGACGTATGTCGCGGTCTTAATGTTTAAGGGTTGTTTAGGGGGTGCGTCCCCAGTTTAATCAAAAGGCAACCCCACCGCGGGTCTCGAAACTCTTTATGGAAGCCGTTACACCCCATTTGCGAGTGACTCCACCGTTCGATGTCTCAGAAACGACGTACGCCGCGGTCTTAATGTTTAAGGGTTGTTTAGGGGGTGCGTCCCCAGTTTAATAAAAGGCAACCACACCGGGGGTCTCCACACTCTTTATGGAAGCCATTGCACCCCATTTGCGAGTGACTCCACCGTTCAACGTCTCAGAAACGGCGTACGTCGCGGTCTTAATGTTTAAGGGTTGTTTAGGGGGAGCGTCCCCAGTTTAATCAAAAGGCAACCCTACCGCGGGTCTCGAAACTCTTTATGGAAGCCGTTACACCCCATTTGCGAGTGACTCCACCGTTCAATGTCTCAGAAACGGCGTACGTCGCGGTCTTAATGTTTGAGGGTTGTTTAGGGGGTGCGTCCCCAGTTTAATCAAAAGGCAACCCCACCGGGGGTCTCCACACTCTTTATGGAAGCCGTTGCACCCCATTTGCGAGTGACTCCACCGTTCGATGTCTCAGAAACGACGTACGTTGCGGTCTTAATGTTTAAGGGTTGTTTAGGGGGTGCGTCCCCAATTTAATCAAAAGGCAACCCTACCGCGGGTCTCGAAACTCTTTATGGAAGCCGTTACGCCCCATTTGCGAGTGACTCCACCGTTCAATGTCTCAGAAACGGCGTACGTCGCGGTCTTAATGTTTAAGGGTTGTTTAGGGGGTGCGTCCCCAGTTTAATCAAAAGGCAACCCTACCGCGGGTCTCGAAACTCTTTATGGAAGCCGTTACACCCCATTTGCGAGTGACTCCACCGTTCAATGTCTCAGAAACGGCGTACGTCGCGGTCTTAATGTTTGAGGGTTGTTTAGGGGGTGCGTCCCCAGTTTAATCAAAAGGCAACCCCACCGGGGGTCTCCACACTCTTTATGGAAGCCGTTGCACCCCATTTGCGAGTGACTCCACCGTTCGATGTCTCAGAAACGACGTACGTTGCGGTCTTAATGTTTAAGGATTGTTTAGGGGGTGCGTCCCCAATTTAATCAAAAGGCAACCCTACCGCGGGTCTCGAAACTCTTTATGGAAGCCGTTACGCCCCATTTGCGAGTGACTCCACCGTTCAATGTCTCAGAAACGACGTACGTCGCGGTCTTAATGTTTAAGGGTTGTTTAGGGGGTGCGTCCCCAGTTCAATCAAAAGGCAACCCCACCGGGGGTCTCCACACTCTTTATGAAAGCCGTTGCACCCCATTTGCGAGTGACTCCACCCTTAAATGTCTCAGAAACGACGTACGTCGCGGTCTTAATGTTCAAGGGTTGTTTAGGGGGTGCGTCCCCAGTTTAATCAAAAGGCAACCCCACCGGGGGTCTCCACACTCTTTATGGAAGCCGTTGCACCACATTTGCGAGTGACTCCACCGTTCGATGTCTCAGAAACGACGTACGCCGCGGTCTTAATGTTTGAGGGTTGTTTAGGGGGTGCGTCCCCAGTTTAATCAAAAGGCAACCCTACCGCGGGTCTCGAAACTCTTTATGGAAGCCGTTACACCCCATTTGCGAGTGACTCCACCGTTCAATGTCTCAGAAACGGCGTACGTCGCGGTCTTAATGTTTGAGGGTTGTTTAGGGGGTGCGTCCCCAGTTTAATCAAAAGGCAACCCCACCGGGGGTCTCCACACTCTTTATGGAAGCCGTTGCACCCCATTTGCGAGTGACTCCACCGTTCGATGTCTCAGAAACGACGTACGTTGCGGTCTTAATGTTTAAGGGTTGTTTAGGGGGTGCGTCCCCAGTTTAATCAAAAGGCAACCCTACCGCGGGTCTCGAAACTCTTTATGGAAGCCGTTACACCCCATTTGCGAGTGACTCCACCGTTCAATGTCTCAGAAACGGCGTACGTCGCGGTCTTAATGTTTGAGGGTTGTTTAGGGGGTGCGTCCCCAGTTTAATCAAAAGGCAACCCCACCGGGGGTCTCCACACTCTTTATGGAAGCCGTTGCACCCCATTTGCGAGTGACTCCACCGTTCGATGTCTCAGAAACGACGTACGTTGCGGTCTTAATGTTTAAGGGTTGTTTAGGGGGTGCGTCCCCAGTTTAATCAAAAGGCAACCCTACCGCGGGTCTCGAAACTCTTTATGGAAGCCGTTACACCCCATTTGCGAGTGACTCCACCGTTCAATGTCTCAGAAACGGCGTACGTCGCGGTCTTAATGTTTGAGGGTTGTTTAGGGGGTGCGTCCCCAGTTTAATCAAAAGGCAACCCCACCGGGGGTCTCCACACTCTTTATGGAAGCCGTTGCACCCCATTTGCGAGTGACTCCACCGTTCGATGTCTCAGAAACGACGTACGTTGCGGTCTTAATGTTTAAGGGTTGTTTAGGGGGTGCGTCCCCAGTTTAATCAAAAGGCAACCCTACCGCGGGTCTCGAAACTCTTTATGGAAGCCGTTGCACCCCATTTGCGAGTGACTCCACCGTTCAACGTCTCAGAAACGGCGTACGTCGCGGTCTTAATGTTTAAGGGTTGTTTAGGGGGTGCGTCCCCAGTTTAATCAAAAGGCAACCCTACCGCGGGTCTCGAAACTCTTTATGGAAGCCGTTACACCCCATTTGCGAGTGACTCCACCGTTCAATGTCTCAGAAACGGCGTACGTTGCGGTCTTAATGTTTAAGGGTTGTTTAGGGGGTGCGTCCCCAGTTTAATCAAAAGGCAACCCTACCGCGGGTCTCGAAACTCTTTATGGAAGCCGTTACACCCCATTTGCGAGTGACTCCACCGTTCAATGTCTCAGAAACGGCGTACGTCGCGGTCTTAATGTTTGAGGGTTGTTTAGGGGGTGCGTCCCCAGTTTAATCAAAAGGCAACCCCACCGGGGGTCTCCACACTCTTTATGGAAGCCGTTGCACCCCATTTGCGAGTGACTCCACCGTTCGATGTCTCAGAAACGACGTACGTTGCGGTCTTAATGTTTAAGGGTTGTTTAGGGGGTGCGTCCCCAGTTTAATCAAAAGGCAACCCTACCGCGGGTCTCGAAACTCTTTATGGAAGCCGTTACACCCCATTTGCGAGTGACTCCACCGTTCAATGTCTCAGAAACGGCGTACGTCGCGGTCTTAATGTTTGAGGGTTGTTTAGGGGGTGCGTCCCCAGTTTAATCAAAAGGCAACCCCACCGGGGGTCTCCACACTCTTTATGGAAGCCGTTGCACCCCATTTGCGAGTGACTCCACCGTTCGATGTCTCAGAAACGACGTACGTTGCGGTCTTAATGTTTAAGGGTTGTTTAGGGGGTGCGTCCCCAGTTTAATCAAAAGGCAACCCTACCGCGGGTCTCGAAACTCTTTATGGAAGCCGTTGCACCCCATTTGCGAGTGACTCCACCGTTCAACGTCTCAGAAACGGCGTACGTCGCGGTCTTAATGTTTAAGGGTTGTTTAGGGGGTGCGTCCCCAGTTTAATCAAAAGGCAACCCTACCGCGGGTCTCGAAACTCTTTATGGAAGCCGTTACACCCCATTTGCGAGTGACTCCACCGTTCAATGTCTCAGAAACGGCGTACGTCGCGGTCTTAATGTTTGAGGGTTGTTTAGGGGGTGCGTCCCCAGTTTAATCAAAAGGCAACCCCACCGGGGGTCTCCACACTCTTTATGGAAGCCGTTGCACCCCATTTGCGAGTGACTCCACCGTTCGATGTCTCAGAAACGACGTACGTTGCGGTCTTAATGTTTAAGGGTTGTTTAGGGGGTGCGTCCCCAGTTTAATCAAAAGGCAACCCTACCGCGGGTCTCGAAACTCTTTATGGAAGCCGTTGCACCCCATTTGCGAGTGACTCCACCGTTCAACGTCTCAGAAACGGCGTACGTCGCGGTCTTAATGTTTAAGGGTTGTTTAGGGGGTGCGTCCCCAGTTTAATCAAAAGGCAACCCTACCGCGGGTCTCGAAACTCTTTATGGAAGCCGTTACACCCCATTTGCGAGTGACTCCACCGTTCAATGTCTCAGAAACGGCGTACGTCGCGGTCTTAATGTTTGAGGGTTGTTTAGGGGGTGCGTCCCCAGTTTAATCAAAAGGCAACCCCACCGGGGGTCTCCACACTCTTTATGGAAGCCGTTGCACCCCATTTGCGAGTGACTCCACCGTTCGATGTCTCAGAAACGACGTACGTTGCGGTCTTAATGTTTAAGGGTTGTTTAGGGGGTGCGTCCCCAGTTTAATCAAAAGGCAACCCTACCGCGGGTCTCGAAACTCTTTATGGAAGCCGTTACGCCCCATTTGCGAGTGACTCCACCGTTCAATGTCTCAGAAACGACGTACGTCGCGGTCTTAATGTTTAAGGGTTGTTTAGGGGGTGCGTCCCCAGTTCAATCAAAAGGCAACCCCACCGGGGGTCTCCACACTCTTTATGAAAGCCGTTGCACCCCATTTGCGAGTGACTCCACCCTTAAATGTCTCAGAAACGACGTACGTCGCGGTCTTAATGTTCAAGGGTTGTTTAGGGGGTGCGTCCCCAGTTTAATCAAAAGGCAACCCCACCGGGGGTCTCCACACTCTTTATGGAAGCCGTTGCACCACATTTGCGAGTGACTCCACCGTTCGATGTCTCAGAAACGACGTACGCCGCGGTCTTAATGTTTGAGGGTTGTTTAGGGGGTGCGTCCCCAGTTTAATCAAAAGGCAACCCTACCGCGGGTCTCGAAACTCTTTATGGAAGCCGTTACACCCCATTTGCGAGTGACTCCACCGTTCAATGTCTCAGAAACGGCGTACGTCGCGGTCTTAATGTTTGAGGGTTGTTTAGGGGGTGCGTCCCCAGTTTAATCAAAAGGCAACCCCACCGGGGGTCTCCACACTCTTTATGGAAGCCGTTGCACCCCATTTGCGAGTGACTCCACCGTTCGATGTCTCAGAAACGACGTACGTTGCGGTCTTAATGTTTAAGGGTTGTTTAGGGGGTGCGTCCCCAGTTTAATCAAAAGGCAACCCTACCGCGGGTCTCGAAACTCTTTATGGAAGCCGTTACACCCCATTTGCGAGTGACTCCACCGTTCAATGTCTCAGAAACGGCGTACGTCGCGGTCTTAATGTTTGAGGGTTGTTTAGGGGGTGCGTCCCCAGTTTAATCAAAAGGCAACCCCACCGGGGGTCTCCACACTCTTTATGGAAGCCGTTGCACCCCATTTGCGAGTGACTCCACCGTTCGATGTCTCAGAAACGACGTACGTTGCGGTCTTAATGTTTAAGGGTTGTTTAGGGGGTGCGTCCCCAGTTTAATCAAAAGGCAACCCTACCGCGGGTCTCGAAACTCTTTATGGAAGCCGTTACACCCCATTTGCGAGTGACTCCACCGTTCAATGTCTCAGAAACGGCGTACGTCGCGGTCTTAATGTTTGAGGGTTGTTTAGGGGGTGCGTCCCCAGTTTAATCAAAAGGCAACCCCACCGGGGGTCTCCACACTCTTTATGGAAGCCGTTGCACCCCATTTGCGAGTGACTCCACCGTTCGATGTCTCAGAAACGACGTACGTTGCGGTCTTAATGTTTAAGGGTTGTTTAGGGGGTGCGTCCCCAGTTTAATCAAAAGGCAACCCTACCGCGGGTCTCGAAACTCTTTATGGAAGCCGTTGCACCCCATTTGCGAGTGACTCCACCGTTCAACGTCTCAGAAACGGCGTACGTCGCGGTCTTAATGTTTAAGGGTTGTTTAGGGGGTGCGTCCCCAGTTTAATCAAAAGGCAACCCTACCGCGGGTCTCGAAACTCTTTATGGAAGCCGTTACACCCCATTTGCGAGTGACTCCACCGTTCAATGTCTCAGAAACGGCGTACGTCGCGGTCTTAATGTTTGAGGGTTGTTTAGGGGGTGCGTCCCCAGTTTAATCAAAAGGCAACCCCACCGGGGGTCTCCACACTCTTTATGGAAGCCGTTGCACCCCATTTGCGAGTGACTCCACCGTTCGATGTCTCAGAAACGACGTACGTTGCGGTCTTAATGTTTAAGGGTTGTTTAGGGGGTGCGTCCCCAGTTTAATCAAAAGGCAACCCTACCGCGGGTCTCGAAACTCTTTATGGAAGCCGTTGCACCCCATTTGCGAGTGACTCCACCGTTCAACGTCTCAGAAACGGCGTACGTCGCGGTCTTAATGTTTAAGGGTTGTTTAGGGGGTGCGTCCCCAGTTTAATCAAAAGGCAACCCTACCGCGGGTCTCGAAACTCTTTATGGAAGCCGTTACACCCCATTTGCGAGTGACTCCACCGTTCAATGTCTCAGAAACGGCGTACGTCGCGGTCTTAATGTTTGAGGGTTGTTTAGGGGGTGCGTCCCCAGTTTAATCAAAAGGCAACCCCACCGGGGGTCTCCACACTCTTTATGGAAGCCGTTGCACCCCATTTGCGAGTGACTCCACCGTTCGATGTCTCAGAAACGACGTACGTTGCGGTCTTAATGTTTAAGGGTTGTTTAGGGGGTGCGTCCCCAGTTTAATCAAAAGGCAACCCTACCGCGGGTCTCGAAACTCTTTATGGAAGCCGTTACGCCCCATTTGCGAGTGACTCCACCGTTCAATGTCTCAGAAACGACGTACGTCGCGGTCTTAATGTTTAAGGGTTGTTTAGGGGGTGCGTCCCCAGTTCAATCAAAAGGCAACCCCACCGGGGGTCTCCACACTCTTTATGGAAGCCGTTGCACCCCATTTGCGAGTGACTCCACTCTTGAATGTCTCAGAAACGACGTACGTCGCGGTCTTAATGTTTAAGGGTTGTTTAGGGGGTGCGTCCCCAGTTTAATCAAAAGGCAACCCCACCGGGGGTCTCGAAACTCTTTATGGAAGCCGTTACACGCCATTTGCGAGTGACTCCACCGCTCCATGTCTCAGAAACGGCGTATGTCGCTTCTAAACGTTAAGAGACGTCGAAGTCATAATTTTATTGACTAGCGCATGCGCTCTAACTGTCTATAAATGGAGATGGGGTATTATTATTATTATTATTATTTGATTACGTGTATGTTCCGCCTACTGAAAATGTGGAACCGTACTATAATCGTTGCTGGAACGTTTCTCAGCAACGTTGCTAAGTTCACGCCGGTCTCACTCGTCCCTCTGGCATCCCCCCAGTGAATCCTGCGCCGATGCTCAGATCGTTTTTGGCCCCGTCTGTGTACCAGACTAAGCCCCGCGGTGTGAGCAATTTTTCACCCTTCTCGACCCAGTCTTCTCTAGAGGGGATCCTGGTTGTATATGGGTCATTAAAGCGCAACCGACGCTCTATTTTGTCTTTGCGCATTTGCAAGGCAGCCTCATCCGCGCCCGGTAGAGTGAGTGCACTTCGATGTCCCTTACTTCCCGCTCGCCATTCTCCTATCCCCTGCAACCCGAAGGCTGAGGCCCGGGCCGAAAGCTGCACTCTGAGGTGCAGCGGCTCCAGGGCCAGGATCGCCTCCAAGGCTGCTGAGGGAGTTGTTCTCATAGCACCGGTCACCATTAGGCATCCCAGCCTTTGCACTCGCCCGAGGGCACTCCTGGTACTAGCGCGTTCTGTGGAGCGCCACCAGACCAGGGCGCCGTACGTGACCAGAGGCCTTAAGACGGTTGTGTATAACCAGTACGCCACCTGCGGTTTTAGTCCCCAAGTGGAGCTGAAAAACGCCTACACATCCATAAGGACGCGCAGGCCTCCTTTGTTTGTGACTCTACATGGTCTGCCCAAGAAAGCTTCGGATCCAGGATTACTCCCAGATACTTCACTCTCTCGGCCAGACCCAAGGTCACACCTTGCAGCTTTGGCCATCTTATGGTGTCCAACTTTCTTTTCCTAGTGAAGAGGAGCAATTCCATCTTGTTCGGGTTTACCGCCAAGGATCGCCCCTCGCACCAGTTGCTAACTCTGTTCAGAGCCTGTTGCATGATGGCTGTGACTGTCCCCAGGAACTTGCCCCTAATTACAATACACACATCATCAGCGTACGCCTGAGCGTAGCACCCTTCTCCGTTCAGGTCCCTTAGGAGGCCGTCCACGAGTAGCGACCACAGTAGCGAAGATAGAACTCCGCCCTGCGGACAGCCCCTCGACACTGTTGCCTCCAGTTTGGTATCCTGTAGAGAGACTGTTATACGACGCTTACTAATCATCTCCCGTATCCATCTTACGATGGTCCGGTCAATGCCGTATTCTGTCGCAGCGGTGCACAGCGCTTCGAAGGTGGGATTATTGAAAGCCCCATCGACATCTAGAAAGCAGCGAGCGTCCTCAGCTCTTGAAACAAGCTGATGGAGAGCTGTCTCCGTTGATTTGCACGCTCTATATGCGTGCTGGTTCGGATGGAGGGGTCGTTGGACTAGCACCCCCTCCTTCAGATGTCGTTCTACCAGCCTTTCACTCAGTTTCAGAAGGAACGATGTCAGACTGATTGGACGGAAATCCTTTGGCTGGTCGTGGGTTGTTCGGCCGGCTTTAGGTATGAAGACGACTCTCACTTGCTGCCAGGATTTAGGAATGTACCCCAGCGCGATTGAGCATCGCACTATATGGAACAGTGGTTATATGATGGACTCGCCAGCCTCCTGGAGGAGGGCTGGAAAGATTCCATCAGGTCCCGCCGCTTTAAATGGTTCGAAGGTTGAAATTGCCCAACGAATCTTCTTATAGCTGACTATTTCCGAGGCCATATTCCAGTCCTTGATGGTCCGGCTGTCCTCGGGTAAGTCCCCTCCTATGGTCGCGCCCGGGAAGTGCGTCCGTATCAGGCACTCGAGGGTCTGCCAGGACGTCTCCGTTAAGGAGCCGTCCGGTAGCCGAAGAGCTCCCAGACAGACCGCACCCCGGCCCAACAGTTTCTTCAGTCGAGCCGCTTCTGGTAGACCTTCTATGTTGCCACAAAAGATCCTCCAGCACTCTCTCTTCCTCCTCTTGATGAGGCTTTTGAACCTCCTCTGGGCGTCTTTATAGGCGTCCCAGTCGGAGTGCTGATTCAGCCGCATTGCTCGGTTTAACCTCTTTCGTGTTTCCCGCCGCAGTGACTCAAGTTCCCCATTCCACCAAGGTGTCTTGTGGCCCTCTTTGACAGTTCTTAGAAGGCAATGGTCTTCGAATGAAGAGAGCACGTTCCGTTGAAGCCTTTCAACTTCAAGGTCCCCCGATAACTTTGCGGAAAGGTCCCTTCGATAAGAGTCCCAATCCGTTGCCCTCGGGTTCCTATAGCATCTAGTTCCGCTTTGGCTGCCCACAGCGATTTTGAACTCGATATACCGGTGGTCCGATAAGGACGGATCACTCGATACTCGCCATTCCTTGATGTGCTCAGCCCAGAAAGCCGAGCAGAGCGTAATGTCGATTACTTCTCTTCGCACGCTCGTCACGAAGGTCGGTTCTGAACCTCGGTTAGTGATGTCCAGCCCTGCGGCGATAATGTATTCTAAAAGTGCCGTTCCCCTAGTGTTGATGTCGCTGCTTCCCCACACAATGTGGTGAGCGTTCGCGTCACATCCCAGTATGATTGGGTACCCTTTGCTCCTACACCAGTCCACTAAGTCACAGAGTTCCTGTGACGGAGGGGGTGTTGGCGAATCGAACGGTAGGTACGCTGAGCATACCACCACGTACCTCGTTTCTATCCCCTCCTTGAAGGAAATACCTACTGCTACTAGATCTCTTGTGCAGAATTCCGGTAGTGCCTGCGCCTGTATCCCTGTTTTCACCAGTACGCAACTTCTCGGTCTCTCCGCTTCTCCCTGAAAAACACAAAAATGTTTACAGTTAAAAGCTCCCACCTGTCCCCCGTTTGTCCAGGGTTCCTGGATGAGAGCTATATGAGTGTTTGTCTACAGTGCAGTCACGCGACGGCCCATGAGCGAGGCCGCCTCGTAACTGCGGTGCAAATTGATCTGGAGGCACCGCAGCCCCGCTCCGTTTACATTGGAGCGCGCCATTGCGATGCCCGTCATTTGGTCCCATCGGATGCTTACGGCGTACGGACCTTAGATCCCCCGCCTTCCGCTTCCGGTGGTCCCGCAGCCGTTGGGGACGTCCCACTACTGGAAGGTCCCATGTCCCAGAATCGGGCCATGTTCACCCCCAGGTAGGCAATCCACCCAGCTGACGAGAGAGTCCTGTACGAACCCTCATCTACTCCCACTACTAGTCTGACCCTATCGCCGAGGGCAGCCTGGTCGTGGACTTTCCAGTTCTCCGTGTGGAGTCCTAGGTTTTGACGAGATAGCCAAAGGCACCCCGTCGATTGTGGTCTGCAGTAAGCATCCCACCTTTTTGAGCCGGGGGAGTTGGTCCCTCTCTATCCAGGATAGGGAGGTCCCAATCTCCACCCGCTCGAGGCCAGACCTTTGTCTCTTCGTCTGCGCAGGTTACCAGGATGGCCCCCTGCTCGGACCACCTGAATTCGCTGAAGCGCGGCATTCTTGATCCCTCCGGAAGGTTGTCAATTGCCGTCTCCAGCGAATTCTTCACGCGCCCGGCCTCCTCGTCCGAGAGTCGTGTGTCGGGAAATTTCTCCCCCACCACAGCGCCCCTCAGCCCCGATGCTGCCGCCTGCGCATACGAGGAGGGCCTCAGGAATTCCTGTTTGGCCTTCTTCGCCTGTCGCACTCCAGGTGATGGAGTGGATGACAGGGCCCGTTTTACTCCCCCTGCCCCTGCACCTACCGCGCCGCTTGGTCCCCCGGTTGAGGTGGTCATTGCGGACCGTATGGTCCCGCCCACCGCCCCCTGGGTGTCCACTGCCCGCTTGGCTTGGCGCAGCTTTCTCCTTTGTGCTCCACTGGGGCGCTTTTTGGTCGCCCCAGTGCTCTCTTTTTTCTTTTTCTCCGTCACCGAAGCCCCTGAAACAGGTTCCTTTGGTGCCGCTTTTTCGGCGGATGAGGTCTCAGTTTCCTGATCCCTCGTCCCTTTTTCTTTTTTGTTTCCCAAATCCTGGCCTATTACTGTTCCCACGAGTACCTAGGAAAAACGGTCCACCCCCACAGAGCCTGGTTATGGAGGTAAGGCGTGCATACAGTGGAGTTCCGCCCTGTGCTCCAAGGTTGGTCGCTAGGGACCGGCCTCCCCGCCGGCCACGCATCCCATCGGCGCGCACGATACCTTGGGATTGGGGAAGTTTTTATAGTGGTACTTCATCCACGTGTCCCGGGCGATTAAGCCAAGGCCCCCGTGCCCCTTGCTAGTACTAGCTCGGGCCGACAACCCGAGGGTCGTTGCACTTGCGAGCGGTTTACGGTATACGAGTTGGTCCGCGGCAGTGATCTTCGTTCCGGACGCGCGGGTTTTATACCGCGGGCTTCACTTATAGTCACCACTAACCAGGAGGAAACCCGCCTGGCCGCCCTCCTATCCGCCACCTGGAGACGCGCCCGATAGCAAGAGAAAACCAATGGTCTGAAATTATACTCTATCCTTGGAACCACATGACCAAGATTCACCCAATTTCCATGGCGACTCATTGTTGACAACAATGATTCGCCATGGAAATAGGGTGAATCCTGGTCATGTGGATTCCGGACAGACCATAGTGCAGTGCGACCCATCCATTAAGTTTCCATAGCGACAATATGATAGTGTGTATTCGATTCAAAAACAATAATACAGTAATGACACTTTAGTTGTCACATCCTTGCATTGTCGCCATATATCGTCATAGAAACATAATGGAAGGGTCGGACTTCATTAATTTAAGACCATTGGGTTTATCCCTCAGAACGGGAACCAAAATTCTCGTCTTTTTTTGACCAAGTGTTTGTAGTGTATAAGTAGAAATTATTGTAGAGTAAGCATAATTAGTGACTAGGTAGAATTAGCGAGAACAAGAGTAGGTTGGTCAACGACCACAGCTCGACGTATATGTATCAGTGGGCTAAATAAAGAGTGTTAAAGTCTAGTGGCGTTTGCGTTGGTCCTGGAACCCCTAAAGACATCACATGGCGATCCTGCCAGTGCCAGCGCTAACGTTCAATAGGAAAATTTGGTGATGGTGTAATCAAGTGAATAGTGGCAAGATTCAAGATAGTTAAATAAGAGAAGATGGGTACCACTCAAACGAAAGAGGAATTGGTAATCGCACAAACAGCAAGTGGAGATGCAAGTGCTTCCCAAACAATGAACAAGACAGAATGGTTACTTATTACTCTCCTAGTAATAATAATGCTAGTGGTAATTGTATTCATCGTCAAGCGATGCCACATCCATTTAAAGAAGCAAATCAGGCGAGAGGTGTACCGATCCCAGCTTCAACTCAGTCAAGCCCAAGCTGTATAAATGAAATTCGGTTGCAGTGCGCGAATTTTTCAAAAAAACAGTATAGTCGTGTTGTGCCTGTGGATTCCTTTTCGTGTCAGTGAACCGGAAAAGTGTTGTTCCAAAATCGAAAAGTGCTGTGGTGTAGGATTGTGCAAAATGGTTGCGAAAGTGCAAAGTCGTAAATCCAGCAGGAAATCGACTTCCAATGAACCCAATCAACTTTGCCGGTAAGCAAATTTGATGTCAGTCACCGGTTGCCAGGATAAAGTTCTTGCAAAATCAGTAATTTTTTTTTATGAAGCAATAAAAATGGACAAAATATTAGACATTAATTATCAAAAGTGTTATTTGCAATTCAGTAAAAAATTATATTATTCTTTAGATGAATATAGATTTAGGTCCTTATGGACATAGGAAAATTAGACAGTTTATCTCAGGAGCTTAAGGAAATTAGGACATATCTAATTAAAATAGGTCCAGATAGACGTAAGGGTCCTACTTTAGATAAGAAATTAGAAGAAGCTGATGCTTCATACAATCAACTTCGTCAATTAATTGTTGTAATAAACGAAAAAATTAATAAGAATGAAATTAGAGATGACGATTTAGTTGTAATTCAAAATAAAGTTCAAGGGATTAAATCTTTATATAAGGAAATCAAACAGTTTTGTGCCAGTGCCATTGATCCACTGAATGATTTAACTAATACAAATCTTGGTAATACTGGAAACCATACTTTTGTGAATAGTCAAAACCAACTAAACATGTCTGATTTTGACCTGAAAGTTGCGGTAAATCTTTTACCCGTTATGGACGATAAAGAAAGCAAAACCCTACAGCTGATCGACGCAATCGAACTTTATGAGTCAATGTTAAAAAATGATGCGAAACCACTACTGATTAACTTTGTCTTAAAAACTCGACTGTCAAATAGTGCTAAATTAAGAATGGATGCTGCATACCCAACCGTACAACTACTAATTACCGACATGAGAAAACATCTGTTGACTAAGAAATCTGATACTGCTTTGCAATCTAAAATTTCACGTGCTAGACAAGGCGATAAAACCATCGAAAAATTCGGTAAAGAGCTAGAAGATCTGTTTGTTGATCTCACAATATCTCAAGCTAATGGAGATAACAACGCATTTTCAGTTCTGAAACCAATAAATGAACGCAATGCAATTAAACGTTTTGCAGACGGACTAAACGATCAGAAATTAAGCACAATCATTACATCAAGGAATTTTTCCTCACTAAAGGATGCAATAAGAGTAGCTCAGGATGAAGATACTTCCCGTCCAGGCAATAGCCACCAAGTTATGTCAATGAACAGACGAGGACAATACAGCAACACGCGTGGTTACAATCAAAATTTCCAAAGACAGAATAATTTCAACCGTTTCAATTCCAATAATAATGCCCCCTCATACCGTGGTAGATACAATAATAATAATTGTAGAGGTAGAAATAATTTCAATAGAGGCTCTAGAGCTAGAGGAAATAACAACTACAACAAAAATTACAACTCACGAACATATTTTCCAAGCAATAACTCTCAAGGTAATTACTACAATCAAAATCGTCGAAATTATCATGCTAGGCAAAATACGGATGAAAATAGTAGAGGTAGGTCAGTAAATGGTATTCACTTCGCAGGAGTGGACAGAAATAACACTCAAGAGTCATCAGAAAATATTCAGCAGAATCAGTTTTTTCGGACGAACGATAACTAATTTTATTTATGAGTGTTCAGGTATGAATGAGGTAGAATTTTGCGTGAATGGTGTGAAATTGAGATTTCTTGTTGATACAGGAGCTTCTTTGTGTGCAATTAAGTATGAATGTATGTCGAAAAAACTTCCAATAATTAAAGATCAAATAAAAATTAACGGAATAGGTGGTCATTTAATTTCTGAAGGTTACATAAGTTTAAAACTGGAGACAATGGGAAACCATGACAAATACTTTGAGGAACAATTTTATGTATTTAAGGAATTAAATTGCAAATCTGACGGAATTATAGGTCAAAATTTTTTGAGAAAGTATCTGGGAACAATAAATTTCGAAAATAATACTTTAACCCTTAATCATGATACAACCAAAACAACATTAGCTTTACATACCCAAACAGAGCAAATTATGGTCATACCTTCTAGGTGTGAAGTTGTGAAGTATATTCGAGTTGGTGCGACAGATGATTGTGTAGTCGTGCAGAATGAATTGTGTGATGGTGTGTTTTTAGCAGGAATTGTAGCGAGACCTAATGAAGGTAGAATACCACTTAGAATACTTAATACACGAGACGAAGAAGTGCATTTGCGAAATTGCACCCCTGAAATATATAGCCTTAGCAATTTCGACTCTCTCCAGTTTGATAAAGAAAGAATAACAGTGACACGTGTAAAACAACTTTTCAAACTAATAAATTTACAACATCTCAATAAAGAAGAACAAATATCAATCGAAAATATATGTGCAAAATTTGCGGATATTTTTCATTTACCAAATGATAAATTATCAGTAACAAACCTTTACAAGCAATCAATCCATTTAAAGAGCGATGCTACCCCTGTATACATTAAACCATACAGACATCCTCAGACGTTACTCAGCGAAATTGACAAACAAGTGAAAGATATGCTAGACAACGATATTATTGAAGAAGCTCAAAGCGAGTGGGCTTCACCTTTACTCATAGTCAGCAAAAAGCCAAATTTGGATGGTAAAAAGTTATTTCGGCTGGTAGTGGACTATCGGTTTTTGAACCAGAAAATTGAAGATGACAAGTTTCCTTTGCCAAACATCACTGAAATTCTAGAATCTGTAGCAGGTGCTGTTTATTTTTCTCATCTCGATCTCTCTCAGTCTTATTACCAAGTAGAACTTACACCAGAAAGTCGACCATTTACGGCATTTACAACAAAAACCGGGCAATATCAAATGAAACGTTTGCCCATGGGATTAAAGATCAGCCCAAATTCTTTTTCCAGGTTAATGACTATTGCTATGTCAGGACTCAATTCAGAAAGTTGCTTTGTATACTTAGACGATTTAATTGTGTTTGGTAGAAATTTGCAAGAACATAATAGAAATTTAATGAAAGTGTTTCAGAGATTACGAAAGGTAAATTTAAAGTTGAATCCTTTAAAATGTGATTTTATGAAAAAAGAAATTTTGTATTTAGGACATGTAATTTCGCAAGACGGAATTTTGCCAGATCCCAAAAAGATCGAAATTTTACAGGCGTATCCTGTTCCAAAAAGCTCAGATGAAGTAAAGCGCTTTGTTGCCTTTGCTAACTATTACAGGAAATATATTCCCAACTTCGCAGCGAAAGCAGTACCACTAAACCACTTAACTAGGAAAAATGCAAAATTTGAATGGACAAGCGAATGTCAACAATCATTTATAATTCTAAAGAATGCTTTAATGAGTTCTCCAGTTCTCCAATACCCTAATTTCTCAGAAAACAATGAATTTGTCGTACAGACAGATGCTTCAAAATTTGCCATCGGTGCAGTTCTTTCTAACAAAGACAACAGACCAGTAGCATATGCTAGTCGTAGCTTAAATAAATCAGAAATTAATTATTCAACAATTGAGAAAGAATTATTGGCAATTTGCTGGTCAGTAAATCATTTTAGGCCGTATCTATTCGGTCGTAATTTCAGAATTCTGACGGATCATCGACCTCTTGTATTCTTATATAATCATAGTAATCCATCTAGTCGATTAACGAAATTTCGGTTAAGTTTAGAAGAATATCATTTCAAAGTTGAGTATGTAAGAGGAAGTGAGAATGTAGTAGCGGATGCCCTTTCTAGAGTGATTATAACTTCGAGTGAATTAAAAGATATGAGTGAAAATGTAATTTCAGTTCTCACCAGAAACCAATGTAAAAGAGAACACGAGAAAAACGTTTCCAAACCAAAACCAGACAGTAACAATGAAGGTCCTATCACACAAGTTTGGACTGATCACCCAAAAGTGGTAGAGATTCTGAAAAAACCCAAAGAATGTGTCGAACTAATCAAAATGAGTACTCAAAATATTAAAGAAATAAAGAAATTAGAACGTGTAGCTACAGAGTCGGAAAATTTAGTTTATGTTCCTTCTCAATCAATAATATATATAAATTCAAATTCTCGATCAACAGTGGCGCGAGACGAACTGTTGAGAGATTTGGAAAAAATGTGCAAAAAATTGAAAATTCCGGAGTTAATAATAATTAAGAATGAAAGTAATGATGATTTAATAAGAATGCTAGCTAGTGTAATACAAGAAAAAATCAAATGGACAGGTCCACGAATATGTGTTATAAGAAATGTAGAAAAGATAACAGATAACGATACTAAAACACTAATTTTAAACGATTTTCATCTACTTCCCACGAGTGGCCATGCAGGTATTCAAAGAATGGTGAAAAATATTAAAAAATATTACTATTGGTCAAACATTCTCAAAGACGTAACAAAATTTGTAAACAATTGTGATAGTTGTCAAAGAAACAAACATAGTAGAAAAATCAGAGAGCCTATGGTTGTGACGTCAACAGCAAATTCTTCTTTCCAAAAAGTTTACCTTGATATTGTAGGTCCAATACAAAGGGATGCCGATGATTTTTCTTACATACTAACACTTCAATGTGAATTAACAAAGTTCGTCGAAGCATACCCTCTCAAATCTAAAGATGCTGTTACTGTTTCACAAGCATTCGTAAACAACTTCATTTTGCGTTACGGATTGCCTCTAGAAATTGCCACCGACCGAGGGTCCGAATTCATCTCGTCCACAATGAGTGAAGTGTGCAAATTACTGCAAATCAAGCATACCAAAAGTACTGCCTATCATCATGAAAGTATTGGTTCTCTAGAAAATTCTCATAAAGTGCTAGGTGCATATTTAAGATCTATGACAAAAAATCAAAGTGATTCGTGGAGTTCATGGATACCATATTATTGTTTTTCATATAACACAGCTGTACATTCTGAAACTGGATATACTCCCTATGAACTAGTATTTGGGAAAGTGTGTGTTTTACCAAGTAATGTTACCAATAAAATAGATCCATTGTATAACTTTGATAATTATCCACTAGAGTTAAAATTTAGATTACAAAAAGCACATCTCGAGGCTAGAGACAATTTAATTGCCAGCAAAATTAAAAGAAAACAATTGTATGATAAAAATATTAATCCTATTTGTTACCAAGAAGACGATTTTATATTAATAAGAAGTGAAACAGGTAATAAATTAAGTGAAGTTTACGAAGGACCGTACAAAGTAGTGAAAGACTGTACACCAAACGTTTTAGTTATTAAGAATGGACAAGAAGTGATAATTCATAAAAATAGGACAAAACTCTATAAACCGAGACAAATGTGACGTACTTTTATTATTATGCAAGCAATCTTTATAATAAAACAGTAGTATAGTTAGTATAGGTCAGTGAAGTGCTACCTTGCATTTTACATTTTATTAATCCTTTGTTATGATAACGTAAGCATTTCTTAGATTATTAATAAATTAGTGTTAAGGTTAATTATAAACCATCTGGAAAGCTGAAAGAATTTACTTTCTCCAGAAAATTAAATTCTTTTAGATTTTCCGGGGAGGTGTAGTGTATAAGTAGAAATTATTGTAGAGTAAGCATAATTAGTGACTAGGTAGAATTAGCGAGAACAAGAGTAGGTTGGTCAACGACCACAGCTCGACGTATATGTATCAGTGGGCTAAATAAAGAGTGTTAAAGTCTAGTGGCGTTTGCGTTGGTCCTGGAACCCCTAAAGACATCACATGTTAACGTAACATTCTCAAATGACCCATCAAAATACTCCTCGAGACAGTACTTTCTAGCTGTAGGCTCGAGAATGAAGATGCGTTGTAAATGTTCCACATAAAACGTGTTTAAAATTGTATGCTGATTTCTTTACCTCCTACCATTTTGCATTTTTGTGATAGGAGACTTCTTTGGGGGTTTTCTGGTTAGCCAATCCTTTATGGTTACAAAGAGCCAACGACCTTGAAAATTGTATGATGAATGAAGAAGTTATCAGGGTGTGTATCGAGATATTGATAAAACGATAACGTTTACCTGTTCCGCTAATTAAAAAAAAATCAAAAAAATTTTTCTTGCAATTGGGGACGGTCTAAAACTTCACATTTTTGCAAGTTGTTTGGAAACAACCATGTCGAGCTATGGATGAAAACCCTAACACTCTTATGATAACACTGGAATGAAGCCAATAAAATGATCTTTCTAACGTAAAAAAGCGATTCGCAATTGCGGCGCTGTTTAAAAAGTTATAGCCATTTGAACAGACGCGAGAATTTTATACTGAAAGGTTCATTTGGCCGCCAGTTTATTTAATGGGCTCTATTATAATTTTTGTAATCATTATTCATCCAGTAAAGGTATTTACTCGAAGAAAACTAGGAGAAATTAATTGTTTTGACGGTAAATGATAGTAACCTGTCAACAAAAACTTTTCCGATCTGTATCCCGTGCCGCATCCTCTTACCTTGTGAATATAACGTATTTGCCTTGCCGTGAGAGACATAGGACGTAGAATGCCGAGATTATTATTCAAAGCGAAATCTGAAAGTGACGCTATCATATAATTTCTGCAGCCTACGCCCAACCTCTCGCGGGTACTAGATCGGAAAAGTTTTTGATCACTCTTTACTATTGTGCATTGTACAAAGTGTTTCTCTCTCTTAATTTTACTGATGCCTTAGGTGATTGTGATTTTCATTTAAAAAGTTGGGTTTCTGTTTGTGGGTTGGTTTTTGTGTTTTGAGATCTGGGTTATTGTGTCAAAAACCCACCCAAAAACCCAAGTGGGTTTTAACTTCTGCCAACCCTGCCTATTACAGACTTCAGATATTGAATTTCCGTTTCACTAGTGGTCAATTCTTGGCTATTTTGGAAATCACCTTCAATGGACGCGTCGAGGTCATCTTTGTTTGTGGCCGCTGCATTACTGCAGCAAACAAATTCACCATTCTTCTTGTATTCTGCGCTTTTTAAAGTTTGCACACATCCATTATAGTAATAGACACTACATTACACACAGTGAGACACAAGAGCCTTCACCAACAGCGGAATTTTATAAATTGTAACTTGGGTCTCACTACTCATTTCCATTGTTACTTCATAAAAAACTTTTAAAAGAGAGCACGATTTTTCAATAATGACCCAATCATCGTTGGTTAATTGTTGCAATTCCGGATTTGTTATTGCAATAGTGGGCAGGAGGGGATCCTTCATTTTCAGGATCCGTTCTAGCATTTCATATGTGGAGTTCCAGCGTGTAACTACATCTTGTTTAACTTTTATTTTGGGAAAATCCATTTGTGTGTGCATGCTGACAATGTTGACCGTAAATGCATTCACGGCCACCCTAGATTTTCAAAAATATCAAAGAAATCGGTGAAATATTGAGATTTTTGAAAAACGCAAAAACACAATCATCTACTTTAACTTTTTGATGCAAATTCATCTGCCCATTGACATTTAATTTTTAGATTTTGACAGATTGTTAGGTAAGAGAAAATTTGATAGAAATAAGAGAAATGAAAAAATTAAATTGCTCAGGTAAATTTGAATCAAAAAAACTAACTTGACGTGTTTTTGCGTTTTTCGAAAATCTCAATATTTCACCGATTTCTTCGACGTTTTTGAAAATCTAGGGTGGCCGTGACTGCACTTCCGGTCAAGTATGATACATGTCTCTAACTCAGAAAAAATCGTAGATTCCGAATCCGTTGAGGAAAAGGTCATTCCATTGGAAAAAACAAAGTTAAAGTCATTTCCAGTTAAACCGGAAGCGGAAAAAATTCCCTCAATATACGGGGAAGTGTCCCCCTCCGTGGGGGATTGGCAAGCTTTTATTTCAATTCAATATCTTTATTTCATCCAAAGATATTCAAGGTGGGAAATGTTAAAAATAACACCCTGTATGTGCATCATGGGTACTGCCCGGAAATTTTGCGTTGACATTCAAAATTTGTCGCAATTAGTAAAACAAACTTTTATGAACCTTTTCTTAGCTTATTAGCTTTTGATTTTTTGAGGTAGATACCAACCAGTTGAACGTTTATGGAGTGATAACTTTTTCTGTTTACGTAAATGTGTTCTGGTCTTTCTGAGTCAGTTGAATTTGGTTTGGCAATAGCAACGTGGGTGCAATCACCCAGGTGGCACATTATGTTGGTTGTAAAGGGGTGTCATATATCACCTATACCGGGTGATTCAGTTTGGTATTCGCCCCCCTGTAACTTTTTTATTTCAACAGAAAAATTTATGAAATCATATATATTTGTTAATCGCATGACAAACTCTATTAAATGACGTAATTAAATCTTCAATATGATGACATATGTCAAAATGACGATAGTCAATTTTTTTTCTCCAAATGACATGCTGTATATTTCTTAGCGGATTCTTGTAGACATTTGTTTTCTACATTCAATTATGTAAAAAAAGTCTACACTTTTACTAGAAAAATTCCGAAAAAAAAATTGATTTGATTAGGCATAATTTGAAAGTATCTTGTCAATAAAAATAGTTAGCCATGGAAAAAATTTAATTATAGTGTAGTCTAAGTCACTCACATCGCAAGGACCGTAGTTTCTCAAAGAATTATTATTACTTACCCTTTTAATAACAATAATACCCCATTTACCGTATAACTAGTGAATAACAATAACATTATTACTATTAACGATCTAACAGGTAAATCAATTATAATTTTTGAAAAACAGGACCCTTCGTGTGAGGGCGACATTAGGCAACACCATAATTTAATTTTTTCCACGGCTCACTACGTTTATTGACAAGAAACTTTCAAATTATGCCTAATCAAATCAATTTTTTTTCGGAATTTTTCTAGTGAAACTGAACTTTTTTTACATAATTAAATGTAGAAAAAAAACGTCTACAAGAATCCGCTAAGAAATATACAGCATGTCATTTGAAGAAAAAAAGTTGACAATCGTCATTTTGACATAATGTCATCATATTGACGATTTATTGACGTCACTTCATGGAGTTTGTCATGCAATTTACAAATATATATGGTTTTATATATTTTCCTGTTGCAATAAAATAGTTACGGGGGGGCGAATACCAAATTGAATCACCCGGTATATGTATAAGGTTTCTATATAGACAATGTCTACTCGATATTGGTACGACATCGTATACAAAATTATGTAACTATATATTTTGCCCATTATAACTCCGATATAGGTGCTAAGTAGAAAAAACTGCATTGATTCTTTGTTATTGGCCCAATAAAGGTTAGACATTTATAAATGTATGTTGATTATATCAATATGAGACCCATATCTATGAACTAGATACAATCAACATTAGCATTTCTCAGATTGATTCTATATAGAATAGACATGAACACTTTTATATTGATTTGGCCTGTATCATGCCTATAAATACAATCTATATCGATGGTAATACATAGGATCAATATCAAAATGTTCGAGGTATTTTATATAGGCTAGATCGGGGGCTATTTTATGGACGATTTAATATTGTACCATTGTCTCAATTTATTTGGAATCGCCATGGAAAATTCCAGGATGGTGCTACATACAATCAACTTGGAACTTTAGATACTGTAGTGAGACAGCCTTTTATTTTACCCCTATCACAAATTATTACCTAAACTTTATTTCGATTTGCCGTGTTTGGACCCTTTTACGTTGTGTATAAGTGAATAAATAAAAGAAATATTCACTTACCGTGGTTTTAGCTTCAATTGGAATTTCAGTAGTTCCTTCTCCATTTGTTTTATTTCTAACTCAAGTTCTAATTCAAAGTAGCACCATATCAAAGGAAAGGGCTGGTTAATTAAACCCTAATTTCAATCCAAGTAAGTTTATTACGACATTCAAGTTTATTTCAATTTATAATTCAAAAATCCTCAGAATAAAATAAAATAATATAACAATCTATAATCAACCTAGTTGGTGACCTTCAGGTGAATCGTTAATCGAATTAATGGGTTAATCAACCCCTCATTTCATCCGTTCATTTACTTGTGAATTTGGTTGTTGGCGAGCTTTATGCACTCATTATTAATTAATGACTACGTAACTCCAATTAATTTGACTTGAATAAATCCTTGCAAAGCAAACAGGACAATGACCTCAGATCAGCTGGTATTATTCTAACCCCTTTTGATTTCTCCTATCTACGAACTATGGAAGATCAACACAACACGAATCAGTACGGCCGGATCAAATTTACTCTACAATTTACTGTCTTACACGGTAGTCCAGAGCTTTCATGCTCGCGGCTGCGACGGGGTGGTGGAGGAAATTCCGGACTACACCACTGTTATTACGCTAAAGCGCCGAGCTCGCAGAACAACCAGTAATTCCGGAGTTAACCGGAATCAAAGTCAAGCTGGACCCGGAGTACTCAACGCGTCACGACGATTCTTCCGGGAAGCAAACTTGAAGATTTCTCATTATTCGTTCGATTAGGTGTGCTATGATCCTGTGGCGTTGCTCCCTCGGTGCGTACATTAAATACGAGAAACTACCGACACCTGGCGGGACTTAGGGGCCGAAACCACGCACTTGTTCAAAATTGGAACTGGCGATCAAGTAAAGTTGTTGCATTTGTTTTTTCAGTAGATATTTTATTAATTTTTTGGGGTTTTTGCTTTCACAGTGGACTGTAATCAGTCAAGAAGGATCTGCCAAGTTCAGGTTAGCTCACAGGAGGAATGAGCTCACCCACGTACCGGCCAACACCTACAAGACAGCACCCGGGGCTTCGGCCTTGTGTTTAGGATTAGGTAGACGTCATTTGAAGGTGCAAGATTTGCAAATTGTCGTTGGTGAAAGACTTTTATTGGGACAGGTAGGCTCACGGTAGGTAGGGCCCTCGTCTCCCGGCCAGAGGGGCGGACGGCACCGGCGCCTCGGATCAGACCCCGGGTGAACAAGCCAGCCCCGCCCCGGTGGTTTGTCCCCAGCAGGACTATTGTCAGTTCCTCCAAGGAATAAAATAATTATCACCTATTTGGGGATAAGGATTATCTAAGTCTTCAAAGTCGAGAAGGCAAAGCCTTAGTTATTTTTTTTCCATCCGGTGCAGCTTAACGCTGGGCCCATAGTTAGGGCAGGAGGGGCACTCCGACGTCCCGGCGTCTCGGAGGAAGTTACCCACTGTCATAGCGGAGGAACCGACAATTTGGCGCGGATTAATGCTGGCGTACGAAATTTAATTCCCGAGAGAAAATCCACGTTTGCAGTGAACTAAAACACGACCGTTGGCAGTACCGGACTCCAAACCCCTTTACTTTATTTTGTAGAGGAACGATCCCGTGCGACGGGCGGTTCTGGCATTAAATCACTAGCGAGGTTGTATTCCTGTTACCTGGAGGGTTAAGATTCAAACCAGCAATAATTGGTGGACAATAATATTTAGGATGGTTTTCCTCGCTGTTATAATGTGTTAGCATTCACTCCAGGTAATTAAGCGGCTGTCCGTCAGTACTCGATAAAATTACAGGTGCAATAATTGTGATTTACAGGTGGGAGTCGCGGTCCTCCAACGGGTACTACTCATTCCATTAAATTGCAAATCTGACAAGATTAAATTATTTTACCCAACTCTACCCCTTTAACTAACTGACTTGTTATTTTGCTAGCAAGTTAAGAAAGTTAATTAATTAATTCCTCAATCGATGTATTTCTTGGATTTATCAAACCCAACAACTGATCTGCAGTCCTTGTTCAATTATGAATTTAACCCTTTGATTCCCAGGTTTATGTCGCAAGCCGAATAAAAGTTAAATAACCCTTTAACGGGTTTTACCTGTTTGCAGGAAATGAAGTTCCGGTGCTTTGGGACTGGTAATCCAAATTATGGCACTTTCACCAATAACTCCGATCGCAAAGCACAACTAGACTGTTTTAATCAATCACAAAAGTTCTAAACAAACGTTAATTATGTACTCAAAAAGAATTACTTTCGTTTCGCGAGGTTTCCGTTCTAGGCGAACTCTGAATACCATACAAAAACTGATTTAATTTTCAAAACTACCCCTACTTATAACTTCGGTGACGCCACGCCATCGTCGGTCTTTGTCTTTCCGCCCCCGACCTGAAGCTACCCCCTCAGCTTTGCCCCCTTTCGATTAACGATTCGCACCTTCTTACAATTCTATTCAATCCTTTCAGATCTAATTCACAGAACACCGAAGCGAACAGTTTCTAACTCTTTCCCTGGTAGTACCGGTAGCGGCATACAATATTTTAATATCGAAATTTTTACATAATCCAGCTCAAAATGAACTCCTGTTATTTTGGTTGCCTAGCCCTTTGGTCAACTACGACATTAATTAACGAAGATCGGACCCTTTTTTGGTAAACCCTTCATTGGATTCGTTATCTACTATTACTATCGTCGATGAGCAGCGTTCCGGCTCCTAAATACTAACTCTTTCGTCTCCATTAACCCTTTCTGTTCAGTGCCCTGAAACCAGCCTAACCCTTTACTATGAGGCACCGATGTGAAGCTAAATTTACTGACAACTCGAAACTGTTAATCCCTGGGCCCTAATCCTTTCGCTGAATCTGACAATTTGAGTTTTTATCTAGTTAGAATTGAACCGAACGTTCTCACGCCGGTACGGCGCTGAGTTATCGTTACCATATGTTTGGCAATATGAGTGGTCTTTTAACCTGTCGCTTGGGCGACAAATTTATTATCGTTAACTGATACCCTGCATTTCGGTGGTTATTTCGTGACTTTTGTCGATGGAAGGGCTACCAATAAGTTTCGCATTTCATTAGATCTCCACTAATTAATTAATGTCGCGGTTCCCAACTAAAAATCCTATTTGGTCACCAACAAAAAGCTTAACTTAACAAATTGCCAAGTACGTTGGCATGGGATTAATTTACACTTAGTTACATGAAATGGTTCCGTATTTTCGTTTCCCCCCCGATAGGCTATATGGTCATTCGATATTTTTCTAACATTCCTCGCCGAGACTAATTCCAACTTTACGTGGAGCTAATGCATTTTGCAGATTTGCCCTCATAAACTGACATATTTACGACAATCATGTGTGAGAGCAACTTAACTTTGAACCATTTCGGCTTCTTATTGACAGACCTTTAACAAACCCGGACCACACAAATTTGCCCAATCGAGTTCGTGGGGATTAAGTAAGAATAGGCATTGAAACGATCGAATTACAAAAATAGTACCCGCAAAATATTACATGCACAATTTTCAACCGACTTACATACGTGTGTTTTGTCACAATACCTGTACTTCAAGATTTGAGTTTCTTGCCTGAACAAGCAAATTTTACAAGAGATTGAAATATGTACAAGTGTCTCGAATGGGACTGTGGATAAACATTTGCCAGGTATTGGTGGAATAGTTTTCAAAGTTTCAAGCAAAAAAGTTCAGTACTACTTTTCCGGCGAAGGAACGCCATTGTGCCGTGCGCTGTGCGGTTGTCACTTGTTATTCCTACGCAGTACGTTTTCGCATCCCAAATAATCACGTTCCTTGAAGTACCGATTTCAAGAGAAAACTAAACTTGCAATAGTATCTGGAAATGTAACAATAATATTAATTTTGAGAATGTAGGATCAGACATGCCATCACTTTCAAAGTTTCGAGCCAAAAATTTCGGCACTACTTTTTCAGCGAAGGGATGCCATTGTGGTTGCCGCTTGGTGTTCCTACGCTCCCTACGCGTCCCTGTTACCCTCTACTCAATTGCAGGGCTTCCAGCCCCTTTCGGCACTGAAAAAAGTGACTAAGTGACCCCTCAATTAAAAAAAAGTGACCAAAAGTGACCTGATATGTCTAAAAAGTGACTTCAAGTGACCCATGTATAAAGGATTTTTAAGTAAACTATTTTAGTTTTTAGTAAATATAAACTTTGTTTGCAAAACAATAAAATTAACTCAAACAAAAAAAAATTGCAACATTGACCAGATGCGTCATTACTCGAAAGAAAAATATCATTAATAAACACGAAAAAGCTATCTACTTCTTAATTTTTTTCTTCTCAATGATGGAGGTAACTAAAGAATCCTTTCGCTTATTGACTCGGCTCTTTAATTCTTCAAGGTCTTTAATTTTGTCTTCAGCTTTTTTTTTGCTATCCTCGTAATTATTCAATAACTCTTGAGCCACGCGAGCTCCATGTATATCTCCTTTTGAAATAGCTTCATTCAATTTTTTCTTCGCAGACTGAAAAAATATGTCAGCAGTTTGGTGTGTAACTTCCGTATCTTTTTTATCCTCCTTAATTTTTTCTTCTAATTCTTTTATAACGTTCTTTTCCCCTACAACCTCCTGTATTTTACGTTCCTCAGTTTCTGTCTGAAGACGCTTTTGCTCATCTAGTTTTCTCGCGTCTTCCTCTTTCGATCTCTCTTTTTCTAAATAAATGTTGTAAGAACTGTGAGCAGATTTACCCATCTTGAGCAACTTTTGGGTAATTGGAACAAAATGTGGCTTGTTGTTATATTTCTGAAGAATATTAACACAATTTAGTCTTGCGTTAAGCGTTCTGACTCTCAAGCCCGTCTTATCTTCCGTCACTATTCTTTTGGATCTAGAAAAACCCCGTTCGACGTCAGCACTTCCATGTGACAGACTCAAACATGCTTTTACCAATTTACCTATCTCTGGATATTTTACTTCGCCACTGACGTCGAATTTTAATTCAAAGATGGACTGCCAAAAGTTAATGACGTCAGTTGAATTCAATGATGGACTTTGTAAGAGCCGTTCAGTCTTTAAGAGATGCCATTCGTCTTCTAACTGGTCCAAGTTAGAATTTATTGGCAATTTTTGAACCAAGTACTTCATGTGCTTGCTATCTGAATTTTTGATATTTTTGGGAAACAGTTCTTTTACATACTTCAGGAAACTTCCAGTTTTTAAAGCAGACTTCATAATTAAATGTTGACAGGATTTGATATAAAAAGACTGCGCTCCTTTCATAAATATTAATTTATCTTTTTCTGAGAAGTTTTTAGATTTCAAAATATTATTTGATTCTGTACCCACATTGACATTATTCAGTGGTAACAAATTGCTTTGCTTCAATAGGTTGGGATCATTCCAGTGGTTTGTACTCTTACAAATTTTGGCCCCTATTTTAACTATGAGATCCTTTAAAGCATCATAAAGCTGCAAAATCAATGGCTGTTCAGCTTGAAAATATTTTGTAAAAGTTGAAAATAACTGTGCATTAGCAATTAAAAAGTGAAGTTTAGCTTTTAGAAATTTATCTGACATGTATAAAGTCTGTCACTTCATCCCCAAACGCTTTAATGCCTTTTAAAAATGAATTATGGACAATATGAATATTGCAAGACCCAAGATCCAAAATAGTTTTACCTCTAATCTGTTTTACATGTTCATTGAACATATCCAATACTGACTTATTGACGTTTGGGCCATCTGAAGCAAGCATGAGCACCTTATGAGCACTTAGCCCAGCATTATCCATGGACTTAATGATATTATCACAGAGGATTTTTGCTGTAGCAGAACCAAGGAAGAAAGTTTCCAAATGATATGATACTACCTTCGACTCGGATTTGGACCAAAATCTGAAAAATATAATCATTTTTCACTTTAACTACAGGATGTTACCTAATTCTTATTTGAAGTTCCTTCTGGGACTCAGAATTTGTAGTCTCATCATAAGCCAGGGTATAAAAAGAGTTTTCAAGATCACTAATTAACTCTTCCCGAAAATATGGACCTAATGCTTCTGTAAGAATGTACCCAAATTTTGTTTTGCTCATGGTGAATTTTTCTGATATGCCACAAGGAAACATAGTGTGAAACACATGTTTTATGTCATTTGAAGACGAAGCGGACATATCTGACTGAACAGATTTCAGAACCCAAATAATTTCAGCTGCAGTTACTGAATCGTCTATTGTGTATGTTAATTTTAGAGACTCACGATTTGCTTCTTCTGCAGTGTGTTGAGTTTGCAAATGTAGCTGCTTATCATTAAATTTATTACCAAGCTGTTTTAAGTGAGATTCAGTAGCTTCGTGTGATGTAACCGCTCCGAACCCATTGTAGTAGACATTTATTGTTTTACCACAAGCAGTACAAAACACAGAATGCTGGTCTTGTTTCTTCAGCCATACCCCATATCTGTTGCCTTTGATGTCAAGTAATTGAAACCACTGATCTTTTACCTTGCATTTTTTTCCCATAGCTAGAAATATGGATTTTCACTTTATTAAATCAAGTTAAAAACTAATAGGTAACTTACCGGTGTAAATATTTTAATCCCGTCTAATTCCACAACAGCAACATCATAAATAAATAAACAAAAACGCATAACCCGCAAAAATCTTGCCGACTGTCATTTATCAATCAACTTCGCGGGCGCATTGGGTAGTTGGTTCGAAAGCAGTAAATATGTGCTCACCGTTTAACATAATCGTGCTCAGAAACATATGCGCATCTTCGTCGCAACGTCGTAACTTCTATCTTCTGTTTCAACCACAAGAGCACGCATTTATCGACAAAGTTGCTCCTTATTTAGGCAAGCATGCTTCAGGTGAGGCGCGAATTTTAAAATTCAATAAATTAAAAAACGACACATCCTGATCTGTATTTTGTATTTGTCAGTAAAAAGTGACTAAAAGTGACCTATTTCAAGAAAAAGTGACTAAAAGTGACCTTTCACTGAAAAAGTGACCCCAAGTGATCTAAGTGACCCCGCTGGAAGCCCTGCAATTGTCTCGTCTTGTCGTCTTGATCAGAACGCGTTGTGCTGTCTGGTGTGTGTTAATAAAATAAAATCAAATTTGGATTTTGGTTGGAGCTAGTCTAGTGTGGTGTTCTTTTCCGGCGTCCCTGTTACCTACCCTCTACTCAATTGCCTTGTCTTGACTTGATTGAACTAGAGAAAAACGCATTGTGCTGTCGTCTGGTGTGTGGTGTTAATAAAATAAAGTCAAATTTGGATTTTGGAGCTAGTGTGGTGTTGTTTTATTTCATTGTACTAACAAAATAAATTAAATATTAACTCAATAAAAAGATTTAAGGTTAACAAGTATATATGTATTTTGCCCTATATTGGTCCTCTCTAGATTAAAATATAAATTCCATATTGATATCCACATTTACCCCATGTATTTTGCAATATGTTGCTTATATTGGTTTTCACATGGAAATGAGATAGATTCTACATGCATTCTATATAGAAGCCTATATGCATTCCATCTCTCAAAGCGTTAACATTTTATATCGATTTTATATTAGATAAATATATGGAATCTACATTTAATCAGTTTATAACCTACATCGGTTCTACATGGAGTGCTACCTGGGCAATGATTCCCACGATTCCGGGAAAAAGAAATTTTTCAAAAAATCTTTAAAAAATAATAGATAAGTACTTAGGTATTCATAATTACGTTAACTCAGTAAACTCACCTATTTCTTAAACGTTGCTCTCGCATATTTTGCGGAAATTTGTTCCATTGATTAAAAATAGCAGGCTCGTTTAGATCACTGCATATTTCTTTTAATGCATTGCTTATCGAACTTTGCCCCACAGCGGTGAATATGTTCGACCCAGTGATTACTTGATAGCTGCCAAAACCAAAAAACCGCAGTGATATCAGTACCTAGAGTTATAAAATAAAAGGAATTACGACAATCACTACAATATACATATAGTTACTAACTAAGGGGTAGATTTTAAAAAGGTTGTAACTTACAATCATGATAACTTAGTTATCATTAGTCCCTTGTGGTGGCGCTACCAAACCGATGGTACCAACCATAGCAAAATCAAGCAAAATGACGATTGACGCGATCAGCTGTCACTGATCTGTCATTGTATTATTTGCGAAAATTAGAGGATGCATCGAATTTTGCCCTTGTAGCGCAGTGCAACCGCGTTTAGCATGCATTTGAGGCATCATGCATGATTTTTCGACAACGTGCAGTGCGTAAATGATACGAAGAAATCAAGGAAGCAACCACGTTTCCTCATCGGCTGATCGCCTTTGCAGACACAAGATTGGGCAAATTTTGATCTGGTTTTGAAGAAGATTGCCCATACTATATCTGGAGGTACAATGCACCTGTGATGCGGCTCTCATTGGACTGTTTACATTTTGTGTTAGGTAGGTTAGTTCATGTGTTGGAAGTTGGACTAATCCTCAAATTTTTCAGTGCCTGATTAACTAAATGAAGCACCTCCCATTCCATGTTTGGAAATGTACCTACCAGAGGGGAATGGAAGCTAAATGAGATGCCTTTAAACAATCCCCTCAATTGCATTTGCAGAAAACTACGTAAAGCCTCCCCGTGCACTGAGATAGTTATCGTTTGTTTATCGAATTGGACTCAACAGCTTCGAATCAAGTAAAAGTGATTTTGAGACAATTATTTTTTGTAATTACCTTATTGCCCATAAAATATTTTAAAAAAGTTGACCATTTTTTAAAATTCCAAATAAGGTAGTGAAATTGATTAAAAAAACGAGTGCTTTATGTAGGTAGGTACACACATATTTATTTTCATCAGTTTGAGTATGAGAGTGAAACACAGTACACTGCGGGACCACTGCTAAAGTACTTATATTCAGGGTGGTCAAACGAAACAGGCCAGTTTTATCAGGGGACACATTAATCCGTGATGGGTGCGATTTCACAATCCAGTCCCATGCATGGCTCTCCCCAGTGCGTGAAATGCCTCCTTGACTTGAGGGTGCTCTTCCCCAGTAGGAAACTGAATGAATTGTGGAGAAAGTTCTACAAGGGCTTTACTTAGTTCATGAATCGCAAGACTGGCAGCTGACTGCGAACTTCTGGCGCTGGAACCAACCAATCACTGAAAACCACCACTCGCATAAAACTGAAGAACCAGGTATAGCTTGTGCGTAGGTGTTAAACGCATATACCGCCCTTTTCCAGTATAAGGATTCCGCGTCAAATGCGGTGTAATGAGGTCAACGACATAATTGTCCAGTCGAGTTCGCTGGAAGAGTTGTTGCTCCGTTATTTCCTGTAGATTAAAAGGTACTTTTGGTATTCCTCTTTCACGATTGTCATCATCACTTGCACTGAACTGGACGACAAACTGTCAAACAAACCAAATTGGAATGCTGCGACACTCGCGTCGCGTTGTTGAAATTCACTTGTACAGCACAAAAATGAAAGATGATTTCACAAATACTTTGCAGACAACGAAAGACCATATTAAACTGTGATGTTAAATTTAAACGAGAATTACAGCTGATTGACAGTTTGACAGACGACAGCTGAATTATTTCGCTGTAGTTGTGAGGTTGGTACCCTCAGTTTGGTAGCGCCACCACTAGGGATTAATGGTAACTAAGTTATGCCAGTATTAAAGATAAAATCTTTTGAAATCCCACCCTAAGTGTATATTAAATTCTACCTAATTAAATATTGAAAAAATCACTCGCAAAATGATATGGAAGTACCTAATGCAGTGAATAGGCATTCTGAGTAATTTGTTCTTTCCTACATTTCTTTCAACGCTAGGAGCTGAAATCCTAGTAGGTTAAGGCCTTACGAGTTCAATAATAAATCTTGCTAGTTCCTTGGTCACACGAAAAAATTTTAAGAACTGATTCTCTGACAATCCGAAAGGATCCTCGTTTCTTCTCATATGCCGTTGAGGAAATTGAGCATCCGCCTCAGCATCCTCTAGGTTTTGAAAAATTGCCGCAGCAGCTAATAATTCATCGTCATCCGTTTTTCAGTAACAGAGGTATTTTTACAGCGACTTTTACCTTTTAAAAAAGACCAAAACTCAAAGTACTGAATCTAAACGTCACTTGCAATAGATTCTCAATGGAATTGTGAGATTCCACAAAAATTAGCGAGAAAAGCGATTTCCCCAATTTACGTTTGCGTTTACTTTTTTCGAAAATACCAATTAGCAAGTTTCGAGAGAACTCCGCCCATTTTCTCATGAGAAATTGATTCCTACGAGCTCGAAAATAGTCGTAAAATAGTCGTCCAGGAGCTGTGATCCGTCACTTCTGTCAAACGAACTAACAGCAACCAAATCTGACCTGTAAGAAAAAATCTATAAGTTGATGATGATGAGATTAACATTGTGAAGAACGAAATTGGTGAATCTATTAAAACAGAGTTGAAATAACTGGGCTAATAAAATTATCTTGATCGATAAGGAGAGAATGTTGGGGCACGAAAAGGGGTACATATGCGCTGAGCCCGACCGTGTTCTTCTAGTCACACTAATCTCGTCATGATGTCAGGATGTAACACTCTCCTTCACCAACAGAAGAAACTTGTTTCCAAACTCTTCCAATTTCTAACTTCCTCCAAGTGCTTCGGAAGAACAACCTGCCTCAGATGCCGTAGATATCGAAGTACCGGGTTGATCAGAAGTAACGGACCCTCCAGGTGGATCGACAGTAGTCCGTGGAGTCATTGCAGAAGTAGCCTCATTCGAACTTGTATTTTGTAATTTTATAATCTGATTTATATGACGTCCCTAATCGTTGAATAACTTTACCAAATTGCCACTATGTATAGAAGTGGTATCCAGGATGTAACAATTTTCGCACCATTCTTCAATGTTTGAGCGTCTTTCGAAGAATTTTCAGTGTGACTCCTAAGCTGTTATTTCTCTTTGACCCAAACGTTTTTAATTTTCCAGGCAACTACATATTTTGTAGGTATTTTGTGTTAATTTCTTTTCAAGCTGAAGATGGAGCAATACTCCGAAACGCGTCATAAAAAGTAGGTATCTTTTCGTGGAACAAGACTTTGAACCTACCCTGTGTATTCGAATTCTTTACCGTTTAATTAACCGGTTACTTAATCGAAAAATAAATTTCCGGTGAAAAACCATCACTAGTTAACACTGACAAAGTCGCAACTTAACGCCATGTCTTAGTTCAATCAGTTCTAGAACTCTCGTTTTAATCCAATCGGGACAGATTAAAAATCATTGGAAATATTTTTTTTCCAAAATCTACAACATTTGGTGAATTTCTCAGCCAATTTTGCGCCTCTGTTTATACGGGAGCATCCTCTGGTAATCCATCACATTTGCAAACGCTTCGAAATAGTTTAATTTCGAAGTAGTTACTCCTCGTAAATAAATTTCAATTATTCGAAAATATTATACATTGTTCTTGTTATCACCGTAGTGCTGTACATTTATTTCCATGCCATTCGCTCAACTCATAAATGAAGGCGACTGGGTTTAGTCATTCGCTGTCGCTGGATGTTTTAGGAGTTTTTTTCTACGTTCACTTGTGCTTTTTCTAAGTTCTGTGTAAGAACATTGTTTCACTTTTGCAAGTAAGTAAATATCTCACTTTTTATCTAAAAAAAATGTGTAGCGAAGGGAGCGATTTTCGAGTGAAAGTCGACTTAGCACCAAATAAAGCCCTTATAACGCCACTTATCACATTTGACATGTTCCTGACGTCTGATTTTTTAAATTTTATTTACGGGATGAGGTGAGTATGCAATATTGTGAATTAAGGAACTGTAGGTTTTAGTGAATTGCATAAAAAATGTATCTTGGTAATTAGGCCGACATGTTTCGCCATATTAGGGCATCCTCGGGGTCAAAGATTTTTTTACAATTTCATATCTATTGACAACAATAGGTTACAAAACAAACAATATAATCTAGTGACTTACCTCTATATGAAAATTTAATTGATTTTTTTAAGGTAAATATACTGTCTCATATTCAGGGTCAAATAAAGTTGTGAAACTTGGGACATCGAATGTGGTAACTTAATGCCACAACAATGTGCCCATCATCTGAACGCTTGAATGTTGTTGTTCTTCAATGGAGTGAATTTTAAGTGGAGAGTGTTCTTCAATCTTCCAAAACCGTTCTAATTGTTGATTGATTTGATTTAGATCAGATGATCATTAGTAATATGATAAGTCGTCTCTTGATTGCCGCAGGTTTGACGTCCGAATGGTTGAACTACGAGTCAAAATGGTAGATTTTTTATTTTTTTTAGGTTAAAAAGACGACGAGAGCTTGCTCGAGTCGTCTTTGACCGAAAAAAAGTCTACCATTGACGAGTAGTGAATCCATGAGGACTCAACAAGGCAATCAAGAGACGACGAATCATATTTTACAGATTATTTTATAAATTAAAAGTATTGAAGTAGTTCCAAAGTACAGTCGTACCTGGGTAGTTTAAAAATGTTGGATCATCGCTGTCAGTTGTCAGTTACTTGTCAACTGACTGTCACGTCACAAAATAGAAGCGAAATTATTTATTACGGCGATTGAATTTTATTTTAATCGCATTATAACATTCTTGGTATGAGATTTGGTAGAATACCTAAAACTTTACAATGGAGTACTTGCTAGGTGAACTCTTGTTCGGGGGCATCTACCTACTAAGAAAAGAATGGACGAAACAAAACTCGTATGAAGAATATGGGAAGCGAAGACCAATTAGACGCGACACAGGAAGACCGAAGGACACCGGGCAGAGTCTATTAGAAGAGATTTGCATTTCAAAAGTTGATAAATTGAAAAAATAACTGGGCTAATAGCTCAAAAAGAGGAGGACCTGCGGATTGTTTGGACGGTTTAGTATTACCGTTGTGTCATTTATTCAACTTAATTTTAAAATCAGCATCATATCCAGCTGCCTGGAAAACGTCTCGTGTAGTTCCCGTTTTTAAATCTGGTGACAAGAATTGCATAAAGAACTATAGACCAATTGCGGTAATGTCAAACTTTGCGAAACTCTTTGAGAGTATATTGTCCAAGTTTTTATATTCCCATGTAATATCAATGTTAGCTCCCGAGCAGCATGGCTTCATCAAGGGCAAATCCACCGCAACTAACCTTTATGAGTTCACGCAGTTCGTCTCAACAGCTATGGATAATCGATTACAAGTAGATGTACTATATACTGACTTAACAAAAGCGTTCGATCGCGTCCATCATTGCATCTTGTTAAATAAGTTAAGCAGATCTGGACTCTGTGACAATCTAGTTCTGCTGTTTAAATCAATCTTGATGGGTAGGGAGCAATATGTTGAGGTTGCTGGTTACAGATCCGTTAGCTACAATGTCACCAGTGGTGTGGTCCAAGGATCCAACTTGGGACCACTGTTGTTCAATATTTATTACAATGATGTTGTACAGTATATAAAAAATTGTAAATTATTCATATATGCTGACGATTTGAAATTGGCGAAAATTGTTGATGGTCTTGGTGACTGTGTGGACCTTCAGCATGACCTTGAGATGTTGGTGCTGTGGTGTAAAAACAATAGCCTGGAACTTAACGTGAGGAAATGCAAGAAAATTACCTTTTCTAGAAAGTGCTCTGACATTGTATTCCACTATAATGTAAATGGCTGTCCTATCGATAACTGCACTGAAGTAATGGATTTGGGAATCACTATGGACCGTGCTCTGTCTTTTGCACCGCATATATTGAATCTTGTTAATGGTGCACTGAAAACTTTTGGCTTCATATATCGTAATACTAGGGACTTTTCAAATGTGTTCTGTATTAAACAACTGTTCTACGCATTAATTAGATCTAAGCTAGAATACTGCTGTGTGGTCTGGGTACCTTATCATAAATATTATATAGACCTGCTCGAAACTGTGTGGAGAAAATGTTGTAAATATCTATATTTTAAAATGTATAACTGTTTTCCAGATAGGCACTGTGATAACAGAGGGCTTCTTAGAATTGTTAATGAATATTCTCTTGATACACGACGCCAGGTAGCTTGTTTAATATTTCTTCAAAAAATCCTATTAGGTAATATCACCACTTCGCTTTTGGACGACGTGAAAATAATTGTCCCTCGGGTCACCTGCAGATCTCCACTGACGTTCTTTTATACAGTGCCTAATACATACCATCACCTTAATTGTCCGCTGATTCATTGCCTTCGTTTGTATAACTGCCTCTGTCATCTGGATTTTGATATATTTTATCACATATTTTGGTCCCCGTCCGTAAAAAGGAAATTAATGGAACATTATGAAACCCATGCTTAGGCTTAGTACTAATATATATTAATATTTGATACTTACACTATGCTTGTTATATCATTTGCTTTTGTTACTGTTACTAACACTCATTTATTTATATTCTGTTGCTACTCATGTGTCCACCATAGACAACTTGTCTGTTGGATAAATAAACTTTATTATTATTATTATTATTATAAAGTCTGTTATAAGTCCTGTTTCAACAATAATATAGCAATCCTAATTCAAGTTTGGCGGGCGGCAATAGGAAGAAGCTGGCTGGACTTATGCAACATCTTAAATCCTGTGCCTAATAACGAGTTCGTCCTAAGTCCCTTGCGGACATTCACCTTTGAGATGTTCACTACATCTATTGGTGCGAAACTCCGCTTAATGGAAGATTAACATTGCATATTTTTCAAAGCCTATAACTTTCTCAAAAAATAAAGTTTTACATTCAAATTGCACATGTCACTCCTAGATGAGTTCTAATTTACAGTTTTTGGACAAAGCGGCAAATTCTTTTGCTCTGAAGGAAGATATTTGCAAATATGATTTCACATATGAACAGATATCACTAGAATTACTTAAGACTTGCAAAATTCGCATTTAAATCAAGTTTTAAACAAAATTGATCATATTAGACACTGTGTTCACTAAATATGTTAACTTTTTAACAAATTCGACAATAAGTTAAGTATTTGGACCTACAAAAAATTTACATGGATTACAAATTACAAATTTAAAAACTAATTATTTAAAACATTTCATATTTCTGCACATAGCAATGACTTCATCCCAAAAGTACTGTGCGACTTATAGAATTTTGAATTTATTACAAAGTCGATGTATTTTATACAGCAAAACCTAAAGGGCATTATCTGCTAAATGAAAATGAGGGAATCCTTTTTTTATTCTGACTATCTGCGCACCCTTTTTAAAAGAAAAATGGTCTCATACCATACTTTGACTTTACTCTTCAACATAAGCATCCGGATCAGGCAAAACTTAAATTGTTCTTCCTGTAGTTATCTACTTGATTCATCGTTGACCATTTCTTTTCGATAGTTTGATTTCCAGGGACGATTTACTTTTTACATGGTAGGTATCCTTGGGCACATCTGAAAAATATGATTTTCTTTAAAATGATTTGGTTCTTGGTACTACCTTTGATTTGTATATCCATGGCTTCAAGGAGTCCTGCTTGGATTTCATCACAGCTTTATGTATCGCGGGGCATATCGTCTACTTCGTTTGAAGCCCTGCAAAATTCTAAAATGTAGTTTATATCATTCCAAATAAAAGACACATTAAAAATTTATAAAATTTGAATAATTTTAGATTCAAGGGGTTATAAAACTAAGGTACAAGTAAAAATCCATTTAAATTAGGACATTTATACACATGAGATGTATTTATTTAAATTTCTAATTGGTGCAGGCTATGCTAAAGGTGATTCATGTTAGATTATGACAAACAGGTTGGCAGACCAACCCCCTGGTTTTGCAATTTTTAAACATCGGTTTATAATGACAAGTGACGGATAGACAATGCAAGTCCTGTCATTAACATTATACGGAGCTTTAACATGGATGTCCAGCCACTTTCCTGCTGCTTTTTCAATTACTTTAGAGTTTATTAGGCCGCTGAATTTAAATTTAAATAATTTGGTGTACTTACCGAAGATCCATTATTCTTCGACCACATCACGTAACAACATTTTATCGTGGACATCAGTTTATCGGTGATTACACAAATAAGTAGCTGTCAATATCTTTTCCATCCTCGGGAAACAAATTCATATGAATTGTTTTCTATCCATGTTCTTCAATTGATTAGATTGGTTCAGACCATTTATGCCCCATCTGAAAAAGCAGAATGTATTGCAACAAATCACTTAAATCAATTAGGTATTTACCTACAAAGTATTAAATTTGTACGTGGAATTAGCAAGACTAAGGTACCTACCCAGGAGTCCCAGAACTTCTGTTGGTGGAGGATAAAGAGTAAAAGAAATAAAACTAATCGATTGACAATTTCTCCCACAAATCACTCACAATTTCCGACAGAAAGCATCCAATTCATAACAGTTAAGTACCTTACAACAGATAACAACACATAATCACATAACAGTATAATTAAATGATGATAACTTACATAAATAATAAACTAACATAACCTAACTAAGTACAAGGCATTTACGTCATTGTCAGTTGTCACGTCGTCTGTCGTCTGTCAGATTTAAAGCAGATTTGAGGCGAATACCGGTAATCATACCATGGTTGCAGTCTCCTAGAAGTGACAAACCATTTTTAACTTCTACGCTTCGCATCGCAGTTACTAAAATCGATCGAAAAGTCCAATCGCCACATCAAAACATCATCAAAATTTTACGATTCAGGGTCCTTGGAACCCAAAAAAAAACCCCAAAACTGCAAGGTCGATCTGGCTGAAATTTGGAATGTGCATTTAGTAGTAGGTATCATTCAATGAAGAATTGTAAAAGTTTTAAGCTCGGTTTCAAGTCAAATCGATTAACGGAAAGCTATATTTTGGCACATCAACATTAAAAATTTAAATGCAAACTCCCATTTTTCACGTCACCATACGAAAGCTCTTCAAATTCTGCTTCTAAAAATCAGTGTGGCGAAAAAAACCATGAATGACTCTAAATTTGCTAAAAAGGACTCTCAGGGACTTCAAAATAAGTTTCTCATTGCGTGTTAGAAAAGGAAAGAACTTATAAATAGAACGCTTTTTGAACCACCAAGAAGGATCCTCGTTGAAAATCGAAAAGAAATATTGAGGACCGGTCTCTAAGTTCTAATTTTTCAAAAATTTATATAATTTAGTAATTTACCTATCTGAATGATTATAAATTTCCTCAAAAGACCTCTCAGGAACTTCAAAATAAGTTTTTCATTGCGTGTTAGAAAAGGAGAGAACTTGGAATCCGTAGAAAGCTCGGCACACGTTTACCACACTCAATAAGCTTTGGTTGGTAATTTTCACAGAAAATTTACAAAATCCTGAATATAGTTTGAAATTGTGATTCGTCGATACATCGTTTAGGCTAAGGAGTCCACGTGACTGAAAATAAAGTCCTAATTTTCGAAAATTACAATAATTTTTTACTGCTGGTTGAATCTTCTTAATTCCAGTCAGGAATCAGGACCGTTTTATTACTCATCTTAAGTCCAGGGAGCTAAAAATTTTCAAAATTATAAACAGAACGCTTATGGAACCATCAAGAAGGATCCTCGTTGAAAATCGAAAAGAAATATTGAGGACCGGTCTCTAAGTTCTAATTTTTCAAAAATTTATATAATTTAGTAATTTACCTATCTCAATGACTCTAAATTTGCTCAAAAGGACTCTCAGAGACTTCAAAATAGGTTTGTCATTGCGTGTAGAAAAGGAAAGAACTTGGAACCCGTAGAAAGCTCGGCACACGTTTACCACACTCAATAAGCTTTGGTTGGAGATTTTCACAGTAAATTTACAAAATCCTGAATATAGTTTGAAATTGTGATTCGTCGATACATCGTTTAGGCTAAGGAGTCCACGTGACTGAAAATAAAGTCCTAATTTTCGAAAATTACATTAATTTTTTACTGCTGGTTGAATCTTCTTAATTCCAGTCAGGAATCAGGACCGTTTCATTAGTCGTCTTAAGTCCAGGGAGCTAAAAATTTTCAAAATTATAAACAGAACGCTTTTTGAACCACGAAGAAGGATCCTCGATGAAAATCAAAAAGAAATATTGAGAATCGGTCTCTAAGTTCTAATTTTTCAATAATTTATATAATTTAGTAATTTACCTATCTGAATGACTCTAAATTTCCTCAAAAGGACTCTCAGGAACTTCAAAATAAGTTTTTCATTGCGTGTTAGAAAAGGAAAGAGCTTGGAAACCGTAGAAAGCTCGGCACACGTTTACAACACTCAATAAGCTTTGGTTGGAGATTTTCACAGTAAATTTACAAAATCCTGAATACAGTTTGAAATTCTAATTCGTCAATACATCGTTTAGGCTAAGGAGTCCACGTGACTGAAAATAAAGTTCTAATTTTCGAAAATTACAATTATTTTTTACTGCTGGTTGAATCTTCTTAATTCCAGTCAGGAATTAGGACCGTTTAATTATTCATCTTAAGTCCAGGGAGCTAAAAATTTTCAAAATTATAAACAGAACGCTTTTTGAACCACCAAGAAGGGTCCTCGTGGAAAATCGAAAAGAAATATTGAGGACCGGTCTCTAAGTTCTAATTTTTCAAAAATTTATATAATTTAGTAATTTACCTATCTGAACGACTCTAAATTTCCTCAAAAGGACTCTCAGGAACATCAAAATAAGTTTTTCATTGCGTGTTAGAAAAGGAAAGAGCTTGGAAACCGTAGAAAGCTCGGCACACGTTTACCACACTCAATAAGCTTTGGTTGGAGATTTTCACAGTAAATTTACAAAATCCTGAATATAGTTTGAAATTGTGATTCGCCGATACATCGTTTAGGCTAAGGAGTCCACGTGACTGAAAATAAAGTTCTAATTTTCGAAAATTACAATTATTTTTTACTGCTGGTTGAATCTTCTTAATTCCAGTCAGGAATTAGGACCGTTTAATTATTCATCTTAAGTCCAGGGAGCTAAAAATTTTCAAAATTATAAACAGAACGCTTTTTGAACCACCAAGAAGGGTCCTCGTGGAAAATCGAAAAGAAATATTGAGGACCGGTCTCTAAGTTCTAATTTTTCAAAAATTTATATAATTTAGTAATTTACCTATCTGAATGACTCTAAATTTCCTGAAAAGGACTCTCAGGGACTTCAAAATAAGTTTTTCATTGCGTGTTAGAAAAGGAGAGAACTTGGAATCCGTAGAAAGCTCGGCACACGTTTACCACACTCAATAAGCTTTGGTTGGGGATTTTCACAGTAAATTTACAAAATCCTGAATATAGTTTGAAATTGTGATTCGTCGATACATCGTTTAGGCTAAGGAGTCCACGTGACTGAAAATAAAGTCCTAATTTTCGAAAATTACATTAATTTTTTACTGCTGGTTGAATCTTCTTAATTCCAGTCAGGAATCAGGACCGTTTCATTAGTCGTCTTAAGTCCAGGGAGCTAAAAATTTTCAAAATTATAAACAGAACGCTTTTTGAACCACGAAGAAGGATCCTCGATGAAAATCGAAAAGAAATATTGAGAATCGGTCTCTAAGTTCTAATTTTTCAAAAATTTATATAATTTAGTAATTTACCTATCTGAATGACTCTAAATTTCCTCAAAAGGACTCTCAGGAACTTCAAAATAAGTTTTTCATTGCGTGTTAGAAAAGGAAAGAGCTTGGAAACCGTAGAAAGCTCGGCACACGTTTACCACACTCAATAAGCTTTGGTTGGGGATTTTCACAGTAAATTTACAAAATCCTGAATATAGTTTGAAATTGTGATTCGTCGATACATCGTTTAAGCTAAGGAGTCCACGTGACTGAAAATAAAGTCCTAATTTTCGAAAATTACAATTATTTTTTACTGCTGGTTGAATCTTCTTAATTCCAGTCAGGAATCAGGACCGTTTTATTACTCATCTTAAGTCCAGGGAGCTAAAAATTTTCAAAATTATAAACAGAACGCTTTTTGAACCACCAAGAAGGGTCCTCGTGGAAAATCGAAAAGAAATATTGAGGACCGCTCTCTAAGTTCTAATTTTTCAAAAATTTATATAATTTAGTAATTTACCTATCTGAACGACTCTAAATTTGCTCAAAAGGACTCTCAGGGACTTCAAAATAGGTTTGTCATTGCGTGTTAGAAAAGGAAAGAGCTTGGAAACCGTAGAAAGCTCGGCACACGTTTACCACACTCAATAAGCTTTGGTTGGAGATTTTCACAGTAAATTTACAAAATCCTGAATATAGTTTGAAATTGTGATTCGTCGATACATCGTTTAGGCTAAGGAGTCCACGTGACTGAAAATAAAGTCCTAATTTTCGAAAATTACAATTATTTTTTACTGCTGGTTGAATCTTCTTAATTCCAGTCAGGAATTAGGACCGTTTAATTATTCATCTTAAGTCCAGGGAGCTAAAAATTTTCAAAATTATAAACAGAACGCTTTTTGAACCACCAAGAAGGATGCTCGTTGAAAATCGAAAAGAAATATTGAGGACCGGTCTCTAAGTTCTAATTTTCCAAAAATTTATATAATTTAGTAATTTACCTATCTGAACGACTCTAAATTTGCTCAAAAGGACTCTCAGGGACTTCAAAATAGGTTTGTCATTGCGTGTTAGAAAAGGAAAGAACTTGGAACCCGTAGAAAGCTCGGCACACGTTTACCACACTCAATAAGCTTTGGTTGGAGATTTTCACAGTAAATTTACAAAATCCTGAATATAGTTTGAAATTGTGATTCGTCGATACATCGTTTAAGCTAAGGAGTCCACGTGACTGAAAATAAAGTCCTAATTTTCGAAAATTACAATTATTTTTTACTGCTGGTTGAATCTTCCTAATTCCAGTCAGGAATCAGGACCGTTTAATTATTCATCTTAAGTCCAGGGAGCTAAAAATTTTCAAAATTATAAACAGAACGCTTTTTGAACCACCAAGAAGGATCCTCGTTGAAAATCGAAAAGAAATATTGAGGACCGGTCTCTAAGTTCTAATTTTCCAAAAATTTATATAATTTAGTTATTTACCTATCTCAATGACTCTAAATTTCCTGAAAAGGACTCTCAGGGACTTCAAAATAAGTTTTTCATTGCGTGTTAGAAAAGGAGAGAACTTTGGAATCCGTAGAAAGCTCGGCACACGTTTACCACACTCAATAAGCTTTGGTTGGAGATTTTCACAGTAAATTTACAAAATCCTGAATATAGTTTGAAATTGTGATTCGCCGATACATCGTTTAGGCTAAGGAGTCCACGTGACTGAAAATAAAGTCCTAATTTTCGAAAATTACAATTATTTTTTACTGCTGGTTGAATCTTCCTAATTCCAGTCAGGAATCAGGACCGTTTAATTATTCATCTTAAGTCCAGGGAGCTAAAAATTTTCAAAATTATAAACAGAACGCTTTTTGAACCACCAAGAAGGATCCTCGTTGAAAATCGAAAAGAAATATTGAGGACCGGTCTCTAAGTTCTAATTTTTCAAAAATTTATATAATTTAGTAATTTACCTATCTCAATGACTCTAAATTTGCTCAAAAGGACTCTCAGAGACTTCAAAATAGGTTTGTCATTGCGTGTTAGAAAAGGAAAGAACTTGGAACCCGTAGAAAGCTCGGCACACGTTTACCACACTCAATAAGCTTTGGTTGGAGATTTTCACAGTAAATTTACAAAATCCTGAATACAGTTTGATATTGTAATTCGTCAATACATCGTTTAGGCTAAGGAGTCCACGTGACTGAAAATAAAGTTCTAATTTTCGAAAATTACAATTATTTTTTACTGCTGGTTGAATCTTCTTAATTCCAGTCAGGAATTAGGACCGTTTAATTATTCATCTTAAGTCCAGGGAGCTAAAAATTTTCAAAATTATAAACAGAACGCTTTTTGAACCACCACGAAGGATCCTCGTTGAAAATCGAAAAGAAATATTGAGGACCGCTCTCTAAGTTCTAATTTTTCAAAAATTTATATAATTTAGTAATTTACCTATCTGAACGACTCTAAATTTCCTCAAAAGGACTCTCAGGAACATCAAAATAAGTTTTTCATTGCGTGTTAGAAAAGGAAAGAGCTTGGAAACCGTAGAAAGCTCGGCACACGTTTACCACACTCAATAAGCTTTGGTTGGAGATTTTCACGGTAAATTTACAAAATCCTGAATATAGTTTGAAATTGTGATTCGCCGATACATCGTTTAGGCTAAGGAGTCCACGTGACTGAAAATAAAGTTCTAATTTTCGAAAATTACAATTATTTTTTACTGCTGGTTGAATCTTCTTAATTCCAGTCAGGAATTAGGACCGTTTAATTATTCATCTTAAGTCCAGGGAGCTAAAAATTTTCAAAATTATAAACAGAACGCTTTTTGAACCACCAAGAAGGATCCTCGTTGAAAATCGAAAAGAAATATTGAGGACCGCTCTCTAAGTTCTAATTTTTCAAAAATTTATATAATTTAGTAATTTACCTATCTGAACGACTCTAAATTTCCTCAAAAGGACTCTCAGGAACATCAAAATAAGTTTTTCATTGCGTGTTAGAAAAGGAAAGAGCTTGGAAACCGTAGAAAGCTCGGCACACGTTTACCACACTCAATAAGCTTTGGTTGGAGATTTTCACGGTAAATTTACAAAATCCTGAATATAGTTTGAAATTGTGATTCGCCGATACATCGTTTAGGCTAAGGAGTCCACGTGACTGAAAATAAAGTTCTAATTTTCGAAAATTACAATTATTTTTTACTGCTGGTTGAATCTTCTTAATTCCAGTCAGGAATTAGGACCGTATAATTATTCATCTTAAGTCCAGGGAGCTAAAAATTTTCAAAATTATGAACAAAACGCTTTTTGAACCACCAAGAAGGATCCTCGTTGAAAATCGAAAAGAAATATTGAGGACCGCTCTCTAAGTTCTAATTTTTCAAAAATTTATATAATTTAGTAATTTACCTATCTGAACGACTCTAAATTTCCTCAAAAGGACTCTCAGGAACATCAAAATAAGTTTTTCATTGCGTGTTAGAAAAGGAAAGAGCTTGGAAACCGTAGAAAGCTCGGCACACGTTTACCACACTCAATAAGCTTTGGTTGGAGATTTTCACGGTAAATTTACAAAATCCTGAATATAGTTTGAAATTGTGATTCGCCGATACATCGTTTAGGCTAAGGAGTCCACGTGACTGAAAATAAAGTTCTAATTTTCGAAAATTACAATTATTTTTTACTGCTGGTTGAATCTTCTTAATTCCAGTCAGGAATCAGGACCGTTTCATTAGTCGTCTTAAGTCCAGGGAGCTAAAAATTTTCAAAATTATAAACAGAACGCTTTTTGAACCACGAAGAAGGATCCTCGATGAAAATCGAAAAGAAATATTGAGAATCGGTCTCTAAGTTCTAATTTTTCAAAAATTTATATAATTTAGTAATTTACCTATCTGAATGACTCTAAATTTCCTCAAAAGGACTCTCAGGAACTTCAAAATAAGTTTTTCATTGCGTGTTAGAAAAGGAAAGAGCTTGGAAACCGTAGAAAGCTCGGCACACGTTTACCACACTCAATAAGCTTTGGTTGGAGATTTTCACAGTAAATTTACAAAATCCTGAATACAGTTTGAAATTGTAATTCGTCAATACATCGTTTAGGCTAAGGAGTCCACGTGACTGAAAATAAAGTTCTAATTTTCGAAAATTACAATTATTTTTTACTGCTGGTTGAATCTTCTTAATTCCAGTCAGGAATTAGGACCGTTTAATTATTCATCTTAAGTCCAGGGAGCTAAAAATTTTCAAAATTATAAACAGAACGCTTTTTGAACCACCAAGAAGGATCCTCGTTGAAAATCGAAAAGAAATATTGAGGACCGCTCTCTAAGTTCTAATTTTTCAAAAATTTATATAATTTAGTAATTTACCTATCTGAACGACTCTAAATTTCCTCAAAAGGACTCTCAGGAACATCAAAATAAGTTTTTCATTGCGTGTTAGAAAAGGAAAGAGCTTGGAAACCGTAGAAAGCTCGGCACACGTTTACCACACTCAATAAGCTTTGGTTGGAGATTTTCACGGTAAATTTACAAAATCCTGAATATAGTTTGAAATTGTGATTCGCCGATACATCGTTTAGGCTAAGGAGTCCACGTGACTGAAAATAAAGTTCTAATTTTCGAAAATTACAATTATTTTTTACTGCTGGTTGAATCTTCTTAATTCCAGTCAGGAATTAGGACCGTTTAATTATTCATCTTAAGTCCAGGGAGCTAAAAATTTTCAAAATTATAAACAGAACGCTTTTTGAACCACCAAGAAGGATCCTCGTTGAAAATCGAAAAGAAATATTGAGGACCGGTCTCTAAGTTCTAATTTTCCAAAAATTTTTAAAATTTAGTAATTTACCTATCTCAATGACTCTAAATTTGCTCAAAAGGACTCTCAGAGACTTCAAAATAGGTTTGTCATTGCGTGTTAGAAAAGGAAAGAGCTTGGAAACCGTAGAAAGCTCGGCACACGTTTACCACACTCAATAAGCTTTGGTTGGAGATTTTCACAGTAAATTTACAAAATCCTGAATATAGTTTGAAATTGTGATTCGCCGATACATCGTTTAGGCTAAGGAGTCCACGTGACTGAAAATAAAGTTCTAATTTTCGAAAATTACAATTATTTTTTACTGCTGGTTGAATCTTCTTAATTCCAGTCAGGAATTAGGACCGTTTAATTATTCATCTTAAGACCAGGGAGCTAAAAATTTTCAAAATTATAAACAGAACGCTTTTTGAACCACCAAGAAGGATCCTCGTTGAAAATCGAAAAGAAATATTGAGGACCGGTCTCTAAGTTCTAATTTTCCAAAAATTTATATAATTTAGTAATTTACCTATCTCAATGACTCTAAATTTGCTCAAAAGGACTCTCAGAGACTTCAAAATGGGTTTGTCATTGCGTGTTAGAAAAGGAAAGAACTTGGAACCCGTAGAAAGCTCGGCACACGTTTACCACACTCAATAAGCTTTGGTTGGAGATTTTCACAGTAAATTTACAAAATCCTGAATATAGTTTGAAATTGTGATTCGCCGATACATCGTTTAGGCTAAGGAGTCCACGTGACTGAAAATAAAGTTCTAATTTTCGAAAATTACAATTATTTTTTACTGCTGGTTGAATCTTCTTAATTCCAGTCAGGAATTAGGACCGTTTAATTATTCATCTTAAGTCCAGGGAGCTAAAAATTTTCAAAATTATAAACAGAACGCTTTTTGAACCACCAAGAAGGATCCTCGTTGAAAATCGAAAAGAAATATTGAGGACCGGTCTCTAAGTTCTAATTTTCCAAAAATTTATATAATTTAGTAATTTACCTATCTCAATGACTCTAAATTTGCTCAAAAGGACTCTCAGAGACTTCAAAATGGGTTTGTCATTGCGTGTTAGAAAAGGAAAGAACTTGGAACCCGTAGAAAGCTCGGCACACGTTTACCACACTCAATAAGCTTTGGTTGGAGATTTTCACAGTAAATTTACAAAATCCTGAATATAGTTTGAAATTGTGATTCGCCGATACATCGTTTAGGCTAAGGAGTCCACGTGACTGAAAATAAAGTTCTAATTTTCGAAAATTACAATTATTTTTTACTGCTGGTTGAATCTTCTTAATTCCAGTCAGGAATTAGGACCGTTTAATTATTCATCTTAAGTCCAGGGAGCTACAAATTTTCAAAATTATAAACAGAACGCTTTTTGAACCACCAAGAAGGATCCTCGTTGAAAATCGAAAAGAAATATTGAGGACCGCTCTCTAAGTTCTAATTTTTCAAAAATTTATATAATTTAGTAATTTACCTATCTGAACGACTCTAAATTTCCTCAAAAGGACTCTCAGGAACATCAAAATAAGTTTTTCATTGCGTGTTAGAAAAGGAAAGAGCTTGAAAACCGTAGAAAGCTCGGCACACGTTTACCACACTCAATAAGCTTTGGTTGGAGATTTTCACAGTAAATTTACAAAATCCTGAATATAGTTTGAAATTGTGATTCGCCGATACATCGTTTAGGCTAAGGAGTCCACGTGACTGAAAATAAAGTTCTAATTTTCGAAAATTACAATTATTTTTTACTGCTGGTTGAATCTTCTTAATTCCAGTCAGGAATTAGGACCGTTTAATTATTCATCTTAAGTCCAGGGAGCTACAAATTTTCAAAATTATAAACAGAACGCTTTTTGAACCACCAAGAAGGATCCTCGTTGAAAATCGAAAAGAAATATTGAGGACCGGTCTCTAAGTTCTAATTTTCCAAAAATTTATATAATTTAGTAATTTACCTATCTCAATGACTCTAAATTTGCTCAAAAGGACTCTCAGAGACTTCAAAATAGGTTTGTCATTGCGTGTTAGAAAAGGAAAGAGCTTGGAAACCGTAGAAAGCTCGGCACACGTTTACCACACTCAATAAGCTTTGGTTGGAGATTTTCACAGTAAATTTACAAAATCCTGAATATAGTTTGAAATTGTGATTCGCCGATACATCGTTTAGGCTAAGGAGTCCACGTGACTGAAAATAAAGTTCTAATTTTCGAAAATTACAATTATTTTTTACTGCTGGTTGAATCTTCTTAATTCCAGTCAGGAATTAGGACCGTTTAATTATTCATCTTAAGTCCAGGGAGCTACAAATTTTCAAAATTATAAACAGAACGCTTTTTGAACCACCAAGAAGGATCCTCGTTGAAAATCGAAAAGAAATATTGAGAACCGGTCTCTAAGTTCTAATTTTTCAAAAATTTATATAATTTAGTAATTTACCTATCTGAATGACTCTAAATTTCCTGAAAAGGACTCTCAGGGACTTCAAAATAAGTTTTTCATTGCGTGTTAGAAAAGGAGAGAACTTTGGAATCCGTAGAAAGCTCGGCACACGTTTACCACACTCAATAAGCTTTGGTTGGAGATTTTCACAGTAAATTTACAAAATCCTGAATATAGTTTGAAATTGTGATTCGTCGATACATCGTTTAGGCTAAGGAGTCCACGTGACTGAAAATAAAGTCCTAATTTTCGAAAATTACAATTATTTTTTACTGCTGGTTGAATCTTCTTAATTCCAGTCAGGAATTAGGACCGTTTAATTATTCATCTTAAGTCCAGGGAGCTAAAAATTTTCAAAATTATAAACAGAACGCTTATTTAACCACCGAGAAGGATGCTCGTTGAAAATCGAAAAGAAATATTGAGGACCGGTCTCTAAGTTCTAATTTTCCAAAAATTTATATAATTTAGTAATTTACCTATCTCAATGACTCTAAATTTGCTCAAAAGGACTCTCAGAGACTTCAAAATAGGTTTGTCATTGCGTGTTAGAAAAGGAAAGAACTTGGAACCCGTAGAAAGCTCGGCACACGTTTACCACACTCAATAAGCTTTGGTTGGAGATTTTCACAGTAAATTTACAAAATTCTGAATATAGTTTGATATTGTGATTCGTCGATACATCGTTTAGGCTAAGGAGTCCACGTGACTGAAAATAAAGTCCTAATTTTCGAAAATTACAATTATTTTTTACTGCTGGTTGAATCTTCCTAATTCCAGTCAGGAATCAGGACCGTTTAATTATTCATCTTAAGTCCAGATGGCTAAAAATTTTCAAAATTATAAACAGAACGCTTTTTGAACCACCAAGAAGGATCCTCGTTGAAAATCGAAAAGAAATATTGAGGACCGCTCTCTAAGTTCTAATTTTTCAAAAATTTATATAATTTAGTAATTTACCTATCTGAACGACTCTAAATTTCCTCAAAAGGACTCTCAGGAACATCAAAATAAGTTTTTCATTGCGTGTTAGAAAAGGAAAGAGCTTGGAAACCGTAGAAAGCTCGGCACACGTTTACCACACTCAATAAGCTTTGGTTGGAGATTTTCACAGTAAATTTACAAAATCCTGAATATAGTTTAAAATTGTGATTCGCCGATACATCGTTTAGGCTAAGGAGTCCACGTGACTGAAAATAAAGTTCTAATTTTCGAAAATTACAATTATTTTTTACTGCTGGTTGAATCTTCTTAATTCCAGTCAGGAATTAGGACCGTTTAATTATTCATCTTAAGTCCAGGGAGCTACAAATTTTCAAAATTATAAACAGAACGCTTTTTGAACCACCAAGAAGGATCCTCGTTGAAAATCGAAAAGAAATATTGAGAACCGGTCTCTAAGTTCTAATTTTTCAAAAATTTATATAATTTAGTAATTTACCTATCTGAATGACTCTAAATTTCCTGAAAAGGACTCTCAGGGACTTCAAAATAAGTTTTTCATTGCGTGTTAGAAAAGGAAAGAGCTTGGAAACCGTAGAAAGCTCGGCACACGTTTACCACACTCAATAAGCTTTGGTTGGAGATTTTCACAGTAAATTTACAAAATTCTGAATATAGTTTGAAATTGTGATTCGTCGATACATCGTTTAGGCTAAGGAGTCCACGTGACTGAAAATAAAGTCCTAATTTTCAAAAAGTAGGGGAAGGAGGGTAACAGTGAGACGCTTTTTTTTGAACCCCACTTTTTTTTGTTAGAAAACGCGCTAGGCGTTTGAAACTTTGCATGCGCCTTCGTTGAAGACACTATTTAATAATAATGATACAAAAAAGCAATAATGTTACTGCTGACCTTATTTAAAAAATTAAAACCAGATTGGGGCTCTGTCTCACTGTACCCCCATGCCCTGGGGTAGACTGAGACAGAGTGTCGGGAACAGTGAGACGTGTCGTATAATCTGTTACAAAATGTCTTTAAAAATAAGTGATTTTTATTCTTTATTCATTAGAACCTGCAAAATCAACAAATGTTAACATTTGAGATTTAATTCAAACGCGTAGAATGATTTTTGGGGCCTGGTGGTGCCTATAGATTCATATGTAAAAAAATATTACTAGTATTTCCGCAGGCTCAAAATAATTATAAGACAACTTGTCTTATTCATATTGCAAGTTGTTTGCCAGCCAATCCACATAAATATCAGAATCTGAGCATGTCTCATTGTTCCCCACATTGTCTCGGTGTTCCCCACACAACTTTGTCTCATTGTTACCCAGGGGTCCATAAAACAAAAAATAAATGATCAAAGTCTATCCTACAAAAATAATACGGAAAACTTCATCACCATATTTATCCATAACCTAGGACTGATAGTTGATGTCAGTGTAATATTTATAAAATGCATCATTAAAGAATAGTGGACTTCAGTTTGAAAGTCTTGAAATTTAGTTTACTTATCGAAAACGAGTCACCATTATCTTGAACAAAGACTTTCACAGCTATGCCCGCTAAATCACGTCAAGTACATCACATCGGCTCTAGGTACAGTTTAAAGGGTAGGTTGGTAGCACTCTGTAACTTGTACACAATCCGCGAAATTTGAAAAGTCTCACTGTTCCCCGTGTCTCACTGATACCCTCCTTCCCCTACAATTATTTTTTAGTGCTGGTTGAATCTTCTTAATTCCAGTCAGGAATCAGGACCGTTTAATTATTCATCTTAAGTTCAGGGAGCTAAAAATTTTCAAAATTATAAACAGAACGCTTATGGAACCACCAAGAAGGATGCTCGTTGAAAATCGAAAAGAAATATTGAGGACCGGTCTCTAAGTTCTAATTTTCCAAAAATTTATATAATTTAGTAATTTACCTATCTCAATGACTCTAAATTTGCTCAAAAGGACTCTCAGAGACTTCAAAATAGGTTTGTCATTGCGTGTTAGAAAAGGAAAGAACTTGGAACCCGTAGAAAGCTCGGCACACGTTTACCACACTCAATAAGCTTTGGTTGGAGATTTTCACAGTAAATTTACAAAATTCTGAATATAGTTTGAAATTGTGATTCGTCGATACATCGTTTAGGCTAAGGAGTCCACGTGACTGAAAATAAAGTCCTAATTTTCGAAAATTACAATTATTTTTTACTGCTGGTTGAATCTTCCTAATTCCAGTCAGGAATCAGGACCGTTTAATTATTCATCTTAAGTCCAGATGGCTAAAAATTTTCAAAATTATAAACAGAACGCTTTTTGAACCACCAAGAAGGATCCTCGTTGAAAATCGAAAAGAAATATTGAGGACCGCTCTCTAAGTTCTAATTTTTCAAAAATGTATATAATTTAGTAATTTACCTATCTGAACGACTCTAAATTTCCTCAAAAGGACTCTCAGGAACATCAAAATAAGTTTTTCATTGCGTGTTAGAAAAGGAAAGAGCTTGGAAACCGTAGAAAGCTCGGCACACGTTTACCACACTCAATAAGCTTTGGTTGGTAATTTTCACAGTAAATTTACAAAATACTGAATATAGTTTGAAATTGTGATTTGCCGATACATCGTTTAGGCTAAGGAGTCCACGTGACTGAAAATAAAGTCCTAATTTTCGAAAATTACAATTATAATTTACTGCTGGTTGAATCTTCTTAATTCCAGTCAGGAATCAGGACCGTTTCATTAGTCGTCTTAAGTCCAGGGAGCTAAAAATTTTCAAAATTATAAACAGAACGCTTTTTGAACCACGAAGAAGGATCCTCGATGAAAATCGAAAAGAAATATTGAGAATCGGTCTCTAAGTTCTAATTTTTCAAAAATTTATATAATTTAGTAATTTACCTATCTGAACGACTCTAAATTTGCTCAAAAGGACTCTCAGGGACTTCAAAATAGGTTTGTCATTGCGTGTTAGAAAAGGAAAGAGCTTGGAAACCGTAGAAAGCTCGGCACACGTTTACCACACTCAATAAGCTTTGGTTGGAGATTTTCACAGTAAATTTACAAAATCCTGAATATAGTTTGAAATTGTGATTCGCCGATACATCGTTTAGGCTAAGGAGTCCACGTGACTGAAAATAAAGTTCTAATTTTCGAAAATTACAATTATTTTTTACTGCTGGTTGAATCTTCTTAATTCCAGTCAGGAATCAGGACCGTTTCATTAGTCGTCTTAAGTCCAGGGAGCTAAAAATTTTCAAAATTATAAACAGAACGCTTTTTGAACCACGAAGAAGGATCCTCGATGAAAATCGAAAAGAAATATTGAGAATCGGTCTCTAAGTTCTAATTTTTCAAAAATTTATATAATTTAGTAATTTACCTATCTGAACGACTCTAAATTTGCTCAAAAGGACTCTCAGGGACTTCAAAATAGGTTTGTCATTGCGTGTTAGAAAAGGAAAGAGCTTGGAAACCGTAGAAAGCTCGGCACACGTTTACCACACTCAATAAGCTTTGGTTGGAGATTTTCACAGTAAATTTACAAAATCCTGAATATAGTTTGAAATTGTGATTCGTCGATACATCGTTTAAGCTAAGGAGTCCACGTGACTGAAAATAAAGTCCTAATTTTCGAAAATTACAATTATTTTTTAGTGCTGGTTTTGAATCTTCTTAATTTTAGTCCGGAATCAGGACCGTTTTATTAGTCGTCTTAAGTCCAGATGGCTAAAAATTTTCAAAATTATAAATAGAACGCTTTTTGAACCACCAAGAAGGGTCCTCGTGGAAAATCGAAAAGAAATATTGAGGACCGGTCTCTAAATTCTAATTTTTCAAAAATTTATATAATTTAGTAATTTACCTATCTGAATGACTCTAAATTTCCTCAAAAGGACTCTCAGGGACTTCAAAATAAGTTTTTCATTGCGTGTTAGAAAAGGAAAGAGCTTGGAAACCGTAGAAAGCTCGGCACACGTTTACCACACTCAATAAGCTTTGGTTGGAGATTTTCACAGTAAATTTACAAAATTCTGAATATAGTTTGAAATTGTGATTCGTCGATACATCGTTTAGGCTAAGGAGTCCACGTGACTGAAAATAAAGTTCTAATTTTCGAAAATTACAATTATTTTTTACTGCTGGTTGAATCTTCTTAATTCCAGTCAGGAATCAGGACCGTTTCATTAGTCGTCTTAAGTCCAGGGAGCTAAAAATTTTCAAAATTATAAACAGAACGCTTTTTGAACCACGAAGAAGGATCCTCGATGAAAATCGAAAAGAAATATTGAGAATCGGTCTCTAAGTTCTAATTTTTCAAAAATTTATATAATTTAGTAATTTACCTATCTGAACGACTCTAAATTTGCTCAAAAGGACTCTCAGGGACTTCAAAATAGGTTTGTCATTGCGTGTTAGAAAAGGAAAGAGCTTGGAAACCGTAGAAAGCTCGGCACACGTTTACCACACTCAATAAGCTTTGGTTGGAGATTTTCACAGTAAATTTACAAAATCCTGAATATAGTTTGAAATTGTGATTCGTCGATACATCGTTTAGGCTAAGGAGTCCACGTGACTGAAAATAAAGTTCTAATTTTCGAAAATTACAATTATTTTTTACTGCTGGTTGAATCTTCCTAATTCCAGTCAGGAATCAGGACCGTTTAATTATTCATCTTAAGTCCAGGGAGCTAAAAATTTTCAAAATTATAAACAGAACGCTTTTTGAACCACCAAGAAGGATCCTCGTTGAAAATCGAAAAGAAATATTGAGGACCGGTCTCTAAGTTCTAATTTTTCAAAAATTTATATAATTTAGTAATTTACCTATCTCAATGACTCTAAATTTCCTCAAAAGGACTCTCAGAGACTTCAAAATAGGTTTGTCATTGCGTGTTAGAAAAGGAAAGAACTTGGAACCCGTAGAAAGCTCGGCACACGTTTACCACACTCAATAAGCTTTGGTTGGAGATTTTCACAGTAAATTTACAAAATCCTGAATACAGTTTGAAATTGTAATTCGTCAATACATCGTTTAGGCTAAGGAGTCCACGTGACTGAAAATAAAGTTCTAATTTTCGAAAATTACAATTATTTTTTACTGCTGGTTGAATCTTCTTAATTCCAGTCAGGAATTAGGACCGTTTAATTATTCATCTTAAGTCCAGGGAGCTAAAAATTTTCAAAATTATAAACAGAACGCTTTTTGAACCACCAAGAAGGATCCTCGTTGAAAATCGAAAAGAAATATTGAGAACCGGTCTCTAAGTTCTAATTTTTCAAAATTTATATAATTTAGTAATTTACCTATCTGAATGACTCTAAATTTCCTCAAAAGGACTCTCAGGAACTTCAAAATAAGTTTTTCATTGCGTGTTAGAAAAGGAAAGAGCTTGGAAACCGTAGAAAGCTCGGCACACGTTTACAACACTCAATAAGCTTTGGTTGGAGATTTTCACAGTAAATTTACAAAATCCTGAATATAGTTTGAAATTGTGATTCGTCGATACATCGTTTAAGCTAAGGAGTCCACGTGACTGAAAATAAAGTCCTAATTTTCGAAAATTACAATTATTTTTTACTGCTGGTTGAATCTTCTTAATTCCAGTCAGGAATCAGGACCGTTTCATTAGTCGTCTTAAGTCCAGGGAGCTAAAAATTTTCAAAATTATAAACAGAACGCTTTTTGAACCACCAAGAAGGATCCTCGTTGAAAATCGAAAAGAAATATTGAGGACCGGTCTCTAAGTTCTAATTTTCCAAAAATTTATATAATTTAGTAATTTACCTATCTCAATGACTCTAAATTTGCTCAAAAGGACTCTCAGAGACTTCAAAATAGGTTTGTCATTGCGTGTTAGAAAAGGAAAGAACTTGGAACCCGTAGAAAGCTCGGCACACGTTTACCACACTCAATAAGCTTTGGTTGGAGATTTTCACAGTAAATTTACAAAATTCTGAATATAGTTTGATATTGTGATTCGTCGATACATCGTTTAGGCTAAGGAGTCCACGTGACTGAAAATAAAGTCCTAATTTTCGAAAATTACAATTATTTTTTACTGCTGGTTGAATCTTCCTAATTCCAGTCAGGAATCAGGACCGTTTAATTATTCATCTTAAGTCCAGATGGCTAAAAATTTTCAAAATTATAAACAGAACGCTTTTTGAACCACCAAGAAGGATCCTCGTTGAAAATCGAAAAGAAATATTGAGGACCGCTTTCTAAGTTCTAATTTTTCAAAAATTTATATAATTTAGTAATTTACCTATCTGAACGACTCTAAATTTCCTCAAAAGGACTCTCAGGAACATCAAAATAAGTTTTTCATTGCGTGTTAGAAAAGGAAAGAGCTTGGAAACCGTAGAAAGCTCGGCACACGTTTACCACACTCAATAAGCTTTGGTTGGAGATTTTCACAGTAAATTTACAAAATCCTGAATATAGTTTGAAATTGTGATTCGCCGATACATCGTTTAGGCTAAGGAGTCCACGTGACTGAAAATAAAGTTCTAATTTTCGAAAATTACAATTATTTTTTACTGCTGGTTGAATCTTCTTAATTCCAGTCAGGAATTAGGACCGTTTAATTATTCATCTTAAGTCCAGGGAGCTACAAATTTTCAAAATTATAAACAGAACGCTTTTTGAACCACCAAGAAGGATCCTCGTTGAAAATCGAAAAGAAATATTGAGAACCGGTCTCTAAGTTCTAATTTTTCAAAAATTTATATAATTTAGTAATTTACCTATCTGAATGACTCTAAATTTCCTGAAAAGGACTCTCAGGGACCTCAAAATAAGTTTTTCATTGCGTGTTAGAAAAGGAGAGAACTTTGGAATCCGTAGAAAGCTCGGCACACGTTTACCACACTCAATAAGCTTTGGTTGGAGATTTTCACAGTAAATTTACAAAATCCTGAATATAGTTTGAAATTGTGATTCGTCGATACATCGTTTAGGCTAAGGAGTCCACGTGACTGAAAATAAAGTCCTAATTTTCGAAAATTACAATTATTTTTTACTGCTGGTTGAATCTTCTTAATTCCAGTCAGGAATTAGGACCGTTTAATTATTCATCTTAAGTCCAGGGAGCTAAAAATTTTCAAAATTATAAACAGAACGCTTATGGAACCACCAAGAAGGATGCTCGTTGAAAATCGAAAAGAAATATTGAGGACCGGTCTCTAAGTTCTAATTTTCCAAAAATTTATATAATTTAGTAATTTACCTATCTCAATGACTCTAAATTTGCTCAAAAGGACTCTCAGAGACTTCAAAATAGGTTTGTCATTGCGTGTTAGAAAAGGAAAGAACTTGGAACCCGTAGAAAGCTCGGCACACGTTTACCACACTCAATAAGCTTTGGTTGGAGATTTTCACAGTAAATTTACAAAATTCTGAATATAGTTTGATATTGTGATTCGTCGATACATCGTTTAGGCTAAGGAGTCCACGTGACTGAAAATAAAGTCCTAATTTTCGAAAATTACAATTATTTTTTACTGCTGGTTGAATCTTCCTAATTCCAGTCAGGAATCAGGACCGTTTAATTATTCATCTTAAGTCCAGATGGCTAAAAATTTTCAAAATTATAAACAGAACGCTTTTTGAACCACCAAGAAGGATCCTCGTTGAAAATCGAAAAGAAATATTGAGGACCGCTCTCTAAGTTCTAATTTTTCAAAAATTTATATAATTTAGTAATTTACCTATCTGAACGACTCTAAATTTCCTCAAAAGGACTCTCAGGAACATCAAAATAAGTTTTTCATTGCGTGTTAGAAAAGGAAAGAGCTTGGAAACCGTAGAAAGCTCGGCACACGTTTACCACACTCAATAAGCTTTGGTTGGAGATTTTCACAGTAAATTTACAAAATCCTGAATATAGTTTGAAATTGTGATTCGCCGATACATCGTTTAGGCTAAGGAGTCCACGTGACTGAAAATAAAGTCCTAATTTTCAAAAAGTAGGGGAAGGAGGGTAACAGTGAGACGCTTTTTTTTGAACCCCACTTTTTTTTGTTAGAAAACGCGCTAGGCGTTTGAAACTTTGCATGCGCCTTCGTTGAAGACACTATTTAATAATAATGATACAAAAAAGCAATAATGTTACTGCTGACCTTATTTAAAAAATTAAAACCAGATTGGGGCTCTGTCTCACTGTACCCCCATGCCCTGGGGTAGACTGAGACAGAGTGTCGGGAACAGTGAGACGTGTCGTATAATCTGTTACAAAATGTCTTTAAAAATAAGTGATTTTTATTCTTTATTCATTAGAACCTGCAAAATCAACAAATGTTAACATTTGAGATTTAATTCAAACGCGTAGAATGATTTTTGGGGCCTGGTGGTGCCTATAGATTCATATGTAAAAAAATATTACTAGTATTTCCGCAGGCTCAAAATAATTATAAGACAACTTGTCTTATTCATATTGCAAGTTGTTTGCCAGCCAATCCACATAAATATCAGAATCTGAGCATGTCTCATTGTTCCCCACATTGTCTCGGTGTTCCCCACACAACTTTGTCTCATTGTTACCCAGGGGTCCATAAAACAAAAAATAAATGATCAAAGTCTATCCTACAAAAATAATACGGAAAACTTCATCACCATATTTATCCATAACCTAGGACTGATAGTTGATGTCAGTGTAATATTTATAAAATGCATCATTAAAGAATAGTGGACTTCAGTTTGAAAGTCTTGAAATTTAGTTTACTTATCGAAAACGAGTCACCATTATCTTGAACAAAGACTTTCACAGCTATGCCCGCTAAATCACGTCAAGTACATCACATCGGCTCTAGGTACAGTTTAAAGGGTAGGTTGGTAGCACTCTGTAACTTGTACACAATCCGCGAAATTTGAAAAGTCTCACTGTTCCCCGTGTCTCACTGATACCCTCCTTCCCCTACAATTATTTTTTAGTGCTGGTTGAATCTTCTTAATTCCAGTCAGGAATCAGGACCGTTTAATTATTCATCTTAAGTCCAGGGAGCTAAAAATTTTCAAAATTATAAACAGAACGCTTATGGAACCACCAAGAAGGATGCTCGTTGAAAATCGAAAAGAAATATTGAGGACCGGTCTCTAAGTTCTAATTTTCCAAAAATTTATATAATTTAGTAATTTACCTATCTCAATGACTCTAAATTTGCTCAAAAGGACTCTCAGAGACTTCAAAATAGGTTTGTCATTGCGTGTTAGAAAAGGAAAGAACTTGGAACCCGTAGAAAGCTCGGCACACGTTTACCACACTCAATAAGCTTTGGTTGGAGATTTTCACAGTAAATTTACAAAATTATGAATATAGTTTGAAATTGTGATTCGTCGATACATCGTTTAGGCTAAGGAGTCCACGTGACTGAAAATAAAGTCCTAATTTTCAAAAATTACAATTATTTTTTACTGCTGGTTGAATCTTCCTAATTCCAGTCAGGAATCAGGACCGTTTAATTATTCATCTTAAGTCCAGATGGCTAAAAATTTTCAAAATTATAAACAGAACGCTTTTTGAACCACCAAGAAGGATCCTCGTTGAAAATCGAAAAGAAATATTGAGGACCGCTCTCTAAGTTCTAATTTTTCAAAAATGTATATAATTTAGTAATTTACCTATCTGAACGACTCTAAATTTCCTCAAAAGGACTCTCAGGAACATCAAAATAAGTTTTTCATTGCGTGTTAGAAAAGGAAAGAGCTTGGAAACCGTAGAAAGCTCGGCACACGTTTACCACACTCAATAAGCTTTGGTTGGTAATTTTCACAGTAAATTTACAAAATACTGAATATAGTTTGAAATTGTGATTTGCCGATACATCGTTTAGGCTAAGGAGTCCACGTGACTGAAAATAAAGTCCTAATTTTCGAAAATTACAATTATAATTTACTGCTGGTTGAATCTTCTTAATTCCAGTCAGGAATCAGGACCGTTTCATTAGTCGTCTTAAGTCCAGGGAGCTAAAAATTTTCAAAATTATAAACAGAACGCTTTTTGAACCACGAAGAAGGATCCTCGATGAAAATCGAAAAGAAATATTGAGAATCGGTCTCTAAGTTCTAATTTTTCAAAAATTTATATAATTTAGTAATTTACCTATCTGAACGACTCTAAATTTGCTCAAAAGGACTCTCAGGGACTTCAAAATAGGTTTGTCATTGCGTGTTAGAAAAGGAAAGAGCTTGGAAACCGTAGAAAGCTCGGCACACGTTTACCACACTCAATAAGCTTTGGTTGGAGATTTTCACAGTAAATTTACAAAATCCTGAATATAGTTTGAAATTGTGATTCGCCGATACATCGTTTAGGCTAAGGAGTCCACGTGACTGAAAATAAAGTTCTAATTTTCGAAAATTACAATTATTTTTTACTGCTGGTTGAATCTTCTTAATTCCAGTCAGGAATCAGGACCGTTTCATTAGTCGTCTTAAGTCCAGGGAGCTAAAAATTTTCAAAATTATAAACAGAACGCTTTTTGAACCACGAAGAAGGATCCTCGATGAAAATCGAAAAGAAATATTGAGAATCGGTCTCTAAGTTCTAATTTTTCAAAAATTTATATAATTTAGTAATTTACCTATCTGAACGACTCTAAATTTGCTCAAAAGGACTCTCAGGGACTTCAAAATAGGTTTGTCATTGCGTGTTAGAAAAGGAAAGAGCTTGGAAACCGTAGAAAGCTCGGCACACGTTTACCACACTCAATAAGCTTTGGTTGGAGATTTTCACAGTAAATTTACAAAATCCTGAATATAGTTTGAAATTGTGATTCGTCGATACATCGTTTAAGCTAAGGAGTCCACGTGACTGAAAATAAAGTCCTAATTTTCGAAAATTACAATTATTTTTTAGTGCTGGTTTTGAATCTTCTTAATTCCAGTCCGGAATCAGGACCGTTTTATTAGTCGTCTTAAGTCCAGATGGCTAAAAATTTTCAAAATTATAAATAGAACGCTTTTTGAACCACCAAGAAGGGTCCTCGTGGAAAATCGAAAAGAAATATTGAGGACCGGTCTCTAAATTCTAATTTTTCAAAAATTTATATAATTTAGTAATTTACCTATCTGAATGACTCTAAATTTCCTCAAAAGGACTCTCAGGGACTTCAAAATAAGTTTTTCATTGCGTGTTAGAAAAGGAAAGAGCTTGGAAACCGTAGAAAGCTCGGCACACGTTTACCACACTCAATAAGCTTTGGTTGGAGATTTTCACAGTAAATTTACAAAATTCTGAATATAGTTTGAAATTGTGATTCGTCGATACATCGTTTAGGCTAAGGAGTCCACGTGACTGAAAATAAAGTTCTAATTTTCGAAAATTACAATTATTTTTTACTGCTGGTTGAATCTTCTTAATTCCAGTCAGGAATCAGGACCGTTTCATTAGTCGTCTTAAGTCCAGGGAGCTAAAAATTTTCAAAATTATAAACAGAACGCTTTTTGAACCACGAAGAAGGATCCTCGATGAAAATCGAAAAGAAATATTGAGAATCGGTCTCTAAGTTCTAATTTTTCAAAAATTTATATAATTTAGTAATTTACCTATCTGAACGACTCTAAATTTGCTCAAAAGGACTCTCAGGGACTTCAAAATAGGTTTTTCATTGCGTGTTAGAAAAGGAAAGAGCTTGGAAACCGTAGAAAGCTCGGCACACGTTTACCACACTCAATAAGCTTTGGTTGGAGATTTTCACAGTAAATTTACAAAATCCTGAATATAGTTTGAAATTGTGATTCGTCGATACATCGTTTAGGCTAAGGAGTCCACGTGACTGAAAATAAAGTTCTAATTTTCGAAAATTACAATTATTTTTTACTGCTGGTTGAATCTTCCTAATTCCAGTCAGGAATCAGGACCGTTTAATTATTCATCTTAAGTCCAGGGAGCTAAAAATTTTCAAAATTATAAACAGAACGCTTTTTGAACCACCAAGAAGGATCCTCGTTGAAAATCGAAAAGAAATATTGAGGACCGGTCTCTAAGTTCTAATTTTTCAAAAATTTATATAATTTAGTAATTTACCTATCTCAATGACTCTAAATTTCCTCAAAAGGACTCTCAGAGACTTCAAAATAGGTTTGTCATTGCGTGTTAGAAAAGGAAAGAACTTGGAACCCGTAGAAAGCTCGGCACACGTTTACCACACTCAATAAGCTTTGGTTGGAGATTTTCACAGTAAATTTACAAAATCCTGAATACAGTTTGAAATTGTAATTCGTCAATACATCGTTTAGGCTAAGGAGTCCACGTGACTGAAAATAAAGTTCTAATTTTCGAAAATTACAATTATTTTTTACTGCTGGTTGAATCTTCCTAATTCCAGTCAGGAATTAGGACCGTTTAATTATTCATCTTAAGTCCAGGGAGCTAAAAATTTTCAAAATTATAAACAGAACGCTTTTTGAACCACCAAGAAGGATCCTCGTTGAAAATCGAAAAGAAATATTGAGGACCGCTCTCTAAGTTCTAATTTTTCAAAAATTTATATAATTTAGTAATTTACCTATCTGAACGACTCTAAATTTCCTGAAAAGGACTCTCAGGGACTTCAAAATAAGTTTTTCATTGCGTGTTAGAAAAGGAGAGAACTTTGGAATCCGTAGAAAGCTCGGCACACGTTTACCACACTCAATAAGCTTTGGTTGGAGATTTTCACAGTAAATTTACAAAATCCTGAATATAGTTTGAAATTGTGATTCGCCGATACATCGTTTAGGCTAAGGAGTCCACGTGACTGAAAATAAAGTCCTAATTTTCGAAAATTACAATTATTTTTTACTGCTGGTTGAATCTTCCTAATTCCAGTCAGGAATCAGGACCGTTTAATTATTCATCTTAAGTCCAGGGAGCTAAAAATTTTCAAAATTATAAACAGAACGCTTTTTGAACCACCAAGAAGGATCCTCGTTGAAAATCGAAAAGAAATATTGTGGACCGGTCTCTAAGTTCTAATTTTTCAAAAATTTATATAATTTAGTAATTTACCTATCTCAATGACTCTAAATTTGCTCAAAAGGACTCTCAGAGACTTCAAAATAGGTTTGTCATTGCGTGTTAGAAAAGGAAAGAACTTGGAACCCGTAGAAAGCTCGGCACACGTTTACCACACTCAATAAGCTTTGGTTGGAGATTTTCACAGTAAATTTACAAAATCCTGAATACAGTTTGAAATTGTAATTCGTCAATACATCGTTTAGGCTAAGGAGTCCACGTGACTGAAAATAAAGTTCTAATTTTCGAAAATTACAATTATTTTTTACTGCTGGTTGAATCTTCTTAATTCCAGTCAGGAATTAGGACCGTTTAATTATTCATCTTAAGTCCAGGGAGCTAAAAATTTTCAAAATTATAAACAGAACGCTTTTTGAACCACCAAGAAGGATCCTCGTTGAAAATCGAAAAGAAATATTGAGGACCGCTCTCTAAGTTCTAATTTTTCAAAAATTTATATAATTTAGTAATTTACCTATCTGAATGACTCTAAATTTCCTCAAAAGGACTCTCAGGAACTTCAAAATAAGTTTTTCATTGCGTGTTAGAAAAGGAAAGAGCTTGGAAACCGTAGAAAGCTCGGCACACGTTTACAACACTCAATAAGCTTTGGTTGGAGATTTTCACAGTAAATTTACAAAATCCTGAATATAGTTTGAAATTGTGATTCGTCGATACATCGTTTAAGCTAAGGAGTCCACGTGACTGAAAATAAAGTCCTAATTTTCGAAAATTACAATTATTTTTTACTGCTGGTTGAATCTTCCTAATTCCAGTCAGGAATTAGGACCGTTTAATTATTCATCTTAAGTCCAGGGAGCTACAAATTTTCAAAATTATAAACAGAACGCTTTTTGAACCACCAAGAAGGATCCTCGTTGAAAATCGAAAAGAAATATTGAGGACCGCTCTCTAAGTTCTAATTTTTCAAAAATTTATATAATTTAGTAATTTACCTATCTGAATGACTCTAAATTTCCTCAAAAGGACTCTCAGGAACTTCAAAATAAGTTTTTCATTGCGTGTTAGAAAAGGAAAGAGCTTGGAAACCGTAGAAAGCTCGGCACACGTTTACAACACTCAATAAGCTTTGGTTGGAGATTTTCACAGTAAATTTACAAAATCCTGAATATAGTTTGAAATTGTGATTCGTCGATACATCGTTTAAGCTAAGGAGTCCACGTGACTGAAAATAAAGTCCTAATTTTCGAAAATTACAATTATTTTTTACTGCTGGTTGAATCTTCTTAATTCCAGTCAGGAATTAGGACCGTTTAATTATTCATCTTAAGTCCAGGGAGCTACAAATTTTCAAAATTATAAACAGAACGCTTTTTGAACCACCAAGAAGGATCCTCGTTGAAAATCGAAAAGAAATATTGAGAACCGGTCTCTAAGTTCTAATTTTTCAAAAATTTATATAATTTAGTAATTTACCTATCTGAATGACTCTAAATTTCCTGAAAAGGACTCTCAGGGACTTCAAAATAAGTTTTTCATTGCGTGTTAGAAAAGGAGAGAACTTTGGAATCCGTAGAAAGCTCGGCACACGTTTACCACACTCAATAAGCTTTGGTTGGAGATTTTCACAGTAAATTTACAAAATCCTGAATATAGTTTGAAATTGTGATTCGTCGATACATCGTTTAGGCTAAGGAGTCCACGTGACTGAAAATAAAGTCCTAATTTTCGAAAATTACAATTATTTTTTACTGCTGGTTGAATCTTCTTAATTCCAGTCAGGAATTAGGACCGTTTAATTATTCATCTTAAGTCCAGGGAGCTAAAAATTTTCAAAATTATAAACAGAACGCTTATGGAACCACCAAGAAGGATGCTCGTTGAAAATCGAAAAGAAATATTGAGGACCGGTCTCTAAGTTCTAATTTTCCAAAAATTTATATAATTTAGTAATTTACCTATCTCAATGACTCTAAATTTGCTCAAAAGGACTCTCAGAGACTTCAAAATAGGTTTGTCATTGCGTGTTAGAAAAGGAAAGAACTTGGAACCCGTAGAAAGCTCGGCACACGTTTACCACACTCAATAAGCTTTGGTTGGAGATTTTCACAGTAAATTTACAAAATTCTGAATATAGTTTGATATTGTGATTCGTCGATACATCGTTTAGGCTAAGGAGTCCACGTGACTGAAAATAAAGTCCTAATTTTCGAAAATTACAATTATTTTTTACTGCTGGTTGAATCTTCTTAATTCCAGTCAGGAATTAGGACCGTTTAATTATTCATCTTAAGTCCAGGGAGCTAAAAATTTTCAAAATTATAAACAGAACGCTTATGGAACCACCAAGAAGGATGCTCGTTGAAAATCGAAAAGAAATATTGAGGACCGGTCTCTAAGTTCTAATTTTTCAAAAATTTATATAATTTAGTAATTTACCTATCTGAATGACTCTAAATTTCCTGAAAAGGACTCTCAGGGACTTCAAAATAAGTTTTTCATTGCGTGTTAGAAAAGGAGAGAACTTTGGAATCCGTAGAAAGCTCGGCACACGTTTACCACACTCAATAAGCTTTGGTTGGAGATTTTCACAGTAAATTTACAAAATCCTGAATATAGTTTGAAATTGTGATTCGCCGATACATCGTTTAGGCTAAGGAGTCCACGTGACTGAAAATAAAGTTCTAATTTTCGAAAATTACAATTATTTTTTACTGCTGGTTGAATCTTCTTAATTCCAGTCAGGAATTAGGACCGTTTAATTATTCATCTTAAGTCCAGGGAGCTAAAAATTTTCAAAATTATAAACAGAACGCTTTTTGAACCACCAAGAAGGATCCTCGTTGAAAATCGAAAAGAAATATTGAGAACCGGTCTCTAAGTTCTAATTTTTCAAAAATTTATATAATTTAGTAATTTACCTATCTGAATGACTCTAAATTTCCTGAAAAGGACTCTCAGGGACTTCAAAATAAGTTTTTCATTGCGTGTTAGAAAAGGAAAGAGCTTGGAAACCGTAGAAAGCTCGGCACACGTTTACCACACTCAATAAGCTTTGGTTGGAGATTTTCACAGTAAATTTACAAAATTCTGAATATAGTTTGAAATTGTGATTCGTCGATACATCGTTGAGGCTAAGGAGTCCACGTGACTGAAAATAAAGTCCTAATTTTCAAAAAGTAGGGGAAGGAGGGTAACAGTGAGACGCTTTTTTTTGAACCCCACTTTTTTTTGTTAGAAAACGCGCTAGGCGTTTGAAACTTTGCATGCGCCTTCGTTGAAGACACTATTTAATAATAATGATACAAAAAAGCAATAATGTTACTGCTGACCTTATTTAAAAAATTAAAACCAGATTGGGGCTCTGTCTCACTGTACCCCCATGCCCTGGGGTAGACTGAGACAGAGTGTCGGGAACAGTGAGACGTGTCGTATAATCTGTTACAAAATGTCTTTAAAAATAAGTGATTTTTATTCTTTATTCATTAGAACCTGCAAAATCAACAAATGTTAACATTTGAGATTTAATTCAAACGCGTAGAATGATTTTTGGGGCCTGGTGGTGCCTATAGATTCATATGTAAAAAAATATTACTAGTATTTCCGCAGGCTCAAAATAATTATAAGACAACTTGTCTTATTCATATTGCAAGTTGTTTGCCAGCCAATCCACATAAATATCAGAATCTGAGCATGTCTCATTGTTCCCCACATTGTCTCGGTGTTCCCCACACAACTTTGTCTCATTGTTACCCAGGGGTCCATAAAACAAAAAATAAATGATCAAAGTCTATCCTACAAAAATAATACGGAAAACTTCATCACCATATTTATCCATAACCTAGGACTGATAGTTGATGTCAGTGTAATATTTATAAAATGCATCATTAAAGAATAGTGGACTTCAGTTTGAAAGTCTTGAAATTTAGTTTACTTATCGAAAACGAGTCACCATTATCTTGAACAAAGACTTTCACAGCTATGCCCGCTAAATCACGTCAAGTACATCACATCGGCTCTAGGTACAGTTTAAAGGGTAGGTTGGTAGCACTCTGTAACTTGTACACAATCCGCGAAATTTGAAAAGTCTCACTGTTCCCCGTGTCTCACTGATACCCTCCTTCCCCTACAATTATTTTTTAGTGCTGGTTGAATCTTCTTAATTCCAGTCAGGAATCAGGACCGTTTAATTATTCATCTCAAGTCCAGGGAGCTAAAAATTTTCAAAATTATAAACAGAACGCTTATGGAACCACCAAGAAGGATGCTCGTTGAAAATCGAAAAGAAATATTGAGGACCGGTCTCTAAGTTCTAATTTTCCAAAAATTTATATAATTTAGTAATTTACCTATCTCAATGACTCTAAATTTGCTCAAAAGGACTCTCAGAGACTTCAAAATAGGTTTGTCATTGCGTGTTAGAAAAGGAAAGAACTTGGAACCCGTAGAAAGCTCGGCACACGTTTACCACACTCAATAAGCTTTGGTTGGAGATTTTCACAGTAAATTTACAAAATTCTGAATATAGTTTGAAATTGTGATTCGTCGATACATCGTTTAGGCTAAGGAGTCCACGTGACTGAAAATAAAGTCCTAATTTTCGAAAATTACAATTATTTTTTACTGCTGGTTGAATCTTCCTAATTCCAGTCAGGAATCAGGACCGTTTAATTATTCATCTTAAGTCCAGATGGCTAAAAATTTTCAAAATTATAAACAGAACGCTTTTTGAACCACCAAGAAGGATCCTCGTTGAAAATCGAAAAGAAATATTGAGGACCGCTCTCTAAGTTCTAATTTTTCAAAAATGTATATAATTTAGTAATTTACCTATCTGAACGACTCTAAATTTCCTCAAAAGGACTCTCAGGAACATCAAAATAAGTTTTTCATTGCGTGTTAGAAAAGGAAAGAGCTTGGAAACCGTAGAAAGCTCGGCACACGTTTACCACACTCAATAAGCTTTGGTTGGTAATTTTCACAGTAAATTTACAAAATACTGAATATAGTTTGAAATTGTGATTTGCCGATACATCGTTTAGGCTAAGGAGTCCACGTGACTGAAAATAAAGTCCTAATTTTCGAAAATTACAATTATAATTTACTGCTGGTTGAATCTTCTTAATTCCAGTCAGGAATCAGGACCGTTTCATTAGTCGTCTTAAGTCCAGGGAGCTAAAAATTTTCAAAATTATAAACAGAACGCTTTTTGAACCACGAAGAAGGATCCTCGATGAAAATCGAAAAGAAATATTGAGAATCGGTCTCTAAGTTCTAATTTTTCAAAAATTTATATAATTTAGTAATTTACCTATCTGAATGACTCTAAATTTCCTCAAAAGGACTCTCAGGAACTTCAAAATAAGTTTTTCATTGCGTGTTAGAAAAGGAAAGAGCTTGGAAACCGTAGAAAGCTCGGCACACGTTTACCACACTCAATAAGCTTTGGTTGGAGATTTTCACAGTAAATTTACAAAATCCTGAATATAGTTTGCAATTGTGATTCGCCGATACATCGTTTAGGCTAAGGAGTCCACGTGACTGAAAATAAAGTTCTAATTTTCGAAAATTACAATTATTTTTTACTGCTGGTTGAATCTTCTTAATTCCAGTCAGGAATCAGGACCGTTTCATTAGTCGTCTTAAGTCCAGGGAGCTAAAAATTTTCAAAATTATAAACAGAACGCTTTTTGAACCACGAAGAAGGATCCTCGATGAAAATCGAAAAGAAATATTGAGAATCGGTCTCTAAGTTCTAATTTTTCAAAAATTTATATAATTTAGTAATTTACCTATCTGAACGACTCTAAATTTGCTCAAAAGGACTCTCAGGGACTTCAAAATAAGTTTGTCATTGCGTGTTAGAAAAGGAAAGAGCTTGGAAACCGTAGAAAGCTCGGCACACGTTTACCACACTCAATAAGCTTTGGTTGGAGATTTTCACAGTAAATTTACAAAATCCTGAATATAGTTTGAAATTGTGATTCGTCGATACATCGTTTAAGCTAAGGAGTCCACGTGACTGAAAATAAAGTCCTAATTTTCGAAAATTACAATTATTTTTTACTGCTGGTTGAATCTTCCTAATTCCAGTCAGGAATCAGGACCGTTTAATTATTCATCTTAAGTCCAGATGGCTAAAAATTTTCAAAATTATAAACAGAACGCTTTTTGAACCACCAAGAAGGATCCTCGTTGAAAATCGAAAAGAAATATTGAGGACCGCTCTCTAAGTTCTAATTTTTCAAAAATGTATATAATTTAGTAATTTACCTATCTGAACGACACTAAATTTCCTCAAAAGGACTCTCAGGAACATCAAAATAAGTTTTTCATTGCGTGTTAGAAAAGGAAAGAGCTTGGAAACCGTAGAAAGCTCGGCACACGTTTACCACACTCAATAAGCTTTGGTTGGTAATTTTCACAGTAAATTTACAAAATACTGAATATAGTTTGAAATTGTGATTTGCCGATACATCGTTTAGGCTAAGGAGTCCACGTGACTGAAAATAAAGTCCTAATTTTCGAAAATTACAATTATTTTTTACTGCTGGTTGAATCTTCCTAATTCCAGTCAGGAATTAGGACCGTTTAATTATTCATCTTAAGTCCAGGGAGCTAAAAATTTTCAAAATTATAAACAGAACGCTTTTTGAACCACCAAGAAGGATCCTCGTTGAAAATCGAAAAGAAATATTGAGGACCGCTCTCTAAGTTCTAATTTTTCAAAAATTTATATAATTTAGTAATTTACCTATCTGAACGACTCTAAATTTCCTGAAAAGGACTCTCAGGGACTTCAAAATAAGTTTTTCATTGCGTGTTAGAAAAGGAGAGAACTTTGGAATCCGTAGAAAGCTCGGCACACGTTTACCACACTCAATAAGCTTTGGTTGGAGATTTTCACAGTAAATTTACAAAATCCTGAATATAGTTTGAAATTGTGATTCGCCGATACATCGTTTAGGCTAAGGAGTCCACGTGACTGAAAATAAAGTCCTAATTTTCGAAAATTACAATTATTTTTTACTGCTGGTTGAATCTTCTTAATTCCAGTCAGGAATCAGGACCGTTTCATTAGTCGTCTTAAGTCCAGGGAGCTAAAAATTTTCAAAATTATAAACAGAACGCTTTTTGAACCACGAAGAAGGATCCTCGATGAAAATCGAAAAGAAATATTGAGAATCGGTCTCTAAGTTCTAATTTTTCAAAAATTTATATAATTTAGTAATTTACCTATCTGAATGACTCTAAATTTCCTCAAAAGGACTCTCAGGAACTTCAAAATAAGTTTTTCATTGCGTGTTAGAAAAGGAAAGAGCTTGGAAACCGTAGAAAGCTCGGCACACGTTTACCACACTCAATAAGCTTTGGTTGGGGATTTTCACAGTAAATTTACAAAATCCTGAATATAGTTTGAAATTGTGATTCGTCGATACATCGTTTAGGCTAAGGAGTCCACGTGACTGAAAATAAAGTCCTAATTTTCGAAAATTACAATTATTTTTTACTGCTGGTTGAATCTTCTTAATTCCAGTCAGGAATCAGGACCGTTTCATTAGTCGTCTTAAGTCCAGATGGGTAAAAATTTTCAAAATTATAAACAGAACGCTTTTTGAACCACCAAGAAGGATCCTCGTTGAAAATCGAAAAGAAATATTGAGGACCGCTCTCTAAGTTCTAATTTTTCAAAAATTTATATAATTTAGTAATTTACCTATCTGAATGACTCTAAATTTCCTCAAAAGGACTCTCAGGAACATCAAAATAAGTTTTTCATTGCGTGTTAGAAAAGGAAAGAGCTTGGAAACCGTAGAAAGCTCGGCACACGTTTACCACACTCAATAAGCTTTGGTTGGAGATTTTCACAGTAAATTTACAAAATCCTGAATATAGTTTGAAATTGTGATTCGCCGATACATCGTTTAGGCTAAGGAGTCCACGTGACTGAAAATAAAGTTCTAATTTTCGAAAATTACAATTATTTTTTACTGCTGGTTGAATCTTCTTAATTCCAGTCAGGAATTAGGACCGTTTAATTATTCATCTTAAGTCCAGGGAGCTAAAAATTTTCAAAATTATAAACAGAACGCTTTTTGAACCACCAAGAAGGGTCCTCGTGGAAAATCGAAAAGAAATATTGAGGACCGCTCTCTAAGTTCTAATTTTTCAAAAATTTATATAATTTAGTAATTTACCTATCTGAACGACTCTAAATTTGCTCAAAAGGACTCTCAGGGACTTCAAAATAGGTTTGTCATTGCGTGTTAGAAAAGGAAAGAGCTTGGAAACCGTAGAAAGCTCGGCACACGTTTACCACACTCAATAAGCTTTGGTTGGAGATTTTCACAGTAAATTTACAAAATCCTGAATATAGTTTGAAATTGTGATTCGTCGATACATCGTTTAGGCTAAGGAGTCCACGTGACTGAAAATAAAGTCCTAATTTTCGAAAATTACAATTATTTTTTACTGCTGGTTGAATCTTCTTAATTCCAGTCAGGAATCAGGACCGTTTAATTATTCATCTTAAGTCCAGGGAGCTAAAAATTTTCAAAATTATAAACAGAACGCTTTTTGAACCACCAAGAAGGATGCTCGTTGAAAATCGAAAAGAAATATTGAGGACCGGTCTCTAAGTTCTAATTTTCCAAAAATTTATATAATTTAGTAATTTACCTATCTGAACGACTCTAAATTTGCTCAAAAGGACTCTCAGGGACTTCAAAATAGGTTTGTCATTGCGTGTTAGAAAAGGAAAGAACTTGGAACCCGTAGAAAGCTCGGCACACGTTTACCACACTCAATAAGCTTTGGTTGGAGATTTTCACAGTAAATTTACAAAATCCTGAATATAGTTTGAAATTGTGATTCGTCGATACATCGTTTAAGCTAAGGAGTCCACGTGACTGAAAATAAAGTCCTAATTTTCGAAAATTACAATTATTTTTTAGTGCTGGTTGAATCTTCTTAATTCCAGTCAGGAATCAGGACCGTTTAATTATTCATCTTAAGTCCAGGGAGCTAAAAATTTTCAAAATTATAAACAGAACGCTTTTTGAACCACCAAGAAGGATCCTCGTTGAAAATCGAAAAGAAATATTGAGGACCGGTCTCTAAGTTCTAATTTTTCAAAAATTTATATAATTTAGTAATTTACCTATCTCAATGACTCTAAATTTGCTCAAAAGGACTCTCAGAGACTTCAAAATAGGTTTGTCATTGCGTCTTAGAAAAGGAAAGAACTTGGAACCCGTAGAAAGCTCGGCACACGTTTACCACACTCAATAAGCTTTGGTTGGAGATTTTCGCAGTAAATTTACAAAATCCTGAATATAGTTTGAAATTGTGATTCGCCGATACATCGTTTAGGCTAAGGAGTCCACGTGACTGAAAATAAAGTTCTAATTTTCGAAAATTACAATTATTTTTTACTGCTGGTTGAATCTTCCTAATTCCAGTCAGGAATCAGGACCGTTTAATTATTCATCTTAAGTCCAGGGAGCTAAAAATTTTCAAAATTATAAACAGAACGCTTTTTGAACCACCAAGAAGGATCCTCGTTGAAAATCGAAAAGAAATATTGAGGACCGCTCTCTAAGTTCTAATTTTTCAAAAATTTATATAATTTAGTAATTTACCTATCTGAACGACTCTAAATTTCCTCAAAAGGACTCTCAGGAACATCAAAATAAGTTTTTCATTGCGTGTTAGAAAAGGAAAGAGCTTGGAAACCGTAGAAAGCTCGGCACACGTTTACCACACTCAATAAGCTTTGGTTGGAGATTTTCACAGTAAATTTACAAAATCCTGAATATAGTTTGAAATTGTGATTCGCCGATACATCGTTTAGGCTAAGGAGTCCACGTGACTGAAAATAAAGTTCTAATTTTCGAAAATTACAATTATTTTTTACTGCTGGTTGAATCTTCTTAATTCCAGTCAGGAATTAGGACCGTTTAATTATTCATCTTAAGTCCAGGGAGCTAAAAATTTTCAAAATTATAAACAGAACGCTTTTTGAACCACCAAGAAGGATCCTCGTTGAAAATCGAAAAGAAATATTGAGGACCGCTCTCTAAGTTCTAATTTTTCAAAAATTTATATAATTTAGTAATTTACCTATCTGAACGACTCTAAATTTCCTCAAAAGGACTCTCAGGAACATCAAAATAAGTTTTTCATTGCGTGTTAGAAAAGGAAAGAGCTTGGAAACCGTAGAAAGCTCGGCACACGTTTACCACACTCAATAAGCTTTGGTTGGAGATTTTCACGGTAAATTTACAAAATCCTGAATATAGTTTGAAATTGTGATTCGCCGATACATCGTTTAGGCTAAGGAGTCCACGTGACTGAAAATAAAGTTCTAATTTTCGAAAATTACAATTATTTTTTACTGCTGGTTGAATCTTCTTAATTCCAGTCAGGAATTAGGACCGTTTAATTATTCATCTTAAGTCCAGGGAGCTAAAAATTTTCAAAATTATAAACAGAACGCTTTTTGAACCACCAAGAAGGATCCTCGTTGAAAATCGAAAAGAAATATTGAGAACCGGTCTCTAAGTTCTAATTTTTCAAAATTTATATAATTTAGTAATTTACCTATCTGAATGACTCTAAATTTCCTCAAAAGGACTCTCAGGAACTTCAAAATAAGTTTTTCATTGCGTGTTAGAAAAGGAAAGAGCTTGGAAACCGTAGAAAGCTCGGCACACGTTTACAACACTCAATAAGCTTTGGTTGGAGATTTTCACAGTAAATTTACAAAATCCTGAATATAGTTTGAAATTGTGATTCGCCGATACATCGTTTAGGCTAAGGAGTCCACGTGACTGAAAATAAAGTTCTAATTTTAGAAAATTACAATTATTTTTTACTGCTGGTTGAATCTTCTTAATTCCAGTCAGGAATTAGGACCGTTTAATTATTCATCTTAAGTCCAGGGAGCTACAAATTTTCAAAATTATAAACAGAACGCTTTTTGAACCACCAAGAAGGATGCTCGTTGAAAATCGAAAAGAAATATTGAGGACCGGTCTCTAAGTTCTAATTTTCCAAAAATTTATATAATTTAGTAATTTACCTATCTCAATGACTCTAAATTTGCTCAAAAGGACTCTCAGAGACTTCAAAATAGGTTTGTCATTGCGTGTTAGAAAAGGAAAGAGCTTGGAAACCGTAGAAAGCTCGGCACACGTTTACCACACTCAATAAGCTTTGGTTGGAGATTTTCACAGTAAATTTACAAAATCCTGAATATAGTTTGAAATTGTGATTCGCCGATACATCGTTTAGGCTAAGGAGTCCACGTGACTGAAAATAAAGTTCTAATTTTCGAAAATTAAAATTATTTTTTACTGCTGGTTGAATCTTCTTAATTCCAGTCAGGAATTAGGACCGTTTAATTATTCATCTTAAGTCCAGGGAGCTAAAAATTTTCAAAATTATAAACAGAACGCTTTTTGAACCACCAAGAAGGATCCTCGTTGAAAATCGAAAAGAAATATTGAGGACCAGTCTCTAAGTTCTAATTTTCCAAAAATTTATATAATTTAGTAATTTACCTATCTCAATGACTCTAAATTTGCTCAAAAGGACTCTCAGAGACTTCAAAATAGGTTTGTCATTGCGTGTTAGAAAAGGAAAGAGCTTGGAAACCGTAGAAAGCTCGGCACACGTTTACCACACTCAATAAGCTTTGGTTGGAGATTTTCACAGTAAATTTACAAAATCCTGAATATAGTTTGAAATTGTGATTCGTCGATACATCGTTTAAGCTAAGGAGTCCACGTGACTGAAAATAAAGTCCTAATTTTCGAAAATTACAATTATTTTTTAGTGCTGGTTGAATCTTCTTAATTCCAGTCAGGAATCAGGACCGTTTAATTATTCATCTTAAGTCCAGGGAGCTAAAAATTTTCAAAATTATAAACAGAACGCTTTTTGAACCACCAAGAAGGATCCTCGTTGAAAATCGAAAAGAAATATTGAGGACCGGTCTCTAAGTTCTAATTTTTCAAAAATTTATATAATTTAGTAATTTACCTATCTCAATGACTCTAAATTTGCTCAAAAGGACTCTCAGAGACTTCAAAATAGGTTTGTCATTGCGTGTTAGAAAAGGAAAGAACTTGGAACCCGTAGAAAGCTCGGCACACGTTTACCACACTCAATAAGCTTTGGTTGGAGATTTTCACAGTAAATTTACAAAATCCTGAATATAGTTTGAAATTGTGATTCGCCGATACATCGTTTAGGCTAAGGAGTCCACGTGACTGAAAATAAAGTCCTAATTTTCGAAAATTACAATTATTTTTTACTGCTGGTTGAATCTTCCTAATTCCAGTCAGGAATCAGGACCGTTTAATTATTCATCTTAAGTCCAGGGAGCTAAAAATTTTCAAAATTATAAACAGAACGCTTTTTGAACCACCAAGAAGGATCCTCGTTGAAAATCGAAAAGAAATATTGAGGACCGGTCTCTAAGTTCTAATTTTCCAAAAATTTATATAATTTAGTAATTTACCTATCTCAATGACTCTAAATTTGCTCAAAAGGACTCTCAGAGACTTCAAAATGGGTTTGTCATTGCGTGTTAGAAAAGGAAAGAACTTGGAACCCGTAGAAAGCTCGGCACACGTTTACCACACTCAATAAGCTTTGGTTGGAGATTTTCACAGTAAATTTACAAAATCCTGAATATAGTTTGAAATTGTGATTCGCCGATACATCGTTTAGGCTAAGGAGTCCACGTGACTGAAAATAAAGTTCTAATTTTCGAAAATTACAATTATTTTTTACTGCTGGTTGAATCTTCTTAATTCCAGTCAGGAATTAGGACCGTTTAATTATTCATCTTAAGTCCAGGGAGCTAAAAATTTTCAAAATTATAAACAGAACGCTTTTTGAACCACCAAGAAGGATCCTCGTTGAAAATCGAAAAGAAATATTGAGGACCGGTCTCTAAGTTCTAATTTTTCAAAAATTTATATAATTTAGTAATTTACCTTTCTCAATGACTCTAAATTTGCTCAAAAGGACTCTCAGAGACTTCAAAATAGGTTTGTCATTGCGTGTTAGAAAAGGAAAGAACTTGGAACCCGTAGAAAGCTCGGCACACGTTTACCACACTCAATAAGCTTTGGTTGGAGATTTTCACAGTAAATTTACAAAATCCTGAATACAGTTTGAAATTGTAATTCGTCAATACATCGTTTAGGCTAAGGAGTCCACGTGACTGAAAATAAAGTTCTAATTTTCGAAAATTACAATTATTTTTTACTGCTGGTTGAATCTTCTTAATTCCAGTCAGGAATTAGGACCGTTTAATTATTCATCTTAAGTCCAGGGAGCTAAAAATTTTCAAAATTATAAACAGAACGCTTTTTGAACCACCAAGAAGGATCCTCGTTGAAAATCGAAAAGAAATATTGAGGACCGCTCTCTAAGTTCTAATTTTTCAAAAATTTATATAATTTAGTAATTTACCTATCTGAACGACTCTAAATTTCCTCAAAAGGACTCTCAGGAACATCAAAATAAGTTTTTCATTGCGTGTTAGAAAAGGAAAGAGCTTGGAAACCGTAGAAAGCTCGGCACACGTTTACCACACTCAATAAGCTTTGGTTGGAGATTTTCACAGTAAATTTACAAAATCCTGAATACAGTTTGAAATTGTAATTCGTCAATACATCGTTTAGGCTAAGGAGTCCACGTGACTGAAAATAAAGTTCTAATTTTCGAAAATTACAATTATTTTTTACTGCTGGTTGAATCTTCTTAATTCCAGTCAGGAATTAGGACCGTTTAATTATTCATCTTAAGTCCAGGGAGCTAAAAATTTTCAAAATTATAAACAGAACGCTTTTTGAACCACCAAGAAGGATCCTCGTTGAAAATCGAAAAGAAATATTGAGAACCGGTCTCTAAGTTCTAATTTTTCAAAATTTATATAATTTAGTAATTTACCTATCTGAATGACTCTAAATTTCCTCAAAAGGACTCTCAGGAACTTCAAAATAAGTTTTTCATTGCGTGTTAGAAAAGGAAAGAACTTGGAAACCGTAGAAAGCTCGGCACACGTTTACAACACTCAATAAGCTTTGGTTGGAGATTTTCACAGTAAATTTACAAAATCCTGAATATAGTTTGAAATTGTGATTCGTCGATACATCGTTTAAGCTAAGGAGTCCACGTGACTGAAAATAAAGTCCTAATTTTCGAAAATTACAATTATTTTTTACTGCTGGTTGAATCTTCTTAATTCCAGTCAGGAATCAGGACCGTTTCATTAGTCGTCTTAAGTCCAGGGAGCTAAAAATTTTCAAAATTATAAACAGAACGCTTTTTGAACCACCAAGAAGGATCCTCGTTGAAAATCGAAAAGAAATATTGAGGACCGGTCTCTAAGTTCTAATTTTCCAAAAATTTATATAATTTAGTAATTTACCTATCTCAATGACTCTAAATTTGCTCAAAAGGACTCTCAGAGACTTCAAAATAGGTTTGTCATTGCGTGTTAGAAAAGGAAAGAGCTTGGAAACCGTAGAAAGCTCGGCACACGTTTACCACACTCAATAAGCTTTGGTTGGAGATTTTCACAGTAAATTTACAAAATCCTGAATATAGTTTGAAATTGTGATTCGTCGATACATCGTTTAAGCTAAGGAGTCCACGTGACTGAAAATAAAGTCCTAATTTTCGAAAATTACAATTATTTTTTACTGCTGGTTGAATCTTCTTAATTCCAGTCAGGAATCAGGACCGTTTCATTAGTCGTCTTAAGTCCAGGGAGCTAAAAATTTTCAAAATTATAAACAGAACGCTTTTTGAACCACCAAGAAGGATCCTCGTTGAAAATCGAAAAGAAATATTGAGGACCGGTCTCTAAGTTCTAATTTTCCAAAAATTTATATAATTTAGTAATTTACCTATCTCAATGACTCTAAATTTGCTCAAAAGGACTCTCAGAGACTTCAAAATAGGTTTGTCATTGCGTGTTAGAAAAGGAAAGAGCTTGGAAACCGTAGAAAGCTCGGCACACGTTTACCACACTCAATAAGCTTTGGTTGGAGATTTTCACAGTAAATTTACAAAATCCTGAATATAGTTTGAAATTGTGATTCGCCGATACATCGTTTAGGCTAAGGAGTCCACGTGACTGAAAATAAAGTTCTAATTTTCGAAAATTACAATTATTTTTTACTGCTGGTTGAATCTTCTTAATTCCAGTCAGGAATTAGGACCGTTTAATTATTCATCTTAAGTCCAGGGAGCTACAAATTTTCAAAATTATAAACAGAACGCTTTTTGAACCACCAAGAAGGATGCTCGTTGAAAATCGAAAAGAAATATTGAGGACCGGTCTCTAAGTTCTAATTTTCCAAAAATTTATATAATTTAGTAATTTACCTATCTGAACGACTCTAAATTTCCTCAAAAGGACTCTCAGGAACATCAAAATAAGTTTTTCATTGCGTGTTAGAAAAGGAAAGAGCTTGGAAACCGTAGAAAGCTCGGCACACGTTTACCACACTCAATAAGCTTTGGTTGGAGATTTTCACGGTAAATTTACAAAATCCTGAATATAGTTTGAAATTGTGATTCGCCGATACATCGTTTAGGCTAAGGAGTCCACGTGACTGAAAATAAAGTTCTAATTTTCGAAAATTACAATTATTTTTTACTGCTGGTTGAATCTTCTTAATTCCAGTCAGGAATTAGGACCGTTTAATTATTCATCTTAAGTCCAGGGAGCTAAAAATTTTCAAAATTATAAACAGAACGCTTTTTGAACCACCAAGAAGGATCCTCGTTGAAAATCGAAAAGAAATATTGAGAACCGGTCTCTAAGTTCTAATTTTTCAAAATTTATATAATTTAGTAATTTACCTATCTGAATGACTCTAAATTTCCTCAAAAGGACTCTCAGGAACTTCAAAATAAGTTTTTCATTGCGTGTTAGAAAAGGAAAGAGCTTGGAAACCGTAGAAAGCTCGGCACACGTTTACAACACTCAATAAGCTTTGGTTGGAGATTTTCACAGTAAATTTACAAAATCCTGAATATAGTTTGAAATTGTGATTCGTCGATACATCGTTTAAGCTAAGGAGTCCACGTGACTGAAAATAAAGTCCTAATTTTCGAAAATTACAATTATTTTTTACTGCTGGTTGAATCTTCTTAATTCCAGTCAGGAATCAGGACCGTTTCATTAGTCGTCTTAAGTCCAGGGAGCTAAAAATTTTCAAAATTATAAACAGAACGCTTTTTGAACCACCAAGAAGGATCCTCGTTGAAAATCGAAAAGAAATATTGAGGACCGGTCTCTAAGTTCTAATTTTCCAAAAATTTATATAATTTAGTAATTTACCTATCTCAATGACTCTAAATTTGCTCAAAAGGACTCTCAGAGACTTCAAAATAGGTTTGTCATTGCGTGTTAGAAAAGGAAAGAGCTTGGAAACCGTAGAAAGCTCGGCACACGTTTACCACACTCAATAAGCTTTGGTTGGAGATTTTCACAGTAAATTTACAAAATCCTGAATATAGTTTGAAATTGTGATTCGCCGATACATCGTTTAGGCTAAGGAGTCCACGTGACTGAAAATAAAGTTCTAATTTTCGAAAATTACAATTATTTTTTACTGCTGGCTGAATCTTCTTAATTCCAGTCAGGAATTAGGACCGTTTAATTATTCATCTTAAGTCCAGGGAGCTACAAATTTTCAAAATTATAAACAGAACGCTTTTTGAACCACCAAGAAGGATGCTCGTTGAAAATCGAAAAGAAATATTGAGGACCGGTCTCTAAGTTCTAATTTTCCAAAAATTTATATAATTTAGTAATTTACCTATCTGAACGACTCTAAATTTCCTCAAAAGGACTCTCAGGAACATCAAAATAAGTTTTTCATTGCGTGTTAGAAAAGGAAAGAGCTTGGAAACCGTAGAAAGCTCGGCACACGTTTACCACACTCAATAAGCTTTGGTTGGAGATTTTCACGGTAAATTTACAAAATCCTGAATATAGTTTGAAATTGTGATTCGCCGATACATCGTTTAGGCTAAGGAGTCCACGTGACTGAAAATAAAGTTCTAATTTTCGAAAATTACAATTATTTTTTACTGCTGGTTGAATCTTCTTAATTCCAGTCAGGAATTAGGACCGTTTAATTATTCATCTTAAGTCCAGGGAGCTAAAAATTTTCAAAATTATAAACAGAACGCTTTTTGAACCACCAAGAAGGATCCTCGTTGAAAATCGAAAAGAAATATTGAGAACCGGTCTCTAAGTTCTAATTTTTCAAAATTTATATAATTTAGTAATTTACCTATCTGAATGACTCTAAATTTCCTCAAAAGGACTCTCAGGAACTTCAAAATAAGTTTTTCATTGCGTGTTAGAAAAGGAAAGAGCTTGGAAACCGTAGAAAGCTCGGCACACGTTTACAACACTCAATAAGCTTTGGTTGGAGATTTTCACAGTAAATTTACAAAATCCTGAATATAGTTTGAAATTGTGATTCGTCGATACATCGTTTAAGCTAAGGAGTCCACGTGACTGAAAATAAAGTCCTAATTTTCGAAAATTACAATTATTTTTTACTGCTGGTTGAATCTTCTTAATTCCAGTCAGGAATCAGGACCGTTTCATTAGTCGTCTTAAGTCCAGGGAGCTAAAAATTTTCAAAATTATAAACAGAACGCTTTTTGAACCACCAAGAAGGATCCTCGTTGAAAATCGAAAAGAAATATTGAGGACCGGTCTCTAAGTTCTAATTTTCCAAAAATTTATATAATTTAGTAATTTACCTATCTCAATGACTCTAAATTTGCTCAAAAGGACTCTCAGAGACTTCAAAATAGGTTTGTCATTGCGTGTTAGAAAAGGAAAGAGCTTGGAAACCGTAGAAAGCTCGGCACACGTTTACCACACTCAATAAGCTTTGGTTGGAGATTTTCACAGTAAATTTACAAAATCCTGAATATAGTTTGAAATTGTGATTCGCCGATACATCGTTTAGGCTAAGGAGTCCACGTGACTGAAAATAAAGTTCTAATTTTCGAAAATTACAATTATTTTTTACTGCTGGTTGAATCTTCTTAATTCCAGTCAGGAATTAGGACCGTTTAATTATTCATCTTAAGTCCAGGGAGCTACAAATTTTCAAAATTATAAACAGAACGCTTTTTGAACCACCAAGAAGGATGCTCGTTGAAAATCGAAAAGAAATATTGAGGACCGGTCTCTAAGTTCTAATTTTCCAAAAATTTATATAATTTAGTAATTTACCTATCTCAATGACTCTAAATTTGCTCAAAAGGACTCTCAGAGACTTCAAAATAGGTTTGTCATTGCGTGTTAGAAAAGGAAAGAACTTGGAACCCGTAGAAAGCTCGGCACACGTTTACCACACTCAATAAGCTTTGGTTGGAGATTTTCACAGTAAATTTACAAAATTCTGAATATAGTTTGATATTGTGATTCGTCGATACATCGTTTAGGCTAAGGAGTCCACGTGACTGAAAATAAAGTCCTAATTTTCGAAAATTACAATTATTTTTTACTGCTGGTTGAATCTTCCTAATTCCAGTCAGGAATCAGGACCGTTTAATTATTCATCTTAAGTCCAGATGGCTAAAAATTTTCAAAATTATAAACAGAACGCTTTTTGAACCACCAAGAAGGATCCTCGTTGAAAATCGAAAAGAAATATTGAGGACCGCTCTCTAAGTTCTAATTTTTCAAAAATTTATATAATTTAGTAATTTACCTATCTGAACGACTCTAAATTTCCTCAAAAGGACTCTCAGGAACATCAAAATAAGTTTTTCATTGCGTGTTAGAAAAGGAAAGAGCTTGGAAACCGTAGAAAGCTCGGCACACGTTTACCACACTCAATAAGCTTTGGTTGGAGATTTTCACAGTAAATTTACAAAATCCTGAATATAGTTTGAAATTGTGATTCGCCGATACATCGTTTAGGCTAAGGAGTCCACGTGACTGAAAATAAAGTTCTAATTTTCGAAAATTACAATTATTTTTTACTGCTGGTTGAATCTTCTTAATTCCAGTCAGGAATTAGGACCGTTTAATTATTCATCTTAAGTCCAGGGAGCTAAAAATTTTCAAAATTATAAACAGAACGCTTTTTGAACCACCAAGAAGGATCCTCGTTGAAAATCGAAAAGAAGTATTGAGGACCGGTCTCTAAGTTCTAATTTTCCAAAAATTTATATAATTTAGTAATTTACCTATCTCAATGACTCTAAATTTGCTCAAAAGGACTCTCAGAGACTTCAAAATAGGTTTGTCATTGCGTGTTAGAAAAGGAAAGAGCTTGGAAACCGTAGAAAGCTCGGCACACGTTTACCACACTCAATAAGCTTTGGTTGGAGATTTTCACAGTAAATTTACAAAATCCTGAATATAGTTTGAAATTGTGATTCGCCGATACATCGTTTAGGCTAAGGAGTCCACGTGACTGAAAATAAAGTTCTAATTTTCGAAAATTACAATTATTTTTTACTGCTGGTTGAATCTTCTTAATTCCAGTCAGGAATTAGGACCGTTTAATTATTCATCTTAAGTCCAGGGAGCTAAAAATTTTCAAAATTATAAACAGAACGCTTTTTGAACCACCAAGAAGGATCCTCGTTGAAAATCGAAAAGAAATATTGAGGACCGCTCTCTAAGTTCTAATTTTTCAAAAATTTATATAATTTAGTAATTTACCTATCTGAACGACTCTAAATTTCCTCAAAAGGACTCTCAGGAACATCAAAATAAGTTTTTCATTGCGTGTTAGAAAAGTAAAGAGCTTGGAAACCGTAGAAAGCTCGGCACACGTTTACCACACTCAATAAGCTTTTGTTGGAGATTTTCACAGTAAATTTACAAAATTCTGAATATAGTTTGAAATTGTGATTCGTCGATACATCGTTTAGGCTAAGGAGTCCACGTGACTGAAAATAAAGTCCTAATTTTCGAAAATTACAATTATTTTTTACTGCTGGTTGAATCTTCTTAATTCCAGTCAGGAATCAGGACCGTTTCATTAGTCGTCTTAAGTCCAGGGAGCTAAAAATTTTCAAAATTATAAACAGAACGCTTTTTGAACCGCGAAGAAGGATCCTCGATGAAAATCGAAAAGAAATATTGAGAACCGGTCTCTAAGTTCTAATTTTTCAAAAATTTATATAATTTAGTAATTTACCTATCTCAATGACTCTAAATTTGCTCAAAAGGACTCTCAGAGACTTCAAAATAGGTTTGTCATTGCGTGTTAGAAAAGGAAAGAACTTGGAACCCGTAGAAAGCTCGGCACACGTTTACCACACTCAATAAGCTTTGGTTGGAGATTTTCACAGTAAATTTACAAAATCCTGAATATAGTTTGAAATTGTGATTCGTTGATAGATCGTTTAAGCTAAGGAGTCCACGTGACTGAAAATAAAGTCCTAATTTTCGAAAATTAAAATTATTTTTTACTGCTGGTTGAATCTTCTTAATTCCAGTCCGGAATCAGGACCGTTTTATTAGTCGTCTTAAGTCCAGATGGCTAAAAATTTTCAAAATTATAAATAGAACGCTTTTTGAACCACCAAGAAGGGTCCTCGTGGAAAATCGAAAAGAAATATTGAGGACCGGTCTCTAAGTTCTAATTTTTCAAAAATTTATATAATTTAGTAATTTACCTATCTGAATGACTCTAAATTTCCTCAAAAGGACGCTCAGGGACTTCAAAATAGGTTTGTCATTGCGTGTTAGAAAAGGAAAGAGCTTGGAAACCGTAGAAAGCTCGGCACACGTTTACCACACTCAATAAGCTTTGGTTGGTAATTTTCACAGAAAATTTACAAAATCCTGAATATAGTTTGAAATTGTGATTCGTCGATACATCGTTTAGGCTAAGGAGTCCACGTGACTGAAAATAAAGTCCTAATTTTCGAAAATTACAATTATTTTTTACTGCTGGTTGAATCTTCTTAATTCCAGTCAGGAATCAGGACCGTTTAATTATTCATCTTAAGTCCAGATGGGTAAAAATTTTCAAAATTATAAATAGAACGCTTTTTGAACCACCAAGAAGGGTCCTCGTTGAAAATCAAAAAGAAATATTGAGAACCGGTTTCTAAGTTCTAATTTTTCAAAAATTTATATAATTTAGTAATTTACCTATCTGAATGACTCTAAATTTCCTCAAAAGGACTCTCAGGAACTTCAAAATAAGTTTTTCATTGCGTGTTAGAAAAGGAAAGAGCTTGGAAACCGTAGAAAGCTCGGCACACGTTTACCACACTCAATAAGCTTTGGTTGGAGATTTTCACAGTAAATTTACAAAATCCTGAATATAGTTTGAAATTGTGATTCGTCGATACATCGTTTAAGCTAAGGAGTCCACGTGACTGAAAATAAAGTCCTAATTTTCGAAAATTAAAATTATTTTTTACTGCTGGTTGAATCTTCTTAATTCCAGTCCGGAATCAGGACCGTTTTATTAGTCGTCTTAAGTCCAGATGGCTAAAAATTTTCAAAATTATAAATAGAACGCTTTTTGAACCACCAAGAAGGGTCCTCGTGGAAAATCGAAAAGAAATATTGAGGACCGGTCTCTAAGTTCTAATTTTTCAAAAATTTATATAATTTAGTAATTTACCTATCTGAACGACTCTAAATTTGCTCAAAAGGACTCTCAGGGACTTCAAAATAGGTTTGTCATTGCGTGTTAGAAAAGGAAAGAGCTTGGAAACCGTAGAAAGCTCGGCACACGTTTACCACACTCAATAAGCTTTGGTTGGTAATTTTCACAGAAAATTTACAAAATCCTGAATATAGTTTGAAATTGTGATTCGTCGATACATCGTTTAGGCTAAGGAGTCCACGTGACTGAAAATAAAGTCCTAATTTTCGAAAATTACAATTATTTTTTACTGCTGGTTGAATCTTCTTAATTCCAGTCAGGAATCAGGACCGTTTCATTAGTCGTCTTAAGTCCAGGGAGCTAAAAATTTTCAAAATTATAAACAGAACGCTTTTTGAACCACGAAGAAGGATCCTCGATGAAAATCGAAAAGAAATATTGAGAATCGGTCTCTAAGTTCTAATTTTTCAAAAATTTATATAATTTAGTAATTTACCTATCTGAACGACTCTAAATTTGCTCAAAAGGACTCTCAGGGACTTCAAAATAGGTTTGTCATTGCGTGTTAGAAAAGGAAAGAGCTTGGAAACCGTAGAAAGCTCGGCACACGTTTACCACACTCAATAAGCTTTGGTTGGAGATTTTCACAGTAAATTTACAAAATTCTGAATATAGTTTGAAATTGTGATTCGTCGATACATCGTTTAAGCTAAGGAGTCCACGTGACTGAAAATAAAGTCCTAATTTTCGAAAATTACAATTATTTTTTACTGCTGGTTGAATCTTCTTAATTCCAGTCAGGAATCAGGACCGATTAATTATTCATCTTAAGTCCAGATGGCTAAAAATTTTCAAAATTATAAATAGAACGCTTTTTGAGCCACCAAGAAGGATCCTCGTTGAAAATCGAAAAGAAATATTGAGGACCGGTCTCTAAGTTCTAATTTTTCAAAAATTTATATAATTTAGTAATTTACCTATCTGAATGACTCTAAATTTCTTCAAAATACCTCTCAGGAACTTCAAAATAAGTTTTTCATTGCGTGTTAGAAAAGGAAAGAACTTGGAACAGGTAGAAAGCTCGGCACACGTTTACCACACTCAATAAGCTTTGGTTGGTAATTTTCACAGAAAATTTACAAAATCCTGAATATGGTTTGAAATTGTGATTCGTCGATACATCGTTTAGGCTAAGGAGTCCACGTGACTGAAAATAAAGTCCTAATTTTCGAAAATTACAATTATTTTTTACTGCTGGTTGAATCATCTTAATTCCAGTCAGGAATCAGGACCGTTTAATTATTCATCTTAAGTCCAGAAGGCTAAAAATTTTCAAAATTATAAACAGAACGCTTTTTGAACCACCAAGAAGGATCCTCGTTGAAAATCGAAAAGAAATATTGAGGACCGGTCTCTAAGTTCTAATTTTTCAAAAATGTATATATTTTAGTACCTAATTTACCTATCTGAATGACACTAAATTTCCTCAAAAGGACTCTCAGGAACATCAAAATAAGTTTTTCATTGCGTGTTAGAAAAGGAAAGAGCTTGGAAACCGTAGAAAGCTCGGCACACGTTTACCACACTCAATAAGCTTTGGTTGGAGATTTTCACAGTAAATTTACAAAATTCTCAATATACTTTGAAATTGTGATTCGTCGATACATCGTTTAGGCTAAGGAGTCCACGTGACTGAAAATAAAGTTCTAATTTTCGAAAATTACAATTATTTTTTACTGCTGGTTGAATCTTCTTAATTCCAGTCAGGAATCAGGACCGCTTAATTATTCATCTTAAGTCCAGAGGGCTAAACATTTTCAAAATTATAAACAGAACGCTTTTTGAACCACTAAGAAGGATCTTCGTTGATAATCGAAAAGATATATTGAGGACCGGTCTCTAGTTATAATTTTTCAAAAATTTATATGATACATTTTAGGCAAGTCACACGAAAATCGTTAATGGGGACTTCGAATTGACTCTTAGGGACTTCAGAATAACTTTCTCATTGCGTGTGAGAAAATTAAAGAACTTAGAATACATCGTTTAGGCTAAGGAGTCGACGTGACTGAAAATAAAGTACTAATTTTCGAAAATTCCAATTATTTTTGACTGCTACTATACTCTGTCCGGGATCCACATGACCAAGATTCACCCAATTTCCATGGCGACTCATTGTTGACAACAATGATTCGCCATGGAAATAGGGTGAATCCTGGTCATGTGGATTCCGGACAGACCATAGAATCAATTTAATTCCAGTCAGGAAGTAGGACCGTCTTATTGTTCGCCTTAAGTTCAGGGTGCTAAAATTGTCAATTATAACGCTTTTTGAACCACTAAGAAGGACCCTCGTCGAAAATTGGAAAGAAATATGGGCATAGAATAGAATAGAATATATTGTCCTTTTTCGATACATTTTTTGCATATTTGAAATGTAACTTAAATACAACATAATCATACAAATACATATTGATGAACATATAACATATAGACACAAATTCAATTGAATTTCAGTTTATGCAGATTCTCAATTACAGCCCATAATACTCATTTAATGAATAGATAACAGATCTGGACAAGTAATCATTTGTCTTCTTCTTGAAGAGACCAAATCTATTAATATTACCGGTCTCTAGCACAATTTTTCAAAAGATTTATATAATTGAGTAATTTACTCATCCGAATGACTCTCAATTTGCACGAAAGGACTCTCTTACATTTCAGGCAAGTCACACGAAGAGATAGAGCTCTAGATTTATAGAAAAATTCTAATGTGATCAAGAATAAAAATTTTGGAAATTATTCCACCAGTTCCTATTGCTTCAATAGTGAAAATTGTTAGTGAGGACTTCGAATTGACTCTAGAAAAGGAAAGAACTCAGATCCGTACAAGCTCCGTACACGTTTTTGTGTGACAGTCAAAACATCTTAAGTCAAGTTCACTATACTTTCACCTCATGCGTTCCTGTTACTCGCGCAGAAGAAATCCTCCTAAATTGTCCACTTGCCGAGTTGTTTACGCCTCCTTAAAGAACTAAAAAGCCAACGGAAGATGTATATCAATGCGATGTATATCTCGGTAGACGTTTAACAAGTTAATGTGTATGTAGGGACGGCTGGTCTTACTGGTGGATTCGGGTGCAGATTTTATCAATCTGCACCTAGTAGTAGTGCCTCCGCAAACGCACAGATGTGTCAAAAAGGCGAAGTGTAAAAAAATTGTTTTTACAAAATTTAAAAATAGAAAATGAATAGGACTGAGTAAATGAAAAGAATTACCGGAATTAAAACAAAATTTGGCGAATTTTGAAAAATTAACACTCGGGGCTGAAAAATTGTGAAAGGGGATGAAAAGTCAAGAGAAATGAAAATTAAGTGTGATTAAGTAGAATTACGAAATAAAACACGAAAATAACCAAATTATGCACTTATACCTAGCGAAGGAAACTGAAAAATTGTAAAAGGTAAACTGAATCCCAAATGCTTTCAATTTTATGATCGACGAAAAACGAAATTATGCGAATTTTGCAAAATTAGCACTTAGGGGGTTGAAAAATCGTAAAGGTGGATGAAAAGTCAAAAAAGATGAGGATTAACCGTGGCTAAGTAAAATTACGGAAAGTAACACCAAAATAACCCAATTATGTAAATTTAGTGTTTGAAGAGTTGAAACATTGCAAAGGGGATGAAAAAAGTGAAAAATTTAATCATCATCCAAATGAGTTCATTTATTACAGAAGAAAAACGAAATTACGCAAATTTTGCCAAATTAGCACTTAGGGGGTTGAAAAATCGTAAAGGGGGATGAAAAGTCAAAAGGGATGAAAATTAACTGTAGTTAAGCAGAATTACTGAAAATAACACGAAAGTAAGCCAATTATGTAAATTTATCTTTTGGGGGTTGAAATGTTGCGAAGGGGGTTGGAAAAGTGAAAAAGATAAACATAATCCAAATGAGTTCAATTTATTACCGAAGGAAAATTAAATTACGTGAATTTTGCAAAATAAACGCTTTGGGGGTTGAAAAATTGTAAAGGGGGATGAAAAGTTAAAGGGGATGAGAATTAATCGTAATTAAATAGAATTACAAAGAATAACACGAAAATAAACCAATTATGCAAATTTGACTTTTGGGGGTTGAATTGAAACATTGCGAAGGGGTCGAACAAGTGAAAAAGGCAAGAACAATCCATATGAGTAAAATTCGGTAAAATTTATTACCGAAAAAAGGCAAAACTCCGCGAATTTTACAAAATTAACGCTCGGGGAGATGAAAAATTGTTAAGGGGGATGAAAAATCAAAAGGGGTAAAAATGAACTGTAGTTAAGTAGAACTAGCGAAAATCACACGAAAAAAAAGCGGTCTAGGTAAATTTTGCTCTTTGAAGGTTCACATATCATGAAAGGGGTTGAAAAATTGTGGATGGGTTAAAATTAATGAAAATGACTTTGAATTATTAACAAATCAGAAGAAAGCAAAAAAAAAATAAAATGTGTTTACTCCGCTTGCTAGGGCTTAAGGGTTGTTAGTAGCGTAGGCGTTGGTTTTAGGTTGAAGACTTTTTTTCAATGGTTGACCGAAATCTATCGAACCCCATAATTTTATTCCACCATTTACATGAAAAAATTTCTAGTTTCAACCCTTAAATTTCATCCCCCTTGTTAGATATTAATGGAAATTTGCCCATCCGCCTACAGTGGTGCTGTAAACTACCACATCAAATTCAGCCCTGATACGTTGAGCAGTTTTTGAGTTCTCGCATTTTTGTGTTTCGGCATATTAAGGGGTTGTACCGCCTTTAAGGGTAGTTTTTCGCGAATGATGAATAAGACCTTTTTTGTACCATCAATAGAAAGCTATCGAATGGTATTAATTTCAACCCTACATTATTCAGTAAAAATTCGAGTTTCCACCCCTAACTTTCACCCCCTTCAATAAATTTCTCCTAAAATTCACTCTTCCCTTCTCGAAGATGCAGTGTGTAAGATGTCACAGTTTTGCAGAAGATATTGCTTCTCTGTGTCAAATTACAGGGCTTTATGGACGTTTCAACCCCTAAACTCCAACCCCCTATTTCACCACCCCCACATGCCCTAAAGGAAGTTGTGTTTTCAATTTCACCACCTTAACCCAATTCGTTGAAAAATTAAGGTGATTTATACATTCATGTTTTCAACCCATCATGGTTTCATCCCTTTATGATTTACAGGGGTGAGTTTATTTTTCCGGTGTTACATAACTCCTTGCGTATTTACTGACTTCAGTTGTTTATAAATAAATCAATAGGTTTTCAGAAAAAATTAATAAAATATATTTATCCGCTTGCAAAGAGTTAGGGGTGGTTAATAGCCTAGGGGTTGGTTTTAGGTTGAAAACTCATAAGACCTTTTTCAATAGTTGACCGAAATCAATCGAACCCCGTAATTTTAGGCTACCATTTACTTGAAGAAATTTCAAGTTTCAACCCTTAAATTTCATCCCCCTTGTTAGATATTATTGAAAATTTGTCCATTCGCCTACAATGTTACTGGAAATTCATACACCAAATTCTGCCTTGATACGCCGAGTAGTTTTTGAGTTCTCGTACCAAGTTTCAGAAAGATATCTCCACTAGTTCTCGACTTATTGCAGTTAATAGTTTTTCGGTTTTTCACCCCTAACTCCCACCCCCCTGGTCCGATATGGCCCAAAAGCAATCCCCGCCGAGATTTTCCGGGTATACACCCGTGTACAAAATTTCAGCTCGATATCTGCTTTCGTTCTCAAGTTATGCGATGGACAGAGTAGACGGACGGCCGGCCGAGCGAGCGAGCGAGCGAATTCACTAAAACAACAGTGCCTGCGCATTTGCTCCGGCACTAAAAGACATTATAGGAGCCAGTGCGCTGGAGTCCTTATGTTGAGGAGAAACAAATTGGATATAGTTTTTATCGTCCTATTCCGGTGGTCCAATTGCATCAAATCTATTAAAATTAAATCCATTTTACTCTCCGATGATTTGTTTTCTTTAAATAAGTAACTTATTGACACAACGCTTTTAGGCGTTGACCTGACATTCACGGTCGCATTATCCCTGTTCAAATTTGCTCATAACATCCCTCTGTAACAACATGCCAATATGACCAGGAAAGCAAATCAACAAGTTAACTGGTAATGTGAACTCGTAACGCGGAAAAATGCCTATTTATTGCGATTGTGCCATGAAATTGGAGCGCCTAGCGCTTATGCGACCTTGCATTCAATTGAACCTGGCGGTATGTTAGATTCATTCAAATTTTCTGGGGAAGTGCATGCCCGCGCCACCTGGGCGGCGTCGTTGGCTTTCGTCTTAGTGCCAACGATGATAATCATTTGGCAGGACTTATGAAAACTGGTGCTAACAGGACTTAGTACAGACTTTATGCTAAAGGGTATTATTATTATTATTATTATTATTATATCCAGTGTTTAAAATAATGTTAATTTCCTGTTGTTGGCTCGTGAGTTTTAGGAGAATATTATAACGTGCTACAAATTTACATTCCGGCGAATGACTTTGTTGTAATTATAACAAGATACCACACAGTTTGAAATTACTCAACAATTTTCTGTACAAATCTGGTAACCGTATCTTTTTCTAAATCTGATTAAATGATGGTTACTTTGAGTATATTTTAATTTTTGCCATTTTTTAATGACAGTTGTGTTAAATATCGTAGGATTACCAGTTGATTTGAACTATGACTGTCGTCTTATCACTGTAATCTTGGTTACTGTAAACAAAATCTAGCTTTGGAATGGTTCAATACTTAGGGCCGGTTTATCGATGCTCAGTTAAATGAAAATATCTGACAGTTTACGTTATCCGATAGTTAAACTGTTTATCGACAGCAAGTTGACTGCAAAGTCTTTGCTAAAGTGCCGGGCAAACTGACTGACAGTTCGAAGTGTCAGCTAGGGCAGAAAACCGACGGTTAGCATCGCCCAAAGTCATTTAAATGACGAAGAAGGTGAATCTTTGGTTTTCTTCAACATGAATCTAGCTAATATAAAGTTTAGGAATGCACCTGAAACTATTTTGAGGAATTTGCTAAGACTTAAGATTTCCTAAACTTTCTTTCAAACCTCCTGCTTCTACCATCCGTTTTCTTATCCTCAATTACATCTCCTGCTGGTTACTTTTCAAAACACGTCTGGATTTTAGGCAGAAAAGTCTACTACTCGTTTCTTATCTGTCATCAATACAAATTTCAACTGCATCAGCACCTGCTGCAGTAAACAAAGACCGTAAGGCGTTGCTATAGAAACAGTCGACTATATTAGCGCGAAATTTAAATCTGTCCAATAGAATTCAACTTCCGCTACACCAAATGTTGCCAACACAACTCAAACTGTCAGGCACGTAACTGACAGACAAAGTCGATGTCGATAAACGTGAATCGGATTTATCTGTCAGCTATAATAAACTGTCAGATAGATAACAGTCAGTTTTGACTGAGCATCGATAAACCGGCCCTGAATGTATAAAATAATCCAGCAAATTGACATGACAAACGGTTTTTATTCTTCGATGATCTAAGTGAATTGCCGATAGGGCTAGATACCACCCAAACAAACAAAGTTACTTGTAAAGATGTTGGATTTTCATTAGTAATGTGATAAGTCGTCTCTTGATTGCCGCGGCTTTGACGTCCGAATGGTTGAACTACGAGTCAAAATGGTAGATTTTTTTTAAGTCAAAAAGACGACGAGAGCTTGCTCGAGTCGTCTTTAACCGAAAAAAAATCTACCATTGACGAGCAGTGACTCCATGAGGACTCAACAAGGCAATCAAGAGACGACGAATCATATTTTACAGATTAATTTATAAATTAAAAGTATTGAGAAAGTAGTTCCAAGTTACTTTCGCAGTAGTTTAAAAATGTCGTCACTGTCAGATGTCTACTGTCGCATCATAAAATTGAATGAACCAGTAGTTGATGATGTTACAGTTTAGACATACCTTTCGCTGAATACGGCGGTTGAATTTTATTTCAACCGTATTTTATCATTATCCTGGTACGAAAATTGGTAGAAAACCAAAAATTTTACTATGGCACATTTATTTTAGGTTAACTCTATTAGATTTATCACTAGGACGATGAGTTGGGGGCAAAGTTGGTTGGGGGCATCTGCAAATACGAAACGAAACTGGTACGAGAAACTGGAGACGAAGGCACCAATTAAAAGCCACACAGGAAGAACAAGGAAGGCCTGGGAGAGTATATTAGAACGGATTTGCATTTCATAAGTTGATATATCGAAAAAATAGATTGCTTACTAATAGTTGACGTTTGATATAATGTTAAAACTTTCTTTTCTTTGCTCGTGATTTTTATTGAGTATTAGTGTTACAAAATGTAGGAATTTAGTAATGTAGGTATCTTTCCGAGAGTTTATTATTATTATTTATGTTGCATTGACCTTTACGTCTTTGACTTCATAAGTTTCACTTGCTATATAGCATTACTTCATTTCTTGTTTGTTGTAAGTAAACAAAATCTAACTTTCGTTTGGATCAATAATGTATAAAATAATCAAAAGAAACTAGGTCCAGACTGCAAACAAAATGGAAAAATATTTTGTACGTCAATCATGTTATTTGTAAAGTTATAAAGTACGTAGGTACCTACCTATCTTACATGTTTGAAATTTTTTAGTTATTATGATTTGCACTATCACTATGATTTGTTCTACTTTTAATTTATTCAATGAATGAAATAGGTACAGCTCAGGAACATGAAAATGGCCAGAGCTGAATATTCAGTTGGTTGGGTAGCTCTTAGAACAGCGACAAGGTAGGGGTAATTAATTTCCATATCCATGTGATCAACTAAATATTCAGCCCTGAGAACATTTTCATATTTCTAAGCTTTATCTTCCGTTGTTTGATGAGAAACCATCATAGATATTTTTTAATGTAGGTAGGTAGGTATTTATCTACTTTTTCTAACACCAACATTTTATACTGTTTCTATGGTGCATTTGAATTTGCTTCTTATGTTTGCTATAAAACACGCCGTTGACTATAAGACACGTCGTCCATGACAACGTGTTTTATAGCTAATAACTAAATTACATTTCTATAAATATTACAAGTAACATTAATTTATTTATCTTTTACATAAAAATTGAAATTACAATTATTGTAGTAAACAAGTCCTCCAGTAATTCCAGATCTAGAGGATGTGCTGGGTTCTTCGGGGTTTATCGTATTGATGGTCTTGGTTCTAACATCTACCTTCTTAATTTGATCCATTTCATTACAATTCACCATTCTATCGCTAAAAACCTTTCTTGCAATCTTCACTCGCTCTCCGAATGATTCTTCTATATAAGACTCGGCTACTTTTGAAGATTCCCACCCGCCATGTCTTTTCAAGAAGGTAATATCTCCACCTGCGTTAACAAGGAGAGTTGCTGAACTGCGACGAAACGAATGACCACTATAACTTTTTGGATTTTCCAGTTTCAGGAAAATCGCAATCTTTTTTGGAATTTGTCCGAAAGAATTGATTCCAACAACTTGTCGAGGGCACTTGCCTTTATGGTATTGAAGAAAAAATCTAGAAGGTGCATTTTTGGGACGTAAAGCAACATAACGTCTGAACAAATCAATAGGGTTAACACCAAAACCTTCACTGACAATACTGAATCTTCTTTCCTTATGTGTTTTACTATCAGGAATATAGTAACGTTCAAAACATCTCCACAGTCCTCTATGCCTTCATAATTCATACTGCACAATTCTGCTTTACGACACGCTCCTCCAATTCCGAATAGTAAAGCGATCTTCATAAACAAATAGTCTTCATTTCCAGCTTGCAGTAAAAATGTTTCAATCTCTTTTCGCGACAACACCTTGGACTTTTTACCACGATAACCAACATTCAAATTCTTCAAATAAGGAACAACTGCACCAAATTTTTCAGTATCCACGTTCTCTTTACACTTCAGAGTCGCTTTCAACATAGAATATTCTGGCCACAAAGATGCTGGGCACAGCTTTTGTGACCTCATGTCAAGATACGTTAAGATCACGTCTTCAGTCATTTCACCAATACCTTTTTCTGTCCTCCATTTTTGAAAACTCACGTAAACCTTTTCATACGCATCTTTAGATTTCGCAGGTAACAATTTTCCACGTAATTCAATACCTTTCTTCAATATTTCGTCCGGAATATTTTCGGACATTTCAACTACAAACTTTTTTCAAAATTTGTCAAAATTTGTTTACATGATAACCATAGCAACCATGGCATTCTTTATTTTTACATACAACCATTCGCACGTATATTTTAAAGAAACATTAAAATATCCTGCTAATATATGGCATTATATGGTTAGTGTTAGAAAAAATGATGAAGACAGCACGTGTTTTATAGTTTAAAAATCTCGGCCTATTATATTTTCGCTCCGCTCAAATATAAACTACGACCTCGATTTTTAAACTGTCTATAAAACACTTGTTGTCTTAATAGCTATATTATACTAAATATTATTTTCTGGTCAATACAATACATACCTATATCAATATAATAATGGGAACATGATTTTATTTATTAACACCGAACAAAACAATAAGTAATAAATGTTTCAATATAACTATTAATATGTTGTGTTGGGTAGTTATACCTATAAGTAGGTACCTATTAATTGTACGAAAGATTTCATACTTAAGGCTTCTTATCGATACTACAGTGCATATAAAATTGACAATTGTTATATACAGCTCCTGTAGCAGTGTTCTGAGTACTTTCCAATGAAACTGAGTGATGTGATGATGCTGATGTCCCTTCTTGTCCTCTTAATTGATTCAAAATTCCTAAAAAGGCACTTTGTTATATCTAGGCAATTTTTATTATTTATTTACCTTCATGGTGGTTTTTATCCAAATGCAGGTAGGGCTTAATGCTTTGCGTTGATTTATGTCCGGTAATTTTTATTAATTGTTCCTCCCCCACACCATGTTTGGCCAAGTGACTTACGGCTGTCGACCGCAACGAATGGTTTGTAGTTTTTTGTTTTTTTTGTATTTATGCCAATATTCTCTGCCGAATTTTTTTGGCTACTTAGAAATTTGGTGAATGCCTACTGGGCAGTCTTTAAACCATTTATTTGTTGTCTTCCAAAAAGGATTTGGAGTGAGAAATAACCGCTCAGATTTAATACCTTCTGGACGCATATTCATTAGCTTGTGGTATATTCTGACTGGACATACATTATTAGTTAGTTTTATTGAATATGGGGTTGTAAATAATGCGTCCACTAGGAGAACCATCCAAATTTTTTTCTGTCTCAAAATAAGAAATGAGACAGTTTTCCCCTTCACCTCCTCTCCAAGCTAACTCATAGGATGCTATGCTAAAAAATTTCTTTTGTAGGCCTTCAGGGATATTTTCATTGAAAGAATAGAAGATTTTCTTTAATTCCTCTTCACCTAGAGAAACAGAACTTTCTTTTCTTTTTTCCGGCAGTCTCTGAAGTAATTTTCGTTTAGAATCTCTACTATCTCGCGCCTGTTTAAACTCTATGTCTTTAAATGGATCAATAACCATCTTGAATTAACCTCCCCAACCCCATCACAATTTAAAAAAAAATGGGAGGTTACTGCAATCACTAAAATTTTCGAATTTGAGATAGCACCAGATCTTCACGTTTTGGGGTCTCAGGAACCCAGAAAAGGGGTTTTTAAAATGTGTCTGTGTGTATGTACGTACGTTCGTACGTACGTTCGTTTGTAATCACGCCACAGCCAAAACTACTAGACCGATTTGGCTGAAATTTGGAACATAGGCATCTCGTAACCTAACTTAGATCTGAAGCCAATCGTGCAACCGGAAATGCCATTTTGGCACATCAACTTTTAAATTTTAAATGCAAACCCCCATTTTTTACGTCACCATAAGGAAGACCTTCAAATTCTGCTTCTAAAAGTGTATTCATTCTTAGTGCCCTTTTGACCAAAAATAAAAAAAAAATTGATTTTTATCGGACTTTAAAATCGCGGTACAGCCCAAGCCCCTGAACCGATTTGGCTGAAATTTTGCACGTTGGGATTGTATTACACGTCGAAGAGCTGAACAAATTTTGAATTCAATCGACTCACGGAAAGTGCCATTTTGGCAAACCAATTTCCAAATTTAAAATTATTTTCTCATTTGACTATTAAAAAAGTTTTTGAAAGATTTATTGTCACTATCAGAAAGGTCTTCAAATTCTGGTTTTAAATAGGACAAAATTAATTCGCATTTAGCGCTGTTTGGTTCAAAAAAGCGAAATTTTATAATAACAGTAAAAATACATTATAGCCTAAATTACTGAATCGATTTGGCTGAAATTTGGTACATGGAGATCGGGTGACCCGTTGAAGACCTGAAAGGCTTTTGAAAGCAATTGGACCACGGGAAGTTCCATTTAAGCATATCAACTTAAAATTTTAAATACAAGACCTCCTTTTTTATGTCGCCATTAGAAAGGCGATCAAATTCTGGTTATAAAAATGTGTTCACAGTTTCGGCCCTTTCAGTGGAAAATAGAGAAAAAATTCTTTCTCATTAAAAGGAAGCGGGCTGACAGTGGATGACATAAAGTGGCAGTTATTGTCAAAAAAGCGGCAAAGATTAACCTTAAAAGGAACATATTGTCAAATGTGATGAGTGATGTCCGAGGTGATGTCGGTATTTGTCATGTATTTGTCAGAAAATTGTGAAATTAGTCAAGGATTAAAAAAATTCTGTTGAATTGACTACTATCTACACAGAATACAAAGATCCACGCGATGGGGAGGTTCCAGCCGCTTCTCTGCTGCATTTTTATTGTAATATTTATCCTGAAGGATTTTGGCCGTTGTATTCCACAAAGTTTTTACGACTCCTGCTTTGTATTCTTGGCCATCCTGCTTCCTCATATTTGTTGCCCAGTCCATGAGGATCATTCCTAATTCTGGTTTACTTAGCTTAATTTCAACATTGTAACCACGTTCATCGCAAAATTTCTCAAATTGAACCCAAACAGATTTTTTTGTCCTAACTGTATTTGCAGGAACGTAATTTTTAATCATCTCAACTGTTTCACTAAAATCTGTGTCCCCAAAGCGTCTCTCATCAGGATTTGCCATAATTACCTATATTTACTGGATTATTAGTCTATAATTATATTTTTCACCACTGTTAATTACTCACAAATAAGAAAAATATTGTTGTTTTCACCGTACAAAAATGTAAACAACGAATAATAACGACAGTCAATTGTTCAAAAAAAAAAGGTAATGCGATAAACAGTTTCAACGCTAACAGGTGTTTTATAAAATAATATTTGTTTGCCCATCCATCCATGCTTATAGGGCCCCAAAAATTCAGGGCTTTTGCAATTAATGTTAAATGTGCAAAGTGCCATTTTTTATGGCTCGTGTTGTTCTATGGCTATGAATCCTATTAAAAGACTATCTCTTGTTTTTGACTTTATTCTTCTGTCAATCTTAACAACAATCTATCAACAATCGAACTAAACAATTAATAACATTTCTCCCCCCTAAACATCTTCAATCCGAATTTAAATTGCTATTATCTGATAGCTCTAAATCGTCGATTCTGCATATTTTCGCTACCGGTCTCTTGAAGATTCCATGGGAAGTTTTGAAATCGACGATCCTAACTTTACCGTCTGGACCAGGATAAACTTTATGAATTTTGCCAAGTGGCCAATTATTTCTGGGAAGTTGATTGTCAACCACTATTACTAAATCCCCTTCTTTGATGTTGTTGCAATCCACCAGCCATTTTCTCCTTGTTGCTCTAAGCCATCGACCCCAAAATCTTTCGGAACGGCAAACTTTAGATTTATCTTCTCGAGGCCAAAAGAGCAGTGACATGTACAAGAATTCGGGACCACTAAACCAGTTGCTTCCCATATGAAGCTGAGCTTCCTTTTTAAACCTTGTGGCATCGTCTGCAATATTTAAATTTGATGGAATCCATCTCCAGTGACAATTTCCTGTGACTTTTCTTATCTCCTCAACTCTTCGAGAGACAAATTCTGGCAACTTCTTAGCTTCTGACCGCAACCAACCCAATATAACCATAGAATCGCACCATAAATAAGTGCTGTCGATCTTCCAGGTATGTTCTTTTGCTATTACCTTGGCGAGGCGAGCGGCCATCAGAGCTGCTTGAAGTTCTAATCTCGGGACTGTTTGAGCCTTTAAAGGAGCCACCTGAGTTCTTGACATTACCAAGCTAACGTGAATTTTTATTTCAGTTTCAAATCGAAAATAGGCTACCTAGCCAAGGCCTGCTCACTGGCGTCACTAAATATGTGTAGTTGGATATTCATTATTTCCGTGTAGTTTAAATTGTAGCATCTAGGAATTTTTAATGTTTCAATTAGCTTTAAATCTTTCAGCCATAATTTCCATTTCTTGAATTGTTTCGAGTTTATCTCTTCATCCCAATTTATACCATTTCGCCAAACATCTTGCATCATGATCTTAGCTTTTACCATGAAATGGCCCAGAATTCCCAACGGGTCGAAAATTGACATGATAACACGAAGCATTTCTCTCTTGGTGGGGACCTTAGTTCCTGTAATGGTGTCTTTATTCACTTTATGAAGGCTGAGTGGAAATTTCAGTACGTCATCTTCAGGCTGCCATTCCATTCCTAAGATCCTTTGACTGGTAGGCTGTTCATCGCTTCTAAGATTTTCAGGAATTTTTTCTAAAACTGTTTTCGAGTTTGTAACCCATCCTCGCATTTCGAAACCCCCCTTTTCATATATGCATATTACCTCCCTTATAAGACGCTTGGCTTCTTCAGCTGTTGCGACACTATCTAAAGAATCGTCCATGTAATGTCGGTGAAGAATAGCATCTACGGCTTGCGGATGATTCGTTTCGAATTCTAAAGCATTCAAATTTTTTACATATTGTGCTGAATAAGGCGATGAGACAGCTCCAAAAATCATAACTTCCATTACGTACGTATCTATATTTCCATCTTTATTTCTAAAAAGAAATCTTTGAGCGTCCTGGACTTGTTTTCTAATTTTCACTTGATGAAACATCTCTTTTATGTCAGCACAAAATGCAATTGGCTTTTCTCTGAACTTCCATAAGATTCCAGTAAGAGAATTGAATAAATCGGGCCCTTTCAAGAGGAAGGAGTTCAAACTAGATCCATCGACTTTAGCGGCAGCGTCAAATACGAATCTTATCTTCCCAGGCTTGTTTTCGTTGACTACTGCGAAATGTGGCAGGTACCATATCTTCTCACATTCCTTATTTTCTTCTTCTCTACTCAATTTTCTGGCATATTTCTTTTCTACATATTCTTCTATTTTCTTGTGGTAAGCTTCTGCAAAGTTTTCGTCTTTTAACATCTTCCTTTCTATATGTTTTAATCTTTGTAAGGCAAGTGGTTTACTTTCTGGTAGTTTTTCTTCGGGATTCTTCCAGAGCAGTCCTGTCTCCCATCTATCGTCTACTCTTCTTGTTACATTCTTAATTATCTCAGAGGCAAGTTCGTCTTCTATCTTTTGCTTAGATTTTTGTGTCACTTTTTCTCTATTTTCTTCTGATTTATCTACGGTTTCTTCTTCAGACGGGTTCTTTACACCAAAAGATTCAATATTGAAAAATTGCTTGACTGTCTGAAGCAGTTCGTCCGTTTCTAGATTTTCCTTCCTTACATGAAGTGCATGTCCATCAACTCGACCACTCAAATGTCTCAAATTGCCATGAACGACATACCCAAGCTTCGTGTATGACAATGCTGGAGCATTTCTTGATGGACCTTCAACTAATTGTCTGGTTGCTATTAAATCCCAGTAATTCTGTCCTATTAACACTTCGGGAACGGCATCTTGGAACGAAGGAAAGTCGAAATCTTTAAGATGATTCCATTTATTCTTCAATTTTCTTGAATCAACAGTTTGAAGAGGTAAATCTAAATCTTCCATTGTATATACCTCATCGAGAGTATAAAACTTGCCTTCTTTCTCGCCTGAGACTTCAAAACTGACTTTTCTTGTGGGCGTTCTCTTACAAACAGCTTTGTCGGTCCACCTCAAGTTCAAAATTTCCTCCTTGCCTGGCAGTTTCAGCTTATTCGCCAAGTTTTCACTAATTATGGAAATCGTTGAACCTTCATCCAATAGTGCGAATGTCTTCACTTGCATTTCTGCGGTTCTAATAATAATTGGAGCAACTTTCAAGGCGACTTCAGTGCTACAACTTCTTCCAGTATAACCAATAATTTCGACACTATTTCCATCATTTTCTGACGTCGGACTATGATTTTCTACTGGACTATGATTTTCTACTATCTTCTCTTCAAGTCGGTTGCTGGAGTTAACATGTAAAAGGCTATTATGAATCTTCTTGCAGTCATCTATGGAACATCTTTTCTTGTTTCTACAGAAGGCAATTTTATGCGGCAAAAAACATGAGTAGCATAATTTATTATTCTTCACGAATTCCCACTTCCTTTCTACGGGCAACGCTTTCAAATCCTTACATTTATCCAAATTATGTTTTTCTTTGCACATGTCACATTTGACAGTTCCTTGAGCGGGTGTCATAACCAGAGTTCTTTTAAACTTTTCTGAGTTATTATATTGCGGTTTGTTACTAGAAAATCCAATACGTTGCGTATAACTTGCAGCTTCTGACTCCCTCCAGACCCAGTCTTTGAAATCTAGCAGTGTAACCTCGCCATCCTTCTTCACGACAATTTGCCCCCAGCCCAGTTGCATATTGCCTGGAAGCTTCTGTAGCATATCTTCCAACAATTGTGGTCACATCAAATAATTGTTCATTTCCAATGACTGGAAGGTTAACACCATGTTAGCGATGGTTTCTGCGAAGAATGAAATGCTTGCAAAATCATGAACTCTAACAGACGGCATATTTTTGGCTTCTTGAACTAGAGTTCTCACAATTAGGTCTGGCCTTCCAAAGTTATTTCTTAGCATGTTTATTACTGTTACGGCAGATGTCTTCGGAGAAAGTAGGAGACCCTCCACGCATCTTTTTGCATCCCCTCTCAAACATTTTCTTAATCTACAAATATCCTCTTCATCGGACAGCTTCAAAATGTTTTTCGTAGACAGATAATTATTATAGAAATTAGGCCAATCCTTTATACTACCGTAAAAGATCGGTAAATCTTTGTCTATTGTTTGTCGAAGCAAGATTTTTTCCAGATTGTCTTCGTTTTCTCTTCTACCATGTGCTGGAACTATCGTAGTCGGAACATTCGGAATTGGATCATCTTGGGCTGCTAGCCACGAGCTAACTTTCTCTTTTCCATCTTGTTCTTCTGCTGCTTCACAGACCCCAATGGGGGGCTTCGTGAACTTGGCGAACGAGTTAAAGCACTAATGGTACAACACCTCTCTATCATTAGTGCTTCATTAGTGCTTCTTAGTGCTTCAACCCCAACCCCAGCGGACCAACCCTTCCAGAGTTATTGACACTTCTTTTTCGTCCGCCAACTTCACACTTAGCGAACGACTTGAAGCACTAATGTTTTCACACCCCTCCATCTTTAGTGCTTCGTTAGTGCTTCTTAGTGCTTCAACCCCAACCCCAGCGGACCAACCCTTCCAGAGTTATTGACACTTCTTTTTCGTCCGCCAACTTCACACTTAGCGAACGACTTGAAGCACTAATGTTTTCACACCCCTCCATCTTTAGTGCTTCGTTAGTGCTTCTTAGTGCTTCAACCCCAACCCCAGCGAACCAACCCTTCCAGAGTTATTGACTCTTGTTTTTCGGCCGCCAACTTCACACTTAGCGAACGACTTGAAGCACTAATGTCTTCATACCCCTCCACAGCAATCGAATTCGATAATGATAATATGCCCTTTTGCTAACAAAAATTCCAAAAATGGCCTTTTTGTCCCTAAAATGGAAATTTTCTAAAAAATTGCTCTAAGTTTTTGATCCGGCAATACAACAGCTGTCGAATCTGATAGTAAGAATAACCTTTTTTGTAAAATAAATTGAAACAAGGACCCTTTTGCCACTAAAATGATATTTTTCGAAAAAATGGCACTGAGGTTTTCGGCGTGAAAAAAATCAGCTATCAAATTCGGTAATAAAAACATACAGTTATGCATAGGTTTTTTTACGGTACCATTTTTTGGCCAAAAGGGCACAAGTGTGAATACATTTTTAGAAGGAGAATTTGAAGAGCATTCATATGGTGACGTGAAAAATGGGGGTTTGCATTTCAATTTTTAAATTAGGGAATTATGGCTGTCTTCCGGACTGGTGTAAATAAAAATGCTTTGTAAAAGGCTACATATACAGGCTGTTCCAATGAAAAGTATCCACCCCAAATATTTCGTAAACCAAATAAAAAAGCCAACGGAAGATGTATATCAATGCGATGTATATCTCGGTAGACGTTTATCAAGTTAATGTGTATGTAGGGGCGGCTGGTCTTACTGGTGGAATCGGGTGCAGATTTTATCAATCTGCACCTAGTAGTAGTGCCTCCGCAAAAACGCACAGATGTGTCAAAAAGGCAAATTGTTAAAAAAATGTTGGTACAGAACTTCAAAATAGAAAATGAACAGGAATGAGTAAATACAAAGACTTGCCTGAATTAAAACAAAATTTGGCGAATTTTGAAAAATTAACACTCGGGGCTGAAAAATGGCGAAACGGGATGAAAAATCAAGAGGAATGAAGATTAAGTGTGATTAAGTAGAATTACGAAATCTAACACAAAAATAACCAAATTATGCAATTAGAACTTTTGTAGGGGTTGAAATACGCACATACCTACCTATTGCGAAGGAAACTGGAAAATTGTAAAAGGTAAACTGAATCCCAAATGGGTTCAATTTTTTTATTCCCGACGAAAAACGAAATTATTCGAATTTAGAAAAATTACCACTTAAGGTACGTTTTCGTTCAGGCTGCTGACGGTCGCGTCTGGAAGTCGCCGCCCGACGCGACCGCCGAACGCGGCATTGTCATGGTTTCGTTGACGCGTTTGGCATGTGCGTCCGACAGCGATCAGCTGATTTTATTGACGGTATCCACAAAGATTGTACCAGAAAAATTAACTCGGAAATTGTCGCAGCTCTTTTAATAGAAGATGAAGAAGAAGAAGACGTTTTTATGGTAAACTATCTGTTGACCGAAAGACAGAAGGTGAACAAATTATTCAATGAAGAAAAATTTAGAGTTTTTTAGATTAAATAAAGAGCAGTTTTATTTCGTATTGAACATAATTCAAGGCGATCTAAAGAAAATGAGCACCAATGCTGTGAAGTCTCCAATATTGCCCGAATTTACTGAATTTAGGCGCCATTTTTTTCAAAATGTGACAGCGCGTCCGCGTCTAGACTGCCCACTGTAGCAGTCGAGACGCGGACGCGCGCTTCCGACGGTACGTCGCGTTCGAATTTTCAGCAGCTTCTACGAAACCGCATACACGTTGTTACGTATAAGTAGTGGTGCGCGTCTGGCAGCGACTTCCAGACGCGACCGTCAGCAGCCTGAACGAAACCGTACCTTAAAGGGGTTGAAAAATCGTAAAGGTGGATGAAAAGTCAAACGGTATGAGGATTAATTAAAAAATTGAAAAATGTAATCATCATCCAAATGAGTTCATTTATTACCGAAGAAAAACGAAATTACGCAAATTTTCCCAAATTAGAGTACATAGATGGTTGAAAAATCGTAAAGGGGGATGAAAAGTCAAAAGGGATGAAAATTAAACGTAATTAAACAGAATTACAGAACATAACACGAAAATAACCCAATTATGGAAATTTTACTATTGGGGGTTGAAATATTGCGAAGGGGGTCGAAGAAGTGAAAAAGGCAAGAACAATGTATATGAGTAAAATTTGTTACCGAAAAAATGCAGCAGAGAAGCGGCTGGAACCTCCCCATCGCGTGGATCTTTGTATTCTGTGTAGATAGTAGTCAATTCAACAGAATTTTTTTAATCCTTGACTAATTTCACAATTTTCTGACAAATACATGACAAATACCGACATCACCTCGGACATCACTCATCACATTTGACAATATGTTCCTTTTAAGGTTAATCTTTGCCGCTTTTTTGACAATAACTGCCACTTTATGTCATCCACTGTCAGCCCGCTTCCTTTTAATGAGAAAGAATTTTTTCTCTATTTTCCACTGAAATGGCCGAAACTGTGAACACATTTTTATAACCAGAATTTGATCGCCTTTCTAATGGCGACATAAAAAAGGAGGTCTTGTATTTAAAATTTTAAGTTGATATGCTTAAATGGGACTTCCCGTGGGCCAATTGCTTTCAAAAGCCTTTCAGGTCTTCAACGGGTCACCCGATCTCCATGTACCAAATTTCAGCCAAATCGATTCAGTAATTTAGGCTATAATGTATTTTTACTGTTATTATAAAATTTCGCTTTTTTGAACCAAACAGCGCTAAATGCGAATTAATTTTGTCCTATTTAAAACCAGAATTTGAAGACCTTTCTGATAGTGACAATAAATCTTTCAAAAACTTTTTTAATAGTCATTTGACTAAATGAGAAAATAATTTTAAATTTGGAAATTGGTTTGCCAAAATGGCACTTTCCGTGAGTCGATTGAATTCAAAATTTGTTCAGCTCTTCGACGTGTAATACAATCCCAACGTGCAAAATTTCAGCCAAATCGGTTCAGGGGCTTGGGCTGTACCGCGATTTTAAAGTCCGATAAAAATCAATTTTTTTTTTATTTTTGGTCAAAAGGGCACTAAGAATGAATACACTTTTAGAAGCAGAATTTGAAGGTCTTCCTTATGGTGACGTAAAAAATGGGGGTTTGCATTTAAAATTTAAAAGTTGATGTGCCAAAATGGCATTTCCGGTTGCACGATTGGCTCCAAAAGCTTTTCAGATCTAAGTTAGGTTACGAGATGCCTATGTTCCAAATTTCAGCCAAATCGGTCTAGTAGTTTTGGCTGTGGCGTGATTACAAACGAACGTACGTACGAACTTACGAACGTACGTACGTACGTACATACACACAGACACATTTTAAAAACCCCTTTTCTGGGTTCCTGAGACCCCAAAACGTGAAGATCTGGTGCTATCTCAAATTCGAAAATTTTAGTGATTGCAGTAACCTCCCATTTTTTTTAAATTGTGATGGGGTTGGGGAGGTTAAAAAGGCAAAACTGTGCGAATTTTACAAAATTAACGCTCGGGGAGTTGAAAAATCGATAAGGGGGATGAAAAGTCAAGAGGGTTGGAAATGAACTGTAGTTAAGTAGAACTAACGAAAATCACACGAAAAAGGAACGGTCGGGTACATTTTGCTTTTTGAGGGTTCACATATCATGAAAGGGGTTGAAAAATTGTGGATGGGTTTAAAATTAATGAAAATGAAGAAGAAAGCCCAAAAAAATAAATATACCGTATTTACTCCGCTTGCTAGGGCTTAGGGGTTGTTAGTAGCGTAGGGGTTGGTTTTAGGTTGAAAACTCATATGACATTTTTTCAATAATTAACCGAAATCTATCGAACCCCCTAATTTTATTCCACCACTTACATGAAAAAATTTGTAGTTTCAACCCTTAAATTTCATCCCCCTTGTTAAATCTTAATGAAAATTTGACCATCCACCTACAGCGTCGCTGTAAATTACCCCACCAAATACAGCCCTGATACGTTGAGCAGTTTTTGAGTTCTCGCTTTTTGTGTTTCGGCAGTTTAGGGAGTTGTAAGGCCTTTAAGGGTCGTTTTTCGCGAATTATGAATAAAACCTTTTTTGTACCATCAATAGAAAGCTATCGAATGGTATTAATTTCAACCCTACATTATTCAGTAAAAATTCGAGTTTCCACCCCTAACTTTCATCCCCATTGATAAATTTCTCCTAAAATTCACTCTTCCCTTCTCGAAGATGCAGTGTGTAAGATGTCACAGTTTCACAGAAGATATTGCTTCTCTGTGTCAAATTACAGGGCTTTATGGACGTTTCAACCCCTAAACTCCAACCCCCTATTTCACCACTCCCACATGAACTAAAGGAAGTTGTGTTTTCAATTTCACCACCCTAACCCAATTCGTTCAAAAATTAAGGTGATTTGTAGATTCATGTTTTCAACACCTCATGATTTAACCCCTTTATGATTTACAGGGGTGACTTAATTTTTCCGGTGTTACATAACTCCTTGCGTATTTACTGACCTCAGTTGTTTATACATAAATCGATAGGGTTTCAGAAAAAAAAAAAATATAATTATCCGCTTGCAAAGAGTTAGGGGTTGTTAATGGCCTAGGGGTTGGTTTTAGATTGAAAACTCATAAGACCTTTTTTCAATAGTTGACCGAAATCTATCGAACCCCGTAATTTTAGGCTACCATTTACTTGAAGAGATTTCAAGTTTCAACCCTTAAATTTCATCCCCTTTGTTAGATATTATTGAAAATTTGTCCATCCACCTATAATGTCACTGGAAATTCACACACCAAATTCTGCCTTGATACGTTAAGTAGTTTTTGAGTTCTCGTATTTTTGTGTTTTTGCATGTTAGGGGTTGTAGCGCCTATAAGGGTGGTTTTTCTCAAAATATGAATGACACCTTTTTTGAATCATTAATGGAAAGCTATCGAATGACGCCAATTTCGAACAACACTTATTAAGCGGAATTTCGAGTTGCAACCCCTAATTTCCACCCCATCTGTTCGATTTTGCGAAAAACGCATCCCCCGCAAGATTTCACCGATATATGTGTGTACGTTGAGTTTCCGACAGCTGCGTGCAACCCTTGCGGAGTTATCGTATTTTTTGTGGTTTTCATCCCCTAAATTTCATCCCCCGAAATTGGCACCCCTTCACTTTCAACAGACTTGAGGGTCGAACGTACGTACCAAGTTTCAGAAAGATACGTCCACTAGTTCTCGAGTTATTGCAATTAATAGTTTTTCGGTTTTTCACCCCTAACTTCTACCCCCCTGGTCCGATATGGCCCAAAAGCAATCCCCGCCGGGTATTTAGGGAAACACATCTACACACCAACTTTCAGCTCGTTATCTCAATCCGTTCTCAAGTTATCCGACGGACAGACTAGACGAGCGAGCGATAGAACGAGCGATAGGGCGAGCGAGCGAGCGAATAATCAAAAACAAGAGTACCTCCGCATTCTGCTACGGCATTAATATGAAAATTCGCTTGGACAGGTCGATTTTTATTTGGAGGGGGACACTTAAATCCATGCTTGGCGAAATTTCAAAACTCACCCCTTCACCCCCATCTACTCTCACTTCAGAATTTTAAATGGCAACCCCCCACTTGTGATACATCATTTGAAAGTTAATTTCATTGCCAATCTAACGCTGTAACAATTTTTTATATTTGTTGAACTTTAGCGCCCTCTTTGGTCAAATTTTAAATTACATTAGGGCCCTTTGTGATACATCATTTGAACGGGATTGAAATTATCTGTAAACTAATGCAAGAATTTTTTGAATATATCCATTCGTTCAAAAGTTACAGCCTAATCTTGAAGGATTCCTAGGCCCAGAACCAGCTCATGTCTTTCAATGTAACTTTTGAACGAGTGGGTGGATTTCAAAAATTCTTGCATCAGTTTACAGAGAATTTCAAACCCTTTCAAATGATGTATCACAAAGGGCCCTAATGTAATTTTAAATTTAAAAAGGCACTAAAGAGTGAATACATTTTTAGAAGCAGAATTTGAAGACCTTTCTTATGGTGACATGCAAAATGGAGGGTTGCATTTTAAATTAAAATTCCGAAAAGTATCGGCCCCGGAGATAGGCAACCTGCCACAGCAAGGGGCCGCATAGGCTTCAAACTTGGCAACACCTCAAAAAGTGATCTTTGGCATCTAGGTAAGAAGTGTGCAAAGTACCATCGCTTAATCATAAAGTGCAGGGTAAAACCCAAGAGCGTCCCTACTAATTGGGATCTCGAAAACTATAAGAGTTAGAAGATCGTGTAAAAAAGTTAGCTGTTAGACTGTGTAAAAAAACCGGGTAAGTATGTCCATTTGAAAATGAAAAGTTGACACCCTACTTTACTTGTGATACACTAACAAAGCACTAACGATGGAGGGTTGTAAAAACATTAGTGCTTCAAGTCATCCGCTAAGTGTGAAGTTGGCGGACGAAAAACAAGAGTTAATTACTCCTGACGGGTTGGTCCACTGATGGGGTTGGGGTTGTAACACTAAGAAGCACTAATTATGGAGAGGTGTTGTACCATTAGTGCTTCAAATAGTTCGCTAAGTGTGAAGTTGGCGGACGAAAAAGAAGTGTTAATAACTCTGAAAGGGTTGGTCCGCTGGGGTTGGGGTTGAAGCACTAAGAAGCACTAAAGATGGAGGGATGTGAAAACATTAGTGCTTCAAGTCGTTCGCTAAGTGTGAAGTTGGCGGCCGAAAAATAAGAGTCAATAACTCTGGAAGGGTTAGTCCGCTGGGGTTGGGGTTGAAGCACTAAGAAGCACTAACGAAGCACTAAAGATGGAGGGGTGTGAAGACATTAGTGCTTCAAGTCGTCCGCTAACTTCCAGTGATCCACAATTATTAAGAGGCCGATGTTCATCTACGGTGGATCCTTCTATACTTTGTTCCACACGGCCAATTTCAATTCTATGAGCTCTTTTTGTTGTAGATAAAGTGCTTCTTGTTGTCTGTATCTTTCTTCCTCCAACGCCACTATTTTCCGCTTTGCATCTAACTGAAGTTGAAGCAATCTTCGCGTGCTATTACTCGAAACTATTGTACCTGGCTGTTTACTGTTTTGAGTCTCTATTCCATTCTTTCCATCCTTATTTGGTTCAGGGAAACCTTTAAATGATCCTGTCTTAGTAACAGTCTCATCTCCAACTATACTATGATCCCCCTTGGAACCTCTTGCGGACATTATTCCAAAACTAGTTACACCAAATCGAAGGACCAAAATGTTGTTCTATGGCTATGAATCCTATTAAAAGACTATCTCTTGTTTTTGACTTTAATTAACAATTAATAACAGCTCCTGAATGGCCTAGACCCCATAATTTGAATTTCCTACGTTGTAAGGAGACGTCGTGGAGATGCGCAGCACGCAGCAGCCGTAAATGTCAAATTAGAAGTTTTCTCGCGTTGACCACTGGTTAGCGTGAACGTTGTTGTCGCTCTTCTTTTAATGTTACGAGTAGTTATTACACAGATAGAGACAAACATAGACATGATGAATCTCTGGTCAACGCGAAAAAAAAACATGTCCTCTCAACTCAACCCCATTATGCCCTTTGTGCGAAGCATTTATTATGGATTGAAGTTGTCTCTGGCACTGAAGCAGAGATAATTCCTGAAGTCTGTAGTGTCTGAAGATGATGGTTTGAAGTAGGGTTGCACCGAATGTTCGGAATTATTCGGTCATTCGGCGTATTCGGCCTGTTCGGCCGAATATTCGATTCGGCCGAATAGCAAGTCTAATATTCGGCCATTCGGCCAAAAATTCCAAGTTTCTTTCTACCATCACTTATAACACATTACTAGAAGTTGGAACGTTTAATAAAAATAAAGTAAAATTGAAATAATAAAACAATACAAAACAAAACAAGAACTTAAAACTACAAAATACTTTGGTTAACAAAATACATAATTCATATTCTGGTTTAGACTGTTTTGTATGAAACTGCAAAAGCACAAGTTTCAAGGTTACGCCGGTTGATGCGCATCTCGCACTGCACAACTATTCGGCGGAAAAGGCCGAATATTTACTATCCGATCAGGCCTAATATTCACTATTCGGTATTATATTCGGCCTTAAGGCCGAGTATTTACTATTCGGTATGATATTCGGTATTCGGCTGTAGAATTCAGCCGAATATTCGATTCGGCCGAATATCCAAAAATCACTATTCGGTGCAACCCTAGTTTGAAGAAGGTACTGAAATTATGATACGACAATGCTGGTAATATAATAACTAATCTACTTTTTTCTATTTTAGATGTTGCATTTCATTAGTTCATAAACTACAAGAATGTGTTAAGTGCCAATAGTTGAAAAATAAGACCTAATTATAATCCCCTTGGTTTGCTCTTGTGAGAGGATATTAAAGTGTTACGATTACATTGCGAAGTTGATCATCAAATGAGTTGGTTGTAATTAGAACGGATACCCTCATTTTAAAATTATCCAACATTTTTGTGTACAAATCTGGTAACTGTGGGCCGTATTCAGCGCCCTTTATTAAAACCGTGATTAAGCCTTGATTAGCTAATAACGTTATTAAGACTTAGCAACGATTTTAGTGATGGTCCTATTCAGCGCCTCTTTTAAGACCGTGATTAACTAATAAAGCTTGTTTAAGAAATGAGAGCTGACAACATCGCAATTTTTAGGACATTTGACAAGAGTGAGGTTAAAATTAATGTTTACGAATCAGGAAAAATGAAATACAAGCATTTCAATCAGTTATTTATTAGGCAATGCACTATCAATTATTGTGGTTTAGCTGTGAAACGTGTGTTTACGAGTAGATGCCCTCCATGACGGAAAAAGTGCCCAAGACGAATATTTCACCGAATAACGAAAACTACTGTTCCTAGTACTGTTTCTTGATCGAAAGCTCACGGGAGAACCTAAGCAGTTCCTCTCCACCATGTTATCATATTCGTGATTCAACTTTAGGCCTTTCCGATTGCAGTAAATTAAGAACCATGCACCATCTGGACTTTTTATATCTCGAGCATACTCAAGAAGGCCTGACATTCAAGAATTTAGTGTTTGGTAGTTCGGTCAATCCATGAACTTCAAATTATTGCTGAATTGTGTCCGAGACAAGTATTTTGGTTGCTGCTCCACTGAACGAAATGTAATCTTCCAGCTCTGGGATTCGTGGCTGTTGGCTTGGCGGATACCTTGCAAATCACCTTCATCTACAATTAAATTTGTACTGTTTATAAGTTTATAATGAATGCTATTATGAACTCGGTCACAAATATTAAAAAATTAGACAACATAACCTCAAATTTATTAATTAAAAATCACTTAGGTACCTGTTCAATTTGGCCGGAGTCTTTGGCGAAGCACTTCAAAGTAGGGTTGCACCGAATAGTGATTTTTGGATATTCGGCCGAATCGAATATTCGGCTGAATTCTACAGCCGAATACCGAATATCATACCGAATAGTAAATACTCGGCCTTAAGGCCGAATATAATACCGAATAGTGAATATTAGGCCTGATCGGATAGTAAATATTCGGCCTTTTCCGCCGAATAGTTGTGCAGTGCGAGATGCGCATCAACCGGCGTAACCTTGAAACTTGTGCTTTTGCAGTTTCATACAAAACAGTCTAAACCAGAATATGAATTATGTATTTTGTTAACCAAAGTATTTTGTAGTTTTAAGTTCTTGTTTTGTTTTGTATTGTTTTATTATTTCAATTTTACTTTATTTTTATTAAACGTTCCAACTTCTAGTAATGTGTTATAAGTGATGGTAGAAAGAAACTTGGAATTTTTGGCCGAATGGCCGAATATTAGACTTGCTATTCGGCCGAATCGAATATTCGGCCGAACAGGCCGAATACGCCGAATGACCGAATAATTCCGAACATTCGGTGCAACCCTACTTCAAAGTAATTGAAACTCAGAAATATTCAAAACTTTTAGCTTTCAGGTAGGTATATTCCTTTTTCATTGTCGTCTCCGTCGATTTCGGGAGGATGTTAGGATTTCCACTATATCACGCCTGAAGACTGCAAAGGGGCTTACGGGGGTCGTACATTTCGAAAAAGTTCAAAATTCACAAAATTCTTCCAAAATTTTTCACTAATAAAGGTCTTAAACATGCTCGGTACCATGATTAGAAATCGTTATTAAACTGACAGTTCGCGCGTCGGTAATAGAGCTTGATTAGTGCTAATCAAGGGCGCTGAATAGGTACACCTTAGTTAGGCTCTAATTAAATATTTACTTTGCATATATTTTCATTCTTGCAAATTTATGACAGTTTCATTAATTGTCACTTTTTTTATTAGTAGTCTTATCAGGGTTGATTTGAACTATCGGTGTCTTATCACTGTAATCTAGAGTTGATTGGCAACCGTAAACAAAAATCTAGCTTTGGATTGGATCAATACTTAATGTATAAAATAATCACCTAATTTAATCATACCGTTACAAACAAACACTGTAAAGAGCAACCTCCGGTTTCTCATCCCAATTCACAGTTGTTTAATATTGTATTTTTCAACAATTCGTCTTTTTGAACCATCTGCAGAGGCAAATTGATAAAATCTGCACCCGATTCCACCAGTAAATTCAAGCAGCCCCTACATATCCATTAATGCGTCAAACCTCTACAGGGATACACATCGCATTGATATACATCTTCCGGTGACTTTTTAATCTATGGCTGCATACCTTCAAAACCTTGAAGTTATCAAAATCGCAACGATGGAATTCTGACAAGAGGTGATCAACAATGGTGGAACGAGTGGAAGTGATATCCGTGTTGATATATTTATTAAATTCTCTACGATGTTCTTGTATTCTTTTGTCAGTCTGTCTACCTGTTTCACCAATATAGAGGGAGTTGCAATTGGAACAATTTAGTTACTCCGGAAGATGTAGAAATATTATTTTCCCCCAAGTGAATTTTTAAAATTTTTTCAACTTTATTATCGCAGGAAAAGGAAATGTGAATATTATATTTTCTGAAAACTTTTGCTATACAATATGATAGGGTTCGAAGGAAATTTAAGGGCGGATAAACATGAGTTATTGGAAGGGAATGAACAGTGAAATTTAACGATTTGAAGATGTGTGTTTTTTTACCTAATGGCGTTTTGAGAAGTTAGATTTTAAGCAAATAGGTAATAGCTATTTATGTAACAAGTGGGAAAAGTACATCATTTCGTTACGCGGGTGCTTATTGCAAATGAGGCGAAGCCGAGTTCTGTAAGCACACAAGTAAGGAAATGCTGCATTTTCCCACGTGTTACATACAAGATTTTTCATAATCCAGATCGAGACATTCAAAAACTATAATTGGCGACGCACTGAAAAATATTTGGTGTTTTTTCATAACTTGCATGAAATCAGTGGTTGGAAGTAATTGAATTACAAGTAATTAAATTACTGTAATTGAAATACTTTTTCAGTAATTTGTAATTGTAATTGAATTACTTTTTTTTGAATGTAATTGGTAATTGTAATTCAATTACTGGCTATGAGTAATTGTAATTGAACCTTTCAATTACTTTTCTCAATTACTTTTTTTTCAAACTTAAAAATGACCGAAGCTTACTTTCCTCATTCTTAAATTCAAAAAATTGAAATATAGCTATTCCAAGAACAATTATTTGTTTCGTTTAGTATTCAACGGTTTGCCTGTATATATTGCTGCCTTCCAAGAAACTGATAATAACGCTTGGGGCCCATCATTACCCTGGTCAGTCGATCGATATCATATTTAGTGTAATTTTGATCTATTTAGTTAAACGAGGGTGCAGGCTATTGGGCGCAAGGGGCTGCACATCTTTTTGCTAATCGGTGGGGGGAAAATCATTTCGATTTTTCAGATGGTGAGAGGGAGGGAGACCTTCTATAATGAAGTTTTCTGAAGGCACTCTGGGTTCAGTCAGATTGTTTACAAAGAACGTTATTGCCAAAAGAACAGTTTCGGTAATTAGGATATTTTCGTAAAAAGGTAATTGTAATTGTAATTCAATTACTTTTTTTGCAAAGTAATGAGTAATTGTAATTCAATTACCCACCCAAAGTAATTGTTCCAAGCACTGCATGAAATGTTTAGTAATCACGTGGATCGTGCTGATTGAAACAAATTAAAGACATTATATTAACATAATTCACTAGTGCGGAAATTAATTCACTTTTCGCACTAGTGTGGAAATATGATGCATTTCCTAACTGAAATTAGTGGGCAAAATAACATTTTTCGCACGGGATTATGAAAAATGTTGTATTTAATACGTTATGAAAAACCTAAATTGTTTGACTCGCATAATTTTGCAAAACTCGCTATCGCTCGTTTTGGCAAATATTACGGCTCGTTACATAATATAGGACTGTTCATAACTAATTACGTAAATAATTATTGATTACAAGGGTGGGGTAACAGTTATTTTTGGCTGACATTTATGATGTTGAATTCATCTCGGAAGTTAGTTGGGTTTAGAGAGACAGTAAATAATCTGTGAAAGAATGATTGGAGGCCGTCACCTTGTGAGAGGTAGGATGATCGGCAGAATAGGGAATAACTGTATCAGTCGTTGTGTAAGATCGTAATTAAATAGAATAGATATCGTACTTTTATTTTACGTAATTTGTAATGGCAAGTCAATTACTCGGCTATTGGCAATTGTCTATCCCGGTCACTTGATAGTTTATATTCATATCCCACAGTTGTAGGTTTGCGATTGTATGTTAAAAGCAAATTTTTCATCATCTCTTTGAATTGAAAGATCCAAAAACGGTATACATTTTTGATTTTCCAATTCAAGAGTGAACCTAACGTTAGGATGTAGGGAATTGAGGTATGACAAGAAGTTGTTAAGGTCAGTGTTGTTTCCTGAGGAAAGTACAATGACATCGTCCACATATCTGTACCAAAATTGACGTGGTTAGTAAAAGGGTTGTTAAGTATATGTAAGTCCTCGACGTAGTTCATAAAAAAAAATCCGCAAGGAGTGGGGACAGATTCGAGCCCATTGCAATGAGAAAGCTGATAGATGTCATCATTCTCGTTGCCGGCCGGTACCGGTCGGCTAGGCACAGCGTAAATTTTATCAAAATGATGCAAAAATCGTTTATGTTGTTACTACCAGATCAAAATGGCAGGTAACATGAGAGGAGAGCAGAAAGGCCACAAGCCATGTTCGTCCCCATCTTCTAGACAGTGTGGAGCAATTATATATCTCTATCCCCTTAACGAGATCGCGGATACTTTGTCTCTTTTCATCCTGCTCGGGTTTCGAAACCGATCTGCAAGTGAACGCTTCTCTGCTGCTCATTTTTAAAAACTTTTTTACATTTTACATTTTCTGTTTCAAAAGACTATTAAAGAAATGCAAGCATTAAGCGTAAATAACCATTATGTTGCAATGTGTACCTACCACTTTTTAAAAGTCCTCAGAAACATTAATTTAAAACTTCAGACTTCAAAGCCCCCATCACTGACCTCCTAAAATGGGTGAGGTAGTCTTCCTACTGCTGATTCTGGTGGTTTCATCGCCGGTAATGTCACGTCAACCCTGCGGTCGTTGTCATCCGTTACAAGACGGGAAGTTGAATGTACATCTCGTTCCACATTCACACAATGATGTTGGATGGGTTAACACTGTTGACGAGTACTATTATGGAACGCAACGTAAGGGTGAATTACTCTGTAATAAATAAGTAACAACTTTTTGATCCTACAGGCAATGGTAATTCTGGAGTCCAACTTATCATAAATTCAGTACTAGGAGCCTTGCAAATGAATCCAGACCGAACATTTAGTCAGGTAGAGATCGCATTCTTCTGGAAGTGGTGGCTAGACAAGCACACCAATGCTGCAAGAAAAAAAATAATGGTCGACTTAATTAACAGTGGACAAATAGAAATTGTTAACGGGGCCTGGACAGCGAACGATGAAGCAACTACAAACTATCAGGAAATTATTGATCAATTCACTTGGGGTTTCAGGTAGGAAGTTACCTAAATCTCTAAGTCGTTTTGGTGCGATTCCGCCAACGGACACGCCAAATTTTATAAAATCGTTATTTGTGTAGGTGCTACAGATTGAGTGAGAAATCGGTAATGACTTTTGCGGTCGAAATACACAAATAATTATTTTCGCGGGGAGGGTAGTGGGACCAAACTTTGTGGTAGGTAGCAGAAAAGATACACAATATACTACTCATTGTCATTTCTTTTCATTGTTGCAAGTTGGGCATAACACGTCAGTGTAGGTACTTATAATAATAACAATATTATATATACAGGGTGTCACAGATTCAATGTGAGTGGGGCAACATCTCTAATATAGCAAACCATATTTTTTTCAGATACATTGTTCTAAAATTTCTCTTGAAAATTAACACATGGATGCACCGAAAAGTTTACTTGTAACATGCCCTAACTAAGTGGCTAACCAATTCTTTAAATTTACGATGATGGGCTGTAGGTACTCTAAATCAATCCTTCGGAGAAATACAGGGTGGTCCAAATGTATTAATACAGGGCTCTCACGGCCAAACGGTAAGATAAATGAGTAAAATAAAAAATCCAGGTTAAATTAGAACTAAATACCTTTATTTTGTCGCAATTTGGAACTCCCCATCTTATTGTATAATTTCGCAATAAATAAGGAGTACATTTTTTTAAATGGCACCATGCATGTTTCTATTTTTTTTTGGATTCCCTCTGATGCTCGCTTTATTGGGGTGATTTTATTTTTTTGATAAATTGAGCAGTAAACGTAGAAATTTTTGTCGATTCAAATTTCGCGCGGTAATCCGGCAACAATGCGCTTCACCATTACTTCGATGGAACCACCCTCGTCTCGCCGTATGTCTCCCACTCCCACTAGTTGTATTGTGTACACAATTAAGTAAACAGGCTATTTATTATTAGGCCCGGTCAGATTCTTCCAGAGGGCGTGTGCACAGTACAACTACCCTGTAGTGGGAGACATTCGGTGAGATGAGGGTGGTTTCATTGAAGTAAAGGTGAAGCGCATTGTTGCCGGATCACCGCGCGAAATTTGAATCAACAAAAATTTCTACGTTCACTGCTCAATTTGTCAAAAAATAAAATCACTCCCATAAAGAAGGCATCAAAGGGAATCCAAAAAAAAATTGAAACATGCATGGTGCCATTTAAAAAAATGTATTCATTGTTTATTGCTAAATTACACAATAAGATGGGAGTTCCAAATTGCGACAAAATAAAGGTATTTAATTCTAATTGGGGGGCTGATCATTCAAAAAAATTGTGTACAACTAATTCCAATCGGGAATTAATTCCAATAATTCCAGTTTAATTCCATTAATTCCACTCTAATTCCATTAATTCCATTAATTCCATTCTAATTCCACTAATTCCGATTTAGTTCCATTAATTCCAAACAATTCCATATTAATTCCAAATAATTCCAACTAATTCCAACTAATTCCAGCTAATTCCAACTAATTCCTTTAATTCCTTTTAAATGATATACTTATCAATTCCAAATAATTCCACTTAATTCCAACTAATTCCAGATAATTCCACCTAATTCCAACTAATTCCAGCTAATTCCAACTAATTCCATTAATTTCATTCTAATTCCATTAATTCCATTCTAATTCCACTAATTCCGATTTAGTTCCATTAATTCCAAACAATTCCAACCAATTCCAATTAATTCCACCTAATTCCAACTAATTCCAGCTAATTCCAACTAATTCCTTTAATTCCTTTTAAATGATGTACTCATCAATTCCAAATAATTCCATAATAATTCCAGTTAATTCCAAATAATTCCAGCTAATTCCAACTAATTCCAACTAATTCCAGCTAATTCCAACTAATTCCAACTAATTCCGGCTAATTCCGGCTAATTCCATTAATTCCTTTTAAATTCCATCAATTCCAGAATAATTCCGTAATAATTCCATAATTCCGGAATTAATTCCAAGCCGGATGTACAACTAATTCCACTAGTGATCAGCCCCCCAATTCTAATTTACCCTGGATTTTTTATTTTACTCATTTATCTTACCGTTTCGCCGTGAGAGCCCTGTATTAATACATTTGGACCACCCTGTATACAAATACCCTGCACCCTTTACTAAAATATGCCATTTACGACACTATTATTTCAGAGTTTTGAACGATTCTGTAGGTGAATGTGCGATTCCTAAAATTGGTTGGCAAATCGATTCCTTTGGTCATAGTAGAGAGCATGCCTCCCTCATGAAGCAGTTTGGATTTGATGGTCTGGTGCTTGGACGTGCTACTCCTCAAGATATTCAAAAACGGAAAGAAAATCAAAATCTTGAATTTTTGTGGAAGTCTAGTGAAAGCTTAGAGGGGGATGTGAACATTTTCACCACAATGTTCCCGACGGCGGTTTACGGAGCTCCTGAACAGTTCGCCTTTGATATTAATTCAGACCCGATTGTAGATGATGAGAACAGTTCATTATATAATTTGAATGCGATAACTTCGTCATTTAGCGAACTCTTGGAAAAGTACAGGAATTATTACAAAACTTCTAACCTCATTCTACAAATGGGTAGCGATTTTACATACAAAGCCGCCGAAATTAATTACTTGAATTTGGATCGGTTGATCAGGTCTGTACTTTCACTGTCTTCGACTAATCTACTTACTAGTTATTTTAGAGCTTTCGAGGACGACAACAGATACAACGTATTCTACTCAACTCCTTCCTGCTACGTAAAAGCTGTCAAAGATGAAATGCAACGGAAAAATATTAGCCTGCAGCAAAAAACCGACGATTTCTTTCCCTATTCCATGGACGATTACGAATTTTGGGCAGGCTACTTCACTTCTCGTCCGAACTTTAAGCGTAACGAAAAAATTGGAAATAATATCCTTCAAACTACCAAGCAATTAGCTGCCTTCTCCAATAGTTCTTCAGAGACTTTCATAAATCCTCTTCGTGAAATTATTGGTATTTTGCAGCACCACGATGCAATCACTGGGACAGCAAAGCAATACGTTTCCGAAGACTATATGAGGCTTCTATTTAAAGCTGTAAAAGGAACTGAGAATACAGTCAGTGATATTCTAAACATCTTGTTAAAAAAAAACAGCCTAGATCTTAATTTGGATTTGAGAACATGCTTCTTGGCTAATGTTAGCATTTGTGAAACTTCTACTAAAAATAAATTTGTAGCAGCTATCTACAACCCATTATCACGCTCTGTCAGCCAATATGTTAGGTTTCCAGTAAGCCGTGCGGCTTACAGGGTTCTAGGACCAGATGGAGAAGAAGTGTTTGATGTATTTGAAGCTGCAAGCGATTTTAGATGGGTGCATGGGAAGCAACACCCTAGTCCTTTTGAAATTGTTTTTAAAGCAAGAAACTTGCCACCTCTTGGGGTTAAAATATATTACGTTGAAAGAATTAAACGGTCAATTACTACAGTACCACGTGTTAATGACACGGTTTTTGGAGATGAGGTTAACGGTTTGTTCAAAAATTTTGTTACTTTAATTTTTTTCTAGATAAATGGCTTTACCATCGAGGCGGATTCTGGAAGGTTAACTTCAATCACTCTCAATGGTCGGAAAGCGGAAGTAGCTCAAAGTTTGCTGAACTACATTCCTGCAACATCAGGGGGCAGACTTTCCGGAGCTTACATCTTCGATCCTCAACAAACCCCCAAAAATCTTGTCCACTCTTCAAAATCTGTGAGAGCTGCCAAAGGCCAGCTCGTTGATGAAGTAATTTTCAACTACAACAGCCAAACCAACAATATAATCCAAGTTACCAGGGTTTACAAAGGTGAAAATGATAATTACATAGAATTTGAATGGATTGTTGGCGAATTACCAATTGAAAGCGAAATTATTAATCGATTTACTGTGAAGGGTTTCAATGGCAGTGGTGTATTTTATACAGATTCAAATGGACGCGAGCTGATTCGAAGAGAACGCAACAAACGTGCTGATTATGACTATGACCCTATGATTAAACCCGTTTCTGGTAGGTAGTACTTAACTACGACATTTTAAAAATTTTTAATTGGAGGCCATCTCCAAGTTATATCAAAGTCTGCCAACATGTATGACATAATTTGTTATGCATCAATTTTAGCGGTAACGTTGTTTGAGAAATTTTTTTGATGATATGCCTTTCTTTAAAGTATTTAACATTTTATACACTAAGGGTCGTTCTTTTCACCTCCAATTAAACTTATCCAGAAGTCCGTTGCCGTATAATTTCAATGACAATTAACTGGCAGTTAATCTTACTTGGAGGTGAAAAGAGTGGCCTTAAAGCAGCATAATCTACAGGTAACTACTACCCAATAACATCTAAGATTCTCTTCAAAGATCTTACCCAAAATTTACGAGTGGCCATTTTGAATGATCGACCCCAAGGTGGTAGCAGCTTAACAGATGACAGTTTGGAACTTATGATACACAGGCGATTGAATTCCGATGAGAATCTCGGTGTAGATGAGGCACTTAATGAATTTGAATATGGAAAAGGAGTATTCGCTAAAGGTCATCATTATTTCTTAATGGGATCTACTGAGTCTGCTCCTTCCTACGAAAAAGATTTTGTTCAAAAAATATCTTCTGAGTTGAGGATCTTAGTTGCCGATGGCACTCGTTTCAAAAATTTTGGGGCTATTCAAAAGAACTTCAATTTAAAGGTAGGTAAACCTGTCATTCAATTCAAGTACTTTTTCTATTTCGGTTTCCTAATGAACACTTTAAAGCACCCAAACGCATTCTTTAATATGGTCTATTAGAGCACGGCTTTTATTTACATCGCACCCTAGACAACTATTGCGTCTAACAATCGAATTAACTGAAAATATTAACAAGTTGGGTATTCGAAATAGAGAAAATTGTATAAAAATCGTGTTTCATAAGGCTCTTATCGCACTCGGATTTAGTAAAACTCAGGCTTTTCGCCCTCGTTGTCCGTGCGATAACAATTGGCCTTATGAAACGTGTTTTTAATATACTATTATGATTGCCAAATAGTTGATCTAAAAAATTAATTAGACTTGGCTTTGGAATTGACATGTGAAGGAAAAGGAAATAAACAATAGGGACCGGATTTTAGGTAAAATACCTTTTTTCCCGTTTTAGGTACACAGAAATACATTGAAAATAAATCTGTTTTGTAGAAATGCGAGTTATATGACACCTATTTCATTTTGTCAAAAAAAACTATTTCAGCATTTTATTACCTAAGGTAATTTATTTAACCTAATAGATATTTATTTTCTTAGGAATCTAAGTAAGACATTACGTACACATTACGTGAAGGAAGTTTAAACGCCGAGCGGAGCGAGGTGAATTAAATCCATACGAGTCACATAATGTCGCTTAAGCTCCGAATAAAATACAATATTTTATTTTCAAACAGTACCTAAATTACCTTGTTAAAGTGCCTTGTTTCTCTTCATCTACTTGTTTTGGGTTACTTATTGATATTTGAGAAAATTTTTTTTCACGCGAACACTCGTTAGTATTTATAGTTGTAGCTCATTTAACTAAAAATTAATTTAACCTAAGCTGAAAGTTATTAAACAAACTTAAACACATGTTTTAAACAATCTATCTAATCATCAAACCCGTGTTTGAATTAAAAAGCCCAGTGAGCTTATTTTGTGTCGCTTGTGAAACGAAATGATAGTTTGCAGGAATAACAAGAGATCTACCTAAAAATGTGAAAGTTTTAACCCTCGAACCTTGGAAGTATCAGCAGACGTACCTTTTGAGGCTGGAGCACACATTTGAAAAAGGTGAAGATAGCGTCTTAGCAACCCCAGTTACAATTGATCTTGAGGTAAAAGTTTTTTATTCCATATTTCACAAAATAAATACAATTTTCAGAACTTATTTACGTTGTTTGACATAATGGAAATCAACGAAACTTCACTTGGCGCCAGCATCATTCTGCAAAACACAAAACCCACATTGAAAATAACTTTGAAACCAATGGAAATAAGAACTTTTCTGATTAAAGTTAATTTTAAGTGAATCATTGGTACCTACCTATGAATAAATGATAGCAAAGCTTTTACTTATAGTTCTATCCTCCTCTTTTGCAAACAAGCTGTTACAGGGTGTTTCTAAATTTATAGTCCTAAATTTGGGACTTTATTCATTACATCATTCTAAGAAGAAAAGTTTGCATGAACATACGGTCGTAAGTGCTTCATAAGGGAGTTACTCCCCTTCAAATTTGTAGGTACCTATTCAAGAACTCACTTTTGTTAAAATTACTCGAAAAATATAAGTTGTAGAATTTTGAAATTTGGAGCAATGGTTAGAGTTCTTTTGAATTTTTTTCATATTTTTAATAAAATCATTAGCGTTCGTTCTTGAGAGAGGCTCACACATTTTTTGCTCGCCCACGAAGCATTCCCGGACATATGTCTATACAGGGTGTATCAGAAACCTACGGCAATATTTTAACCACGTATTATCCGCAAAAATACAAGACGAAAATTCCCGAGGAAGTGTTTCAGGAGGTAGGGGTGGCCAATATGGGAGATACGGATGACGGTTTTAGGGCCTCGCACGTACCACATTGAAGGCGATTTGAAAGGAAAGGAGCGCCCAAATGAAAAAAAAATTAAGAGACAGGAAAGCAGTGGTCGGAAATAATGCATTACTGTAATGAAATTACTTTAGCTGGTAATGAGTAATTGTAATGCATTACTTTTTTTAAATAGTAATGGGTAATTGTAATGCATTACTTTTTTTTTGTAATTGTAATGGAACACCATTACTTTTTCCATTACTTTTTTTACCCTTAATTGATAAACGCAAAAATAAAACTTTTATGAAAAATATAAATCTGTGAAATGAAATAACCACCACAGGAAGTAGCTAGGTACTACTGGTATCAGAGTTAACGCTAACCCAGCGGGGTTCTGTTTACCTACCGCCTCCCAAGCAAACATTGATGCATTCTGAAGAGGTTTTCCTGATATTTTTAAGTAGCGATATTCTCTGCAATTACTCCTGATTGTCACGTTAAAAGTAATGTATAAAGTAATGCATTACATTCATTAAGTAATTAGTAATTGTAATGCATTACTTTCTGAAAAAAGTAATTAGTAATTGTAATGCATTACAATTTCGACGAAGTAATTAATGTGTAATGGTAATGAATTACTTTTTAAAAGTAATGTTCCGACCACTGCAGGAAAGTTTCCAAATGCTACCTGAAAACACAAGCAGGTTTGGTGATAATTCAAACACTATATCTTTTCTAATTGAATTTAACAGTAGCTATTAATTATTTAAAATCATTTCCGGAGTTCTTCTAAAAAAACCGTTATCCATCCCTCCACTTTGGCCAGCCCTACCTCCGTTATTAATGACTCTCGGGAATTTTCGTCTTGTATTTTTGCGGACCATACGTGGTTAAACTATTGCCGTATGTTTCTGTTTAGAGCGCGGACTTATAAGCACAAAAAGGTGTTTTAAGTGCTTAAAATAGCATAAAAATCGAACAAAAAAGCTCAAAAATAGCACAAAATTTTATATAGTAATCCCCACATGTCATACCTTGTTTTAAAGCAAATTTCATTACGAATACAATGCTGTAAAAGTTTTCGATATTCGCTCACCCATGGCGCTCTTTATACTCAACTATAGAAGGATCCATTTTTTTTAAAAGAAGTATATTGAACAATAGAATATCAGGTAAGTATTTACTGTAATTTTGAAACACTTAGATGAATTTAAATTTTGTTTTCATCGGTCTGCAGAGAATATCATACAAACAGTTTCGCATAAAATATTACCGAATTTCACCAAATAACGTTAATAGTTATTTACGTAATTAGTGGGATATGGACATTATTAACGCACGCATTTCATTATTGGCGTATAAGATACCTATGACCATTTTGGTTGACCTAGCAACAGAATGTAAACACGAAATAATTTTTATAATTATTGTCAAAGTTCCGATTAAAACGTTTAAAATCAGTTTTAAATAAGAGTTGAAACGAAGATCTGCCATCGGATATTGAAAACGAAGCATCGGAAGTTATTTCAAACCTTGTGCCAGAGAAATCACGAAAGAAATACCAACTAGCTTATGATCGCTACGAGAAATGGTGCAGAGGAAAGAAGATTAACATGACCCACGAAAAGTGATATGTATTAGTAGTGCCTAAGTAAGGTATATTTCAACGAACTAAGCAAGATAAAGAAGCTTTTTTACAAAGAAGTAAATGTGGAGGAAGAAAGATTTTTGTGCACAAAGGTACCTTACCATAATATTAATTTACATTTCTTTTCAGGTTATTTTGATTATTGGTTTAGCTGGCGCATGTCGCCGGGAAGAATTAACAAATTTGCTGGTGGAAAATATAAAAGATGAAGGAGTATGCTATACCGAATTATGATCCCAAATACCAAAACGAAAGTATCTAGAGAATTCTTTGTTACATCAGGAAACATTGAAGGTTTAAATTTGGTAGAAACTGCGCGCTTCTTTGTTGGATATAGAGGTGGCAAATGCATATAAAACAACCAACTGGAATAAATACTAATGGGAGTGTATGTACCACGATTGATTGCCAGATTTCTTGGATTATCCAACCCAAAAGAGTACACTGGGCACTGTTTTCGACGATCCTCAACTTCTCTCTTGGCTGATTCTGGTGCAGATCTCTTAACTATAAAAAGACGTGGAGGTAGGAAATCAAATTCCGTCGCTGAAGGCTATATAGAGACTTCTACTGAAAATAAGAAACGAACGGCAATGAAAATTTTAGGCGAAAACGAAAATACTTCTTCGAAACACGAAACTGTTGCCTTAGCCTCAACATCAAAAAATTTTTCACCTAATAAATTGTTTCCTTTGAGCCTAACTTTATTTTCAATCTAATTACCGCACTAGTGCGGTAATAAATTCAAAAAAACACTAGTGCGGTAATGTACGTCATTACAACATTCAAAATAGTGCCAAATAATAGTCATTACATAACAGTTGTAGATAAAAAATTGTAAAATAGAACCTTGAAAAGAACAAAAAGGATAAAAAAGCCCAAAGAAATTTAATAAGCATAAAACTCGGAAAAAAGCAAAATAAGTACAAACAAATTTGGCTCAATTAATGCTTTCCTTATAATTCACGCCGTCCGTCAATGTGGTTCACGCGGGGCCGTAAAACCATCGATATCCCTCCACTGTGGCCACCCCTACCTCCGTTATTAATGACCCTAGGAAAAACTTTCTCTGGCATTTCCGGCTGCACGATTGGCTCCAAAAGTTTTTCAGATCTAAGTTGGGTTATGACATGCCCACGTACTAAATTTCGGCCAAATCGGTCTGATAGTTTGGGCTGTGGCGCGTTTACAAACGTACGTAAATACGTACGTACGCATATACTCACAGACACATTTTAAAAACCACTTTTCTAGGTCCCTAAGATCCCCAAAACGTATTCTTCGTGCAGACGAAAAGTAGGGGTAATTGGGTCCGGCCGTATGGAATGCGCATGCGAGCATGTCAGTCAAAATAATGTCAAATTGTCTACGATCGTGAAAGTTGTGAGTACGTTGTGAGTGTTTATTTCGGCTTTCTGCGTATTTTGGTTTTATAAGTTTCAGTCTTGTTACCAGTGATAGTTGTGATAGTTCGATTTTTGCGTTGTGTGGCATTTTTCAAACTAGTTTTTTGTGGTTTGAAATAAAAACAGTTCTTTTTAGAGCTCAAATCTGTTCTCCTTAGAGCAATTTACCCAGGCCAGGTAACATGCCGAAGACTTGCTGTGTTAGTGCATGCTCCAGTACTGATAACACAGTTGAGAGGATTGGTCTTCCCAACTCTAGTTTAACTAGGAAAAAGATGTAGCATGCTCGAATATGTGGTAAACATTTTATCTCAGGTCAGTCACTAAATCGGTATTACATGCTTGCATTTTATAAATATGTTTTATTAGGTCGTGCTTCATCGGTGTATGATGAGAATAACCCTGATTGGGTGCCGTCCCTAAATTTAAATGGACGCATCGAGGAAGTTTGTATGATGGCTCAACAAGCAGCAAGCACCGTTTGTGAAATAGGTAAGTACGTGGGCAGTTCTTATAAATCTATTACTTATTTTGTTGTAGAAGTGACTACCGAGAATGAACCGAATAATGCATTGCAGACAGAGGTGAATTTCCTCCGAGAAGAATTAAAGAAAAAAAATGCTTTACTTCAAAAACTAGAAGAAGATTTGGCAGAGACTAAAGCAAATGAACTGAAGCTAATGGAAGAACTAACAAGATTAAATCAAACCTTAAAGGAAGATGTTGACATAATTGGGAAGCTAAGGAAAGATCTGGATATGCAACTATAAATTTTCTAAGGACATCTTGAAAAGTGATCCTGCAAAATGCCGATATTATACTGGTCTGGATTATGAAAGGCTGTTATTTGTTTTTGATAATGTGCAGCCCTTCCTAAATGAAAACCAAAATAATCGCCTCACTAAGTTTGAATCAGTAATATTAACATTCATGAAATAAAAAAAAAATTTTGAGTTTATTGAACTTGGTTATAAATTTAATATTTCACGCACAACAGCAAGTACATATTTTTATAATGTGTTGTATGTCTTATATCGAAGATTGAAGACATATGTATATTGGCCTCTCCGAGAAGAACTAAGAGAAAATGTGCCCTTTGACTTCAAAATATCGTTTGAAGACAAAGTTGTTGTGATAATCGATTGTTTTGAAGTGTATATTGCGAAGGTTTCCCAGCTTCAAGCGGCTAGTCAAACGTATTCACACTACAAGCAACAACACACCATCAAATATTTAATTGGTAAGAAATTGTGTTATTTAAAAATCCTTACCTACCTTTTTTTGGGCATTAAGTTGGAATGGACCACATTGCTGTTTTATGGTATATCATCAGGATTTATGCAGGTGTCGAAAGTTTTTTTTTTAACTAAACTTGAATCTATATGGAAACTAGGAAACTATACACATAACGTCAAGTACTTACAACTTAGTAATGTTCAACATGGACCTCCGAGGAATCATATTTATTGGTAATAATTAAGCAAACGTAATTCATTACTTTTTTCTTGGTGTTTGAGCATGTTTAGAAATTGTAATGTAGCTTTCGAATAATTGTATGGAGTCTATTATAGGTACTAATTCTACACATGTGGGTTTTTTACCCAAGACATGACATCAACACACTTTAGTTTAATTTCCACGGCTTCTGATTAAAATCTAATCAATAGTTAGGTATCTTAAAAGCCAATGGAGTACTTATTTAATGGAATTTCAGGTATTGCACCACAGGGTGCTGTCACGTTCATTTCGGAAGCATTTGGAGGTAAATGTAGTGACAATTTTGTCACTCGTGAGTCGGGAATTCTGGAAAAGCTGCTTCCAGGTGACTTAATCTTGGTAGATAGAGGATTTACAGTTGACGATGAAGTTCATCTGTATTTGGCAGAAATTAAAACTCCCGCTTTTATGAAAGGAAGAAAGCAACTATCACCTGCCGATGTCGAAGAGACAAGAAAAATTGCACACTTGAGGATTCACGTCGAGAGAGTGATAGGGTTAATCAAAGGAAAATATAATATTATGCAAAACAAATTAACTTTTAATTTATTAAATGACAAACAATGTACTGCTGTTGTAGATCAAATTGTTACAGTGTGCTCTGCATTAGTTAATTTGTGTCCGTCAATAATTTCGGAATTTGAGTTGAGATTACTTTATTGTTTTATGTATTGTGTATTATACATTTTAACCTCCCCAACCCCATCACAATTTAAAAAAAATGGGAGGTTACTGCAATCACTAAAATTTTCGAATTTGAGATAGTACCAGATCTTCACGTTTTGAGGTCTCAGGAACCCAAAAAAAGGGGTTTTTAAAATGTGTCGGTGTGTATGTACGTACGTTCGTACGTACGTTTGTACGTACGTACGTTCGTTTGTAATCACGCCACAGCCAAAACTACTAGACCGATTTGGCTGAAATTTGGAACATAGGCATCTCGTAACCTAACTTAGATCTGAAAAGCTTTTGGAGCCAATCGTACAAGCGGAAATGCCATTTTGGCACATCAACTTTTAAATTTTAAATGCTAACCCCCATTTTTCACGTCACCATAAGGAAGACCTTCAAATTCTGCTTCTAAAAGCGTATTCATTCTTAGTGCCCTTTTGACCAAAAATAAAAAAAAATTGATTTTTATCGGACTTTAAAATCGCGGTACAGCCCAAGCCCCTGAACCGATTTGGCTGAAATTTTGCACATGGGGATTGTATTACACGTCAGTAGTAATAGCCCCTAATTAGTGAACCTCATTAAAAAGACATTAGCTTAATTAGGGGCCAGGAAATCGACGTCACGTGTAACGTCATCCGCGCTGGTCCCCACTTTTGCCATCGACGTCACGTGTGACGTCATCCGAGCTGGCCCCACTTTTGACATCGACGTCACGTGTGACGTCATCCGAGCTGGCCCCCACTTTTGACATCGACGTCACGTGTAACGTCATCCGCGCTGGTAACCACTTTTGCCATCGACGTCACTCCGAACTCTGAAAAAAAGTTCGCCTGTTGGTTTTGAACCCAGTACCTAGGACTTGCAATTTAAGATCTTTATCGAAATTTGTATCGTTATAGTGTCTTAATGTTGTTGCTTAGTTGCCTGTTAAATACATCATAATATTACAGGAGTATTGTCAAGGTAAACAAATCATAACATCATAGTTACCGAATCTTAATAGCATAGTTACCGGTCCATAATAACATAGTTACCAATAACCCAAAGATAATAATGCAAATATTTATTTTTTTCAAAACTTAAAGAATAGCCACCTAGTAGGTAACAATTAATAAAAATTCAATACATACAAAATAAGATCAAGTACAACTTTCTCCCGGCTTCATATTGATCGTAACATGGCAGTTACTAAAGTTGAAATTAATTGGATCGTTTTTGGTCGAGCAAAGTGTCATCCCCTTGGTATCTATAGTAGAATTCATAGTTTCTTCAGCCATCAATGAACCTGAAGCAGCGGCATTGTCAAACACACCAAATCTTGTAGAATCCGAAGTGGTTAACGTAATTGCTTTGGTAGAGGTCATCCTTTCAACAATGTGTCCAGAATTTATAGATACATCATCAACTAAGATGTTTCTGGTAGTTTTAATCTTCTCGGCAATGCTATCTTCCACATATGACTCGGCAACTTTGCTGCTTTTCCAGCCGCCAAGCCGTTTTAGTCGCATAATATCTGCTCCGGAGTTTGCCAGCAACGTGGCAGATGACCTACGCATGCTATGCCCAGTATATTTTTCTGCTTCTGGAAGATTCAGAAATTTCGCAATTCGCTGCGGAATACTTGCAAAGAAATGCTCTCCGCATACTTGTCTAGTACATTTTCCATTTCTAAATGACACGAAGAATCTTCGATTTTCCATATTTGGAGGACGTAATGCAATGTACTTTCGGTACAACTCGACAGCATTAACATTGCCTTCAGAAATTACTGTGAATACACGTTTGACGTGTGTTTTTGACTTCGAGATAGTAACCACAAGCAGAGTATCCTTATCCTCAATGTCGTCAATAGTTATATACGCCAACTCCTTTCCACGCAAAGCGCCAGAAATGGCGAAAAGAAAAGCAACCTGCAAACAATACAAGAACCAAGGCTCAATAATCTCATTGAGTGCATTTCTAAATCTATACCTACCTTTATCATCAAAAATGATTCATCTGACGCAACGCGCAGAAATTCATTTATTTCGTCCCTTGTCAACACCTTTGCCTTCTTTCCCTCATAACCAACATTCTTCTGCTTGATGAATGCAATAAGACTGCCATATTCACTTATCTTGACCCTCTCCTTTATCTCTAAACAAGATCTTAGCATGGAGTACTTAGTCCATAGCGAAGACGCAGCATAATTTTCTGCCTAGGTAATAACAAAATGTCACCAACAACAATAATTGGTAATAGCTAAATTAAAATTACCTTCTTCTTGAAATACGCGAGTACTATTGGCTCTGCAGTTCCTTTTACACCTCGCGATTCCCGCCACTTACAAAATTCGAGGTACTCCTTCTCGTACAATGTTCTTGATTGTACTGGCAACAAATTCGAAGTAACTTCGTTGGCTTCCATCAAAATATCCTCAGGAATAATATCAGAATCCATTACGTTTGAAAATTCAAAACGGCAGAAAATTTAACGTCAAAATTTCACACTTTTACCATTTGTCAAACAAAGGCAACCTGCGATTTCGATAAAGCCTTGTATTCAATTCGGATATTAACAATTCATAATAGACTCGGACGTTACTAAGGCGACTCGGCTTTCGCCTCGTCGTCGTTAGGTAACGTCCTCGTCAATTATGAATATCTTAATATCCTTCTTAAATAAATAGCTATTACCTTCTAGCTATTGACCGTTTAATAGGGATGGAAGTGGTTGGTTATTAAAAGAATAATAAACATTCGGGGCACAAATCCGTTAAAATCAATATACCTAATATAATAATAATTAATAATAAAGATGTGTCACTGTGTGTGATGCAATATGAGGCATACACCCTCTTTACGAGATATTATTTATTCGTAGGTAGTTGATGTGTAGAATCGTATAGGGTAGAAAATGGAAAATGTTTATTATTATTTACTGACCATAGTTTTACATAAAATATTTCAAAAAAAATTTGAAAGTTAGTCTAGCACAGATTAGCATAATAGGATACCTACTTAATTAATTGATTGTTCGAAAAATTTCTAACCCATTGTCTAAATTATCAAGACATCATACCATTCAAATTCTCCAGACGGTATAAGTAATACGACTCATTATTGGCGCGACAACTTTAAATTGTATTTTGTAAAGAAAGATTTGAAAGTGCTTAATTATACCAAATTAGCATTCTAAAATATAAAAAGCCCTCTCTGAATTTCTAAAATATAACAGTTAAAAATCCATTTAATTTCGCTAAAGGCTAATATAATGTCATTACTAACCCCGCCAAGGTTGATGACAAGTTAAGTAGTTAGTAATACCTATCAATTAAAAACCCTTTTGAAAGGAAAGTTTCAAGGGAAAGTTTCTTGTAAAATATATAAGGCGGTATCTACCATATTGTACTTCAGTTAAGTTCGCCCTCTCGTAGGTACTTTGTCATCATCAGCTCAGAAGTCAGTGTGTTTTTCGTAGTCGTGTATTCTGCCATCCTACAACAATTTAAGGTATGATCATAGATCCAGTAATAACTCGAAAATATGTGATAATTTTACAGTCTTAGGTCCAAGTGTCCCCAAGTGCATTTCGAGTTAAGCAGTATCAATACACAGTATTAACTCCCAAAATAAGGTTGAGTTATGCATGAAACAGGATAATGACCAACAGATGTCGCCGGGTAATTGACTTTATAAATAAATCTTGTTTCATTGTTCAACCTTGGATATCGACGCTGCATAACAAAATACACGCTAGTTGCTCAGGTTGCTTATACCTTGGGGTAATTTAAGGGGCGTGGTCTCAATATCGCTCATCAGGGACAATTTACTTTATTTAGTAGAATTTATGGTAACCGTGGCATTAATCCGAACATTTGTCCGTTAACGTAATTTCCTAAACGGGATAGATTGTTTTTTATAAAGAGTGTCAGTCATGTCGGGGATCTCATCTATGTGATGGTGCTCTTATTAATAAAATACGGAATGTCTTATAAAGATCTATTAGACAACGTGCTTACAGTTACATCTGTGTACTCGAGTCGACTACTTGTCTAGGCTGCAGGTCTGGGGTCTGCATCCCTCAGTCCTAGGGTGGGGGTGTCTATTGTACAGGTCTAATTACACCATGACATCCCCTCTCCTTTAGCCAAATCAAGTAACCCACAAATTAAGGTACCTATTACTAGAAGAATACTAATAATATAAAAATAATAAAACTCATATAACTATAACCACTGCACAAGTTCCTAGACTAATACTGTCCTACTATACTAGTAACTACCTGTCCCATACATTTCCCCCCCCCTTTTTTTTTTTTTTTTTTTAACTAATTTCTAACATAATTCTCTAAGTATGCTGGTGGTCTCCTTTGTCTTTTTGGCCTATCTATCTTTTGCGTTGCATTTGATCTACCTTCATCAGGAGTGCTAATTGTGGTAGATGTACCAGGAAGACTATTTGGTAATGGACCAGCGTACTCATTGTTCGAGTTACAATAAGGTCGGTTATTTTCGTTATTTTCCAAGTATGAATCTAAAATTTCCTTAAAATTATCGTGATCAAATTTGATTTCAGGTGAGAAATTATTTTCAGTCATTGGCCTTAAAAATTTTCTGTTCCTTATAAGTACATTGTTGTTTTTATCAAATTTTACATGATATGCCCTGGGTCTGCTTGAATCTTTTTTTATTATCACTCCCGGCTCCCATAATTTCGTGTATTTATCCTGGACTACAACTAAGTCCCCCGGTTGCAACTCTCGCAAATCTCGCGCACCATCATTATAATATTGTTGTTGAATTCTTTTCTCTATATCCTGATGTTTGATTATGGGTCTGATGTCATAATTTGGCAGGAGGAGCCCCTCTTTTATTGGAATTTGTCCCTTTAGCCTACGCCCAAATAACAATTGTGCTGGTGATGGAATGTATTTGCTAATGGGAGTGTTTCTGTATTCTAGTAACGCTAAAAATATATCTTTGCCTTCAAATAAGTTTTTTAATAAGACGTTTTTTATAGTTTGCACATGTCTCTCTGCAAACCCATTTGATTGAGGATAATTTGGAGAACTTGTTTTGTGTGTGATGTGCCACTCTTTTAAGAATTTTTGCAGAAGTTCATTCACGTATTGTGAAGCATTGTCGGTATATAAACAGTCCGGTTTTCCGTGTCGCGCAAAAATTGCTTTAAACTCATTAACTACGCGTGATGCTTTTGTATTTTTTTGGAAACATGCTATTTCTGGATATTTTGTAAATTCATCAACTACTAATAGATATTCTTCATTATTAAACTGAAAAAAATCGGCCGAGACAAACTGCCAGGGTCTAGTTGGAACCTCCCTTGAACAAAATGTCTCTTTTTGGTTAGACTTCCCATATCTTAAGCAAGCTGCACAATTTCTAATTTTGTCAGTTATCTGAGATGTCATTAGTGGCCAGAAAACCAACTCCCGGGCTTTATTGCATGTTTTTTCAACCCCTAAGTGTACATAATGTAGTCTGTCCATGATTTCGGACCGCATATTTTTTGGGATAACAATTTGGTTATTTTTGAAAATTACCTCATTGATAATCGTTAAATCATCCCTGTGTTTGTGATAAGGTTTAATTTGTTCCGGTAGCGACTTTTTGCTATTTGGCCAACCATTCATAATAACGTTTTTCAAAGCCTGCAATTCTGTGTCCTTTAAGGTTTCGTCTTTCACTGTCTCAAATTTTTGTGGACTCATTTCTGTATACTTAATAAAGTTGACCTGGAGATCAACATTTTCCTCGATAATTTGGAAATTCTTATCGTCATAGTGAGCTCTTGAGAGAGCATCTGCCAGATATAACTGACTCCCGCTTTTGAATTTAACTTCCAAGTCGTATATTTGTAATGTAATTCGCAATCTTTGTATTCTTAAAGGACATTGATTTAACGGTTTTTTGAAGATCGTTTCAAGTGGTTTGTGATCGCTTTCTACTATAAATTTTTTCCCATATAAGTATTGATGAAACCTTTCGCACCCAAACGTAATTGCTATTGTTTCTTTCTCTATTTGCGCGTAATTCTTTTGTGCGTCTGTTAGGGACTTCGAGGCATATATTACGGGAGCCCCCTCTTGTAAAAGTACCGCGCCTAGTCCATCTTTTGAGCTGTCTACCGATAGAGTTAGATCTTTTTTTGGATCGAAATACTGCAGCACTGGCGTTTGCATTAAGGCTTCTTTTAGTTTGTTAAATTCTTTTTCATGCACTTCTTCCCACTGAAAAATATTGCTACTTTTGATTAATTCCCGCAAGTTAGCTGTTAAGTTTGTAACATTTCGAATAAATTTTCCTACATATGTAATCATGCCTAAGAATCGTGATAATTCCTTGACATTATTAGGTGACTTAATTTGCCTAATCGCTTCTACTTTGTCTCCGTCTATTTTAATTCCCTCTCGGGTTAAGATATGTCCTACATATTTAATTTCGCATTTCTTCAAATTGCACTTACTTTTGTTGAATTTCACTCCGAACTGCTGCGCTCGTATTAACACATTCTCCAAAATTTTGTCGTGTTCTTTTTCCGTTTTTGCATAAATAATAAGATCGTCAATGTATATCTTTACTCCTACAATTCCTTTAAATATCTCTGTGAATGTACGATGAAATATTTCCGGTGCGGACGAGATACCGAAAGGCAACCTCAAAAATTTAAATCTACCGAAAGGAGTCGCGAATGTAGTTAGATTGGCAGATTCTTCGGTCAGAGGAATCATCCAAAACCCTTTATTAGCGTCCAATGTTGAAAAATATTTTGAACCCGCCATATCACTAGTCAATTCTTCAAACGTCGGGATGACGAAATGTTCTCTAAGTAACGCTTTATTTAAATTTTGGGGGTCGAGGCAGATTCTTACTTCGTTATTGGGTTTGTTGACCAGCACTATTGGGTGCACAAACTCCGTTGGCTCTCGCACTTCTACAATGACTTCGTCCGCAATCATTTTTTGTAGCGTGTTTTCTAATTTGTCTATTAGGCGAAATGGTATTTTCCGACAAGGCACAACTACGGGATTATAGTTTTCTTTAAGTTTTAGTTGGCACTGTACGTTATTTATTTTTCCCAAGCCTGAAAAAACATTTTCATATTTGCTAATTAACTTGTTTTCTGTAGTTTGCGATAATGCATTTACTTCAATTCTTTGTATTAGATTTAGTGTTGTAGCTGCTTCTAACCCTAAAATTGGACTGGCCCTATTGTTGGTGATGATACTGAAAAATTGCAATCGGTGGACCCGGTCCCCACAAGAAACACGAAACTGATGGGTTCCGTAAATTTCCAAGGGCATACCAGCATAATTTGATACCCTAACTTGGACATTCCTATTTTCACATTTTACTTTTAGCGAGTCAAACATATATTTAGGCATGACATTTATATGGGATCCGGTATCAAGCTTAAAATTGATCTTAACATTGTAATCTACTAGTGAAATTTCTTGATACCACTCCCCTTTTTGAGGCCCACTTTCTGTAATTTCTCCTAAAAGATATCCTTCGTCGTCATTAAAGTCATTTACAACTCTAAAACTCTCGTGACTACCTGATTGGAAATTTTCCGCCTGAACCGCATGAACGCTTTTAAACTGAGAATTATTTCTACACATGTTACCGAAATGTCCTATTCTCGAACATCTGTTGCACATTTTATTGCTTGCCGGACAGTACTCACGGGGGTGGTGGCTGCGCCCACATCGATAGCATTCCTGGAAGGTCCGTTGGAAGGGTCCTTGGCCGCCCCCTCGACTTTGTTGTACATTTCCAAATTGCTGGTACGGGTAGCGACGGTTATTAACCCCCTGGGGTGCCCTACCCTGTTGGTACGTTTGGTACGTTTTGCTGCTACCTGCCTCCGCTTCCACTGCTTGCCTCTGGAAGGTATTATTATGCCTGTTGTGAGGGTTTGAAATATTCTTCGTTTTCATTTCGTTTACATTCAGGGAACCCATTTTATTTGTTGTTGCCGTTAATTGTTTTATGTGCTCCTCAGTAACTTCGGCTGCCCGCCCAATTTCTACGGCCTTATCCAGTGTTAAATTTTTCTCTCTGAGTAATCTATCTTTTACTCAGGGTTCCCTGATTCCGCACACAACGCGATCTCTTATCATGTCATTTTTCACATTGTTGAAATCGCAGTTAGCCGCGATTTTTTTTAATTCTGTGAGAAAAGTGTCAAACGATTCGCCGGACTCTTGGACCCTGTTGTAAAATTTGTTTCGCTCTACACTCGGGTTCGTTTTTGGGAGAAAATACTCGTCAAATTTGTCTATTATTTTGGCTATTTTCGTCTTATCGTCTGGATCCGGGAATTCAAATGTTTCATATATCTCTCTGGCTTGTTCCCCAACAATGTGTAAGAACGTCGCGGAAATTACCTTTTCCCCTCGAGCTTCGCAAGAGGTCGCAACCGCGTAGATTTTGAAATTATTTTTAAATTTTTTCCAGTTGACTGCCAAATCTCCCTCAAAGTTCATTGGGGCGGGTTGTGATAGGAATTCCATCTTCGTAACTTTACTAACAATCGGTAATCCACTGATTTTCACACTATACCACCACACCTTTTTTTCTGTCCGCGGTTTTCGATTGCACACCCACTACGTCTCACCCTTTCCGTAATAGAATACACGCTATTTATGTTCTTTTTTCCGACTGCGCCATGTGATGGTGCTCTTATTAATAAAATACGGAATGTCTTATAAAGATCTATTAGACAACGTGCTTACAGTTACATCTGTGTACTCGAGTCGACTACTTGTCTAGGCTGCAGGTCTGGGGTCTGCATCCCTCAGTCCTAGGGTGGGGGTGTCTATTGTACAGGTCTAATTACACCATGACAATCTAGGACCTGGTGGACCTCATCTAGGACCTGGGGGACTTCATCTAGCACTTGGGGGACCTTATCGAGGGCTTGAGTTAACTCATGGAGGAACTCGGTTACCTGTTCGAGGAACCTCCTGCAAGACCTCCAGGGAAATCTTAGAGGAACTCGGGTACCTCAGGCAGAGAGAGGACCTCCAGTGTACAAAAAGAAGAGCGGAATCTGTCCCCCAGTTCACACTCTTTTGTTGACAATCTTGTTCGGAATGTGCATAACCTTGAATCAGTCTAAAGACGTTTAGACCAGAGGCAGAGGAGGCTTATGTTGTGATGCGAAAGCGATTCAAAAGTGCAGCAATAAAAGTGACAATGGTGAAATGCGCCATTATAGTACATTTAAAAGTAAATTATTCTTTTCAGAGCTTACAAAAGTTTACAATAAAGTGTAATTTATAAATAATGTATTTTAAGGTTAGGATGCCATAATTGCGCGTTTGTGAAACTTGTTCATCTAAAAGAGCGGCACGTCAGCACTTTCAAATTTGCATTCGACAAAGACAGGGTCGTAGCCTTACGCGGTAGCGAGAAAATTAGGGCTCCAGTGTAGCCCGAATCCCTAATCAAGTCTAAAGGCGGCATTTCCGCACCCTGCTTCATAAAAGCGGCATTTCAGCACGCACAAATAAAGTCGATAAATTAGGCTGTCCTGAACAGGTACGTCTTATGCATCCTGCAACACAGCCCACTGGTTCTTAATATCGCATTCGAAAACAAACAAGCCCAAAAGCATAGAATTTGGTTCTTAAAACGGCAGTACAGTCCACCAATCTCGCGGCGAAACTTTCAAGGCCTGAGGCGGTCTTGATTACGCCATTCCGCGTTTACAAACCCTTTACTCGTTTGGGAGTCTTCCTAAAAGCATGGGGCGTAGCCCTACGCTGCAGTGAGGAAATCAGGGCTCCAGTATAGTCCGAATTCCTAATAAAGTCTGGGGTGCCAAAATGCCGCTTACCTGATTTGCGTGTCAGCTTTTCACTTATAAAGACGGCACTTCCGCACTCTCGCTTCATAAAAGCGGCATTTCACCACTCATGAATAAAGTCGAAAAATTGGGCTGTCCTGAATAGGCTGCAGCACAGACCATATTTTGTTAATATCGAACTCGAAAACACACGAGCCCAAAAGCATCGAATTTGGTTCTGAAAACGGCAGTCAGTCCACCAATCTCGCGGCAGAAACTTTCAAGGCCTGAGACCGTCTTGATTACGCCATTCCGCGTTTATAAACCCTTTACTCGTTTGGGCGTCTTCCTGAAAGCATGGGGCGTAGCCCCACGCTGTAGCGAGGAAATCAGGGCTCCAGTGCAATCCGAATCCCTAAAAAGTCTGAGGTGCTAAAATGCCGCTTAGCTGAGTTGCGTGACACCTTTTCACTTATAAAGACGGCACTTCCGCACTCTGCTTCATAAAAGCGGCATTTCAGCACTCATGAATAAAGTCGAAAAATTGGGCTGTCCTGAACAGGCTGCAGCACAAACCACATTTTCTTAATATCGAACTCCAAAACACACGAACCCAAAAGCATCGAATTTGGTTCCTAATATGGCAGTACAGTCCACCGTTCCCGCATCAGAAACTTTCAAAGGCCGTCTTTTTTACGCCATTCCGCGTTTACAGACCTTTCACTCGCTGGGTCGTCTTCGTAAAAGCATTGGGCGTAGCCCTCGTCCGTTTACTTCTACACCATGTATAAATGCGCCTAAAATCATGCCCTGGCAAAATGCACCTACGTTTTAAAGATGAAATGAGGGCTAATAAAGTCTGAGGTGCCAAAATGCCGCTTAGCTGAGCTAAGTGGAATCTGTTCACTCATAAAGGCGGCATTTCCGCACTCTGCTTCATAAAAGCGGCGTTTCAGCACCCATAAATAAAATCGATAAATTGGGCTGTCCTGAACAGGTACGTCTTATGCATCCTGCAGCACAGCCCACTCGTTCTTAATATCGCATTCGAAAACAAACGAGCCCAAAAGCATCGAAATTGGTTCTTAAAATGGCAGTACAGTCCACCAATCTCGCGGCAGAATCTTTCAGGGACAGAGGCCGTCTTGATTACACCATTCCGCGTTTACAAACCTTTCACTCCTTTGGGCGTCTTCGTGAAAGCCTGGGGCGTAGCCCTACGCTGTAGTGAGGAAATAAGAACTCCATTATACAGGGTATCCCTCGACGAGCGTCAGTTAACCGTATCTGGAGAACTGTTTCTAGCATCATCCTGAAAATTTGTGCACAGGGGTCTCAATTAATTCTGAATCGACGTAAAATATTTTTGTCAATGGCGCACTTCCGGTTATACCGGAAATAGGTACTAACTTCCTTATTTTAAATGGAACACCCTGTATATTATGATATTTTTGGATTCTACGTTTCATTCTAGGTAAATTTTTACTAAGAATTGCTATGCCAAAAATTAACCATTTTTAAGAAAATCAAGAATTTCGCTTTTGTATGCCAAGTGCAGGCCTAATTTCAAAAAGCTGTAGCAACCTTACAGTATGAAATTAGAAAACGATATTAATTTGGCATGAAGCCTAATGTAGGGTGTATCCGCCCCTGGACTCAAATTGGGTCAAATACATACAGGGCGTTCTCTGCAAATTTTTTAAACATCATCAAATTCATTGGTCAGAAAGTCAATTTTTTCAAATGGAATGCCCCAAATATTTTATGACACTTCGATGCAGAATTTAATTGTCTATCATTTTAGTCTACATGTTTGCCATATTTAAACAAACTGTGCCTGTGATATTTATAAGTATTTGGAATTTGACCAAAATTTCATATTTAGCACTATTTAATAACCAAAGTTAGCTCTGATTTTAGGAGCCTTTATTGTTCCTTATGGCTGCTCAAATGAAAATTTAAACGTATTTTAATCCTGTTTTAAAATATGAAATTTTGGTCCAATTCCAAATATTTACTTAGAAATATCACAAAAACTGTTTATAATTCTGCATCGACGTGCCGTAAGATAGTTGGGGCATTACATTTGAAAAAATTTACTTTTTGGCCAATGAAGTTGATGATGTTTAAGAATTTGCAGAGAACACCCTTGTATGTATTTCACCGAATTTGAGTCCAGGGGCGGATACACCCTGCATTAGTCTTCATGTCAAATTAATATATCGTTTTCTCATTTCATACTGTAAAGATGTTACAGCTTTTTGAGGTTAGGCCTGCACTTGGCATAAAACAGCGAAATTCTTGATTTTCTCAAAAATGGTTGATTTTTGGCATGGCAATTCTTAGTAAAAATTTACCAAAAATGAAACGTGGAATCCAAAAATATCATAATATATAGGGTGTTCCATCTAAAATAAGGAAATTAGTACCTATTTCCGGTATAACCGGAAGTGCGCCATTGATGAAAATATTTTACGTTGATTCAAAATTAATTGAAACCCTTGTGTACAAATTTTCAAGATGATGCTAGAAACAGTTCTCCAGATACGGCTAACTTACGCTCGTCGAGGGATACCCTGTAGTCCGAATCCCTAATATAGTCTGGGTTGCCAAAATGCCGCTTAGCTGAGTTGCCTGGAATCTTTTCACTTATAAAGGCGGCATTTCAGCACTCACGAATAAAGTCGAAAAATTGGGCTGTCCTGAACAAGCTGCAGCACAGACCACATTTTCTTAATATCGAACTCTAAAACACGAGCCCAAAAGCATCGAATTTGGTTCCTAATATGGCAGTACAGTCCACCTATCCCGCATCAGAACTTTTCAAGGCCTGAGGCCGTCGTTTTTACCCCATTCCGCGTTTACAGACCTTTCACTCGCTGGGTCATATTCGTAAAAGCACTGGGCGTAGCCCCACGCTGGGGTGCCAAAATGCCGCTTAGCTGAGCTAAGTGGAATCTGTTCACTCATAAAGGCGGCATTTCCGCACTCTGCTTCATAAAAGCGGCATTTCCGCACTCTGCTTCATAAAAGGGCCATTTCAGGACCCATAAATAAAGGCGATAAATTGGGCTGTCCTGAATAGGCTGCAGCACAGACCACATTTTCTTAACATCGAAGTCGAAAACACACGAGCCCAAACGCATCGAATTTGGTTCCTAATACGGCAGTACAGTCCACCGTTCCCGCATCAGAAACTTTCAAAGCCTGAGGCCGTTTTTTTACGCCATTTCGCGTTTACAGACCCTTCACTCGCTTAGGCGTCTTCGTAAAAGCATTGGGCGTAACCCTACGCTTTAGCAATGAAATTAGGGCTAATAAAGTCTGGAGTGCCAAAATGCCGCTTAGCTGATTTAAGTGGAATCTTCTCACTTATAAAGGCGGCATTTCCGCACTCTGCTTCATAAAAACGGCATTTCAGCATCCATAAATAAAGTCGATAAATTGGGCTGTCCTGAACAGGTAAGTCTTATGCATCCTGCAGCACAGTCCACTGGTCCTTAATATCGCATTCGAAAGCACCCGAGCCCAAAAGCATCGAATTTGGTTCTTAAAACGGCAATAGAGTCCACCAATCTCGCGGCAGAAACCTTCAAGGCCTGAGGCCGTCTTGATTACGCCGTTCCGCGTTTACAAACCCTTTACTCGTTTGGGCGTCTTCCTGAAAGCATGGGGCGTAGCCCTACGCTATAGCGAGGAAATAAGGGCTCCAGTGCAGTCCGAATCCCCAAAAAGTCTGGGGTGCCAAAATGCCGCTTAGCTGAGTTGCGTGACATCTTTTCACTTATAAAGACGGCACTTCCGCACCCTACCTCATAAAAGCGGCGTTTCAGCACTCATGAATAAAGTCGAAAAATTGGGCTGTCCTGAATAGGCTGCAGCACAGACCACATTTTCTTAATAACGAACTCGAAAACACACGAACCCAAAAGCATCGAATTTGGTTCCTAATATGGCAGTACAGTCCACCGGTTCCCGCATCAGAAACTTTCAAGGCCTGAGGCCGACTTTTTTACGCCATTCCGCGTTTACAGACCCTTCAATCGCTTGGGCGTCTTCGTAAAAGCATTGGGCGTAACCCTACGCTTTAGCAATGAAATTAGGGCTAATAAAGTCTGGAGTGCCAAAATGCCGCTTAGCTGAGTTAAGTGGAATCTTCTCACTTATAAAGGCGGCATTTCCGGACTCTGTTTCATAAAAGCGGCATTTCAGCACTCATGAATTAAGTCGAAAAATTGGGCTGTCCTGAATAGGCTGCAGCACAGACTACATTTTCTTAATATCGAACTCGAAAACACACGAACCCAAAAGCATCGAATTTGGTTCCTAATATGGCAGTACAGTCCACCTTTCCCGCATCAGAACCTTTCAAGGACTGAGGCCGTCTTTTTTACGCCATTCCGCGTTTACAGACCCTTCACTCGCTTGGGCGTAGCCCTACGCTTTAGCAATGAAATCAGGGCTAATAAATTCTGGAGTGTCAAAATGCCGCTTAGCTGAGCTGCGTGGAATCTTTTCACTTATAATGGCGGCATTTCCGCACTCTGCTTCCTAAAAGCGGCATTTCAGCACTCACGAATAAAGTCGAAAAATTGGGCAGTCCTAAATAGGCTGCAGCACAGACCACATTTTCTTAATATCGAACTCTAAAACACACGAGCCCAATATCATCGAATTTGGTTCCTGATATGGCAGTACAGTCCACCTTTCCCGCATCAGAACCTTTCAAGGCCTGAGGCCGTCTTTTTTACGCCATTCCGCGTTTACAGACCTTTCACTCTTTGGGTCGTCTTCGTAAAACATTGGGCGTAGCCCTACGCTTTAGCGATTAAATTAGGGCTAACAAAGTCTGGAGTGCCAAAATGCCGCTTAGCTGAGCTAAGTGGAATCTTTTCACTTATAAAGGCGGCATTTCCGCACTCTGCTTCATAAAGGCGGCATTTCCGCACCCATAAATAAAATCGATAAATTGGGCTGTCCCGAACAGGTAAGTCTTATGCATCCTGCAGCACAGCCCACTGGTTCTTAATATCGCATTCGAAAACACCCGAGCCCAAAAGCATAGAATTTCTTTCTTAAAACGCCAGTCCAGTCCACCAATCTCACGGCAGAATCTTTCAAGGCCTGAGGCCATCTTGATTGCGCCATTCCGCGTTTACAAACCCTTTACTCGATTGGGCGTCTTCCTGAAAGCATGTGGCGTAGCCCTACGCTGTAGCGAGGAAATCAGGGCTCCAGTGCAGCCCGAATCCCTAAAAAGTCTGGGGTGCCAAAATGCCGCTTAGCTGAGTTGCGTGACACCTTTTCACTTATAAAGACGGCACTTCCGCACTCTGCTTCATAAAAGCGGCATTTCAGCACCCATAAATAAAGTTGATAAATTGGGCTGTCCTGAACAGGTACGTTTTATGCACCCTGCAGCACAGTCCACTGGTTCTTAATATCGAATTCGAAAACACCCGAGCCCAAAAGCATCGCATTTGGTTCTTAAAACGGCAGTACAGTCCACCAAACTGGCGGCAGAAACTTTCAAGGCCTGAGGCCGTTTTGATTACGCCATTCCGCGCTTACAAACCCTTTACTCCTTTGGGCGTCTTGCTAAAAGCATGGGGCGTAGCCCTACGCTGTGGTGAGGAAATCAGAGCTCCATTATAGTCCGAATCCCTAATATAGTCTGGGTTGCCAAAGTGCCGCTTAGCTGCTGAGTTGCATGGAATCTTTTCACTTATAAAGGCGGCATTTCCGCACTCTGCTTCATAAAAGCGGCATTTCAGCACTCACGAATAAAGACGAAAAATTGGGCTGTCCTGAATAGGCTGCAGCACAGACCACATTTTCTTAATATCGAACTCGAAAACACACGAACCCAAAAGCATCGAATTTGGTTCCTAATAAGGCAGTACAGTCCACCGGTTCCCGCATCAGAAACTTTCAAGGCCTGAGGCCGACTTTTTTACACCATTCCGCGTTTACAGACCCTTCACTCGCTTGGGCGTCTTCGTAAAAGCATTGGGCGTAACCCTACGCTTTAGCAATGAAATTAGGGCTAATAAAGTCTGGAGTGCCAAAATGCCGCTTAGCTGAGTTAAGTGGAATCTTCTCACTTATAAAGGCGGCATTTCCGCACTCTGCTTCATAAAAGCGGCATTTCAGCACCCATAAATTAAGTCGATAAATTGGGCTGTCCTGAACAGGTAAGTCTTATGCATCCTGCAGCACAGTCCACTGGTCCTTAATATCGCATTCGAAAGCACCCGAGCCCAAAAGCATCGAATTTGGTTCTTAAAACGGCAGTACAGTCCACCAATCTCGCGGCAGAAACTTTCAAGGCCTGAGGCCGTCTTGATTACGCCGTTCCGCGTTTACAAACCCTTTACTCGTTTGGGCGTCTTCCTGAAAGCATGGGGCGTAGCCCTACGCTATAGCGAGGAAATAAGGGCTCCAGTGCAGTCCGAATCCCCAAAAAGTCTGGGGTGCCAAAATGCCGCTTAGCTGAGTTGCGTGACATCTTTTCACTTATAAAGACGGCACTTCCGCACCCTACCTCATAAAAGCGGCATTTCAGCACTCATGAATAAAGTCGAAAAATTGGGCTGTCCTGAATAGGCTGCAGCACAGACCACATTTTCTTAATAAATCGAACTCGAAAACACACGAACCCAAAAGCATCGAATTTGGTTCCTAATAAGGCAGTACAGTCCACCGGTTCCCGCATCAGAAACTTTCAAGGCCTGAGGCCGACTTTTTTACGCCATTCCGCGTTTACAGACCCTTCACTCGCTTGGGCGTCTTCGTAAAAGCATTGGGCGTAACCCTACGCTTTAGCAATGAAATTAGGGCTAATAAAGTCTGGAGTGCCAAAATGCCGCTTAGCTGAGTTAAGTGGAATCTTCTCACTTATAAAGGCGGCATTTCCGCACTCTGCTTCATAAAAGCGGCATTTCAGCACCCATAAATAAAGTCGATATATTGGGCTGTCCTGAACAGGTAAGTCTTATGCATCCTGCGGCACAGTCCACTGGTCCTTAATATCGCATTCGAAAGCACCCGAGCCCAAAAGCATCGAATTTGGTTCTTAAAACGGCAGTACAGTCCACCAATCTCGCGGCAGAAACTTTCAAGGCCTGAGGCCGTCTTGATTACGCCGTTCCGCGTTTACAAACCCTTTACTCGTTTGGGCGTCTTCCTGAAAGCATGGGGCGTAGCCCTACGCTATAGCGAGGAAATAAGGGCTCCAGTGCAGTCCGAATCCCCAAAAAGTCTGGGGTGCCAAAATGCCGCTTAGCTGAGTTGCGTGACATCTTTTCACTTATAAAGACGGCACTTCCGCACCCTACCTCATAAAAGCGGCATTTCAGCACTCATGAATAAAGTCGAAAAATTGGGCTGTCCTGAATAGGCTGCAGCACAGACCACATTTTCTTAATAAATCGAACTCGAAAACACACGAACCCAAAAGCTTCGAATTTGGTTCCTAATAAGGCAGTACAGTCCACCGGTTCCCGCATCAGAAACTCGCTTGGGCGTCTTCGTAAAAGCATTGGGCGTAACCCTACGCTTTAGCAATGAAATTAGGGCTAATAAAGTCTGGAGTGCCAAAATGCCGCTTAGCTGAGTTAAGTGGAATCTTCTCACTTATAAAGGCGGCATTTCCGCACTCTGCTTCATAAAAGCGGCATTTCAGCACCCATAAATTAAGTCGATAAATTGGGCTGTCCTGAACAGGTAAGTCTTATGCATCCTGCAGCACAGTCCACTGGTCCTTAATATCGCATTCGAAAGCACCCGAGCCCAAAAGCATCGAATTTGGTTCTTAAAACGGCAGTACAGTCCACCAATCTCGCGGCAGAAACTTTCAAGGCCTGAGGCCGTCTTGATTACGCCGTTCCGCGTTTACAAACCCTTTACTCGTTTGGGCGTCTTCCTGAAAGCATGGGGGTAGCCCTACGCTATAGCGAGGAAATAAGGGCTCCAGTGCAGTCCGAATCCCCAAAAAGTCTGGGGTGCCAAAATGCCGCTTAGCTGAGTTGCGTGACATCTTTTCACTTATAAAGACGGCACTTCCGCACCCTACCTCATAAAAGCGGCATTTCAGCACTCATGAATAAAGTCGCAAAATTGGGCTGTCCTGAATAGGCTGCAGCACAGACCACATTTTCTTAATAAATCGAACTCGAAAACACACGAACCCAAAAGCATCGAATTTGGTTCCTAATAAGGCAGTACAGTCCACCGGTTCCCGCATCAGAAACTTTCAAGGCCTGAGGCCGACTTTTTTACGCCATTCCGCGTTTACAGACCCTTCACTCGCTTGGGCGTCTTCGTAAAAGCATTGGGCGTAACCCTACGCTTTAGCAATGAAATTAGGGCTAATAAAGTCTGGAGTGCCAAAATGCCGCTTAGCTGAGTTAAGTGGAATCTTCTCACTTATAAAGGCGGCATTTCCGCACTCTGCTTCATAAAAGCGGCATTTCAGCACCCATAAATAAAGTCGATATATTGGGCTGTCCTGAACAGGTAAGTCTTATGCATCCTGCGGCACAGTCCACTGGTCCTTAATATCGCATTCGAAAGCACCCGAGCCCAAAAGCATCGAATTTGGTTCTTAAAACGGCAGTACAGTCCACCAATCTCGCGGCAGAAACTTTCAAGACCTGAGGCCGTCTTGATTACGCCGTTCCGCGTTTACAAACCCTTTACTGGTTTGGGCGTCTTCCTGAAAGCATGGGGCGTAGCCCTACGCTATAGCGAGGAAATAAGGGCTCCAGTGCAGTCCGAATCCCCAAAAAGTCTGGGGTGCCAAAATGCCGCTTAGCTGAGTTGCGTGACATCTTTTCACTTATAAAGACGGCACTTCCGCACCCTACCTCATAAAAGCGGCATTTCAGCACTCATGAATAAAGTCGAAAAATTGGGCTGTCCTGAATAGGCTGCAGCACAGACCACATTTTCTTAATAAATCGAACTCGAAAACACACGAACCCAAAAGCTTCGAATTTGGTTCCTAATAAGGCAGTACAGTCCACCGGTTCCCGCATCAGAAACTTTCAAGGCCTGAGGCCGACTTTTTTACGCCATTCCGCGTTTACAGACCCTTCACTCGCTTGGGCGTCTTCGTAAAAGCATTGGGCGTAACCCTACGCTTTAGCAATGAAATTAGGGCTAATAAAGTCTGGAGTGCCAAAATGCCGCTTAGCTGAGTTAAGTGGAATCTTCTCACTTATAAAGGCGGCATTTCCGCACTCTGCTTCATAAAAGCGGCATTTCCGCAATCTGCTTCATAAAAGCGGCATTTCAGCACCCATAAATAAAGTCGATAAATTGGGCTGTCCTGAACAGGTAAGTCTTATGCATCCTGCAGCACAGCCCACTGGTTCTTAATATCGCATTCGAAAACACCCGAGCCCAAAAGCATAGAATTTCTTTCTTAAAACGCCAGTACAGTCCACCAATCTCACGGCAGAATCTTTCAAGGCCTGAGGCCATCTTGATTGCGCCATTCCGCGTTTACAAACCCTTTACTCGATTGGGCGTCTTCCTGAAAGCATGTGGCGTAGCCCTACGCTGTAGCGAGGAAATCAGTGCTCCAGTGCAGCCCGAATCCCTAAGAAGTCTGGGGTGCCAAAATGCCGCTTAGCTGAGTTGCGTGACACCTTTTCACTTATAAAGACGGCACTTCCGCACTCTGCTTCATAAAAGCGGCATTTCAGCACTCACGAATAAAATCGAAAAATTGGGCTGTCCTGAATATGCTGCAGCACAGACCACATTTTCTTAATATCGAACTCTAAAACACACGAACCCAAAAGCATCGAATTTGGCGTAGCCCCACGCTTTAGCGATGAAATTAGGGTTAATAAAGTCTGGGGTGCCAAAATGCCGGTTAGCTGAGTTAAGTTGAATCTCTTCACTCATAAAGGCGGCATTTCCGCACTCTGCTTCATAAAAGCGGCATTTCCGCACTATGCTTCATAAAAGCGGCATTTCAGCACCCATAAATAAAGTCGATAAATTGGGCTGTCCAGAACAGGTAAGCCTTATGCATCCTGCAGCACAGCCCACTGGTCCTTAATATCGCATTCGAAAGCCCAAAAGCATCGAAATTCTTTCTTAAAACGCCAGTACAGTCAACCAATCTCGCGGCAGAATCTTTCAAGACCTGAAGCCGTCTTTTTTACGCCATTCCGCGTTTACAGACCTTTCACTAGCTGGGTCGTCTTCGTAAAAGCCTTGGGCGTAGCCCCACGCTTTAGCGAGGAAATTAGGGCTTACAAAGTCTGGAGTGCCAAAATGCCGCTTAGCTGACTTGCGTGACAGCTTTTCACTTATAAAGACGGCACTTTCGCACTCTGCTTCATAAAAGCGGCATTTCAGCACTCATAAATAAAGTCGATAAATTGGGCTGTCCTGAACAGGTACGTCTTATCATCCTGCAGGACAACCCACTGGTTCTTAATATCGCATTCGTAAACAAACGAGCCCAAAAGCATCGAAGTTGGTTCTTAAAACGGCGGTACAGTCCACCAATCTCGTGGCAGAAACTTTCAAGGCCTGAGGCCGTCTTGATTACGCCATTCCGCGTTTACAAACCCTTTATTCGCTTGGGCGTCTTCCTAAAGACACGAGGCGTAGCCCTGCGCTGTAATGAGTAAATTAATGCTCCAGTGCAGTCTGAATCCCTAATAAAGTTTGAGGTGCCAAAATGCCGCTCGCGTATAAAGAAGGCACTTCGGCACTCAACTTTAACTTTGACAGTTACGTAACCTCACAAATTCGGCCAGTGCCACTGAGCATTTAATTTTCAGAAATGCATCTATAACCTAGGAATAATCACGAGGAATATATAACAACAGCAGGTAGGTGTACCAGCAGTGAATTAAAACTAACTAACTAAATTAGCTTAGGTGGTTACTGTCTTCCGAAGACCCTCCTGCGAAACAGAGGAAACGAGAACAATCCCTAATCTAAGCTTACTGTGAACCTACCGCAGAGTAACGACAAGGGCCACTTCAAATTTTGAGCTCGGTCAAGTGCTCTATGTTTGTTATGGGAGGAAAATCCGTTTACCTATAACAAAGCGAACGAGCCTTTTCTGAAAACAGATGGAGAAATTTTAAATTATTGGTCATCGATAAGTTTGCAATATCCTCGCCAATAATGTCGTTTATAGGATTACTGGCTGCCTACCTTTTTGGCACTGAGGTAAGTGCAGTGTTTTAATATAAATAATGGCCGATTGCATCGCAATTTTTGAGGGTTCCTTAAAGATAGTGATCCTTGGAAACCATTGGAAACCATTGTTCCAGCAAACGTATCTGCGGAATTTAAACGTCACTTTTCTTTAAGAAACCCCTTAAGATTACGATGCAATCGGTCATAAATCAAGAAGTTGTCTATCGTAGGTGCTAAACATAGAGGGGAATACATTTAACCAAGACCTCTAGGGAAATTGTATATAAGCTAAGACTTCCATGATGAACGAAGATCTGGCCAACTCAGTCCCTATCAAGTAGAAATCCTGCAAAAACTAAGGACAGAGTGCCTTTGGATAGTAAAACTTGTTAAAACTAGGAACTAGAATGCTTTTCCATGCCTGTTCTGTGAGTAGTACGTTCATTAGCATTGTAATTTTTAAATTATGACCAGATTGTAAAATTCCCATTGTAAAATAAAGCCATTCTTGTTGCAAACCAAATTATACAGCATAACTGTTTCATCGGCAACTTACGCCATCTATCATAGCTCAGATGTGCTAATGGGATTTCTTACCAGTATTAGGTCCAATTTCCCCGCCTGCCTGCTAATACTGTTAGATGGGAATTCGACCTATTACCCTTTGAATCGTTATAGGTAAGTTTATTTTTCCTGTTATTGTTATTATTATTATTGGAATCGATAAAATAATAGTGACATTTTTTTCGTTTTTTCAGATGGAAGCTCCAAGAATAAAAATTATTTCTAACAAACTTTTACGGCCGGCTAATGGGGAACCGTTGGAAAAGAAGAAGAGGAAAAGGAAGGAACCGGGAAATGTCAACGACGAGCAGCTCCCCGGAACGCCATCACATTTCACACCTGGACCTGTGCTACTGGATACCGGCGTCGGCGAAGGAACTTCTATTCAAGTGCAAGCAGAAGTTCTGATGATGGATGACGCAACCGATAAGCTGATGGTCGAAGCTTGTGAAAAAGTGGAAATGCAAGAAGAGAAGAAAATGGAACGGATTAGGGTCAGTGAGGGAAATCGCCTCATCGATGAAGTGGTGCTACCTCTCAACCGCTCAGGCAGTAAATTCGTGGCCGTGGGGGTATTTCCGGTAAAAAACTACACTGTGGCCATGCGAATCAGCAATCCCGAGCTGACTTCAGCAATATGGTTCACGTATGAAGAGGGTAAGGATTTCTTCTTGAAAATGAAGCCCCTGTTGAAGAATTCGAGAGGCGAAGATTGCGTCATCGGCCGTGTTCCACATTACAGTGTTGGAAGCGACTTCTATGGCAACATCATCTTTACCAGCCTCAGGGAAGGTGATGTCTACAAACCATTGCGACTTTCAAGAACTACCCTCGAGACAGTTCTAAAGCTTGAAGGATGTGTACTAACGCACATGACTACCCGCCTGTTAAAGGTACCCCGACTTGCAGCATTTCTGTGAAGGAATAGCGTTAAGGCTACAGGACGGCTCTTGCGGTTCACAGGAAGAAGCAATGTTCCAAATTCTATCGGAGTCGGAGGATCTAGTTATTTTCGAGCTAGCAATGAAGCTCCCATGTGTTATTAACTATCAAGTGCGAAAATTTTTGGATTATTTTAAAGATAACAACGATTATAATTATCATTAAAATTATAAATATTTGTCTATAATTTTATTTCCTTAATTCACGACTGACAGTTAACGAGTAAACAGGGTCTGCAATTATGGAGTTTTGTTTTAAATCCCCGTTCACAGCCATAGTTGCAGGTCCAACGGCCTGTGGCAAATCGTGTTTTGTGAAAGAGTTTATAAAGAATGTAAAAAACATATGCGATGCTAATTTCGAAACTGTCATGTGGTGTTACGACGAGTGGCAACCATTATTCGATGAGAACGACTATGAAATCAAAATTGAATTTTATAAGGGTCTTCCTGAAATGAACTCTTTTGAAGGTTCCAGGTCCACGTTAGTGATATTGGACGATCTCATGAGAGAAGCTAATAGCAGTGTTGTCGATGTATTTACGAAGGGTAGTCACCATCGCAATATAAGCGTGTTTTATATCACACAAAATTTATTTCATGGCGGAAAAGGACAAAGGGATATTTCTCTTAATGCTCACTATGTTATATGCTTTAAGAACCCTAGAGATCGATCTCAGATCACCCATTTTGCCCGCCAAATATTTCCAGGCAATGCAAAGTTTGTACAGGAAGCCTATTACGACGCAACATCGAAACCTCACGGTTATCTGTTAATTGACCTAAAGCAGGATACCTTGGACGAATTCAGAATTCGCGCCAACATATTTCCAAGCGAACAACCTTCCTTTGTTTATGTATCGAAGAGGGGCTATAAATAATGAAACTGAAGCATATTAGATTACTTTACCGTGCGATGTCGAATAAGATAGTTGAACACGGATCTCTTTTAAAATTTATACACAACTTAAGCCAAATTACCGAAAAGCCGTACTTAAAGCGGCTGATAAGAATTTGGTCCACTGCATTGTAATGGGTACGGATGTTCCAGACTCAGGTGTTGTCCCGGCTAGCTTATGTGATCTGAAATTAGCCCTTAAAAGACGGTAAGGGGCGCCACCTACTTAAGAACTTACACCCTGCAGTAGGTGCATTGAGTCTGGGACCTCTCAAAAAGGATTTGGATCAGCTGTGAGGGTTGCTAAATAAACACTCCGGATTAAAACCTTATTTACAATATTTATTGTTAATTGAAACTGCGTGCAAGCGCAACCCCAACCCTGAAAATCTCCTTCTAAGAGCACAACTGCTCGAGTGATCCCTAGTTAACCGCTTGATCAAGATAGCTATCTGATTCCTTCGCCGATTAACGCATTTACTCTTAACGAGACTTCACGAAGGGTATTGATCCGACACTAGACAATAACATTCATAGTATAATAATGACGTCACTAAAATTAATCCGAAATAGTCTTACTTATAACACGTGGTATAACAAAGGGGTAGCTAACGTAGTTACCCACTAGCTGATTTGATCCCGAAGGATAAAATGGGTTATCGTGCAAATCAGACTTGATCTTAAAATTATAAATAATAAATCTGGCCTGGCTAGATGGTTCCTCCTTATCCGATGGTCAACGTCAGGTCGTCCTAACCGAGTCCTTTGGGAGTCTTTTCAGGAACCCGAGAGCCCTGAAGAAATCGAGAAACACTACCCTGGGGTACTTCGTGGACTGGAATTATGACGTGGTGATAGTGGAATCGAGGGGTTGAATCACGTTCTCTCAATTAGCTCCTAGATAACGATCCTAGACAACGATCCTAGACAACGATCCTAGACAACGATCCTAGACAACGACCCTTGAAAATACAGCTGAAGCATGCTTTTCGATATAACCTCAAAATTTACCTTAATCATCGTAAGGGTAACGATTCCAACAATCCCTGACAAGGCAGCCAACTTATTATCTTCGCCGATTACTTCGATGAATGTGGATTTAACAAATTTAGCCCCACATTTTTAATTAAATCGGACACGCCATTCAACGAACAAAATGGGAGAGGCTGTCAACACTGTCAACTGTCAACTTAAAACCTGAAACGCCCACCGCGCAGAAGCTAGCGGGGTGTAAAGTGTGTTGCCTACGTCGCTTCCCATGAACAAGTGTTTAGCGTCAAAAGTGACCATTACAATACCCTCCCTGCTTAAAGAAAATTTCCCAATGAAATGAAAATTTTCTCCCGAATAAGCAGCTGTACAAAAAAAAGATAGGAATTCAAAATGTGTCAGGTTGCAAACACAATAAATCCCAGACCAAACCGGAAAGTACTCCCTCACCGAGAAGAAGACCAAAAAAAGGACATCGTCAGAAGAAAATCCAGGTAACTGTTACATACTCCTGAACAACGGCGTGTTTATCCCCTGACACAAAAAGAAACCTAGCGGGAGACATGGAGAAGAAAAAAAAGAAAAATGAAGTGCTGTAAAAGCACGACCTGCTGAAATGGTAAAATGGTAATCAGGGAAGGAGTCCAAAGGTGAAGGCGAAAAACAGTCAAGATGGCGCCTCCGAGAGGCAACAATAACTACCACGGAGAAGGTGAGAGTCCATGAGCGGCGTGCGTCGCGTATGGATCTCAAAAACGCGCCGTTGCAGCACCGCGCATTGAGGACTCGCCTTCGCCGAAGTCAGTCATTGTGCACGGATAACCCTTCGGGCCCCTAGAACGGCGACACCCTTGAGGTTGAACCCTATCACGGAGAAGCCCCCAGACAGCCGCCAACACCTCCGGATCTTCCTTACCCCGAAAACCCTGGATGTGATGAAAAAAAAACGCTTGTGCCTGAGACACGGCCTGAGACCGGCCGGCTGACACCAAATGCTACCACGCCGGTCGAAACTGGGGTAGCTGCCCCTAGAGACAGCCACCGAACCGTAGCCCAGTTTCGACCTTGTACCAGACATACATCGCACAAACATTCGACCAAGCACACTTTCCTTGCGGCCATTCATTCCGGCTTCCACAAGCCCCCAACTCAGGCACACCACGACCACCCTCAATGCAAAAGGATGGATTTGCGCGCTCTTGGTGCAGCCAAGTGCCACCGTCGTCGCTCAAACTCGGGAATAAAATAACAATAAAAAAAAAAAAAGGTCAAGCCGGGGTTGCGAGAATGTCGTTTCGGAATGTAGTGACAAAAACCACATGCACAAAACCTTGGTAAAGCCGACCCACTGGGAAACAGACGCTTTGCCGAAGGCGCATAGGACAGAACCTGGCGGCCGCTCCTCTGGAAACAGACGCCGAACAGGCTGAAGAGATAGGCCGCTCCTCTGGAAACAGACGCCTAGGTCTTCACCATGGAGTCGCTGGCAGTAGGATCCACTCCATTACCTAGCGATACCGAAGTATCGGCCAGACACGACAGATAAGGGACTTAATGTTATTATCACAGTTAAAGTCAAAGTCGATAGGTTATAGTATTGATCAGAAAGGTCTTGTATACGTGGGAAAATCCCTAAAAGCTTCTTTAAGGTTCACAAAACTTAGGCAAATCAACATGGTCGCTCCCAACAAGAGCAGCGAACAACAAAAAAAAACTGTTAAAACCAGACTAACAGAATTCAAAACTTCGCCCTAAGTTTGCGATTAACTAAACTTGAAAGACCTAAAAATCCAACCAAGGTTGCAGAAAAATAAATCCATTAACCCAAAATTGAAAATGGACAAAACTGCTAATGGTCATAACAAGTTACCACGGAGGCCTAACTAATCAAAGACATAATGAGGAAAGTTAGTCGTCCGAGTCAGTGTTAATAACGTCAAAAGCCTGTGCTATGCGTTCTTTAACTTCACGATATAGATTTTCAAAAACTTGAATGCGGTCATACTCAATATTTGGTCCACCCTCCTCTGTAGGAATCGCAATCTCAATAGATTTTCCTAGGAGGTTGATTTCGCTTCCGAAATATACCAAACATGGAATAAAACCCGCCGAAACGTATAACTGGCAACGCATGGCATATGCAATATGAGGTTTTAACTTAATACGACGTAAACAAGGAGCGACTTTACACCTGAAGCGTTTTTCACCGTGACTCGATATAGGATCAGGAGAATCTAATTGCTTATCTATAAAAACTTTAAGCTCCGTAAGTTTTTCAGAAACAGCTGTAATATCTTCATGAAAAGTAAATGGGTGTGCACCAGAAGGACTCACAAAGGAACCATCAGCCTCTAAGTGCAAAGCTGCTCGTAAAGCTGATTGTAAATCTTTCAATTTGTCCTGTTCAGTAAAAGCACAACCTCTTACTTTTAATTCGTACTCCACTTCATCCTTGCTCAAGTTAGAACTCTGAATTTTATAAGTCGGCATTATGAACTAATTATCTCGTTAAACCACGTATTAAAAAAAAATACCTCCTCACAGCTGAATAAAATTGACACGTTGGGCGCCAATTGTAATTGGTACGGATGTTCCAGACTCAGGTGTTGTCCCGGCTAGCTTATGTGATCTGAAATTAGCCCTTAAAAAAGATGGTAAGGGGCGCCACCTACTTAAGAACTTACACCCTGCAGTAGGTGCATTGAGTCTGGGACCTCTCAAAAAGGATTTGGATCAGCTGTGAGGGTTGCTGAATAAACACTCCGGATTAAAACCTTATTTACAATATTTATTGTTAATTGAAACTTCGTGCAAGCGCAACCCCAACCCTGAAAATCTCCTTCTAAGAGCACAACTGCTCGAGTGATCCCTAGTTAACCGCTTGATCAAGATAGCTATCTGATTCCTTCGCCGATTAACGCATTTACTCTTAACGAGACTTCACGAAGGGTATTGATCCGACACTAGACAATAACATTCATAGTATAATAATGACGTCACTAAAATTAATCCGAAATAGTCTTACTTATAACACGTGGTATAACAAAAGGGTAGCTAACGTAGTTACCCACTAGCTGATTTGATCCCGAAGGATAAAATGGGTTATCGTGCAAATCAGACTTGATCTTAAAATTATAAATAATAAATCTGGCCTGGCTAGATGGTTCCTCCTTATCCGATGGTCAACGTCAGGTCGTCCTAACCGAGTCCTTTGGGAGTCTTTTCAGGAACCCGAGAGCCCTGAAGAAATCGAGAAACACTACCCTGGGGTACTTCGTGGACTGGAATTATGACGTGGTGATAGTGGAATCGAGGGGTTGAATCACGTTCTCTCAATTAGCTCCTAGATAACGATCCTAGACAACGATCCTAGACAACGACCCTTGAAAATACAGCTGAAGCATGCTTTTCGATATAACCTCAAAATTTACCTTAATCATCGTAAGGGTAACGATTCCAACAATCCCTGACAAGGCAGCCAACTTATTATCTTCGCCGATTACTTCGATGAATATGGATTACTTCGATGAATGTGGATTTAACAAATTTAGCCCCACATTTTTAATTAAATCGGACACGCCATTCAACGAACAAAATGGGAGAGGCTGTCAACACTGTCAACTGTCAACTTAAAACTTGAAACGCCCACCGCGCAGAAGCTAGCGGGGTGTAAAGTGTGTTGCCTACGTCGCTTCCCATGAACAAGTGTTTAGCGTCAAAAGTGACCATTACAGCATTTGCGAATGTGCACACAATACATTGATAGGAAAAGTTCCCCTTTCAAAAAAGCAAAAGAAAGAATTGGCTCGACATAAAAGACTTCTACGTCAATTAGTTTCTAGAAAAGTATCTGTACCCAGTAAGAAAAAATTAATTAATCAAAAAGGTGGAGCGTTTCTTCCGTTATTACTAGGGCCCATAATATCTGGAGTGTTGGGAGCCTTCCTAAATAAATAAATAAAATAAAATGGAGCACACTAAGAAAATGATTTTGGTGGAGCCACACGTTCTTGAAAAACTTAAGCAACATCATCAGACACAACCAAACACATTATCAAAAGCCAACGAAAGATGTATATCAATGCGATGTGTGTCCCTGTAGATGTTTACCTTGTTAATGTGTATGTAGGGGCGAGCTGAATTTACTGGTGGAGTCGGGTGCAGATTTTATAAATCTGCACCTAGTAGTAGTGCCTCCGCAGACGCACAGTGGTGTTAAAAAGACGAAATTATGAAAATTGGCCGTACATAATTAAACAGTAGAGAGTTAACAAAAAAACATCATATTTGCGAAGTAGATATGTAGAATTAGCACTAAGGGGGTTGAAAAAGGGAATGAGAAGTCCAAGGTAATGAAAAAAGGTGATGAAAAGTCAAGAGGAATGAAAATGAAGTGTGGATTAAGTAGAATTACGAAATAAAACACTAAAATAACCAAATTATGCAATAAAAACTTTTGTGGGGGTTGAAATAAGCACTTATACCTACCTATTGCGAAGGAAACTGAAAAATTGTAAAAGGTAAACTGAATCCCAAATGCGTTCAATTTTATAACCGTCGAAAAACGAAATTATGCGAATTTTGCAAAATTAGCACTTAGGGGGTTGAAAAATCGTAAAGGTGGATGAAAAATCAAAAGGTATCAGGATTAACCGTGGCTAAGTAAAATTACGGAAAATAACACCAAATTAACCCAATTATGTAAATTTAGCATTTGAAGACTTGAAACATTGCGAAGGGGGATGAAAAAAGTGAAAAATTTAATCATCATCCAAATGGGTTCAATTTATTACAGAAGAAAAACGAAAATATCCGAATTTGGCAAAACTAACACCTAGGGGGTTGAAAAATTGTAAAGGGGGATGAAACGTCAAAGTGGATGAGAATTAATCGTAATTAAGCAGAATTACAGAAAATAACACGAAAGTAAACCAATTATGCAAATTTAGATTTTGGGGGTTGAAATGTTGCGAAGGGGGTTGGAAAAGTGAAAAAGATAAACATAATCCAATTGAGTTCAATTTATTACCGAAGGAAAACTAAATTATGTGAATTTTGCAAAATAAACATTTAGGGGGTTGAAAAATTGTAAAGGGGGATGAAAAGTTAAAAGGGATGAGAATTAATCGTAATTAAGTAGAATTACAGAAAATAACACGAAAATAAGCCAATTATGCAAATTTGACTTTTGGGGGTTGAAACATTGCGAAGGGGTCGAAAAAGTGAAAAAGGCAAGAACAATTCATAAGGCAAAACTGCGCGAATTTTACAAAATTAACCAGCGGAAATCACCCGAAAAAGAAGCGGTCTGGGTAAATTTTGCTCTTTGAGGGTTCACATATCATGAAAGGGGTTGAAAAATTGTGGATGGGTCAAAAATTAATGAAAATCACTTTAAATTAATAACAAATTAGAAGAAAGCAAAAAAAAAATAAATGAAATATATTTACTCCGCTTGCTAGGGCTTAGGGGTTGTTAGTAGCGTAGGGGTTGGTTTTAGGATGAAGACTCATAAGACTTTTTTCAATGGTTGACCGAAATCTATTGAACCCCATAATTTTATTCCACCACTTACATGAAAAAATTTCCAGTTTCAACCCTTAAATTTCATCCCCCTTGTTAGATATTAATGAAAATTTGCCCATCCGCCTACAGTGGCGCTGTAAATTACCACATCAAATTTAGCCCTGATACGTTGAGCAGTTTTTGAGTTCTCGCATTTTTTTGTTTCGGCATGTTAGGGGGTTGTACCGCCTTTATGGGTCGTTTTTCGCGAATGATGAATATGACCTTTTTTGTACCATCAATAGAAAGCTTTCGAATGGTAATATTTTCAACTATACATTCTTCATTGAAAATTCGAGTTTCCACCCCTAACTTTCATCCCCTTCGATAATTTTCTCCTAAAATTCGATCTTCCCTTCTCGAAGATGCAGTGTGTAAGATGTCACAGTTTCGCAGAAGATATTGCTTCTCTGTGTCAAATTACAGGGCTTTATGGACGTTTCAACCCCTAAACTCCAACCCCCTATTTCACCACCCCCACATGCCCTAAAGGAAGTTGTGTTTTCAATTTCACCACCCTAACGCAATTCGTTTAAAAATTAAGGTAATTTGTAGATTCATGTTTTCAACACCTCATGATTTCACCCCTTTATGATTTACAGGGGTGAGTTTATTTTTCCGGTGTGACATAACTCCTTGCGTATTTACTGACTTCAGTTGTTCATAAATAAACCAATAGGGTTTCAGAAAAAATAAATAAAATATAATTATCGACTTGCAAAGAGTTAGGGGTGGTTAATGGCCCAGGGGTGGGTTTTAGATTGAAAACTCATAAGACCTTTTTTCAATAGTTGACCGAAATCTATCGAACCCCGTAATTTTAGGCTACCATTTACTTGAAGAAATTTCAAGTTTCAACCCTTAGATTTCATCCCCTTTGTTAGATATTTTTGAAAATTTGTCCATCCACCTATAATGTCACTGGAAATTCACAAACCAAATTCTGCCTTGATACGTTGAGTAGTTTTTGAGTTCTCGTATTTTTGTGTTTCTGCATGTTAGGGGTTGTAGCGCCTATAAGGGTGGTTTTTCGCAAAATATGAATGACACCTTTTTTGAATAATTAATGGAAAGCTATCGAATGACGCCAATTTCGACTAGTACTTATTAAGCGGAATTTCGAGTTGCTACCCCTAATTTCCACCCCATTTGTTCGATTTTACGAAAAAACGCATCCCCCACAAGATTTCACCGATATATGTGTGTACGTTGAGTTTCCGACAGCTGCGTGCAACCCTTGCGGAGTTATCATATTTTTTGTGGTTTTCATCCCCTAAATTTCATCCCCCGAAATTGGCACCCCCTCACTTTCAACAGACTTGAAGGTCGAACGTGCATACTAATTTTCAGCAAGATATCTCCACTAGTTCTCGAGTTATTGAAATTAGTAGTTTTTCGGTTTTTCACCCCTAGCTCCCACCCCCTTGGTCCGATATGGCCCAAAAGCAATCCCCGCCTTACTTTTCGGGAGACGAAGCTGCCTACCAAGTTTCAGCTCGATATCTCAATCCGTTCTCAAGTTATCCGACGGACAGACTGAGGAGCGATCGAGCGAGCGAATAAGCTAAGACAAGAGTACCTCCGCATTCTGCTACGGCACTAAAATTTGATCACGAAATGGAACAGGCCTTGAACAACAAGAAACTAAACGACCACGAGAAATGGACAATGTACAATCAAATTTTGCAAAGATATTTGAATATAGTTAACAGTATTCGTCAACCAATAAAAATCCCCATCGCTGATGACGGAGATCAGGGGAGAAAGAATAATAATATTAATAATTTTCAAGAAATATTGAGGGTCCTACCTAAAAATAGTGTTGGGAAAGCAAGTTTAATCCTTCAGAAATTGAACGAAAATGGTGTATCTTGGGATGAAAAGGGCGTTGTTACTTACGGTAGAGGTGAAATTAATGGAAGTAATATAACAGACCTTATATCCGACCTAATCAAGAGTCACAAGCAAGCATCCGATCCAAAAGGTTGGGAAACTTTTGCTAAAGTAATTCACGAAGTGAATGTTCCTAAAGTACTCATCTCTAACCAGAAACGTTTGAAATACATCAATAGCGTTGCATGCACGCAGTCCAGTCAAGCGACCCATTCAAAACACGATGCCTTAAAGAACAATAGCGAGGACAGCAAAACTCAGTTGCCTGTTCTATCGGATGAAGAACAAGAAGAAGAATCTAAGAAGACTCGACGCAAAAGTAAAAGGAAAAAGACGAAGGTGGATTGGTCTCCATACTAATTATGACATCCTCCACACTGCGCGATCGTTACTACACATTATCCGACCCCATAAGTTTTTCCGGTGTACAAAAATTGCGGAAGGAGACAAAAATTCCTGTAAATCAGGTAAACGAGTGGCTGCAAGCTCAAGATGCATATACGCTCCACAGACAGGTTCGACGTAAATTTAAAAGGAACCGGTATCATGTAACAACGATGAACCAATTATTTCAAGCCGATTTAATTGACATGAGAAACCTAAGCGAACATAATGACAACGTTAATTACTTACTGACTGTAATCGATGTTTTCTCAAAATTTGCTTATGTGATACCGATGCGTAAGAAATCGGGTGCTGAAGTGGCATCGGCCTTTCATGAGATTTTCAAATACCGTGTGCCATTGAACTTGGAAACGGACAGGGGTACAGAATTTCTAGCATCTAAAGTGCAGTTATTACTTAAGAAACATGACGTAAATTTCTATGTAGCAAAAAACCCTGACGTGAAAGCTGCTGTAGTAGAACGTTTTAATAAAACCCTGAAGACGAAAATGTTTAAATATTTTACTTTCGCCAATACCCGTCGATACATTGACGTTTTGCAAGATATTGTGGAGTCCTATAATAAATCTTATCACAGAACCATCAAAATGGCACCGAATGAAGTCAACGTGAATAATATCTTGGAAGTATACAATAACGTTTACAGTAGTCATCACTTCAGCAAAGCTAAAAAGAAAAGACAAACTTTATACAAGGTCGGTGATTACGTGCGAATTGCCAAAGAGAGGCAAACTTTTGAAAAGGGCTACTTGAGTAAATGGACAGGAGAAATTTTCAAGATCACACACGTTATATTTCGGGATCCTGTTGTATATAAATTATGTGATCTCATGGATGAGCCCCTTGAAGGTGTGTTCTATCATCCGGAAATCCAAATTGTAAAGTATAATCCTGAAGATAAGTTTCAAATAGAGGTTTTGAAAAACGCTATAAGAAGGGAAATTGCGAGGTATTGGTTCAGTGGAGAAACTATCCTCCAAAGTTTAATTCGTGGTTACCTGCATCAGCGCTCACGCAAATATGATTAACTTTTCAAACGAATTTTATCTTACTCTGCTATCCAACAGTTCCAAAAATTATTTTCCAAATAATACCACAGCAAACTTTTTCACACAATTGCCGAAAACTATACATCTAGATGGTGAATGGTGCATGGGTTTGTCTGAGATTCAATTTCCGTCATCCTTTGTATCTGTAAATGAGTCTGAGAACGTCATATACTGTACTTACGAGTTTGCCCTGAAAGAGAATTGTAAGGCTTTTCTCGAGGGATTTTTAAGGACGAGCGCGCGACATCGTGGGTACATACACAGTTACAGAGTGGACAGTATAAGTGCATTGAAGAGCTCACGGCCGCTTACGAAAAAGGAAACACCACTTTAAGAATCGACCAAAAGACGAAAATAGATGCTGGTGATTATGAAACAATTGAATCCGTTGTTGCAGCTCTAAACGCTAATGCACTATTGCGCAAAGACAATGTCGAATTTAGAATGAGCGAGGGGTCAAAAAAAGTCAGTGTTACTAGCAAGAGTTCGTTCTTATCCTCAGTTGTAACGTCACCTAAATTAAGTCTCCAGCGGGGTTATGAACCAGGGTCAAATATTTTAAACAAGAAGGCCTCACATCCGGCTAACATTTTACTTGGATTACCTTCGCAGTTATTTGTTTATAGTGATATTATAGAACCTCAGATGATAGGGGACGTTTTTGCAGAAGTTGTGAGAATTGTTGTGGTCGACAATAGTCATTATATTTATGGTGGACAAAAAGTGCAATTTTTTCCTCACCCTCATTATATACCCATACAAAAAAGAGAATTTCAGAATATAGAAATTGATATAAGAACAAACACAGGCGAACGGGCTCCATTTCAATTTGGAATCGTGTGTGTGAAGCTCCACTTTAGAAAATTATCGTTATGATTGACTCTCAATATCATGACTACTATATAAATCAGGCTGGCACGGGGATCGGTACGGTTTATAAAGGGGCGGTATATCAAAAGGGACATGGGTTTGGTAGTTTCCTCAAAGGATTATTACGAAGTGTCTTACCTGTATTTAAGAGTGGTTTAAAAACAATCGGAGAGGAAGCTCTTCGCTCGGGGTCGCTTTTCGTTAACGATATGGTTAATGATGCCCCGTTAAAAGACTCTTTTAAAACGCGGGCAACAGAATCACTTAATAATTTGAAACGAAAAGCTGAAACGGGATTAGATGCTTTGGTAGGATCAGGAGCAGGTATAAAAAGACGTCGTCACTCGAAGCCATCGCAGAAGCATTCTTCATTTCGAAGAAGAGGAAGCAAACGTAAAAGTAATTCGAGTGTTCAGATAACAGACATATTTGGATAAAAAATGGCTTTTTTACATCCTAAAAGTTGTGAATGCATTAAATCGGAACTGGAACTATTTGCTCTACCTACGACTCAGACAAGTATTGAAAGTGGTCAATGGATATATTACAAAACATTATCTAGCATATCAGATGATGGACCGTTAGAATTTGTGGTTAATGCTGCGGATGATTATATAGATTTGGCCCATACTCTGCTTTCTGTAAACATAAAAGTAACAGCGGAAAATGGTGACGCTTTCAAAGCCACAGATAAAATTGTTCCTGTCAACAAGACACTACATTATTCACTGTTTAGTCAAGTGGACGTTTATCTAAATGTGACTCCCTTTTTAAGAGAACTATGCTGGCTTAAAATGGAGGAAAGACGCTTCCTTCACTTTGTCTCGTTGGTCTTAAATGTCATGAGAACTGGCCGTCCGGAATACCTAAAAAATAAAATTCAACTGAGATCTGATGTGCATGATCGTTCACTTAGACTTTGTGACCTCACGGTTAGCGTGCCCCAACATTCACTTTCCTCTTTCAAGGCTTCTTTTTCATATCTGGCGGCTCATATTTTGAATTTCCTACTCAGAAATCACAGAAATTGCAATCTAGCTGGCTCGAGTCATGCTGTAGTAGTCTCCTTAAAATCATCTCTATTGGATGGGACCTTGGTCAATATTTCTCTTAATTTGTTTTGATCACTTGTTAATACCGGTTTTTCAGGTTCGAATCGCACTTGCACTTGCCTTTGTTGTTAGTTTTTTTTCTTGTTCTGCTTTCTTCTGGGGGAGGATTAAAATCAGCGCTTGCTGTTCCTTCCCTTTTGAGCTCTCATTTGTGTTTGCTATTACTCTAAGTATACATATTTATGTACCTTAGAAAATATCGTTATGTTTACCAGGATTGAATTTTTGTTTTTCGTTTTGAAAGCTCAATAAATGTATATTATTATTATTAAATTCCAAACTAATTAGTCCACCCAATAATACATACGCATACAAGTCTTATTTTGATACAGTACTACATTACAATCCCGCTGCCAAAGCGTCGCATCTGACGTGTAGTTTATGGTATCCGGATACTCCAGGAAAAATGGACATAGCAGCTGATGACAACGCTGGCTATACTAAACGAAATAAACATACTGGTGAAAGTAAAGAGGTGGATCTTCTTGGGCATTTGAATTGCGACATATTTAACCAAGAGAAATTTCTAATAAATGGAGTCGAACTTAGAGTAAAATTCGTCAGATCCAGGAACAGCTTCGCTCTTATCAGCGAAACACTTGCTGCTAGGATAACAATTACTGATGCTTCACTGATGGTTCGTCGTAACAAAATAAATCCTACGGTTATGTTGGCGCACACCAAAGCCCTAGAGATTACCAACGCAAAATACCCTATAACAAGAAGTGAGATAAAAGTGTTAACATTACCCCAAGGAATTCAAAGTAAATCATTGGATAATATATATTTGGGCCAGATTCCTAAACGATGTACAATAGCTCTTGTCTCCAACAAGGCGTTTAATGGCGATTTCGCTCTAAATCCTTTCAACTCAAGCCTTACGGTATGAATTACTTGTCACTTTTCGTGGACGGTCAGCAAATTCCCAGCAAACCTTTTCAACCTAAATTCACTGGTTCAAATAAAAAATTTGTTGCTTTATATAACTCAATCTACAGTGGCATAGGACTCCATTATTTAAACGACGGCAACGACATCTCTACGGATACATTTACTGATGGCTACTGCATGGTTTCATTCGATTTGACTCCAGATTTGACGTCTGGCGCCTCATCTCACTGGAATCTTATCAAAAACGGTTGTGTACGTTTAGAGCTGGGTTTTGATACAGCTTTAACTGAAACAATAAACTGTCTGATTTACGGAGAATTTGATAGTCTTATTGAGATCGATAAGAAAAGAAATGTGATAGTTGATTACAATTTTCATGGTCTTGATTGGGAATCTGGAAACTTTGCATATGAGGAAATTGACAAAATTTTAAGATCAGCTACCGAGATTGCCGATTGTATTTTTGTAAAGGGTTTGGAGAAAAAAAGATACCTCACTAAGAAGCTACCGGATAAGACAGTAATAAATATTGAGGAGGAAACGAAATGCCCGTCATTGTGCAATCTTTCCGAATACTTTCATACCAAACCTTGCGATCTTCACATATTTGAAAATTCCAAGTGCTCATTAGAAAACGTAAAAAATTTGTACAAATGGTACAATGAACACTGTACAGATAAACGACTGTCTTGTCAAAATGAGGGGGTCAGCGAAGAAGTTTCATGTACTTGTTTCTGCAAATAATGCGCTTCCCATCATTGCACCGAAGCCGATTTTGATCGTTGTTAATCAGGACCCTGATTACATGCCCGGTAGTCATTGGTTGGCTATATATGTAGACAAATTTGGATTTGCATACTTTTTTGATAGTTTCGGGAGGAAACCGCAAGGCAATATTTTAAGATTTATCAAACGAAATAGTGTAGTGTATAGTTATAGCAACAACCAGACGGGCGGTCCAGCGGGAGGGCTTTGCGTGGGTTGCCCAATTTGAAAGTTTTTTATTTACATGGTGCATACAAATTATGGATGCAATTGTGGTGTGGTTAGCAACGTAGCTGACTTACAACCCAAGCGATCCGGGTTCGAACCCCGCCGAAGCAAACAAACAAATTAATGCCCCCAGACCACTATTTCGATGCTGGCTTGAGTAGATGACGATAGCGTTCTCTTCGCTCGCTCGCTCGATTGTGGCGGGTGATTATTTGTTTTTCTACGCCCTTTATTGAAAGTACGCTTTTCTATTTGTCAGTAGAGAATAGAAAGTTGGCGTTTGCGGCTGAGCGAGCGGAAAAATTATTGCCGCTTACCAAGCCGAAAGTTAGTTTTTCTGATAGGATAGAGATTAACAACTATTTTAAGGAAACTTTATTAAACAATTAGATTAGGTGCCTATTGAACAATAATAAATTAAACCAGATGTTCCAATGATAATTCAATGATTTCTACTTATACTACTGTTATAGTGATCTCTTGTCATTACGGATGGGGACATGGATTTATCGTTACTACTGTTATGAACAATTTTAAAATTTATAGTACAATTTTCACAATTCTGAACTTGTATACCAGAGCCCAGTTCATGAAGTTTTGCAGATGTTACGTTGTTGTTGACTACCGCAGGCTCAGGGTTTTGTCCGAGAATCTTGTGAGACACTGCAATCTTGTTTTCTAGTGATTCCTCTATATAGCCCTCTGCCACAGAGGTGGACTTCCAACCTCCGTGGCGTTTTAAACTGGTAATATCCGCTCCAGCATCTGCCAGTAAGGTTGCGGAAGTTCTTCGAAAACAGTGACCAGTGTAGGAAGCGCAACCAGGTAAATTCAAAAATTCCGCTATACGCTTCGGCATATTGCCAAATGTGTTCATCCCCACGACTCTGTTCGTGCACTTTCCATTCTCATACCTCAAAAATAATCTCTGCGTCGTTGCATGGGATGGACGGAGTGCCACATATTTACGGCAAAAGCCCAAATAATCCACTTCGTGTTCTCCTCCTTTAGACACAATAAAAGTACGCTGAACTCCAGTTTTGGTATTGGGAATTTTTACAACCATGATTGTCCCATTATCTTCTATGTCGTGAATCAGCATTTTGGTCAGCTCGTCGCGACGACAGGCCCCGAAAATACCGAATATTAAAGCAACCTACAATGTCATCATTATTAAAAAATAATTTAGCGCCATAATTTACCTTCAACATCAAATAACACTCATCCGGAGCATCTGATAGGAACCTGTTAATCTCTTCCCTTCTCAGCACCTTTGATTTCTTGGCCCTGTATCACTGACTGCTTCTTTAGAAATGCTATCAATCTGCTATATTTTGAGAAATCTACGTTATGTTTGGAAGACAGAGTGCTCTTCAACATTGAATACACTGACCATATAGTAGATGATTTCTTCGTTCTCGAAATTTCCGACAAATAAGCCAGCAATATATCTTCAGAGTAGGATGATTTAACTTGATTGGTTTTGCACCATTGCACGAACAACGTGTATTCTCTCTCGTACCTGGTCTTCGATTTGTCAGGTAACAAATTCAAGATTACGTTTTTCGCGGCTTCCTTTATGTGTGGCGGGGTGCATTCCAGATCCACTACACTCTCGTCACTACTATCAATGTCTGCCATTCTGACCAAGAGAACAACGAAATCTCTAGTTTACAGTCGCTTTGAAAAATTTTTGACGTATTTTGAAAAATAACAAAAGCAGTGTCATAGGAACGTCCACAGATAACTACAAAAAATTCATGTACTGATTGACGACATGCTGTTTTTTAAAAATTGAGAAAAATATGCTTCTTCTTGCCTTATTTATAAGGGGCGTAGAAAAAATAGTATGTGTATTGAAAGCGTAAAGTGCCTTTTGTGCTCTCACAAGTTTGCTGCTCTCGCCTAAAGGCTCGAGCAGCAATTTACTTGTTCCGAGCACAAAAGTTGCACTTTCCGCTTTTAATACACAATGTACTATTGTTTGTTTACCCGAGATATTGGAGATGACAGATTTTTTTTTCTCCCGCGTGGGTTTGAACCCTGTGCCTCTTAGTAATGAGTAGCGAATTGCAACCACTAGGCCATTTCCAGTTGTCATACTAGACCAGTAGAAACCCGGTGAAATTTAACATTGTTACGTTTGGCAATGTGGTGTAATTTGTACCCAGGATGTTTCATATCCTCGCTTTAAAAACACCACAACGACAAGTCAATCCAATGTAGGAAAAAAAATTATCAGATCCAATAATTCTCGGACAAACAAACAAACAAACACCCATGTGGTCATGGCGAGCGTGCGAAGAGGGCACTAATAATCTTCGTCTTCGGGTAACAGGTTGAGTGATAAAATTAAAACTAAAAATACTGAAATTCAGTACATAAAAACATCATTTTATTTATTTTTTCCTTAACACACACACACACACGCATATATACATATACAGGCTGGTCCAACACTAGTGTCCAGCGGCAAAACGACCTTTTCCTTTGAAGCTAGAGTTTTGAATTTTTTACAGGGTGTATGGGTACTAAAAACCCTCCAGATGGCCTTAATTTTTTTTTGATTGGACCAAAAATGTGACGTCACGAGATTTCAAATTGAGCTATTTTCATGGAATAAATAATTTTTGTCCATAGGTTGATTATTTTGGGCCTCAAGATTATGTTGACCAGATTTTAAATTTTTTTGAAAGTCAGGTTAGCAAACTGCAGAAGGCAAAATAATCGTCATTTTATTTCATAAGGAGGCCGTGAAACAATATCGAAACGATGCGCCGTGTGTCCAACTTGAGTTCATCGGAGATTTAGAACTGTCAGTTGCTTGTCATGTTTTGACACGGGTGATTGAACTCCAGAATTATTAATTGATTGATTTATTGAAATAATCTGATATTTTTACAAAAAACTTATGCGAAAGTCATGAATATTCACGGCGAAGTGTTTGAACGCGCAGGCGCAATCGCAATGCGTGTTTACATCTCGACAGCTGATGCCGGCAGTCCGACACGATTAATAACCTTTCTAGCAGTTTATTTCCTTGCAAACTCGTACAAAGGTTTACCCTATTTAATTATCTGTGAATTGGGTAAGTTTTTCAACTTTCATTGTATCTGTAAAAACAACCCTGTTTCCTGTTTAATTGAAGGTGATGTTGAAGATTTGGACTCGGATTTAAACGACAAGATTATGGCATCTACTACAAATAATTGTTGATGATTATCACGTTCTGATCCAAGACTGTTTACATTTTACAAGGGAAAAGTGTGGATATTGTGCACCAGTGTCGGTTTGAGGAACCCGTGTAGTGACTGCGATGATTAGTGTCAAGATTGCAGTGAAACCTTACTACGTTTAACTAAATAAACTACATTGTTGAATTAGTAATGTGAAATAAATTACTAGCTAGGAATTTGGGGCATTTTGTTCCAAGTAAATATTCAGACCATTTCATAAAGATGCGTGTGTACCTTACTTAAAATAAATAAGTTTAGTGGTGCTTTATTCATAATTTAATCCAACAGAAATTGTTACTGTTTTGCTGATTGTTTTACAAAGACAATACGTATGATTTTGAAACCTGTCCCAGATTCATTCGCATTGCATTTCACCAAAGTTCGGGCACTTCGACAGACAGGGTTTCAGTTTCTCGTTCTCATTACTAACACTGACGAATAATTCTGCTAGTCTTGCCTTTCGTTATTCCTTTATCTTGTAATTGTAGTAAACAACTGCTTCTTGTAGATTGTGATGATCCTGTCGTCCAAATCTTCACACCTTAAATTAACCAGTATTGCTTATAATAATACAAAGAAAATTGAAAAACTTACTCTATTCACTGATAATTAAATGAGGTAAACCTCTGGAGAGCGTTTGCAAGAAAATAAACTGCTAAAAGGTTCATTAATCTTCACATCTTCCAGGCATCAACTGCCGAGAGTCGAGGATGTAAACAACACGCTTTGCGTCTGCGCGCGTGTTTAAAACTTCGCGGGGCAGACTCGATGATTTTCACATAATTTTTTTGTAAAAATATTAGATTATTCGAATAAATCGATCAATTAATAATTCTGGGGCTCAATGGCCGCTGTCAAACATGACAAGCAACTGACAGTTCTAAATCTCCGATGAACTCGAGTTGGACACACGGCGCATCGTTTCGATATTGTTTCACGGCCTCCTTATGAAATAAAATGACGATTATTTTGCCTTCTGCAGTTTGCTAACCTGACGTTCAAAAAAATTAAAAATCTGGTCAACATAATCTTAAGGCCAAAAATAGTCAACCTATGGACAAAAATTATTTATTCCATGAAATCTCGTGACGTCACATTTTTGGTCCAATGAAAAAAATGTTAACGTCATCTGAAGGGTTTTTAGTACCCATACACCCTGTAAAAAATTCAAAACTCTAGCCTCAAAGTAAAAGGTCGTTTTGCCGCTGGACACTAGTGTTGGACCAGCCTGTATAAAGCAGTTCTACAATTAGGAGGTATTTTGTATTTTACAAAAAATAAATAAAATTAGAAAATTAACAAACACGGAAAGTCAGTACTACTACTATTAGTAATAGGTAACTATGCAAGTACAGATATTATTCCTAATCGATTAATTAGTTAATTAGTAAGCTAGTTCGGGTCTCTATGACCATATGGTAGTGTATCGTACGAGCCGTCATTTAACTTTCGTCTCTTATCATATTTTGTTGAGTAAGTTTTCGTACAGACTCTAGTCATGACGCGAAATCTGGCATCTTTGACAATTTGTTTATCACAAAGCTGAACCGTGGAATTGTCTGCGTTAGGATTGCATATCATGGATTTGATTTTCTCGAAATTAATTTTGCTCGAATTTTTATAGTGTAGGGTGATTCCTTTTACCTTACACACAGTTTCAAACTTCTTTTTGTTAGCGTTCCAAAATTTGTACGCATAGTTTTTAGGTCCACCGCTTACAAACTCGACAATATAGCTCCCCTCGCCAAAAGATATCAACTCGTCTGTGAGGTTTCCTAGAAAATCGCCCGTGAGAGGCAGCGTATCGCCATCTCTAACTACAAAGAAAATTGAATCAGTGTCAAAATACAAAATTTTGTGACCCAATTGCTCTAGATATTTATATAATTCAAGTCTAGCGGCAGCCGTCGTGTAACTGGCTATGGTTACATTTACGTTAGGCGACGGAGTTACGCCCTCTTCTAGGCGATCTCAAGTGACCAAAATTACATTCTCGTTTATAATGGTAAGATTTTGTATGACTACGCTAGGGCTCGTTAACAGCTCGAAAAGTTTATATGGATGATTTATGATGGTTGTTTGCTGCATATTTTCCTTTTGGCCAAACTTTCCCCAAAAGGAATTTAGCATTAATTTAGAGAGATATCTTTGGCCGGGGTTCTTACATATCCTATCTTTGTCTAAACTAATACCTTCGTGATCTAAATAGCTTTGAATATACCTATTCTTATCGGCCTCCGTTTTACACCACGCGGGCCACCCGCTACATTCTTGCTTGATTTTTAGGAATGTATTTACGTATTCCGAGAACAACCCACCGGTTTTGGTTGCTCGGTCGTATTGCGCTGTATCGTATTCCCAAATCTCAAAAAATTCTATAATACGATATCCTAGCGACAAGGCTTTTTTAATTTCCTCAATAACAAAAGTTCCGGTAAACTGACGTTCCTCATTACTATGAGCGCATTCCTCCTGTTGAAAATTTGTGACGCATGTTCTGCACAGAGGGAATGTCAATTTACCGTTTACTTTGTACGGGAGCACGGGGTGATATAAATCTTGGCACGGCAAAACAGTACATTTTACAAACCCGTGCGACTGATTTAGATCAACCCCGCTACATTCGGCATGGCCCACGTGGATTTTTAACGGGTGTTTAATGGGATAACTACTGTACTTGTTTACATACGGATATAAAGAGCATACATCGAAGTACATAATCTTTTCTCCTGGAGCGCATTTGTAGTAGAGCTTGCACGCATTAGTGCGACCTCCGCAAAAGCTTTCCCTAGGGTCGAGAGCAGTTTTAGTGCTGCTCTTCTGACCGTCTACGAAATTCCGAAGTTCCTCGTTGTCCTTCATCATTTTACGGAAGTCGCACTCCCACATGGTTACCAAATTGTAACCAGCTCTTTTAATTTTGTTTTCTTTGAACAAAGTGCGCTCACGCCGCTGTAGGAGATTGTCTTTCTTTTCAAAAGCGTCGCTACCTAGATTAGGGTAGCACCGATCGCAGCCGTGCCAAAAACACCCGTTGAATTCATATACAGTATTGGTTTCTCGACAATACCCGTCGACTTTCATATTTTCCGGTAATTTGACCTCGCGCGCATTAGCCGCATGAACGATGTGTACATTGTCGCGTTGCTCTACCCAGTTTAACCACCATAGCGCTATATCACTCTGCCTGTCGCCGGCTCTATAACCCCCTCTCGGTAGAATTGCTATGGTGTCCTTTTTTAAAAAATTACGCCTATAAACTAAGTTACACGCCGATGCAATAGTAATGCACTCCAGAAGGGGGACCACTTTCTTAGTTTGCAGAAAACATTGTCGAAAGCTCAAACAACCCTGACGCAGTATGTCCACATCCGACACACAGTATTTCTCAATTTCACGTTTCATGTCAAAAATATAATCATTTTGTACCTGTTCGGCGTGCCATTTTAGAAAGTCGCGTCTCTGTTCGTCTTTCATTGTATCGCACCCGTAAAATTCGGAGGGCGGAATGGACCACACGTAATTTTCGTTTTCAGATTTATTAAAAAAGTGAGGAAACCAACCCTTTATTCCTTCAAAATTGAAAGTTTTCGGAAATTCTGAAAGTGGTAATTGAATGAAATTAAGGCTGTCTATGAATCTTATGGAATCTCCGCATTTTATGGTCATTATTTTCAATCCGGTTCTTACAATTTCCGGTTGCCATTTGGACATGTCCGAAAAGATCTCTTGAACGATAAAGTGCCCGTCGAAGTTTCTTAAATTGTGTGCTATAGCAGTAACGTTAAATTTTCGCGACATGAGGAGAATATGATCCAATAAATTTTGAACGGGCCGATCGTGGAAAATATTTGACGTACCCCGCAATTTCGACAATCAGCATGCATATCGCTATTTGTTATGCATTTTTCGCACACTTGCTGAAGCACACAGAGGTTAGCTTTATGTAAATACACCGAGTCGTTCATTTTTGTCTCCTGACGGGTTTCAAAATCATAAAAGACGAACAGAAACTTTGACATTTCTATAACCTTGTGCTCGTTAACCGTACTAGGTTGCATAAAACAAAAGTGTTGTTTGTCTTTCTCGCATTTACATGTTGAGCAATATTTTACGCCGCACTGATGACGAGCCGCTTTCTTGCTGTTTTTACACTCAATGACGTCAGAACACGCTGGACATCTTTTTAGCCTTTCGCAAATTTTTGAAATTTTGTGGTTTTGAAAACATTTGGCACCGCGGAAAACTCTATTACATTCACTGCAATGAACCACAGCTATCGTTTTATCACATGGTGGAGAAGAACTTTGTGATAACGAGTCAGACATTTCTCACAAAAATATTTAGTGGAAAACGCTCCGGTCAAACTTAAAATTACATTAAAATGAAAATTTTCCATTATTAAATTTAATCGGGGCTTTGCAGATTCCCTGTCCCCTATGAAATATATCGAAGATCCATCGCGTTTATCATATACTGCTATATTATATTCATCGAAATAATTCTGAAAAACGCGAAGGTCTTCATAACGAGCATCACGGTTTATATCAATATTTAAATGACGACATATTAGTTCTGATTCAAGTTTAAGTAATCTTAAGCCAGCGCTACCCTTATACACATCGAGACATTTCCGGTCATAATTATTCTTAACATAATGTGCGGCTACCATTAGAGAACCTGCCATACACAGTTTCGGTAATTGTATCGTAAAAATGCTATTCTTTGATACGCAAAATTCATTAAATGTAACACATTTACCGTCCACTGATGAATATCCATTGCCTACTGGTATACGGACGGCGTCCACTCTGACCATCATTCGCGAGTTGGTAAAGAACGTGCGGTTACTTTGCAATATTTTGGATATGACGTCCATCACAACGTCACTGTTAAGCTGCGAAACCTTTCTAAATGGGATTCCGATCGGATTATCGGGAAATTCTTCATTCTCAAGAAGGAAACCAATGCTATCGTCCGGCGCAAATCCTCGACAAATATATTCAATAAGTTCTTGAATGGCATTCTGTAAATAATAATAAGAATCATTTCATTTATCTTTTTATAAAAAAACTACTTACGTTCAGCCATGTGAATGGATCTTCATCGTTGATTTCTTCTTTGAATGCAAATTTCATTCTCCTTGCCGTGAGACCAAAGCGTTTAATAACAACTTCGGATTCATCTTCCTTCGTAAAATGAACGTGCTCTGAGGTTTCTAAAAATTATAACAATAATTACTTCATTAATTAATTAGCAAAAAATTACCATTATCGTTTACTTCGCGAACAGTGTCGTCAGTATTAGCTTCATCACCGTTGGCTATGGCTGTAGTTCTACCCGATGTTCCACCCCATTGAATCACGCTTGGCCGTGACATGTTCAAAAGACTTGCATCGGGCTTGAAGTGGACGGAAGATTAGCTTTCAAACATTTTGTCTGATCGGCATCTTTTCCCATCGTTTCACTACGCTCTAAAAATTAAAAATTATAAATAAGCTACTATTAGTGAAATGAGAAAATACATAAATTCGGCATAACATAAGTATCTAGGTGTGTATGTATAATATGTAGTATGTAGGTACTCACCAATGCTCTCCACAGCGGCGATCATTAGATTAAACGACCGGAAAACTTCTTCATTGTTTAAACAATTGTTTTCACTCATTCTCCCCCGCACATGTTCAACCACCGAACGCAAAACATCACCACCCACAAAAAATCCAGTACGAAATAGTTCAAATACCTTCTCAATTTTTAAACTTTTCAAAAAAGCGTGGAACGAAACCGACATTTTCTCTCGAGTGAATAAACGAAAATAAGTCCAACGGAACGGGGATTCGTTTTTATGTGTCCTTTTGGTTACAACGTCATAGATCTTAATAACTCCCCCACCAAAAATTTTCGTAGGCCAATGAATCAGTCAATTATTTGACTTCTACCTACCACACAAAACTAAATTTGTGGCGCCAACGAAGGCTCCGTATTGTAAGTAACGTCTGGAGAATTATTCGTAATAGTGTTTTGATAACTCAGGTAGCTAATGGGTAGAAATTTCAGAACAAACAATTATTTAAATCAATCTGGCACCTAACTTTTTACTTTTTTCTAAGATCAATTCCGTTATTTTACTGGAATCATATACAGTTCTATTGTACCTTATAAATTATCAAGACATCATACCATTCAAATTCTCCAGACGGTATAAGTAATACGACTCATTATTGGCGCGACAACTTTAAATTGTATTTTGTAAAGAAAGATTTGAAAGTGCTTAATTATACCAAATTAGCATTCTAAAATATAAAAAGCCCTCTCTGAATTTCTAAAATATAACAGTTAAAAATCCATTTAATTTCGCTAAAGGCTAATATAATGTCATTACTAACCCCGCCAAGGTTGATGACAAGTTAAGTAGTTAGTAATACCTATCAATTAAAAACCCTTTTGAAAGGAAAGTTTCAAGGGAAAGTTTCTTGTAAAATATATAAGGCGGTATCTACCATATTGTACTTCAGTTAAGTTCGCCCTCTCGTAGGTACTTTGTCATCATCAGCTCAGAAGTCAGTGTGTTTTTCGTAGTCGTGTATTCTGCCATCCTACAACAATTTAAGGTATGATCATAGATCCAGTAATAACTCGAAAATATGTGATAATTTTACAGTCTTAGGTCCAAGTGTCCCCAAGTGCATTTCGAGTTAAGCAGTATCAATACACAGTATTAACTCCCAAAATAAGGTTGAGTTATGCATGAAACAGGATAATGACCAACAGATGTCGCCGGGTAATTGACTTTATAAATAAATCTTGTTTCATTGTTCAACCTTGGATATCGACGCTGCATAACAAAATACACGCTAGTTGCTCAGGTTGCTTATACCTTGGGGTAATTTAAGGGGCGTGGTCTCAATATCGCTCATCAGGGACAATTTACTTTATTTAGTAGAATTTATGGTAACCGTGGCATTAATCCGAACATTTGTCCGTTAACGTAATTTCCTAAACGGGATAGATTGTTTTTTATAAAGAGTGTCAGTCATGTCGGGGATCTCATCTATGTGATGGTGCTCTTATTAATAAAATACGGAATGTCTTATAAAGATCTATTAGACAACGTGCTTACAGTTACATCTGTGTACTCGAGTCGACTACTTGTCTAGGCTGCAGGTCTGGGGTCTGCATCCCTCAGTCCTAGGGTGGGGGTGTCTATTGTACAGGTCTAATTACACCATGACATCCCCTCTCCTTTAGCCAAATCAAGTAACCCACAAATTAAGGTACCTATTACTAGAAGAATACTAATAATATAAAAATAATAAAACTCATATAACTATAACCACTGCACAAGTTCCTAGACTAATACTGTCCTACTATACTAGTAACTACCTGTCCCATACATTTCCCCCCCCCTTTTTTTTTTTTTTTTTTTAACTAATTTCTAACATAATTCTCTAAGTATGCTGGTGGTCTCCTTTGTCTTTTTGGCCTATCTATCTTTTGCGTTGCATTTGATCTACCTTCATCAGGAGTGCTAATTGTGGTAGATGTACCAGGAAGACTATTTGGTAATGGACCAGCGTACTCATTGTTCGAGTTACAATAAGGTCGGTTATTTTCGTTATTTTCCAAGTATGAATCTAAAATTTCCTTAAAATTATCGTGATCAAATTTGATTTCAGGTGAGAAATTATTTTCAGTCATTGGCCTTAAAAATTTTCTGTTCCTTATAAGTACATTGTTGTTTTTATCAAATTTTACATGATATGCCCTGGGTCTGCTTGAATCTTTTTTTATTATCACTCCCGGCTCCCATAATTTCGTGTATTTATCCTGGACTACAACTAAGTCCCCCGGTTGCAACTCTCGCAAATCTCGCGCACCATCATTATAATATTGTTGTTGAATTCTTTTCTCTATATCCTGATGTTTGATTATGGGTCTGATGTCATAATTTGGCAGGAGGAGCCCCTCTTTTATTGGAATTTGTCCCTTTAGCCTACGCCCAAATAACAATTGTGCTGGTGATGGAATGTATTTGCTAATGGGAGTGTTTCTGTATTCTAGTAACGCTAAAAATATATCTTTGCCTTCAAATAAGTTTTTTAATAAGACGTTTTTTATAGTTTGCACATGTCTCTCTGCAAACCCATTTGATTGAGGATAATTTGGAGAACTTGTTTTGTGTGTGATGTGCCACTCTTTTAAGAATTTTTGCAGAAGTTCATTCACGTATTGTGAAGCATTGTCGGTATATAAACAGTCCGGTTTTCCGTGTCGCGCAAAAATTGCTTTAAACTCATTAACTACGCGTGATGCTTTTGTATTTTTTTGGAAACATGCTATTTCTGGATATTTTGTAAATTCATCAACTACTAATAGATATTCTTCATTATTAAACTGAAAAAAATCGGCCGAGACAAACTGCCAGGGTCTAGTTGGAACCTCCCTTGAACAAAATGTCTCTTTTTGGTTAGACTTCCCATATCTTAAGCAAGCTGCACAATTTCTAATTTTGTCAGTTATCTGAGATGTCATTAGTGGCCAGAAAACCAACTCCCGGGCTTTATTGCATGTTTTTTCAACCCCTAAGTGTACATAATGTAGTCTGTCCATGATTTCGGACCGCATATTTTTTGGGATAACAATTTGGTTATTTTTGAAAATTACCTCATTGATAATCGTTAAATCATCCCTGTGTTTGTGATAAGGTTTAATTTGTTCCGGTAGCGACTTTTTGCTATTTGGCCAACCATTCATAATAACGTTTTTCAAAGCCTGCAATTCTGTGTCCTTTAAGGTTTCGTCTTTCACTGTCTCAAATTTTTGTGGACTCATTTCTGTATACTTAATAAAGTTGACCTGGAGATCAACATTTTCCTCGATAATTTGGAAATTCTTATCGTCATAGTGAGCTCTTGAGAGAGCATCTGCCAGATATAACTGACTCCCGCTTTTGAATTTAACTTCCAAGTCGTATATTTGTAATGTAATTCGCAATCTTTGTATTCTTAAAGGACATTGATTTAACGGTTTTTTGAAGATCGTTTCAAGTGGTTTGTGATCGCTTTCTACTATAAATTTTTTCCCATATAAGTATTGATGAAACCTTTCGCACCCAAACGTAATTGCTATTGTTTCTTTCTCTATTTGCGCGTAATTCTTTTGTGCGTCTGTTAGGGACTTCGAGGCATATATTACGGGAGCCCCCTCTTGTAAAAGTACCGCGCCTAGTCCATCTTTTGAGCTGTCTACCGATAGAGTTAGATCTTTTTTTGGATCGAAATACTGCAGCACTGGCGTTTGCATTAAGGCTTCTTTTAGTTTGTTAAATTCTTTTTCATGCACTTCTTCCCACTGAAAAATATTGCTACTTTTGATTAATTCCCGCAAGTTAGCTGTTAAGTTTGTAACATTTCGAATAAATTTTCCTACATATGTAATCATGCCTAAGAATCGTGATAATTCCTTGACATTATTAGGTGACTTAATTTGCCTAATCGCTTCTACTTTGTCTCCGTCTATTTTAATTCCCTCTCGGGTTAAGATATGTCCTACATATTTAATTTCGCATTTCTTCAAATTGCACTTACTTTTGTTGAATTTCACTCCGAACTGCTGCGCTCGTATTAACACATTCTCCAAAATTTTGTCGTGTTCTTTTTCCGTTTTTGCATAAATAATAAGATCGTCAATGTATATCTTTACTCCTACAATTCCTTTAAATATCTCTGTGAATGTACGATGAAATATTTCCGGTGCGGACGAGATACCGAAAGGCAACCTCAAAAATTTAAATCTACCGAAAGGAGTCGCGAATGTAGTTAGATTGGCAGATTCTTCGGTCAGAGGAATCATCCAAAACCCTTTATTAGCGTCCAATGTTGAAAAATATTTTGAACCCGCCATATCACTAGTCAATTCTTCAAACGTCGGGATGACGAAATGTTCTCTAAGTAACGCTTTATTTAAATTTTGGGGGTCGAGGCAGATTCTTACTTCGTTATTGGGTTTGTTGACCAGCACTATTGGGTGCACAAACTCCGTTGGCTCTCGCACTTCTACAATGACTTCGTCCGCAATCATTTTTTGTAGCGTGTTTTCTAATTTGTCTATTAGGCGAAATGGTATTTTCCGACAAGGCACAACTACGGGATTATAGTTTTCTTTAAGTTTTAGTTGGCACTGTACGTTATTTATTTTTCCCAAGCCTGAAAAAACATTTTCATATTTGCTAATTAACTTGTTTTCTGTAGTTTGCGATAATGCATTTACTTCAATTCTTTGTATTAGATTTAGTGTTGTAGCTGCTTCTAACCCTAAAATTGGACTGGCCCTATTGTTGGTGATGATACTGAAAAATTGCAATCGGTGGACCCGGTCCCCACAAGAAACACGAAACTGATGGGTTCCGTAAATTTCCAAGGGCATACCAGCATAATTTGATACCCTAACTTGGACATTCCTATTTTCACATTTTACTTTTAGCGAGTCAAACATATATTTAGGCATGACATTTATATGGGATCCGGTATCAAGCTTAAAATTGATCTTAACATTGTAATCTACTAGTGAAATTTCTTGATACCACTCCCCTTTTTGAGGCCCACTTTCTGTAATTTCTCCTAAAAGATATCCTTCGTCGTCATTAAAGTCATTTACAACTCTAAAACTCTCGTGACTACCTGATTGGAAATTTTCCGCCTGAACCGCATGAACGCTTTTAAACTGAGAATTATTTCTACACATGTTACCGAAATGTCCTATTCTCGAACATCTGTTGCACATTTTATTGCTTGCCGGACAGTACTCACGGGGGTGGTGGCTGCGCCCACATCGATAGCATTCCTGGAAGGTCCGTTGGAAGGGTCCTTGGCCGCCCCCTCGACTTTGTTGTACATTTCCAAATTGCTGGTACGGGTAGCGACGGTTATTAACCCCCTGGGGTGCCCTACCCTGTTGGTACGTTTGGTACGTTTTGCTGCTACCTGCCTCCGCTTCCACTGCTTGCCTCTGGAAGGTATTATTATGCCTGTTGTGAGGGTTTGAAATATTCTTCGTTTTCATTTCGTTTACATTCAGGGAACCCATTTTATTTGTTGTTGCCGTTAATTGTTTTATGTGCTCCTCAGTAACTTCGGCTGCCCGCCCAATTTCTACGGCCTTATCCAGTGTTAAATTTTTCTCTCTGAGTAATCTATCTTTTACTCGGGGTTCCCTGATTCCGCACACAACGCGATCTCTTATCATGTCATTTTTCACATTGTTGAAATCGCAGTTAGCCGCGATTTTTTTTAATTCTGTGAGAAAAGTGTCAAACGATTCGCCGGACTCTTGGACCCTGTTGTAAAATTTGTTTCGCTCTACACTCGGGTTCGTTTTTGGGAGAAAATACTCGTCAAATTTGTCTATTATTTTGGCTATTTTCGTCTTATCGTCTGGATCCGGGAATTCAAATGTTTCATATATCTCTCTGGCTTGTTCCCCAACAATGTGTAAGAACGTCGCGGAAATTACCTTTTCCCCTCGAGCTTCGCAAGAGGTCGCAACCGCGTAGATTTTGAAATTATTTTTAAATTTTTTCCAGTTGACTGCCAAATCTCCCTCAAAGTTCATTGGGGCGGGTTGTGATAGGAATTCCATCTTCGTAACTTTACTAACAATCGGTAATCCACTGATTTTCACACTATACCACCACACCTTTTTTTCTGTCCGCGGTTTTCGATTGCACACCCACTACGTCTCACCCTTTCCGTAATAGAATACACGCTATTTATGTTCTTTTTTCCGACTGCGCCATGTGATGGTGCTCTTATTAATAAAATACGGAATGTCTTATAAAGATCTATTAGACAACGTGCTTACAGTTACATCTGTGTACTCGAGTCGACTACTTGTCTAGGCTGCAGGTCTGGGGTCTGCATCCCTCAGTCCTAGGGTGGGGGTGTCTATTGTACAGGTCTAATTACACCATGACAATCTAGGACCTGGTGGACCTCATCTAGGACCTGGGGGACTTCATCTAGCACTTGGGGGACCTTATCGAGGGCTTGAGTTAACTCATGGAGGAACTCGGTTACCTGTTCGAGGAACCTCCTGCAAGACCTCCAGGGAAATCTTAGAGGAACTCGGGTATCTCAGGCAGAGAGAGGACCTCCAGTGTACAAAAAGAAGAGCGGAATCTGTCCCCCAGTTCACACTCTTTTGTTGACAATCTTGTTCGGAATGTGCATAACCTTGAATCAGTCTAAAGACGTTTAGACCAGAGGCAGAGGAGGCTTATGTTGTGATGCGAAAGCGATTCAAAAGTGCAGCAATAAAAGTGACAATGGTGAAATGCGCCATTATAGTACATTTAAAAGTAAATTATTCTTTTCAGAGCTTACAAAAGTTTACAATAAAGTGTAATTTATAAATAATGTATTTTAAGGTTAGGATGCCATAATTGCGCGTTTGTGAAACTTGTTCATCTAAAAGAGCGGCACGTCAGCACTTTCAAATTTGCATTCGACAAAGACAGGGTCGTAGCCTTACGCGGTAGCGAGAAAATTAGGGCTCCAGTGTAGCCCGAATCCCTAATCAAGTCTAAAGGCGGCATTTCCGCACCCTGCTTCATAAAAGCGGCATTTCAGCACGCACAAATAAAGTCGATAAATTAGGCTGTCCTGAACAGGTACGTCTTATGCATCCTGCAACACAGCCCACTGGTTCTTAATATCGCATTCGAAAACAAACAAGCCCAAAAGCATAGAATTTGGTTCTTAAAACGGCAGTACAGTCCACCAATCTCGCGGCGAAACTTTCAAGGCCTGAGGCGGTCTTGATTACGCCATTCCGCGTTTACAAACCCTTTACTCGTTTGGGAGTCTTCCTAAAAGCATGGGGCGTAGCCCTACGCTGCAGTGAGGAAATCAGGGCTCCAGTATAGTCCGAATTCCTAATAAAGTCTGGGGTGCCAAAATGCCGCTTACCTGATTTGCGTGTCAGCTTTTCACTTATAAAGACGGCACTTCCGCACTCTCGCTTCATAAAAGCGGCATTTCACCACTCATGAATAAAGTCGAAAAATTGGGCTGTCCTGAATAGGCTGCAGCACAGACCATATTTTGTTAATATCGAACTCGAAAACACACGAGCCCAAAAGCATCGAATTTGGTTCTGAAAACGGCAGTCAGTCCACCAATCTCGCGGCAGAAACTTTCAAGGCCTGAGACCGTCTTGATTACGCCATTCCGCGTTTATAAACCCTTTACTCGTTTGGGCGTCTTCCTGAAAGCATGGGGCGTAGCCCCACGCTGTAGCGAGGAAATCAGGGCTCCAGTGCAATCCGAATCCCTAAAAAGTCTGAGGTGCTAAAATGCCGCTTAGCTGAGTTGCGTGACACCTTTTCACTTATAAAGACGGCACTTCCGCACTCTGCTTCATAAAAGCGGCATTTCAGCACTCATGAATAAAGTCGAAAAATTGGGCTGTCCTGAACAGGCTGCAGCACAAACCACATTTTCTTAATATCGAACTCCAAAACACACGAACCCAAAAGCATCGAATTTGGTTCCTAATATGGCAGTACAGTCCACCGTTCCCGCATCAGAAACTTTCAAAGGCCGTCTTTTTTACGCCATTCCGCGTTTACAGACCTTTCACTCGCTGGGTCGTCTTCGTAAAAGCATTGGGCGTAGCCCTCGTCCGTTTACTTCTACACCATGTATAAATGCGCCTATAATCATGCCCTGGCAAAATGCACCTACGTTTTAAAGATGAAATGAGGGCTAATAAAGTCTGAGGTGCCAAAATGCCGCTTAGCTGAGCTAAGTGGAATCTGTTCACTCATAAAGGCGGCATTTCCGCACTCTGCTTCATAAAAGCGGCGTTTCAGCACCCATAAATAAAATCGATAAATTGGGCTGTCCTGAACAGGTACGTCTTATGCATCCTGCAGCACAGCCCACTCGTTCTTAATATCGCATTCGAAAACAAACGAGCCCAAAAGCATCGAAATTGGTTCTTAAAATGGCAGTACAGTCCACCAATCTCGCGGCAGAATCTTTCAGGGACAGAGGCCGTCTTGATTACACCATTCCGCGTTTACAAACCTTTCACTCCTTTGGGCGTCTTCGTGAAAGCCTGGGGCGTAGCCCTACGCTGTAGTGAGGAAATAAGAACTCCATTATACAGGGTATCCCTCGACGAGCGTCAGTTAACCGTATCTGGAGAACTGTTTCTAGCATCATCCTGAAAATTTGTGCACAGGGGTCTCAATTAATTCTGAATCGACGTAAAATATTTTTGTCAATGGCGCACTTCCGGTTATACCGGAAATAGGTACTAACTTCCTTATTTTAAATGGAACACCCTGTATATTATGATATTTTTGGATTCTACGTTTCATTCTAGGTAAATTTTTACTAAGAATTGCTATGCCAAAAATTAACCATTTTTAAGAAAATCAAGAATTTCGCTTTTGTATGCCAAGTGCAGGCCTAATTTCAAAAAGCTGTAGCAACCTTACAGTATGAAATTAGAAAACGATATTAATTTGGCATGAAGCCTAATGTAGGGTGTATCCGCCCCTGGACTCAAATTGGGTCAAATACATACAGGGCGTTCTCTGCAAATTTTTTAAACATCATCAAATTCATTGGTCAGAAAGTCAATTTTTTCAAATGGAATGCCCCAAATATTTTATGACACTTCGATGCAGAATTTAATTGTCTATCATTTTAGTCTACATGTTTGCCATATTTAAACAAACTGTGCCTGTGATATTTATAAGTATTTGGAATTTGACCAAAATTTCATATTTAGCACTATTTAATAACCAAAGTTAGCTCTGATTTTAGGAGCCTTTATTGTTCCTTATGGCTGCTCAAATGAAAATTTAAACGTATTTTAATCCTGTTTTAAAATATGAAATTTTGGTCCAATTCCAAATATTTACTTAGAAATATCACAAAAACTGTTTATAATTCTGCATCGACGTGCCGTAAGATAGTTGGGGCATTACATTTGAAAAAATTTACTTTTTGGCCAATGAAGTTGATGATGTTTAAGAATTTGCAGAGAACACCCTTGTATGTATTTCACCGAATTTGAGTCCAGGGGCGGATACACCCTGCATTAGTCTTCATGTCAAATTAATATATCGTTTTCTCATTTCATACTGTAAAGATGTTACAGCTTTTTGAGGTTAGGCCTGCACTTGGCATAAAACAGCGAAATTCTTGATTTTCTCAAAAATGGTTGATTTTTGGCATGGCAATTCTTAGTAAAAATTTACCAAAAATGAAACGTGGAATCCAAAAATATCATAATATATAGGGTGTTCCATCTAAAATAAGGAAATTAGTACCTATTTCCGGTATAACCGGAAGTGCGCCATTGATGAAAATATTTTACGTTGATTCAAAATTAATTGAAACCCTTGTGTACAAATTTTCAAGATGATGCTAGAAACAGTTCTCCAGATACGGCTAACTTACGCTCGTCGAGGGATACCCTGTAGTCCGAATCCCTAATATAGTCTGGGTTGCCAAAATGCCGCTTAGCTGAGTTGCCTGGAATCTTTTCACTTATAAAGGCGGCATTTCAGCACTCACGAATAAAGTCGAAAAATTGGGCTGTCCTGAACAAGCTGCAGCACAGACCACATTTTCTTAATATCGAACTCTAAAACACGAGCCCAAAAGCATCGAATTTGGTTCCTAATATGGCAGTACAGTCCACCTATCCCGCATCAGAACTTTTCAAGGCCTGAGGCCGTCGTTTTTACCCCATTCCGCGTTTACAGACCTTTCACTCGCTGGGTCATATTCGTAAAAGCACTGGGCGTAGCCCCACGCTGGGGTGCCAAAATGCCGCTTAGCTGAGCTAAGTGGAATCTGTTCACTCATAAAGGCGGCATTTCCGCACTCTGCTTCATAAAAGCGGCATTTCCGCACTCTGCTTCATAAAAGGGCCATTTCAGGACCCATAAATAAAGGCGATAAATTGGGCTGTCCTGAATAGGCTGCAGCACAGACCACATTTTCTTAACATCGAAGTCGAAAACACACGAGCCCAAACGCATCGAATTTGGTTCCTAATACGGCAGTACAGTCCACCGTTCCCGCATCAGAAACTTTCAAAGCCTGAGGCCGTTTTTTTACGCCATTTCGCGTTTACAGACCCTTCACTCGCTTAGGCGTCTTCGTAAAAGCATTGGGCGTAACCCTACGCTTTAGCAATGAAATTAGGGCTAATAAAGTCTGGAGTGCCAAAATGCCGCTTAGCTGATTTAAGTGGAATCTTCTCACTTATAAAGGCGGCATTTCCGCACTCTGCTTCATAAAAACGGCATTTCAGCATCCATAAATAAAGTCGATAAATTGGGCTGTCCTGAACAGGTAAGTCTTATGCATCCTGCAGCACAGTCCACTGGTCCTTAATATCGCATTCGAAAGCACCCGAGCCCAAAAGCATCGAATTTGGTTCTTAAAACGGCAATAGAGTCCACCAATCTCGCGGCAGAAACCTTCAAGGCCTGAGGCCGTCTTGATTACGCCGTTCCGCGTTTACAAACCCTTTACTCGTTTGGGCGTCTTCCTGAAAGCATGGGGCGTAGCCCTACGCTATAGCGAGGAAATAAGGGCTCCAGTGCAGTCCGAATCCCCAAAAAGTCTGGGGTGCCAAAATGCCGCTTAGCTGAGTTGCGTGACATCTTTTCACTTATAAAGACGGCACTTCCGCACCCTACCTCATAAAAGCGGCGTTTCAGCACTCATGAATAAAGTCGAAAAATTGGGCTGTCCTGAATAGGCTGCAGCACAGACCACATTTTCTTAATAACGAACTCGAAAACACACGAACCCAAAAGCATCGAATTTGGTTCCTAATATGGCAGTACAGTCCACCGGTTCCCGCATCAGAAACTTTCAAGGCCTGAGGCCGACTTTTTTACGCCATTCCGCGTTTACAGACCCTTCAATCGCTTGGGCGTCTTCGTAAAAGCATTGGGCGTAACCCTACGCTTTAGCAATGAAATTAGGGCTAATAAAGTCTGGAGTGCCAAAATGCCGCTTAGCTGAGTTAAGTGGAATCTTCTCACTTATAAAGGCGGCATTTCCGGACTCTGTTTCATAAAAGCGGCATTTCAGCACTCATGAATTAAGTCGAAAAATTGGGCTGTCCTGAATAGGCTGCAGCACAGACTACATTTTCTTAATATCGAACTCGAAAACACACGAACCCAAAAGCATCGAATTTGGTTCCTAATATGGCAGTACAGTCCACCTTTCCCGCATCAGAACCTTTCAAGGACTGAGGCCGTCTTTTTTACGCCATTCCGCGTTTACAGACCCTTCACTCGCTTGGGCGTAGCCCTACGCTTTAGCAATGAAATCAGGGCTAATAAATTCTGGAGTGTCAAAATGCCGCTTAGCTGAGCTGCGTGGAATCTTTTCACTTATAATGGCGGCATTTCCGCACTCTGCTTCCTAAAAGCGGCATTTCAGCACTCACGAATAAAGTCGAAAAATTGGGCAGTCCTAAATAGGCTGCAGCACAGACCACATTTTCTTAATATCGAACTCTAAAACACACGAGCCCAATATCATCGAATTTGGTTCCTGATATGGCAGTACAGTCCACCTTTCCCGCATCAGAACCTTTCAAGGCCTGAGGCCGTCTTTTTTACGCCATTCCGCGTTTACAGACCTTTCACTCTTTGGGTCGTCTTCGTAAAACATTGGGCGTAGCCCTACGCTTTAGCGATTAAATTAGGGCTAACAAAGTCTGGAGTGCCAAAATGCCGCTTAGCTGAGCTAAGTGGAATCTTTTCACTTATAAAGGCGGCATTTCCGCACTCTGCTTCATAAAGGCGGCATTTCCGCACCCATAAATAAAATCGATAAATTGGGCTGTCCCGAACAGGTAAGTCTTATGCATCCTGCAGCACAGCCCACTGGTTCTTAATATCGCATTCGAAAACACCCGAGCCCAAAAGCATAGAATTTCTTTCTTAAAACGCCAGTCCAGTCCACCAATCTCACGGCAGAATCTTTCAAGGCCTGAGGCCATCTTGATTGCGCCATTCCGCGTTTACAAACCCTTTACTCGATTGGGCGTCTTCCTGAAAGCATGTGGCGTAGCCCTACGCTGTAGCGAGGAAATCAGGGCTCCAGTGCAGCCCGAATCCCTAAAAAGTCTGGGGTGCCAAAATGCCGCTTAGCTGAGTTGCGTGACACCTTTTCACTTATAAAGACGGCACTTCCGCACTCTGCTTCATAAAAGCGGCATTTCAGCACCCATAAATAAAGTTGATAAATTGGGCTGTCCTGAACAGGTACGTTTTATGCACCCTGCAGCACAGTCCACTGGTTCTTAATATCGAATTCGAAAACACCCGAGCCCAAAAGCATCGCATTTGGTTCTTAAAACGGCAGTACAGTCCACCAAACTGGCGGCAGAAACTTTCAAGGCCTGAGGCCGTTTTGATTACGCCATTCCGCGCTTACAAACCCTTTACTCCTTTGGGCGTCTTGCTAAAAGCATGGGGCGTAGCCCTACGCTGTGGTGAGGAAATCAGAGCTCCATTATAGTCCGAATCCCTAATATAGTCTGGGTTGCCAAAGTGCCGCTTAGCTGCTGAGTTGCATGGAATCTTTTCACTTATAAAGGCGGCATTTCCGCACTCTGCTTCATAAAAGCGGCATTTCAGCACTCACGAATAAAGACGAAAAATTGGGCTGTCCTGAATAGGCTGCAGCACAGACCACATTTTCTTAATATCGAACTCGAAAACACACGAACCCAAAAGCATCGAATTTGGTTCCTAATAAGGCAGTACAGTCCACCGGTTCCCGCATCAGAAACTTTCAAGGCCTGAGGCCGACTTTTTTACACCATTCCGCGTTTACAGACCCTTCACTCGCTTGGGCGTCTTCGTAAAAGCATTGGGCGTAACCCTACGCTTTAGCAATGAAATTAGGGCTAATAAAGTCTGGAGTGCCAAAATGCCGCTTAGCTGAGTTAAGTGGAATCTTCTCACTTATAAAGGCGGCATTTCCGCACTCTGCTTCATAAAAGCGGCATTTCAGCACCCATAAATTAAGTCGATAAATTGGGCTGTCCTGAACAGGTAAGTCTTATGCATCCTGCAGCACAGTCCACTGGTCCTTAATATCGCATTCGAAAGCACCCGAGCCCAAAAGCATCGAATTTGGTTCTTAAAACGGCAGTACAGTCCACCAATCTCGCGGCAGAAACTTTCAAGGCCTGAGGCCGTCTTGATTACGCCGTTCCGCGTTTACAAACCCTTTACTCGTTTGGGCGTCTTCCTGAAAGCATGGGGCGTAGCCCTACGCTATAGCGAGGAAATAAGGGCTCCAGTGCAGTCCGAATCCCCAAAAAGTCTGGGGTGCCAAAATGCCGCTTAGCTGAGTTGCGTGACATCTTTTCACTTATAAAGACGGCACTTCCGCACCCTACCTCATAAAAGCGGCATTTCAGCACTCATGAATAAAGTCGAAAAATTGGGCTGTCCTGAATAGGCTGCAGCACAGACCACATTTTCTTAATAAATCGAACTCGAAAACACACGAACCCAAAAGCATCGAATTTGGTTCCTAATAAGGCAGTACAGTCCACCGGTTCCCGCATCAGAAACTTTCAAGGCCTGAGGCCGACTTTTTTACGCCATTCCGCGTTTACAGACCCTTCACTCGCTTGGGCGTCTTCGTAAAAGCATTGGGCGTAACCCTACGCTTTAGCAATGAAATTAGGGCTAATAAAGTCTGGAGTGCCAAAATGCCGCTTAGCTGAGTTAAGTGGAATCTTCTCACTTATAAAGGCGGCATTTCCGCACTCTGCTTCATAAAAGCGGCATTTCAGCACCCATAAATAAAGTCGATATATTGGGCTGTCCTGAACAGGTAAGTCTTATGCATCCTGCGGCACAGTCCACTGGTCCTTAATATCGCATTCGAAAGCACCCGAGCCCAAAAGCATCGAATTTGGTTCTTAAAACGGCAGTACAGTCCACCAATCTCGCGGCAGAAACTTTCAAGGCCTGAGGCCGTCTTGATTACGCCGTTCCGCGTTTACAAACCCTTTACTCGTTTGGGCGTCTTCCTGAAAGCATGGGGCGTAGCCCTACGCTATAGCGAGGAAATAAGGGCTCCAGTGCAGTCCGAATCCCCAAAAAGTCTGGGGTGCCAAAATGCCGCTTAGCTGAGTTGCGTGACATCTTTTCACTTATAAAGACGGCACTTCCGCACCCTACCTCATAAAAGCGGCATTTCAGCACTCATGAATAAAGTCGAAAAATTGGGCTGTCCTGAATAGGCTGCAGCACAGACCACATTTTCTTAATAAATCGAACTCGAAAACACACGAACCCAAAAGCTTCGAATTTGGTTCCTAATAAGGCAGTACAGTCCACCGGTTCCCGCATCAGAAACTCGCTTGGGCGTCTTCGTAAAAGCATTGGGCGTAACCCTACGCTTTAGCAATGAAATTAGGGCTAATAAAGTCTGGAGTGCCAAAATGCCGCTTAGCTGAGTTAAGTGGAATCTTCTCACTTATAAAGGCGGCATTTCCGCACTCTGCTTCATAAAAGCGGCATTTCAGCACCCATAAATTAAGTCGATAAATTGGGCTGTCCTGAACAGGTAAGTCTTATGCATCCTGCAGCACAGTCCACTGGTCCTTAATATCGCATTCGAAAGCACCCGAGCCCAAAAGCATCGAATTTGGTTCTTAAAACGGCAGTACAGTCCACCAATCTCGCGGCAGAAACTTTCAAGGCCTGAGGCCGTCTTGATTACGCCGTTCCGCGTTTACAAACCCTTTACTCGTTTGGGCGTCTTCCTGAAAGCATGGGGGTAGCCCTACGCTATAGCGAGGAAATAAGGGCTCCAGTGCAGTCCGAATCCCCAAAAAGTCTGGGGTGCCAAAATGCCGCTTAGCTGAGTTGCGTGACATCTTTTCACTTATAAAGACGGCACTTCCGCACCCTACCTCATAAAAGCGGCATTTCAGCACTCATGAATAAAGTCGCAAAATTGGGCTGTCCTGAATAGGCTGCAGCACAGACCACATTTTCTTAATAAATCGAACTCGAAAACACACGAACCCAAAAGCATCGAATTTGGTTCCTAATAAGGCAGTACAGTCCACCGGTTCCCGCATCAGAAACTTTCAAGGCCTGAGGCCGACTTTTTTACGCCATTCCGCGTTTACAGACCCTTCACTCGCTTGGGCGTCTTCGTAAAAGCATTGGGCGTAACCCTACGCTTTAGCAATGAAATTAGGGCTAATAAAGTCTGGAGTGCCAAAATGCCGCTTAGCTGAGTTAAGTGGAATCTTCTCACTTATAAAGGCGGCATTTCCGCACTCTGCTTCATAAAAGCGGCATTTCAGCACCCATAAATAAAGTCGATATATTGGGCTGTCCTGAACAGGTAAGTCTTATGCATCCTGCGGCACAGTCCACTGGTCCTTAATATCGCATTCGAAAGCACCCGAGCCCAAAAGCATCGAATTTGGTTCTTAAAACGGCAGTACAGTCCACCAATCTCGCGGCAGAAACTTTCAAGACCTGAGGCCGTCTTGATTACGCCGTTCCGCGTTTACAAACCCTTTACTGGTTTGGGCGTCTTCCTGAAAGCATGGGGCGTAGCCCTACGCTATAGCGAGGAAATAAGGGCTCCAGTGCAGTCCGAATCCCCAAAAAGTCTGGGGTGCCAAAATGCCGCTTAGCTGAGTTGCGTGACATCTTTTCACTTATAAAGACGGCACTTCCGCACCCTACCTCATAAAAGCGGCATTTCAGCACTCATGAATAAAGTCGAAAAATTGGGCTGTCCTGAATAGGCTGCAGCACAGACCACATTTTCTTAATAAATCGAACTCGAAAACACACGAACCCAAAAGCTTCGAATTTGGTTCCTAATAAGGCAGTACAGTCCACCGGTTCCCGCATCAGAAACTTTCAAGGCCTGAGGCCGACTTTTTTACGCCATTCCGCGTTTACAGACCCTTCACTCGCTTGGGCGTCTTCGTAAAAGCATTGGGCGTAACCCTACGCTTTAGCAATGAAATTAGGGCTAATAAAGTCTGGAGTGCCAAAATGCCGCTTAGCTGAGTTAAGTGGAATCTTCTCACTTATAAAGGCGGCATTTCCGCACTCTGCTTCATAAAAGCGGCATTTCCGCAATCTGCTTCATAAAAGCGGCATTTCAGCACCCATAAATAAAGTCGATAAATTGGGCTGTCCTGAACAGGTAAGTCTTATGCATCCTGCAGCACAGCCCACTGGTTCTTAATATCGCATTCGAAAACACCCGAGCCCAAAAGCATAGAATTTCTTTCTTAAAACGCCAGTACAGTCCACCAATCTCACGGCAGAATCTTTCAAGGCCTGAGGCCATCTTGATTGCGCCATTCCGCGTTTACAAACCCTTTACTCGATTGGGCGTCTTCCTGAAAGCATGTGGCGTAGCCCTACGCTGTAGCGAGGAAATCAGTGCTCCAGTGCAGCCCGAATCCCTAAGAAGTCTGGGGTGCCAAAATGCCGCTTAGCTGAGTTGCGTGACACCTTTTCACTTATAAAGACGGCACTTCCGCACTCTGCTTCATAAAAGCGGCATTTCAGCACTCACGAATAAAATCGAAAAATTGGGCTGTCCTGAATATGCTGCAGCACAGACCACATTTTCTTAATATCGAACTCTAAAACACACGAACCCAAAAGCATCGAATTTGGCGTAGCCCCACGCTTTAGCGATGAAATTAGGGTTAATAAAGTCTGGGGTGCCAAAATGCCGGTTAGCTGAGTTAAGTTGAATCTCTTCACTCATAAAGGCGGCATTTCCGCACTCTGCTTCATAAAAGCGGCATTTCCGCACTATGCTTCATAAAAGCGGCATTTCAGCACCCATAAATAAAGTCGATAAATTGGGCTGTCCAGAACAGGTAAGCCTTATGCATCCTGCAGCACAGCCCACTGGTCCTTAATATCGCATTCGAAAGCCCAAAAGCATCGAAATTCTTTCTTAAAACGCCAGTACAGTCAACCAATCTCGCGGCAGAATCTTTCAAGACCTGAAGCCGTCTTTTTTACGCCATTCCGCGTTTACAGACCTTTCACTAGCTGGGTCGTCTTCGTAAAAGCCTTGGGCGTAGCCCCACGCTTTAGCGAGGAAATTAGGGCTTACAAAGTCTGGAGTGCCAAAATGCCGCTTAGCTGACTTGCGTGACAGCTTTTCACTTATAAAGACGGCACTTTCGCACTCTGCTTCATAAAAGCGGCATTTCAGCACTCATAAATAAAGTCGATAAATTGGGCTGTCCTGAACAGGTACGTCTTATCATCCTGCAGGACAACCCACTGGTTCTTAATATCGCATTCGTAAACAAACGAGCCCAAAAGCATCGAAGTTGGTTCTTAAAACGGCGGTACAGTCCACCAATCTCGTGGCAGAAACTTTCAAGGCCTGAGGCCGTCTTGATTACGCCATTCCGCGTTTACAAACCCTTTATTCGCTTGGGCGTCTTCCTAAAGACACGAGGCGTAGCCCTGCGCTGTAATGAGTAAATTAATGCTCCAGTGCAGTCTGAATCCCTAATAAAGTTTGAGGTGCCAAAATGCCGCTCGCGTATAAAGAAGGCACTTCGGCACTCAACTTTAACTTTGACAGTTACGTAACCTCACAAATTCGGCCAGTGCCACTGAGCATTTAATTTTCAGAAATGCATCTATAACCTAGGAATAATCACGAGGAATATATAACAACAGCAGGTAGGTGTACCAGCAGTGAATTAAAACTAACTAACTAAATTAGCTTAGGTGGTTACTGTCTTCCGAAGACCCTCCTGCGAAACAGAGGAAACGAGAACAATCCCTAATCTAAGCTTACTGTGAACCTACCGCAGAGTAACGACAAGGGCCACTTCAAATTTTGAGCTCGGTCAAGTGCTCTATGTTTGTTATGGGAGGAAAATCCGTTTACCTATAACAAAGCGAACGAGCCTTTTCTGAAAACAGATGGAGAAATTTTAAATTATTGGTCATCGATAAGTTTGCAATATCCTCGCCAATAATGTCGTTTATAGGATTACTGGCTGCCTACCTTTTTGGCACTGAGGTAAGTGCAGTGTTTTAATATAAATAATGGCCGATTGCATCGCAATTTTTGAGGGTTCCTTAAAGATAGTGATCCTTGGAAACCATTGGAAACCATTGTTCCAGCAAACGTATCTGCGGAATTTAAACGTCACTTTTCTTTAAGAAACCCCTTAAGATTACGATGCAATCGGTCATAAATCAAGAAGTTGTCTATCGTAGGTGCTAAACATAGAGGGGAATACATTTAACCAAGACCTCTAGGGAAATTGTATATAAGCTAAGACTTCCATGATGAACGAAGATCTGGCCAACTCAGTCCCTATCAAGTAGAAATCCTGCAAAAACTAAGGACAGAGTGCCTTTGGATAGTAAAACTTGTTAAAACTAGGAACTAGAATGCTTTTCCATGCCTGTTCTGTGAGTAGTACGTTCATTAGCATTGTAATTTTTAAATTATGACCAGATTGTAAAATTCCCATTGTAAAATAAAGCCATTCTTGTTGCAAACCAAATTATACAGCATAACTGTTTCATCGGCAACTTACGCCATCTATCATAGCTCAGATGTGCTAATGGGATTTCTTACCAGTATTAGGTCCAATTTCCCCGCCTGCCTGCTAATACTGTTAGATGGGAATTCGACCTATTACCCTTTGAATCGTTATAGGTAAGTTTATTTTTCCTGTTATTGTTATTATTATTATTGGAATCGATAAAATAATAGTGACATTTTTTTCGTTTTTTCAGATGGAAGCTCCAAGAATAAAAATTATTTCTAACAAACTTTTACGGCCGGCTAATGGGGAACCGTTGGAAAAGAAGAAGAGGAAAAGGAAGGAACCGGGAAATGTCAACGACGAGCAGCTCCCCGGAACGCCATCACATTTCACACCTGGACCTGTGCTACTGGATACCGGCGTCGGCGAAGGAACTTCTATTCAAGTGCAAGCAGAAGTTCTGATGATGGATGACGCAACCGATAAGCTGATGGTCGAAGCTTGTGAAAAAGTGGAAATGCAAGAAGAGAAGAAAATGGAACGGATTAGGGTCAGTGAGGGAAATCGCCTCATCGATGAAGTGGTGCTACCTCTCAACCGCTCAGGCAGTAAATTCGTGGCCGTGGGGGTATTTCCGGTAAAAAACTACACTGTGGCCATGCGAATCAGCAATCCCGAGCTGACTTCAGCAATATGGTTCACGTATGAAGAGGGTAAGGATTTCTTCTTGAAAATGAAGCCCCTGTTGAAGAATTCGAGAGGCGAAGATTGCGTCATCGGCCGTGTTCCACATTACAGTGTTGGAAGCGACTTCTATGGCAACATCATCTTTACCAGCCTCAGGGAAGGTGATGTCTACAAACCATTGCGACTTTCAAGAACTACCCTCGAGACAGTTCTAAAGCTTGAAGGATGTGTACTAACGCACATGACTACCCGCCTGTTAAAGGTACCCCGACTTGCAGCATTTCTGTGAAGGAATAGCGTTAAGGCTACAGGACGGCTCTTGCGGTTCACAGGAAGAAGCAATGTTCCAAATTCTATCGGAGTCGGAGGATCTAGTTATTTTCGAGCTAGCAATGAAGCTCCCATGTGTTATTAACTATCAAGTGCGAAAATTTTTGGATTATTTTAAAGATAACAACGATTATAATTATCATTAAAATTATAAATATTTGTCTATAATTTTATTTCCTTAATTCACGACTGACAGTTAACGAGTAAACAGGGTCTGCAATTATGGAGTTTTGTTTTAAATCCCCGTTCACAGCCATAGTTGCAGGTCCAACGGCCTGTGGCAAATCGTGTTTTGTGAAAGAGTTTATAAAGAATGTAAAAAACATATGCGATGCTAATTTCGAAACTGTCATGTGGTGTTACGACGAGTGGCAACCATTATTCGATGAGAACGACTATGAAATCAAAATTGAATTTTATAAGGGTCTTCCTGAAATGAACTCTTTTGAAGGTTCCAGGTCCACGTTAGTGATATTGGACGATCTCATGAGAGAAGCTAATAGCAGTGTTGTCGATGTATTTACGAAGGGTAGTCACCATCGCAATATAAGCGTGTTTTATATCACACAAAATTTATTTCATGGCGGAAAAGGACAAAGGGATATTTCTCTTAATGCTCACTATGTTATATGCTTTAAGAACCCTAGAGATCGATCTCAGATCACCCATTTTGCCCGCCAAATATTTCCAGGCAATGCAAAGTTTGTACAGGAAGCCTATTACGACGCAACATCGAAACCTCACGGTTATCTGTTAATTGACCTAAAGCAGGATACCTTGGACGAATTCAGAATTCGCGCCAACATATTTCCAAGCGAACAACCTTCCTTTGTTTATGTATCGAAGAGGGGCTATAAATAATGAAACTGAAGCATATTAGATTACTTTACCGTGCGATGTCGAATAAGATAGTTGAACACGGATCTCTTTTAAAATTTATACACAACTTAAGCCAAATTACCGAAAAGCCGTACTTAAAGCGGCTGATAAGAATTTGGTCCACTGCATTGTAATGGGTACGGATGTTCCAGACTCAGGTGTTGTCCCGGCTAGCTTATGTGATCTGAAATTAGCCCTTAAAAGACGGTAAGGGGCGCCACCTACTTAAGAACTTACACCCTGCAGTAGGTGCATTGAGTCTGGGACCTCTCAAAAAGGATTTGGATCAGCTGTGAGGGTTGCTAAATAAACACTCCGGATTAAAACCTTATTTACAATATTTATTGTTAATTGAAACTGCGTGCAAGCGCAACCCCAACCCTGAAAATCTCCTTCTAAGAGCACAACTGCTCGAGTGATCCCTAGTTAACCGCTTGATCAAGATAGCTATCTGATTCCTTCGCCGATTAACGCATTTACTCTTAACGAGACTTCACGAAGGGTATTGATCCGACACTAGACAATAACATTCATAGTATAATAATGACGTCACTAAAATTAATCCGAAATAGTCTTACTTATAACACGTGGTATAACAAAGGGGTAGCTAACGTAGTTACCCACTAGCTGATTTGATCCCGAAGGATAAAATGGGTTATCGTGCAAATCAGACTTGATCTTAAAATTATAAATAATAAATCTGGCCTGGCTAGATGGTTCCTCCTTATCCGATGGTCAACGTCAGGTCGTCCTAACCGAGTCCTTTGGGAGTCTTTTCAGGAACCCGAGAGCCCTGAAGAAATCGAGAAACACTACCCTGGGGTACTTCGTGGACTGGAATTATGACGTGGTGATAGTGGAATCGAGGGGTTGAATCACGTTCTCTCAATTAGCTCCTAGATAACGATCCTAGACAACGATCCTAGACAACGATCCTAGACAACGATCCTAGACAACGACCCTTGAAAATACAGCTGAAGCATGCTTTTCGATATAACCTCAAAATTTACCTTAATCATCGTAAGGGTAACGATTCCAACAATCCCTGACAAGGCAGCCAACTTATTATCTTCGCCGATTACTTCGATGAATGTGGATTTAACAAATTTAGCCCCACATTTTTAATTAAATCGGACACGCCATTCAACGAACAAAATGGGAGAGGCTGTCAACACTGTCAACTGTCAACTTAAAACCTGAAACGCCCACCGCGCAGAAGCTAGCGGGGTGTAAAGTGTGTTGCCTACGTCGCTTCCCATGAACAAGTGTTTAGCGTCAAAAGTGACCATTACAATACCCTCCCTGCTTAAAGAAAATTTCCCAATGAAATGAAAATTTTCTCCCGAATAAGCAGCTGTACAAAAAAAAGATAGGAATTCAAAATGTGTCAGGTTGCAAACACAATAAATCCCAGACCAAACCGGAAAGTACTCCCTCACCGAGAAGAAGACCAAAAAAAGGACATCGTCAGAAGAAAATCCAGGTAACTGTTACATACTCCTGAACAACGGCGTGTTTATCCCCTGACACAAAAAGAAACCTAGCGGGAGACATGGAGAAGAAAAAAAAGAAAAATGAAGTGCTGTAAAAGCACGACCTGCTGAAATGGTAAAATGGTAATCAGGGAAGGAGTCCAAAGGTGAAGGCGAAAAACAGTCAAGATGGCGCCTCCGAGAGGCAACAATAACTACCACGGAGAAGGTGAGAGTCCATGAGCGGTGTGCGTCGCGTATGGATCTCAAAAACGCGCCGTTGCAGCACCGCGCATTGAGGACTCGCCTTCGCCGAAGTCAGTCATTGTGCACGGATAACCCTTCGGGCCCCTAGAACGGCGACACCCTTGAGGTTGAACCCTATCACGGAGAAGCCCCCAGACAGCCGCCAACACCTCCGGATCTTCCTTACCCCGAAAACCCTGGATGTGATGAAAAAAAAACGCTTGTGCCTGAGACACGGCCTGAGACCGGCCGGCTGACACCAAATGCTACCACGCCGGTCGAAACTGGGGTAGCTGCCCCTAGAGACAGCCACCGAACCGTAGCCCAGTTTCGACCTTGTACCAGACATACATCGCACAAACATTCGACCAAGCACACTTTCCTTGCGGCCATTCATTCCGGCTTCCACAAGCCCCCAACTCAGGCACACCACGACCACCCTCAATGCAAAAGGATGGATTTGCGCGCTCTTGGTGCAGCCAAGTGCCACCGTCGTCGCTCAAACTCGGGAATAAAATAACAATAAAAAAAAAAAAAGGTCAAGCCGGGGTTGCGAGAATGTCGTTTCGGAATGTAGTGACAAAAACCACATGCACAAAACCTTGGTAAAGCCGACCCACTGGGAAACAGACGCTTTGCCGAAGGCGCATAGGACAGAACCTGGCGGCCGCTCCTCTGGAAACAGACGCCGAACAGGCTGAAGAGATAGGCCGCTCCTCTGGAAACAGACGCCTAGGTCTTCACCATGGAGTCGCTGGCAGTAGGATCCACTCCATTACCTAGCGATACCGAAGTATCGGCCAGACACGACAGATAAGGGACTTAATGTTATTATCACAGTTAAAGTCAAAGTCGATAGGTTATAGTATTGATCAGAAAGGTCTTGTATACGTGGGAAAATCCCTAAAAGCTTCTTTAAGGTTCACAAAACTTAGGCAAATCAACATGGTCGCTCCCAACAAGAGCAGCGAACAACAAAAAAAAACTGTTAAAACCAGACTAACAGAATTCAAAACTTCGCCCTAAGTTTGCGATTAACTAAACTTGAAAGACCTAAAAATCCAACCAAGGTTGCAGAAAAATAAATCCATTAACCCAAAATTGAAAATGGACAAAACTGCTAATGGTCATAACAAGTTACCACGGAGGCCTAACTAATCAAAGACATAATGAGGAAAGTTAGTCGTCCGAGTCAGTGTTAATAACGTCAAAAGCCTGTGCTATGCGTTCTTTAACTTCACGATATAGATTTTCAAAAACTTGAATGCGGTCATACTCAATATTTGGTCCACCCTCCTCTGTAGGAATCGCAATCTCAATAGATTTTCCTAGGAGGTTGATTTCGCTTCCGAAATATACCAAACATGGAATAAAACCCGCCGAAACGTATAACTGGCAACGCATGGCATATGCAATATGAGGTTTTAACTTAATACGACGTAAACAAGGAGCGACTTTACACCTGAAGCGTTTTTCACCGTGACTCGATATAGGATCAGGAGAATCTAATTGCTTATCTATAAAAACTTTAAGCTCCGTAAGTTTTTCAGAAACAGCTGTAATATCTTCATGAAAAGTAAATGGGTGTGCACCAGAAGGACTCACAAAGGAACCATCAGCCTCTAAGTGCAAAGCTGCTCGTAAAGCTGATTGTAAATCTTTCAATTTGTCCTGTTCAGTAAAAGCACAACCTCTTACTTTTAATTCGTACTCCACTTCATCCTTGCTCAAGTTAGAACTCTGAATTTTATAAGTCGGCATTATGAACTAATTATCTCGTTAAACCACGTATTAAAAAAAAATACCTCCTCACAGCTGAATAAAATTGACACGTTGGGCGCCAATTGTAATTGGTACGGATGTTCCAGACTCAGGTGTTGTCCCGGCTAGCTTATGTGATCTGAAATTAGCCCTTAAAAAAGATGGTAAGGGGCGCCACCTACTTAAGAACTTACACCCTGCAGTAGGTGCATTGAGTCTGGGACCTCTCAAAAAGGATTTGGATCAGCTGTGAGGGTTGCTGAATAAACACTCCGGATTAAAACCTTATTTACAATATTTATTGTTAATTGAAACTTCGTGCAAGCGCAACCCCAACCCTGAAAATCTCCTTCTAAGAGCACAACTGCTCGAGTGATCCCTAGTTAACCGCTTGATCAAGATAGCTATCTGATTCCTTCGCCGATTAACGCATTTACTCTTAACGAGACTTCACGAAGGGTATTGATCCGACACTAGACAATAACATTCATAGTATAATAATGACGTCACTAAAATTAATCCGAAATAGTCTTACTTATAACACGTGGTATAACAAAAGGGTAGCTAACGTAGTTACCCACTAGCTGATTTGATCCCGAAGGATAAAATGGGTTATCGTGCAAATCAGACTTGATCTTAAAATTATAAATAATAAATCTGGCCTGGCTAGATGGTTCCTCCTTATCCGATGGTCAACGTCAGGTCGTCCTAACCGAGTCCTTTGGGAGTCTTTTCAGGAACCCGAGAGCCCTGAAGAAATCGAGAAACACTACCCTGGGGTACTTCGTGGACTGGAATTATGACGTGGTGATAGTGGAATCGAGGGGTTGAATCACGTTCTCTCAATTAGCTCCTAGATAACGATCCTAGACAACGATCCTAGACAACGACCCTTGAAAATACAGCTGAAGCATGCTTTTCGATATAACCTCAAAATTTACCTTAATCATCGTAAGGGTAACGATTCCAACAATCCCTGACAAGGCAGCCAACTTATTATCTTCGCCGATTACTTCGATGAATATGGATTACTTCGATGAATGTGGATTTAACAAATTTAGCCCCACATTTTTAATTAAATCGGACACGCCATTCAACGAACAAAATGGGAGAGGCTGTCAACACTGTCAACTGTCAACTTAAAACTTGAAACGCCCACCGCGCAGAAGCTAGCGGGGTGTAAAGTGTGTTGCCTACGTCGCTTCCCATGAACAAGTGTTTAGCGTCAAAAGTGACCATTACAGCATTTGCGAATGTGCACACAATACATTGATAGGAAAAGTTCCCCTTTCAAAAAAGCAAAAGAAAGAATTGGCTCGACATAAAAGACTTCTACGTCAATTAGTTTCTAGAAAAGTATCTGTACCCAGTAAGAAAAAATTAATTAATCAAAAAGGTGGAGCGTTTCTTCCGTTATTACTAGGGCCCATAATATCTGGAGTGTTGGGAGCCTTCCTAAATAAATAAATAAAATAAAATGGAGCACACTAAGAAAATGATTTTGGTGGAGCCACACGTTCTTGAAAAACTTAAGCAACATCATCAGACACAACCAAACACATTATCAAAAGCCAACGAAAGATGTATATCAATGCGATGTGTGTCCCTGTAGATGTTTACCTTGTTAATGTGTATGTAGGGGCGAGCTGAATTTACTGGTGGAGTCGGGTGCAGATTTTATAAATCTGCACCTAGTAGTAGTGCCTCCGCAGACGCACAGTGGTGTTAAAAAGACGAAATTATGAAAATTGGCCGTACATAATTAAACAGTAGAGAGTTAACAAAAAAACATCATATTTGCGAAGTAGATATGTAGAATTAGCACTAAGGGGGTTGAAAAAGGGAATGAGAAGTCCAAGGTAATGAAAAAAGGTGATGAAAAGTCAAGAGGAATGAAAATGAAGTGTGGATTAAGTAGAATTACGAAATAAAACACTAAAATAACCAAATTATGCAATAAAAACTTTTGTGGGGGTTGAAATAAGCACTTATACCTACCTATTGCGAAGGAAACTGAAAAATTGTAAAAGGTAAACTGAATCCCAAATGCGTTCAATTTTATAACCGTCGAAAAACGAAATTATGCGAATTTTGCAAAATTAGCACTTAGGGGGTTGAAAAATCGTAAAGGTGGATGAAAAATCAAAAGGTATCAGGATTAACCGTGGCTAAGTAAAATTACGGAAAATAACACCAAATTAACCCAATTATGTAAATTTAGCATTTGAAGACTTGAAACATTGCGAAGGGGGATGAAAAAAGTGAAAAATTTAATCATCATCCAAATGGGTTCAATTTATTACAGAAGAAAAACGAAAATATCCGAATTTGGCAAAACTAACACCTAGGGGGTTGAAAAATTGTAAAGGGGGATGAAACGTCAAAGTGGATGAGAATTAATCGTAATTAAGCAGAATTACAGAAAATAACACGAAAGTAAACCAATTATGCAAATTTAGATTTTGGGGGTTGAAATGTTGCGAAGGGGGTTGGAAAAGTGAAAAAGATAAACATAATCCAATTGAGTTCAATTTATTACCGAAGGAAAACTAAATTATGTGAATTTTGCAAAATAAACATTTAGGGGGTTGAAAAATTGTAAAGGGGGATGAAAAGTTAAAAGGGATGAGAATTAATCGTAATTAAGTAGAATTACAGAAAATAACACGAAAATAAGCCAATTATGCAAATTTGACTTTTGGGGGTTGAAACATTGCGAAGGGGTCGAAAAAGTGAAAAAGGCAAGAACAATTCATAAGGCAAAACTGCGCGAATTTTACAAAATTAACCAGCGGAAATCACCCGAAAAAGAAGCGGTCTGGGTAAATTTTGCTCTTTGAGGGTTCACATATCATGAAAGGGGTTGAAAAATTGTGGATGGGTCAAAAATTAATGAAAATCACTTTAAATTAATAACAAATTAGAAGAAAGCAAAAAAAAAATAAATGAAATATATTTACTCCGCTTGCTAGGGCTTAGGGGTTGTTAGTAGCGTAGGGGTTGGTTTTAGGATGAAGACTCATAAGACTTTTTTCAATGGTTGACCGAAATCTATTGAACCCCATAATTTTATTCCACCACTTACATGAAAAAATTTCCAGTTTCAACCCTTAAATTTCATCCCCCTTGTTAGATATTAATGAAAATTTGCCCATCCGCCTACAGTGGCGCTGTAAATTACCACATCAAATTTAGCCCTGATACGTTGAGCAGTTTTTGAGTTCTCGCATTTTTTTGTTTCGGCATGTTAGGGGGTTGTACCGCCTTTATGGGTCGTTTTTCGCGAATGATGAATATGACCTTTTTTGTACCATCAATAGAAAGCTTTCGAATGGTAATATTTTCAACTATACATTCTTCATTGAAAATTCGAGTTTCCACCCCTAACTTTCATCCCCTTCGATAATTTTCTCCTAAAATTCGATCTTCCCTTCTCGAAGATGCAGTGTGTAAGATGTCACAGTTTCGCAGAAGATATTGCTTCTCTGTGTCAAATTACAGGGCTTTATGGACGTTTCAACCCCTAAACTCCAACCCCCTATTTCACCACCCCCACATGCCCTAAAGGAAGTTGTGTTTTCAATTTCACCACCCTAACGCAATTCGTTTAAAAATTAAGGTAATTTGTAGATTCATGTTTTCAACACCTCATGATTTCACCCCTTTATGATTTACAGGGGTGAGTTTATTTTTCCGGTGTGACATAACTCCTTGCGTATTTACTGACTTCAGTTGTTCATAAATAAACCAATAGGGTTTCAGAAAAAATAAATAAAATATAATTATCGACTTGCAAAGAGTTAGGGGTGGTTAATGGCCCAGGGGTGGGTTTTAGATTGAAAACTCATAAGACCTTTTTTCAATAGTTGACCGAAATCTATCGAACCCCGTAATTTTAGGCTACCATTTACTTGAAGAAATTTCAAGTTTCAACCCTTAGATTTCATCCCCTTTGTTAGATATTTTTGAAAATTTGTCCATCCACCTATAATGTCACTGGAAATTCACAAACCAAATTCTGCCTTGATACGTTGAGTAGTTTTTGAGTTCTCGTATTTTTGTGTTTCTGCATGTTAGGGGTTGTAGCGCCTATAAGGGTGGTTTTTCGCAAAATATGAATGACACCTTTTTTGAATAATTAATGGAAAGCTATCGAATGACGCCAATTTCGACTAGTACTTATTAAGCGGAATTTCGAGTTGCTACCCCTAATTTCCACCCCATTTGTTCGATTTTACGAAAAAACGCATCCCCCACAAGATTTCACCGATATATGTGTGTACGTTGAGTTTCCGACAGCTGCGTGCAACCCTTGCGGAGTTATCATATTTTTTGTGGTTTTCATCCCCTAAATTTCATCCCCCGAAATTGGCACCCCCTCACTTTCAACAGACTTGAAGGTCGAACGTGCATACTAATTTTCAGCAAGATATCTCCACTAGTTCTCGAGTTATTGAAATTAGTAGTTTTTCGGTTTTTCACCCCTAGCTCCCACCCCCTTGGTCCGATATGGCCCAAAAGCAATCCCCGCCTTACTTTTCGGGAGACGAAGCTGCCTACCAAGTTTCAGCTCGATATCTCAATCCGTTCTCAAGTTATCCGACGGACAGACTGAGGAGCGATCGAGCGAGCGAATAAGCTAAGACAAGAGTACCTCCGCATTCTGCTACGGCACTAAAATTTGATCACGAAATGGAACAGGCCTTGAACAACAAGAAACTAAACGACCACGAGAAATGGACAATGTACAATCAAATTTTGCAAAGATATTTGAATATAGTTAACAGTATTCGTCAACCAATAAAAATCCCCATCGCTGATGACGGAGATCAGGGGAGAAAGAATAATAATATTAATAATTTTCAAGAAATATTGAGGGTCCTACCTAAAAATAGTGTTGGGAAAGCAAGTTTAATCCTTCAGAAATTGAACGAAAATGGTGTATCTTGGGATGAAAAGGGCGTTGTTACTTACGGTAGAGGTGAAATTAATGGAAGTAATATAACAGACCTTATATCCGACCTAATCAAGAGTCACAAGCAAGCATCCGATCCAAAAGGTTGGGAAACTTTTGCTAAAGTAATTCACGAAGTGAATGTTCCTAAAGTACTCATCTCTAACCAGAAACGTTTGAAATACATCAATAGCGTTGCATGCACGCAGTCCAGTCAAGCGACCCATTCAAAACACGATGCCTTAAAGAACAATAGCGAGGACAGCAAAACTCAGTTGCCTGTTCTATCGGATGAAGAACAAGAAGAAGAATCTAAGAAGACTCGACGCAAAAGTAAAAGGAAAAAGACGAAGGTGGATTGGTCTCCATACTAATTATGACATCCTCCACACTGCGCGATCGTTACTACACATTATCCGACCCCATAAGTTTTTCCGGTGTACAAAAATTGCGGAAGGAGACAAAAATTCCTGTAAATCAGGTAAACGAGTGGCTGCAAGCTCAAGATGCATATACGCTCCACAGACAGGTTCGACGTAAATTTAAAAGGAACCGGTATCATGTAACAACGATGAACCAATTATTTCAAGCCGATTTAATTGACATGAGAAACCTAAGCGAACATAATGACAACGTTAATTACTTACTGACTGTAATCGATGTTTTCTCAAAATTTGCTTATGTGATACCGATGCGTAAGAAATCGGGTGCTGAAGTGGCATCGGCCTTTCATGAGATTTTCAAATACCGTGTGCCATTGAACTTGGAAACGGACAGGGGTACAGAATTTCTAGCATCTAAAGTGCAGTTATTACTTAAGAAACATGACGTAAATTTCTATGTAGCAAAAAACCCTGACGTGAAAGCTGCTGTAGTAGAACGTTTTAATAAAACCCTGAAGACGAAAATGTTTAAATATTTTACTTTCGCCAATACCCGTCGATACATTGACGTTTTGCAAGATATTGTGGAGTCCTATAATAAATCTTATCACAGAACCATCAAAATGGCACCGAATGAAGTCAACGTGAATAATATCTTGGAAGTATACAATAACGTTTACAGTAGTCATCACTTCAGCAAAGCTAAAAAGAAAAGACAAACTTTATACAAGGTCGGTGATTACGTGCGAATTGCCAAAGAGAGGCAAACTTTTGAAAAGGGCTACTTGAGTAAATGGACAGGAGAAATTTTCAAGATCACACACGTTATATTTCGGGATCCTGTTGTATATAAATTATGTGATCTCATGGATGAGCCCCTTGAAGGTGTGTTCTATCATCCGGAAATCCAAATTGTAAAGTATAATCCTGAAGATAAGTTTCAAATAGAGGTTTTGAAAAACGCTATAAGAAGGGAAATTGCGAGGTATTGGTTCAGTGGAGAAACTATCCTCCAAAGTTTAATTCGTGGTTACCTGCATCAGCGCTCACGCAAATATGATTAACTTTTCAAACGAATTTTATCTTACTCTGCTATCCAACAGTTCCAAAAATTATTTTCCAAATAATACCACAGCAAACTTTTTCACACAATTGCCGAAAACTATACATCTAGATGGTGAATGGTGCATGGGTTTGTCTGAGATTCAATTTCCGTCATCCTTTGTATCTGTAAATGAGTCTGAGAACGTCATATACTGTACTTACGAGTTTGCCCTGAAAGAGAATTGTAAGGCTTTTCTCGAGGGATTTTTAAGGACGAGCGCGCGACATCGTGGGTACATACACAGTTACAGAGTGGACAGTATAAGTGCATTGAAGAGCTCACGGCCGCTTACGAAAAAGGAAACACCACTTTAAGAATCGACCAAAAGACGAAAATAGATGCTGGTGATTATGAAACAATTGAATCCGTTGTTGCAGCTCTAAACGCTAATGCACTATTGCGCAAAGACAATGTCGAATTTAGAATGAGCGAGGGGTCAAAAAAAGTCAGTGTTACTAGCAAGAGTTCGTTCTTATCCTCAGTTGTAACGTCACCTAAATTAAGTCTCCAGCGGGGTTATGAACCAGGGTCAAATATTTTAAACAAGAAGGCCTCACATCCGGCTAACATTTTACTTGGATTACCTTCGCAGTTATTTGTTTATAGTGATATTATAGAACCTCAGATGATAGGGGACGTTTTTGCAGAAGTTGTGAGAATTGTTGTGGTCGACAATAGTCATTATATTTATGGTGGACAAAAAGTGCAATTTTTTCCTCACCCTCATTATATACCCATACAAAAAAGAGAATTTCAGAATATAGAAATTGATATAAGAACAAACACAGGCGAACGGGCTCCATTTCAATTTGGAATCGTGTGTGTGAAGCTCCACTTTAGAAAATTATCGTTATGATTGACTCTCAATATCATGACTACTATATAAATCAGGCTGGCACGGGGATCGGTACGGTTTATAAAGGGGCGGTATATCAAAAGGGACATGGGTTTGGTAGTTTCCTCAAAGGATTATTACGAAGTGTCTTACCTGTATTTAAGAGTGGTTTAAAAACAATCGGAGAGGAAGCTCTTCGCTCGGGGTCGCTTTTCGTTAACGATATGGTTAATGATGCCCCGTTAAAAGACTCTTTTAAAACGCGGGCAACAGAATCACTTAATAATTTGAAACGAAAAGCTGAAACGGGATTAGATGCTTTGGTAGGATCAGGAGCAGGTATAAAAAGACGTCGTCACTCGAAGCCATCGCAGAAGCATTCTTCATTTCGAAGAAGAGGAAGCAAACGTAAAAGTAATTCGAGTGTTCAGATAACAGACATATTTGGATAAAAAATGGCTTTTTTACATCCTAAAAGTTGTGAATGCATTAAATCGGAACTGGAACTATTTGCTCTACCTACGACTCAGACAAGTATTGAAAGTGGTCAATGGATATATTACAAAACATTATCTAGCATATCAGATGATGGACCGTTAGAATTTGTGGTTAATGCTGCGGATGATTATATAGATTTGGCCCATACTCTGCTTTCTGTAAACATAAAAGTAACAGCGGAAAATGGTGACGCTTTCAAAGCCACAGATAAAATTGTTCCTGTCAACAAGACACTACATTATTCACTGTTTAGTCAAGTGGACGTTTATCTAAATGTGACTCCCTTTTTAAGAGAACTATGCTGGCTTAAAATGGAGGAAAGACGCTTCCTTCACTTTGTCTCGTTGGTCTTAAATGTCATGAGAACTGGCCGTCCGGAATACCTAAAAAATAAAATTCAACTGAGATCTGATGTGCATGATCGTTCACTTAGACTTTGTGACCTCACGGTTAGCGTGCCCCAACATTCACTTTCCTCTTTCAAGGCTTCTTTTTCATATCTGGCGGCTCATATTTTGAATTTCCTACTCAGAAATCACAGAAATTGCAATCTAGCTGGCTCGAGTCATGCTGTAGTAGTCTCCTTAAAATCATCTCTATTGGATGGGACCTTGGTCAATATTTCTCTTAATTTGTTTTGATCACTTGTTAATACCGGTTTTTCAGGTTCGAATCGCACTTGCACTTGCCTTTGTTGTTAGTTTTTTTTCTTGTTCTGCTTTCTTCTGGGGGAGGATTAAAATCAGCGCTTGCTGTTCCTTCCCTTTTGAGCTCTCATTTGTGTTTGCTATTACTCTAAGTATACATATTTATGTACCTTAGAAAATATCGTTATGTTTACCAGGATTGAATTTTTGTTTTTCGTTTTGAAAGCTCAATAAATGTATATTATTATTATTAAATTCCAAACTAATTAGTCCACCCAATAATACATACGCATACAAGTCTTATTTTGATACAGTACTACATTACAATCCCGCTGCCAAAGCGTCGCATCTGACGTGTAGTTTATGGTATCCGGATACTCCAGGAAAAATGGACATAGCAGCTGATGACAACGCTGGCTATACTAAACGAAATAAACATACTGGTGAAAGTAAAGAGGTGGATCTTCTTGGGCATTTGAATTGCGACATATTTAACCAAGAGAAATTTCTAATAAATGGAGTCGAACTTAGAGTAAAATTCGTCAGATCCAGGAACAGCTTCGCTCTTATCAGCGAAACACTTGCTGCTAGGATAACAATTACTGATGCTTCACTGATGGTTCGTCGTAACAAAATAAATCCTACGGTTATGTTGGCGCACACCAAAGCCCTAGAGATTACCAACGCAAAATACCCTATAACAAGAAGTGAGATAAAAGTGTTAACATTACCCCAAGGAATTCAAAGTAAATCATTGGATAATATATATTTGGGCCAGATTCCTAAACGATGTACAATAGCTCTTGTCTCCAACAAGGCGTTTAATGGCGATTTCGCTCTAAATCCTTTCAACTCAAGCCTTACGGTATGAATTACTTGTCACTTTTCGTGGACGGTCAGCAAATTCCCAGCAAACCTTTTCAACCTAAATTCACTGGTTCAAATAAAAAATTTGTTGCTTTATATAACTCAATCTACAGTGGCATAGGACTCCATTATTTAAACGACGGCAACGACATCTCTACGGATACATTTACTGATGGCTACTGCATGGTTTCATTCGATTTGACTCCAGATTTGACGTCTGGCGCCTCATCTCACTGGAATCTTATCAAAAACGGTTGTGTACGTTTAGAGCTGGGTTTTGATACAGCTTTAACTGAAACAATAAACTGTCTGATTTACGGAGAATTTGATAGTCTTATTGAGATCGATAAGAAAAGAAATGTGATAGTTGATTACAATTTTCATGGTCTTGATTGGGAATCTGGAAACTTTGCATATGAGGAAATTGACAAAATTTTAAGATCAGCTACCGAGATTGCCGATTGTATTTTTGTAAAGGGTTTGGAGAAAAAAAGATACCTCACTAAGAAGCTACCGGATAAGACAGTAATAAATATTGAGGAGGAAACGAAATGCCCGTCATTGTGCAATCTTTCCGAATACTTTCATACCAAACCTTGCGATCTTCACATATTTGAAAATTCCAAGTGCTCATTAGAAAACGTAAAAAATTTGTACAAATGGTACAATGAACACTGTACAGATAAACGACTGTCTTGTCAAAATGAGGGGGTCAGCGAAGAAGTTTCATGTACTTGTTTCTGCAAATAATGCGCTTCCCATCATTGCACCGAAGCCGATTTTGATCGTTGTTAATCAGGACCCTGATTACATGCCCGGTAGTCATTGGTTGGCTATATATGTAGACAAATTTGGATTTGCATACTTTTTTGATAGTTTCGGGAGGAAACCGCAAGGCAATATTTTAAGATTTATCAAACGAAATAGTGTAGTGTATAGTTATAGCAACAACCAGACGGGCGGTCCAGCGGGAGGGCTTTGCGTGGGTTGCCCAATTTGAAAGTTTTTTATTTACATGGTGCATACAAATTATGGATGCAATTGTGGTGTGGTTAGCAACGTAGCTGACTTACAACCCAAGCGATCCGGGTTCGAACCCCGCCGAAGCAAACAAACAAATTAATGCCCCCAGACCACTATTTCGATGCTGGCTTGAGTAGATGACGATAGCGTTCTCTTCGCTCGCTCGCTCGATTGTGGCGGGTGATTATTTGTTTTTCTACGCCCTTTATTGAAAGTACGCTTTTCTATTTGTCAGTAGAGAATAGAAAGTTGGCGTTTGCGGCTGAGCGAGCGGAAAAATTATTGCCGCTTACCAAGCCGAAAGTTAGTTTTTCTGATAGGATAGAGATTAACAACTATTTTAAGGAAACTTTATTAAACAATTAGATTAGGTGCCTATTGAACAATAATAAATTAAACCAGATGTTCCAATGATAATTCAATGATTTCTACTTATACTACTGTTATAGTGATCTCTTGTCATTACGGATGGGGACATGGATTTATCGTTACTACTGTTATGAACAATTTTAAAATTTATAGTACAATTTTCACAATTCTGAACTTGTATACCAGAGCCCAGTTCATGAAGTTTTGCAGATGTTACGTTGTTGTTGACTACCGCAGGCTCAGGGTTTTGTCCGAGAATCTTGTGAGACACTGCAATCTTGTTTTCTAGTGATTCCTCTATATAGCCCTCTGCCACAGAGGTGGACTTCCAACCTCCGTGGCGTTTTAAACTGGTAATATCCGCTCCAGCATCTGCCAGTAAGGTTGCGGAAGTTCTTCGAAAACAGTGACCAGTGTAGGAAGCGCAACCAGGTAAATTCAAAAATTCCGCTATACGCTTCGGCATATTGCCAAATGTGTTCATCCCCACGACTCTGTTCGTGCACTTTCCATTCTCATACCTCAAAAATAATCTCTGCGTCGTTGCATGGGATGGACGGAGTGCCACATATTTACGGCAAAAGCCCAAATAATCCACTTCGTGTTCTCCTCCTTTAGACACAATAAAAGTACGCTGAACTCCAGTTTTGGTATTGGGAATTTTTACAACCATGATTGTCCCATTATCTTCTATGTCGTGAATCAGCATTTTGGTCAGCTCGTCGCGACGACAGGCCCCGAAAATACCGAATATTAAAGCAACCTACAATGTCATCATTATTAAAAAATAATTTAGCGCCATAATTTACCTTCAACATCAAATAACACTCATCCGGAGCATCTGATAGGAACCTGTTAATCTCTTCCCTTCTCAGCACCTTTGATTTCTTGGCCCTGTATCACTGACTGCTTCTTTAGAAATGCTATCAATCTGCTATATTTTGAGAAATCTACGTTATGTTTGGAAGACAGAGTGCTCTTCAACATTGAATACACTGACCATATAGTAGATGATTTCTTCGTTCTCGAAATTTCCGACAAATAAGCCAGCAATATATCTTCAGAGTAGGATGATTTAACTTGATTGGTTTTGCACCATTGCACGAACAACGTGTATTCTCTCTCGTACCTGGTCTTCGATTTGTCAGGTAACAAATTCAAGATTACGTTTTTCGCGGCTTCCTTTATGTGTGGCGGGGTGCATTCCAGATCCACTACACTCTCGTCACTACTATCAATGTCTGCCATTCTGACCAAGAGAACAACGAAATCTCTAGTTTACAGTCGCTTTGAAAAATTTTTGACGTATTTTGAAAAATAACAAAAGCAGTGTCATAGGAACGTCCACAGATAACTACAAAAAATTCATGTACTGATTGACGACATGCTGTTTTTTAAAAATTGAGAAAAATATGCTTCTTCTTGCCTTATTTATAAGGGGCGTAGAAAAAATAGTATGTGTATTGAAAGCGTAAAGTGCCTTTTGTGCTCTCACAAGTTTGCTGCTCTCGCCTAAAGGCTCGAGCAGCAATTTACTTGTTCCGAGCACAAAAGTTGCACTTTCCGCTTTTAATACACAATGTACTATTGTTTGTTTACCCGAGATATTGGAGATGACAGATTTTTTTTTCTCCCGCGTGGGTTTGAACCCTGTGCCTCTTAGTAATGAGTAGCGAATTGCAACCACTAGGCCATTTCCAGTTGTCATACTAGACCAGTAGAAACCCGGTGAAATTTAACATTGTTACGTTTGGCAATGTGGTGTAATTTGTACCCAGGATGTTTCATATCCTCGCTTTAAAAACACCACAACGACAAGTCAATCCAATGTAGGAAAAAAAATTATCAGATCCAATAATTCTCGGACAAACAAACAAACAAACACCCATGTGGTCATGGCGAGCGTGCGAAGAGGGCACTAATAATCTTCGTCTTCGGGTAACAGGTTGAGTGATAAAATTAAAACTAAAAATACTGAAATTCAGTACATAAAAACATCATTTTATTTATTTTTTCCTTAACACACACACACACACGCATATATACATATACAGGCTGGTCCAACACTAGTGTCCAGCGGCAAAACGACCTTTTCCTTTGAAGCTAGAGTTTTGAATTTTTTACAGGGTGTATGGGTACTAAAAACCCTCCAGATGGCCTTAATTTTTTTTTGATTGGACCAAAAATGTGACGTCACGAGATTTCAAATTGAGCTATTTTCATGGAATAAATAATTTTTGTCCATAGGTTGATTATTTTGGGCCTCAAGATTATGTTGACCAGATTTTAAATTTTTTTGAAAGTCAGGTTAGCAAACTGCAGAAGGCAAAATAATCGTCATTTTATTTCATAAGGAGGCCGTGAAACAATATCGAAACGATGCGCCGTGTGTCCAACTTGAGTTCATCGGAGATTTAGAACTGTCAGTTGCTTGTCATGTTTTGACACGGGTGATTGAACTCCAGAATTATTAATTGATTGATTTATTGAAATAATCTGATATTTTTACAAAAAACTTATGCGAAAGTCAAGAATATTCACGGCGAAGTGTTTGAACGCGCAGGCGCAATCGCAATGCGTGTTTACATCTCGACAGCTGATGCCGGCAGTCCGACACGATTAATAACCTTTCTAGCAGTTTATTTCCTTGCAAACTCGTACAAAGGTTTACCCTATTTAATTATCTGTGAATTGGGTAAGTTTTTCAACTTTCATTGTATCTGTAAAAACAACCCTGTTTCCTGTTTAATTGAAGGTGATGTTGAAGATTTGGACTCGGATTTAAACGACAAGATTATGGCATCTACTACAAATAATTGTTGATGATTATCACGTTCTGATCCAAGACTGTTTACATTTTACAAGGGAAAAGTGTGGATATTGTGCACCAGTGTCGGTTTGAGGAACCCGTGTAGTGACTGCGATGATTAGTGTCAAGATTGCAGTGAAACCTTACTACGTTTAACTAAATAAACTACATTGTTGAATTAGTAATGTGAAATAAATTACTAGCTAGGAATTTGGGGCATTTTGTTCCAAGTGAATATTCAGACCATTTCATAAAGATGCGTGTGTACCTTACTTAAAATAAATAAGTTTAGTGGTGCTTTATTCATAATTTAATCCAACAGAAATTGTTACTGTTTTGCTGATTGTTTTACAAAGACAATACGTATGATTTTGAAACCTGTCCCAGATTCATTCGCATTGCATTTCACCAAAGTTCGGGCACTTCGACAGACAGGGTTTCAGTTTCTCGTTCTCATTACTAACACTGACGAATAATTCTGCTAGTCTTGCCTTTCGTTATTCCTTTATCTTGTAATTGTAGTAAACAACTGCTTCTTGTAGATTGTGATGATCCTGTCGTCCAAATCTTCACACCTTAAATTAACCAGTATTGCTTATAATAATACAAAGAAAATTGAAAAACTTACTCTATTCACTGATAATTAAATGAGGTAAACCTCTGGAGAGCGTTTGCAAGAAAATAAACTGCTAAAAGGTTCATTAATCTTCACATCTTCCAGGCATCAACTGCCGAGAGTCGAGGATGTAAACAACACGCTTTGCGTCTGCGCGCGTGTTTAAAACTTCGCGGGGCAGACTCGATGATTTTCACATAATTTTTTTGTAAAAATATTAGATTATTCGAATAAATCGATCAATTAATAATTCTGGGGCTCAATGGCCGCTGTCAAACATGACAAGCAACTGACAGTTCTAAATCTCCGATGAACTCGAGTTGGACACACGGCGCATCGTTTCGATATTGTTTCACGGCCTCCTTATGAAATAAAATGACGATTATTTTGCCTTCTGCAGTTTGCTAACCTGACGTTCAAAAAAATTAAAAATCTGGTCAACATAATCTTAAGGCCAAAAATAGTCAACCTATGGACAAAAATTATTTATTCCATGAAATCTCGTGACGTCACATTTTTGGTCCAATGAAAAAAATGTTAACGTCATCTGAAGGGTTTTTAGTACCCATACACCCTGTAAAAAATTCAAAACTCTAGCCTCAAAGTAAAAGGTCGTTTTGCCGCTGGACACTAGTGTTGGACCAGCCTGTATAAAGCAGTTCTACAATTAGGAGGTATTTTGTATTTTACAAAAAATAAATAAAATTAGAAAATTAACAAACACGGAAAGTCAGTACTACTACTATTAGTAATAGGTAACTATGCAAGTACAGATATTATTCCTAATCGATTAATTAGTTAATTAGTAAGCTAGTTCGGGTCTCTATGACCATATGGTAGTGTATCGTACGAGCCGTCATTTAACTTTCGTCTCTTATCATATTTTGTTGAGTAAGTTTTCGTACAGACTCTAGTCATGACGCGAAATCTGGCATCTTTGACAATTTGTTTATCACAAAGCTGAACCGTGGAATTGTCTGCGTTAGGATTGCATATCATGGATTTGATTTTCTCGAAATTAATTTTGCTCGAATTTTTATAGTGTAGGGTGATTCCTTTTACCTTACACACAGTTTCAAACTTCTTTTTGTTAGCGTTCCAAAATTTGTACGCATAGTTTTTAGGTCCACCGCTTACAAACTCGACAATATAGCTCCCCTCGCCAAAAGATATCAACTCGTCTGTGAGGTTTCCTAGAAAATCGCCCGTGAGAGGCAGCGTATCGCCATCTCTAACTACAAAGAAAATTGAATCAGTGTCAAAATACAAAATTTTGTGACCCAATTGCTCTAGATATTTATATAATTCAAGTCTAGCGGCAGCCGTCGTGTAACTGGCTATGGTTACATTTACGTTAGGCGACGGAGTTACGCCCTCTTCTAGGCGATCTCAAGTGACCAAAATTACATTCTCGTTTATAATGGTAAGATTTTGTATGACTACGCTAGGGCTCGTTAACAGCTCGAAAAGTTTATATGGATGATTTATGATGGTTGTTTGCTGCATATTTTCCTTTTGGCCAAACTTTCCCCAAAAGGAATTTAGCATTAATTTAGAGAGATATCTTTGGCCGGGGTTCTTACATATCCTATCTTTGTCTAAACTAATACCTTCGTGATCTAAATAGCTTTGAATATACCTATTCTTATCGGCCTCCGTTTTACACCACGCGGGCCACCCGCTACATTCTTGCTTGATTTTTAGGAATGTATTTACGTATTCCGAGAACAACCCACCGGTTTTGGTTGCTCGGTCGTATTGCGCTGTATCGTATTCCCAAATCTCAAAAAATTCTATAATACGATATCCTAGCGACAAGGCTTTTTTAATTTCCTCAATAACAAAAGTTCCGGTAAACTGACGTTCCTCATTACTATGAGCGCATTCCTCCTGTTGAAAATTTGTGACGCATGTTCTGCACAGAGGGAATGTCAATTTACCGTTTACTTTGTACGGGAGCACGGGGTGATATAAATCTTGGCACGGCAAAACAGTACATTTTACAAACCCGTGCGACTGATTTAGATCAACCCCGCTACATTCGGCATGGCCCACGTGGATTTTTAACGGGTGTTTAATGGGATAACTACTGTACTTGTTTACATACGGATATAAAGAGCATACATCGAAGTACATAATCTTTTCTCCTGGAGCGCATTTGTAGTAGAGCTTGCACGCATTAGTGCGACCTCCGCAAAAGCTTTCCCTAGGGTCGAGAGCAGTTTTAGTGCTGCTCTTCTGACCGTCTACGAAATTCCGAAGTTCCTCGTTGTCCTTCATCATTTTACGGAAGTCGCACTCCCACATGGTTACCAAATTGTAACCAGCTCTTTTAATTTTGTTTTCTTTGAACAAAGTGCGCTCACGCCGCTGTAGGAGATTGTCTTTCTTTTCAAAAGCGTCGCTACCTAGATTAGGGTAGCACCGATCGCAGCCGTGCCAAAAACACCCGTTGAATTCATATACAGTATTGGTTTCTCGACAATACCCGTCGACTTTCATATGTTCCGGTAATTTGACCTCGCGCGCATTAGCCGCGTGAACGATGTGTACATTGTCGCGTTGCTCTACCCAGTTTAACCACCATAGCGCTATATCACTCTGCCTGTCGCCGGCTCTATAACCCCCTCTCGGTAGAATTGCTATGGTGTCCTTTTTTAAAAAATTACGCCTATAAACTAAGTTACACGCCGATGCAATAGTAATGCACTCCAGAAGGGGGACCACTTTCTTAGTTTGCAGAAAACATTGTCGAAAGCTCAAACAACCCTGACGCAGTATGTCCACATCCGACACACAGTATTTCTCAATTTCACGTTTCATGTCAAAAATATAATCATTTTGTACCTGTTCGGCGTGCCATTTTAGAAAGTCGCGTCTCTGTTCGTCTTTCATTGTATCGCACCCGTAAAATTCGGAGGGCGGAATGGACCACACGTAATTTTCGTTTTCAGATTTATTAAAAAAGTGAGGAAACCAACCCTTTATTCCTTCAAAATTGAAAGTTTTCGGAAATTCTGAAAGTGGTAATTGAATGAAATTAAGGCTGTCTATGAATCTTATGGAATCTCCGCATTTTATGGTCATTATTTTCAATCCGGTTCTTACAATTTCCGGTTGCCATTTGGACATGTCCGAAAAGATCTCTTGAACGATAAAGTGCCCGTCGAAGTTTCTTAAATTGTGTGCTATAGCAGTAACGTTAAATTTTCGCGACATGAGGAGAATATGATCCAATAAATTTTGAACGGGCCGATCGTGGAAAATATTTGACGTACCCCGCAATTTCGACAATCAGCATGCATATCGCTATTTGTTATGCATTTTTCGCACACTTGCTGAAGCACACAGAGGTTAGCTTTATGTAAATACACCGAGTCGTTCATTTTTGTCTCCTGACGGGTTTCAAAATCATAAAAGACGAACAGAAACTTTGACATTTCTATAACCTTGTGCTCGTTAACCGTACTAGGTTGCATAAAACAAAAGTGTTGTTTGTCTTTCTCGCATTTACATGTTGAGCAATATTTTACGCCGCACTGATGACGAGCCGCTTTCTTGCTGTTTTTACACTCAATGACGTCAGAACACGCTGGACATCTTTTTAGCCTTTCGCAAATTTTTGAAATTTTGTGGTTTTGAAAACATTTGGCACCGCGGAAAACTCTATTACATTCACTGCAATGAACCACAGCTATCGTTTTATCACATGGTGGAGAAGAACTTTGTGATAACGAGTCAGACATTTCTCACAAAAATATTTAGTGGAAAACGCTCCGGTCAAACTTAAAATTACATTAAAATGAAAATTTTCCATTATTAAATTTAATCGGGGCTTTGCAGATTCCCTGTCCCCTATGAAATATATCGAAGATCCATCGCGTTTATCATATACTGCTATATTATATTCATCGAAATAATTCTGAAAAACGCGAAGGTCTTCATAACGAGCATCACGGTTTATATCAATATTTAAATGACGACATATTAGTTCTGATTCAAGTTTAAGTAATCTTAAGCCAGCGCTACCCTTATACACATCGAGACATTTCCGGTCATAATTATTCTTAACATAATGTGCGGCTACCATTAGAGAACCTGCCATACACAGTTTCGGTAATTGTATCGTAAAAATGCTATTCTTTGATACGCAAAATTCATTAAATGTAACACATTTACCGTCCACTGATGAATATCCATTGCCTACTGGTATACGGACGGCGTCCACTCTGACCATCATTCGCGAGTTGGTAAAGAACGTGCGGTTACTTTGCAATATTTTGGATATGACGTCCATCACAACGTCACTGTTAAGCTGCGAAACCTTTCTAAATGGGATTCCGATCGGATTATCGGGAAATTCTTCATTCTCAAGAAGGAAACCAATGCTATCGTCCGGCGCAAATCCTCGACAAATATATTCAATAAGTTCTTGAATGGCATTCTGTAAATAATAATAAGAATCATTTCATTTATCTTTTTATAAAAAAACTACTTACGTTCAGCCATGTGAATGGATCTTCATCGTTGATTTCTTCTTTGAATGCAAATTTCATTCTCCTTGCCGTGAGACCAAAGCGTTTAATAACAACTTCGGATTCATCTTCCTTCGTAAAATGAACGTGCTCTGAGGTTTCTAAAAATTATAACAATAATTACTTCATTAATTAATTAGCAAAAAATTACCATTATCGTTTACTTCGCGAACAGTGTCGTCAGTATTAGCTTCATCACCGTTGGCTATGGCTGTAGTTCTACCCGATGTTCCACCCCATTGAATCACGCTTGGCCGTGACATGTTCAAAAGACTTGCATCGGGCTTGAAGTGGACGGAAGATTAGCTTTCAAACATTTTGTCTGATCGGCATCTTTTCCCATCGTTTCACTACGCTCTAAAAATTAAAAATTATAAATAAGCTACTATTAGTGAAATGAGAAAATACATAAATTCGGCATAACATAAGTATCTAGGTGTGTATGTATAATATGTAGTATGTAGGTACTCACCAATGCTCTCCACAGCGGCGATCATTAGATTAAACGACCGGAAAACTTCTTCATTGTTTAAACAATTGTTTTCACTCATTCTCCCCCGCACATGTTCAACCACCGAACGCAAAACATCACCACCCACAAAAAATCCAGTACGAAATAGTTCAAATACCTTCTCAATTTTTAAACTTTTCAAAAAAGCGTGGAACGAAACCGACATTTTCTCTCGAGTGAATAAACGAAAATAAGTCCAACGGAACGGGGATTCGTTTTTATGTGTCCTTTTGGTTACAACGTCATAGATCTTAATAACTCCCCCACCAAAAATTTTCGTAGGCCAATGAATCAGTCAATTATTTGACTTCTACCTACCACACAAAACTAATTTGTGGCGCCAACGAAGGCTCCGTATTGTAAGTAACGTCTGGAGAATTATTCGTAATAGTGTTTTGATAACTCAGGTAGCTAATGGGTAGAAATTTCAGAACAAACAATTATTTAAATCAATCTGGCACCTAACTTTTTACTTTTTTCTAAGATCAATTCCGTTATTTTACTGAAATCATATACAGTTCTATTGTACCTTATAAATTTCAATTACCTAAGTACTTGAATAAATATATATCGTTAAGAGGATATATGGCTCATGCCTTTAGCGAAATTAATTCGATTTTTAACAGTTATAATAGAAATTCACTGAGGGCTTTTATATTTTAGAAAGCTAATTTGGTATAAGTAAGCACTTTCAAATTTTTCTTTACAAAATACAAATTAAAGTTGTCGCGCCAATAATGAGTCATATTACCTATACCGTCTGGAGAATTTGAATGGTATGATGTCTTGATAATTTAGACAATGGGTTAGAAATTTTTCCAACAATCAGTTAAGTAGGTATCCCATTGTACTAATCTGTGCTAGACTAACTTTCAAATTTTTTTCTGAAATATTTTATGTAAAACTATGGTCAGTAAATAATAATAAACATTTTCCATTTTCTAAGGTCAATTCTGTTGCTCCACTGGTACCTACCTACGAATAAATAATATCTCGTAAAGAGGGTGTATGCCTCATATTGCATCACACACAGTGACACATCTTTATTATTAATTACTATTATATTATAATGATTTTAACGGATTTCTGCCAAGAATGTTTATTATTCTTTTAATAACCAACCACTTCCATCCCTATTAAACGGTCAATAGCTAGAAGGTAAAGATCTTAAATTGCAAGTACTAGGTACCGGGTTCAAAACCAACAGGCGTACTTTTTTTTCAGAGTTCGGAGTGACGTCGATGGCAAAAGTGGGGACCAGCGCGGATGACGTTACACGTGACGTCGATGTCAAAAGTGGGGCCAGCTCGGATGACGTCACACGTGACGTCGATGTCAAAAGTGGGGGACTAGCGCGGATGATGTCACACGTGACGTCGATGGCAAAAGTGGGGACCAGCGCGGATGACGTTACACGTGACGTCGATCTCCTGGCCCCTAATTAAGCTAATGTCTTTTTAATGAGGTTCACTAATTATGGGCTATTACTACTCACGTCGAAGAGCTGAACAAATTTTGAATTCAATCGACTCACGGAAAGTGCCGTTTTGGCACACCAATTTCCAAATTTAAAACTATTTTCTCATTTGACCATTAAAAACAAGTTTTTGAAAGATTTATTGTCACCATCAGAAAGGTCTTCAAATTCTGGTTTTAAATAGGACAAAATTAATTCGCATTTAGCGCTGTTTGGTTCAAAAAATCGAAATTTTATAATAACAGTAAAAAAATGCAGCAGAGAAGCGGCTGGAACCTCCCCATCGCGTGGATCTTTGTATTCTGTGTAGATAGTGGTCAATTCAACAGAAATTTTTTACCCTTATCGACTGTGACTAATTTTGCAATTTTCTGACAAATACCGACACCACCTCGGACATCACCCATCACATTTGACAATATCTTCCTTTTAAGGTTAATCTTTTGCCACCTTTTTGACAACAACTGCCACTTTATGTCATCCACTGTCACTGTCACTATAATGTATTTTTAGTGTTATTATGAAATTTCGATTTTTTGACCCAAAGAGCACTAAATGCGAACGAATTTTGTCTTACTTAAAACCAGAATTTAAAGACCTTTTTGATGGTGACAATAAATCTTTCAAAAACTTGTTTTGGATGGTTAAATGAGTGAATAATTTTAAAGTTACAAATTGGTGAGTCAAAACGGCAGTTTCCGTGGGCCGATTGAATCCAAAATTTGTTCAGCTCTTCGACGTGCAATACAATCCCCGTGTACAAAATTTCAGCCAAATCGGTTCTGGGGCTTGGGCTGTACCGCGATTTTAAAGTCGGATAAAAATCATTTTTTTTTTATTTTTGATCAAAAGGGCACTAAGAATGAATACATTTTTAGAAGTAGAATTTCAAGGCCTTTTCTATCGTGAGGTGAAAAATGGGGGTTTGCATTTAAAATTTAAAAGTTGATGTGCCAAAATGGCATTTCTAGTTGCACGATTGGCTCCAAAAGCTTTTCAGATCTAAGTTGGGTTATCACATGCACACGTACCAAATTTCAGCTAAATCTGTCGAGTAGTTTGGGCTGTGGCGTGTTTACGAACGTACGAACGTACGAACGTACGTACATACATACAGACACATTTTAAAAACCACTTTTTTGGGCTCCTGAGACCTCAAAACGTATAGATCCGGTCTTATCTCGAATTCGAAAATTTTAGTGATTGCAGTAACCTCCCTTTTTTTTAAATGGTGAAGTGGAGTGGGGAGGTTAATACATTATAGCCCAAATTACTGAATCGATTTGGCTGAAATTTGGTACACGGAGATTGGGTGACCCGTTGAAGACCTGAAAGGCTTTTGAAAGCAATTGGCCCACGGGAAGTCCCATTTAAGCATATCAACTTAAAATTTTAAATACAAGACCTCCTTTTTTATGTCGCCATTAGAAAGGCGATCAAATTCTGGTTCTAAAAATGTATTCACAGTTTCTGCCATTTCAGTGGAAAATAGAGAAAAAATTCTTTCTCATTAAAAGGGAGCGAGCTGACAGTGGATGACATAAAGTGGCAGTTATTGTCAAAAAGGTGGCAAAAGATTAACCTTAAAAGGAACATATTGTCAAACGTGATGGGTGATGTCCGAGGTGACGTCGGTTTTTGTCAGAAAATTGCGAAATTAGTCAAGGATTAAAAAAATTCTGTTGAATGACTACTATCTACACACAATATAAAGATCCACGCGATGGGGAGGTTCCAGCCGCTTCTCTGCTGCATTTTTACATTTATATTTTGTTTCATTTTAAAATATTATTACATACATTCAATTCAGAGTGCTTCAGTACCTACGTATCAGGTTTTTTTGTGTAATATTTCGCCAAAAGTTCAGGCATAACACCCCTGTTGCAAATGACCAGTAGAAGTGCTATAGAAACCATTAGAAACTGCCACTGGTTTGTATTGGTATTTAATGTGGATACTGGTCTGTACTGGAACGATACAACTGGAATGTACTTGGAATACCCCACGAATTGATTTTTATAATGATTTCTAATGGATGCTACTGGTCCAGCAGACTGCTTGGAAATACCAGTAGAAATGACAAAACTATTTCTTCTAAAATCTAATGGATTGTACTGGCTTTGTATTCGTACTGGGAAAATCCATTAGAATTAGAGTAGATGGCGCCAGTTGCAGAATTTGAGCCAATAGGAATCAAACAAGTCCTGCCTGTTTACAATACATATCATCTTTCGTATTAGTAGGTAGCCATCTTTGATGCTGTTGGTGTTAGTCATTGGCAATATTTTTCTTGCAAGATTTTCGTGAGTTTCTGATTCTGATTTGGTGAAGTGTGGACAATGTGTCGTTGAGGACAATTTGTAACAGTTTAGAGTGTTTAGGATTCAGGATGAGCGTCAGTCCGCCAGCGAAGTCAACAAAAAACCACCATCTTGCTTTGACAAAAGCCTGAAGTAAAAGTTAGGTACGTTATTTGGCAACCTCTCAAATTCTTCAAATTGCTTGAAACTACCAAATGATCGAGAGAATGCGTGGAAGAGAAAAATCCTTCTCACTAGGTACCTACCTAGCGGGTAAAGTTAAAATATTTGGATCCTGAAGTCTGGTATCTCTAAAACCTACTATTGAACTCTTTTTTGTACTTTTCACTCTGAGAACCAAACTTTTACGTTACAGATCATTCAACATTGGCTGCAGGAAATGGACTTCGCGAGAAAAGAAGGTCACGCCATCATACGCAGAGCCAATAGCGTTCCATTAATATTTGTATTGTGGATTTCCAGTGAAAATATTTTTTGTTGGATCCTATAGTGTTTTTATGGGAATCTCTTGTGGATTCTACTGGCTTCCATTGGTGTCTGTTGGAACTGCCCAGTGCGAACCAGGGCAAATTTCTGTTGGTTGGTACTGGGAATTACCCGTGCAAATACACACATTGAAACCAGTAGAATCCACAAGAAAAATTTTTCAACGGTTTCTACTGTGATTTGCAACAGGGACAGTAGAAAAAGTTTGTTGCACTTTCAGAAGCAGTTTTCCAGAAGCAACGGTCAAATGTAATCCTTTCTATGTGAGGCTCTTCGTTTTGAGACCAAACGACAAAGTCACAATACTTTGTATTTGTAATGGCCATTTGCATTTGAACTTGGTAGTAATATGCATGCTCTTTCTTTAAACAAAGCAGATTATCAGTTCTTTCCAGGCAAAAATCCCGTTTTTCAACAAGTTCGCTAAATTCTTTATCTTGAGCACAATATGGGCATTTTACCTCTAAACACCCCATACCACAACAGTCACAAAAACTATAGCATCTGGTGTGAGGCATAGCAGCATTAATAACGAAGCCACTTCTTCTGGTTAGAAAATTGTAATGGTTGGGATCCATTGCAATTTTATAAACATTGATGGCATCTTCTTCATGTTCACATCCAAAATTTGTGTATTTAGATTTAAACACCTTTATATAACACATACTACTAAGTAGGCTATAACTTGGTTTGCTAGTTTTAACAACTGGTCTCAATTTGGAGGCTGTTATCCTGCCGAGTCTATACCTAAACCATGAGTCATTACTGGCTTGTGCTCTTGTTTTTTCTTCTATTTCCTTACATTTTCTGTCTGATATAGAGAAGTCGATTGTTTTTGCGGCTACACGCAAATACTCTAAATCCATATCAATAAGTTCAGGGTCAAACAATTTCTCAAGCAAAATGGTTTTTGGCTCTGTATAAATTGTTTCCACACATTCTGAAATTTTATTGCAGTACGGTGCCACTATTGTGTGCAGGGTACACATAATATTTTTCTGCTTCAATTGGCCTAAAGATGTTCTCATTTCTTCAACTGTCAAGATTGGTACAGCTTTTTCTTTATTGGATCGGTGCCCAGTATTTTCTACTCCTGTTTCCCTAGCAGTACATAATTTTTTTGCACTACTATAACAGAGATTTCTGCTTTTTGACATTTCTCCGCAATTGGAAGATGGTGCCTTCCAGTAGGCTAAAACATCAGTAACTGTCTTCTGTTCTTTGTACCTTGTGACATCCTCGATATAAAAACATACAGCACCAACATGACTGTATGTTTCACCTAACTCTGCCTTGCACCACAGTCCTTGAAAATAATCCAGGGCCTAGCTGGTTTCTTCCTTAATCGTTGTGAATGGAACACCTTCAAGAAAAATTATTGAATCATGTAACAGGAAGAAAAAAAACTTTTTTTTCCAACTACCACAGGCATTTCATTGATTTGACATGAACTGTCATCCTTCACCCACCCACACACAAACTGATTATATGCCTCTAGACTCTTATACGCCTTATATTCTTCTTGTGTGTATGCGCTTCGTTCAAACACAAAATAATTTACAATATTCTATGTAGGTACGATGTTTTTGGCAAATTGGAAATATTCAAAGATGTTGATTTGTGTGTTGATTTCGAAAGTTTATAAGGATCCTCGCCACCTATGCTTGCAATTTTTTCTAGGTAACGATCTTTAACTTCTTGGGGCAAATCGTCCAAATATTCGCCCATTTTTCCAAGTTTCCAATATTAGGTAATCTGAGAATCCAAAAGAAAATTATTATAAGTAGATTAAATAATTATAATTTACATACCTCTTGAGTAGATTTGCCTTCTCTCGTGTTTAAGAACAACTAATCAATCACAAAACACGTTTTCAATTCAACTACACCAAACTTATCCTCAAACCAAACCTAACCTTAAAATCCATCCCAAGTGTCACTTGTCATACGTTGGGCTTTGTCATGTCAAATTTGATCTTAGCGCCATGCCAAAAGTAGCGCTTGCGCATTGTATACAGCCAAACCCCATAAAATTACGTCACGCCTGCACGACTAAAGGCTGGATTATAAAGCCGCTGCAGTTCTCGTACCGTTGCAGCAACGTTTGCAATAAGAAGTTCAGATACGAAGATAGCTCGTTTCTATTTATAAATTGACGTTCCGCAAGTCCGTGCAGTTGCAGTAAGCCAAAAGTTGGCCAACATTCAACTTCTTACGTTGCTGCAGCCGAATTTGTTACTGACAGCCAATGAGAAGGCAGGATTTATTGAGTAAAAGACACGCTGTTCTATCGACATGACCAAGTGTCATCAAATGTTTGTTAAATGTAACCTGTGTCACCTGTGATCATCCTGTGATCTATGAAAATGTCGAAAGGTAGGTATTATTATGTTTAGTTTCTAATTAAATTTCAACCATATAAATTGTAGTCGATTTAGTTAGGTTAATGATGTCAGTTTTATGTCAATTGACGCCGCAATCTATCAGAAAACACTCTTCTGCGCATGTGTACCTCTGAACGTTGCGGATTTATAAAATACCTACGAAATTTGGACTACTACTGCAACGGTCCTCCTACTGCAGTGATAACTGCAGCGGCTTTATAATCCAGCCTTAATAGATCCGGTCTTATCTTGGTTTCGAAAATTTTAGTGATTGCAGTAACCTCCCATTTTTTTAAATTGTGATGGGGTTGGGGAGGTTAATATAGATTTCGTCTTCTACATGGCACCTTAATAGAAGGTAGAAGATTTTTCTTAAGAATAGAAGACTTCTAGACTTCTATGCTGAATGTATAGACAATATAACGTATTTGGATTTGGTTTCACCCCGTGCTGTGAACATGACGAATGACAAACCAAAGCTCAACTCCATATAAAGCGCCGCGATATGCCGAGTTCCTCCGTGAGTGGTTGCGTTTTTTTGTTATTTCTTCAGAATTTCCAGAACCTTAACGAGTTTCCTGATTTTACATTAATTTTTGACTGTTGCTACACTTGTGCATCGCTGTGAAATGAAGAATTACTCCTATCATTGGCTAAAATAGAAGGTGGTGATGCCGAACCGGCGATTAATGCTGCTCCATGTTTCCTCCAATTGGTGAGTGCCTCTTTACTATTCAATATTCATTTGTCCGTTTATTTGTGCAGAAGTCCGTATACAGGTTATCACATTTTTTGATAAGCCAGACAGAGTTGCATGTTAACACTATCTAGTCCAGTCAAATTAGACCTCCAGGGGACCGGAGGTTACAATAAATGTTGGAAAGCGGGAGATGATCTTAAACCCTTTAGTAGGCATCTAATAGAAGTATCCTAGTTTTGCAACTTCCCAGGATGTGTGCGTATGATAGGGTGTCCAAAAAACCCCGAAATTTTCGGACTCTTTTCAGTTTTTCGCTTATAATTTCTAAACAGTGCTTCCTAGCGGAAAGTTCGCTATTTTCGAAATTAAAGCGCACTAAATTCTGCGTCGAGTGAGCCCCCCAAATGTTAAGTTCGACCATGTGGTAGGGTCGCAAACCATGGTCAAAAACGACAATTGTGTGAAAAATTGACAAGTAGTGACTTTTCGTCGTCTGTAACGTCCAAACGGCTACTCTAATTAAAAAAACTTATAGCTTGAAAGTTGTAGACCATCAATCGCTGATTTCAAAAAGCATCACAAATTTAGATTTTGGTTAAAAGTATTCAAAAAATAATTTATCTATAAATGTAGTTAAGAAATGAGACAATGAATAAAGGATCAATTTCTTCGAAATCTTTTGGAGGTGGAGGGGCCAGGGTCGTTCGCAGGCTCGATGAATAGTGTGTCGCCTTCAAATAGTTGAGGCTTTAGATCTAGAAAATCAAAATAGAGCAATCCATAAACAGTCATAAGTCAGTACCTAAGCCTCAACTATTTGAAGGCGACACACTATTTATCGAGCCTGCGAACGACCCTGGCCCCTCCACGTCCAAAAGATTTCGAAGAAATAGATTTTTTAATAATAAATAATAAATAATAAATTGTTTTTTGAATACGTTTAACCAAAATTTAAATTTGTGATGCTTTTTGAAATCATGGTCGAAATTAACGTTTGGGGGGCTCATTCAACGCAGAATTTAGTGCGCTTTAATTTCGAAAATAGCGAACTCGCCGCTAGGAAGCACTGTTTAGAAATTATAAGCGAAAAACTGAAAAAAGTCCGAAAATTTCGGGGTTTTTTGGACACCCTATCATACGCACACATCCTGGGAAGTTGCAAAACTAGGATACTTCTATTAGATGCCTACTAAAGGGTTTAAGATCATCTCCCGCTTTCCAACATTTATTGTAACCTCCGGTCCCTATTTGACTGGTCTAATCCCGGAATCGCTTCCAATAAAACGCAATTGGATTTAATAGATATATTAATTTCTACAGTGTGATTCAAAAGTTTTGTAATTAGGGTTGGCTATGGAAACAAAAGATTCGAAAAACGTTTGTCCAAAATTAATCGCACAGTCCCCAAAGAAAATCACTGAATTAAAATGACAGATGTGAATTTTTTGAATTTATTTCTTTTGCATCTATTATTGCGATTTATTTCGAAAAAATGTGAACCTCTCGGCTTCCAGTATCAAATTTGGCGCCTTTCAGTGAGCACTCTCCGGTTGACAGCAAACAACAAAGTTCTGGCAAAGTTAGGTTATGTTTGGTAAATGCCCATGAAAGTTTTAAAAAGCTTTTATTTCTTCATAATGCTTGAATTTGTGAGCAAGGATCTTGCAAAGCTCGTTAAAACAGCCTTGGGGGCCACGTAGCTTTTTGTGCTCAGTTTAAAAAACAATCCTATCCGTATGCAGGATGGTCCTCCGGAGAAGTCCCTGATGTGGTTAAATCCAGTCGAATAGTAATTTGCTTATTAAAATCGACCTGCTAATTTGGAAACTTTTTCAGAAACAAATAATGGAGACTCCAACTAGCCTGATTCTCTGTTCTTTTATGAATTTGCTTTCACAACCCTTAGCAGAAATAAAAAACAGCTGACTTCGTGTGCAACGAAAATAATGAACCCGGGAAGTTACAAATGTAAATAACAATAAAAAACAGAATGAATCCGGGAAGTTACAAATGTGAATAACAATAAAAAACAGCTGACTTTATGTGCAACGAAAATAATGAATCCGGGAAGTTACAAATGTGAATAACAAGATTTGGATTAGGCAGTTTTTCAAACCAATTAAAATGACATACAGATGATCCTGACTTGGCCCCCTGCCTTAAGATATCCAGAACTTCAGCACAAAAATAGTGAAGTGGAAGATCGATCAAGTTGTTTTTTAATTTTCAAATACACCAATATTTGTGGGGGTAGTAATTTTTGTTCACTATCTCAAATTCGGGAACACCTGTTTCTAAGTAGTTTTGTTTCCACCGTGTGTGTTTGTAATTGAAAATAAAGCCATTTAATTAACTTGTTTTAGTGAATTTACTAGTCGATTTATAAAACAAAAAATAGGTAAGTGTTAATTTTAAATCTGTGTAAATTGGACATTACACTGCTCCATTGGTGCTCTTTTTTTTTAAATCACCATAACATCTCGGAGTCCAAGATAAATGTCCGATGGATATTGAAGGCAGCGCACTTGCTTCAAGAAATTGTTGCGATCCATATTTATTGTATAGCATTTGTTTCTGAAACGGTTTCCAAATGAGCGGGTTGCATTAATAAGCTAATTATTACCTTTCGATTGGATTTGACCACATCGAGGACCATTATCCATACGGATACGATTTTTTTATTTAACTAAGGACAAAAAACCTATTCTTGACGAGTGCTTCAAGGTCCTTGCTCAAACATCCAAGCTTTATGAAGAAATGAAAGCTTTTTCTTTTTATACTTTCATGGACCAAGACCAAACATAACCTAACTGTGCCACAGTTTTGTTGTTTGCTGCCAATCGAAGAGTGCTCACTGAAGGGCGCCAAATTTGATACCGGAAGCGTAGAGGTTCACATTTTTTCGAAATAATTCGCAATAATAAATACAAAAGAAGTAAATTAAAAAAAATTCTCATCTGTCATTTTAGTTTAGTGATTTTCTTTGGGGACTGTGCGATTAATTTTGGACAAACGTTTTTCGAATCTTTTGTTTCCATAGCCAACCCTAATTACAAAACTTTTGAATCACACTGTATAACATTACACGGCGGGTGCGCGACCCTAAAAATAGCTCGAGTCATAATTGCCCGGTCAATTTTAATTTTAAAAAAAGTATGAAATTTTCAAAACCTAATCTTGAAAATTTTATACTTTTTTTAAGTACAACAAAATAAATTGTAAGTGACAAAGAAAGGACCCCGCACGTTTTATATGGAAAAGTGGCTTTCGGTGAAATTGTCTGATTTTTTGATATGTTGTAGTTTTCATGATTCTGAGCAAAAGTTATCATTGCGCCAACCTCCTGACATGGACAGTTTTTGCTACAAAAATTCCCGAAGATAGAATTTGCCATAAGTTTTATACACATTTTTGGGCCCGCCGTTTCCTACTCTTCCCGACATAATATTCAAAACGCCCAAAAAGCTTCCATTTAGACGTATATTAGTAATATGTGTAAGAAAGGTGCCCCTGGACTTATCATGCGTAATTATGATGGCAAAACGGGCGATTCGATTTTCGCTACATGTAGTTCTTATGGGAAAAGTTCTATCTTTGGGATTTTTTGTAGCAAAAACTATCCATATCAGGAAGTTAGCGCAATGATAACTTTTGTTCAGAATCATGAAAACTACAACATATCAAAAATTCAGACACTTTCACTCAGAATCATGAAAACTACAACATATCAAAAATTCAGACACTTTCACCGAAAGCCACTTTCCATAAGAATCGTGCGGGGTCCTTTCTTGGAAATAACTTTCCAAATGTAAGCACCCATGGCCTAAGAGGGTACCTTGAATCTCCTAAAAAATAATTAATTTTAAGATATTGCTAGACCATGACTAAATATTACCTAATAAGTAATAGCCCTGTCTCTCATTTCTGTATACAGTGTAAGTACAAAGTCCCGGGACGGTCATTTATCTTCGTTATTTCTTAAGATTCTACTTTGAAACTTGGTACCCAGGCACAATTAAATACAGGGAATTCAAAACTGTTTTTAAAAATTTTCTTGGACTTCCGGTTAAACCGGAAGTGACCCTAAAAATCGTTTTTTTAAATGGAATCATACTTTTTTCTCAACGGATTCGGAATCTACGAATTTTTTAATGTTAAAAACATGTATCATGCTTGACCAGAAGTCAGGTCGCGGCCACCCTGGATTTTCAAAAACATCGAAGAAATCGGTCAAAAAGCAAGATTTTTCAAAACCGCAAGTACACGTCAGCCTTATTTTCTTTAAGCAAATTCAACCGGCCAATTACATTTTCTAAAATTTTTTCTTCTATTTTGGTTGATTGTGAACATTTAATAAATTTCAAAAAAGCAAAAACAAAGGAAATGTATTTGCGCAGTTGACTTTGTATTGAAAAAATAGGGTTGACGTGTATCTGTGGTTTTGAAAAATGTTGCTTTTTGACCGATTTCTTCGATGTTTTTGAAAATCCAGGGTGGCCGCGACCTGACTTCTGGTCAAGCATGATACATGTTTTTGACTTTAAAAAATTCGTAGATCCTGAATCCGTTGAGCAAAAAGTATGATTCCATTTAAAAAAACGAGTTTTAGGGCCACTTCCGGTTTAACCGGAAGTCCAAGAAATTTTTTAAAAACAGTTTTGAATTCCTTGTATTTAATTGTGCCTGGGTACGGAGTTTCAAAGTAAAATCAAAAAAAATAATGGAGGTAAATGACCGTCCCGGGACTTTGTACTAACCCTGTATATTTTCTATAATGGGATTAATATTACTGTTGGACCAAATTCTAGCACCGTGTGTACTGCCAGCAGAACGTGCATTCACAGATAGAATTTTTAATTTTGCATCGCAAATCTGAAATAATTAAAATTTGTCAATTATACTCGTAAATAGACACTTTGAAAACGTATTCTTACCATCTGCACGTTAAGGGAATGGTATTTTTTTCGGTTGACATATATGTGTTCCGGTCTGCTTGGGTCATTGTTTGGTGGTGCCACAATGGCCACATGTGTGCAGCCAATGCATCCAACTACTCCCGGAAAATTAAAGTCTGAGAAAAACCTACAATTAAAAATTGTAGGAAACAAAACATTTCGCCAAATTCTACTAGATCTACCCTCTTCGAACCGCATCCAGTTCTTCAAAGTTTTCTGGAAAACGTATATACCTTTCTATGATTTCTGGTCTATTCAAAATTGTAGTCACTTCCGTTATGGCTCTTGAAATCGAACTTTGGCTCACCTTCAGAAATAAATTGTCTGCTACTTCTTGCTGGTAACTTCCCCGGCCAAAAAATCGAAGTGCACATAGTAACTTTTCATTTAAGTTTTGAAAGAAGTAAATAGAGGTATATAAAAAATTATCAACTTACTGCATACCCTTGTTGGAATATCAAGTGCGGAGATTCTGCTGGGTGGTCCCATATGGGGGGCACAAATATTTATGACTACTTCGGCGGCGATTTTGGACAGTCTGAGGCTCCTGATAAACTCCCTTTCAGTCATCACGTCAAAGGCGTTGTCACGATTATTATACTCTTTTCGTTGAAAAATATTCTCTTCTCCAATTGCGTTTAGCAAAATTAATTCCTCCATTTTGAGCACTAAGTTGTCAGGGAATTAGGGGCTTCAATAATGCTAACAATCAATACCTTGGTTTTCCTTAAGAAGTATGCTCTGTAGGTTGTAGGTGGTTTATAATATATGTTAAATGTAGAAGAATCGAACTAAACTAAAGGACAAACCACAAATGACTGGACAAATAATTGTAAGTGGTGGTATTTGATATTGAACAAGTTATTAATACTTCTGGATTACCAATGTTTATTTACTAAAACTCAGGTAGTTTTAACTAGAAGCCATTATGTGGGAATTAAATCAGGAGATTTATAGATTGAAGACATTTTCTTAATCGCCCCATTAAGCATAAATAATAAGTATTAGCAAAATAATCCAAAGGTAGTGATTTTTGATATAAAAATTGAAAACCGAGTTGAGCAAGCAGTACCTACTTTTGTGCAAATGCCTCGATCCGCCTGGAATTATCATTCGATGCTGACGGTCGTACGAAAAGCTCCACACCGCCCGAGATTCGAATAGTACGGATCTCGAGAATACCAAAGTTGGAGGTTCGTGCGCAAGCCGGGTCACTTTCGCACGAAACGACATCCGCCGAAGTCGGGGATAGGGCCCCTGGCTTTTAGCACTTTTGATTCTATCTGGGACAAATCGAGAGCCAAACTTTCAATAAATCCTCGATCAACGCTACCGGCAGCTGCAAGTTCTTCTCTTTTACCTTTCGCGTAAGAATTGAAGGTGTCGCCAATATGGCCTCGATGATGGTTGTGGATCTTCAAAAACATGTTTCGGGTCTCCTTTATCATTTAGAACGCCTACACAGCACGTAAGTCAACCTAGATGTTGTAAGCCTTTATCTTCTTTTACTAGGCCTGCTTGCTCCGGCAGTCAAATTGTGGAGGCCGGTCGTAGATTCGTTATTATAATCTGTCCGGGATCCACACGACCGAGATTCACCCGATTTCCATGGCGATTCATTGTTGACAACAATGATTCACCATGGAAATAGGGTGAATCCCGGTCGTGTGGATCCCGGACAGACCATAGATATTTTTGTTTTATTGTAGATTTTGGGCGCCAGGCAACTTTGGCGCAAGCAGGAGGTAAAGTTGCCGAAAACAAAGTAAAAGGCGAGACTTTTTTGTTGAAGGACTTTAAGTTAAATAAAAAATATTTACAGTGATTGATTTGAATTGTTAGTGAATATAATGCTAATAATCTTTCTAAGAAGTTTCAGATCGCTTTGCAAAGGATTTAACTACGATTGTTAGGTATACGATAAATAAATAAAATATAAAAAGCCAAAGTAAACAGCAAGGCGAAGAGGCCTCTGTTTATAGGGCTGGCGGATGGATGTTTTGTTCCCTTTTTTTTTGATCGATATCTGTAGGTACTTAGGTACTTAACTGGCCGATGAGATGAATCCGTACAAGTTGAAACGGCAGGTTCTGAGAGGTGATGGACTCCTCGGTGGTAGAATGGACAAATCGTAGGCAGGATTTTAAATTTGCCAAACGCCAATTTGTAGCGTGCAAGAAGAAACCCAATAAAAAACCCTGTAATGGCGTGAACTAATAATTCAGAAATTAAAATTGTAAACATACCTCCTGTGATGAGGGTTTTTTCTAACTCGCAATGAAATCTAATAAACTTAAGCGGCTGATTGCAACAATTAATTTTTTTTTAATCGCCAAAAAATGGGACTCTTAATCGAATGAGTTATTTGAGTCGTCATTAGATGATCCTTTGGAAGTTCAAGAACTCGACGAGGTTCTTCTATTTTTGCTTAAAAGATTTCAGTATTTGGAAGCAATGACCGAAAGGCATCGAAAAGAAAACAAGGCAATGCTGACGTCGCAAGGTCAATATAAAGCAATATCGTGTGTGTACTGTATACTTTAAAGCGCTGACTACTCAGCAACGCATTGATTCTGTAACACAAAATAATATTTGCACTCAAATCTTACAGTTATTTAAATTTGTTGTTGCAACAAACTTTGCCGCTCGGAAACTGATGGCCTCTGTCCACCTGCGGTCATTTCCACCTCTCCGTACCTGATAAGATAAGATTTTCGAAACCTCAGTGATTAAGCCAACTGTTCTTTGGATATTTGTTAGTGGACTGTATGAAATAAAAATCCGTGGACTTAAGGATTAAAAACAGTAAAACTTTATTTTTGAGGACGCCCAAACAAACAAAACATCTGACTTCTTCAGCGGAGCGGAGCGTTCTTCTTCAATGACGTCAGTGTCGCTGCAGCGCCACCCTTCTCGTCGATCCGTGGACGACCCTGGCAACCGTGGCGAGGCGCGAATAACTCAAATTTGAAATTGTACGTTGTACAACTAAACATATCGGCCCCCTTGAAAACCGGTAGTTTTCAAGAGCAACAAAATTAAAACAAAGTAGATAAAATATACGGTCATTCTTCGCAATCAGCAGTCGGGAGAGGGCAGATTTTGGCGAAAGACCTTTTCAGCGTGCCGGTGGACGTCCTTATGGAAGCAACTCTACAAATGCCATCCTTGCCTTTATAAACGTCTACTATCCTCCCCAATTTCCATCTTAGCGGCGGCAGGTTGTCGTCTTTAATTAGAACCATGGTCCCTGGCAGTAAGCGACCTTTGCCTTTTTGCCACTTGGTTCTTTGCTGCAGCCCAGAGACGTATTCCTTTGCCCATCTTGTCCAGAAATGTTGGTATAGCTGCTGGATTCTTTGGAAATGGGACTGCCGCGATTCAGGGATATGCAGCAAGTCCTGGTCTGGTATTGCCAATCCTGACCCGCCTATTAGGAAGTGAGAAGGCGACAAGGGCGATAAATCGTTTGGGTCTGATGAGAGCGGCGAGATTGGACGCGAATTCAGCACGCATTCAATTTGGACTAACAAAGTGTATAAATGCTCGAAAGTTAAAGAGGCATTTCCTGCTACTCTTACTAAATGGTGTTTTGCAGACTTCACCCCTGCCTCCCACAGACCTCCAAAATGAGGGGAGTGGGGAGGGATAAAAGTCCATTTTATTCCCTGATTGGTCATATATTGAGTAATTTCGTCGCCACTGTCATTCATAAACGTGCTTAATTTTTCAATTTCTGATTTTGCGCCCACGAAATTCGTGCCATTATCGGAAAAAATTTGATTCGGTTTACCTCTACGGGCAACAAATCTTCGTAAAGCTAAAATAAACGACTCGGTTGACAGATCGGTGACGAGCTCTAGGTGTATGCACTTTGTAGTAAAGCATATAAATAAACAAATATAGGATTTTACAAGCGCGGGTTTTCTCCCCTTTCTGTCCCTCATCATAATTGGGCCCGCGTAATCTACTCCTACTGTATCAAAAGGCATTGTCGGCTTTAATCTGGAGGCTGGCAAATAACTCATTATCGGCGCAATGCATTTTGGAGACGCCTTGGAACATGTGACGCAATTGCGCACGACATTCTTAATTAAATTTTTTCTCTCTTAATGAGAAGAAAGTATGTTGTACCCCAGCATGTAGCAGATCGATATGAGCTCTCCGCGCCAGCAACCTTGTCACCAAATGCTTGGAAGAGAGCAATATAGGATGCTTTTTATCATAATCAAAGTTTTCAGCGTGATTAAGCCTGCCACCGACTCGTATTAAATTATTTGAATCAACGAATGGATTCAAACTCAAAATTTGCTTTGATTTTGACTTTGGACACCTCGACTTTTGAAATTTATCTATTCCGCCTTCAAACATTTCGCCTTGGGCCACGCGCATGATAGCCAATACACCCTTTTCAAGTTCCACAGTCGTTAAAGGCCCTGACATACCTGGTACTTTATTTCTTTTACAAAGGCAATTAAATTTGAATCTTAAGCAATAAGCTATTGCGCGCTTTAATCTGTTAAAGTTACTGAATCGTGTGAAGTCTATTGTACCGTTGAGGGTAACGACTACAAGAGCCTTCATTTCCGGTAAAGATGGGATGTTATATTTAAAAACGGGCCAGTCGTCTGAGAATTTACCTAACCAATCAGGCCCTTCCCACCAAAATTTGGAAACCAAAAGTTCCGCTGGTGAAAGTCCCCTGGACAACATGTCTGCAGGATTCCACTCGCTGGCAATGTGTTTCCATGAATCATACTGAGTAATTTCTTGGATCTCCGCGATTCTATTACCCACAAAAATTTTAGACAAACTTGGTGAAGTATTTATCCAACCTAAAACGATAGTGGAGTCGCACCAGAAAGTGCAACTATCAAATTTAACACCAAAATGTTTTTTAACCTGACGGGCTAATCTTGACAAAAGAAGCGCCCCGCATAACTCGAGACGTGGAATAGTATGTAGCTTAATCGGAGCAACCTTAGTTTTTGCGCACAACAAGCGCACCGTAATCTCATCTTTATCATTAATAGAGCGAACATAGAGACAGGCTCCGTACGCCAGCATTGAAGCATCGCAGAAACCGTGTAATTCTATAATTTTTGAGTTTTCGCAAACAACATGTCTTTCAATTTTCAATTCATTCAAGCATGGCAATTGTTCTCTGAAGTCCCGCCATTTGACTTGCACAACGTCTGACACTTCCCACTCAAGTTTCTCTCGCCAAATATCCTGTAAATCCTGTAACAGCACCTTCGCTGAAATAACACATGGTGCTAAAAGGCCCAGAGGGTCAAAAATCTGAGATACCTCCGATAATATTATGCGCTTTGTAATAACTTCCCGAGAAGAAACCGATATTGAGTAGGATAAACTATCACTTGAAGAGTGCCAAACGAGACCAAGCGTTTTTGTACTCTCATGATCTCCGAACTGTAAATTAGTAACCTTATGTTTTGAATCAATTTCAGACAAAATATTTGGATTATTGGAAATCCATTTTCTCAGACTAAAACAACCGGATTCCAGGATTTCTGATAGCATTTGACACATACGCCTTCCCTCCATTTCATCATCTGTTCCTGTTAGCAGGTCGTCAACGTAAAAGTCCGATTTTATAATTTGTGAGATTTTAGGATGACTCTTTTCGTGGTCAATTGCTACTTGAAATAAACTGCGAATAGCCAAGAAAGATGCGGAGGCCGTACCGTACGTCACGGTATTTAAATCGTACTCCTTAATTTCCTCGTTTTCATTAGGCCGCCAGAGAATTCGTTGTAAGCACCTTTGGCTCGACTCTATTAGAATTTGGCGATGCATTTTTTCGATATCTGACACTGAGATAGCGAAACGAAATTTTCTGAATCTAACAATGATATCAAAGAGGTCCTGCTGGATTTTAGGTCCTACCATTTGAATCTGATTTAAAGATATTCCGCTAGTGGTAGCAGCCGAGCCATCGAAAACCACTCTTAGCTTGGTAGTAGTACTGATCTCTTTCAAAACGCCATGGTGTGGCAAATACAGTGCAAACTCGTCCGTTTTGGCTTTGACAATTGACATATGCTTTAAGTCCTTATACTCGCGCATGAATTTAGTGTAAGGGTCTTTTAACTTGTCATTATTAGCAAATCGCTTTTCTAAATTTAAAAATCAGCTCTTAGCTTGCTTGTGAGAATCACCCAACACGCTAATTGAATCTTTAAGTGGGACCGAAACTACAAAGCGACCTTCATCATTACGCTTGACATGACTGACGTAGTGTCTTTCGCATTCGTTTTCTTCTAGTGACAAAATCCTAGTTTTTGGTTCCTGTTCTATTTCCCAGAACTTAGACAATTGGTCTTGAATTTCAATTGAAGCAGTGTGGTGACATGCAGCCACATTTGAAATGGTGCTAGGAATATTTCCGGATAATATCCAGCCAAATTTAGTGTTTTTCATAGTCGGAAATGAATGACCGAGTGAAAATGTTCCATCACATAACAAATCCCAAAAGCAACTTGCACCGATTAGCAAGTCAATTTTGCTAGTCTCAAAGAATAAATGATCTGCTAAGACTTTGTCAGGAGGCAACTCTAACCGTTCGATATTCACAGTAAATGATGGCAACAATCCTGTGATGCTTTCGATTACAAAACAAGACAACTTCAATTCAAAATCACTGTGCCGCGACTGCAATGTCACATCACATTTTTTGTCAATTTTAGTAGAATGCCTACCGAAACCTGAAACCATTATCTTGGCCCTTTTAAAATTTAAGTTTAACTTTTCACATAATGAAGCAGTCATAAAATTTGATTGCGAACCCGAATCCAGAAGTACTTTAATTAAGTGAGTATTTCCTCTTATGTCAAATATATTGACCAAAGCAGTCGGCAACAAAATTTCGACATTACTGGAGCAAAGAGCTGACACCGATTCTTCGGGTTTCGACACATTCTCCTCATTTGATGGATTTGAAATAGAACTGGAATCTACCTTGTCCCTATGCAGCAGAATATTGTGTCTTTTCTTACATAACTTACAGATATATCTGGATAAACATTGAGCTTGGAAGTGCCCACTTCTCAAACATAAACTACACAGTTTCAAAACATTGACCTTTTCGTATCGGTCCTTTATTGACAATTCTTTGAACTTCTCACAAGCCCAAATTGAGTGGGCATCCTTACACAAGGAACACGATAATTTTGTAACAGCCAGTGACCTAGAGGTTTTTACTTGATCAGTGGCATTAACTTTTCGCTGTTTTAATTCTAAAGATTCCAACATATCAGCCTTATTTTTTAAAAATGATTTCAACTCATCAAATGTTGGATAGTCAGACTTACATTCCGGTTTAAGTTGCTCCCATTCGCGGAGAGTGACCACATCCAACCTAGATGTAATCAATTGAACAATAAGCGCTTCCGACAAATTCTCTGAATTTACCAATGATTTCAAGGAGCGCAAATTCTTGGAAGTTGAATCTAACATTTTTCTTATTTTGAGAGAAGATTCTTTGGAGATATTATCAAGATTAAAAAGTTCCTTCAAATGATTATGAACCAAAACTCGTTTTGAGTTGTATCGCTCCATTAGAATCTCCCAAGCCAAAAGATAATTATCAGCAGAGAAATCCACTGATTTAATAATTTCCGCGGCGTCCCCTTCTAGACTTGCTCGCAAGTAATGAAATTTTTGCGCTGAACTCAGTGAGTCATCATCATGAATTAAACTTATGTATAAGTCACGAAATTCGAGCCACTGTTCTGATTGACCCTTAAATTTTGGCAAATTTATTGTAGGGAGTTTTACGCGCGGCCTGCCTGTAGCATTGCTTGTAGAACTCACGCTGGAGACGATAGACTTTCCACCTGCATGCGCAGAGCCCTCACGCGGTACACCCTGCTCTGATGGTGTCACCGACCCTTCAATATCATCGCCATAAAACGTATTTAAAATAAATTTAGCTTGCGAAATCGCATCATAAAACTTTTCTACAAATTCTTCTCCAACTTGTTGTTCCGTTTCAGGATCTTCCGACCCCTCTTCTATTTGACTATTTACCGGATCAAAGTCCTCCAATAACGAATTAGCGGCGATTAACCTTTCTTGCAAGTTTATGAATACAGAACCATGGACTGCTGGTTCTTTCGAATCCTTTGATTCACATTTAGATTTCAAATCAATTACAAATTTAGTAAAAGTTGTAAGCTTACGCTTAATAACTGCTCTTTTCTTTTTTAATTCTTCCATTTTCAAAACATCAACCCCAAATTTCAAGGTAAAATTTCAAATGGTTTCCCACAAAGCCTGCTATCGTCAAGAAACGCCTCAATAACTGCACCGCCCTTTGCAATGCGACAAATTAGAAAAAACTATTGAATGCGCCCTTGAAATATAACACAATTAATTTGCAAGGAGGTCACCTTATCGCCCCAACAAATCCCAAGGAAGTCAAAACTGGTACACACCTGATATGACCGCCATTATTGCTGTTGAAGTACACAGCGCTTTTTGGGACTCGTCCGCCGTTCGTCTCGTCTGCTTTTCTTCCTTCACATCTATCCCTGGATGCACATCCGCGGGTCGATGGACCATATGTTCTTTGGATATTTGTTAGTGGACTGTATGAAATAAAAATCCGTGGACTTAAGGACGTCAGTGTCGCTGCAGCGCCACCCTTCTCGTCGATCCGTGGACGACCCTGGCAACCGTGGTGAGGCGCGAATAACTCAAATTTGAAATTGTACGTTGTACAACTAAACACCAACAATTCCTGAACATTTTGAAAAATGTTATGTTTTGTAGAGTGTTCACCTAAACTCTAACCTCTCTAAACGCTAGCTTAAAGTCTTGTCAAGCTGAGTTCGGAATGACCACTCTTTTCACTCTTTTTACCCTTTTTGTCCTCTTACGCGTTCGGTTTGCTCATTTGGAGTCAATCGTGCTTACTCTAGATCGTTCGGAATAACGGAGTGGAGTGAAAGGAGTTCACTCCTAAAGTCCCACCTCGGGAAGGCAGCAGTTTAGGAGTGGACTTGCGCAGAACAGTTTTCAAGACTCCCGCGTTCGCAGGTTAGGTTTAGAGGTTATGATCATGTTATGATATCCCCACAGTAAATATTGAAATAATGGACAACAACAGTAGCAATTTACTGCAAACTGAAGATGGACAATTACTGTGGTACAACCCCACGCGTAAGTTTTTCCTGCGATGTGATGGGTTCAAACGAACAATTTTATCATCTCTTTCAGTTGAAACATATCATGTTGTGACTTTGCTGAACAAGAATGTGGCTGGTGATGGAGACGGTGATGCAGGTACTGTTGAAGGAGCTGGTTACAGTGAGGAGGAGGGAGCTGGTTCCCGAGCACCTAGCCAGGGTAGATTAGCTGGCAACGGTGGAGCTAACAGTGGCAAGCCTAAAAACACAGCGCCAGTTGAAGGTGAGGGGGCTGTCGATGAAAAAATCTGGAATAATTCCAACACACTTTTTCTTATTAAAACCGTCAAAGACTTGGACAAAGAATTTTCATCTGGTATAAAAAAAAATGTATGGGCTGAAGTTGCTAAAAGGTGTGCACATTTGCATAAAGGCGTGAATGCCAAGCAGTGTGAAACTAAGTGGAAAACTCTAAAAAGAACCTATAAAACAGTACTTATCAACAATAATACATCTGGTCAAAAAAGAAGAGTTTGGGAGTATTTTGACAAAATGCATGAATTCTTGTACAAGAAACCTGAAATAAATCCAGTAGCCACCTGCAGTAGTAAAGATGGATTAAAAACTTCAAATGGCAGCTATGGTTTAGTTACATCAAAAGGTACGTACCTAATTAATTAGTTGACTTTAATTTTTCACTTTTGTTTTCCAGAGACTGTTGAAGACAAAGACAGTGAACTTGAAACATCAATTGAAGATCCAGTAGATCACAAAAATAAGACAAGCAGCAGTACATTTGAGAGTTCCTTCCAACGTAAAAGAAAACAAAGACTTGGTGATATTGAGCGGCGCCACAGAGAAAAAATGGAAAGAATGGACAGGTTCAATGACTCATTTGACAAGCTGTTGGACAAGATATATCCTGACCATGTACAAGCCCCTGAGCCAGAAACTGATGATGAGTAATTCCTCACAATGTATTTCACACATACCTTTGTGTATTAGAGATTGTTACGTTGTAAACGTAACTGGAAAATTGACAATTTATCAACACAAAATATATCAAAGGTAAATTCTTACAGGCAACAAATTGTCAATAAATGCTGACGTTTTCTTTTTTAGTCATCCCTGTCAAATACATGCAGCAGATGATTTTGGGTACTTTCTGTAAAGAATGAGACATTTTTTTATTTCCTTAAGGAAGGAGCTTTTTTTGAAATTGATTTTTTCACATTATTAAGCTTGTTTTGTTTATAGGTATGTACCTTTTTGATGAAACAGTACTCAGTTTGTTGTTTTTGTTTATTTCTCAGGATAGAGCTTTTCTTTTGAAATGAATTTCTTCATACATCATTACTATAAGCTCTTTTTGTTATGTATTTTTGTTCGTTTTGTTTATGAAAGAATAAATATTCAAAAATCATATTATGTAAAGTTTTATTATGAAAATTAATTTCTTATAAGTAGAGGTAAGTTATTTACAATGTTATTTCTCTTAATTCTAACTTGATCTTCAATTCGTTCCACATTAACATCTTCTAAATTATTTGGGTTATTTTCATGTTCTCTCCTTAATTCCTCATCTAAATCAAGAACACCTTCCAGAAGATCGCCATTCAAAATGCAAATGTTATGTAAAATGCAAGCGGCAACAATCAACATTGGGGCTAGATCAATTCTCCTTACCTCTAAAAACTTTAGCTTTCTAAATCTTCCCTTTAATAGTGCAAATGCATTTTCAATTTTGATCCTCATCTTACTAAGAATGTAATTGTAATTCTTTTGTCTTTGTGTCAAGTGACCATAATCTTTAAAACCTACTAGCAAATTAAGAGATAGTTTATATGCCAAATCTCCAATTAAGTGGCGATTGTTGAAAATTGGAAATGAACCATCTTCCAGTCCTCGGAACAAATCTGATCGTCTGAATAATGTGTAGTCATGTAAAGACCCCACTTCTCCAGCATATACATGTGTAAAAACTAGTCTATAATCACAAACTCCTTGAAGCAGTAAAGAGTGATATCCCTTTCTGTTCACATATGAATTAGGATTGTCCTTTGGTGCTGGTATTTCTATATGGGACCCATCAATGGCTCCTATGACACCTAAAAATACTTTACATTTTACACATCAATACCTAAATCTGAGATTAAGTCATACCTGGAAAACCATGTACACTTATATTATCTTCAATCTCCCTTTGCCTTTGTTCGTTCGGCCAAGATATAATATTATGTTCCGAGTTAACTCTTAAAAGAAGGTTGCAGGTCCTATATATGATATCCCAACATGTGGACTTGCTGATGCCAAATCTGTCAGCTACACATCTCATGCTTTCACAATTTCCCAAATACCACACTGTCACCATCATCTCCTTTTCCAAATTTGTTCTGGGGGGGGCCACCCGTATTTCCATTCTGTACTATTAAATAGTTTGATCGTCTAAGCAAATCTTCAAACGTTTCTGGTCTCATACGAAAATGTCTTTGAAATTGATTGTCGTTCATTAAAGGGACGGTTGTTTCTGCATAACCATCCACTTTTTCTAAGACTGTAAGTAGTTTTTCATCATCATCTTCAAACAATATTCTCGCAAAATGCACAATTGGAAGTAATACATTAAAATTTCGTTGGCCATTCATTTTCGAAGCAACCAAAACTTCCTCTTGCTTCCTCTGTTCCCAATAGAGTTTGAGGTTAACAAAACAAGATTTCTGACATCTGTCACTGCCGATCCACTCCGCTCATTCCATTGCGTTCGTTTGCGTCTGCAAGATACTCTTCCCTCCAAGACCACGTGATACACATTCCACTCCTGATCCACTCCACTCCGAAATTCCATTCCGAACTCACCTTCAGTTGGTTGTGGGACTAATTTTTTATGTAAATAAGACAAAATAAAGGACAAAATAAGGACAAATAAGAATGATGCAGTTAAATTACAAAGAAGAGAGTTAACCACCAACCTCACACAACTTGGTTCTGACATTTCGTCGATTTTTGACACTGCACAATCCTTTTTCTCGGTAATTTTGTCTAAATCAGTTTGTTATTGACGGACTTGATAGATGAATTTTTGATCATTATCGAGCAAAAAAATGGCACTTTTGAGTAAATACGTTTTGATCCTTTTATTTCAAGACGCCATGAACACCAATGGTTAAACGGTTTATCGCGGTCTAACCAATTGTGCCGCGGTAAACCCGAATTAAAAGCGATCGCGGATGTGGCCTCGATGAAGGTTGTGATGTATGCGAGGTTTTACGTAAACAGGTCTAGCTGAACTTTGTAGTCGAATTTTTTGTTTGTATATATTAGTTGTTGTAAGAACATCGTTCTCTAGGTGGAACACGTCTGAATATTTGGCGCAAATTTTTTGCAATGCATATTTTTCTTCCCTATTCAAATGATTTGTGTTAATTAAATCTAATAATTTGTCTACTCTACTAACTGAGGACACATTTGTGTCAGTAAAACTACATATATGGTATTCGTCACAATGACCTAATTCTGGAGTAAAATTCTTAAGCTTAACTTCTTCTTCTCTGGTGTTAAGAAATTTAATTGGTATCTTATTCCTATTTGGTGTAGCTAAAATCCCTGCTACAAAAACTCCTTGGCAAATTTCATTTTGCATCACAACACAGTCTTCGTTTGTGTTGACCCAGCAGTTTTTTACTATCTCACATCGCGGTGGTATCGTTATGTAAGAATCATATTTGGACTGCATTGGCAGCTGAATTTTATTTTGATTAATCCAAAACGAGAAGGTAAAGTTTTCGAAATCTATGGAAGCACCATAATTTTTAAAGAAATTTGAACCTATAATGCCGTGAAAACCCATTTCAAAACCATTCATCAGCAAAAACTCATGACACACATTTGTTTTGTTTACATGCAATGAAATATTAGCTGAACCTAACGAAGTTGTTGAACCTGCAATGCCGTTTATTTTTATTTTCTTTGTTGGATCGATTAATTCATTTTGATTTAAATATTCTACAAAAAGTATAGAAATTGATGCACCAGTATCTAGCAGAAATATTAGCTCGTTGTCACCATAACAAAATTTCACAAAATTTAGACCATTTGCATTCAGGATAACCTCATTAGTTATTGGTTGAGTTCGTTGAGACTCGAAAAAACGTATCATTAGAATGCTGAGATAAGTGATTAGTATTATTGCTATTGCTTGAAGAATTACTTTCTTCTACATTGTCCATATGGTAAACTCTTTGGTTATTATTCCCAAAGTTTCTGTTAAAAGAGTTGTTACTGTTATAATAATTGTTAGAACCTCGCCCTCTGTTATTATATCCTTGACCTCTATTATTGTATCCTTGGCCTGTATTGTTATACCCTTGACCTCTGTAGTATGATTGGCCTCGGTTATTTGTGAATTGTCTTGTATTATTAGATGCTCTATGCTGATTTGAAAAATTATTTGTAAAGAGACGACCTCTAAAATTTCCACGATTGCCTGGACCGCGTCTAAAATCACGACCTCGCGCATAGAATGCTTGTTGCACATCCCTTCGCGGTACATCGTTATCTTTTGCACCCCTTATGGCATCGTTCAATTTAGATTAATTGCGGGCTTTAATTATTGTACGCAACTCATTATTACGCAAACCGTTGGCAAATGCGTTAATTGCAATTTTTTCGTTCACCGATCTCAAAACTCCAAGAGCTTGTTGATCATTCTCCGTTTGAGTAATCGTGAGGTCTACCAATAACTCCTCAATTGTTTTTCCAAAATTTTCTATAGATTTCTCACCTTGTCTCGCATTATTTAGCTGTACGGACAAAACTGCTGACGACTTTTTCGTCAGAAAGTGTTTTTTAATGTCCACAATTAGATCTGCATTATTTGCATAGGTCGTATTTAAACGAATTTTTGCACTCTCAGACAGGCGCGTTTTTAAAATATATATTGTTAGTAGCTTCTTTCCATCTGTATCCAGCAGCACGTCATACAATTCAATTGCATCAATAAGTTGTTTTGTTACATTTTCAGCACCATTCATAATAGGTAGTAAGCTAGCAGCAGTTTTTAGATTAAATTTGTCAGTCATTTTTGTATCTTGTTCTATTGATGAGTCTGAATCGGAACTACTTGAATCTTGTACAGAAGTTTGTGGTGCGGTCTTACAATCTAACAATCTAATATCCAAAGTTTTTTTTACATCATTAAAATATCCTAATATTAATTGTACGCATGCCTTTGCATCTTGTATTTCCGTCGGTTCATGCGAAGTACTATTGAAAATGTCCTTTAGCTCTGATAGCTGTGTTTTTAACTTATCTAACTTTTTTAATCTACGATTTACCACATTAATGTCCTTGCGTCTTGGAAGACCGTCCTTATTTAAGTTCCTATAAAATACTCTTGTTTCCTCCAGCAAGTGCTGAAATTCCTTTTGGGCTGCCATCACCTGCAGCATCCAGAAGATCCGCCATCGATTCCATCATCAAGTTCTCGGCGTTTTTTAACTAAATTCACTCCACTGTGCGCTTTTCACAATTTTCGCGAACATACTAGATTACGTACAAACTCGCATAATAATCGCGAACGACTTAATTGTCTTTTAAACCTTATTCCTTAAACTAGCTCCAAGTTCTCTCGACTTTTTGCAACTTGGCGAGCTACTTCGGTTCTAAACTTCTTTCCTAGCCTTTTCTTGCACTTTCCGAAACAACAAACAACGATTATTACTAGGGCTACTAGCAACACTAATATTCCGGCGATATCCTTAATTAATTGCGTATTACTTGTCACACCTCCACTATTACCGGCTTGTGCAATGATTATTTCTTTTTTTGATTGAGTTTTGCCCATTTTCGTAAAATTTTGATTATTCGCACACCTCGACACACTCGAAGAAACCAGATTTTTTGTTATTTACCAACTGGCAGGATCGCCATGTGATGTATGCGAGGGTGCGATGGATTAAAACTCGGACATACCCATTAATACATATATTCGAAGCTTTGTTACATCGGTCGTAGCTCCCGAAGAACTACTCATTCATCGTGTGTTAACGGGTATCTCATGAACAGGAGCCTTACGCCTTACTACGGACCTGTGTGCGTGACCATGAAAACCCGGGAGAGACCTTCTGCGCATGTGCGGCTTGAAGGTGGTTGGAACGCTGGGAACGAACTCGGGGATTCGGGTGGAAGCAGGCAGTTAGTGGGTCTGAGTCAAGAGTTCTTCTCATCGATTTCTTAGGAAGCTAATTAGACGCTTTGACGTGTTTTAAGTTCATCTAACTTTAATAAATATTGATTACACAAGGTAGTTTCACAGTCTCGTTCCACAAAATTTTACTTACTGTTTAGGACGCGTTTCGGAGTGTTACTCCATCTTCAGCTATAAAAGAAATTAACACAAAATACAAAACAGTTGCCTGGAAAATGAAAAAACGTTTGGGTCAAAGAAAAATAACAGCTTTTGGGTCGCACTGTAAATCGATCGAAAGACGCTCAAACATTGAAGAAAGGCGCGAAAGTTTGGGAAATTTGGTGGGTGGAGGGAAAAGGTTAAAGTCACACTAAAGTCAAAAGCAGCTTCTGCGCGCCGACCAGATGAAGACGGTCAGGTTCAGCGCAACTGTACCCGTCTCTGTCTATGCCATAGCAAAGAAAGGAGCGCGACACAGGTGCCAACCCGACCAACGATCTCGGCAAGCGCTAAAAACCGCTAACGGAGCATTAGACGTCACCTGTCACCTGTCAAAGAAGGACATAACCTGTAAGAAAAAATCGATGGGTCGATGGGAATTGGTGAACCTAAAACAGAGCTGAGATGACCGGGGTAATAAAGCCAATTTGATCGTTAAGGAGAGAAGATTGTGGCACATTTTTAATTTCCAGAATTTCTAGATTATTAAGAAGACGGCCTTTTGGACAAACATGTAGCAGATCTACGTTGGAATTTGGGTCAAAGGAATGTCCAGCTTTTAGGATGTGGTCAGCGAAAGCAGATTGAGTGTCAACCTCTGAACGATCAATGTTGGAAGTGATTTGTTTGTGGTGTTCCTTCACTCTCTGTTGAAGACATCTCCCCGTTTGACCAATGTAAACTTTGGGACAGTTTTGACAAGAAAGTTTGTAAACACCAGATTTAAGAGTAGGAGCTACAGAATCTTTGAGACGGACAATGTGTTGTGAAACTTTGTTGGTGGATTTGAAGGCAATGTTGATATTGTGTTTTTTGAAGATGTTTGAAATGGGTGTTGTGGGTGCACCAATGAACGAAAGAGTGAAGAACTTTTCTGATTCCTTAGGGGGTTTTAGGAAATGGAAACATAATCTAAATCTGTAGAAAAATTTGGAATAAAGTTTACTAATAAGATCACGAGGAAAACCATTCAATTCGGCTATCTGGAAAATAATGTCCTTCTCTTGGTTGAAACCTTCCTTGGAAAGTGGAACTGTGAAAAGTCTATGGAATAAGGAATTGAAGGAGGCTAGTTTGTGACTGAGGGGGTGGCAGGAGTTGAAAGGAATGATAGTGTGTGTGGTTGTAGGTTTGCGATAAATTTCAAAGGAAATGTTGGGACTTCTGGTAATTAGGAGGTCTAGGAATGGTAGTTTGCCATTTTTCTCTAGTTCACATGTGAAATTAATGTTTGTGTGTAGGGAATTGAGGAAATCAAGGAAGATCTCTAACTCAGAAGACGAACCTTGGAATGAAGCTATCACATCATCAACATATCTATGCCAAAAGAGAATCTTGTCCGAAGATTGGTGTGTGAAGATTTTGTTTTCAAGATTGTTCATGAAAATTTCAGCTAAAAGAGGGGAAAGACTTGAGCCCATTGCTAAGCCTGTATTTTGGGAAAAGAAGTTGTTGTTGAATTGGAAGAAGTTTTGGTCTACGACTAATTCAGCTAGAGAAAGTAGGTTTAAAGCATGCGAAGTGGGGATCGGGGAATTGTGGAGAAGATTCTCGAGTAATTTCAGGCATTCTTTGGGGGGAATGCTAGGAAAAAGGTTGGATACATCGAAGGAAACCAAGAACGAGTTTTTAGGAACTTCTTTGACGTTGATGAGTTTTTTACACAAATCTGAAGAATTTTTGATGGCATACCTGTTGTCAAAAATAAGTTGGGATCTGAGGGTCGCAAACCTACAACCACACACACTATCATTCCTTTCAACTCCTGCCACCCCCTCAGTCACAAACTAGCCTCCTTCAATTCCTTATTCCATAGACTTTTCACAGTTCCACTTTCCAAGGAAGGTTTCAACCAAGAGAAGGACATTATTTTCCAGATAGCCGAATTGAATGGTTTTCCTCGTGATCTTATTAGTAAACTTTATTCCAAATTTTTCTACAGATTTAGATTGTTTCCATTTCCTAAAACCCCCTAAGGAATCAGAAGAAAAGTTCTTCACTCTTTCGTTCATTGGTGCACCCACAACAACCATTTCAAACATCTTCAAAAAACACAATATCAACATTGCCTTCAAATCCACCAACAAAGTTTCACAACACATTGTCCGTCTCAAAGATTCTGTAGCTCCTACTCTTAAATCTGGTGTTTACAAACTTTCTTGTCAAAACTGTCCCAAAATTTACATTGGTCAAACGGGGAGATGTCTTCAACAGAGAGTGAAGGAACACCACAAACAAATCACTTCCAACATTGATCGTTCAGAGGTTGACACTCAATCTGCTTTCGCTGACCACATCCTAAAAGCTGGACATTCCTTTGACCCGAATTCCAACGTAGATCTGCTACATGTTTGTCCAAAAGGCCGTCTTCTTAATAATCTAGAAATTCTGGAAATTAAAAATGTGCCACAATCTTCTCTCCTTAACGATCAAATTGGCTTTATTACCCCGGTCATCTCATCTCTGTTTTAGGTTCACCAATTCCCATCGACCCATCGATTTTTTCTTACAGGTTATGTCCTTCTTTGACAGGTGACAGGTGACGTCTAATGCTCCGTTAGCGGTTTTTAGCGCTTGCCGAGATCGTTGGTCGGGTTGGCACCTGTGTCGCGCTCCTTTCTTTGCTATGGCATAGACAGAGACGGGTACAGTTGCGCTGAACCTGACCGTCTTCATCTGGTCGGCGCGCAGAAGCTGCTTTTGACTTTAGTGTGACTTTAACCTTTTCCCTCCACCCACCAAATTTCCCAAACTTTCGCGGCTTTCTTCAATGTTTGAGCGTCTTTCGATCGATTTACAGTGCGACCCAAAAGCTGTTATTTTTCTTTGACCCAAACGTTTTTTCATTTTCCAGGCAACTGTTTTGTATTTTGTGTTAATTTCTTTTACAGCTGAAGATGGAGTAACACTCCGAAACGCGTCCTAAACAGTAAGTAAAAATTTTGTGGAACGAGACTGTGAAACTACCTTGTGTAATCAAACATCAGTTCCTCTTTGAAAAATGGACCAAGCTTTCAACCAACTTAATAAATATTGTTTAAGTTATAATCAGAAGTGGATAAAGTACCCTTGTGAAAAAAATTTTTTTTTAAATATTATAACGTGCCATCGCGGTAGTGGGTTTTCATTGGTTTGTTTCAGCTTCAGTTCATTTACATTCCTTCACGTTTGGTTCGATTTCGTCAGAATGGCCGAACGGCCTCCACCTGTTCCTGAACAGGAACAGGATCGTAGTTTTACACCTCCAATCGAGGGACTTTTGGCTTTGAGAAATCGAAGGCTGGATTCTGCAGCGATCGTGAGTCCCGCGGCTTCAACAGCTTCTGCACCTGTTAGTAATTCTACCGTTAGTTTGGAAGGTGGTGAACTTGTGAAGTTGTTGACAGAGTCCTATGAAAAAGTTCACAAGAATTTGTCTGGGGGTAAGCCACCCCGACCAAATGTAAGTACATTTTTGATCAACAATGTCGTCACTGAATTTGATCCGGCGGTGCAAAATATCGACGATTGGTTAGCAAAGGTGGATGAATGGGCAACAATTTTTGAGTGGTCTACCCATGAAATATGTTGTTATGCTTTACCAAAATTAGCTGGCGCCGCCAAGACGTTTTATGAAGGTCTTCCAAGTATCCACCATACTTGGGTGGAATGGAAAGCGTTACTACGTAGCACATTTGTGCCGGTTAGAGACATTCATTCTTTGCTTAAAGATTTGATTAATTTGAAAGCTTCTGATGCGCCGTCTTATTACGAATATGCCTTTAAAAAGCTCGCTATGATTCACAAGCTGAAACTTAACTTCGATGATCGAGATATAATTAATTTAGTTATGGGAGGTATTACTGATACTATTGTTAAATTTGCTGTAGAAGCTGCAAATATTTCTGATCCTGGTCGTCTGGCCAGCTATTTAAAAATTTTCGACTCGAACAAAACCAAACCATTGTTTCATTTAGGTAGCGGTCCTACTCCCGATCCTTCTTTCCAACAAAAAACTCATTTCTCACAAAAAACTACTTCTCAACAAAAAACAGAAAGGACAAATACATTCAAAAACGTAATCTGTTATCAGTGTAAAAACCGAGGTCACAAGCGCCGATATTGTCCTTTCAAAAATTCGACACCACAAAACAATAAAACTACAGGGGCCCCTGCAACCTCAACGTCTAATACATTCGCAATTGAATATCCAAGTACAAGCGCTAATCCTGTTAGAAGATCCTTTTATATTAACAGCGATAACAGCAATCTTAAAAACCCAGTTCTTCGTTCTTCGAAACATAAAAATAAATCATGATTCGAACATCGTTGCTTACATTGATCCAGGTAGCGATGTTTCCTTGATGTGCACAGATTTAGTTATCTCTTTAGGACTTGACTTAGAAAATTTTTCTCCATCGATACAACTACGTCACCTTGGCGATTATATTACTGAAACTCATTCTCTTGCATACGCCCAAATAACTGGATAATGTTTCCAAAACTGTAAAATTTTTTGTTGTCCCTAAATGCATTAATGGAGGCTCAAGTAATTGTTGGTCGTGACTTTTCGGATGAAGATGATGTCCATTACGAAAAGGGCCCAAATGGTATCATGTTTTCAAAAAAAGATTCTTTTCTAGTAAATCCGATTTACGTAGGTATAAAGGATGAGGACATTCAGTATTCACTCGGACAACTTTGTTCTGAATATTCTGACTGCTTTGCAAATAATAAATTGTCCGATGTGGGTGACTGTGGTATGTCCATGGTAATTGATCTTCACTCCAGTAAACTAGTGAACCGCAAACCTTATAGACTTGCTCTCAGCGAATCCGTAATAGTTAGAAATATTGTAAAGGAACTTCTGGAAGCAAAAATTATTCGGCCATCAACGTCCTCTTATAGTAGTCCGGCCATTTTGGTTAAAAAGCCTAATGGTGATCATCGTTTATGTGTAGACTACAGGGAACTAAATAAATTAACTATTCCTCAGATTTTCCCTCTCCCACTGATCGAGGACTTAATTGACCGTTTAGCTGGATTCAAATATTTTTCTAAATTTGACCTTGCCTCTGGTTACCATCAATTTCGAGTTGATCCTTCTTCCATTCACAAAACTGCATTTTGTAGCCCGGAAGGACTCTTTGAATTCCTAAAGGTTCCGTTTGGGTTACGGAATGCTGTAGCATTTTTTCAGAAATCTATGGCTAAAATTCTAGAGCCCTTAAGGGACAAAATTGTTTTGTATATGGATGATATTTTGGTTCCGTCCCATACAATCCAAGAAGGTATTAACATCCTTAAAGAATTGTTCCTTATTCTGCGTAAAAATTATTTAAAACTGCGACTGAGTAAATGTTTTTTTTTCTTAACTTCAATGACTTTCTTAGGTTTTGAAATCTCTCAGGAAGGAATCCGTCCTAATAACGACAAGATTCAGGCAGTTAACAGTTTCCCTACTCCTACCAACATTACCCAAGTGCGACAATTTTTGGGTCTCACTTCTCATTTCCGAAAGTTCGTTCCCCAGTTCGCCTTAAAATCTAGGCCTCTTACAAATTTACTTCGGCACAATTCGCCTTGGGAATGGAATGCTACACATGACAAAGTTGTCACCGACTTAAAATCTGTTCTAACTTCTAGGCCAACTTTAACATTATTTAATCCAAATCGAGAGACAATATTATACACAGATGCTTCTATGCAGGGGTTCGGGGCAGTTTTAGTCCAAATTGTAGATGGAAAGGAAAGACCTGTGGCATTTTACAGTTGTCAAACTACGCCAGCGGAGTCTCGTTACCATTCTTTTGAGTTGGAGACTCTGGCGGTTATTAAAGCTGTTAAGCGCTTCCGTCATTACTTACTGGGTCAAAGGTTTACTTTAATAACTGATTGTAATGCTTTAAAAAACGCTCTTGATAAGAAATAATTAAATTCTCGAATTGCTAGGTGGATCATTGCCTTGCAGGAATTTGAATTTAATGTTATTCATAAGCCTGGTACTCAATTGGCCTTTGTGGACGCTCTAAGCCGAAACCCGATCCCTACTCTTGGATTGAATGTACATATTATTACCGCTGTAGACTGGATTTCTTCAGTTCAAAACCAGGACAAATCCCTCTCTGATCTCATTAATATTATTTCTTCTGGTGAACGTCATAATTATCCTGAGCTCTTTAATAAATATAGTGTCAAAGGCGGTCGACTATACCATAACTCTTTGGAGGGACAAAGGTTGGTTATCCCAAAGCATTGTAGGTGGCAGCTGCTCAAAACATACCATGATGACATGGGCCATTTTGCCTTGGACAAGACTCTGGACCTTCTAAAATTTCAGTTTTGGTTTCCTAGAATGCGCCGTTTCGCAAAAAAATATTTAAATGCGTGTATTCCTTGCACTTTTCATAAGTTAAAGGGAGGTAAACAGCCTGGATTTCTCCACCCTATCAATAAAATTGCGATTCCTTTTCATACTATTCATGTTGACCATCTTGGTCCCTTCCCCAAATCAGCTGCAGGATTCGTTTACCTTTTTCTCGTTGTTGATGCCTTTACAAAATTTATTATTCTTCGCCCGGTTCGTAGTACTAAGTCAATTCACGCTATTAAGGAGCTTAAAGACATCATTTCAGTTTTTGGAGTTCCATCCCGTATAATTTGTGATGCAACTACTTCTTTTACTTCAAAAAAATTCAAAGAATTTTGTGACACGATTGAGACCCGTCAGTTTATTAACACCGTAGGTATGCCTAGAGGCAACGGACAAGTCGAACGGTATTGTCGTACTGTTCTTGACAGCTTAGCCACCACTTCTTCTATGTCCCCTGAGTGGCCATCTCATGTAGGAAGGGTCCAAATAAGTCTAAATAATACTTTGAATCAATCATTAAACTCTACTCCCCAGGAAGTACTAATGGGTTACCGTGCTTTTATTTCGGGTGCTATATCTTCACAAACGGATCCGTCTAGTCAGATCGATGTAAGGAAGCTGAGAACCGATGTGGTTCAGCGTATCGAAACAAAGCAGCAAGCGTTCAAAAGACGATTCAATTCGAAGCGAGCGAATCCCACATATTTTAAAACTGGAGATTTAGTAGTTGTACGCATTGCCAGTATTGTTACAAAAGGTGAAAGCAAGAAGCTGTTACCGAAATGGAAAGGACCATTCAAAGTAACTCAGTGCCTCCCTCACGATCGTTATGAGGTACAACAGTTAAAAACTTTACCTAAACAACGTAAATATAAAGGAACTTATGCTGCGGAACACATTAAACTTTTTTCGCATTATTCTTCTTTCTCAGAAGAGTCTGATTAAACTATTTAATTTTAAAGCGTTGTATCTGTAATTTTAGAGCGGGCGTTCTTTTAAATTTAGTGCGCCAAACCGTTTTAGTTTTAAGTTTCTTTTTGTGTATGTACTTGTTGTATTCAGTAATTCAGGATCATACTTTGTGTATGTGCCTGTTGTATTCGCTAATTCAGGATCATACTTTGTGTATGTGCCTGTTGTATTCTCTAATTCAGGATCATACTTTGTGTATGTGCCTGTTGTATTCGCTAATTCAGGATCATACTTTGTGTATGTGCCTGTTGTATTCGCTAATTCAGGATCATACTTTGTGTATGTGCCTGTTGTATTCTGTAATTCAGGATCATTCTTTGTGTATGTGCCTGTTGTCTATTTTTTTTTGGTGTTTGTTCAGAATCACGACTTCAGGGCGTGTGCCTGTTTATTAATAATATGTTTAAAGGTTCCCCAGTCGTGGTTCGCTTGGCTCCTGTGTTATAGGCCGCTGTCGAGGACGCCAGCCCGTCAGGATGGTCGTGTTAACGGCTTGAAGGTGGTTGGAACGCTGGGAACGAACTCGGGGATTCGGGTGGAAGCAGGCAGTTAGTGGGTCTGAGTCAAGAGTTCTTCTCATCGATTTCTTAGGAAGCTAATTAGACGCTTTGACGTGTTTTAAGTTCATCTAACTTTAATAAATATTGTTTAAGTTATAACGTGTTATTTTCCTAATGCTAATCTTACTTACTAAGCTATTTATGGTGTATTGAACCATTGAAGAAGGCTGATGATGCAATCCAGCAAACCTAGCATTTTGCAACACTTTGGTGACTTCCTGGAGTCGGTTGCTATATTGGGTCATCAGCCTTTATTACCTTACACTACAAGGTTGTGGATCTTCAAAAACACGTTTTGGGTCTCCTTTCTCATTTAGAACGCCTAAACAGCACATAAGTTAACCTAGAAGCTGTTTTGAAGAAGCTCCACCTGAACTCTCACTGTAAACTTGGAGGCAGAAAGTGAAGGATTTGGTTCAGCTTAAATTCTTGTCACTTGGCTCGTGGGACTAACTTTTTAATTACACAAGGTAGTTTCAAAGTCATGTTCCACAAAATTTACTTACTGTTTAGGACGGCGCTTCGGAGTGTTACTCCATCTTCAGCTATAAAAGAAAATAACAATAATACATAACAAAAACACTGCACTTGTTTGACATCGATAGAATGTGCTCTTTTCGAAAAAAATGGCTTTTCGTTGGTTCAGGGATCCAAAATTTGCGACAGAAGACATCAAAATATCGTAAAGAAGTTCATGAGACGGTCCCTTACTTCAGAAAAGTTTTTATAGGTATTGGTCGAAAAATGCTTCCTAAGGGAGCTAGAGTCCTTCAAACAACATGCTTTCTAAACTTAATAAAGATACCAAATTTCACGTTACTATCTTTAACCGTTTTGAAGATATTTAGAGAAAAACACTTTCAAAGTGGGGCCTAAAGCTCCCTTAGGACTTATTTTTCGACATATATTCATAGGCAAGTTACTTGTAGCTTGAGGTAAAATCAGTAGGTTCGTTCTTAAAACATAATTACTTGGCGTTCTCGGGAAAAATTGAACTTGAATCATCTGGTTGCATTCAGTTAAAAACGATAATTGGGATCCGGAATCAATCAAAGATCTTGCTGTTGCCAACAGTACAGCTTCATGGTCTTGCGCTACATGACTTGTTGATGTTTTGACCGAGTTATTTGAATTTTTATGTTCAGTGTTCGAATTTACTTTACTAGGAGCCCTACCTTTTTGAACTTGTGAAGATGAGTCCTTGTGCAATAAACTGTAGTGGTCTTTATGGCAAATCTTACATTTATACTGTGAATAACATTCTCTCGAAAACTCGTGTATCAAACAATTTCTGCAAATATTATTTTGTGTTACAGAATCAATGCGTTGCTGAGTAGTCAGCGCTTTAAAGTATACAGTACACACACGATATTGCTTTATATTGACCTTGCGACGTCAGCATTGCCTTGTTTTCTTTTCGATGCGTTTCGGTCATTGCTTCCAAATACTGAAATCTTTTAAGCAAAAATAGAAGAACCTCGTCGAGTTCTTGAACTTCCAAAGGATCATCTAATGACGACTCAAATAACTCATTCGTTTAAGAGTCCCATTTTTTGGCTATAATACATACAATCATTGGTCCCCAGGAAGACGTATCTAACTCTAGCATGTTAATTGACTGTAGACATTCTTTCACGATATCGTATAATTGTTTCAACTTGTCAGCGGATTCTTTATGAATTTCAGGAAAACCAAAATTTTGGCAATTAACTTTGTGACAATCAGTCTCCTATTGCTATCGGGTGTCCCAAAAAAACCCGGACAAATAATTTTTGGGAATAAGTCTTCCATTTCTTAACCGATTTGGATGAGCGTGGTCTTAAATTAAAGCCACAGAGTCAGGCTTTCGACCGTATGAGAAACTACGGCAGATGGCGCTGCCGTAGTAGTCCTATTGATACTTGCGTTAAAAGTTTATTTTAGCTACATGGGGATTGGTGAGTCAACGACCAATCGGTATGACACTCGAATAGCCTTGAAGATCTTTCTTTCTTGTTCAAAAATTCTTTTTCAAAAGTCGATTTGGTTTAAGCATTAATTTTCTGTAATTTAGAAAAAAAATGTGTTTTTGAGTATTTTCACGCATTAATGGCTATGACCAAAGAACAGTTATAAATGAAAGAATATGGTGAAAACAGTGGCGTAAATGCCAGTGGGGGGCAACTGAACAGTTATCATTGAAAATTAAGCCCTATATGTGCATCAATGTTACTTTAGTCATGGTTATGGAAGCATGAAAATACGCAAAGACACTTTTTAGAAAAATCACAGAAAATTAATGCTTACGCCAAATGGACTTCTGAAAAAGATTTTTGAAGAAAAAAGAAAGATCTTCAAGGCTATTTGGGTCTCAACCATTGGATGTTGCCCGACCAATTCCCACGGACCTAAAATAAACCTTAAAGACAAGTATCAATAAGGCTACTACAGCAGCTCCATCTGTCGACGTTTCTTGCAAAGTTCGGAAGCCTGATTCTTTAGCTTTAATTTAAGACCAAGTCTATCCAAATCGGTTAAGAAATGGTTGAGTTATTTCAAAGACTATTTTGTCCGTTTTTTTTGGGACACCCGATATATCTTTCTTTTAGCGAAAGCCAAGCGCTAATTATCAAACGGCCTATAAACTTTCAACGTTTTGCGCTATAAAAACTGCACTTTTTCCATTCAAATATTGTTGGGTTTCTAAAATAACACCAATTAGTAATCAAATCAGTCGTGCTTGGTAATTTTTTTTTGAGAAGCGTACGAACTGGGAAGAACGTAATAATTAAGAATATGTAGCAAAATCGATATTGAATTTCAGATAAGAAAATTCATATTATTTGCTTTGGGACCGGCAGTGGAAGGGGTGGAAAATCAAAAATACCTTCGTTATAAATATACAAGAGGCTCTTACGAACTGCCAAAGTCCATATACACCAGGCATACTTGGTCCCTGGATTTCCCAGAACTTAGTCAAGAGGAGACGCTGGGTTAATCGAAGAAAGGGACCAAAGTGTGTTTAAGAAAGAACTTCGATGGTTAAGTCAACATTTTGCCGTATATCTCCGGTTTCATCAGCACTTCCCATCTGGTTCAATTCATCCACAAAGTGATGCATGTTGATGGATGTGGATGTGTTGAACCAGGTGGGAAGTCCTGGTGAAGCCGGAAATATACGTAATTCTTTCTTACACACACTTCGTCAAAACAAGCAAACGAGCAGACAGTACCTCTATTTTCTTCTTCTTCATTTGCTTTACTTCCATCTTCCATTTGACAATACGCATCTTCTTGTGAGGTTTGATTGAATTGGCTACTGCCATTATGTTCCTCATCCACTTGTGCGTCACCCACATTTAGTGTCCGATTTTCTTCCCCGAGTTGAGTTCAATCGGTAGAATTTTCACCATCATCAAATGAAATCATCTCGTCACTTTCCGTGATCATTTCAGGCATTATAACCTCCAGTCTCGACATTTTGAGGACATGTAGATTGACGTGAGGGGTCCTGTAGAACCTTTTGTGAACCAGAATATCGTGACCCATAAAATTGGCAAGCTGTTGGACCTCATTGTCATCTAATACCAACATTTGCGACAATGTATCGGGTGTCCCAAAAAAACCGGAAAAAGTAATCTTTGAAATTAGTCAGCCATTTCTTAACCGATTTGGATAGACTTGGTCTTAAATTAAAGCTAAAGAATCAAGCTTTCGAACTTTGCAAGAAACGTCGACAGATGACGCTGCTGTAGTAGCCTTATTGATACTTGTCTTTAAGGCTTATTTTAGGTGCGTGGGGATTGGTCGGGCAACAACCAATGGTTATGAGACCCAAATAGCCTTGAAGATCTTTCTTTTTTCTTCAAAAATCTTTTTTCAGAAGTTCATTTGGCGTAAGCACTAATTTTCTGCGATTTTTCTAAAAAAAGTGTAACCCTCCTACTAATTAGAATATTTGCAATAATCCTTATAAACAACTCTATGGGATGCCATCTGCCGTAATTTCTCATACAGTCGAAAGCCTGATTCTCCTGCTTTAATTCAACACCGCGTTCATCCAAATCGGTTAAGAAATGGCAGACTTATTCCCAAAAATATTTTGTCCGGTTTTTTTTGGGACACCCGATAGCTAATTGTTTCCTCATTTTTGTTCCGCGCAATCTTTGCGGATTCTCGCAGCCACATTTGTAAGCCAAGTCACTCAAAGCTACAGAGGCATCAATCGCGTTTTCTAGCGGAAGCGGGAATGAAAATGGATTATTTTTAGGAACACCTGAGATCTCATGAAAACATACAGGTCTAGATAACTACAATATAAATTTGAAATTTTCGCATCGAAATACACGTTTTCATTTTAGTGATTGTTATTGGCGCATGCTCGGGTTTGTGAAGCGCGTTTTTTAAAATAGTCGGACAGTAACTTTTTTTAGTAATTTTCTTGCTGCAAGGTTCGAGGTTTGGGCGCATTGGCGGGCAGCTGGCTGTTTGTCACTTTGTAACGTATGCCGTGAGGTTATGTAACACTCGTGTTTATCGTGTATTTTTGGTTTATAATAATAAACGCGGTGTGCGATTAGTTATCTGGATAAGAAATGGAAACTTTGAAAAATCCAAAAAGGAGTAAAGGCAGAGGTAACCTACATTGTTGTTATGGCACGTGCAACAGTGACAGTCGTCGAAATCAAAACAATGAATTTTATTTTCTGCCTTTTCCAAAACCCTGCCCAAATTTTCGAAACGGCCTTATTTTTAAGAACGTGAAAACTCATATTAGCAGTTGTGATCGGTGTAAGAAAGCAGAATCCTGGGTGAAACTATGCAATCAAAAAGTTAGCCCAAGAAAGAAAAGTTTAAGAACTATTGATGACATCACGAAGGATACATATATTTGTTCCATGCATTTCAAGAATAAAAGTGGGCCATCTGAATCGGAATCTCCTATCCCATGTTTAAAAAGAAAGGTAAACAAATTTTAAGTTAGGTATATGTTTCCTCATATTGCTCATATTGCAGTCAACTTTATCAAGAACGGATTTGGAAACGAAATACCGAAGAATAGAGAAAGAGGACATTCAAATTAATTCAGTATTTGAGTTACCAAGTGAAGTAGGAGAAGCTGGGACAATGAGTGATGATATGAATCGGACAACAACAAGATCAGAACTGAAAGATACTGAAAGTTTGGTATAATGATTTGCTTAAGTTTCAGTTTAATAATATTGTAATTCCAGCAGCTAAATTGTGTCAATATGGAAACACAAACAACACATTCAACTTCAGTAGAAATTGGCACTCAAACTGAACACACAGAAGAATGCAAAAAGTTTTCAACCACCTCCACTCAAACCACATTGTCTTTATTTCCCCATATGAAGCAGCTTTCTAAGTATAAAACTTTATGTAATGTTTTGAAAAGTAAGCTATATGTCAAAAACAGTGACATTCACAAATTTGAAAGCAGTATCCGAAATGATGATAAGCAATGCTTTTTTTATACTGGATTGCATTTCACGCAAATCTTGACCTTGATGACATTTCTTGGACCATGTGTGAACAATTTAAAATACTGGAATTCAAAAACACTTACATCACCCCAGCGAGGTAACAGGAAAAGAAAATTTTCACCTTTGCAGGAACTTGTTATTGTTTTAATGAGACTTCGGAGAGGGTTCCTTGTTGCAGATCTAGCTTATCGATTTAAAATTTCTGTAGGCCACGTAACTAATATAAGTATAACATGGATTCAGTTTATGTATTTAGAATTTGCTAAACTAAGACCGCATATGTTTCCAAGTCGTCATCAAATACTAGAAAACTTACCGAAGGTCTTTTCGAGGTTGAAAAACATTAGAGTATTGGTTGACTGTACTGAATTTTTCTGTCAAGTCCCATCAAATTTTGAACATCAAGGGAATTTATATTCCACTTATAAAGCACATACTACATTTAAAGTTTTAATTGGATGCACACCAAATGGTGCAATAAGTTTTGTGTCTGATTTGTTTGAAGGGGCTGTGTCTTACAGAGAATTATTCGAAAAGTCTAAAATAGTAGATCTTTTGGAGGAAGGTGATTTGGTTTTGGCAGACAGAGGTTTTACTGTTGAAGATTTACTAATGCCTGCAGGTGCAAAACTTAATATACCCCCTTTCCTAAAAGGTAGAAGTAGATTAACAGCGCAAGAAGAAATTGAAACTAAGAAGATAGCCAAGGAGAGGATTTATGTAGAACATGCCATAGGTAGATTAAAAAGGTTTCGTTTCTTGAATCGTACAATTCCATTAAATATGAGAGGCGTTTTAAATCAAATTGTGTTTCTTTGTGCTTGTTTGGTCAATTTTCAGCCACCAATAATTATTGATTGATCACTTTGAACGGAAGTTACTTTAACATAACTTTATTAATAACGCATCTCAACTGTAGTATCAAATCAAAGTGTCCACACGTTCTATAGTTATAATTATAATTATGTTATATTTAATAGAAACAAAATTTTAATTCTAATAATTTTTAATATATGTATATGTAGGGTTTAGAGTCCAATTTCATAATTATCTGGCTATGTATATTTTGATGTTAAATGAAATGTGTAATTTAATAGAAACATTAGTTTTAATTTTAGTAATTTTTTACATTCCCGATGAGACCTGATCAATAATTTTAATAATTTATAGCAGCAAAGAAAACATTTATTTCAAAAGATATTTGAATAATAACACAAAAAGAACTAATAAAATAATATACAAAAAAAATATTTGCCCATTTACAAACTCAGTCACATAGTTAATTATCACATAGGTATTGCAACAAATTCATTAAAATTGAAATTTGTAAGCAGGTACAAAGACTAGAGGTCATGAAATCTAGTTAGTTTGTTATTGTATGTACAACAAATCACAGAACAACAGCACTAAATCTAAAAAGAGTACAAAAACTACATTCTACTATACAAGCTAAAGTAAGTCATTTGGAAATAATCACAGAATTATTAAATACTTGCAACAAAGTACAAAGGTTAACTGAAAATAATTAACGGAAACAAAAAAATTATATGACGAAAGGAGTGAGCTTCCTAGGAACTCTTTTTTCAAAATATTCGGGTGCGATCACTGTATTAAAAAACTTCATAGGCTGTTCAATTAAATTTTCAAAATAACATCTATCAAACAGAATTCTTTCTATGTGAATGCCATTTTTGGTCCAAATGACAAAATCACACCATTCGCTTTCTGTAATGCCCATTTGAACCTGCACTTGGCTAAAGTATTTATGGCTCCTTTTCAATTCCAGGCTGTTTTCTTTGAGGTCACAGCAGTATCGGCCTCTTTGCTGCGCTGTTAAGGCATTTAAGTCTGTTGGCACTGTGGACTCCAAAAGCATAGGACACTTCACTTCCACCAAACCTAAAGCAGGTGTCTCGGTAGGGTCCACAACGAGGCCATCTGGGGATGCTCCAATGCCCGGGTATTTGGGGTTTATCCACAGTCCTGTTTCATTTACACAAATCTCACTGGATGTTTTTCTTTTCTCTTCAAGATAAGAACGAATGGCCATCTTTTCATGCTTTTTCCCGTACTCCAAGTAGGGGGAATAAATTTTCGAAGGCATCATGTGTCGTTGGATGATGTTACTGAATTGTTGTGGCGTTTTATTGCAGTGGTAGCTTTTAATAACAGAGGCAGTTATCAGAAGCGTGCGTAAATTGCACCACTGCTCGTCGTCACTTTGTCCATTAGTGACACAAACTGCCGTTGCTGAACTGAATTTCAGTGCATCTTTCAGCTGATCCACCAATTGCAATAAAATGTCTTTCCTTTCTACAGACAACTCATAATTTTCATATTGTGGCTTAAGAAGTAGTCCCCAACAGGAAATGGACGGTCTACTCGTTGCATAATAGAAATCTTGCACTCTTGTTGTGTTTTCTTCTGGTGTGGCCACTACTTTTCGTGGGTCAAACACAACTTTTGCCCTAAGGTCCATCTTCTCCCTATAGGTCTTCGTAACTTTGCCAGGATTCTTTTGTTTTCTGCCCTGGTTCCATTCACATAGTTTACTGGTGCATGGAACTTGCTGATCCCTGAACTTATTTACGAAGTCCTCCAATGCGAACAAAACAGCAGCCACATGGCTGCACCTTCCCATGCTACTTCCCTTACACTCACAGCTGGCATCAACCACTGCTCCACTTTGTTGTAACATGATCATAGTTACTTAGGTGGTTTTTCTGAATGATGCCATTACCTTTGACTTTAAACAGTAATGATCGTCAATTTTTCCATCGTGAAGGTCTTGAACATGACCACTATTGAAATATTGTTGTCCTCTCTGAAACGGTTTGGACGTGCTCATATGTTCCTTCACATTTTCTTTGTCTGAATCTGGGTCTGAATCTGAGTGTTCGGAATGCAGCACACATGATGTGACCAAATGATCATAAATATGTCCACGTGAAAATGTGGATGGAATTTCGAAACTTGGAAACTTCTTCCAGATGATGGGAAAAGCAGGGGGGTTTGGATAACCATCTTGCAAAATCCTCGCATTCCTCGCCCCATTTTCTTTCAACTGCAGCCACTTCCCACTGTCAATTTCCCTGTGAATAGGGGGGTTCGTCCTGAGTGCTTCTTTGACCCTAAAACATTTATATAATATTGTACAGCATATTTACTAACTTACTTTTCCACCAACTCTTTTTTGCTTTTACTGGAAGCAACTTTAATATTCCGGCAGGCAAGAAATCTTTGCAGCTGCATTCGCGTGTGTTTCTCCACATGTTGGTGCACTAATTTTGCGCCAGGTACATCGTCCTCACTTAATAAAACTTCGTAGAACGGAAAAGAAGCTGCCATAACAATAATCAACACTTCTTATACCACAAATTTATACGCAGGACGCAAACCAAACTAACCTAACCTCACTAAATCAGCTGCTTGCCTGGTGCAACCCCAAGTGTGTAAAATCCCTAACTAACCAACTAAACATTCCCCAGCTGCAATTTTATTTTTCATAACATCGACGCATTAAGCAAAATTCATCCACTATAAACTATCGACATTTCTTTTTACTTGACATACTTAATAGATCCGCAAATATTTGCAGCCAGGTGACTACGTTTATATCACTTATCGGTAAATTTGAAGCATTTGGTCCGACTTTTTCGAATTCTGCGACTTCCCGCGACACTTCGCACTTGCGCATTACTATAATGAAAAAAAATATTAGACTCAAATGACTTACTCTTTTTTGTTAGGTGCGTTTGGCTAGACGACTCTTTTTGCACTTTTTGCTCTATCTGCTCTAAAGTCGTTAGGATATTACCATGAGAGCGAAAAGTACGAAGTGTTATCCGTTAGGATATTGACGGAGTAGGGTACTTGGAGCTCGCTCTACGTGCACCACCTCGAGAAGCCGTGTTCATGGTGCGGGCATGCGCATTAGAGCAAAGTTCAAAGAAACTACCCGCCAGATCCACTGTTGGTTTGTTTGCACCGTTCTTAAGGTTGTTTTAAATGGGCAACGTTGCGATTTTAAGAAAATGGACCATTTTTCAGAATTTATGTGACGAAAATGCATTCTCATTCACTCTTTGGAAAGAGGTGAGGTTATGTTCACGACTTGTTCTTCTTATTTGCACCTGTGAGTTAGGGCACTTCGTTTTTGCTCTCTTTGCCCTGGGGACACGTGATAGCGCTCAGTGCTCTACTCGATACCTGCTCTGGCGTTGCAAGTCAAACCCAGCTGTTGTAGACTCAATAAAATTTGAACAATACGTGATCGCTTAGCCGCTAGATTCATAGTTCAAAAGTTGTTCGCCAGAATGATTTCCAGTCTGTTCAATTCCGCCGTTGTCTAGTCAGAAACGCTTTTTAATTTCTGGAAGTGCTCTAATCTGGCATTAGGCACATCGCCTATTCTTCGCCTGTTAAACAGCAGTAGTTGGATCATTGTACATTTCCCCAAATTCCTCCAGTGCCTGTAGTCAATTCCATGATTTGTCAAAAACGCATAACTCTTTTCTATTTCTGATGTCAGAACTTCATTAAAAATCCGTATGTCTTCGGCTGTCGGCAGTTGGTTGTCTTTGTTCATTTTATTGCACACAGTCGTAATATAAGCACTCTTGCTAGCATACATTTTGAGGTTGCTCGAATGAACCATGTCGAATAACCTTAACTGAGTTAATTCTGGTGAATTCTCTTGGCATTCTGCCAGGATTAGCGACATCACTGGCATGTTTAAGGATGCTATGGAAACACTGGACAACTTCGGTGGAAAAATGCACTATCACTAGAAGCCGAAGCTGAAACAAGTTGTTTTAGCTTCAGCTTTGATAATGAGCACATTGTGTTCGAAACGCGTCAGCAGTGTAAATCAAGTGTTTCGGTGTAGTGGGGTGTTTCTAGTGATAGTGTTTAAGGATGCTGCTCATCAAACGAGCAGAGCTGGGCTCGTTAGATCCATACCGTATATTGCATATATGCCCTGAATAATAATCTCATATTTTTGGGGATTGAGCAAATCTGAGAAGTTATTTATGGCTTTATCCGAAACTCTACATTCTATTAGAAGTCTGGCGCAGCTCCGCATCATTTGTCTAGTGTTTCTATTATGCCGTCCGTTCATGACTCATGTGCAAAATGGCCTTCGACATGCCCATAGCCTTAATGGTGTCGTCTGATGCATCTATTTCGCCAATATCATCCCTTTAAATTTTTCTTCCTAAGCGACGCTCAAGTTTTTCTTTCAAGCCTTCTACAGGTTCCTTTTCTAAATCCTCCACAGCCTGTTCTACACGTGCCTCTGACGCAACGTGGCGGTAGTCTATTTGAACAGAAACGGTCGTGCCGGCCGTAATTATTAGGCCCTATCCAGATTCGATAGCTGATACAAGGAAGTGCTTTAGCCTTAGATGTATTTCTTAATACTCTTGCCACAATCCGATCGTCTGGGTGGAAAGTTTTGTTATGTACATCGTCGGAATCGTTCCTAAACTGGCATAAAAGCTTTTTGCGTTCTGCATATAATAATAAAATAAAATTATGTTAAGTAATTGTAAATTAATTAATTAAAATGCTTTTTCAATGTGACTTTTTTATTTTAAGATTAACCATCTTTTGTCAATACTTGTTCCGGCGCCGAGTTGAACCGGGGTCAAGTTAACCTAGCGCCAAGTTGTCCCGTCGCCGAGTTGGCCTGTCGCCCAGATGGGTCGGCGCCGAATCGCTGGCGCAGAGTCGGCCGCGCCGAATTGTCCTAGACCCGTTTCTACGTACGTATTCCAATTCCCACTTGTCAGCTGTATGAGCATACGCTACAACGCTTCGCGGTCTGAAACATACAGGCTGTCCGGAAATAAGAATGAAATATTTCGGTGGGTAATTCTACAGCTCAAAATATGAAAAAAAGTTATTTTGAATACGGCATTAGATGCAATGGACAATTTTTCGTAAAAAAGGTCCTCTTGGTTAAATGTCGTAGGACGCACCGTTTTCGAGAACAATACGATTTTCTAATCTGAAAATCGGCCTCATTTCAATTTGTAAAAAACAAGTTGGCTTGCTTCAAGATGTCGATCAGGGTAAATTATCGTCGGATTGGGAAAAAACGCCGAAGGGGAGAAAATTCAAACTATTTATTAATTAGAATTACGATACATTAATTTTTGGTATTGAGTGGGTAACTTTACTCTCTTTACAGTAAGTGCTGAAAATGGCCCCCATTCATTTCGATGCAACATCTTAATCGATTTCTCATGTTATTTTGGACTTTTCCGAAAATTCCTGGCCTGTGTCTTATAAATTCACATCCATTTACAACTCGCTCTTCTAATTGCTCGACATTTTGAACTGGTACTGCGTAAACTAACGACTTTGGATAACCCCACAAGAAATAATCGAGTGGAATTAAATCAGGAGAACGAGCGGACCAAGGTACAGGTCCTCCTCGTCCTATCCACCTCTCCATATATAGGGCGAACCTACGCTTTGCGCTTTTAGGTGCGCGACACCTTGTGCTTTTAGGTGCGCGACACCTTATCTACTACGTCGGTATCGGGCGGGACCGGTCATGGTGCATTTTACCTGCTGACCGGCCAGCTTTGCCTTGATACGTAACCCTGAATGTCTAGCGCCCCACTACTAGCGACTTCTGCCCTGAAGCCCCGCAGGGAAACCACGTTGTTATCGGTGTGCCTAAGGGATTGCACCCCGGGCATTGGAAAAATCGAAACCGGAGTTCCTCTTAGAGGACTTTACGGAAATTTCGCTGAGACTTGCCTACTCTGCGCAAGTCCCACCCACGGGGAACCTCGCGGAGGTATTCCGTCCGACCCAGATTGGGCTATCCAGGCCGGCTCCGGCGCCCTGTGCTAGCCCTTCCCAAAGTAATCACAATCGGGCTCAGTCACTATGACTAGCACTACCGGCATAATCGAGAGCAAAGCTTAAAATACTAAAACTAATTAATAAATTAAGACGGACACATACATTTGGGATGCGAGGGTGTAAAAGGCCCCGCAGTGCCCGTGTATAACGAAGAACGAGGACAGATTTAAAAAAAACAAGCCGGTAGGCTATGTCTACCTAGCGGCCAGAAGTTTTAATCACCCGAGAGGATTGTTAACAACCGCCGCGGGCGGAGGGCGAGCATTGTAGTCCATGAAGGTATGATAAATCCTTATGGAACTACGTAACGCTATTAACGAAATTGTTAGTAGCGTTTTACGGTCAGAGATGTTTAACATCTTCAGGGCTTTGACCGTTTCCTTGGGCATTGCTCCCCTCGTTTCTACCACAATCGGTAGGACTTCCCCAGACGACGCTCCCAGTCGTTCTTGGAGGAGAGGTAGCAGATCTCTATATTTGTCTAGCTTTGCTTGCTTCCCCAGCGCTAAGTTGTCTCCGTCCTCGTGGCGGACTGTCACGTCGACCACGAAGACCCTTTCCCGGTTCTGTATTACCAGGTCAGGTTGGAGATTCCCACGCACTGGATGCCTGATAACAGGCTCCAGTGTCACTGCTATCTCGGCGTCCTTTTTCATTATCTCATCAGCGATGAGATTCTTGATCTCATCATGACGCCGTATTCTTAGGGCCTTTGATAAAGATCATTCAAGTACTCCCTAACGTTTATCGCAAAATGAGGAGCACCATCATGCATAAAATACATGGCTAATCTTAGCTGATATGGCACATCATCAAGCAAATCGGGTAACACGTTCTCTAAATAAATCTGATCATTTCCAGCGTTCAGTCGGTTCGGCAGTACATAATGTCCAATCAAACAGTCAATAGTAATACGACGAGTAGTCTCTTGATTGCCGCGGGTTTTGACCCGGAATGGTTGTCAACTACGAGTCAAAAGGGTAGATTTTTTTAGGCTAAAAAGAGGACGAGAGCTTGCTCGAGTCCTCTTTGGTCGAAAAAAGTCTACCATTTGACAAGTAGTGCATCCATGAGGACTCAACAAGGCAACCAAGAGACTACGAATCGTATTTTGCAGATTATTTTATAAATTAAAGTATTGAGTAAGTAGTGTCAAGTTGACGTTGTAGTATTATCACTGTAATCAGGATTTGAGTGGTTACTGGTATACTAAATGTTGCTTTGGATTGGTTCAATATAAATGTATAAAATAATCGCCAATAATGCCAGCCCACAAATTAATGCAGAATTTTTCTTGATGTCGGGATTCAAACTAGGCATGTGGGTTTACTTCAGCGTACACATGGTTATTATGATAATTGATGATTCCATCCCTAGTAAACCCAGCCTCATCGGTGAACAGAATATTTTGAACAAAATTGGGATTCTGACGACACTGATTTGTCAGCCAGTTGCAGAAATTCAGCCTAGAAGGTAGATCCTGAGGTTTGAGGGCCTGGACCCTTTGTAGACGGTATGGATGTAGTAATTATTCTTCGTGGAAAACTTCACAAATGCAACTTTTTGGAATACCTTCTTGGATCGCAATTCTTCTGACTATTGTTCCCGGATGTGCAGCGACTATGTTCAATATTCTTGCTTCATTTTAAGCGGTCCTTGTAGTACGATCGCGGCCACAATCGTTTTTCTGCTCTTTGAATGATCCTGTCTTCGAGAGCCGTTGGTGCAAATTAACAAAAGTTTGACTACAAGGAATCCGTCTGTTAGGAAAGGCTTCTTCGCGCTTCAAGAGCATTGCCATTAGCCTTGCCATACATAAAATGAATGTCTGCTATTTCGGCGAAAGTGTACTCTACTATTTTCACAAATTTATTGGAAACAGAACAATAAATACAAAGAACTGGCATTTGTAATGATTGAAGCAAGCCAACTTGTTTTTTACAAATTTTAAATGAGGCCGATTTTCAGATTACAAAATCGTATTATTCTCGAAAACGGTGCGTCCTACGACATTTTACCAAGAGGACCTTTTTTGCGAAAAATTGTCCAGTGCATCTAATGCCGTATTCAAAATAACGATATAGCACAAAACAAAAGGAATACGGTCATTTTTGTCGCCGCCCCCCCAATTTAGTTTAGTAAAACGAATTACAGAAAATATCTGTTTGGTTCGAACCATTTAATTTTTATACCTACGTCTCACTTGCTACCTGTCCTGTTCTGCTTTGCTTCCTCTTTGGAGCCGTACACTGTAACTTAGTACGCTGCGCAATCAGAACCCCTTAACTCGATTGAGCTAGATCTTGACTTTGATGGGGCTTTTGTTATTGGAAGCTTTCTTATGAGGTCGGCCACCTCCTTGGGGTTAATGTGAAGGCTTCCGCCGCTGTTATCAATTGTATGTATCATTTATGATTTGCTTCTGTTCGTGTGGTCAAGTCAATCGTTGTAATTTTTTCAAATGTGTATGGTATTAGTTCGGTCTTGTTTTTGTCAGTTTGCGCTTCGTCATTGTTATTCAAGTTATGTACAGTCGGGGACTTTGAAAATGCCCACCCCACCGTTTGATGTTTGCCTGACAGATTGGCAAACATTCAGCACGTTGCGATACAATCGACCAAGTGAGTCGTCGCAAGGGGTGGGCATTTTCAGAGTCCCCGACTGTACCTGGTGGAAAAATTTCTTAAATATTTTAATTGTTTTCCAAAGCGAATATCTTGAGGTTTTAATTTAGCAAGTTTTTCATTCCATTTCCATGATTTTATTTTGGTTCTGATTTGATTAGTTAATCTGTTTATTGTTTGTTTTAGGGCCGGTTGTTCAGTAGTAGGTAAAACCATGGTTACCATCGGTGAAGGGTTAACTACTAAAACTGCGTTGTTCAGTCAGAAGTTATCTTTTAACCATGGTTTAAACACCGAAATAGGTAAACCCCCGAATTCCGTGGTTTAAGGGTTGGTTAGCCGCAAATGTCATTTACATCTTATAAGTCGTTAAAAAGTATCTGTGACAAAGGTGTTAATTTTACCCAATATGATGGAACAAATCACAGATGATGAAGATTATTTAGAATTAGTTAATTTGGTGCATTTTCGTGGAAATAATAGACTACTTCGACCACGACGGCGACGGCCACGCGGGTATCGCCGAAGAAGAAATCTATTCCATTACTTCAATGACCAAGAATTTTTGGACAGATATCGACTGCCCAAAAATACGTTGAGGCAGTTAGCTGGGCGCATTGCTGAACAGATAACGTCTCGGACAAATTGGTAAATTTTCAGATACTTATTTTGAGCCAATAACACTATTTTATCTTCTTTTTTTTCAGGAATCACGCTTTGACTGCAGAGGAAATGCTATTGGTCACATTGCAGTTTTATGCTTCTGGCAGTTTTCTGCAGGTTGTAGGAGATTTTCATGGCATAGATAAGGCAACGGCAAGTAGAGTCATTGCCAAAGTTTCGAAAAGTTTGGCCAGATTAGCACCCTATTATATAGCTATGCCATCAGATAATAACAATGAAAGAAATGAAGTCATGACGGAACTTTATAATATAAGTTCCTTTCCGAGGTGTATCGGGGCACATTTTATCTTTTTGGTGATTTGTAGCGGCATTTGTTGTTTTATTTTCTATCACATGTTTATATTTGTTAACCAACGTTACTATCAGTTCTTCGTCTTTGGGGGTGTAATTGGCGGTCCGGTCTCGTTCTTTAGTGTTCTTTTCGTTTCGATCGTTTTTGTACATCTTTGGCATATTCTGTAAGCACACATCGCAACGAGACTCTTCAACAAAATAAATTACTTACCGTGTTTGAGGTTTCCAAGGTCTAAATGAAATAATGAAATCGAAAATCGTTTTCGGAATAATTCCAGAGCGACTTGGAGGTTAACTACCCGGTCGTGGTTGACATTTGCGTCATAATTGCCAAATAATTTTGACCGTACGCACATCCACATGTGTACCAACCGTTGCTGACCCGCGGGATAACAAACCATCGTTTATCCGATAACTGAACAACGCGATCAACTATAACTAAGAATTAGAAGTTAACCATCGTTCAGGTAACTATTAGATAACCAGACCACTGAACAACCGGCCCTTAGAGTTGCGTCGCGGGTGGTTTGCATAATTTTTCTGTTATGGTTTTTAAGTTTAATTATTTGTATGATAGGTGCAGGTGCTTCGTCTTTGTCAAGGCCTAGTCTGACTGTCTGGGTGAATTTATTTTTAGCCTTGGAAAGCAGGGCTGTGAACTTGTCTACAATGTTTATGTGTCGATGTTTCGGTTCGGCTCAAGGTTGCGATTTAGGTATTATCTGAATTCGATCCAGTTAGTGTTTTTGTAGCTGGTTACCTCTAAGAACTTATCGGTTTTTCGATGATTATCAGAGTCAGAGACTAAGAAAAGTGTCGTTGTCAGGTCCGATAGCTGTGTGGTGCTTTTGTTTACTGCAATGTCAATTGTTGTAGGGGTGGTATTATTGGGTGGGTGATGGGTGTCGGCTTTGTCAGTTATCAGTTTTGATGCTTTGCATTGATATCTCCCATAAGCCATGCCAAACATTCTTATCAGATCCCTTCGATTGAAATGATTGGCATGCAAATGCAGATATTTTCGATGGATGTTAGGGATGTTTACTTTACGGAAATATTTTCACAAAATTCAATCCTACGGTGAGCATCATCTTCATGAACTAAAACTATGTTGTGCCATTTGTGTTTTTTAATGTATTTCCGTGTATTTCACAACTGAAGTTTGACTGATTTCACTATAAGCAGCCACAGCGCTTGTGGTACTTACTATGTAGATTTTCTTCAAATTGCAACGACATATTTAACTGAACATCTTCAGGTACGTTGCAGTTGTGTCGTCAATCGTTCCTAGCTTGTCCCCTTTCAAAAAACTTTTGTTTAATTTTGCTTACTGTGGAACGCACTATGCGGTCCTGATCGGGATATTTGAGATGCTGTCTGTCTCCATATCCTCTTCTAATTAAGATTTAAATTCTTTGTTTTTCGGTTATGTAACGGACCACTTTTCAAAAGATTTAGGCAATAAACAAGCAACTAATTAACAATGCAACTTTTGACTTTTGGACCAACTGTCAACAAACAATCATTTGTTTCAAATAAAGAACCCCGCACACATCTTATGGAAAATTGGGATCGATAGATTTTTAAAATTTTTTAATAATGTAGCCCGGGCGATGCTGATCAAAACGTCTCACGGGCGCAATCTTGTGGGACCAATCACTGCCGTCGCTAAGTTACAGGCCGTCAGGCTGGTCGCGTGACGTCACACAAAAGAGTGATACTTGGATTATGCCACGGGCAACGCGTGACGCGAAGTTTGAGTAAAGATTAGTTAATTTCTGTTGTAATGATCATTCGAGTAATAGAAATGATTCCAATTAAAGTCAAGAAAATCGTGACAGAGTTTATTAATAGATATTTTAAGGTACTGTGACGCGCTTCGCTCGGTGTGTTGACGGTTGCTCGGGCGCCAGATTTTTAGGCTGGTTTACTCCAGTTGCTCGCGGGCTGCTTTTAGACAGTCGAGAAATAAGCCAGGTGTTCGAACGGCGGTGGCGAGAAGGAAAGGGGGTTGATTAGTCAGACGGCACAGACAGAGATTCTAGTTATGACGAAAGATGGACGGTACAGAAACGGCACATGATAACGGCACAGTCTACGATTTCGGTGAACTCGCTCCCTCTCGCTCGGACGATTTAAAATGACAGAAGACGGCGGGACGCCTTTCGTACTACCCTGTTCGGAAGCTGAGAGGTTACCCCTCGCGCTCACGGACAAGATGGCAGACAGCGGGACTGTCGGCTCCGGTTTTTGTTCGCCTATCGAGGGAATCCCCTTCTCACGTTCGAACAAAACGCCGGGCCACGAGTTATCGGCAGGAAATCCCCTTCACGATAACGGAGGCGGACAGCAAACCTTTCCTCCCGACTTTATGCGATTGTCGATGGGAACCCCTTCGGACGCTCAGATAAAATCGGTAGGAAATCCCCTTCACGATAACGGAGGCGGTCAGCAAACCTTTCCTCCCGATTTTATGCGATTGTCGATGGGAACCCCTTCGGACGCTCAGATAAAATCGGTAGGAACTCCTAACTACAACAAGAATGACGCGGCAATCAAACTAACGGAAAGAGAGAGACAGAACACCTAATGAAACATTTATTCAGACACAACTAGTACAATAATCAACCCGGACGGTTACCTCGGTTTACAAAACTAAACGGCTGAATCAAAACTCAAGCTTAACAATACGGCTGACTTGACTCGGAGCGTTTGCTGAGTGAAGTCTCAAGCTAAACTGAACATAAACAATACGGAGCGCTCCTTATATAGATTTCCACTCCTGGCGGCTACGTGTGCGCGAGACGTCGAGTGGAGATGGTACGGCGGAGAGGGAATTCGGTACTGCTCGCGCGGCCTCGGTGTCTTCCTCGGCGGTGGGGGAGCGCTCGATGTGGTGACATCTTCCTTCAGGGCTGACGGCTGAAATATTCCTGAAATATTGAATTTATATTAAAGGTTCTTGAAGTCCAGCGATGGCGAAAGGAAATCCTGTGGCTTCGAAGTTATTCTATTCCTTCCAGGCGATGAAATCACCACACGGCTCCTGAAGCTAGCAGAGCGGAGAGTCGGCGGCGTCGATAACCCGGTGTTTATCAACAACTCGGCGCGGCAGATTCAATAAATGCGGGGGCGGAGTAACGAAATTGGTAACGGAGAAATTCACTTCGTTACATACCCCCTCCTCTTCGGGAAAGAGAAAAATTTCGAAGACATTTTTCTCTTTTGTAGCGAGAGCGTGGCGGCCAGCGGAGACGGGGACGGTGGCGGCGGTGGCGGCGGTGACGGGACGGTTGTTAACGGGGCGGATATTCATCAGGGTTGGCCTGATGGTGGCTGTACGGGCCACAGCATCCGCACGTGGGGCACGGGTTCCAGGGGGCGGACGTTCGGCGGTACGGGGGCGGTGACGGAGTTCGGCGACGGCAGCAGTTCCGGGACAATACTCCGATTGATCCACAGACGGAACAGAACATCACTGCCTGTCTGGCGGGACATTGTCTACGGAGGTGGCCAGTGCCCCCGCAGCGCCAGCAGCTTGACTCCGGGGCAGAGATCCGGGTCGGGGCGGTTGGTGGTGGTGAATCTGCCAGCCGGCGGACGGGCGGCACGAACCGAGGCGGTGATAGGCCCCAAGAGAACGACGAGGACGGCGAGTGCCCTCTGGCGGGCGTTGGTGTTCGGGGCGGCGGGTCGGCTGAAGTTGGCTCATCGATGAGGTCCCAATCGCTGTCATCGGCCAGCTCCAGCGGGGGTGACGGGTGGGTGTCCCACTCGGACATCTGCAACAGAGGGCGGGTTAGCGAGTGGTGAAGTTAGAATTAAACCACCATCCGATGGAAGGATTTATTCCCGCGGAGGGACATAAAGGTGGAAGCGGACGTTGGTGGAGGTGGTGAGATGTACTCGGTAACGGCCGGTGGGACGGTCCTGGGGGCGGAGTCGTATGATGGCTCGACGGATGGCGGGGTTCCAGTTGGCGGTCTGGACTTGATAGACGGCGTCGGCCAGCTGGCGCAAGTCTCCGTCTTCGTTGCTGTCGGCCAACGTGACGACGGGGCCCCACGGGAGCGGAGGAGGGGTGAGGCGGGGGTCGGTGGGGAGTTCGGGGGTGTCGATTGGGGGCGGTTGTCCTGGGCTCGGGGGCGGGGACGGCAACGATAGGACCGGCGATGAGGGTGGTCCGGGGATTGGCGATAAAGCGGGCGGGGGGGCGGTGAGAAGCGAAGCCAAGCCGGCTGCTGCTTCATCGGCGGTCAAAGTCGACGGCGGGGTGGTGGGGCGTGCGGGCGGGGGAGGTTGTGTAGTATAGTAATCAATTAGTAGTGGGGATTAGAATCTAATAAGGATTAGGTGATAGACAATTAGAATAAGTAGTCTAATAAGCACAACGGATCATAACCGACACTGTATTGCTTAAGACATAATAAATATATAGTGTAAGGTTTACGGCGTTTCACTGCCCTTGATAACTACCCGAACTCTTAATAATACATGGCGATCCTGCCAAAGGGCTTTTCGTGTTGTTAAGTGGTTGTGATCGGCTAAGTGATGGGTGGTTCACAAAGCAAGGAAGAAGTTATAATTGCGCAAACGGCAAGTGGGAACGCTTCTGCATCGGCATCAAGAACGGAAGTTATGGTGATAGTTCTTTTGGTTTTGGTTGTGGGAGTTTTGTTAGTTCTTCTACAAAGACTATGCACCAATTGTTTTAGAAGGACCATTCGTCGGGAAGTTAGCAGGAGTAACGTAATCGATTCAAGCAATGTATAGACGCTAACGCTAGCTTGAAGTACCCTAAAAACAAAACTCTACCACCCCACCGCCACCGCCACACCCAGGCTGAAATGTGCTAGATAAAATAGGTCCCGTGCAGATTTAGTGACCCCGATATAAGTTCGCGTACGGAGTGTCGAAATAAATTCTGATGCGATAACAATTATTATTAGTGCCAATAAACTTATAGTGTCAATACATTGGATACAAAAGTACAAACTATGCACCATCAGGCATCTAAGGATTGTCGCAATACCCATTACAGCAAGGAATGGTTGAGGAATTGGGGACGCTTCGTCAGCTTTTGATGGAAATGAACTGGTAAATGAACTGTTACAAATTTTTTTTTTATGTGCGGATTGCAAAAATAATTATTACTTAAGAGTCTATTTTACATGTAGGAATTTTGTAATTGTTTACCGAATTATAAATGTTTAAAATGTTCAATGGCAACGAAAGTTCTAGATACAATATACATATAATGATCTAAAGGATATACGTACTTATTTAGTAAAGTTAGGAAAGGATAGACGTAAGGGAAATATATTAGATAAGAAAATTAAGGAAGCTGCAACGGCACATGAGCCATTGAATGACTGTATTACACAAATTAATGACGCAATAACGCAGTCGCTGCTAGCGGATGATGAAGTGAGTCAGGTTAAAGCAAAAGTAAAAGAAATACGCACTCTTTACCAAGACATTCTAAATTTTGCTTCTGAGAGGAATCCTACTCCAACTCCAACTAACATGGCAGCGTTTGACATTAAGGTCGCGGTTAGCCTTCTTCCTATAATGGACGATTCAGATAATAAGACGTTGCAACTCATAGATAGTGTACAACTCTACGACAGTATGATAGACAACAATTCTAAACCACAATTAATAAATTTTGTCCTTAAAACAAGGTTGTCAACAAGTGCCAAATTACGCTTGACTTCAACGTATGCTTCTACAGATTTGTTAATCGCGGATATGAGAAAACATTTGCTTCCGAAGAAATCTGACACTGCTCTTCAATCAAAATTAACACAGGCAAAACAAGGTAATAGCTCCGTGGAAGAATTCGGAAAAGAATTAGAAGAACTTTTCGTCAATCTTACTATTACGCAAGCTGATGGAAATGATAACGCGTATGCAATTTTGAAACTAATTAACGAAAAGAATGCCATTAAACGTTTTGCTGACGGGTTGAAAAATGAACGTCTGAGTACTATTATTTCAGCTAGGAATTCTACCTGTTTAAAGGATGCGTTAAAGGGATACTCTCGAGAAACGACCAAGTTCCAGCAAGTTCCACCCTGGTTCCGAACCGGATATGGCTGTTAGGGAATTATTTTCGTTACTCGATTTTTACGTGACTAAAGTATCATCCATGCATCATTGAGTTGACAATTGACATCATTGACATGACATTTTAGTATTTTAATCATTTTGATTTAATCATTTAAAACTGTAAAAGACTAAATAATAGCCCGACTTTATAATAAAATGAAGATTTTTGTGCCGAACAAACGATGAGCGACACTGAATCACAAGTTTTGAATTTCATAACCTCAAAGTAATAGAAAGATGTTACTGTTTTCAAGAAAGGAATTGGGAAATAAGGTAAAATTCTAATTCTAGTAACGCTAATGTTTCATTGGTGTGATAATTTTAGAACAGTATCTGGTAAATAATCGTTGCTTACTGCCACGTTCTAAAAAAGTGATGAAGAACATTAATTCCTGATCGACAAATGAGGAGCAAAGGACAAAAGCAGAGAATTGTGATAATTACAAACAAAACGGTTTTTGATTATATAAAAATTGAGGATTACCTGTAGAAGTTTCTGGAGTTAGGAAGCCATGATGGCTATGATACATAAGTACATCAATATCTCGATCAATATTGACAAGAAATTTTGCTTATGAATTTATTTAATTGTGGCTATCCAGAAACCATCGTGATGAATCAACTTTCAGCAGCTGTTATAGCAAATTGTGCTGCTATTGGAAAACTGTAAATTTAGAAAATACCTGTTTATTTAAAGCAGGTTTAAGAAATGTGCCTAAGATCTACTATTATTGCGTGTGAATAAAATGATTTTTCTAAAATAAAAACTTCACTTCTAGGAATGCGTTCATTCTTTGTTCATTGTAGCAAGTTGGCTAGACATAATCAAGTCAAAATGCTTAATCACTGTCACTGAGTAGGTAAGTATTCTAGTAAGCTATGGTAACCGATGGATTTGTTTGGAAAAAACAAAAGTTTTCCATTCTCAGTTGTTCTATGTATACTTCTGCATACAACATCTTCGTGCCCTTTGTCCTAACAGTAGTTTGAATTATCCACATTATTTTCTGTTTATTGATTTTGTTGTTCGTGTTGTTAATATTTTGCTTAGTTCGTTTTTGGTTGTTTAATTCTTTGATTTATTGTTCGTTTTAAGGCCCGAGCTTTAGTCTCGGGACTATTGGTTGTTGTTCTGTAAACTTTAGATTTAGTTACCTATTTTGAATTGGGAAAATGGTAAAAAAGTGCTGTATAAGTGGTTGCAGAAATGCAAGTGAAGTGCATCCTAACATTAGTGTGCATTTGTTCCCGAAATCACAAGCGCTCGCACAACGTTGGTACGATAGTATCGAGCCTAATGAACTTATCAAAAGAAAAGTCCCAATGGTTTGTTCTGAACATTTCCAACCTAGCGACTTCCAGGAATCTAATTACCAGCAGAAAAGACAGTTGAATAGATCTGCTTGTCCGTCGATTTTTCCAACCCAACGTCTCATCAATAATCCTCAAATAATAGGTAGGAATTCGTCTTAATTACGTACCTAGTTGCTACTATAATTTTCGGTAAAGTCTCAGTACATTATTTATATAGATAGGCACTCGAAAAACAGTAAAAGTAAAAGATACCTACCAAAAAAGACCGAAAAAAAATTTTCATCATTACATTTTATAGGTACCTACGTACTTATTCTTTTAGTAAGGTAGGTATACTAGGTAAATTAACCGATAATCTCATAATGATCCATTGAACAGGTAGTAAAGATAGTTATACCTACATATGTATATAGAAAAAAGACTATACAATAATGGCAAAAGGTACCGCCTGGTCCAATCTCTACCAAATTTTAGATTTTGTTAAGCCAGGTATAGACGAATGCTTTATCGAAAAATGAAGTGCGGTATCTTCTAGTTTTAGTAGTTTCTGAGGAAAGAATTCGTGAAAATTGGCATTTTCGGGGCCCAAACTTGTATAGAGCCACATGAAAATGTGACCGCCTGATAGAATTTCTATATTTTTGTATTCAATGAAGTAAGTACATACTGTATTATACATACCTACCTCCACACCAAAGATCTAAGTTTGGAATCGTCTAGATCCTGATTTTAAATTTTTTTCCTGAGCCACTTTCGTATAGGGTCCTTTGTGAAAATAGCAGTTATCAGTTTTTTAAAATTATTTCAAGAACCAAACCCCAAACCTAATCTTTGATTTATTTTCGGATTCCTAATATTTACATAAAAAACTACTTTTTTTCATAAGGTAATAAGTATTTAACGTTTTGTATTTTTACCTTTTTCGAGATGCTATATGAAATAGAAATTGTGAGAACGAAATAAGAACCTCCCCGGTATAGGTCTGGTAGGTATTTTTATAAGTAAAAGTATTACCTATCCTATAACAAATATAACTGTCCGGGGTTTCTTAAAAAGCTTTACCTATTCGTATAGTAGGCTGTGGGCCATAGCCCACCCGTCCATTGCGGGTTTTTAAGAGACGCGGGGATATATAAAAGTTAATTTGTTACCTACTAGTGCTGGTATAGTATGATAGTATATGATGAAATATAGGTATACCTAAAGATTTCTTATTGATTCCGTTTTTTTACACATTTGAGCAGCAACTGAAAAAAGCTATACTGAAATTGAGGTTCAGTGCGAACTGGGAAATGAAGTACTCCGCTATGTAAAGTACCATGAATTACCGGACACTGATCCAGTAATAGATGAACCTGAACCAATGGACATTGACGTTATTGACGTCCCTATATTTGACCATCAAGACTCTTCCACCGAATCGCACAATACCGACTTAAATGAAGAACCAGCAGATATAAAGGCTGAAGTGTTCCTTGTTTATGTAAACGAACTGCAGAAATTATTTCAACGTTGCCAAATTTGTGGTGAGAAGGTCAAGAAAACCGAAAGACGAATCAAAGGCACGGATATAATGATAACAACAACTTGTGACAAAAACCATAAGTTTAAGTGGCGATCACAGCCCTACTTTAAATGGCAACCACTCGGAAATATTCGCTTGGCTGCTTCAATGTTAACAGCAGGCAAGTTTCTTATTTTTAGCCCACTTTGAAAACAAATCTGCACTAAGCGATTTTCGCACCCTCCAGGTTTTATACTAATATCCTTATGTATTTTTTATTTACTGAAGAATTACTTTATGGGCAAAAATATGCGATGTATGTAGGTATACAGGTCTAACGTTGGGATTTACCTTTGTAGGGCTAAGTTACACGGCTACAAGACAAATGGCCAATGCAATGAAGCTGCAGTTTTTTTCGGAATCTACGTACTATAAGGTAATTGAACGGTATGTGGCACCCGTAATACATGACACGTGGAACGCACAAAGGGATGGCTTTCTAAAGAATGCAGCCGAAACTAACATACCATTAAAGATCTGTGGCGATGGCCAGTATGATTCTCCGGGCCATTCCGCAAAATATTGCTGCTATAGTCTTATGGACATTAGTACCAATAGAATAATTGATTTCATAATTCTTCAAAAGAAACTGGTGAATGGAGACTTGGAAAAAGAAGGGTGTCGCATGGTTCTCGAAAAATTAATAGAAGATGGGTGCAAAGTGGAACTTTTCGCAACTGATCGACACTCCGGAATCAAAAAAATGATGAAGGACGACTTCAAAAACATAAATCACCAATATGACGTATGGCACCTGGCAAAAGGGTTATCAAAAAAGATGAAGGTAAAACACACTTTCACTAATTTAATTTACCAATCAATTGTCCAACCTCAGAAAGGGCGAATAATAACAGTTAAAACTAAAGATCCCTAAAATTCCTTTTTTTTTTGACTTTGTACGAATGTACAGCTTAGAAACATGAAGATGCCCACCCAGAGCTGAATATTTACCTGATCGCATGGACCAGGCCACGACAGAGACCTTGCAGAAGTTAGTTACCCCTACCTAACTGCTATGCGAATGCTAGGCGACCAACTAAATATTCAACTCTGGATGGGCATGTTCATATTTCTAAGCTGTACGTACATAAATGTTTCATAGAACATAGCCCCACGAGCTGGCGGCTGCTTGCGCCAACGCACCATAAGTTCGGTAGGTAAATGAAATTTTACAATACAAGTGAGATGTTTAAAAAGGGTGGTGTAAGCAGGAGACAAGTTCTGAATTTGGAAACAAGTTCTGTAAAATTTAATTTATCTGAATTATGGCACAAGAAGTTACCAGCTCATATGGGGCTATGTTCTGCGAACGGTCTATGTGTTGCTCTCCGTTCCGCGTAAAAGTTTGGATATACCGTAAATTTTTCAGACCATTGAGAAAAAAAATTTATGGTGGTGTTCCCAAAATTGTCACTGTAACCCAGAACTAGTAAAGGAAATGTTTAAGAGTATTCTATATCACATCAGAGGAATTCATAGCTGGGACAGTGACCCCGAGTATAAATTATACAAAAAGTGTGCTCATGAGCCCTTGGACGATATGCAGCAGAGAAGAAAGAAATGGATAAAACAAAATTCTCCAGAATATTTCAATTTGAAACGAATCCTTTCGGACCCCAAATTTTTAAAAGACTTGGAACACATAAGCCACTTTTGCCATACAGGTAATTTGGAGGCTTATCATTCACTTAGGCTTAAATATACTCCTAAAAGGCTACATTTTTCATACCACTCCATGGTATACCGTTCTGAACTTGCCGCTCTCGACAATAACCACAACTCTTTAAAAGAATGCAAGACTTTGAAGACAAATTATTTGGTATATTCAAAAGCAGCGAAACAATGGGTGCTAAAAAACGTTTATACGAGAGATCACAGTTGGAGAATTGAACTGGTTGAAAACGTAGAAGCGTATGCTCAAAATGAGTATATCTTAGATGACAACGAAATCAATTATAGATATCCATTTCATTTACCGTTGAACATAGCAGACGTACCGAAACCATTGCAAGAAACCGTACAAGATATATCAAGATTTACTGGTCCAGTGAAACCCCTAAAATGATTTATATGTTCAGATATAATATGCTACCCTTTTGTTATACAAGATGTTCTCCACCTTATTTATTCTAAGACGAAAACTTCCTATGGACTTATAAGTTCTAAAGTGCTTAGTGTTCAAGTCGCAGTTGAGTTTGTGTCAAAAAATAAGGTTGACATGTATTTGCCATTTTGAAAATTCTTGTTTTTTGACGAATTTCTTCAATTTTTTTAAAATCTAGGGTTGTCCCTGACTTCACTTCTGGTCAAGTTCATTCATGTTCTTATCTCAAGAAAATTAGTAGGGCCATTTCCGGTTAAAACAGGAAGTGAAGAAAATAATTAGCTACACCATTATTTCCGCATAAAAAAATAAAATCGATCTGTCCGAGGATTTTTGTCAGAAATTATGTGCAAAAATTTAAGAAACTTTATGCCAGACTTGACACTCGCACTGTATATTAACCTATCTTAAGAAAATTTCACTTATAAAATTTGATCCAATTACCAAAGATTTCAATAAAAAATAAATAAATAGATTCTGGCCAATCAAGACAAAATTATATCGGAAATTTTGCTTGACAGCAGGTCTTATGTCGATTTTATACTAAATTGAAAATTTCCCCTGACTCTAAAATTACCTACCTCAAATGCGTGAGCCATAAGTGATTAATTTAAGGGATGTATTCAACAATAGATTTCAATTAACAAAAAATTATGAAAACTGGATAGAGTACAAAAAATTCCGAAATATGGTTGAAGCATTAATAGAAACAAAAAATTTGAGTTTTATAAAAGAAACATGGACGAGAATATAACTAACCCAAAAGTACCTAATGTGGAAAACCTTAAAAATAATCATTGGATGCAATAAAAGTACCCACAGTTGTAGCATTAGTTTTGACTTTTGATGGTCATGTAATAAAAGAAAAATACCAAATAATGTAAGAGTTTAATTGTTTGAAGGATTATTAATTTTATTAAGAGTTACGAAACATTCACGCTGGCTCCGCTATGGAATGCACTTGCTGAGTCAACGTCAGCGTTTCAAAACTCTTACTGGGTCACTAGGGTTCCATCGGTACCGTCAATGTCCGATAATAACTGAATCTGCAAATTAGTTTCATATAAATACGGACCGATGGGATCATAAGGAGGTCAGTACTTTGGGGTCTCGCCCTGAGAGGCCGACTGACACCCTGCTTGCCAAGAATGACCATCCCTTGGGTTTACCGAAAGTAAGTTACCATTGTCTTTGTATTTGTTTATGATTATTTTTCCCCTTGTTCGTCGCCAGCAGAGTTCTGAAGTAGTAAATGAGGGTAAAAACTACGTCAAAAACTACGCGTAGTTTTTATATTAACTACGCAACGTAGTTTTTACTCAAAAGTTACATTTACTACAGTAGTTTATGTAGTTAACCGGTAATGCTATTCTAAATTTGAAATTGTTAATTATTAAAGAAAATTTCATATTGGAATAGCAAAGAATATCTATCTATCGCCTAATTATTTAATTTCAACGCCTACCGATTATATTCGGGTGGTAAATTAGTAAATAAGGCACAGAATATGAATTAAAGAACTATTTATAATATTCATTTGTATTTTAACACTTCCAATAAACAGGTACTTCTAAGGTATTGAAGGTAACTTTAGGTAAGTAGTATAACATGAACATAAGAAAATTTCATTTTGTAAATGTGGAAATGGTGCCCTTAGTCATCGTCACCGCCGGAGAAATCATCTGTATTGAGCTCTATATTATCTTTGTTTAATCTAAGTCTTAGAGAATAGTAGCAATGAAGCAATTTTTTCGATTTTTCGTTTCCAAGGCGATTCCTCAAGTCCGAATGAATAAATGACCAGTTACTGAAGACACGTTCAAGCTGAGCAGATGAGGCAGGAATTTTTAGTAGCCTTTGAGCAAATAATAATAATAATAATAATAAAGTTTATTAAGCGGCTTTTTAACATAAGAAAATAAAATGAAAATACATAAAGAATATTTTAAGGAACCAAAACCAAAAAAAACTAATACTACATAATTCAATATAAAATGCCGCATAAAAGGACAGAAACAGCCATGTGCTGATTTACATTCTGCCCAAGTGATAAAAAAGTGAGAAGTGTACAACTAAATAGCATTGATTTATAATACATATACAAAATCGCAAAAAAGTGAAAAGAGCAACAAAACAATGAAAAGTCGAAACCGTCTACAAATAAGCAACCACTAAAACAAACTTCCATCAATCAGCAGGTCCCTATCCTCAAAAAAAGATTGTCTCAAAGTTCCTACTACTGCTCTCTCCGAGGAGTCATTATCAAAGTTGAAGGCAATGAAATTCAAAATATAAGCCGCTAAAAACGAAAAAGAGGCCCTAAAGCAGGCCAGAGTATGCCTGGGTATGGACACCGTAAACTGCGTGAATCTAAGTAGGCGATCATGCATCCTACTGCGGAAATGCATTTTATTTCTTAAATACAAAGGGCGGTTCGAAGAAAGAACACCCAATACAAGAGCAACAAAATGCATGATCCGCCGCTCATTCATTTTAAGCCAGCCCAACTGTCGAGTGTATGGGGTAACGTGAGCTGCGAATGGAACATCAAGACAATAACGTACACAATAATTTTGAACCATTTGAAGCCTCTGTTTTTGCTGTTCTGTCAGACAAGAGGAATACGCGAGGTCAGCATAATTGAGATGTGAAAGAACCATTGCATCACACAACAGCTTTTTCACATGTCGGTCCAGAAACTCTCGAAAAGGTGCAATTTGTTTAAGGCTCAAATAAGTCTTCCTGCAAACAGCATTAACGTGATCTACGAAATTTAAATTGCAGTCGTAAATTACCCCTAAATTTTTAACAGTGTCACATATCTGAATTGGAATGTCATTAATTCTGATATTATAAGTATATCTGACCTGACCAAGTCTTTGTGCTGTACCAAACAGGATAGTTTGGGTCTTAGCCGGATTAAGAAGCAATGAGTTTTTTCTGGCCCAGTCACTAATTTTACCAAGATCAACGTTTATAGTCGCAACACTCTCCTGTAAAGCCTCAGGTTGAAATGAAAGACGAACTTGAATATCGTCCGCATAAATATACAAGGAGCAGTGTTCCAACTCATAAGGCAGATCAGCACTATAAACCGAAAACAGAGTGGGTCCCAGAAATCTTGCCAGTTGTGGATGTTTGCGTTCACATAAACCCCAAAATGTTTTTGGACAGGTGACATTTTTTTCACGTAATTGTCCAAATAAACCTCTACTATTTTTAAAATCTTCCAAACTTGACAATCCCTCATGATCCAGACTGCTAATCATATAATCTTCAACTAGATCTTTTTGACTATCAGACTGCAGTTCTCCCTTATAAACTGGATGTAAATAATTTGCACTTAATGCATAAACGTTTAGTGCCATGTCTCTGCGTTTAACCAAAAATGGTTGAAATTTTTCTGGTACCTCTAATAATATCCATTTATTAACTGCATCGCCAATATTGCAATCATTTGCCTGGCACTCATTTATCAATTTACAAATTGGAGTTTGAAGGTCAATAATATATTTAACTTCTCTAATGAAACTGTTATCAAAGAGTGCATGTGCAGTTTCATCTCTGACATGATTACCTTCAGCCACAATTTTCTTCAATATGTTTAAATTTTTCATCAAACTTTCAAAAGAATCGCGATATGTGCACCATCTGGTGTCTACTGGAAGCTTGATTTTTGTCCCTCCATTATCAAGAATTAGTTTTTCCAAAGTTGAATTTTTAAACTCTTTAAGAATTGTAGTAACTTTTGATGCTACTTCCTTATCAATCATGTCTTTTGCAAGCAAATTACCTGTGTGGCTGCTGCAAGTTGAATGAATTAAATTGGTGTTGAGGCGTCCCATTTTTTTCATATTAGACGCATTATCACTTACTACAGCGTATAAGTCGACATTATATTTTTGTTTTGCAATATCAATTGAATCATCGCAAATTCTGCTCAATTCTTCACCTGTTTCAGACATTCCAGTGAGATCAAAAGAGTTTATGAACGCGTTATCACCATCACTAGAATGGATAATAGTGACAACTTGTTTTGTATTATTGGAAGAATTCTTCCAGCCATCAATGAGCATTACTGACTCTGAACGTAACGTTTTGCCATCATTCTTTATCACTTCATTATAAACTGAATTCAGAATGGTGGTTGAAAGTGTTGTACTGCAGGGTGCTTTGTATGCTGGCCTGAGTTTATGCACCATTTCTTTGAAAAATGGGGAGTCGATGACTGAAAAAGGGATATTGCAACCTACGAAGAATTTTCCTACAGCATCATCCAATAGTTTCTTCTGCTCAGGCAAAACTGAATCCAAAAAGTTTTTTAATGGAGCTTGTGTCCTTATTTGTCCATATGGTTTGCCACCACATCGTTGTTGCTTTGTTCTCATTGTGTAACGTGGTGAACGTGAACGTGACGTCGCGCGTCGTAGGAGTACTGGAAACAACCGATGATCGAGAATGATGTGCATATTGTAAAACAGGACTCTTCGATGGGGTTAATGTCAAATCAGAATCAGCAGTCACTTCAAGTTCCATAAGTAATTCGTTGTTATTGTCATCTTCCTCATTGTTATGTTTTTCTATGACCATTGGTTCAACTTCCTCCTCGACTTCCTCCGATTGTACAGGCCCTTCATCCGCACTTGTATGGTTGGAATCGCTCATTTCCTCTTCGGCCATCTCGTCATCATCTATATTATCCTCCTCCTCTTCATCTTCAAGAATCACAGTAATTTCTTCTTCGTTGTTTTCCTCCAAAACTTTCTTTTTGCCTATTTTGCAAACATTTCTGCAACACAATCATGCCTATGTAGTCGTTAGTTAATAATAATGGTTAATGTTTACCTGTGTGAAACAAGGCGCGCTTTCGAAGTATTTTTTAACGTGCGTTTGCAAAACAGGCAAACCGCACCGATCCTCTTTTCACTTAATTTTATTGGCTCGAATTGCCCTTCTTTCCAGTAGTTATGCAGGTAACGACCCACCATTTTAGTGGCATTTGCATTAATTTGGGTTTTAGGAAAGAACTTTTCAGGTTGAGGTTGAGGTTATGTATGATTTTATTTAAATGTCAATAATGTCATTAGCGGGAATAAACTACATAAACTACATTAACTACGCCAATATATAAACTACGTAAAAACTATGTGTAGACGTCGTAAATGTAGAAAACATTTACTACATGTAGTTTTTACATCCCTGGTCGCCAGTGGCCATTATTTAATAAACTTTGTTCATTACTTTTCGAAGGTATAGTTTTATTTGGAGTGGGTAGGAGTCCAGGGAACCGTAAGCGTGACAATATACTTATATACTATAATTAATACACTACCTACAGTGACAATAATTTTAACTTGCAACATATTGAGTTATATTTTCATGCATGGACATGCATATTTTAGAATGCAGCATAGGAAATACAATGAGATATCTTGTGAATTAAAATAATGTTAGTGTATAACTAATTATAAGCTTTCAGTCAGAAGAAAAGGATTTGATTAGTAATTTATTCAGAAATAGATAATTTTAGTGTAGGTTTGGGGCCACAACATTTCCTTTGGATTGGATAAGACAAGTTCACTAGAGATTAATCAAGCCTAAGAAGCAAACTGTAACTGCAGCGGGTTAAAAATCATGATTCTTACATAAAAATTACTAGATTAAATTTCACGTTCATGCAAATTAGTAAAAAAGCTCAGCTAAAAGTTAGTAAAAAAATGTACAGGGTCTTTTTTTATTATTGTCCCACATTTACATTGGAATATCTCCGTTATTACTTGAGCTATTCGCCTGAAATAAAAACAGGATGGTAGACCGTACTCCCAAGTTTTGTTCTGGAGCTTACTCTCAGCGATCACCGTTGGATCTCAAGCGCTGTGGATGCAACTTGCTTTTTTTTAAACGAGACACCCGGTATATTCTTGCACGGATCGATAGAGAATTTTATTCTGATTTCATTGATATAGGGAAGTAGATATCTGAGGTTGATAGTTTTCGAGAAAAAAAATTAAATTTGAAATAATCAACATTAGAATCTACGAGAATGTCCGAATGAAAATGGCAATCATTTTGAAATTTTTAATTTGTAATGTTTTAAGGTGAATAAATCAGTTACCTACTTTGTTACTATGATGCTAAAGGTTACAGTTTTCTTAGAATACTCAGGCCTTCACTACAGCCATAAGTTATAAAAACAACTTATTTCATGAATTTTTTTCTCGAAAACTATCAACCCCAGATATCAACTACCCTATACAAATGAAATCAGAAGAAAATTCTCTATCGATCCGTGTAAGAATATACCGGGTGTCCTGTTTAAAAAAAGGCAAGTTGCATCCACAGCGTTCAAGATCCAACGGTGATCGCTGAGAGTAAGCTCCAGAACAAAACTTGGGAGTACGGTCTACCATCCTGTTTTTATTTCAGGCGAATAGCTCAAGTAATAACGGAGGTATTCCAATGTAAATGTGGGACAATAATAAAAAAAGACCCTGTACATACAAATATTAAAATAGTGTGCTTAATCAAAATAATCACAGGTTTCCATTCCTTCTACCATTTGAAATCCAGTATATTGCTTATCTTCTTCGGGATAGTGCTGACGAATCCTTTTGACAACACAAGATGGAATAACTCTTCTCTGAAATCTTCCGAGTTTCGTCCAACCATTAATCTAAAATTTAAAGTTGAACAAAAAGCCAATTTTAAATAATCTGTAATGGGGGGTATGCTAGCAATATTGTTGATGGTGGGACCAATCAGAGCAAAAACAACGTTGATAGAATCAACAATTTGCTCACAAGTTACAGAATAGCACCAGTTATAAATTAATTTGCTTACCCAAAACACAAACTGCCTATAAGCAAGATATCTCCACATTTTATTTGACGACGACTTCAGCAAATTCTTTCGATCTGGGTTTCGTTCAACATACAAGAGAGACGCCCTAGTTGTATTCAGTGTATGGACCTCTAATACAACATTTTCAAATGCACTATGATCCGCAATGCACATTGTATCAGGTTCCAACAATTGAACCATAGTGGTCGATTCCCTACAACAAACAGATTCATTATTAGAAGCCATTAATATACAGGAGCCACAACTACACCAATTTAAGTTATTTAAACGAGTACTTATCTGTTGAGAGCTGGAGTTAGCCCCAGCTTGTGCCCTTTGACGCGCTTCTTCTTGCTCCTTAAGTTCGTCGCTGTCGTATTCTGGTTCAAATTGGTAAGCATCCATTTCTTTGGGATTATGTATCTTTGTAAACTTTAATATTCGCAGAGATGCTGCTCCCTGCTCGGTTTTCGCTTAATCGATTTAATGGTTGCAAGATCGATATGCGGTGACAAGTGACAGTAAGTTGTCTTGTCAAGTTGGAGGACGTAACTTGAACCACACTAGTACCACCACAAATTTGTAGGGATTTCATTTGGCCGATAAAACAGAGAACCCAAAAAACAAAATGTCGTTTCCGGCAAAAATGCTGTCAAAGAGCCACAATTTTATTTTATTTCTTAAAAAAGGTAAGTGAAGCCACAAATATATTCCCCGATTACGGTTAAGCAAATCATGAGCTTTTCAATGATACTACTTTCGAGCCTATTGTTCACAATAATTTTTGACGCTTTTTCTCTTCAGTATGCCTTTAAATGCGGCTCGAGACGAGGAATCTCAATGTACTAGCCTTACTAACAATTATTCTCAAATTATGGCAATTAATCGTCAAAATCATGGTCGTGGTAATCAGAGTAACTTCAGAGGAAATTTTTCTAATAATTATTATTTCAATAGAGGGCAAAATCAGAGACAATTTTCACGAAACAACTTCAATTATCCCAGGTCAAACTATCAAAATTACAATAGGTACAACAGCAACAACCGAGGCAACAACAGTAACGGTGGAAATAGAAGCAACTACTCTTATAGAGGTCGTTATTTCAACAGTGCCCCAAGATCAAATTTCAATTCACGTGGTAATAATGCATCGGGTCGAGGTCATCAAGAATATAGGTCAAACAATATTCACGTGATAGAGTCGGATAATAATAGACGAGCTGAATCAGCAGAAACAGAAACTAACGATTTAAACTATTTTTTTCGAGAGAATGGAAATCCATCAAATTAATGAATGCATTGGTATGAATGAAGTGGATTTCAGCGTGAATGGTGTAAATTTAAGATTTTTGGTGGATACGGGTGCTTCATTATGTGCGATCAAGTATGAATGTTTAGGTAAAAATATTCCCATCACCGGAGAACGATTAAGTATTAGAGGTGTTGGAGGTACCATAGTTACAGAGGGTTTCGTCACGCTACAGCTTCAGGCGGTAGGACAAATTTTCAAACACAAATTTTACGTCTTCAAAAATTTAACATGCAGAGCCAATGGTATAGTAGGTCAAGATTTCCTGAGGAAATTTAAGGGAGATATAAATTTTGAGCATAATACTCTAACGTTAAATAATAATAATAGTAGCATCTCTCTGAATTTTAACACAGAAACACATACATTATTAACAATACCTCCAAGATGTGAAATGATACATTTTATAGATACGAGTGTGAGAGAAGATTGTGTGATTGCTGCAAAACAGTTGTGTGAAGGAGTGTTTATGGCAGGAGCAGTGGCTCGCCCACAAAATGGGAAGATCCCAATAAGAATTTTAAATACCCGGGAACAGGAAGTTAATCTAAAAAACTGTTCAGCAGAAATTCATAGATTAAGTGACTATGACTGTTTGGAATTCGGAAAGGACAACGAAAATTTAGTTCAACGTGTAAAAGATTTATTTAAACTGCTTGACTTTCAATCTTTAAACAAACCGGAACAAGTGTCAATAGAAAATATATGCGCAAAGTACGCTGACATATTTCATATGCCTGGAGATAAACTGACAGTTACGAACATATACAAGCAGACAATTAAATTGAAAGAAAACGCAGTCCCAGTATATGTAAAGCCCTATAGGCTGCCACAGTCACAAAAAGGTGAAATTGATAAACAGGTAGAGGACATGCTAAAGAACGACATTATAGAGGAAGCCTATAGTGAGTGGAGTTCCCCTCTTTTAATAATCCCTAAAAAGACAGACCGTACTGGAGTACGTAAATTTAGATGTGTAATTGACTACAGATTACTAAATCGACAAATACAGGATGACAAGTTTCCCCTACCACAAATCACAGAAATCCTAGATTCGTTATCAGGAGCGATTTACTTTTCTCATTTGGACTTAAGTCAAGGTTATTTCCAAGTAGAATTAACACCAGAAAGTAGGCCCTGTACAGCTTTTACCACCGGCAAAGGCCAATATCAAATGAAACGACTACCCCAAGGGTTACGTATAAGTCCCAGCAGCTTTTCTCGTGTGATGACGGTTGCTATGTCTGGATTAACATATGAGAAGTGTTTTGTTTATCTTGATGATCTTATTGTATTTGGCAAAAACCTAGACCATCACAACAAAAATTTAATTAAGGTATTTGAAAGGCTAAGGCAAGTCAACCTAAAGCTGAACCCGTCAAAATGTGAATTTCTTAAAAAGGAAATTTTATATTTAGGCCACACGATATCGTCGGAGGGCGTAATGCCTGACGTTCAAAAAATTCAAGTCTTAAAAGATTATCCGATTCCAAAATCTGCAGATGAAGTAAAAAGGTTCGTGGCATTTGCTAACTATTATCGAAAATACATTTCAAACTTTGCGGAAAAGGCATACCCACTCAATATTTTAAGTCGGAAAAACGTACCCTTCATATGGTCATCTGATTGTCAAAATTCCTTCCAAACTTTAAAAAATGCATTGATTAATCCACCAATACTCCAATTTCCAGATTTCTCAGAATCCAATGAATTCATAGTTCAAACAGATGCATCTGGAATAGCCCTAGGTGCGGTTTTGTCAAATGAAAATAATAAACCTGTAGCCTATGCAAGTAGGTCATTGAATAAAGCAGAGTCGGCATATCCCGTAATTGAAAAAGAATTACTCGCTATAACTTGGGCAATAAAACACTTCAGGCCTTATTTATTTGGTAGGCATTTCAAAATTCTAACAGACCACCGGCCGCTTGTGTACCTTTTCAATCTTGCAAACCCTTCAAGCAGACTGACTAAATTTAGATTACTATTAGACGAGTACGATTTTAAGGTGGAATATATAAAAGGCTCCAATAATGTTACTGCAGATGCGCTATCAAGAATTATAATAAGTTCCAACGAATTAAAGGACATGCACAAAAATGTTATTTCGGTTATGACGAGAGCCCAAAAAGCAAAGGAAGACATACTATTGAACGGACAACTAAAAAACTCAACAAAGGATCATACTAGTGATTGGACTGATCACCCAAAAGCAGTAGAACTCCTCAAAAAACCTAAACATTGTATAGAATTTAATGTTACTTGTAACGAAAATGATTTTAAAAAATTACGCACATTTGACCACGTAGCTACGAAATCAGATAATTTAATATATGTGCCATCGAAATTAACTATATATTTAAATCCAAACACTCGATCGACAATAACCCCAGACGTTTTGTTGAGAGACTTGGACACAATTTGTAAAAAACTCAATATTCCGGAATTAATGGTTGTTAAAAATCATAAAAACACTACTTTAATCAAAGATGTAGCTAGACTAATAAAACTTATTCCAAAGTGGACCGGCCCACGTTTATGCATCTTACGAGAACACCAAACAATTACGAATGACGAAGATAAAAAATTAATTCTTAACGACTTTCATCTACTGCCTACAAGCGGTCATGCAGGAATTAACAGAATGACAAACAACATTAAAAAATACTACTTTTGGCCAGGGTTACATAAAGACGTCGAAAATTTTGTCAAAAAATGCGACAGTTGCCAACGCTTTAAGTACAGCAGAAACATCAAAGAACCTATGGTCATAACAACGACGGCAACTTCATCTTTTCAAAAATTATATTTAGACATTGTAGGACCCCTACCTAAAGACGCAAATGACTTCTCATACATTTTAACTTTACAGTGCGATCTGACCAAATATGTTGAGGCATATCCATTAAAATCAAAACACTCGGAAGTAGTAGCAAAGGCTTTTGTTGAAAACTTTATTTTACGATACGGAATAGCAACAGAAATTGCTACGGATCAAGGCTCAGAATTCATCTCAATGGTAATGGCCGATACCTGTAAAATTCTAAAAATTAATCGTGTGAGTAGCACCGCATATCACCATCAAAGCATCGGAGCATTAGAAAATTCACACAAAGTACTTGGTGCTTACTTAAGAACATTGATTAATCAGCATAATTCTTCTTGGAGTACTTGGATTCAATTTTGGTGTTTTGCTTACAACACCACAGTCCATTCTGAAACTCGATACAGCCCTTACGAGTTAGTTTTTGGAAAAGTGTGTAATTTGCCTAACAATCTGACAAACAACGTCGATCCATTGCTAAATTTCGAAAACTATCCATTAGAAATGAAGTACAGAATTCAAAAAGCTCAGGCCGAAGCACGTGAAAACTTAAGGCTATTATACAATGCAGTCGGAAGTCGGAAGTCGTTGCTGCTTGTCGGTGACAGTCAAAAATTTAAAGCCGACACTGGCCGACACCTGTCCACAATGTCCGTCGGTCTGGTTGTACCGAGCTGTCAACCATCTGTCAATTAACTGTCAAACATTTGTCAAGTTATCAAAATATAACCTAGATTTTGGTGTTTTTTTATTAGTTTGAGTAAAAAGTAATCTGGGAAATGGAAGATGACGAATTTTTATTATTCACACTCAATTTATTTGCGATGTGGCGTGGTTTTATACAAATTCAAAAAATGCGACGAAGAACTTTATTGTTAAGACGTAGGAGATGGTGGGTTAAACCACATATTGCTCTGCAAATTCGTGACAGCTACGGAGCCTATTCAAGACTATTTAAGTATTTTAAGCTACAAGACCATGAAGAATTTTTAAAATTTACAAGAATGTCGGTTCAACAGTTCGATCATATTCTTGACATGGTGACAGGAAGACTAGAAAAACAAAGCATCAGAACACCCTTGTGTCCAGAGCTGCGTCTTGCAGCAACCCTATCGTAGGCAGTAATGTAATTTTAATAGTAGAACTTAAGTTTTTTTTTTAGCTTTGTGGCCCATGGTGACAGTGTCGCTACAACATCCTTGTTTTTTAGAATTGGTAAATCCACCATGTATCAGATTATTCCAGAAGTATGTGGTGTTATCTGGGAAGTTTTGCAACCAATATACCTCAGCCCACCTGCAGTTGAAGAGGACTGGCTCAGAATAGCTCAGGGATTTTCACAGAAGTGGAACTATCCTAATTGCCTCGGAGCTATCGATGGCAAGCATATCCGAATCTGGGCTCCTCCAAATTCTGGAAGTGCCTTTTACAATTACAAAGGTTACTTTAGTATAGTACTGATGGCAATGTGTGATGCTAACTACTTATTTACCCAGGTGGATATAGGAGATTATGGTAATAGAGCAATTTTCATTAACGATAGGTATGTTATTTTTTTTTCAGGATCGTCAAATGACTCAGGAGTTTGGAGTAATTCTGACATGGGAAAGGCATTGCAAGGCGGAAACATTGTCTTGCCTGAGCCAGAAAATCTACCTAATTCTGATATTGCTGTTCCATTCCATTTTGTAGCAGATGAGGCATTTCCACTAAAAACGTACCTTATGCGTCCTTATGCCAGAAGAAACCTCTTAGAAGTGCAACAGAAAGTATTTAATTACAGATTGGGTAGAGCTCGACGAGTTATTGAAAATGCATTCGGCATATTGGTTGCAAGATGGGGAATTTTGCAAACATCAATTCGTTTAAAATTAGAAACTGTTGAATCAATCGTTCAAGCCACTATTTGTTTACATAATTATATAATTCGCAGCGAAATGGAACAGGTCAATCAGGAAAGGCGATATTTAGATGACACTATAGCAGATCGTGAAGGGCCTAATGGAGAAGTAGTTCCTGGAGATTGGCGTCTACTCGATGCTCAAAGGGGAATGCTTCATCCACTGGGACGAGTTGGTGCCAACTTTGGTGGTGCTGCTGCTATGAATCAACGCAACATTTTAGCTCAATATTTTGTGAGAGAAGGAGATTTACCATGGCAGTATGAATTAATTTAATAATGCTATGTGTAATGTAACTAATGTATCGTGTATGGAATAACATGATGAGTAATTACAAAATTTTACATATTATTACTTTTTTCCTCGCTTTTTTCATATTTCAATATCACTTGAAGTAGTTCAATGATACACTGGGTCCTCTTTTGCAGTGGAACTCGACTAAGTCCTTCGTCTATCGCTGCCATGTATCCATCACGGGGCCTATGCACATGCTCCTGCTGCTCACTGCGTTTCTCAACCACAAATGTTTTGATTTCTTTCAATGTATTTGAAAATTCAACATTTACTTCTTGGGTCTCTTTTTCTATTTGATCAATAAGCGTGGACCTCTTCTTGGAGAATACTGCTGCCTCTGGGACCTGCTTTCTTTTGCGGTTTGGAGTTGCTGCTTCCACCTCTGCCAATGAGTCAACCGACGATCCAGTGGTTGTTGAAAAGGCACTTGGTGAAAAAAAGGCTGCACTATCTGATGTTCCTAAGCAACATTTTACACAACTGATGCAGCAGTTCAAAACATACATACCTGCGTCAAGTAGTTGATCATCAATACTCGATTCAATATAGTCGTGATCCCCTTGGTTACCGCTTGATGGTGTAGTAATTGTAAAGTTAGATTTTGTACTAAAAAAGTGGACTTTAGAACAAATTATAACAAAGATTCATAAAGCTTACGGTCGAGAGATAATATGTGGAATCAGGAAAATTAAGCTGTTATACAATGGCCATTCCTTTCTGGTATCCGCACCTGATCCAGAAGGGAGACTTTTCTTTTTTCTGTGCTCTCTGGAAAACATATCTCGTAGAGAGCTCCAACGTTTCTCAAGCACATCCCCTGAAACACAGCAGATAATAAATTGAACACTCACATACCTGCAAGTACCTGATACTGTATAACAATAAACATCCTGCATGTCTGTGGCAAAGTTTCTCCAGAATTCCTTGCGTTTATCTGTTCTCTTATACTCGGCATGACTTTTAGCATAAATAAATTGATGCTCTCGCACAGTATTTATTATAATATCGTCAATGTTCCCTTCCATTTTTCACTTCAACTTGGAATGTAACGTGATCCTAACCACACTTCTCACAGTCAATGTCACATTTTTGTCGTTGTCGGTTTCATTTGAGCGGGAAAAGGTGGAAGATGACCATCTCCCTACCCGACACCGGCAGCAGATGCGACAGGGACGCGAGCCTGCGCACTTTGCTACGGGTTCCGTTGCACGCATGCGCGCGACAGCCGACACCGACTCCCGACTGCATTGTATAATAGCCTTTAGTTAATAGTAAATTGAAACGTAAATCACATTACGATGTTAATATTAATCCTGTTAATTATAATGTTGGTGATTTCATTCTACTGAGAAAAGAGACAGGTGACAAACTGAGTGAAATATTTGAAGGGCCATATCAAGTGGTAAAAGTGTGCTCTCCAAATGTAGTAATTTTCAAGGACAATAAAGAACTGCTAGTGCATAAAAATCGGACTAAACTATATTTTCAGTGAGTTTGTGTCATATTACTTATGTTTGCGTAGTTGTTTACGACATTGTTAATAGTAGTCCTAGGTTAGTTTTTAATGTTAAGTTAGATTGCTGATAAGGATAAATTAATGTACACTAAGCAAGGGTAATAGTAAGGGTGTTTGTTTATGTTTAAATTTCAATTGTTGTAAAAGAATTTAATTTCAATGAATATAAATTCTTTTAAAAAAATCAAGGGGAGGTGTAGTATAGTAATCAATTAGTAGTGGGGATTAGAATCTAATAAGGATTAGGTGATAGACAATTAGAATAAGTAGTCTAATAAGCACAACGGATCATAACCGACACTGTATTGCTTAAGACATAATAAATATATAGTGTAAGGTTTACGGCGTTTCACTGCCCTTGATAACTACCCGAACTCTTAATAATACAGTTGGCGCAGGCGGGCTTTCGCCTGGTACTGGCACCATAACTCCCGGACGCGTTCGGTCGGCCTGGCGGTGGTGGTAGCGCCTGGCGGAAGGTCGGGGGCCCTCACGACGGTGCTTGATGGAGGTTTCGGGAAGGGTGGCCGGGTCGGAGTCTGTAGCTTCCTGGCCAAGGCCCGCACCTTGTCCAGGCGGGAATCCTTGGCTCGGCTAACCCGGGCCGCCTCCTCCCGCATGGAAATTGCCTTTTGGGCGGTCTTCCGGGCGGCTTGGAGCCAGTCGGGAGTCCTTGGCTGCTTTGGCATCTACGATATCAAGGAGTTAGTGCATGCCGGACCACTTGTGCATGCACCCTCCTTTGACCCCTAGACGTACCACATACCCACTTAATTACCCCTTTCTTAGAACGGTTGGGAAAAAAACGGATCCCCAGGACAGTCGGGGACGGGAAACTTTGACGGGCGGAAGGCTGGCACATCGTGTTTCAGAGACGATGCAATTTCGGCCGGTTTGCGTGACGGTGATGTGACGTGTTTGCAGGCGTCATCAAAAGGTGGACGGTTTGAAGGTACTGTCGAAAGGACGGTGTGACAGTAATCGGGGACGGAGACGGCAATCGTGGACGGCGACGGTAATCCCATCTTGGTTGGCTTTTCCCGGTAGCATTGAGCAAACGTTGTCTTCAACGTTCTGTTGGCTTCTGTTGGCTGCTGGGTTAGCTTGGGGACAATCTCGCTATGAAGACTGGTGGGGACGGACTCCACATTGGAAGCTCAGCTTCCTTTTCTTCAAAGGTGACCTGCGCTCTACTGTGGTTGACGTGATTCTTGACCAGTCGGGGGAGGCAGGTTGTTGGTGGGGGTGCCGCCGAGGACAGTTTTCGGCGGCTCAGTTGGTTCCGGTTGTTTTCATCTTTCTCCGGGGTGCGGCTCTCTCCATCCGGACTGAGCGAACATTGCTGTCAATGTCGGTTGGCTCATCTGTCCGGACTTTTCGGGTAGGTTTTCGGTGGGGCACAGTGTGACCTGCAACACTTTCCAGTGTGCAGGTCTTCGGCTCGTCCATCGGACTCATGGGGATTACTGCTCCGAGTTCGGTTCTCGAGCAGCCCCTCAACCCAGATTGAATGGATGAAGCGACACCGGGGAAGGTCCCGGTGTCATCGGCGGTGGCAACAGTAGTCACCTACTACTGTTGCCGACAGCGGGTCTTCTGAGGACGTCGGTACTGGGGAAGTGGCAGTTTCCACCCCCCTCCGGTGATACGCCTGGGTCGCTCGCTGCGGCGGCGAACGATCCTACCACCGGGCCAGACAGCATCGACGTTGCCCCCCTCAGAAGACAGGTTTTCCGGTCGTCGGTGTTCTCTTGGAGACAGTTGCATGGTCAAAATTGCGTTAGCCAGGTCGTCGGTTCATGTTCGGTGGACGTCATGTCTGACGTCAACGGAAATGGTGATCCGGTTCACCTTTTCCTTTGTTCATTGTCGGCACGGTCTTTCCTGGCGGCGAGAATGGTCATTCTACGCGTTTCGGGGGCGGTCGGGAGTCTTCGGGTGTTGTCGGAAATCCTCGGGGTTTCGTGTTTGGTCGGTTCGTCGGAGACGGGACGGTCCTTTTCTACGGAAACGGTTCCTGAACGGGGATCGGAGCTTGTCGGAGTTCGTCGGGTATCGTCGGAATTTTTCGGAGATTCGTGGTCGGTCGGTTGGAGATGGTACGGTCCTTCTCCACGGAAAATTCGAAAAACGGTCCCTGAACGGGGATCGGAGCTTGTCGGAGTTCGTCGGGTGTCGTCGGAAATCTTCGGGGATTCGTGGTCGGTCGGTTGGAGATGGTACGGTCCTTCTCCACGGAAAATTCGAAAAACGGTCCCTGCTCGGGCGCCAAAATATGTGACGCGCTTCGCTCGGTGTGTTGACGGTTGCTCGGGCGCCAGATTTTTAGGCTGGTTTACTCCAGTTGCTCGCGGGCTGCTTTTAGACAGTCGAGAAATAAGCCAGGTGTTCGAACGGCGGTGGCGAGAAGGAAAGGGGGTTGATTAGTCAGACGGCACAGACAGAGATACTAGTTATGACGAAAGATGGACGGTACAGAAACGGCACATGATAACGGCACAGTCTACGATTTCGGTGAACTCGCTCCCTCTCGCTCGGACGATTTAAAATGACAGAAGACGGCGGGACGCCTTTCGTACTACCCTGTTCGGAAGCTGAGAGGTTACCCCTCGCGCTCACGGACAAGATGGCAGACAGCGGGACTGTCGGCTCCGGTTTTTGTTCGCCTATCGAGGGAATCCCCTTCTCACGTTCGAACAAAGCGCCGCGCCGGGCCACGAGTTATCGGCAGGAAATCCCCTTCACGATAACGGAGGCGGACAGCAAACCTTTCCTCCCGACTTTATGCGATTGTCGATGGGAACCCCTTCGGACGCTCAGATAAAATCGGTAGGAAATCCCCTTCACGATAACGGAGGCGGTCAGCAAACCTTTCCTCCCGATTTTATGCGATTGTCGATGGGAACCCCTTCGGACGCTCAGATAAAATCGGTAGGAACTCCTAACTACAACAAGAATGACGCGGCAATCAAACTAACGGAAAGAGAGAGACAGAACACCTAATGAAACATTTATTCAGACATAACTAGTACAATAATCAACCCGGACGGTTACCTCGGTTTACAAAACTAAACGGCTGAATCAAAACTCAAGCTTAACAATACGGCTGACTTGACTCGGAGCGTTTGCTGAGTGAAGTCTCAAGCTAAACTGAACATAAACCGCTGTACCGCTGTACTGTGTGACTTAAAAGGTTTAGGCCCGAGGCCCCTTCACCTTAGAATCTGAACTGCACGGTAACGCATGGAAAAGCGAAACCGCGAGAAAAGATCGTGTCAAGTATGCACTACCGTCGGTGAACTACCCTGTTGGCATCCAGTTGCGAACAGTTGTAGAGCACCTATGGATAGACATGCATTGAGAAAAGTTGGCAGCGGCCACCAAATCTCGCAGAACATGTCGAAATGTTCGAGAAAATATTGCATGCACAATAAGTACATGCAACGATAGTAATGAAAATTTCACTTACCTTACAACGTGAAACGATGCGCGGTAGTGGGATCTGAAAAGTTAAGCGATGAAAATAGTGTGAGGGGTCTGGATGGGTGACACGAGGGAGGTGGGAAACACGGGGATGCGAGGAAAGGTACGGAGGATAGGTAAGGGATAGGAAAGAAAGGGATGTGTGCAGCACTCAGAGGAGTGCCATTCGCGGGCGCTTGCAGCGGGAAGGTCCGTCTTCGTCGTAATCTACGGCTTGGCGGACTAGCGGATTGGGATGTACCTCCGCGTTAGCGATGGCCTTCACGGAGGAATCGCGCAGAAATTCCTTGATTCACCAGTTCACCAGCAAAGTCAGAATCCGAATAGCCGATTGGAACTGGATCATCAACTGTGGAGCAATCAGACAAAAGCGGATAAGTCCATCATAAACAGTTCCGAGTTAATACCGAAAAACGTCTATCGTCCATGGCGTCACATGTCAACAAAAAATAACGTGAATAACGTGAATAACGTGATAGTGAAAAAATAACGTGTTCACACTTTGCAGTTGCACCATTAGATGTCATAATATGAATTTCGATTTTTTTTGACGATTTGTTTATGATTTATTCATAAAAATAAAATGGATTTATCAACTTTTGATTGATCGAAAGGGATATATACCGTTTTGCTTGAAATGCAACAAATTTCTTTTGTATTTTACATACCTAATAACCATTATTTTAAAAGATTTTTGATGCAAACTATAGGACTATTACTAGAAAACAAGTGTGAATTTTTTGAATTTAATTTTTTTTTAATTTTACAAAAGTAATATGAAGTGTGTACGGAAAATGTTTGTTAGATATGTAACCCAACATCGTCTTCAAGACAATCACATTCTTCCTCTTCATTTTCTGCGGATTCCTCTACACCAGCTGCATCAGACAATATTTCTTTGTACCAGTACAAGTTTTCATCCTCTTGCCACTTCGTACCAAACTGCTGCTCCATTAAGTGCCGGTTTATCGATGCTCAGCTAAGTGTCAGCTAACAGCAAACTGACAGTTTGTAACCAATCACATCGCTAGTTGCTAGGCAATTGGCTTTTAGTTTGCGATGACTGAGCATCGATAAACCGGCCCTAAGTGGCGAATAGTTTTCTTTTTTTTTGTCTGGAAGAGCGCGACCTAACTCCTTCTCTTTTAACTGCGTTGGATCTGATTTTCCTCTCTTGAGTATATTCATTTATGTTTCGCTTAAAGCAACGAATTTAAAGTTTTGGTGGCATTGCACCATAATGTGACGTTCTCTTCTTGGCCCCGAGAATGTAACTTATTCGCCTCTCGAGCGCCACTTGTTTTCCTTTCAAAACAAGAAAGAAACCAGTCCCAAAGTACCTCGGGTAATAACAGTGGAGAAAAGGACAGGGAATCAATTAAAACACCAAAATGGAAGTAAATGCTTTTATTTAAAAGTAAATCTTAACAACATCAAAATCAACTTAACCTAGTAAAACTAACCCCCAAACCTTGTGACAGTGACACTGACAGCTTTCCGAAATAGTTCTCCTTCAGAAACGACAAAATATTCTTACGAAGTAATTTACACGCTTGGCTACTCGCGTCCTAACCTTAAAATGTTTCAACCGACTCCTTGGGAACTGTCCCAAGAGCCGGAGCCCTAAAACCTGTCACAAAACGTGGAGGATGCCCCACTTTTTACTACAGGAGATGAACAGAAAAGGTCCGGTTCGTAGTGCGTCCTGGAGAATGCCCCAGCAAGTGCTGCTTACCAGGAGAGGTCCTGATCGTGGCCAGATGGAGACCTGATTGCCATTCTGACGTCCCGCTCCGCTATTTATAGGCGTTTTCCAAAGTGGAGGGGATGGTTTCCTAGTTACCACTGCAACCTTGATTGACGATTTGAGTGAAGTCTATTACTGTTAACCTAACATCTTGTCAGTGTCAACTGTACTTTGAAACTATTCATTACCACTTCGAGGATTCCCAGATCAAAACAACCCCCAACGAGAAGTCTTTATTGTATCCTTTCATCTAGGTAATGTCATGTTTATTGTTTGCTAGAAATATTCACTATTTCCCTTTTACGAACAATTTATCACCCCCTTTTTGGGACCAATCGTCACACATCCCCCTTACTTCTAAAAGGTTTATAACAGCAAACTTTATTATCAAACTCAAAACTAAAAAAATATTAAACAAAGCTATTTCTTATTCGCAACTGAAGGCAGAGTTATCCACCGGATGCGTCCGTCTTGAAAGGTTTGGACCTTCATCCTCTTAGTTACTCCGAAAGGTCGTAATTGCTGTAGCTGTTGTATGTCGGGGTTGGCGTTTACCACTGGTAGCTTTTTCCTGAAGCCAGGAATTTCGATGAATTCTATCCCTGTTAGCTCTGCTCGTTCCTTATATAGGGCCCTAGGTCTTTTGCGATGTTTTCCCATCGGTCCTTTTGGTGATACGGGAGGCCCCTGGCTTGACGGGATCTGACAAGAGAATTGTCCTTTTCTTAGCCGCGGGACCACGCACGTCTTTTGGACGAGGAATACCCTTCTTCACCAGAGGAGTTTTCGGATGGACGTCACGGGTCGGCACTGGGACCGTTTGCTGCGCTAATCCGCGTATGTTCGTATTCTTTCGGCCCGGGATCACCATTTTTGTCCTACCCCAGTTGCGTCCCTTGGTGGGGTCCATCGGGGTTTCTTTCGGTTGTTCTTGCTCCAGGTCCTCTTCTAAGTCCGACAGGCTTCCAAATAAGTCGAGCAGCGACGACATTTTTCTGGTAATTCTGATTTGTTTACGGCCTTCCTATGACAACCCAAAAGGTGAGATAATTAAGAAGAAATGCTAACCAATGCAACCGCCATTTTTAAATCTTTACCGTGTGCGGTTGTTGGTTCATCCCTGTCATTCTTTTTAATTAGATAAATATTTCTACCGATCTTCCCTGTCACGGTATATGGCCCTGAGAACTTCGGGGCTAATTTAGCGGAAAACCCTACTGCGGCCTGTGAGATCGGGTGTTCCTTTTTCATCACCAGATCTCCCGTTTCATAGATTTTCCTACTATGTCTTCTGTTAAAGTATCGAGCTTGACTTGAGTGGGCCCTACTAACGTTGACCTTTGCCAACTCGAGAATTTCTCCAAATTTCTCGATCCTCCCCCTTCCTTCGAGGGGTGATGGTTCAGAAGTACCATAAGTGTACGGGCTTCTCTGACTCGATTGCCAAAAAGACTTCGGTGCTGTCAGTTCTCTACCAAAATTTAGAAATGCTGGAGTAAAACCTGTGGTTTCACTTTTAGCCGTATTGTATGCAAAACTTAATGCATGCAAATGTTCGTCCCACCTTTGATGATCTGATTCACAGAATTGAGCGATCATGGTTTTAAAAACTCTATTCGTTCTCTCTACTGGGTTGCATTGTGGAGCGTAAGTTGGAATCCTGGCATGGAAAATGTTGTTCTCATTTAATAAATTTTGGAAGTCTCTACTTTCAAATTGTGTGGCATTATCCGTAATTACCATCCTTGGACAACCAAATTTGACTAGAATTTTGATCACAAATGCTTTATTGATTTGATTCGCAGTCGCTCTCGGCAGAGCTTGACATTCAACCCATTTTGTAAATTTATCTTGCATGCATTACTAGGAGAAATCTGTTTCCTTTTTTGGATTTAGGAAATGGGCCCATTAAATCGATAGCCACTGTGTGCCAAGGATCCTTTATAGCCGCCTCCCCCATTTGTTCTGCTGTAGATTGTTGTGAAACTTTAAATCTTTGACAACTGTCGCATTTCCTTACATAATCTGCTATTTCTCGTGACATCCTCGGCCAATAGTATTTTTGCTTAATTCTTACAATTGTCTTGGCAATTCCCATGTGTCCTGCCTCTGGCCGATCATGATTTTCTTTCATAACTCGTTCCTTCTGAATCGGCGGTATACACAGTTTCCATGCTATTGATTCGTCGTCTTTGTATAAATCCGGAGGTTCCAAGAAATGTTTCCATAGTCGTCCGTCGTTTATGCGGAAATCTGGGTGTCTCTCTGGATGCAAAGGAACCTCTCTAATTAATCTGTGATACCAGTCGTCTTCGTTTTGTTCATTAACCAACAGCATCTCTTCGTTTTCTTGAGAAAGTAAGGGTTCTCTCGATAACCAATCGGCGAGTAAATTTTGTTTACCTTTTCGATAGATTATGTCGAATTCGTATTCTTGAAGTGTTAGTGCCCATCTTGCAAGACGTCCGGTGGGATTTTTCAGATTCATTAACCACTTCAGTGATTGGTGGTCTGTTAAAACTTTGAATTTGTACCCTTCCAGGTAAGTTTTCATTTTCTTTATTGCCCAAACAATAGCGAGAGCTTCCTTTTCCGTGGTTGTGTAATTCTTTTCTGTCTTTGTCAACGTTCTACTAGCATATGCGATTATCCGTTCTTCTCCTTTAATGTTTTGAGTTAAAGCGACACCAACCCCATAATCGGAGGCGTCTGTTTGTAGAATGAAGATTTCTGAAAAGTCTGGGCAGGCTAAGATCGGGCCTTCCGTTAATTTTGACTTTAGTAGTGTAAAAGCATTCAATTGTTCTACATTCCATATCCATTTTTGGTTCTTTTTAAGTAATTTAGTAAGTGGTCCTGCTATTTCTGAGAAATTTGGAACAAATCGACGATACCAGGAAATAATACCGAGAAAACGACGTAATTGTTTCACATTTTGCGGAGGATTCATGACCGCGATTGCTTTTACTTTTTCGGGATCAGTTTGAATTCCTTCTTCTGTTATGATATGTCCGAGATACTTGATGCTGGTTTTACAAAAATCACATTTCTCGAAATTCAAAATAAGATTGGCCTGTTTTAGTTTTAATAGCACTTCTCTTAAATTTGACAAATGTTCTTCATAAGTTTTACCTAAAATAATTATATCATCAATGTAAGCGAAAGCTTTGTTGTCCATTTCGGTTCCTAAAACGTTGTCCAACATCCGTTGAAAAGTAGCGGGTGCCGAATGTAGACCAAAAGGCATTACTTTGAATTGAAACAATCCTCTGCCGGGTACGGTGAAAGCGGTAATTTCTTTACTCTCTTTTTCTAATGGCACCTGCCAATATCCACTTTTTAGGTCTAACGTTGTGAAATATTTTGAAGATTTTAATTTGTCTAGGATTGCGTTGATGTAGGGTAAAGGATACGCATCTCTATCGGTGACTTCATTCACTTTTCTAAAGTCAATGCAAAAACGATACTGACCATTAGGTTTCTTAATTAAGACAATAGGAGAACTCCAAGGACTACATGAGGGTTCTATTATTCCTTCTGTTAGCATCTTATTCACTTCGAGCATGATTAGTTCTTGCATTGCGGGGTTCCTTGGGAAGTACCTTTGTTTTATGGGGTTTTGGTTATCTTTTACTCGTATTTTATGGGAGGCGACATGTGTTCCACCTAATCTGTTTTTCATATCTTCCTTTTCTTGTCTTAGGATCTGGGACAACTGGTTTTCTTCGGATGAGTTTGTTTCATTTGAAACTTCTGCACAATTTTCTTCTTCTTTAATGAGCTTCTGTTCGATGGTGTCAGCTATTACTTTCAAAATTAAGTGTTTATGTCTTTTAATTGTATCCATACCAAATAATAATTCTGTCTGTAGTCCAGGTAAACAATGAAAGATTCCAACGAATATATCGTTACCTATTTCATAAACAATTTTGAAATTTCCTTCAACTCTAATCGCCTCACCATTGGCCAAAAATACTGCATCATCAGCAGGTGATTGATATTTTGTACAATTTAATAATTTAGCTAGATTTTCTCCGATAAACGATCTTGAAGCTCCCGTATCAATTAAGGCCGGATACTCGACTCCTTTTATTGTCACCGTTATTACGGGGCGCCTAACGGGACTATAGTTCTCTACATTTCCTAAGGCAGCCCTGTTGGATTGGGGTTGTCGCTGCTGCCAATATTGACAACCCTCGAAGCGTTTCCCGTTCTCTCTCTCCGGGGTGCTGGGCAATTTCCACTCAGGTGACCTGGTTGATCGCAGTTATAGCAAATAATCGTCGACGGACGGCCGATACTAGGTTGAGGATCCGTTCTCTCCCCTTGTACTTGTCTCATTGGTGGAGAATTCCTTTGTTGAGACCAGGTTTGTTGTCTATTACCATCCCTCTGTCGATTTCTATTCCTTTCCATCTCTTGTTGGATGTTTTCAAACTCATCAATTTCTTTTATTAGATCTTTCATATCCAAAAGGTCTCTCTTCTTAATATAATGTTTATACTCGGGTCGTAAATTTTTTTTGGGGCCAATCGTCACACATAACGTTGGTTTTTCCTTTATTTTTTCGCTTCTGTATCAAAATTCGCTTGTAGTCAGATATTCCCTCGATTTTTTTAAGCTTGTCTTGCAAACCTTTAACTTCGTATAACTTCCAGTCAACACCCAGTTGCTTAACAGTTCCAAACTCCGAATAAATTTCGATATATTCTTCCTTTTTGATAAGGGTTGTATTTTTACGCAGAGACTTCTCGACCCGGCCGAAAGCCCTGTCGGCGGGCAAGAAACTATGACCTCTTACGGGGTAGGTCAACTGAATTTCGCGTAGCCCAGGAGGAGATTTAACTTTCATCCAATAGTAGAGTGAATGAATAACATGTGAATTCTTGTTCTGGCCCCCACACCCATCACAGAATAATCTCAATACCTCGATGTTTTCGTAGTCTAGAGAATCTAGGTGAGCTAGGAGGGCAGAACTAACTTCCTCTGACCCTCTTCCAGCTTCAACTTCAGTCCAGGTGTAAAATTTTGGTGAGGACGAATTCATTCCGACGCAATAAAGAACATAGAAACTTATCTGGTGAGAGTAGAAAGCATCAGAAATAGGCGTGCGTGGTAGAGGTTGCACCTGCTGCATGTCAAAACAAAACGTAATCGATTTTGGAAGATTCTCTTTGGCTAACTGATAAAAGGCACTTGCTCTTTTTTTGTGAATTCTTAGCTCAATCATGAGATCTGATTTTTTCTTTGCATCTTTTTCCGCCTTAATTTGGTGTTTGAGGCGGGTACATAGAGAGCAACAATCTGCTGCAGGTGAACTAAATCCTACATTAAATTCTCTGCAAAATATCCTTGTGAACATAGACAAGCTACATCTAAAGTTTTCTGCATGCTTCGAGTTATAAATTTTATGCAATTTTGCGATACTTAGATTAGCTGACAAATAAATTCTTTGAGATTTAGCACGGTTGTAGTGACTCTTTGTCCCTCTTAGGTTTGCGATAAATTCTCTGATACGTCGTTTTTTATGTTCTGATTTTTTGGAAACTTTATCGCCTCCTCGATGATCTCTAGGTACTTCTCCTTGGTGAATTCTCTTTGCAACCGTGTTAATTCTAGTTTTTGTAATGCCCAAAACACTTGTGAAAAACTTTTGGCAGACTCTAACAGCCTTATTCTCTTTGGTTTTAAGATAGTAGGTCATATTCATGGCACGATTTTTTAAGTTGTTCTGGGAACGGTGCCTCTTTACTGGACAAACACAAATCATATGGCAAAGTTTAATATCCTGCGTAGTCTTATCAGCAATGGCATAAAATTTTTGTCGAACAAGCTTAATGTCACTCATTCTAACCCTAATGCACTTGTAAGATTTGCCGTTATGATTGCAAGGTCGTTTAAATCGTAATAAGGAAGGGTCTTTGTTTACGTATTTTTTCTCCTTGCGCAATATACGTTTCAGCGGGGTTTTGGCAATTCTAGAACGGCTACCCCTGCTACCTGGTGATAAAAATGCCATCGGTAGAATGCTAGGTTATTATCTTAAAAAATTAACTCACCTTCCCGCACAGAAATATCTGAATCGACAGATTCTTCCATTATACGAGTACAGCAGCTAGTCGCTATCAAAAATAATAATTTGCACAACCAATAACTCAAAAATAATTGTGGCGTAATAACAGCTGCTTTGCACAGATGATCTACATCTTCTACTAAACCACCTATTTCAACGCCATCTAAAGGGGACTGTCTTAAGGGAACAACAGTGAACATTTTAATTAAAAATTCCATGAGGGATTTATCCTGTTCTGCCCGAAATATAAATAAAAATATTTTTCACTTGGATATATCTGGTTTTGCTTGACATGGTCACTTTTGCACTGTATTTTCAATAGGAAATATCCGACTTAGCTCGATTCTGACTTCGCCATTGGATTTATCTGACCCCCTTTACTAAGAGATCATACTTAACTCGTTTTTCACAAAAAGTGGACTTATCCGCTTTTGTCTGATTGCTCCACAACTATTGTTTCGTATTTGATACCAAGGTTTATTGTTTCCTTGAGGTACCTCAGCACTCGTTTTGCTGCGTTCCAATGAATTCTTCCATGATTGTTCTGAGCTCTGCAGAGAATGTTCGTGATGTGGGCTATATCTGGACGCGCTGTAGTGGCAGCAAAGATTAATGAGCCCACGACTTCTCTGTACGGCACTGTTTCCTCCATGGGTTGAGTCTCAGGATCAGTCAGGCACACAGATGGTTCAGCTGGTATCTTGTTGCCAACTGCATCCCCTGCAAGGTTAAAACGTTTAATAATACGTTCAATAAAGTTACGAATGTTAATCGAAATTGATCTTGTTTCACTGTCTCGTTTTATTTCCAGTCCCACAAAATAGTTCGGTTCACCAATTGTCAACTCAAATGCACTCTTGAGTAGTTCTGTTATTTTGTTAAGCACTGTCACACTCTTCCCAAATAACAGTCCGTCATCCACGTAGAGTACCAAAATCACTAACTCATGTTCGAATTCGCCTCGATAAACACACTTGTCAGTTTGACACTGTTTTAAACCGATTGTTAGCAAAAAATCATTGAATTTCGAGTTCCAGCAACGAGGAGCTTGCTTTAAACCGTATAAGGACCTTTTCAATTTACAGACAGTTCCTGGAGAAACACGAATCCCTAGTGGTGGATCCATATAAATCTCTTCTTCAATTTCACCATATAAAAAGGCGGTTTTCACGTCGAACTGTAACATCTGCAGGTTCCTTTTAACAGCTAGTGCCAAAAGCACTCTAATGGTGTCGTATCTGGTTGTTGGAGCGAAAGTTTCATTAAAGTCTATTCCTTCCACTTGAGAATATCCTTTTGCACATAGTCTTGCCTTGTAGCGAACTTTCTTTCCATCTGGGGATTTCTTCAATTTGCATAGTTGAGTGGTAAGGTTGTCAGCTCCCACGTACTGTTTACCCTCAACGATTCCAGTTCTTCCTCTATTGCGATTTTCCAATTTTCCTTGTCTGGACCTGCCACTGCTTCAGAGTATGTGTTTGGGATTTCAACTTCAGCAAGGTTCGCTTCAGGTCCATTAGCTTCACAGATGCTTAAATATTGCGGGGGTTTCAGGTTTTCTCTATTTCGTAGATTGTACCTCGCATTTTCTAAAACATTTTGAGGATTATTTATTGGAATTTCATTTACCTGCCCAATTATTTCAATTATTTCTTCAGTGTTGTTCTCGTTCTCAGGTTCTATTGCTTCATTTGCCGGAACAGCCTCAGGAATCTCTGTTTCTTCGTCGCCGTTGACGTTTATTAAAATTGTATTCTTTCTTGGCAGATTCACTGTGCTTTCTTCATTGAATATAACATGACGAGACACTTTAACTTTATGCGTAATTGGATTGTAAAGTCTGTAGTTGGTCGAATTTCCATCATAACCAACGAAAAGAAGTTTTTCACTTTTCTTGTCCAATTTCTTTCGTAGACTGTCTGGTACAAGAAGATATGCATCGCAACCAAAAACTTTTACATGGTCCAGATGTGCTTTCTTCCCCGTCCATTTTTCGTACGGTGTACAGTCCTTCGCTTGAGTGGTTGGCGTTCTATTTAGTAAATATACCGCTGCGTTCACTGCTTCTGCCCATAAACACAGGGGTAGATCCTTTAAAAAGAGCATCGCTCGAGCACTTTCTACAATTGTCCCGTTGTCTCTTTCACAGCGACCGTTCTGTTGTGGAGTGTAAATACCAGTCGTTTCCAATACAATCCCGTTGTTGCGAAACATTTCTTTGGATCTTCCATTGATATATTCACTCCCATTGTCCATGCGAACTCGTTGAATGTTGTAATCAAATTTGGTTTTACACATGTTTATAAAATCACGGAAACATTCGTAAACGTCACTTTTGTGTTTGACAAATCTGATTTCACGATAGCCTGTGCTATCATCTTTGAAAAGTACGAAGTACCTTGAGCCACCGACGGATTCCTGGCTCATCGGCTCACAAACATCACTGTAGATTAGTTCTCCGGGTTTCGTCACATGTCTTTCGATGGGTGGAAATTTTAAATTGTGTTGTTTAGCGTAATCTCAACTTTCGCAGAAAAATTCCTCATCAGAATCTATTAATTTCGCACCTTCGACAAGATGTTTGGAGAACATTTCCTTTAGTGACCTGATGTTGAGATGGCCCAATCTCTCATGCCAACTCTTCAAAGTTCCAGAAGCCACTGCATTGGCGTCGGCAGACAATGTTTCTTCTTTACAGCGAATTAACATTATGTACAGATTGTTGTAGCTGCGTGTGGCAACTCCAACTAACTCGTTATTCTCGAATATTTCAGCTTTGGTGTCATTCTTGACAATTGAAAATCCCTTTCTTGTTATGGCACCTTCAGAGAATAAATTTCTTTTCAGTCCTGGCACGAACCACACTTCTTCCATTGTTCCGCTACGCCACTCGCCGTTAATCCATTTTTCAATATTGATTATGCCAATTCCTTTGACTTCTAGTTGCTCATTGTTCCCAAGTTTCACTGTTAGACCACTGACTTCACGAAGAGATGTGAAGACCCTTTTATTGGGACACATGTGACTAGATGCACCGCTATCCATCAACCAGGTTGTCTCTGAATTTGCTATCAGAGCTTCAACTTCGTCATTTTCGGCATTAAAAGCACTACCCTGGGGGCTTCTGTTCTTGCTGATTTCGTTTCTTCCTTCTTGCCTCTTTGGAGCGCGGCAGAACCGACTATAATGGCCTTTCTTACCCCAATTGTAACAGGTTCCAGTAAATTTCTTCTTATTTGGTTGCTGTTTGTTGCTTGATCCACTTGCCATTAGTGCGTTTTCAGTCTCTGCACCGTGCTCTGCATTATTATTAGCTTCTTCGTCCAGTAATCTGGCCGTCAAGTTTGCTACCGTCTGTTTAGTTTCTTCCATTGACAGCCACGCTTGTCTGACAGTCGAATACTTCGATGGCAGAGAACTTAAGATTTTTGTGATTACAGCCATCTCACTTATGGTATCACCTGATTCCTTGACTAAACGTGCCAAACTCTCAACCTTTGAGATGTGTAATGCAACAGAATCAGTTGGATCCATTTTGTACTGATAGAAACGCTCGTGCACCAGCATTTTGTTCATCTCCGACTTCTGCTCGTAGATCGAGTCCACTATGTCCTTAGCCGATCCACAGTTTTCCACCAAAGAAACTTGCGTTAGCTCCATTGCGGATGTGATGATACACATTGCTAATGCGTTTTTCTGGTTCCATTTTTCAACTTCATCAGAATTTGTGGCTGTCGGTGCCGGTTTCGCCAATGTTCCGTTCACCAAACCATAGACACCCTTCGCACGTAGGGTGCACTTTATCTGGAATTTCCACTGCTGGAAATTCTTGCCACTAAATCTGCTGATTTGTTGAGTCACTTGTCCAACGGTAACGTCACCCATTTCTCCTTTTCGTTCACGAGGTGGATTCTTGAAGAAAAACACGACGAAAGATAGGGACACAACGAAATAGTCCTCCTCTTTTTTTTGTTTTTTTTTCTTTTGATCCGTCAAACCTTTGAAAACTGCGACACACGCGCTTTCACCACTACTTATTTCACTATTACACGCATACACCGATCTTCTCAAGCGTTGACATGGGCCACATAACCTGTTGGGGTTTGGATTGAAGATGTAGATGTGGGTAAAGGAGATATAAAGGAGAATAATAAAATTGACGTCCAACTACAACACTTATTTATTAACAACACTTGTTTCTATATAAACATGACTACTTGATTAACTAATATCAGTAGAGTCCTTTCAAGCTCTAACACGGAATAATAAATGCGGGGGCGGATTACCGAAATTGGTAACGGAGAAATTCACTTCGTTACACACCCCCTCCTCTTCGGGAAAGAGAAAAATTTCGAAGACATTTTTCTCTTTTGTAGAGAGAGCGTGAAGGCAAGCGGAGACGGGGACGGTGATAACGGTGGTGACGGCGGTGACGGGACGGTTGCTAACGGGGCGGGTATTGGTCAGGGTTGGCCTGGTGGTGGCTGTACGGGCCACAGCATCCACACGTGGGGCACGGGTTCCAGGGGACGGTGGTTCGGCGGTACGGGGGCGGTGACGGACTTCGGCGACGGCAGCAGTTGCGGGACAATACCCCGATCGACCCGCAGACGGAACAGAACATCACTGCTTGTCTGGCGGGACATTGTCTGCGGAGGTGGCCAGTGCCCCCGCAGCGCCAGCAGCTTGACTCCGGGGCCGTGATCCGGGTCGGGGCGGTTGGTGGTGGTGAGGCTGCTAGCCGGCGGACGGGTGGCACGAACCGAGGCGGCGATAGGCCCCAAGAGGACGACGAGGACGGCGAGTGTCCTCTGGTGGGTATCGGTGTACGGGGCGGCGGGTCGGCGGGGACGGAGGGAGTTGGCTCATCGATGAGGTCCCAATCACTGTCATCGGCCAGCTCCAGCGGGGGCGACGGGTGGGTGTCCCACTCGGACATCTGCAACAGAGGGCGGGTTAGCGAGTGGGGCAGATAGAATAAAACCACCGTTCGGAGGAAAGGACTTATTCCCGCGGAGGGACATACACATGGAAACGGTTGTTGGCGGAAGTGGTTAAGTGTACCCGGTAGCGGCCGGTGGGGCGGTCCTGGGGGCGGAGTTGAATGACGGCCCGACGGATGGCGGGGTTACAATCCGCGGCCTTAACCCTGTAGATGGCGTCGGCGAGTTGCCGCAAGTCTCCGCCATCGTCGCCGTCGGTCAAAGTGACGACGGGGCCCCACGGGAGCGGAGGAGGGGTGAGGCGGGGGTCGGTGGGGAGTTCGAGGGTGTCGGTTTGGGGCGGTTGTCCTGGGCTTGGGGGCGGGGATGGTAACGAAAGTACCGGCGGGGAGGGCGGTTCGGGGATTGGCGATAAGGCGGGCGGGTTGTCGCTGAAGAAAGAAGCCAAGCCGGCTGCCGCTTCGTCGGTGGTCAAGGTCGCATTCGGGGTGGTGGGACATGCTGGCGGTGGAGGCTGTCGCAGACGGGCTTTCGTTTGGAATTTTCGCCACAGCTCCTGGACGTGGTCGGCAGGCCTGGCGGTGTTGGTAGAGACGGGTGGGCGGTCGGGGGCCCTTACGATTGTCCACGCTGGTGGTTTAGGGAAGGGTGGCCGGGTCGGAGCCTGGAGCTTCTTGGACAAGGCCCGCACTTTGTCCATTCGGGAGTCCTTCGCTCGTCCAACCCGGGCCGCCTCTTCGCGCATGGAGATCGCTTTTTGGGCGGTTTTTCGGGCGGCTTGGAGCCAGTCGGGAGTCCTGGACTGTTTCGGCATCTACGGCATCATGAAGGAGTTAGTGCATGGCGGACCACCCTTGCATGCCCCATCCTTTGACCTCTAGACCCTTAACATACAACATACCCACTTAGTTACCCCTTTCTTGTAACGGTTGGTAAACGGAACCCCAGGACAGGCGGGTACGGGGAATTTTGACGGATTTACAGTTGACGGAATGTTGGCACATCGTGTTTCAGGGACGATGCGTTTTTCGGACAGTTGCGTGACGGTGGGGTGGACGGTTTGAAGGTACTGTCGAGAGGACGGTGTGACAGTAATCGTGGACGGGAACGGTAATCGTGGACGGTGACGGTAATCCCATCTTGGTTGGCTTTTCCCGGTGGCATTGAGCAATCGTTGTCTTCAACGGTTTGTTGGCTTCTGTTGGCTGCTGGGTTAGCTTGGGGACACTTACGCTATGAAGACTGGTGGGGACGGACTCCACATTGGAAGCTCAGCTTCCTCTTCTTCAAAGGTGACCTGCGCTCTACTGTGGTCGACGCGATTCTCGACCAGGCGGGGGAGGCAGGTTGTCAGTAGGGGTGGCGCCGAGGACAGATTTTGGCGGCTCCGTTGGTTTCGGTTGACATTATGTTTCCAACGGGGTGCGGTTCTCTCCATCCGGACTGAGCGAACATTGCTGTCAATGTCGGTTGGCTCGTCTGTCCGGACTTCTCGGTGAGATTTGCGGTGGGGCACAGTGTGACCTGCAACACTTTCCAATATGCAGGTCTTCGGCTCGTCCATCGGACTCATGGGGATTACTGCTCCGAGTTTGGATCTCGTGCAGCCCCTCAACCCAGATTGATGGACGGAGTGACACCGGAGAAGGTCCCGGTGTCATCGGCGGTGGCAACAGCAGTCACCCTACTACTGTTGCCGACAGCGGGTCTTCTGAGGATGTCGGTACTGGGGGGAATGGCGGTTTCCACCCCCCTCCGGTGATACGCCTGGGTCGCTCGCTGCGGTGGCGAGCGATCCTACCACCGGGCCAGACAGCATCGACGTTGCCCCCCTCAGAAGACAGGTTTTCCGGTCGTCGGTGTTTTCTCGGAGACGGTTGCATGGTCCTAAATTGCGTTAGCCAGGTCGTCGGGTCTTGTTCGGTTGACGTCATGTCTGACGTCACCGGAAATAGTGATCTTGTTCACCTTTTCGTTCGTTCATCGGCGGCACGGTCTTTCCTGACGGCGAGAACGGTCATTCTACGCGTGTCGGGAGTCTTCGGGTGTTGTCGGAAATTGGATTCGTGGTCGGTCGGTTGGAGATGGTACGGTCCTTATCCACGGCAAACTCGAAAAACGGTCCCTGCTCGATTACCGAAATTGGTAACGGAGAAATTCACTTCGTTACAATATTTCCCGCCTTTTTACTACATAATCACATTGGTAGATGTTTAAAGTGAGTACTACCATTTAGAGTAAGATGTGAACACAACTTTATTGAAGTACCTGGTTACAGACTGAAGTTGAACAATTTAAGCTGAGAATCGCTTCCGCAAAGTTGCATTTGTCAGACAGCTGACGGTGATAGAACTTGGCGAAAACTTTAGATTTTTTCGTCCAACCGGCTGTTTTTCTGATTTCGTGTACAGTAACACCAGCCCTGTTGGCCTCAGACGTACTAGCGTGTCTGGTTGAATGCGCCTTGAATGTTTGCGTATCTATGCCAGAATCCCGAAGTACGTCATTAACCCACTGTCTAAGAGTCTGACTTGATGCTTTGGTATGTGGCTTTTTATGGGATAAAAACAGACTATCGGTGGAACAAATGTCTCTAGTTTTCTCTTGGATTATAAAATGGTAACCTAAAAGTGGCTGAAATTTTTCGGGGTTCGATGTTTTTATCAAATCAGAATTTCTACCTCTTCCGAACTAATGACAACATTTCCAACCTTAATTAATGAGAACGTCTGCATTCGGTGAGCAGTCGTGAGTGCTAGTAGAACTAATAATTTCTTCCCCAATAACTCTAGACATATTGCTATTACAACCACAAGATTCTAGGTATTTTAGGACCGTCGCGGGGTCCCACGTAAAACTATATATAGGTTTTGGTGGGTTAGATCTGTATGAGAAATCTTTTAATCATTGGATCAGTTCCAATTTCGGACCCCATGATTAGAGATATCGCAGATCTCAACGAATTAAGAGATTGTTATGAAAAACCATTCTTCAACGAATAAGTTAGGCATCCGGGGGTATTTGGAACAGATTTTTCATATGCATTGAGGTGGTTGGTATTACAATAGTTCCATCATGCCTTTAAGTGTTGTATTGTTTAAGTGATGAAGACGAGAGCGACGCTATGGCTACTTCTATTGCCTCCATGGGCATCCCTCGTTGTTTGAAGGCTTCGCGGATAAAAACCCCGCCACCAGGGTAAGGTTTCTCCACAATGGGTGCAGTTTCCTGTCGATACAGATAAGTAATTTATAATTTGGTTCAAAGGTGATTCCTTCCACGCATAGTTGACTAAATAGAGGGAACCACGGTTGGGTTGGCCATAACGGGACCACGACGATTCCCTGGGCTCTATCGCTTCTAATTTTTTGTATTACCTGCAAAATTACAGAAAAAGGTGGGAATGCAAAAAATGACAAGTTGTTCCATGAAATTATAAAGGAATCTACCGCGAAAGCTTCGGGGTGTCTAAGCCAAGCGCAGTACGTATGACATTTACTATTTAATCTTGTAGCGAACAAGTCAATTTCGGGGGTGCCAAAACGGGCAGTTATTACGTTAAAGGCATAACCACTCAACTCATATTTAGTTTCCGTCCTTAATGTTCTGGATGCGAGGTCAGCCTCGACATTATCTTTGGAAGCAATGTATGAGGCAAAGATCCAAATTCGGCGATCCTCTCACCATTTCCATATCTGCTTAGCAAGCTTTGCCAATTGTGGATATTGAACGTCCCCCATTCTGTTAATATACGCAATTGCCGTTGTATATGCGAAGTAATATCTGTACATTCCTCAAATTCTTCGCAAAACATTTCAACCCAAAGAATGAGGCCAGTAACTCGAGGTAATTTATGTGAAAACTGGTTTCCGCGTCAGACAACACAACCTGCGAACTTTCGCTTTTGCAGAAAATACCCCAACCGTCGCGTGAAGCGTCCGAAAATATTTCCAACAGAAAGGATGAGTCCCTGATACGAGAGTTCGATGATAAGATGTTTTTAGTCCACCACTGGGGATGTGGTTTGATACTAGCCGCAATTGGCATATTCGCATTAAAATTATTGTTGTTCTCTCTTAGGACCAAAAATTTTTACCTCTCCAGCTATTTGGTACAAGCTCAACCATATTCAATTGCCGGACATACAGAATCTAACAGTCCTAACAATTTTGCAAAGTCTCTAATTTTACAATGGGATTTTTTACTCATGCTTTGCACAAACTCTGCAAGATTTTCGCGCCTGTCCTCTGGCAGCTCCACTTGCATGGTTCGCGAATCTATTAAAATACATAAAACCTACATTTCTGCGACGGTACTAAGGAGCTCTTTTTATAATTTATAGCAAGTCCTAATTCATTCAGGAAATTTTTGGTGAATTTGCATTTTCTAAGCATTCCTCGTATGATTTACCGAGTAATAAAAAATCATCCAGGTATATGACCGAGGGAGAACCTCTCTCATGTGAGACACAACCGGCTTCATTAGTTTGGTGAATACGAAAGGGGCCGTCGACAGACCGAAAGGTAGAGCATTAAATTCATACAAAGTTGAGTTGAAGGTGAATCGTAGAAATTTCTTAAAATCTGCATGTACAGGTACTAGTAAATAGGCGTCTTTTAAATCCAGAGAGGCCATGAACCAGTTTTTTGACAGAATCCTAGTTTCATTTTTGAAGTTTTCCATTTTGAAATGTTGTGTATCAATAAGACTATTTAAATATTTCAGATTCAAGATTAATCGATTCGATCCATCTGCCTTGTTTACTAGAAAAATTGGTGAAATTAAATGACCCTTTATAGGTACGCATTTCGAGATTGCTCCAAGTTCTAAAAAGAATTAACGCACTTCAAAACTTGGGAATGCTGTCGAGGGGGCCAAGTTTTCTCGGTGGGGGGACGTATTTGGACTATTTTCCTAGCGAAAGGTATCCTATAGCCCAGCAAAAATTCCATTATTAATAATAATAATAATAATAATAATAAATTTTATTTCCAACGGACAATGTCTGTCCATAGTGGATACAAAATACAAAAGAAAAATTCTACTATATATCTATACAATTTCATACAAAAAAAAAAACACAACTTTGAGAAAATTAAAAATAATAGAAAAATAACTTATTTGTTATAAAATTCAAGCAGCGTTCGTTTAGTGCTGTTGAGAGAAAAATGAACGTTGAAGATATCGCATAAATCGTTAGGAAGGCAATTGTACAATTTGAAACATTTTAAGAGCGGACAATTATAATGATGAAAGGTGTTAGGAATATCGTAATAAAAAGTGACAGCGTTTCTTGTGTTAGCTCTAGGAACGATAAGTCGAATTTGATGTAGTAATTCAGGAGCATTTATCTCGCCTAGGAGAATTTTCTGAAGAAACACAAGGGAGTTGACACACCTTCTCGATTTCAAAGAGCACTGATTAACAATACTAGTTAGAGCCTTCTGGTCACAGTGCCTAGTCGGATAGTGACCATACATTTTAAAGTAAATAAATTTACAAAACCTGCGCAACACGGACTCTAAAAGCTCAACATGAATTGTATGTGATGGATCCCAAATAACCGAACAGTATTCTAGTTTACTCCGAACCAGTGCGTAGAATAGTAGTTTTATACATTCAATGTTCGTGAAATCAGTACAATTTCTAATAATATAACCCAAAGTTCTCGTGGCTTCCCTAGATATAAGCTCAATGTGAGAAGTAAAGGTTAGCTTAGAGTCAATAATTATACCTAGGTCTCTGATCTGGTCACATTCCTCCAACACTGCCCCATTTATGTTATAATAAAAATTAGTTACAACATTCCTTCTGGTGAAGGACATTTTTTTACACTTACTTATATTAAGTTCAAGTTTGTTTACCTTGCACCAAGAAACAAAAGCATCAATATTATCTTGCAATATTAGACAATTATCATAGGATTCAACTACAGTAGTATTATTGTCGGGTCATTTGTAATTTGAGCCCATTTTGACCCTTTTTGCCCTTTTTGCCCTCTTACATTCTATATCAAACCATCCCCTACCACTTCCTTGACTACCTCCCTTTAGTGTTATTTCCTCTCTTGTTACTGCCCCTCCTATAATTCTCTCCAGCTCTGTAACTTTTTGAATGTTTTTAAATATAGATAAATCATTAGATAGCTCTTTTTCAGGTTCCAAATTTGTTCCCAAGCTTCCTACTGGTGTTTCCTCACTAACATGACGATTTCTGTCCTTAGTTGTAATAAATGTTTTTAACTCCGACATATATATTTTAGTAGTTGCCACCTCGGGTTCATCCAATGTAACTCCTAATTTTTGAGCATCAGCTATTGCGTCATTTTTTGCGTTATTTAAAACTTTTAAAATATCGGTTGTAGCTAATAGGTTTGGAGGCAAGTGATTTACACTGGAATGTACAAGTCTTTTATTTTCCTCTCTAGGAAAATGAAAACCTTGATTACTTAAAACAAAAATTTTTTTGTCACTTCATGTTGTTAACGAATAGTAAGTTTTAATCATTATTTCTGATTTTGGCATAGATCGATCTGAATTATATAAAGTTGTAGAACGTAAATCTTACCTACCTAAATGTCATTTAATGTTTGAATCCTATGAAGCCTGTGTAAAATGTCCTGAAGAGAAAAACTTACATCAGTGGGAGTTGAAGTCATAGATCTTGCTTGACGAAATATTTTTTCGCAGGGCTGACTGCTGAATAACCAAGGTAAAAATAATTCTGGCTTATTATATTGCCGAAATTTTTCGATCGACAGCAAGAGATTGGACCATTTAATTCTATGCACGAATATATATTCAGAGTAATACAATTTTTGTTCAAATTGAATCCATTAGTACACAGCCATTCACGCCATAGTCTGATGAAAAATATAGAGTATAGTATACATAAATTAGAATATAATATAGAGTAAGATATCGTCTCAGTGGCGGCACGTGGTTTCATACGCCAGAGGTAGGCCACAATGGTATGGGGAGCAATAAAGTTTTGGTGGAAAGAGCCGAAGGTCCCGGGTGCGGAGGGCGTTAACCCCCGCGAATGTTAACTCCCCCCCTTATTGTTGCTATTCAGTGTTTTCCCAGTCCAAATACAAACCAATGTATTAATCAAGTAATTGTGAAATTTTAACGCAAAATAATTGTGGTCTTTCGAGGCAGTATGTTTCTGCACTGATTTATAAAGTTCTTTCAAATTAACGTACCCGGAAGTATTCCACGGACTAAAATTATTATTCGAAGATAATAAGCAAAACCAACAAAATAATTTATTTTTCACGTTACTACCCATGAGCCACTGACCTGTATCATTCGACGAAACGCAAAAGGATCTGTTTTAAGTATGATCATTTTTAGCTTAAAGGAGGATTCAACTCAAGAATTCGACTTTTGGCTTACCTCAGTTTCTGGTCAATTTTAGTCTCCTGAATCTAATGGTGACATTAAAATGTTGAAAAAACCTCTATTTTCAGAATTATTTGAAAATTAAGAATTCTCGAATTCCAGGCATCTAGATCTTAAAATTGCGTCAATTACGACATGATTATTCGTCATGTTGGCAACAATTTGTGATTAGGGGTACATCTCTCAAAATTATGCCAAGCCATTTTTTAAGGTTATGTTTGACGGCAAATATTATTGATGCATAAATTAATATTTAAAAAAATCACACAAGGACATTTTGAGGACAAGAAGCGTTTCAAACATCTTTCACCACCTTCGTTTATTCAGTAACTTCCACCGCAACCGCAATTCTTCAGCATGATCCATGGCATATTTCGGCATTAAGAAAAACTTATCAAAAATGATTCTACTATAAAACTCGACAGCACACCACTACCACTTCCACAATACATGTATACTTAGGTACCCATTTCATTAGTTTATTTTAACAAAAATACAGCTGCAGAAGCCCAGATTACGAGCCTCAAAATTTACCCCAACGTTCAAGGTCAGGAAAGATTCAATCTACGGACTATGTTCATAAACAGCCGCAATTTGATTACACAAAAATTTCGCGCGTTTTATTATGACATGGAGTTCCGGAGAATTGAAAGAAATTATGTCAATTATTATATGGCAACTGGCAACAAATGAAACAATCCAGTATTTTAGTAATTTCATTTTATTCCACAAACTAAGTACAATAAGTTAGTCCACATAATGTTTTGAAAAACAGTTACTTACTACAATAATTAATCGAAATACTTCAAATCAAATCCTTCAGCTGCTTTAAATCCACTATAAACTCCATCTTTTTCGGGAAATTGTTCTCTTATTTATGACACAACACATGCTGGAACAACTCTTCTTTGGAACTTGCCTGAAGATTGAAAAGCATCAACTCAAAAAATAAACTGTTTATAAGCAATAAAACACCAAACCCGATTCGATGATGACTTCAAAACAGCCATTTTCTCTGGATTGTCTTTTGCCATGAGTATAAGGCCTGCTGCTTGGCATCTTTTAAGACATTCGCATCCAATACATCCAATACAACACTGTAAAAAGAAGAATGTTGCACAACACATTCGTTGCCTTCTTCTACCAGTTTTGAAATTAAAGTCGATTCCCTGCAACAAAAACATTCTTCCTTTAGCAACATTATCTTACAAAACCCACATCTACACCAGTTTAAATTACATAATCATGATGAACTACCACTTATCTGGGTGGTAGCCTCTGGAGATGGTATCGGGTTGAAGACTTGAACTCCCTCGCCATTCTCTTCATCGCTGGCTTATCAGCCATGATTGCGCTTGAGGTAGAATATTAGGAATAGGAACTTTACAAACTTTAACTTGAACTTTCACTGAAGAGTGAAAATCGAAAATTCTTAATTATTGCTTACACACCAAATGTCAAAGAGTCGCTTTGACAATTGACATAATCGCCCTGACGTCTACAAAGTTGAGACGTCGTATTAGACACAGAAAACCACTGCCACCAACAATACAATTTAATGCTTTCAGAAACAGAATCGAAGTTACCGATGATTTGGGGAAAGATGACGTCATCTTTCTCTTTTTTTGTAACGAATATCTTCAAAACGGTAAAGAATTGTTAAATTCTGATAACACCATTCGACTCAGACGCTCCCCTGATACTAGAATCAGCCATAACCTCAACATCGATTTCTTGAGTTGCATCCTCCTTTAAATTACATTGGGCATTGACGAACAAGATTTTTTTATTTGCTTAATGAATACCCTATGGTCGTATAACATATTTTGGAAACTATTGATTAACAGGAAATCCACTACATCCGAGTTTTCACTCACCACGGCTCTGATATTTGCCATGATGGGTAATGATTGATAGATGATATAGGTATCAAATTTAAGCAGGTACTTATGCTTATACCATATGTTAAGCTTATACCGCGTATTAGGAAATCAAACTCACTGAACCTGCAACCATCAAAGAAACTGACACTGCAAAAACAGACAAAAGAACCAATTAACCATGTTTCATCTTCAATTTGAGTAAATGAGAAATTATACATATTCTTATGAAGTGTTCCGAAGATCTTCAGTGATGCTCTATTTTTGTGTAGAAGAAAAGTTGCAATGGTTCCTCCTTCAGCTGCGGGCAGTTCCTCTGATCTGAATCATTCTACGGCATAGAGAAGTGAAAACCTTTTATTTTTATCCATGTTGTAAGCAGTCCTTCTGTGTTTAAACTTTGCTATTTTACCAGTAGTTATATGTAGCTAAAGTATTTCTTCATTTTTTAGCAAGGGGGGCGTATCAAAAAATGAAATAACTTTTTCTCCATTCACGTAAAAAAAGGGGCCCTACCTTTCTTCCCGGTGTTCTTTTTTTAACTGCTCTATTGCTGACACGTTGGTTGACCCTTGGTCACAAACAGATGCCACAATTTTTATGCCTCTATTATGCAATTCACTTATTATTTCTCTAACCAATTGTTTTAAATATTGTGCCTTGATACTATTTTTAGTAAAATAGTAGGCAAGAGGTTGCCTCCAATTCTTTCGCAACCCTTGTACAGTCGAGAAAGTAAATCATGCACTCGGGTCTTGAGCGTTACGCACAGAATTTGGGACACCATCATCGACAGTGGTGATTTCTATCTGATATTAAGACCGGCACCAGTTGGGGGTTGTGTTGGTAGGTCAAGGAACTTCGGACCGTGTGCAGATAATGAGTTATCCGGCCCACAGATCAACAAAAAGTGCATTATTTAGTTTCTCGACTGTACCATGAATACCAAAGCGTGTTTTACGATTTCATTACGTCGGCCTAGAGATCCTAAGCCTTCGACTCCAATAACCTTGTCCATAGATTCACAATGGGTTAAATCTGCTGATAATACTATTTGATCAAATGCTAAAACGCAGCACCTTAGGCATCTTATTAAGAACTATGTGACGCGCTTCGCTCGGTGTGTTGACGGTTGCTCGGGCGCCAGATTTTTAGGCTGGTTTACTCCAGTTGCTCGCGGGCTGCTTTTAGACAGTCGAGAAATAAGCCAGGTGTTCGAACGGCGGTGGCGAGAAGGAAAGGGGGGTTGATTAGTCAGACGGCACAGACAGAGATACTAGTTATGACGAAAGATGGACGGCACAAGATAACGGCACAGTCTACGGTTTCGGTGAACTCGCTCCCTCTCGCTCGGACGATTTAAAATGACAGAAGACGGCGGGACGCCTTTCGTACTACCCTGCTCGGAAGCTGAGAGGTTACCCCTCGCGCTCACGGACAAGATGGCAGACAGCGGGACTGTCGGCTCCGGTTTCTGTTCGCCTATCGAGGGAATCCCCTTCTCACGTTCGAACAAAACGCCGGGCCACGAGTTATCGGAGGGGAATCCCCTTCGCGATAACGGAGGCGGACAGCAATCCTTTCCTCCCGATTTTATGCGATTGTGGATGGGAACCCCTTCGCACGCTCAGATAAAATCAGTAGGAAATCCCAACTACACGTTAACGGAGGCGGTCAGCAAACCTTTCCTCCCGACTTTATGCGATTGTCGATGGGAACCCCTTCGGACGCTCAGATAAGATCGGTAGGAACTCCTAACTATCACAAGAATGACGCGGCAATCAAACTAACGGAAAGAGAGAGACAGAACACCTAATGAAACATTTATTCAGACACAACTAGTACAATAATTAACCCGGACGGTTACCTCGGTTTACAAAACTAAAACGGCTGAATCAAAACTCAAGCTAAACAATACGGCTAACTTGACTCGGAGCGTTTGCTGAGTGAAGTCTCAAGCTAAACTAAAACATAAACAATACGGAGCGCTCTTATATAGATTTCCACTCCTGGCGGCTACGTGTTCGCGAGACGTCGAGTGGAGATGGTACGGCGGAGAGGGAATTCGGTACTGCTCGCGCGGCCTCGGTGTCTTCCTCGGCGGTGGGGGAGCGCTCGATGTGGTGACATCTTTCTTCAGGGCTGTCGGCTGAAATATTCCTGAAATATTGAATTAATATTAAAGGTTCCTGAAGTCCAGTGATGGCGAAAGGAAATCCTGTGGCTTCGACTTTATTCCATTCCTTCCAGGCGATGAAATCACCACACGGCTCTTGAAGCTAGCAGAGCGGAGAGTCGGCGGCGTCGATAACGCGGTGTTTAATAACAACTCGGCGCGGCAGATTTAATAAATGCGGGGGCGGAGTACCGAAATTGGTAACGGAGAAATTCACTTCGTTACAACTCTACCAAGTCTATCCAGTAGATCTCGGTTTATTCCTGCATCAAAAGGTATCCGGGTTAATTGTTTTTGTAAGGTAGATTTGGAAAGCAACTTTAAAAACCTTTTTTAAAAACCGGTAACATTTTGGCCCTCTTTTATAGACTGCTAAGGCAAAAGCCTTATCTGATGCAGACCAACTTGTTTTTTTTCGGCCACAATTTGTAAACTGTGATTTTATGAAATGAACCCCTGCTTTGTCTAAAGTATTTCAAGGTCTCTAAAAAAATTACTGTTACTTACATTGCCTAAAATTTCAATTTTATTTTCTGCTTCAAATAAATTTCGCTTCATTTTACATATTTTGAATTTTGATTGTCTATTAATATAATAAAATTTTTTTTTTCTATTTTTTTCATTCACACGTTTTATATTGAAAATTTGAAGTGTTTATGTTTTGTAACGTTTGTTACTTTTTGATTGGAGTCACATAGGAATGTGCGTTTTTGTCCCTTAGAAGTCGAAAACTTGAATTTGCAGAAGAGTGTGAGATGTCACTGTGGTCTGATAATTTGTATGGTGTAGATAAATCCTAGAAATAGGTGAGAAAGTCAATAATTCATGTTGAGACAAGATAGTGTCTTGTAATAGCAAGTTACTAGCACTTTCACTAACATAATTTTTGTGGGGGCAGTTTGTCACTCACCCCCTCAATGGGATTTTCCACCCAAAAGCGAGCACGTGTGTTGGATGGTCACCAGAATGCCATGAACGGCTCAAAATCTCTCAAACAGGGGTGTGAGATGTCGGAAACTTACTGGACATTCACCTAAATAGCGTGTTCATTTCCAAAATCCACGAAGTGGTTCGAAATACGGGAATACAGGACAGCTAGCCCGTTACTTGCAAACGGCGACACTCGAAAGAAGGGCTTTTACCAACTTCCGGCGTCTCGAAGCCGCAAACTTCAAATGAGCAAAATCACCAACCCAGGAGGCGGCACACGCTCGCCACAGGCGCCAGAACACCGTCCAAAATTACGCACCACCACCGAGAGGGTCTGGACGGTGACAAATCGGCGGCACACGGGCTGACCCCGTTGGAAATGTTAGGTACGCCACTGGAATAGCGGCGGCCCTCCGAACTAAAAATTGCATTGACCAATTGCCGCCGTCGCTGTATTTGACATAACGAACTAACCGGGTCCGTGAAGTTGACCCCTACACTGAAAAAAGACATTCCTATCTAATAAGGAAAAACTAGCATTAAATGCGACTCGTAGTGGTTAAATAGGTGACAACTCCTACAACCATCTTTCAATAGTACTACAAAACACTCGTACATTGCGTATTATTGAATATGGACCGTAGTCGTATTTATAAAGACTACGCGTACTAGTATACACTAACGAGCAGATCCGTATGTATAGTATTATGTTTTGTAATATACAATACGGCTTGTAGTCGCATTTATAATAACTTCCGCTTCTGCTAGTAAAAAGGATTGCTATTATTTAATAAACCCTCCAGTAATATGTAATACTATCGAAGTTATGAGTTTATAATTATTGAGCATATATTGTGGACATTTTCAAGAGTATTACAAAATATATAGAATATTAGCTTGTGGGGTATTATTTCAATCCAAAAATGAGATATTTCATAATACATAAGCCATTACTTCGAAATACCGTAGGTTTAAAATGAAAATTGCATAAGTCCACTTTTTAAAAAAATTGGGATTTCAGAGCTATTTTGTCAAGTTGGCACTAAAATCCCAGTTTTTTTAAAAAGTTTTAAAAAGTGGCAATTTTCTTGTTATAACCCGACGTGACCCGACGGTAGATAACCATCAAACATGTTATTAATTTACCTTGCTCTATACCGGGTGGACCAACACTATTGCCCACCTCAAAAATTGCCCTTTATTTTAAAGCTGGGACTTCGAAATTTTTACAGTGTATATGGCTACCAAGGACCCTTCAAATGAGGGCAAAAGTTTATCTGTCATGCAAAAACTGTGACGTCACGAAATTTTGAAATATCGTTTTTCCAAGAAAAAAAAAATTTTTACCCATAAAATCGTTTTTTGGGCTAATACCTTTATGTTAAGCCCATTTTTTTAAATTTCCGTCATCAGATTAGCCAACTGTAGCAAGCTAAAAATGGTCCATTTTAATTCACAAGTCGGCCACGTAAACAATTGACTACTATGCGAGGGCTTTCTTGGATAACAGCGTACGCTTTTTTCATCTGTCACCAGTTGACAGCGACACGACGTGGCCATTGAACTGCGAAATTGTTTTTAATTTTAATAAACGTGGATTTTTGTAACGAATAATGTTGAAATATGGGTTTAAACTGGGCATCCACCATTTAATTCGCCCACCCAAGGTGCCAGGAGAGGTTACGAACACGGACATTTAATCAGATGGCGGCGCGGCGTGAAGAGGGGCTCCAGTTTGTGTGAAGGGCTCCGGTTTGTGTGAGGGGGTTTTTTCAAATAGCCATTTCCATAATTCGCATTATTCCATACTTATGTAATTCCACAGGTAATTATTTTGTTGTTATGGCCTGTTTTGTAGTTGGCATTTTTAGGTTAAGTGAGTCGACTTAGTTTGCCCCGTTGAGACTAATATCGAGGACTAAGATATTCACAGCCCAGAATTTAACAGCAACTCGTGTCAAATAAGCACCAAGGAATCGTTTTGCATAACATAATTCATATTCAAAGATAAACTGTAATCGAAGGTGGTGCAAGTGTCAGTTTTCGATTGGCAAATACCTCGTAGGTACCTCCTAAACAAAATCAAGACGTTAATAATTGATGCTTTGAAGTTGGTGAAGCTCAAGTTATTATTTGAACAGCAGAAGCAAAAAGGTGCAATGTGGAATTTAATAATCATCATCATGGTGGGCAAATAAGGACTAATTAATCATTGATCACACGACAAGCCATCCAGTGCATAAACAAGACGTGTGTGTGTGCCTTAGTTTCAATTTTTGTCATTAGAATGAACTAAGAATACTGAGATTATTCTTTCGTTTATTAAACAATAATTGCCTATTAAGTAAATTTAATAAATCAGGCTTTCATATTTTTACTTGAATTTCGCGCATTTATTTCATTACGCGCGTTAATTTCCCGCTCAAACTCTTCCAACCCCTTTTAGCTAATCATTAGTCACCCACTAGTGTGATTAGTGTGTGAATTACAATAGTGTTGCAGTGTTTAGGTTGCTAATTTTGAGAAAAATTGCTATTTTGTGAAATCTTCAACCTCTTGAAGAGAAGTGTTTTCCAACTTAGTTTTACATACCTTCTTGTTAGCTGTTTTCACAGCTCTTATCCTGGTTTCCCTCCAGGGAAGCTTTCACGCGTTTTTCTGTGTTGTGAGTGTTAATTATAATTACGTGTAGAAGTGAATCTTGGTGAATTTCCTATACCTAGTGTTAATTAATAGTTTTATTCTATTTTAGTGGAGTGCATTTAATTTTTATCATGCCGATGCAACATCTTTCCTTTTCAGACAAGGTCGACATGATCTTGATTTTTGGAGAATGCCAGCAAAATGCAATGCAAGCAGCAGAATTGTATGCCCAACGTTACCCAGACAGACTTCAACCAGATAGACGAACATTTAAAAGAATTGTAGAGAAACTTAGAGAGACAGGCAGTTTGAAGCCCAAGAAAAAGACAGTGATAAATCCCGCTGTGACTCATGAAATCAATCAAGCTATTGTTTTGAACATAGCTGAAAATAATCCCCAAGTCAGCAGTCGAGAAATGAAGCAATCAAGCGGCATAAGTAAGTCATCGATTCTAAGAATATTAAAAAGGCACAAATTCCATGCATATCACATCGAACTGCATCAGGAACTACATGGAGAGGATTTTATGAACAGGGTGAGATTTTGCACGTGGGCCCAAGAGAAACTGCAGGAAAATCAGGACTTCTTCAAGTTTGTGCTTTTCACCGATGAATGCACATTCAAATCTAATGGGCACGTAAACAGGCATAATATGCACTATTGGTCGGTGGTTAACCCACATTGGATGAGAGAAGAAAAAACACAAGACATATGGTCACTGAACGTGTGGGGAGGAATTATTGACAACCGATTAGTTGGTCCATTCTTTTTTGAAGGCCATCTGACTGGTGCGATGTATGCAGAGTTCTTAAGAAATTCATTAGATGACTTACTAGAAGATGTGCCATTAAATGTGATCCAAAATTTGTGGTTTCAGCAAGATGGTGCGCCTCCACATTTCAGTCGAGAAGCTCGTGGTGTGGCAGATGAAAAGTTTCCAGATAAATGGATTGGTCGTGGTGGTCCAATTGCTTGGCCAGCTAGATCTCCCGATCTCACACCTATGGATTTTTTCACATGGGGAGTTGTGCAAGAAATTGTGTACAGAACACAGCCAACCACGAGACAAGACATGCAGCAACGACTCGTAGATGCCTTCCAGACAATCAATGAACGAAATACAGCAGCTACAGTCCAAAATTCATTTCAGCGACGTGCTCAGATGTGCATCGAAAGAGAAGGCCACCACTTTGAGCAGTACCTGTAATCAGGTAAGTACTTTTTGTGAAGTGATCTGTGCTATAGTGGTTGCAGTGCAGTGAATTTGGTGATGATTGTGTAGTGATGGGTTGTGGTAGTGAGTAATGCATCACTTTAGGTAAGTACAAGCCGTAAGTTCCTTGTACACAATTTTGTCTATGATGATTAGTAGAGCTCTTTCACAATATTTGAAGGATCCACAATTCTGAGACATCCAAAACAGCTAAAAGACCATAGTTTATGTAACACAATCAGTCAATCAAATTCAATTTATTGTTGTTAGTTTGATCATACAGGATTTAAGTTTCAATTTATATCCTTGAAAAATTATAATTATTGTGATTGCAACTTCAACTTTACAGCAACACACTTTCGCCAGCTAAAAACACTTGGTTTTACATCACCCTACAATTTACCAAACAATTTAACCCAACTAGTTAAGAAATGGCATCGGGCTATAATTCTTCTACCTTCGGCTACAGTTTATCTCTGAATTTTAATTATGTTAGTTGAAACGATAGTTTAACAATTCCTTTGCCCTTATTTAGATCAGATGATGTTAAATTTAGAGGCTGTAAATATCAATTTTGTTATGCAAAACGATTCCTTGGTCCTTATTTGACACGAGTTGCTGTTAAATTCTGGGCTGTGAATATCTTAGTCCTCGATATTAGTCTCAACGGGGCAAACTAAGTCGACTCACTTAACCTAAAAATGCCAACTAAAAAACAGGCCATAACAACAAAATAATTACCTGTGGAATTACATAAGTATGGAATAATGCGAATTAGGGAAATGGCTATTTGAAAAAACCCCCTCACACAAACCGGAGCCCTTCACACAAACTGGAGCCCCTCTTCACGCCGCGCCGCCATCTGATTAAATGTCCGTGTTCGTAACCTCTCCTGGCACCTTGGGTGGGCGAATTAAATGGTGGATGCCCAGTTTAAACCCATATTTCAACATTATTCGTTACAAACATCCACGTTTATTAAAATTAAAAACAATTTCGCAGTTCAATGGCCGCGCCGTGTCGCTGTCAACTGGTGACAGATGAAAAAAGCGTACGCTGTTATCCAAGAAAGCCCTCGCATAGTAGTCAATTGTTTACGTGGCCGACTTGTGAATTAAAATGGACCATTTTTAGCTTGCTACAGTTGGCTAATCTGATGACGGAAATTTAAAAAAATGGGCTTAACATAAAGGTATTAGCCCAAAAAACGATTTTATGGGTAAAAATTTTTTTTTTCTTGGAAAAACGACATTTCAAAATTTCGTGACGTCACAGTTTTTGAATGACAGATAAACTTTTGCCCTCATTTGAAGGGTCCTTGGTAGCCATATACACTGTAAAAATTTCGAAGTCCCAGCTTTAAAATAAAGGGCAATTTTTGAGGTGGGCAATAGTGTTGGTCCACCCGGTATACATAGTGTCTAAAAAGTAACGAATATTGCCCGTAACTCTTGAGTCGAAAACGCAATAACACGTCAAGTTATTTTTTTTCGTACAATTGCAAGTACACAATTACATTTTCTTAAATTCTTTGTGCAGTTTGCAAACCTCTTCAATGTTCCATGTTTTTAAAAATTTGGGGTGTCCGGGACTTCACTTTCGGTGGAGTGTGATACATGTTTTTATCCTAGAAAAAATCATAGATTCCGAATCCGTCGAGAAAAATGTAGGTTTCCATTTAAAAATAAACATGATGACGTCATTGTGTCGAAAACGGTTGAACCAAAAAAATTGGCAATGTCACCATGGGACACAGAATGCAAAAAAACCCTATGCCCCTTCGAGGATTTTTGCATAAAGTTTTCGACTCAAGAGTTACGGGCAATATTCGTTACTTTTTAGACACTCTGTATATACAGGGTGTCCCAGAACCACCTTTTAATGAAGCATTCAGCATTAAATTCTCAGTCGATCCTTGTTTTCGAAAATTTCCAAGGTCCAAGGTGAAGAATTTTTACAAACAAACCAATTTTCTAATAATTAAAATCCCTCATAAGTGAAGTGGTGAAATACCCAAAAAGATCGAGGTAATGAACCAAAATATTGCACACAGATATTTAAGAAGTGAAAATCAATCACGCCTTATTGTGCCCATGAGTGTCTTTACAATACTTTTAAAATGTAGCTCGAACGAATAAAAAACTCATTTAAAATACCCAATGATTTGGAGATCTACATATAAAGAATGGCTTAGAAATGGCTGTGAACGAAATTTGGTTGAAAATACGTACCAACCCATAGTGAATTATAAACACAACAAATTCTGAGGAGCATAAGTATACTTATATGAATTTGAATACCAATAAGAAAATTAAAGCAATTGTACGCATATCATAGACAGATGAGCTTTATTTGAAAGATATCCTGTCACAAAACAATTCTATATAAAATAGGGAATACAAACAAATTTTTTGTTATTGTTTTTGATATATGTACAAGGTAAGTATGAATATAAGAGCTTGAAAGTTAAGGAATGTTGTTGACTTTCGGTAACTTCATAAGAATTATAATGTTTATTAAAACATATTTTATTTAATTTCTTGAACAAAAATAGGACATTATTCTTATCAAGCGCTTCAGTTATGAAGATATTCTGAATTATACCAAAATCAAAGTTAAAATATTCGTCATCCTTCGTTTCCAAAGTTATAACAGTATTTTGTGCATATTTGGCTCCATTAATAGTAATCCAATTGGTACTTCCATACCCTTCAGGAATGATGATATCTTCGACAATATAATTTGCAATTATTCAAAAATAACTCAAGATTTTCCTGCCAAACAAAAAATATAATAGATTAATACCCATTTTCCTTACCTCTATTTTTAATTTGTGTATAGGCATAACCGTCACAGAAGATCCTGAAGAGCAAGACTGTATTTCAAAAACTTCCTCATGGATAGTACCCTCGGTATTACCCTACAACAAATTATACCTATGCGGTTTTCAAATTGTTGAGTTGTATAATACCGGCGTTGAGTTTGAAGATCTCAGTGTTGGTGTGGGTTCAGTTTCGACAAGATTATTATCTGTGGTGTAAAGTAAGTCATCGGGTTTAGCTGAAATTACAAGTTCGTTATCAGGCCGCTCTTCAGATGCAGCAGACTGCTCAACCTGGAATGGAAATATATCTAACATAAAGTACTACTCATGTGTTATAGATGTAAAATAAGCGGACCCCTAACAGGCCTTTTTATTATATCAATAATGTCTAGAGTCCGTAAGTGACAATTGAAAATTAAAGAATTTGAAAGTGGACCACATTTTCAGAAAAAGTTGATAACTTTGTCAGAAGATAAAAAAGCCTATTTGCATCTACACTACATATAAATAAGGTTAAAGTGTACAGTGACAAATTATCAATTATAGCTTCACAGCAAGAAAATAAAGAATTACATATATAATAGCTGAAACAGATGAAGAGAAAATGTTTATGAATAAGAGGAAGTGATATACCAGAACTAATAGGTAGAATAAAATAAGAATAGTATTTCACATTTTACTTCTTTAATCTGCCTCCATACACTAAGCAACCGCATCCATGATCCCCAAGTCAGTCCCAGTTTTACAGCTAGCTGAGCAATATCTTGTTCATTCATTAAGCAAAAGGTGGTTAGCGTGATTTCCTCTTCTAAAAAATATAGATTAGATTAATTACTTTTAAGAGTTCGACTGTTATCGTCAGTTTGTTTACAAACTGCATACAGGTCTATTTTTTCTGCTTGGGACTTTCGTATTGCACACTAGCCGGTACATCAAAATAATTTACTTAAAGAGAAGAGAATTTCGTGCTGCACTCCACCACCACCTTCACCGCTAGTTTACCTAGTTAGTTTTTTGAATGATTGTGAAATCATGCAAGCAGGCTCATTTTTAGCTAAATCACGCCTAGAAATCAACAAAAGTTTAGCCATCAGTGTTATTTAACAGAAAGTCAGAAACCTCAATTTCAATAAACACTAAAAAGGGTAGCTGTACGGTTTATGTTTATGCCAGGGTTTATTTTATAATAAGTATTTGAGTTTATCCTTGTACTTAATAGGTGATGCCTGTTTATCTAGGTACCACATATTTAACACAGTTCCTGAATTTTCGACAATAGAGCCATCCACCATTATGCAAAAACACGTGTAGGTACTTACCAATAAACTGTGGAAGCAACGCTTCCAGTTGATGGGCCTCAAGAATGCTTTCCATTTTCTCTTCCCGTAAAACAGCACTATAGCCACGCACCAAAGAATAAAATACACCACACCACTTCCTTGTATTCCGTTTACATATATTGGGAATTATGATGGATGCACCTAAGCGTAAACGACAACGAAAGTAAACTGATCAGTGATCAGCGACAACCAGGCGCCAAAATAGCCCGGGCTTATTAGTACCTACGTTGTACAATACGACTACGCAGTACTATTTCAAACCATTGTTGGAATATTTATGATTTTTGCCGACTTTATTAAATAATGCGTCACCCAAGTATTTTCAATAACAATGTCGATTGTATTTTATACAAAAAGACGAGTATTGACCTTAAAATGGATGAATATCTTCTATTTTATTTGGATGCACATGAAATACGAGTCTGGTTCTTAAGAGAATACTAACTAAATTTCTATACACCACGGCCCTTAATAAGTATGAAACATGAATCAGGTCTTATATTGGAAACACTAACAGTGTATGCAAAAAACTCCAACAATTCCTATCTCAAAATATAATATGTAGTAATAAATAAATTTGAGAATTAAGATTACCATTTCATATTAAGATCCGAGAGGATTTTTCTCAGTGTAGAGTCGAGCTATGTCGAAAAATGTTATGACAGTAATTAGTGCTTCATTTGTGCTCATTTGTGTACATATTTATTTAATTTGTACTCCACTACTTGGCAAGTTATTTAAAAAAAAAACGTTTCGGGGCCAACTTATCGGAAGCCCCTAGTAGTGCAAACTTTTGCCAAATTTTATATCTCGCAATTAGTGCCCTATTTGAGCTTAATTGTGCCCAAGTTAGATTTGTTTGTACTCTTAGCAATATTGTTAATTAAAAAAAAAGAGTACTGGGGGCCTACTTCCCGGTAGTCGCCAGAAATTGTACTTTCCAAAAAATTGTGACGGCAAACATTAGTGCCTCATTTGTACTAATTTGTGCTTCACATAAAACAATTAGTGCCCTAAGCTTCTTTCTAGGATAAAGAAAATAACTTTTCGATAACCCCCAAAAATTATATACTTTCCTATTTTTTGCTATGCCAGAGCCTTTAGTGCCCCATTTGTACTGATTCGTGCTCAAGTCAAATCTATTTGACACCATTGCACTTGAAACTTCCCCACTCTGTAAGTAATTCTATTCTACCCACTTTTTTAAGGTTTCGTACAGTGATGTCAAAAATAGAGGTTTATATACAAATTGGTTGGATAGTTTTGGCAGAATCGTATTTAGGTACATAAACATAACATTATGGGGAATTGGTAAGAAAAATGTAACGTTGCCATTTTTCAAACGACCCGACCCTATTAGTAGTAAGACCATCATCATCAGTTTGAGATCACGGATCCCTCCTCTAATATCGAACAGGTGCCACAAAATTTGGTTCGGATGGAATAGGAATATTGATAATGTTTATAAAAAATGAATAAAAGTTAATTTTATTAAAAAAAAATGCTGCAAGTATAGGAATAGGTACGGTTACAATACATGTACGTAAGTTTAAGTATGTCACAAAAAAAATGCTGCAAGTATAGGAATAGGTACGGTTACAATACATGTACGTAAGTTTAAGTATGTCACAGAGTTATGACATCTAAACTGGCACAAGACATGGACATCAAAAACAACAAAAATATATAGAATATTCGAACGTTACCTACCTATTGAATCAGATATTGTAAAATGACAATTTCACAAAAGTTTGAATCATAAAATTAGATTAAAACAAAAATTAAATTGTATAGATCAAACAACAAATATTATAATGTGTTGCTTTGTTTGCAATCACCATCTTCGCATGAAGATCGTTGTAGGTTTCCCATGCCCCATCATTTCGACGACATAAACAAAAGTAATGGACCTACGTGTACAATAGCTGATCGCAAAATGTAAGCTTTTTTTAACCTTATTATAATTGGGAGTTTGTCCAAAGTCATGTTCATTTCACATTCAATAATTAATTGCGAATTGTAAGTTGGCTTCAGCGATTGGGATTTGCGACAAAAACGACATAAAACGGTTTGTGTTAAGCGCCGTTGAAGCTCATCTTGAATAGCTACATTCTGAGTCGTTAGCAATATAGTTTTTCGCATATATGTAAATTCATATTGGCAAGACCTACTCAAGTAATGTCCAGCCGAGCTTTCCAATCCCCCGCAATTTTTTTTAATCATTACGGAAGTGTTTCTTTGGCTCCGATGTCTTTTAATAATTCAATTCATGAATTAAAAAAATCCTTGTAAGGTCCGTCACTCCACATTTGTTGTAGAGGTTCTTGAGTGGCTTGTCTTTTTCTTTATTGTGTGAATGTTACCGACGGATGTTATTGTGAAACTGATTCCTTGGAATTTTAATCTTTATAGCAAAATGGTAGCATCCCGGGTAGCACAGAATGAAAAATTATTGTTCGGCATCTATCACTTGAGGATCTGCATCCAATATGTCAAGGGTTCTAGGCGGTCTCACTCTGAATTTAGGCGGTAAATGTCTATTATATGACAAATGCCAGATTACCTGCAATGGAGAACACAAACTTGTATTTACCTAGCATAGTACCTACGTTTATCAGAAAACATGAAAATGTTCAAAAAAAGTACATCGGTAGGTACGTTAGCTTTTTTCATAGTCACCATCATCAATAAAAAAATGTTAAAAAAAAACATTGTGATCAACCCGTACATAAAACGAGGCTTCGAATTGATAGTTATTTATGTATCAAATATCTACCGAAAATACAAGTTTTCAGAACGAACGTGAATTATTGCAAACCAAGGTGAAGCCGCAGCTTGCAACCACGAGAGTACCGAGAACGTATTTTGGTACGCTTTTTTTCTAAATCACAAAAACTTGAGTAGTTTGAATTGGGCGAAAATTGAAAAATACGCTAGCCCAACATTATGGCACTTACTAGTACTATAAAGTGTTTACTTTACGGTACTACTACCATAAAGTACCCGCTTATTTTTCACTTTTCGGTAGTAGTGCCGTAAAGTAGAAACTTTACTGTACTAGTAAAAAACAAATTTTGAAGATTTGCCCGAAGGATTTTCAAGCTGTGCATAAGGAGTGACGAATGAAATTACTTAGGTATATACTTTAAGGCCTAATTTTGTAATTGAAGGGTTTATTCTGCATCTTTATTAGTTACATGGCCGTTACTGAGCGAGCAGGCGAAGCCAGGAACTAGTTGAAAGCGAAGAGAAGACAATTTTTTCTCAATAAGGTTGCCGAATTTTGGGAATTTTTAACTTTAAAATAGCAGAATAGACCCCAAGGATATAGATACCGCGGTAATATGTGAACAACATCCAATTGTACGTGCTCCTTGTTTGCAATCACAATAATGACCTATGATTGCTTCATGACCATTATTCCCAGGATCGTATTTTATCCACACATTATGTTTCGATCGTGATACAAATCTCGAATGTATTTGAGCTTTTAAAATATTCGACGTCACCTTGTTAATTTTGAGCTTTAAGTCGGGTGTGGCTTTTATATATCGTGTGGCTATTCGTACTTGATAAACTCCTAACGTTAGTAATTCCAGATCGTCTTCCGATAATTTTGGAAAGTCAGCACAAGAATCATTTGATACTTTTAGCCACTTGTTGTCTTGAGGGGGAATGTTCTTGATCTCTTCAACAAAGGCATTTGATTCGGAATCTCGTTCCAGGGCTTTTAATGCGAAGTTAGTTCTTCTTTCTGAGTCGTCCATCAACGAAAGCGAGAAAGCATTGAGTATAGCAATGGCTACTCTGAAGAATGAACCAATCTTTGGTAGGTAACTTCCATGCACTGTATCATTAAAAAACTTGAAAACCATCTTCACTCTTCCGTTTACGGCCTCAATAAGCCACCTACACATGGTTACCTTACGGGAGTCATTTCCTTGGGATGTCGTGAACTGCTTTTGTGTAGAGTTTAGTAAGCTGGGCATATGATATTTAATACCTAAACTATCTAATTTTTGTAAGGAGTCCCGAAAGCCTCTGTCGACGACAAAATGTGTTTCATTTGGTGAAACGCTCTGAAACAATTCGTTATTCTCGAGAAGGGAGTTCAATATATTGGCGTCGTTATTTTTGGCGTCGGAGAAGTACGGCCCGAAAACTTCTAAAACATAACCCGATGGAAGTGCCACCATGAACGGTTTAATCAAGTTTCTCGATTTTTGCATGGAAAATGTACGCTTTTGCAACATGTGATCTCCTGGCTTTTCTATGAAAATGTAGGTACCATCCATTATTAAAAAGACGTCATTTTCTGGAGCCTCAAACAAGATATTGAATATTCGCCTAGAATGTTGTTTAACTGCGTCTCTGTTTAAGTGGTTGGCACCTAGATACTTCGGTACGAAATTGCAAATCAAAGCACTGAGCACTGCGTCAATTGCCTCACTAACAGTATATTGGTTGTCAATGGCAAAGAGGATACATAACACATTTTGTGAGACGTTCAGTCTCAAGAGCATCAAGAACATGGCTAATGCGTTCTTTGGATGTCTGTTTATAGTTATATACAACTTTCCTTCTATGTACGTAAACAGTTCTTCAAAATGCTCCTTCGATAGGCCTAACAAAGTCACGTAGTCGCCTTCAGGTACATTGCCACTTACGGAGAAATCAAGCCTCAGCTTTTTGCTATTTAGGGGCTCTTTTCCCCCCGAAGCCATAAGAAACCATTGGGTGAAGTCATCCTTACTCAAATTAGTTCCTTCAACTTGCCTTCTTTTAATTTCTTCTAAGGCTTCCGAATTAAAAATCCCTGCTTGCAAATGCGTCTTACACGCCCGATTATTTAAGGGAATACAAATTCTGGTATGTTCCCACACGCTCTTTATAGCACCATTAGGAATGCGGGCTCTTCCCTTATTTGATTTGCAAATGCAACAGTATCTTTCGGTCGAAGGCAAAGAGTTTATCTCTCTTATGACAGTTCTGTTTGAATTACTTCGTCGTATCTGGAAAAAATTATATCAATGAAAGGGATGCCGCTGGAGTTTTATATGAAAGATAATTATTGTTGTTGATAGCAGCAGAGTCGTTAAAGCAGTTAGGTATCTTTTGAATTGTTGAGGGTTTTCCTGTATCTAAATTGTCTCTGATCTAAATACTTATGTTTCCATGACAGTATAGGTCGTTTATTTTTTGATTAAAAACATCTCAAACTGCTCCGACGGGTAGTCAAGAACGTCAGTCAAAGACACGTAGTAAAGTTCAATTGACGTATGCAGTTTTACCTTGGACAGGTGCGAACCTGGTTCTCTCAATTTCTGGAACTTGCTGATGGAAGAGGAAAATCTCACGTGCGGCGAAAACCGCACGAAAACGCAGCTTTTCTAACGTGAGCCAAAACACACTTAACACACCGCGAATTTTTAAAATGACAGAACCAATTTTAAAAATGACAGAACCAGAAGCGTTGTGTCTCTTGTTAACTAAAAGCAGTCAGCATAAGTATGTCCTTGTCGCACAAACTGCATAGGTCTATTCCATAGGTAGGTACGTTTGTTGACACGATGGTTTCTAAGAACTTTAAGGTTCTTTAAGGAACAGTCAAAGACGATGAAGCTTTCAGACATTAGTAAATAGTAGAGATTATTTTATTCATTAAGTATTGAACTAATTCAAAACAGCATTTAGTATACCAGTAACCAATCAAATCCTGATTACAGTGATAATAATACAACGTCAACTTGACACTGCTTACTCAATACTGTAATTTATAATCTGCAAAATACGATTCGTGGTAGATTTTTTTCGGCCAAAGTCTAAAAAAATCTATACCATTTTCACTCGTAGTTGACAACAATTCGGACGTCAAAACCCGCGGCAATCAAGAGACTACTCGTATTACTATTGAAAAAGATCACTCACTCGACAAAGAACAGTATTTTTTACTCTTAACCATAATACTTAAAGTATTAACGACTCTGTTTGAAATGACCTAAAATAATCCTTACGTTATTTCTACCACCATCCTCCTCAAAATCATTTGCTGTTACAGGATCAATATTTCGCTCAATATCGCCTTCTTGATTATTTCGAGGATGCATCATTTCAAAATCATTTGCAATTACAGGATCAACATTTCGCTCAATGTCGCCTTCTTGATTATCTTGAGAATGCACCATCTCAATATCATTTGCTAGTATAGGGTCAATATTTTGCTCAATACCGCCTTCTTGAACATCTTGAGGATGTACTATCTCAATTTCTATCTGCTTAATAGAAAAATAAATAAAATCGTCAGCACTAGAATATCTATAGACTTCTGCTTCATAGAACCATTGTACTATGTACCGAGCGTTTCAGATTTTGGAACGCATAGGGAAATAACATGGAAAAATTAATTTAATTTTTTTCCTGCTTCCGAGAATTCACTGCAAAAGTTTTAGGATATGCGAACGATAGTCCATGTTAGTCTGTACCCCTTGAGATCTTGTTCGTTGCTCTGCTCCTCCTAGGCACTTAACAATAATTTTTTGAAAATTGATTAATTGATGCTATATGTGACAATTACTGAAGGAATTAAGGATTCCTTAGAATTTTAAGAATAATTACCGAACAAATATTAACACACAAAAAAATTGGTTTGATTCTGGAGTCGAAAACTGCATAGGCACCCGAAAGTGTCGAGTGTAATAAAAAAAAATTCCACTCCTGCTTAAAATTCAATTTTTAAAAATTCATTGTGTACTAAGAGGAGCTAAAGAATGAACAAAATCTCATAAGGTACAGACTAGCATGGACTATCGTCCACATAGGCTAAAACTTTTGCGGTAAATTCTGGGTAGCAGGAAAAAAAATTGGCAGTCTCGGAGACGGTAGAAACTTCTGCTTTTTCACAGAATTTGTAAATGTAGCATTTAACTTTATTTAACCAAGGTCGGGCGTGCAGAGCGGTTGGATGGCTGATGCACCCGGCGCTCATTTACTAAAATCTAAAATACAAATGTTTTTCACTCCAAAATGGACATTTTTCGAAAAAATGGCACTAAGGTTTTCGATCCGACAATGCAACAGCTACCAAATTCGATAATGATAATATGCCTTTTCGCTAAGAAAAACTCAAAAAAGGGCCTTTTTGTACCTAAAATGAAAATTTTCTAAAAAATTGTACTAAGGGATCCGGCAATATAACAGCTGTCGAATCCGATAGTAAGAATATTTTTTTTTGTAAAATAAATTGGAACAAGGGCCTCCACTAAAACGACATTTTTCGAAAAAATGGCACTAAGGTTTTTGGCTTGAAAAAAAATCAGCTATCAAATCCGGTAATAAAAATATGCAGTTATGCATAGGTTTTTTTTTCACGGCACCCTTTTTTGGCCAAAAGGGCACAAGTGTGAATACATTTTTAGAAGCAGAATTCGAAGAGCATTAATATAGTAACGCGAAAAATGGTGGATTGCATTTAAATTTTTAAAGTTGATGTGCCAAAAAGGCACTTTCCGTGAACCGATGTAGTCCAAATTCTAATCAGCACGTACAAATCTCCCACGCCTTTCATCTCGATACGTTCAGTAGTTTGAGCTGCAGCGTGATCACAGACAGACAGACAGACATTTTTCAAAAACAATTTTTTCGGATTCCCAGGGGTCCCTGAAACGTAAAGATTTGATGTTTTTGGCGATTCGACTTTTCGATCGATTTTATTAACTTGCTTCGCTAAGCGTGGAAGTTAAAAATAAATTCATTTTCCCATGTTATCTCCCTATGCGTCCCAAAATCTGAAACGCACGGTACATTGTTTGATATAGATGGTAAACAATTACAGCCGGCAACCAAGTAACAGTACAAAATGCCTTACTAACCTCATTTGAATTATCAGTTGTTTCCGGTTCGAAAACAAGAGATGAATTGCTCCCTGAAAAATCGTCATTCACGTCCAACCTTTGCTTTTTAAACGACCAATTACCGTCTTCACTAAATCTTGTTGAATTCATAATCTAGGTATAAGAAATAATGTTAAAAATATTTATTTGAAACAAATCGCAGCGCAGGTAGCACATTCTAAAAATTATGAAAAAGACAAGCCGATAAGCAATTTTCCTGTGTTCCAGAGGTAACGCTAATATACAGGGTGTCCGGAAATAACGATGAAATATTTCGGGGGTTGATTTTGCAGCTCAAAATATGCAAAAAAGTTCCTATAAACATGTATCCGGAAATCGTTCCTAAGGGGGCTACGGCCTTCTGAAGGGAGCGCCTCAAATTCGGTTTTTATTGAATAAATCAGGAACCGCTTAAGATACAGTGACGACTTTTTGCACATTATCTAACATCAGTAAGCGCCATCAGATTATGGTATCTACCAAAAGCAGATTCAACCAGGGGTGTGGAAAATAGGAGGGGCTTCAGCTTTCCCCACCCACATTTTTTTAGCCTCTCTTGTTATAACACCGTAGGACCAATGATTTTCGAAAAAATTAGACAAAGATCCATTTGCATTTCCTAGGCTTATCAAACGATTTTTACTAAATTACAAAACTGAACGGATTTTAAAAATTAGTATCTAAAGTAATCTAATCTTGCTTATCGATGTCAGTTTGCAAAAACTTAATAATTGGCAAAATCAAAATCGAATTTTGAGCGCCCCCTTAGGAGCGATTTCCGGACCCATGTTTACAGGAACTTTTTTTCATATTTTGAGCTGCAGAATCACCCCCCGAAATATTTCATCGTTATTTCCGGACACCCTGTATAGGCTGTCCTAGAACTCACGGAAAATCTGTTGATGGCAGACTTCTGAATCTAATCTGGGACGAATTTTCCTTTGCGAAAATTGCGAGGGTCCAATAGTGCAATAGTTTTCGAATGGGGAGCAATTCAAATGCGCGAATCAGAATGCGTTCACTGGGACACTGGCGGCCAATAATGTTAACGACTCTTATTAGCGATTTCTTGTTTTTTTATCGTGCATGTGGACTTATCACTATCCTGGCAATCAATGTTTGGCAACGTCAAAATTTCGTTAACATTTCATTGACCGACCGTGTGAAAGCTGTTGCTGGGGATACAAAAATAATTGTTGTGATCCCTTATTGTTTACGCTTTATTATTTTTTACCTTACCGTCTAATTCAGAGATTCATTCTGATTAGCGGACTACAACAGCTGCTTCGCATTTAAAAACTATTGAGCCCTCGCAATTTCCGCAAAGGAAAATTCGTCGCAGATTCGGTTCAAGAGGTCTGCCATTAAGAGATTTTCCGCGAGTTCTGGAACACCATGTCTATTGGTGGAATACCCAACATCATATTCCTGTGCCTTATTTTTGAAAGTTCTTTAGCAACGCGGATAAACTACGAAAAATTGATAAACACATAGGTAAAGCCGTCACATATGTTTACATACCCTGACGTTCAAAGTTTGACGTTTTTAATCAGTTATTACCTCTGTCTCTATCTCATCTCACAGACTTAAAATTCAAAACATGGTTTCTTATGGCCGGCTTATCGATGCTCACTTATCGTTAACCGAAAGCCGATTGTCCAGCAACTAGCAGTCTGATTGGATGCAATCTCTCAGTTTGCCATTCCCTGAGCATAGATAGGCAGGCCCTTATTGGCTAACTTACTGTCAAATCTGTTAGTTAACCAACTGCGGAAAAGTCGGGGCTAATTCGTAGACACTAACCTTAATGTGGCACTTTTTGCAAAGGGGATCGGTCGATTCGAAAGTGTCTGCACGATCCCCTACGAACAATCTAAAAGCGTTTTTTAAGGACGGTTCACCTACTCTCCTACGCAAATAATTGGAACGCATGACTCTTCCACAAAGGCAGCATTTGTATGAAGGCATTTTTAGAAAACAAAAGTCGTTTTCCAAAAAAGTACCTAAACATTAAACAACCAATCAGTTAAGTAACTAAGGGCCGTTTTTTTTTCACCTCCAGATAAGATTAGCTGCCAGTTAATTGGCTTTGAAACTATTTGGCAATGGATTTCTAAGGAAAGTTTAACTGGAGGTAAAAAGAACGGCCTTAAATCTCTATTGTCGGTATTTGTATTTTATTGCAGGTATTTAGTACCTGACATTTCATAAGTTAATCATAAATATTTACTTATCGTAGGTATACCTTCAAAAAAATGTTCGCTGCACTTCGGTCCCAGACTCACAATAATTAAGTTCTGGTACTAAGCGTACCTATGCACTATTTTAACAAAGCAATAAGATAATGTCTAAACTAAAAAAAAAGGATTGACGAAATCACTAAATAAAACAGCAAGAAAACAGAGATCACAAATTACACGCTTAACCACTTTTTAATTATTTTTTGGTTGTTTGATGGTTGCTTAGATACCTAACGATTTAAGGTTCACATGCTCCATACTCCATAGCCTACTTCAGAGTTGGCAATTTTAAATTTTAGCGTGTGGTGCGGCATAAAATAAATAAATCTGGGGGTGCTGCAACATCCAGCCTTAAAGATGACCAAAATAGGTACTAGTGACGAAACGTCGCTTAGTCGCATCAAATTGACGCGGGGTTTTAACCAAGAACCATAAAAAAATCCCATAACTCCTGCAGGGGTAGGTGAAGTTTCAAAATTCTTCCATCGGTTTATAGACGATTTCACGTCCTTCAAAATGATGCACACAAAGGGCCTTAGGCCCGGTGCCGACATGCCATTTTTGGACGCATGTAAATAACTTACAAACTTGTAGTTACTAGTTAGTACGTCTAAACGTTCTAAACCATCAGCATGCCAGGGATATCATCATTAAAAAACTAAAAAAACTGACACAGGTGGTGAAGTTCGGCACAAAATTCATAAATCTGCTAATCGACATTATTGCGAAAAATCCTCGAATAGGTCAATTTTATTTTTACAATGCGCATCCGAGGATGTAGTCAGCTATTTTTTACACTTCCGGATTCCGCTTTAATCGGAATTAACCGTAATTTTGATTTTTCAAATGGAAATTCACATTTTTTTTCTCAAGGAATTCGAAATTACATGTGTTCAGAGGTGTAGTCACGGCGATCCTGGATTTTTAAAATCATCGAAGAAATACATAGGTGTAAATTCAATATTGTTGAAAAACGCAAAAACAAAAACTTTGTTTTTTTGATACATAATTACATTCAACTGCGCAATTAAAATTATTTTTATTTGCTTCACATCTAAGTTCAGATGATCGTAGAGAATTTGAGAACTGTATTTTAAATCAAAAACAGACCTTACGTGACATAGACCTGAATGGAAGTTGAAAAATATATTTTAGATCAAAAACAGACTTTACCTGACAGACCTGAACGGAAGTTGAAAAAAAAAGAGTTTGAGAAATTGTGGAAAGTGGGCATGGAACACGCTACCAAAACGTACATCACGCTGAAGCGAGCACGGTCTACCACACGGCCATCAATTGATTCTGCGCTAGAACCAGTGGCGGCCCGTGGGGTTTCAAGGTGGTACAGCCATGGTTGGCTATGGACGAGGTAAGGGGGGGTCCGGGAGGCGGAAGAACCCCGGAAATTTTTTTTCATAATAATAATAATAATAATAATACGTTTATTGTCTCTTTGCCATTACAGAAAACAGAACAAAAATTATTACTAATACTAACCGGCTTAACTAGAGACAAATGGCGCAAGTTCAGGTGTTGCGTAAATTCGCAACTCTGATCTTCCACTTGGCCAGGATATGAAAACGAACCTAAAGTAAACAAGAAAAAAGAAGAAAGCGGTATAGCAGTCTGCAAAACTACAAAACTGCACTGGCTAAATAGATAAATATAAACAAATAAGAAGGCGAAACTGAAAACTGAAAACACAGAGATAACTGAATTAAATATTGCACTGATAAAGACTGGATTCTGACATAATAGGCATGTTTTTTTATATTTATTGGAGCAGTGATTAAGAATAAGTACTAACCATAAAATAGCGACTAGTGCATAGATACTTATAATAATAATATGCTATGGCAATATGTATGCTAAGGAAGAAAGGAAGGAAATAGAAACTGGCAGCACGACAAGATCTGCGGAGATATTCTACTGATTCGCTAATAGTTGCTTGAGAGTGGATTTAAAACGTCTAGTTGATAGTCTTTTTAGGCTTTTGGGGAGATTATTGTAAACACTGCTGATCTGATATCTAAAGGACCTCTTGAAAAACTCTGAGCTTCTTCTTGGAGTTGTAAGTAAGCCCCTTTGTCTAACATTTAGATTGTGTACATCGGTTCTAAAGCAGATTTTGCTGTATAGATATTGTGGCGATTTGTCGTTTATTATCTTATGAAACAAGCATGATGAGAGCAGAAGCCTTCTCTTACTCATATCTAACCATTTAGCATCCCTCAACTTATAAGATACTCTCTCGTATTTGCGTATATCATATATAAAACGTAAACAGGACCTTTGCACTTTCTGAATTTTTTCTCTGTAGATCGAATCCAAACAGTTACCATACACTGGCGCACAATAATTGAACAGGGATAGCACCAGAGTCTCAGCCAGCATGATTTTGGTGGACTGACGCAAGAGCTGTCTGTTACCATATAACGTGAGATTCAAAACGTTTGTAATTAGGGTTGGCTTTGGAAACAAAAGATTCGAAAAACGTTTGTCCAAAATTAATCGCACTGTCCCCAAAGAAAATCACTAAACTAAAATGGCAGATGTGAATTCTTTAAATTTATTCGTTTTGCAAATTATTTAGAATAAATATCGACCTCTCCACTTCCTCGATCAAATTTGGCGCCCTTCCGTAATGAATCCCAGTGCCACTGCAACCAACAAAACTTGGTGGAAGAAGTTAGGTTAGGTTTGTTGGTGTTCCCATTTCTTGAATTTCTTCATAAATCTTGAATTTTTGAGCAAGCATTTTGAAACACTCGTCAAAAACAGCATTGGAGGCCAGTTCTCCATCTGGTCGAGTCGAATCGAAAGGTAATTTGTTAAAATCAACAACCTGCTAATTTGTAATTTGTAAACCGTTTCAGAAACAAATATTTGGAGAGTGGAGACTCCGATTGGCCCGATTCTCTGTTTTTTGTGAATTTTCTCTCACAACACAAAACAGCCTTTTTTCTGCAAGGAAAGCATTTTGGTAAAACTTAACGAATTATAATTTATCTCTCTTCAGGTGCACCCTCAGATAAAATAAAACAATGTGTCTGTGATTCCGGGAAGTTACAAATGTGAATAACGTGCATAGGATTGTGTGCATTAGACAATTTTTTCAGCGAAATTTTTAATCCAATTAACGTGACATACGGATGATCCTGACTTGGCCCCCTGCTTTAAGACATGGTCTGAACTGCAGCACAGAAGTAGAAGATCAATCATGTTGCTTTTAATTTATTTACATCAATTTGTGGGGCCAGCAATTTTTGTTCGCCGTCTCAAAATCAGAACACTTTTTCATAATCTAAACTAAAGTTTTGTTCTCACCGTGTCGTGTGTTATTTGCAATTGAAAAATAAAACCACTAAATTTACTTGTTTTATGAATTTACTACTCTTTTTGATAAAAACTAGGTGGGTGTTAATTTTAAACACCATGTAGGTAAATAGGACATTGCACTCTGTTCATTTGGTGCTTTTTCTTCTAAAAAGCAGCCCCCGGTCCAGGATGAATGTTCGATGGATATTGAAGGCAGCCCTCGCCTCTAGAAACTGTTATGACCAAATTTACTCGCCAGTATTTGTTTCTGAAACGGTTTTCAAATGAGCAAGTTGGGTTTAATAAACAAATCACCTTTCGATTCGACCTGGCCTCCAAGATTGTTTTTGAGGAATGCTTCAAGATGCTTGTTGAAAAATTTTATGAGGATCACTAACATTATCTTCTAAACGGGTTTACGAGAGAATTTATGATAATCTCTGAGTATAGACGCGCATGGGACGCTCGCGTAAGGTTGTTCGGTGCTCGCATAAAACCTGGCGAAAAGCAAAAACTTATCCTGGTATTGACCTTAGATAAGCACGTCAATAGATGGCGCTTGAATGCAGTTTGGGGGCAAATAGTTTCTTCAACAAGTTTCATCGTACTCCGCAGTTTTTGGGGGCGCTGCTAACATTTGTTATATCGAAAATGACATTAAGCAAGCATTTTGGGGATTTTGGTACAATTTTGTTCAAAAGTACAAAATTTGCTTTCTTGGCCTTCAAAGGGCACCATTGACCTTTGTGTGTTGAAGTCCTTCGAATTTCAGGTTTTTCTATGAAAACTCGATCCAATATGCTTATATGCTTCAATTTTGTTACAAATGTTCAAATTTACTAATTTTATGGATTTTAAGCGCTCGTTTAAGCCCATCATAATCTAAGGTTTTGAGCGAGCACTAAGGACGTAGGTAAAATTTCAGTTTAAAGGCAAGGAGAGCTTTGTTGGCCTTCAAATGGCACCTTTGACCTTTGTGTGTTGAAGCCATTCGAATTTCAGGTTTTTCTAGGAAAACTCGGTTCAATATGCTTATCTGCTTCAATTTTGTTGCAAATGTTCAAATTTACTCAATTTATGAATTTTATCATAATCTAAAGTTTTGAGCCAGCACAGAGGAAGTAAAATTTCAGTTTAAAAGCAAGGAGAGCTTTGTCGGCCTTCAGTGGGAAATTTCATAAAAAAATTTGCCAATTTAACGTTTTTCTATTTCGTGCTCGCTTAAACCCATAATAGACTAGAGGTTTGGACGAGCACCTCTACGTAAAGATGTAACTGTCAACCACGTGGTCAACCACATTTAAAATAAGAGGTTATTGGGGAGCCCAAATGGTTTTTAGGTCCTTCTCAGGAGACCTGAACACCAAATTGTTAAAAGCAGAAGAAAGCTTCAAATTGCACTAGATTTTAGGTTGTAGGCGGGAGTAGGTCTGTTACCGTTTCAGTTCGGTATTTTTCTCATAAAAGTCAATTCGTGATCATTATCTGGTTCAATTTCATGAGAAAATTTTGAGAATTTAATCTTTTTTCTATTTCGTGCTCGCTTAAATCTATAATAAGCTAAAGGTTTGGACGAGCAGGCTCTACGTAAAGATGTAAATGTCAACCACGTGGTCAACCACATTTAAAATGCAAGGTTATTGGGGAGTCCAAATGGTTTTTAGGCCTTTCTCAAGAGACCTGAGCACCAAATTGTTAAAAGCAGAAGAATGCCTCAAATTACAGAAGATTTTAGGTTGAGGGAGGAAGTAGATGTGTTACCGTTTCAGTTCGGTATTTTGAACCACAATGAAGACGTTTACGTTCAAAAATTTGTGAAACACAAATTTTTCGCATAAAACTCGATCCGTGATCATTATCTGGTTCAATTTCATGAGAATATTTGGGAATTTAATCTTTTTTCTATTTCGTGCTCGCTTAAACCCATAATTAGCTAGAAGTTTGGATGAGCACGCTCTACGTATAGATGTAAATGTCAACCACATTTAAAATAAAAGGTTATTGGGGGAGTCCAAACGGTTTTTAGGCCCTTCTCAAGAGACCTGAGCACCAAATTGTTAAAAGCAGAAGAAAGCCTCAAATTACAGAAGATTTTAGGTTGAAGGAGGAAGTAGATGTGTTACCGTTTCAGTTCGGTATTTTAGGCCACAATGAAGACGTTTACGTTCAAAAATTTGTGAAACACAAATTTTTCGCATAAAACTCGATCCGTGATCATTATCTGGTTCAATTTCATGGGAATATTTGGGAATTTAATCTTTTTTCTATTTCGTGCTCGCTTAAACCCATAATTAGCTAGAAGTTTGGATGAGCACGCTCTACGTATAGATGTAAATGTCAACCACATTTAAAATAAAAGGTTATTGGGGAGTCCAAACGGTTTTTAGGCCCTTCTCAAGAGACCTGAGCACCAAATTGTTAAAAGCAGAAGAAAGCCTCAAATTACAGAAGATTTTAGGTTGAGGGAGGAAGTAGATGTGTTACCGTTTCAGTTCGGTATTTTGAACCACAATGAAGACGTTTACGTTCAAAAATTTGTGAAACACAAATTTTTCGCATAAAACTCGATCCGTGATCATTATCTGGTTCAATTTCATGAGAATATTTGGGAATTTAATCTTTTTTCTATTTCGTGCTCGCTTAAACCCATAATTAGCTAGAAGTTTGGATGAGCACGCTCTACGTATAGATGTAAATGTCAACCACATTTAAAATAAAAGGTTATTGGGGAGTCCAAACGGTTTTTAGGCCCTTCTCAAGAGACCTGAGCACCAAATTGTTAAAAGCAGAAGAAAGCCTCAAATTACAGAAGATTTTAGGTTGAAGGAGGAAGTAGATGTGTTACCGTTTCAGTTCGGTATTTTAGGCCACAATGAAGACGTTTACGTTCAAAAATTTGTGAAACACAAATTTTTCGCATAAAACTCGATCCGTGATCATTATCTGGTTCAATTTCATGGGAATATTTGGGAATTTAATCTTTTTTCTATTTCGTGCTCGCTTAAACCCATAATTAGCTAGAAGTTTGGATGAGCACGCTCTACGTATAGATGTAAATGTCAACCACATTTAAAATAAAAGGTTATTGGGGAGTCCAAACGGTTTTTAGGCCCTTCTCAAGAGACCTGAGCACCAAATTGTTAAAAGCAGAAGAAAGCCTCAAATTACAGAAGATTTTTAGGTTGAAGGAGGAAGTAGATGTGTTACCGTTTCAGTTCGGTATTTTAGGCCACAATAGGTCCTTTAAGGCACTGGTGGGGGTTTATTGCGCTTGGCCCCGTATGATACGCATGCGTTGATCTAGTGTCATTTCTAGTGCATTTATACGTCATTTGTCACTACTGTCAACAGAATCTGGGGCCTTTCACGTTTACCACGTGCTATTTTAACCTACAATGATGAAAAATGACACATAACGGACAGTAGACATTCAAGTAAATTCTGTCGGCGGTCAAAAAATGACTGCGCATACGGCCATACATGGCGGCATGACGTCACGCTTACAGGACCTATGAAGACGTTTACGTTCAAAAATTTGTGAAACACAAATTTTTCGCATAAAACTCGATCCGTGATCATTATCTGGTTCAATTTCATGGGAATATTTGGGAATTTAATCTTTTTTCTATTTCGTGCTCGCTTAAACCCATAATTAGCTAGAAGTTTGGATGAGCACGCTCTACATATAGATGTAAATGTCAACCACATTTAAAATAAAAGGTTATTGGGGAGTCCAAACGGTTTTTAGGCCCTTCTCAAGAGACCTGAGCACCAAATTGTTAAAAGCAGAAGAAAGCCTCAAATTACAGAAGATTTTAGGTTGAAGGAGGAAGTAGATGTGTTACCGTTTCAGTTCGGTATTTTAGGCCACAATGAAGACGTTCAAAAAATTGTAAAACCCCAATTTTTCTCATAAAACTCGATCCGTCATCATTATCTGGTTCAATTTCATGAGAAAATTTGAGAATTTAATCTTTTTCTATTTCGTACTCGCTTAAACCTATAATAAGCTAGAGGTTTGGACGAGCACACTCAACGTAAAGATGTAAATGTCAACCATATTTAAAATAAAAGGTTATTGGGGATTCCAAATGGTTTTTAGGCTTTTCTCAGGAGACCTGAGCACCAAATTTTTAAAAGCAGTAGAAAGCCTCACATTACAGAAGATTTTAGGTTGAAGGAGGAAGTAGATGTGTTACCGTTTCAGTTCGGTCTTTTAGGCCACAATGATGACGTTCAAAAAATTGTAAAACCCCAATTTTTCTCATAAAACTCGATCCGTCATCATTATCTGGTTCAATTTCATGAGAGAATTTGAGAATTTAATCTTTTTCTATTTCGTACTCGCTTAAACCTATAATAAGCTAGAGGTTTGGACGAGCACGCTCAACGTAAAGATGTAACTGTCAATCACATTTAAAATAAAAGGTTATTGGGAAGTCCAAATGGTTTTTAGGCCCTTCCCAGGAGACCTGAGCACCAAATTGTTAAAAGCAGAAGAAAGCCTCAAATTGCAGAAGATTTTAGGTTGAAGGAGGAAGTAGATGTGTTACCGTTTCAGTTCGATATTTTAGGCCACAATGAAGACGTTTACATTCAAAAATTTGTGAAACACAAATTTTTCTCATAAAACTCGATCCGTGACCATTATCTGGTTCAATTTCATGAGAAAATTTGAGAATTTAATCTTTTTCTATTTCGTACTCGCTTAAACCTATAATAAGCTAGAGGTTTGGACGAGCACGCTCTACGTAAAGATGTAAATGTCAACAGCATTTGAAATAAAAGGTTATTGGGAAGTCCAAATGGTTTTTAGGCCCTTCTCAGGAGACCTGAGCACCAAATTGTTAAAAGCAGAAGAAAGCCTCAAATTACAGAAGATTTTAGGTTGAGGGAGGAAGTAGATGTGTTACCGTTTCAGTTCGGTATTTTGAACCACAATGAAGACGTTTACGTTCAAAAATTTGTGAAACACAAATTTTTCGCATAAAACTCGATCCGTGATCATTATCTGGTTCAATTTCATGAGAATATTTGGGAATTTAATCTTTTTTCTATTTCGTGCTCGCTTAAACCCATAATTAGCTAGAAGTTTGGATGAGCACGCTCTACGTATAGATGTAAATGTCAACCACATTTAAAATAAAAGGTTATTGGGGAGTCCAAACGGTTTTTAGGCCCTTCTCAAGAGACCTGAGCACCAAATTGTTAAAAGCAGAAGAAAGCCTCAAATTACAGAAGATTTTAGGTTGAAGGAGGAAGTAGATGTGTTACCGTTTCAGTTCGGTATTTTAGGCCACAATGAAGACGTTTACGTTCAAAAATTTGTGAAACACAAATTTTTCGCATAAAACTCGATCCGTGATCATTATCTGGTTCAATTTCATGGGAATATTTGGGAATTTAATCTTTTTTCTATTTCGTGCTCGCTTAAACCCATAATTAGCTAGAAGTTTGGATGAGCACGCTCTACGTATAGATGTAAATGTCAACCACATTTAAAATAAAAGGTTATTGGGGAGTCCAAACGGTTTTTAGGCCCTTCTCAAGAGACCTGAGCACCAAATTGTTAAAAGCAGAAGAAAGCCTCAAATTACAGAAGATTTTTAGGTTGAAGGAGGAAGTAGATGTGTTACCGTTTCAGTTCGGTATTTTAGGCCACAATGAAGACGTTTACGTTCAAAAATTTGTGAAACACAAATTTTTCGCATAAAACTCGATCCGTGATCATTATCTGGTTCAATTTCATGGGAATATTTGGGAATTTAATCTTTTTTCTATTTCGTGCTCGCTTAAACCCATAATTAGCTAGAAGTTTGGATGAGCACGCTCTACATATAGATGTAAATGTCAACCACATTTAAAATAAAAGGTTATTGGGGAGTCCAAACGGTTTTTAGGCCCTTCTCAAGAGACCTGAGCACCAAATTGTTAAAAGCAGAAGAAAGCCTCAAATTACAGAAGATTTTAGGTTGAAGGAGGAAGTAGATGTGTTACCGTTTCAGTTCGGTATTTTAGGCCACAATGAAGACGTTCAAAAAATTGTAAAACCCCAATTTTTCTCATAAAACTCGATCCGTCATCATTATCTGGTTCAATTTCATGAGAAAATTTGAGAATTTAATCTTTTTCTATTTCGTACTCGCTTAAACCTATAATAAGCTAGAGGTTTGGACGAGCACACTCAACGTAAAGATGTAAATGTCAACCATATTTAAAATAAAAGGTTATTGGGGATTCCAAATGGTTTTTAGGCTTTTCTCAGGAGACCTGAGCACCAAATTTTTAAAAGCAGTAGAAAGCCTCACATTACAGAAGATTTTAGGTTGAAGGAGGAAGTAGATGTGTTACCGTTTCAGTTCGGTCTTTTAGGCCACAATGATGACGTTCAAAAAATTGTAAAACCCCAATTTTTCTCATAAAACTCGATCCGTCATCATTATCTGGTTCAATTTCATGAGAGAATTTGAGAATTTAATCTTTTTCTATTTCGTACTCGCTTAAACCTATAATAAGCTAGAGGTTTGGACGAGCACGCTCAACGTAAAGATGTAACTGTCAATCACATTTAAAATAAAAGGTTATTGGGAAGTCCAAATGGTTTTTAGGCCCTTCCCAGGAGACCTGAGCACCAAATTGTTAAAAGCAGAAGAAAGCCTCAAATTGCAGAAGATTTTAGGTTGAAGGAGGAAGTAGATGTGTTACCGTTTCAGTTCGATATTTTAGGCCACAATGAAGACGTTTACATTCAAAAATTTGTGAAACACAAATTTTTCTCATAAAACTCGATCCGTGACCATTATCTGGTTCAATTTCATGAGAAAATTTGAGAATTTAATCTTTTTCTATTTCGTACTCGCTTAAACCTATAATAAGCTAGAGGTTTGGACGAGCACGCTCTACGTAAAGATGTAAATGTCAACAGCATTTGAAATAAAAGGTTATTGGGAAGTCCAAATGGTTTTTAGGCCCTTCTCAGGAGACCTGAGCACCAAATTGTTAAAAGCAGTAGAAAGACTCAAATTGCAGAAGATTTTAGGTTGAAGGAGGAAGTAGATGTGTTACCGTTTCAGTTCGGTATTTTAGCCACAATAAAGACTTTTACGTTCAAAAATTTGTGTAACACAAATTTTTCTCATAAAACTCGATCCGTGATCATTATCTGGTTCAATTTCATGAGAAAATTTGCGAATTTAATTTTTTCTATTTCGTACCCGCTTAAACCTATAATAAGCTAGTCAACCACATTTAAAATAAAAGGTTATTGGGAAGTCCAAATCGGTTCAGGGGTTTGTGCTGTACCTTGATTTTAAAGTACGATACAAATCTCGAACTTTTGAGTTTTTTGTCAAAAGGGCACTAAAAGTGAATACATTTTTGGAAGCAGAATTTGAAGGCCTTTCCTTTGGCAATGTCAAAAATTGGAGTTTGTATTTAAAATTTCAAAGTTGATGTGCGAAAATGGCACTTCCTGTTGCACGATTGGCTCCAAAAGCTTTTCAGATCTAAGTTGGGTTATCGCATGCACACCCACCAAATTTCATCCAAATCTGTCGAGCAGTTTGGGCTGTGGCGTGTTTACGAACGTACGAACGTACGTACGTACGTACGTACATACGTACATACACACAGACACATTTTAAAAACCACTTTTTTGTGTTCCTTAGACCCCAAAACGTGAAGATCTGGTGTTATCTCAAATTCGAAAATTTTAGTGATTGCAGTAACTTCCCTTTTTTTAAGTTGGGAGTGGGGAGGTTAAAATTGTGAATTTAAGATTTTTCTATTTCGTGCTCGCTTAAACCCATAATAAGCTGAAGCTTTGGACGAGCACTCTCTACGTAAAGATTTAACTGTCAACCACGTGTGCAACCATTTCTAAAATAAGAGGTTATTGGGGAGTCTAAATGGTTTTTAGGTCCTTCTCAGGTGACCCGAGCAGCAAACTGTTAGAAGCAGAAAAAAGCCTCAAAATCCAGACAATTTTAGGTTAAAGGTGGCAGTAACCCTGTTACGTTTCAGTTTGGTATTTTTGGCCACAATGAAGACGTTTTATCTTCAAAAATTTCTCATAAAACTCGATCCGAGATCATTATCTGGTTCAATTTGTGAATTTAAATTTTTTCTATTTCGTGCTCGCTTAAACCCATAATAAGCTGAAGGTTTAGACAAGCACTCTAGGTAAAGATGTAACTGTCAACCACGTGTGCAACCATTTTTAAAATAAGAGGTTATTGGGGAGTCCAAATGGTTTTTAGGCTATTCTCAGGTGACCTGAGCAGCAAATTGTTAAAAGCAGAAGAAAGCCTCAAAATCCAGTTTAAAAGTGACAGTAAGCCTGTTACGTTTCAGTTCGGTATTTTTGGCCACAATGAAGACATTTTATCTTCAAAAAGTTCTCATCAAACTCGATCCGTGATCATTATCTGGTTCAATTTCATGAAAATACTTGTGAATTTAATATTTTTCTATTTCGTGCTGGCTTAAACCCATAATAAACTGAAGGTTTGGACGAGCACTCTCTACGTAAAGATGTTAACTGTCCACCACGTGTGCAACCATTTTTAAAATAAGAGGTTATTGGGGAGTCCAAATGGTTTTTAGGCCCTTGTCAGGTGACCTGAGCAGCAAACTGTTAAAAGCAGAAGAAAACCTCAAAATCCTGACAATTTTAGGTTAAAGGTGACAGTAACCCCGTTACGCTTCAGTTCGGTATTTTTGGCCACAAAGAAGACGTTTTGTGTTCAAAAATTTGTGAAACACAAATTTTTCTCATAAAACTCGATCCGTGATCATTATCTGGTTCAATTTCATGAATAAACTTGTGAATTTAATATTTTTCTATTTCGTGCTCGCTTAAATCCATGATAAGCTGAAGATTTGGACGAGCACTCTTTACGTAAAGATGTAACTGTCCACAACGTGTGCAACCATTTTTAAAATAAGAGGTTATTGGGGAGTCTAAATGGTTTTTAGGCCCTTTTCAGGTGACCTGAGCAGCAAATTGTTAAAAGCAGAAGAAAGCCTCATAATCCAGACAATTTTAGGTTAAAGGAGGCAGTAACCCCGTTACGTTTCAGTTCGGTATTTTTGGCCACAATGAAGACGTTTTATCTTCAAAAATTTGAGAAACACAAATTTTTCTCATAAAACTCGATCCGCGATCATTATCTGGTTCAATTTCATGAAAAAACTTGTGAATTTAATATTTTTCTATTTCGTGCTCGCTTTAACCCAAAATAAGCTGAAGCTTTGGACGAGCACTCTCTACGTAAAGATGTAACTGTCCACCACGTGTGCAACCATTTCTAAATTAAGAGGTTATTGGGGAGTCCAAATGGTTTTTAGGTCCGTCTCAGGTGACCTGCGCAGCAAACTGTTAAAAGCAGAAGAAAAAATCAAAATCCAAGCAATTTTAGATTAAAGGTGGCAGTAACCCTGTTACGTTTCAGTTCGGTATTTTTGGCCTCAATGAAGACGTTTTGTGTTCAAAAATTTGAGAAACACAAATTTTTCTCATAGAACTCTATCTAATAGATTAGTATCTGGTTCAATTTCATGTCAAAATTTGTAATATTTTTCTATTTCGTGCTCGCTTAAACCCATATAAGCTGAAGGTTTAGACAAGCACTCTCTGCGTTAAGATGAAGACGTTTCATCTTCAAAAATTTCTCATAAAACTCGATCCGAGTTCATTATCTTGGTTCAATTTGTGAATTTAAAATTTTTCTATTTCGTGCTCGCTTAATCCCATAATAAGCTGAAGGTTTAGACGAGCACTCTACGTAAAGATGTAACTGGCAACCACGTGTGCAACCATTTTTAAAATAAGAGGTTATTGGGGAGTCCAAATGGTTTTTAGGCCCTTCTCAGGTGACCTGAGAAGCAAATTGTTAAAAGCAGAAGAAAGCCTCAAAATCCAGACAATTTTAGCTTTGCGTTTCATTTCGGTATTTCTGGCCACAATGAAGACATTTTATCTTCAAAAATTTCTCATAAAACTCGATCCGTGATCATTATCTGGTTCAATTTCATGAAAAAATTTGTGAATTTAATATTTTTCAATTTCGTGCTCGCTTAAACCCATAATAAGCTGAAGGTTTGGACGAGCACTCTACGTAAAGATGTAACTGGCAACCACGTGTGCAACCATTTTTAAAATGAGAGGTTATTGGGGAGTCCAAATGGTTTTTAGGCCCTTCTCAGGTGACCTGAGCAGCAAATTGTTAAAAGCAGAAGAAAGCCTCAAAATCCAGACAATTTTAGCTTAAAGGTGGCAGTAACTCTGTTACGTTTCAGTGCGGTATTTCTGGTCGCAATGAAGACATTTTGTCTTCAAAAATTTCTCATAAAACTCGATTCGTGATCATTATCAGGTTCAATTTCATAAAAAAATTTGTGAATTTAATATTTTTCCATTTCGTGCTCGCTTAAACCCATATAAGCTGAAGGTTTGGATAAGCACTCTACGTAAAGATGTAACTGTCAACCACGTGTGCAACCATTTCTAAAATAAGAGGTTATTGGGGAGTCCAAATGGTTTTTAGGCCCTTCTCAGGTGACCTGAGCAGCAAAATGTTAAAAGCAGAAGAAAGCCTCAAAATCCAGACAATTTTAGCTTAAAGGTGGCAGTAACCCTGTTACGTTTCAGTTCGGTATTTCTGGCCACAATGAAGACATTTTATCTTCAAAAATTTCTCATAAAACTCGATCCGTGATCATTATCTGGTTCAATTTCATGAAAAAATTTGTGAATTTAATATTTTTCACTTTCGTGCTCGCTTAAACACATAATAAGCTGAAGGTTTGGACGAGCACTCTACGTAAAGATGTAACTGTCAACCACGTGTGCAACCATTTTTAAAATAAGAGGTTATTGGGGAGTCCAAATGGTTTTTAGGCCCTTCTCAGGTGACCTGAGCAGCAAACTGTTAAAGGCAGAAGAAAACCTCAAAATCCAAACAATTTTAGGTTAAAGGTGGCAGTAACCCTGTTACGCTTCAGTTCGGTATTTTTGGCCACAATGAGCACGTTGTGAACTTGTGAATTTAATATTTTTCTATTTCGTGTTTGCTTTAAACCAAAATAAGCTGAAGCTTTGGACGAGCACTCTCTACGTAAAGATGTAACTGTTCACCACGTGTGCAACCATTTTTAAAATAAGAGGTTATAGGGGAGCCCAAATGGTTTTTAGGCCCTTCTCAGGTGACCTGAGCAGCAAACTGTCAAAAGCAGAAGAAAACCTCAAAATCCAGACAATTTTAGGTTAAAGGTGGCAGTAACCCTGTTACGCTTCAGTTCGGTATTTTTGGCCACAATGAAGACGTTTTGTGTTCAAAAATTTGTGAAACACAAATTTTTCTCATAAAACTCGATCCGTGATCATTATCTGGTTCAATTTCATGAAAAAACTTGTGAATTTAATATTTTTCTATTTCGTGCTGGCTTAAATCCATGATAAGCTGAAGATTTGGACGAGCACTCTCTACGTAAAGATGTAACTGTCCACCACGTGTGCAACCATTTTTAAAATAAGAGGTTATTGGGGAGTCTAAATGGTTTTTAGGCCCTTTTCAGGTGACCTGACCAGCAAATTGTTAAAAGCAGAAGAAAGCCTCAAAATCCAGACAATTTTAGGTTAAAGGAGGCAGTAACCCTGTTACGCTTCAGTTCGGTATTTTTGGCCACAATGAAGACGTTTTATCTTCAAAAATTTGAGAAATACAAATTTTTCTCATAGAACTCTATCTGTGATCAGTATCTGTTTCAATGTCATGACAAAATTTGTAAATTTAATATTTTTCTATTTCGTGCTCGCTTAAACCCATATAAGCTGAAGGTTTGGACAAGCACTCTCTACGTAAAGATGAAGACGTTTTATCTTCAAAAATTTCTCATAAAACTCGATCCGTCATTATCTGGTTCAATTTGTGAATTTAATATTTTTATATTAATTCGTGCTCGCTTAAACCCATAATAAGCTGAAGGTTTAGACGAGCACTCTACGTAAAGATGTAACTGGCAACCACGTGTGCAACCATTTTTAAAATAAGAGTTTATTGGGAAGTCCAAATGGTTTTTAGGCCCTTCTCAGGTGACCTGAGCAGCAAACTGTTAAAAGCAGAAGAAAACCTCAAAATCCAGACAATTTTAGGTTGAAGGTGGCAGTAACCCTGTTACGCTTCAGTTCGGTATTTTTGGCCACAATGAAGACGTTTTGTGTTCAAAAATTTGTGAAACACAAATTTTTCTCATAAAACTCGATCCGTGATCATTATCTGGTTCAATTTCATGAAAAAATTTGTGAATTTAATATTTTTCAATTTCGTGCTCGCTTAAACACATAATAAGCTGAAGGTTTGGGCGAGCACTCTACGTAAAGATGTAACTGTCAACCACGTGTGCAACCATTTTTAAAATAAGCGGTTATTGGGGAGTCCAAATGGTTTTTAGGCCCTTCTCAGGTGACCTGAGCAGCAAACTGTTAAAAGCAGAAGAAAACCTCAAAATCCAGACAATTTTAGGTTAAAGATGGCAGTAACCCTGTTACGCTTCAGTTCGGTATTTTTGGCCACAATAAAGACGTTTTATCTTCAAAAATTTCTCATAAAACTCGATCCGTCATCATTATCTGGTTCAATTTGTGAATTTAATATTTTTATATTAATTCGTGGTCGCTTAAACCCATAATAAGCTGAAGGTTTAGACGAGCACTCTACGTAAAGATGTAACTGGCAACCACGTGTGCAACCATTTTTAAAATAAGAGGTTATTGGGGAGTCCAAATGGTTTTTAGGCCCTTCTCAGGTGACCTGAGCAGCAAACTGTTAAAAGCAGACGAAAACCTCAAAATCCAGACAATTTTAGATTAAAGGTGGCAGTAACCCTGTTACGTTTCAGTTCGGTCTTTTTGGCCACAATGAAGACGTTTTATCTTTAAAAATTTCTCATAAAACTCGATCCGTGATCATTATCTGGTTCAATTTCATGAAAAAACTTGTGAATTTAATATTTTTCTATTTCGTGCTCGCATAAACCCATAATAAGCTGAAGGTTTGGACAAGCACTCTTTACGTAAAAATGTAACTGTTCACCACGTGTGCAACCATTTCTAAAATAAGAAATAATTGGGGAGTCCAAATGATTTTTAGGCCTCTCTCAGGTGACCTGAGCAGCAAACTGTTAAAAGCAGAAGAAAACCTCAAAATCCAGACAATTTTAGGTTAAAGGTGGCAGTAACCCTGTTACGCTTCAGTTCGGTATTTTTGGCCACAATGAAGACGTTTTGTGTTCAAAAATTTGAGAAACACAAATTTTTCTCATAGAACTTCTATCTAATAGATTAGTATCTGGTTCAATTTCATGTCAAAATTTGTAAATTTAATATTTTTCTATTTCGTGCTCGCTTAAACCCATAATAAGCTGAAGGTTTAGACAAGCACTCTCTACGTTAAGATGAAGACGTTTTATCTTCTAAAATTTCTCATAAAACTCGATCCGAGTTCATTATCTGGTTCAATTTGTGAATTTAAAATTTTTCTATTTCGTGCTCGCTTAATCCCATAATAAGCTGAAGGTTTAGACGAGCACTCTACGTAAAGATGTAACTGGCAACCACGTGTGCAACCATTTTTAAAATAAGAGGTTATTAGGGAGTCCAAATGGTTTTTAGGCCCTTCTCAGGTGACCTGAGCAGCAAATTGTTAAAAGCAGAAGAAAGCCTCAAAATCCAGACAATTTTAGCTTAAAGGTGGCAGTAACCCTGTTACGTTTCAGTGCGGTATTTCTGGTCACAATGAAGACATTTTGTCTTCAAAAATTTCTCATAAAACTCGATTCGTGATCATTATCTGGTTCAATTTCATAAAAAAAATTGTGAATTTAATATTTTGCTATTTCGTGCTCGCTTAATCCCATATAAGCTGAAGGTTTGGATGAGCACTCTACGTAAAGATGTAACTGTCAACCACGTGTGCAACCATTTCTAAAATAAGAGGTTATTGGGGAGTCCAAATGGTTTTTAGGCCCTTCTCAGGTGACCTGAGCATAAAAGCAGAAGAAAGCCTCAAAATCCAGACAATTTTAGCTTAAAGGTGGCAGTAACCCCGTTACGTTTCAGTTCGGTATTTCTGGCCACAATGAAGACATTTTATCTTCAAAAATTTCTCATAAAACTCGATCCGTGATCATTATCTGGTTCAATTTCATGAAAAAATTTGTGAATTTAATATTTTTCAATTTCGTGCTCGCTTAAACCCATAATTAGCTGAAGGTTTGGACGAGCACTCTACGTAAAGATGTAACTGGCAACCACGTGTGCAACCATTTTTAAAATGAGAGGTTATTGGGGAGTCCAAATGGTTTTTAGGCCCTTCTCAGGTGACCTGAGCAGCAAATTGTTAAAAGCAGAAGAAAGCCTCAAAATCCAGACAATTTTAGCTTAAAGGTGGCAGTAACTCTGTTACGTTTCAGTGCGGTATTTCTGGTCGCAATGAAGACATTTTGTCTTCAAAAATTTCTCATAAAACTCGATTCGTGATCATTATCTGGTTCAATTTCATAAAAAAAATTGTGAATTTAATATTTTGCTATTTCGTGCTCGCTTAATCCCATATAAGCTGAAGGTTTGGATGAGCACTCTACGTAAAGATGTAACTGGCAACCACGTGTGCAACCATTTTTAAAATGAGAGGTTATTGGGGAGTCCAAATGGTTTTTAGGCCCTTCTCAGGTGACCTGAGCAGCAAATTGTTAAAAGCAGAAGAAAGCCTCAAAATCCAGACAATTTTAGCTTACAGGTGGCAGTAACTCTGTTACGTTTCAGTGCGGTATTTCTGGTCGCAATGAAGACATTTTATCTTCAAAAATTTCTCATAAAACTCGATCCGTGATCATTATCTGGTTCAATTTCATGAAAAAATTTGTGAATTTAATATTTTTCAATTTCGTGCTCGCTTAAACCCATAATAAGCTGAAGGTTTGGACGAGCACTCTACGTAAAGATGTAACTGTCAACCACGTGTGCAACCATTTCTAAAATAAGAGGTTATTGGGGAGTCCAAATGGTTTTTAGGCCCTTCTCAGGTGACCTGAGCAGCAAACTGTTAAAAGCAGAAGAAAACCTCAAAATCCAAACAATTTTAGGTTAAAGGTGGCAGTAACCCTGTTACGCTTCAGTTCGGTATTTTTGGCCACAATGAAGACGTTTTGTGTTCAAAAATTTGTGAAACACAAATTTTTCTCATAAAACTCGATCCGTGATCATTATCTGGTTCAATTTCATGAAAAAACTTGTGAATTTAATATTTTTCTATTTCGTGCTCGCTTTAACCCAAAATAAGCTGAAGCTTTGGACGAGCACTCTCTACGTAAAGATGTAACTATTCACCACGTGTGCAACCATTTTTAAAATAAGAGGTTATAGGGGAGCCCAAATGGTTTTTAGGCCCTTCTCAGGTGACCTGAGCAGCAAACTGTTAAAAGCAGAAAAAAGCCTCAAAATCCAGACAATTTTAGGTTAAAGGTGGCAGTAACCCTGTTACGTTTCAGTTTGGTATTTTTGGCCACAATGAAGACGTTTTATCTTCAAAAATTTCTCATAAAACTCGATCCGAGATCATTATCTGGTTCAATTTGTGAATTTAAAATTTCTCTATTTCGTGCTCGCTTAAACCCATAATAAGCTGAAGGTTTAGACAAGCACTCTAGGTAAAGATGTAACTGTCAACCACGTGTGCAACCATTTTTAAAATAAGAGGTTATTGGGGAGTCCAAATGGTTTTTAGGCTATTCTCAGGTGACCTGAACAGAAAATTGTTAATAGCAGAAGAAAGCCTCAAAATCCAGGTTAAAAGTGACAGTAAGCCTGTTACGTTTCAGTTCGGTATTTTTGGCCACAATGAAGACATTTTATCTTCAAAAAGTTCTCATCAAACTCGATCCGTGATCATTATCTGGTTCAATTTCATGAAAATACTTGTGAATTTAATATTTTTCTATTTCGTGCTCGCTTAAACCCATTATAAACTGAAGGTTTGGACGAGCACTCTCTACGTAATGATGTTAACTGTCCACCACGTGTGCAACCATTTCTAAAATAAGAGGTTATTGGGGAGTCCAAATGGTTTTTAGGCCCTTCTCAGGTGACCTGAGCAGCAAATTGTTAAAAGCAGAAGAAAGCCTCAAAATCCAGACAATTTTAGGTTAAAGGCGGCAGTAACCCTGTTACGTTTCAGTTCGGAATTTTTGGCCACAAGGAAGACGTTTTGTGTTCAAAAATTTGTGAAACACAAATTTTTCTCATAAAACTCGATCCGTGATCATCATCTGGTTCAATTTCATGAAAAAACTTGTGAATTTAATATTTTTCTATTTCGTGCTCGCTTAAACCCATAATAAACTGAAGGTTTGGACGAGCACTCTCTACGTAAAGATGTTAACTGTCCACCACGTGTGCAACCATTCTTAAAATGAGAGGTTATTGGGGAGTCCAAATGGTTTTTAGGCCCCTCTCAGGTGACCTGAGCAGCAGCAAACTGTTAAAAGCAGAAGAAAAAATCAAAATCCATACAATTTTAGATTAAAGGTGGCAGTAACCCCGTTACGCTTCAGTTCGGTATTTTTGGCCACAATGAAGACGTTTTGTGTTCAAAAATTTATGAAACACAAATTTTTCTCATAAAACTCGATCCGTGATCATTATCTGGTTCAATTTCATGAAAAAACTTGTGAATTTAATATTTTTCTATTTCGTGCTCGCATAAACCGATAATAAGCTGAAGGTTTGGACGAGCACTCTTTACGTAAAGATGTAACTGTTCACCACGTGTGCAACCATTTTTAAAATAAGAGGTTATTGGGGAGTCCAAATGGTTTTTAGGCCCTTGTCAGGTGACCTGAGCAGCAAACTGTTAAAAGCAGAAGAAAACCTCAAAATCCTGACAATTTTAGGTTAAAGGTGGCAGTAACCCCGTTACGCTTCAGTTCGGTATTTTTGGCCACAATGAAGACGTTTTGTGTTCAAAAATTTGTGAAACACAAATTTTTCTCATAAAACTCGATCCGTGATCATTATCTGGTTCAATTCCATGAAAAAACTTGTGAATTTAATATTTTTCTATTTCGTGCTCGCTTAAATCCATGATAAGCTGAAGATTTGGACGAGCACTCTCTACGTAAAGATGTAACTGTCCACAACGTGTGCAACCATTTTTAAAATAAGAGGTTATTTGAGGAGTCTAAATGGTTTTTAGGCCCTTTTCAGGTGACCTGAGCAGCAAATTGTTAAAAGCAGAAGAAAGCCTCAAAATCCAGACAATTTTAGGTTAAAGGAGGCAGTAACCCCGTTACGTTTCAGTTCGATATTTTTGGCCACAATGAAGACGTTTTATCTTCAAAAATTTGAGAAACACAAATTATTCTCATAAAACTCGATCCGTGATCATTATCTGGTTCAATTTCATGAAAAAACTTGTGAATTTAATATTTTTCTATTTCGTGCTCGCTTTAACCCAAAATAAGCTGAAGCTTTGGACGAGCACTCTCTACGTAAAGATGTAACTGTCCACCACGTGTGCAACCATTTCTAAATTAAGATGTTATTGGGGAGTCCAAATGGTTTTTAGGTCCTTCTCAGGTGACCTGAGCAGCAAACTGTTAAAAGCAGAAAAAAGCCTCAAAATCCAGACAATTTTAGGTTAAAGGTGGCAGTAACCCTGTTACGCTTCAGTTCGGTATTTTTGGCCACAATGAAGACGTTTTGTGTTCAAAAATTTGAGAAATACAAATTTTTCTCATAGAACTTCTATCTAATAGATTAGTATCTGGTTCAATTTCATGTCAAAATTTGTAAATTTAATATTTTTCTATTTCGTGCTCGCTTAAACCCATATAAGCTGAAGGTTTGGACAAGCACTCTCTACGTTAAGATGAAGACGTTTTATCTTCAAAAATTTCTCATAAAACTCGATCCGAGTTCATTATCTGGTTCAATTTGTGAATTTAAAATTTTTCTATTTCGTGCTCGCTTAATCCCATAATAAGCTGAAGGTTTAGACGAGCACTCTACGTAAAGATGTAACTGGCAACCACGTGTGCAACCATTTTTAAAATAAGAGGTTATTGGGGAGTCCAAATGGTTTTTAGGCCCTTCTCAGGTCACCTGAGGAGCAAATTGTTAAAAGCAGAAGAAAGCCTCAAAATCCAGACAATTTTAGCTTAAAGGTGGCAGTAGCCCCGTTACGTTTCAGTTCGGTATTTCTGGCCACAATGAAGACATTTTATCTTCAAAAATTTCTCATAAAACTCGATCCGTGATCATTATCTGGTTCAATTTCATGAAAAAATTTGTGAATTTAATATTTTTCACTTTCGTGCTCGCTTAAACACATAATAAGCTGAAGGTTTGGACGAGCACTCTACGTAAAGATGTAACTGTCAACCACGTGTGCAACCATTTTTAAAATAAGAGGTTATTGGGGAGTCCAAATGGTTTTTAGGCCCTTCTCAGGTGACCTGAGCAGCAAACTGTTAAAAGCAGAAGAAAACCTCAAAATCCAAACAATTTTAGGTTAAAGGTGGCAGTAACCCTGTTACGCTTCAGTTCGGTATTTTTGGCCACAATGAGCACGTTGTGAACTTGTGAATTTAATATTTTTCTATTTCGTATTTGCTTTAAACCAAAATAAGCTGAAGCTTTGGACGAGCACTCTCTACGTAAAAATGTAACTGTTCACCACGTGTGCAACCATTTTTAAAATAAGAGGTTATTGGGGAGTCCAAATGGTTTTTAGGCCCTTCTCAGGTGACCTGAGCAGCAAACTGTCAAAAGCAGAAGAAAACCTCAAAATCCAGACAATTTTAGGTTAAAGGTGGCAGTAACCCTGTTACGCTTCAGTTCGGTATTTTTGGCCACAATGAAGACGTTTTGTGTTCAAAAATTTGTGAAACACAAATTTTTCTCATAAAACTCGATCCGTGATCATTATCTGGTTCAATTTCATGAAAAAACTTGTGAATTTAATATTTTTTTATTTCGTGCTCGCTTTAACCCAAAATAAGCTGAAGCTTTGGACGAGCACTCTCTACGTAAAGATGTAACTGTTCACCACGTGTGCAACCATTTTTAAAATAAGAGGTTATAGGGGAGTCCAAATGGTTTTTAGGCCCTTCTCAGGTGACCTGAGCAGCAAACTGTCAAAAGCAGAAGAAAACCTCAAAATCCAGACAATTTTAGGTTAAAGGTGGCAGTAACCCTGTTACGCTTTAGTTCGGTATTTTTGGCCACAATGAAGACGTTTTATCTTCAAAAATTTGAGAAATACAAATTTTTCTCATAGAACTCTATCTGTGATCAGTATCTGTTTCAATGTCATGACAAAATTTGTAAATTTAATATTTTTCTATTTCGTGCTCGCTTTAACCCAAAATAAGCTGAAGGTTTGGACAAGCACTCTCTACGTAAAGATGAAGACGTTTTATCTTCAAAAATTTCTCATAAAACTCGATCCGTCATTATCTGGTTCAATTTGTGAATTTAATATTTTTATATTAATTCGTGCTCGCTTAAACCCATAATAAGCTGAAGGTTTAGACGAGCACTCTACGTAAAGATGTAACTGGCAACCACGTGTGCAACCATTTTTAAAATAAGAGGTTATTGGGAAGTCCAAATGGTTTTTAGGCCCTTCTCAGGTGACCTGAGCAGCAAACTGTTAAAAGCAGAAGAAAACCTCAAAATCCAGCCAATTTTAGGTTAAAGGTGGCAGTAACTCTGTTACGCTTCAGTTCGGTATTTTTGGCCACAATGAAGACGTTTTGTGTTCAAAAATTTGTGAAACCCAAATTTTTCTCATAAAACTCGATCCGTGATCATTATCTGGTTCAATTTCATGAAAAAACTTGTGAATTTAATATTTTTCTATTTCGTGCTCGCTTTAACCCAAAATAAGCTGAAGCTTTGGACGAGCACTCTGCACGCTCTACGTAAAGATGTAACTGTTCACCACGTGTGCAACCATTTTTAAAATAAGAGGTTATTGGGGAGTCCAAATGGTTTTTAGGCCCTTCTCAGGTGACCTGAGCAGCAAACTGTTAAAAGCAGAAGAAAACCTCAAAATCCAAACAATTTTAGGTTAAAGGTGGCAGTAACCCTGTTACGCTTCAGTTCGGTATTTTTGGCCACAATGAAGACGTTTTGTGTTCAAAAATTTGTGAAACACAAATTTTTCTCATAAAACTCGATCCGTGATCATTATCTGGTTCAATTCCATGAAAAAACTTGTGAATTTAATATTTTTCTATTTCGCGCTCGCTTTAACCCAAAATAAGCTGAAGCTTTGGACGAGCACTCTGCACGCTCTACGTAAAGATGTAACTGTTCACCACGTGTGCAACCATTTTTAAAATAAGAGGTTATTGGGGAGTCCAAATGGTTTTTAGGCCCTTCTCAGGTGACCTGAGCAGCAAACTGTTAAAAGCAGAAGAAAACCTCAAAATCCAGACAATTCTAGGTTAAAGGTGGCAGTAACCCTGTTACGCTTCAGTTCGGTATTTTTGGCCACAATGAAGACGTTTTGTGTTCAAAAATTTGTGAAACAAATTTTTCTCATAAAACTCGATCCGTGATCATTATCTGGTTCAATTTCATGAAAAAACTTGTGAATTTAATATTTTTCTATTTCGTGCTCGCTTTAACCCAAAATAAGCTGAAGCTTTGGACGAGCGAGCACTCTGCACGCTCTACGTAAAGATATAACTGTTCACCACGTGTGCAACCATTTTTAAAATAAGAGGTTATTGGGGAGTCCAAATGGTTTTTAGGCCCTTCTCAGGTGACCTGAGCCGCAAACTGTTAAAAGCAGAAGAAAACCTCAAAATCCAGACAATTTTAGGTTAAAGGTGGCAGTAACCCTGTTACGCTTCAGTTCGGTATTTTTGGCCACAATGAAGACGTTTTGTGTTCAAAAATTTGTGAAACACAAATTTTTCTCATAAAACTCGATCCGTGATCATTATCTGTTTCAATTTCATGAAAATACTTGTGAATTTAATATTTTTCTATTTCGTGCTCGCTTTAACCCAAAATAAGCTGAAGCTTTGGACGAGCACTCTCTACGTAAAGATGTAACTGTTCACCACGTGTGCAACCATTTTTAAAATAAGAGGTTATTGGGGAGTCCAAATGGTTTTTAGGCCCTTCTCAGGTGACCTGAGCAGCAAACTGTTAAAAGCAGACGAAAACCTCAAAATCCAGACAATTTTAGGTTAAAGGTGGCAGTAACCCTGTTACGCTTCAGTTCGGTATTTTTGGCCCACAATGAAGACGTTTTGTGTTCAAAAATTTGTGAAACACAAATTTTTCTCATAAAACTCGATCCGTGATCATTATCTGGTTCAATTTCATGAAAAAACTTGTGAATTTAATATTTTTCTATTTCGTGCTGGCTTTAACCCAAAACAAGCTGAAGGTTTGGACAAGCACTCTCTACGTAAAGATGAAGACGTTTTATCTTCAAAAATTTCTCATAAAACTCGATCCGTCATCATTATCTGGTTCAATTTGTGAATTTAATATTTTTGTATTAATTCGTGCTCGCTTAAACCCATAATAAGCTGAAGGTTTGAACGAGCACTCTCTGCGTAAAGATGTAACTGTCCACCACTTGTGCAACCATTTTTAAAATAAGAGGTTATTGGGGAGTCCAAATGGTTTTTAGGCCCTTCTCAGGTGACCTGAGCAGCAAACTGTTAAAAGCAGACGAAAACCTCAAAATCCAGACAATTTTAGGTATAAGGCCAATTTATAACTCGATCGTAATCGGAATCGCAATTTTAGTCGTAATTTTAACCGCATTGATCGTATGTAATTTTAAGAGTGTATTTTATAACATCGCAAGGATTTTAAGCAGCGCCCTCTGGTAAGGACGAAGGTACCCAGTGTCAAATGTCAAATGTGAAATAGACGTCAGAAAATCTGTCACTGGCTGTCAGTTACGTGTCAATTTGTTTATTTTTGGCTAATGTGGAAATTGTGAACTGAACGTGATGAATAAGAAAATTGCAGTGATTTTAGCCAGCAATTTTTTGTTCTTGGCATATGCTTATTTGCAACATCGAAAAAAAACTGTCCGACGCCGCCGCCAATATAAAGTGCGTATAATCAATCAGAAGAGAAAAAGTCTGGGTTTCTATGCCACAACTTTTGTACCCATGAAGGAGGTAGATCCCGACCAATTCTTTAAGTATACAAGAATGGATTTAAGAACATTTAAAAAATTTTGCGACCTTTTAAAACCATTCTATGTAATATCTCTTCATCAACCAGATGAAGTGTCATTTGAGGAACGGGTAGCAGTCACGTTACAGTATGTTGTTGATAATTATACTATAATCTCAGAATTAAAACTATTATTTCAGCTACTTATCACAAGGGTCCTCAATGCAGACGACAGCTTGGATGTACCAACTTGGTTTAACAACAGTACATAAAATTATAATTCAGATGTCTGACATTATTTGGAAGGCTTTGGCTCCAAAATATCTAAAAGTTCCAGAGGTCCCTGAGGATTGGATATCTATTTCCAAAGATTTTTTCAAGATGTGGAATTTCCCCAATTGTATAGGTTAGTGTCATTTGCACTGTAAATTACAAAACTTTTATAATGTTGCTCTGGATCAACATGGTGGTTTCAATATTTGCCTTTTTTGCAGGGGCAATGGATGGTAAGCACATCAATATCCAGGCCCCAGCTAAATCTGGATCACAATACTTTAACTACAAAAAGACCTTTAGCATAGTCCTTTTGGCATCTGCTGATGCAAATTATCGATTTGTTCTAGTGGATATTGGGGCCTACGGGTCTGGTAGTGACGGTGGCATCTTCCGTGATTCAGTGTTTGGGAAAGCCTTCGATAACGAAGAGTTTAATGTTCCTCCTCCTGCAAAACTGCCTGGCACTAATATTGTTGTTCCTTATGTACTAGTTGCAGATGAGGCTTTTCCCTTGAAAAATTACATAATGAGGCCATACCCAGGCCGCAATTTAACTATTCAACAGAGAATTTTTAATTATCGATTGTCACGAGCTCGCAGAATAATTGAAAATACCTTTGGTATCCTGGCAGCTCGATGGAGAATCTTAAGGACAACTATTGTAGCTAAGGTAACAACAGTTGATAAATTAGTGAAAGCAACTGTGTGCCTCCATAACTTCTTGCAAATTGAAAATGGAATTCAGTATTGTCCCCGAGGATTTGTCGATTCTGAAGATTCACCAGATGGGCAATGGAGGGAGGAGACTGATGCTCTAAGATCGGTAGGAAGATTATCGGCAAATAATGCGCAAAGGAACGCAAATGAAATGAGGAATACATTAAAGGACTATTTTTATTCAGAAAGAGGAGCAGTTCCGTGGCAACTTGAACGAGTTGAAGAAGGGAGAAGACCAGAGTAATATTATGAGAATTTTCGAAAACTTATTTATTTCTATAACACTTGTGATCAATGAAAATTAATAATAAAACCTACAATAATTAATAATAAAACTACATTATTCCTAAATACTACAAAAAAAAACTCATTCACTCACTCACTACTCGCTATCACTTTCATACTTGCTGAGGACCTCCATTATCTCCATCTTAGCCTTATTTTGTACTTTCTTCGGCAACCTCTTTATGGATAGGTGCACATACTTGGCAAATGCTGCTTCAGCTGTCTCTTCCTCTTCATGGGCAGTTTTGAGATACGCCGAAATGGCATCCGCAGCACCACCGATTTTCTCTTCCATGGGCAGGGTTGTTATGACTTTTCTTTTCCTTAAAGGAGTTTTGCCGGAAGCGGAAGCTGCAGCCATTTCTTCAGCCGCTGTGGGCATGCTACTGGGACCAGCAGGAGCAGCAGCTCCGCCAGCCTCTGGTGTAGTAATTTGAGAGTCTCTTTGCTCCTCATCAACGACCAACTGAGGGGAAGTTATTTCCGAGTAGCTGTCCCATCCACTCATACTGCTGCTGCTCCTGCTTGCGGGCCGGACATTAGATGTTGTCCTGAAGAAAGAAGAATATAGATAAATATCAATAAACAAAATGGTGAAGTGGAGCGGAGAGGTTAAAAAGTTGATCAAACGTGCATGCAAGGAAATTATTTTATAGAGTTAACTTACTTTCTCGGTCGAATATGTGTTTCGAGGAACTTTAAAGAATTGAACAGAGCCCACTCCTCTTCCTGGGCCGAAGAACCTGAAGGGACTACCTTTTTCTTGCGAAGCTCCTTGCCAAACCTCGTCCTTAAGTTCAGCCACACCCGTTGGCAGTCTTCTTCTACAAATATTAAATAAACGTATGTGAATTTAAATAAAACATTTTACTTACGTGATTGCCCCATGGCATTGGCTACCTCGTCCCAGGAATTTTCTCGCTTCACCGCATTTTTAAAATCCGGCCGGTTTTTATCATATAGATTTGGGTGCCCCTCAACTAAGGTTATCAACAACCCCTCATCCATATAATGAAGTAATCACACGGAACAATTCGAAAGAGAAAAAGTTCACGTGTAGCGTCCTAACCACAAACGAATAAACAAAACAAACTTGCCGTGTTGGAGAGCAGACGAAAACGAAAAATGGACCGATGTGTGTTTCTCGACCGATCAGCTGATCCCCACCTTATTTGAAATTACCTCGCGCAGGCATGCGCTTGGATCCTCACGTTGATTGGCCGGTCGTAAGGATCGGATCGTAAGAGATGAATGTTGGCCATCTTCTTAAAATCGTATACGATAGTTATACGGTCGGCATGCGATTGCGATTGAGTTATAAATGCTAACACGCAAATCGTATGTTTGAAGTTTCTTAAAATTACGACTAAAATTGCGATTCCGATTACGATCGAGTTATAAATTGGCCTTAAAGGTGGCAGTAATCCTGTTACGCTTCAGTTCGGTATTTTTGGCCCACAATGAAGACGTTTTGTGTTCAAAAATTTGTGAAACACAAATTTTTCTCATAAAACTCGATCCGTGATCATTATCTGGTTCAATTTCATGAAAAAACTTGTGAATTTAATATTTTTCTATTTCGTGCTCGCTTTAACCCAAAATAAGCTAAAGCTTTGGACGAGCACTCTCTACGTAAAGATGTAACTGTTCACCACGTGTGCAACTATTTCTAAAATAAGAAATAATTGGGGAGTCCAAATGATTTTTAGGCCCCTCTCAGGTGACCTGAGCAGCAAACTGTTAAAAGCAGAAGAAAGCCTCAAAATCCAGACAATTTTAGCTTAAAGGTGGCAGTAACCCTTTTACGTTTCAGTTCGGTATTTCTGGCCACAATGAAGACATTTTATCTTCAAAAATTTCTCATAAAACTCGATCCGTGATCATAATCTGGTTCAATTTCATGAACAAATTTGTGAATTTAATATTTTTCTATTTCGTGCTCGCATAAACCCATAATAAGCTGAAGGTTTGGACGAGCACTCTTTACGTAAAGATGTAACTGTTCACCACGTGTGCAACCATTTTTAAAATAAGAGTTAGTGGGGAGTCCAAATGGTTTTTAGGCCCTTGTCAGGTGACCTGAGCAGCAAACTGTTAAAAGCAGAAGAAAACCTCAAAATCCTGACAATTTTAGGTTAAAGGTGGCAGTAACCCCGTTACGCTTCAGTTCGGTAATTTTGGCCACAATGAAAACGTTTTGTGTTCATTTTTAGGCCCTTTTCAGGTGACCTGACCAGCAAATTGTTAAAGCAGAAGAAAGCCTCAAAATCCAGACAATTTTAGGTTAAAGGAGGCAGTAACCCTGTTACGTTTCAGTTCGGTATTTTTGGCCACAATGAAGACGTTTTATCTTCAAAAATTTGAGAAATACAAATTTTTCTTATAGAACTCTATCTGTGATCAGTATCTGTTTCAATTTCATGACAAAATTTGTAAATTTAATATTTTTCTATTTCGTGCTCGCTTAAACCCATATAAGCTGAAGGTTTGGACGAGCACTGTACGTAAAGATGTAACTGGCAACCACGTGTGCAACCATTTTTAAAATAAGAGGTTATTGGGGAGTCCAAATGGTTTTTAGGCCCTTCTCATTTGATCTGAGCAGTAAACTGTTAAAAGCAGAAGAAAACCTCAAAATCCAGACAATTTTAGGTTAAAGGTGGCAGTAACCCCGTTACGCTTCAGTTCGGTATTTTTGGCCATAATGAAGACGTTTTGTGTTCAAAAAACTCGATCCGTGATCATTATCTGGTTCAATTTCATGAAAATACTTGTGAATTTAATATTTTTCTATTTCGTGCTCGCTTTAACCCAAAATAAGCTGAAGCTTTGGACGAGCACTCTCTACGTAAAGATGTAACTGTTCACCACGTGTGCAACCATTTTTAAAATAAGAGGTTATTGGGGAGTCCAAATGGTTTTTAGGCCCTTCTCAGGTGACCTGAGCAGCAAACTGTTAAAAGCAGAGGAAAACCTCAAAATCCAGACAATTTTAGGTTAAAGGTGGCAGTAACCCTGTTACGCTTCAGTTCGGTATTTTTGGCCACAATGAAGACGTTTTGTGTTCAAAAGTTTGTGAAACACAAATTTTTCTCATAAAGCTCGACCCGTGATCATTATCTGGTTCAATTTCATGAAAATACTTGTGAATTTAATATTTTTCTATTTCGTGCTCGCTTTAACCCAAAATAAGCTGAAGCTTTGGACGAGCACTCTCTACGTAAAGATGTAACTGTTCACCACGTGTGCAACCATTTTTAAAATAAGAGGTTATTGGGGAGTCCAAATGGTTTTTAGGCCCTTCTCAGGTGACCTGAGCAGCAAACTGTTAAAAGCAGAGGAAAACCTCAAAATCCAGACAATTTTAGGTTAAAGGTGGCAGTAACCCTGTTACGCTTCAGTTCGGTATTTTTGGCCACAATGAAGACGTTTTATCTTCAAAAATTTGAGAAATACAAATTTTTCTTATAGAACTCTATCTGTGATCAGTATCTGTTTCAATTTCATGACAAAATTTGTAAATTTAATATTTTTCTATTTCGTGCTCGCTTAAACCCATATAAGCTGAAGGTTTGGACGAGCACTGTACGTAAAGATGTAACTGGCAACCACGTGTGCAACCATTTTTAAAATAAGAGGTTATTGGGGAGTCCAAATGGTTTTTAGGCCCTTCTCATTTGATCTGAGCAGTAAACTGTTAAAAGCAGAAGAAAACCTCAAAATCCAGACAATTTTAGGTTAAAGGTGGCAGTAACCCCGTTACGCTTCAGTTCGGTATTTTTGGCCATAATGAAGACGTTTTGTGTTCAAAAAACTCGATCCGTGATCATTATCTGGTTCAATTTCATGAAAATACTTGTGAATTTAATATTTTTCTATTTCGTGCTCGCTTTAACCCAAAATAAGCTGAAGCTTTGGACGAGCACTCTCTACGTAAAGATGTAACTGTTCACCACGTGTGCAACCATTTTTAAAATAAGAGGTTATTGGGGAGTCCAAATGGTTTTTAGGCCCTTCTCAGGTGACCTGAGCAGCAAACTGTTAAAAGCAGAGGAAAACCTCAAAATCCAGACAATTTTAGGTTAAAGGTGGCAGTAACCCTGTTACGCTTCAGTTCGGTATTTTTGGCCACAATGAAGACGTTTTGTGTTCAAAAGTTTGTGAAACACAAATTTTTCTCATAAAGCTCGACCCGTGATCATTATCTGGTTCAATTTCATGAAAATACTTGTGAATTTAATATTTTTCTATTTCGTGCTCGCTTTAACCCAAAATAAGCTGAAGCTTTGGACGAGCACTCTCTACGTAAAGATGTAACTGTTCACCACGTGTGCAACCATTTTTAAAATAAGAGGTTATTGGGGAGTCCAAATGGTTTTTAGGCCCTTCTCAGGTGACCTGAGCAGCAAACTGTTAAAAGCAGAGGAAAACCTCAAAATCCAGACAATTTTAGGTTAAAGGTGGCAGTAACCCTGTTACGCTTCAGTTCGGTATTTTTGGCCACAATGAAGACGTTTTATCTTCAAAAATTTGAGAAATACAAATTTTTCTTATAGAACTCTATCTGTGATCAGTATCTGTTTCAATTTCATGACAAAATTTGTAAATTTAATATTTTTCTATTTCGTGCTCGCTTAAACCCATAATAAACTGAAGCTTTGGACGAGCACTCTCTACGTAAAGATGTAACTGTTCACCACGTGTGCAACCATTTTTAAAATAAGAGGTTATTGGGGAGCCCAAATTTTTTTTAGGCCCTTCTCAGGTGACCTGAGCAGCAAACTGTTAAAAGCAGAAGAAAACCTCAAAATCCAGACAATTTTAGGTTAAAGATGGCAGTAACCCTGTTACGCTTCAGTTCGGTATTTTTGGCCACAATGAAGACGTTTTATCTTCAAAAATTTCTCATAAAACTCGATCCGTCATCATTATCTGGTTCAATTTGTGAATTTAATATTTTTATATTAATTCGTGGTCGCTTAAACCCATAATAAGCTGAAGGTTTAGACGAGCACTCTACGTAAAGATGTAACTGGCAACCACGTGTGCAACCATTTTTAAAATAAGAGGTTATTGGGGAGTCCAAATGGTTTTTAGGCCCTTCTCAGGTGACCTGAGCAGCAAACTGTTAAAAGCAGAAGAAAACCTCAAAATCCAGACAATTTTAGGTTAAAGGTGGCAGTAACCCTGTTACGCTTCAGTTCGGTATTTTTGGCCACAATGAAGACGTTTTGTGTTCAAAAATTTGTGAAACACAAATTTTTCTCATAAAACTCGATCCGTGATCATTATCTGGTTCAATTTCATGAAAAAACTTGTGAATTTAATATTTTTCTATTTCGTGCTCGCTTTAACCCAAAATAAGCTGAAGCTTTGGACGAGCACTCTGCACGCTCTACGTAAAGATGTAACTGTTCACCACGTGTGCAACCATTTTTAAAATAAGAGGTTATTGGGGAGTCCAAATGGTTTTTAGGCCCTTCTCAGGTGACCTGAGCAGCAAACTGTTAAAAGCAGAGGAAAACCTCAAAATCCAGACAATTTTAGGTTAAAGGTGGCAGTAACCCTGTTACGCTTCAGTTCGGTATTTTTGGCCACAATGAAGACGTTTTGTGTTCAAAAATTTGTGAAACAAAAATTTTTCTCATAAAACTCGACCCGTGATCATTATCTGGTTCAATTCCATGAAAATACTTGTGAATTTAATATTTTTCTATTTCGTGCTCGCTTTAACCCAAAATAAGCTGAAGCTTTGGACGAGCACTCTCTACGTAAAGATGTAACTGTTCACCACGTGTGCAACCATGTTTAAAATAAGAGGTTATTGGGGAGTCCAAATGGTTTTTAGGCCCTTCTCAGGTGACCTGAGCAGCAAACTGTTAAAAGCAGAAGAAAACCTCAAAATCCAGACAATTTTAGGTTAAAGGTGGCAGTAACCCTGTTACGCTTCAGTTCGGTATTTTTGGCCACAATGAAGACGTTTTGTGTTCAAAAATTTGTGAAACACAAATTTTTCTCATAAAACTCGATCCGTGATCATTATCTGGTTCAATTTCATGAAAAAACTTGTGAATTTAATATTTTTCTATTTCGTGCTCGCTTTAACCCAAAATAAGCTGAAGCTTTGGACGAGCACTCTGCACGCTCTACGTAAAGATGTAACTGTTCACCACGTGTGCAACCATTTTTAAAATAAGAGGTTATTGGGGAGTCCAAATGGTTTTTAGGCCCTTCTCAGGTGATCTGAGCAGTAAACTGTTAAAAGCAGAAGAAAACCTCAAAATCCAGACAATTTTAGGTTAAAGGTGGCAGTAACCCCGTTACGCTTCAGTTCGGTATTTTTGGCCATAATGAAGACGTTTTGTGTTCAAAAAACTCGATCCGTGATCATTATCTGGTTCAATTTCATGAAAATACTTGTGAATTTAATATTTTTCTATTTCGTGCTCGCTTTAACCCAAAATAAGCTGAAGCTTTGGACGAGCACTCTGCACGCTCTACGTAAAGATGTAACTGTTCACCACGTGTGCAACCATTTTTAAAATAAGAGGTTATTGGGGAGTCCAAATGGTTTTTAGGCCCTTCTCAGGTGACCTGAGCAGCAAACTGTTAAAAGCAGAGGAAAACCTCAAAATCCAGACAATTTTAGGTTAAAGGTGGCAGTAACCCTGTTACGCTTCAGTTCGGTATTTTTGGCCACAATGAAGACGTTTTGTGTTCAAAAATTTGTGAAACAAAAATTTTTCTCATAAAACTCGACCCGTGATCATTATCTGGTTCAATTCCATGAAAATACTTGTGAATTTAATATTTTTCTATTTCGTGCTCGCTTTAACCCAAAATAAGCTGAAGCTTTGGACGAGCACTCTCTACGTAAAGATGTAACTGTTCACCACGTGTGCAACCATGTTTAAAATAAGAGGTTATTGGGGAGTCCAAATGGTTTTTAGGCCCTTCTCAGGTGACCTGAGCAGCAAACTGTTAAAAGCAGAAGAAAACCTCAAAATCCAGACAATTTTAGGTTAAAGGTGGCAGTAACCCTGTTACGCTTCAGTTCGGTATTTTTGGCCACAATGAAGACGTTTTGTGTTCAAAAATTTGTGAAACACAAATTTTTCTCATAAAACTCGATCCGTGATCATTATCTGGTTCAATTTCATGAAAAAACTTGTGAATTTAATATTTTTCTATTTCGTGCTCGCTTTAACCCAAAATAAGCTGAAGCTTTGGACGAGCACTCTGCACGCTCTACGTAAAGATGTAACTGTTCACCACGTGTGCAACCATTTTTAAAATAAGAGGTTATTGGGGAGTCCAAATGGTTTTTAGGCCCTTCTCAGGTGATCTGAGCAGTAAACTGTTAAAAGCAGAAGAAAACCTCAAAATCCAGACAATTTTAGGTTAAAGGTGGCAGTAACCCCGTTACGCTTCAGTTCGGTATTTTTGGCCATAATGAAGACGTTTTGTGTTCAAAAAACTCGATCCGTGATCATTATCTGGTTCAATTTCATGAAAATACTTGTGAATTTAATATTTTTCTATTTCGTGCTCGCTTTAACCCAAAATAAGCTGAAGCTTTGGACGAGCACTCTCTACGTAAAGATGTAACTGTTCACCACGTGTACAACCATTTTTAAAATAAGAGGTTATTGGGGAGTCCAAATGGTTTTTAGGCCCTTCTCAGGTGACCTGAGCAGCAAACTGTTAAAAGCAGACGAAAACCTCAAAATCCAAACAATTTTAGGTTAAAGGTGGCAGTAACCCTGTTACGCTTCAGTTCGGAATTTTTGGCCACAAGGAAGACGTTTTGTGTTCAAAAATTTGTGAAACACAAATTTTTCTCATAAAACTCGATCCGTGATCATCATCTGGTTCAATTTCATGAAAAAACTTGTGAATTTAATATTTTTCTATTTCGTGCTCGCTTAAACCCATAATAAACTGAAGGTTTGGACGAGCACTCTCTGCGTAAAGATGTAACTGTCCACCACTTGTGCAACCATTCTTAAAATAAGAGGTTATTGGGGAGTCCAAATGGTTTTTAGGCCCCTCTCAGGTGACCTGAGCAGCAGCAAACTGTTAAAAGCAGAAGAAAAAATCAAAATCCATACAATTTTAGATTAAAGGTGGCAGTAACCCTGTTACGCTTCAGTTCGGTATTTTTGGCCACAATGAAGACGTTTTGTGTTCAAAAATTTGAGAAACACAAATTTTTCTCATAGAACTTCTATCTAATAGATTAGTATCTGGTTCAATTTCATGTCAAAATTTGTAAATTTAATATTTTTCTATTTCGTGCTCGCTTAAACCCATACAAGGTGTTCGGTAGAAAACGCCCCACGCCATAGCTCCCTTATTTATGAACCGATTTAAAAAAAATAAAAAGCATTTCAAATGGCTGCTAAAATACTACAATCTGGGCGTATATCCGAATTTTTCCAATGTCAACAAAAATGACTAACGACTACCAACGTTTGTTTTTCAAATTGCGACCTGCATATTTTTTGCTCCCATTTGATAGAGAACTTTTTTCTGAATTCATCCATACCATACAAGTCTTTTTTTCTACAGCAATTTATGAGAGAAAAAATTATCAAGTACTGAAATAAATAAATTAAGATCATTTGAAAAATTGCAAGTGTGCCATGAAACAATGAAAATGACGGTTTTCAAACTAATGTCATTTAAGCTATACCTACCTCAAAACATGATACTTAACGCCGCTTGCGAAGTAAGAATGTGAGCTGTGCATCGAACATGAAGGAGATATCTTTGAGCAATTTTATTTGTAAAATAACTCATGCAGCGTTTTATAAAAAACTTTGAAATTTGGTTTTTTGTATTGTTTGTTTTTCCTGCAGATAAATTTTAGAAATTACTACGCGTTTTTAATTAGTAAAGCTATTTATGTACAACTATCCCCCTGTGATGTTACCATATTTTTGATTAACAATGCCCAAAATGTCAGTAATTGTCTCGCTGACGCTTAAATGACATTAGCTTGAAAACCGTCATTTTCATTGTTTCATGGCACACTTGCAATTTTTCAAATGATCTTAATTTATTTATTTCAGCACTTGATAATTTTTTCTCTCATAAATTGCTGTAGAAAAAAAGACTTGTATGGTATGGATGAATTCAGAAAAAAGTCCTCTATCAAATGGGAGCAAAAAATATGCAGGTCGCAATTTGAAAAACAAAAGTTGGTAGTCGTTAGTCATTTTTGTTGACATTGGAAAAATGCGTATATACGCCCAGATTGTAGTATTTTAGCAGCCATTTGAAATCCTTTTAATTTTTTTAAAATCGGTTCATAAATAAGGGAGCTATGGCGTGGGGCGTTTTCTACCGAACACCCTGTATAAGCTGAAGGTTTGGACAAGCACTCTCTACGTTAAGATGAAGACGTTTTATCTTCTAAAATTTCTCATAGAACTCGATCCGAGTTCATTATCTGGTTCAATTTGTGAATTTAAAATTTTTCTATTTCGTGCTCGCTTAATCCCATAATAAGCTGAAGGTTTAGACGAGCACTCTACGTAAAGATGTAACTGGCAACCACGTGTGCAACCATTTTTAAAATAAGAGGTTATTGGGGAGTCCAAATGGTTTTTAGGCCCTTCTCAGGTGACCTGAGAAGCAAATTGTTAAAAGCAGAAGAAAGCCTCAAAATCCAGACAATTTTAGCTTAAAGGTGGCAGTAACCCTGTTACGTTTCAGTGCGGTATTTCTGGTCACAATGAAGACATTTTGTCTTCAAAAATTTCTCATAAAACTCGATTCGTGATCATTATCTGGTTCAATTTCATAAAAAAAATTGTGAATTTAATATTTTGCTATTTCGTGCTCGCTTAATCCCATATAAGCTGAAGGTTTGGATGAGCACTCTACGTAATGATGTAACTGTCAACCACGTGTGCAACCATTTCTAAAATGAGAGGTTATTGGGGAGTCCAAATGGTTTTTAGGCCCTTCTCAGGTGACCTGAGCATAAAAGCAGAAGAAAGCCTCAAAATCCAGACAATTTTAGCTTAAAGGTGGCAGTAACCCCGTTACGTTTCAGTTCGGTATTTCTGGCCACAATGAAGACATTTTATCTTCAAAAATTTCTCATAAAACTCGATCCGTGATCATTATCTGGTTCAATTTCATGAAAAAATTTGTGAATTTAATATTTTTCAATTTCGTGCTCGCTTAAACCCATAATAAGCTGAAGGTTTGGACGAGCACTCTCTACGTAAAGATGTAACTGGCAACCACGTGTGCAACCATTTTTAAAATAAGAGGTTATTGGGAAGTCCAAATGGTTTTTAGGCCCTTCTCAGGTGACCTGAGCAGCAAACTGTTAAAAGCAGAAGAAAACCTCAAAATCCAGACAATTTTAGGTTAAAGGTGGCAGTAACTCTGTTACGCTTCAGTTCGGTATTTTTGGCCACAATGAAGACGTTTTGTGTTCAAAAATTTGTGAAACACAAATTTTTCTCATAAAACTCGATCCGTGATCATTATCAGGTTCAATTTCATAAAAAAATTTGTGAATTTAATATTTTTCAATTTCGTGCTCGCTTAAACCCATATAAGCTGAAGGTTTGGATGAGCACTCTACGTAAAGATGTAACTGTCAACCACGTGTGCAACCATTTCTAAAATAAGAGGTTATTGGGAAGTCCAAATGGTTTTTAGGCCCTTCTCAGGTGACCTGAGCAGCAAACTGTTAAAAGCAGAAGAAAACCTCAAAATCCAAACAATTTTAGGTTAAAGGTGGCAGTAACCCTGTTACGCTTCAGTTCGGTATTTTTGGCCACAATGAAGACGTTTTGTGTTCAAAAATTTGTGAAACACAAATTTTTCTCATAAAACTCGATCCGTGATCATTATCTGGTTCAATTTCATGAAAAAACTTGTGAATTTAATATTTTTCTATTTCGTGCTCGCTTAAACCCATAATAAGCTGAAGGTTTGGACGAGCACTCTCTACGTAAAGATGTAACTGTCCACCACGTGTGCAACCATTTTTAAAATAAGAGGTTATTGGGGAGTCTAAATGGTTTTTAGGCCCTTCTCAGGTGACCTGAGCAGCAAATTGTTAAAAGCAGAAGAAAGCCTCAAAATCCAGACAATTTTAGCTTAAAGGTGGCAGTAACCCCGTTACGTTTCAGTTCGGTATTTCTGGCCACAATGAAGACATTTTATCTTCAAAAATTTCTCATAAAACTCGATCCGTGATCATTATCTGGTTCAATTTCATGAAAAAATTTGTGAATTTAATATTTTTCAATTTCGTGCTCGCTTAAACCCATAATAAGCTGAAGGTTTGGACGAGCACTCTACGTAAAGATGTAACTGTCAACCACGTGTGCAACCATTTCTAAAATAAGAGGTTATTGGGGAGTCCAAATGGTTTTTAGGCCCTTCTCAGGTGACCTGAGCAGCAAACTGTTAAAAGCAGAAGAAAACCTCAAAATCCAAACAATTTTAGGTTAAAGATGGCAGTAACCCTGTTACGCCTCAGTTCGGTATTTTTGGCCACAATGAAGACGTTTTGTGTTCAAAAATTTGTGAAACACAAATTTTTCTCATAAAACTCGATCCGTGATCATTATCTGGTTCAATTTCATGAAAAAACTTGTGAATTTAATATTTTTCTATTTCGTGCTCGCTTAAACCCATAATAAGCTGAAGGTTTGGACGAGCACTCTACGTAAAGATGTAACTGTCAACCACGTGTGCAACCATTTCTAAAATAAGAGGTTATTGATGAGTCCAAATGGTTTTTAGGCCCCTCTCAGGTGACCTGAGCAGCAGCAAACTGTTAAAAGCAGAAGAAAAAATCAAAATCCAAGCAATTTTAGATTAAAGGTGGCAGTAACCCCGTTACGTTTCAGTTCGGTATTTTTGGCCACAATGAAGACGTTTTATCTTTAAAAATTTCTCATAAAACTCGATCCGTGATCATTATCTGGTTCAATTTCATGAAAAAGCTTGTGAATTTAATATTTTTATATTTCGTGCTCGCATAAACCCATAATAAGCTGAAGGTTTGGACGAGCACTCTTTACGTAAAGATGTAACTGTTCACCACGTGTGCAACCATTTCTAAAATAAGAAGTAATTGGGGAGTCCAAATGATTTTTAGGCCCTTCTCAGGTGACCTGAGCAGCAAACTGTTAAAAGCAGAAGAAAGCCTCAAAATCCAGACAATTTTAGCTTAAAGGTGGCAGTATCCCTGTTACGTTTCAGTTCGGTATTTCTGGCCACAATGAAGACATTTTATCTTCAAAAATTTCTCATAAAACTCGATCCGTGATCATAATCTGGTTCAATTTCATGAACAAATTTGTGAATTTAATATTTTTCTATTTCGTGCTTGCTTAAACCCATATAAGCTGAAGGTTTGGACAAGCACTCTCTACGTTAAGATGAAGACGTTTTATCTTCAAAAATTTCTCATAAAACTCGATCCGAGTTCATTATCTTGGTTCAATTTGTGAATTTAAAATTTTTCTATTTCGTGCTCGCTTAATCCCATAATAAGCTGAAGGTTTAGACGAGCACTCTACGTAAAGATGTAACTGGCAACCACGTGTGCAACCATTTTTAAAATAAGAGGTTATTGGGGAGTCCAAATGGTTTTTAGGCCCTTCTCAGGTTGACCTGAGAAGCAAATTGTTAAAAGCAGAAGAAAGCCTCAAAATCCAGACAATTTTAGCTTAAAGGTGGCAGTAACTCTGTTACGTTTCAGTGCGGTATTTCTGGTCGCAATGAAGACATTTTGTCTTCAAAAATTTCTCATAAAACTCGATTCGTGATCATTATCTGGTTCAATTTCATAAAAAAATTTGTGAATTTAATATTTTGCTATTTCGTGCTCGCTTAAACCCATATAAGCTGAAGGTTTGGATGAGCACTCTACGTAAAGATGTAACTGTCAACCACGTGTGCAACCATTTCTAAAATAAGAGATTATTGGGGAGTCCAAATGGTTTTTAGGCCCTTCTCAGGTGACCTGAGCAGCAAATTGTTAAAAGCAGAAGAAAGCCTCAAAATCCAGACAATTTTAGCTTAAAGGTGGCAGTAACTCTGTTACGTTTCAGTGCGGTATTTCTGGTCGCAATGAAGACATTTTGTCTTCAAAAATTTCTCATAAAACTCGATTCGTGATCATTATCAGGTTCAATTTCATAAAAAAATTTGTGAATTTAATATTTTTCCATTTCGTGCTCGCTTAAACCCATATAAGCTGAAGGTTTGGATGAGCACTCTACGTAAAGATGTAACTGTCAACCACGTGTGCAACCATTTCTAAAATGAGAGGTTATTGGGGAGTCCAAATGGTTTTTAGGCCCTTCTCAGGTGACCTGAGCAGCAAATTGTTAAAAGCAGAAGAAAGCCTCAAAATCCAGACAATTTTAGCTTAAAGGTGGCAGTAACCCTGTTACGCTTCAGTTCGGTATTTTTGGCCACAATGAAGACGTTTTGTGTTCAAAAATTTGTGAAACACAAATTTTTCTCATAAAACTCGATCTGTGATCATTATCAGGTTCAATTTCATAAAAAAATTTGTGAATTTAAAATTTTTCCATTTCGTGCTCGCTTAAACCCATATAAGCTGAAGGTTTGGATGAGCACTCTACGTAAAGATGTAACTGTCAACCACGTGTGCAACCATTTCTAAAATAAGAGGTTATTGGGAAGTCCAAATGGTTTTTAGGCCCTTCTCAGGTGACCTGAGCAGCAAACTGTTAAAAGCAGAAGAAAGCCTCAAAATCCAGACAATTTTAGCTTAAAGGTGGCAGTAACTATGTTACGTTTCAGTGCGGTATTTCTGGTCGCAATGAAGACATTTTATCTACAAAAATTTCTCATAAAACTCGATCCGTGATCATTATCTGGTTCAATTTCATGAGAAAATTTGTGAATTTAATATTTTTCAATTTCGTGCTCGCTTAAACACATAATAAGCTGAAGGTTTGGACGAGCACTCTACGTAAAGATGTAACTGTCAACCACGTGTGCAACCATTTTTAAAATAAGAGGTTATTGGGGAGTCCAAATGGTTTTTAGGCCCTTCTCAGGTGACCTGAGCAGCAAACTGTTAAAAGCAGAAGAAAACCTCAAAATCCAAACAATTTTAGGTTAAAGGTGGCAGTAACCCTGTTACGCTTCAGTTCGGTATTTTTGGCCACAATGAAGACGTTTTGTGTTCAAAAATTTGTGAAACACAAATTTTTCTCATAAAACTCGATCCGTGATCATTATCTGGTTCAATTTCATGAAAAAACTTGTGAATTTCATATTTTTCTATTTCGTGCTCGCTTTAACCCAAAATAAGCTGAAGCTTTGGACGAGCACTCTCTACGTAAAGATGTAACTGTTCACCACGTGTGCAACCATTTTTAAAATAAGAGGTTATAGGGGAGCCCAAATGGTTTTTAGGCCCTTCTCAGGTGACCTGAGCAGCAAACTGTTAAAAGCAGAAGAAAACCTCAAAATCCAGACAATTTTAGGTTAAAGGTGGCAGTAACCCTGTTACGCTTCAGTTCGGTATTTTTGGCCACAATGAAGACGTTTTGTGTTCAAAAATTTGTGAAACACAAATTTTTCTCATAAAACTCGACCCGTGATCATTATCTGGTTCAATTTCATGAAAAAACTTGTGAATTTAATATTTTTCTATTTCGTGCTGGCTTAAATCCATGATAAGCTGAAGATTTGGACGAGCACTCTCTACGTAAAGATGTAACTGTCCACCACGTGTGCAACCATTTTTAAAATAAGAGGTTATTGGGGAGTCTAAATGGTTTTTAGGCCCTTTTCAGGTGACCTGAGCAGCAGCAAACTGTTAAAAGCAGAAGAAAAAATCAAAATCCATACAATTTTAGATTAAAGGTGGCAGTAACCCTGTTACGTTTCAGTTCGGTATTTTTGGCCACAATGAAGACGTTTTATCTTTAAAAATTTCTCATAAAACTCGATCCGTGATCATTATCTGGTTCAATTTCATGAAAAAACTTGTGAATTTAATATTTTTCTATTTCGTGCTCGCATAAACCCATAATAAGCTGAAGGTTTGGACGAGCACTCTTTACGTAAAGATGTAACTGTTCACCACGTGTGCAACCATTTCTAAAATAAGAAATAATTGGGGAGTCCAAATGATTTTTAGGCCCCTCTCAGGTGACCTGAGCAGCAAACTGTTAAAAGCAGAAGAAAACCTCAAAATCCAGACAATTTTAGCTTAAAGGTGGCAGTAACCCTGTTACGTTTCAGTTCGGTATTTCTGGCCACAATGAAGACATTTTATCTTCAAAAATTTCTCATAAAACTCGATCCGTCATCATTATCTGGTTCAATTTGTGAATTGAAAATTTTTCTATTTCGTGCTCGCTTAATCCCATTATAAGCTGAAGGTTTAGACGAGCACTCTACGTAAAGATGTAACTGGCAACCACGTGTGCAACCATTTTTAAAATAAGAGGTTATTGGGGAGTCCAAATGGTTTTTAGGCCCTTCTCAGGTGACCTGAGCAGCAAACTGTTAAAAGCAGAAGAAAGCCTCAAAATCCAGACAATTTTAGCTTAAAGGTGGCAGTAACCCTGTTACGTTTCAGTTCGGTATTTCTGGCCACAATGAAGACATTTTATCTTCAAAAATTTCTCATAAAACTCGATCCGTGATCATTATCTGGTTCAATTTCATGAAAAAATTTGTGAATTTAATATTTTTCAATTTCGTGCTCGCTTAATCCCATATAAGCTGAAGGTTTGGATGAGCACTCTACGTAAAGATGTAACTGTCAACCGCGTGTGCAACCATTTCTAAAATAAGAGGTTATTGGGGAGTCCAAATGGTTTTTAGGCCCTTCTCAGGTGACCTGAGCAGCAAAATGTTGAAAGCAGAAGAAAGCCTCAAAATCCAGACAATTTTAGCTTAAAGGTGGCAGTAACCCTGTTACGTTTCAGTTCGGTATTTCTGGCCACAATGAAGACATTTTATCTTCAAAAATTTCTCATAAAACTCGATCCGTGATCATTATCTGGTTCAATTTCATGAATAAACTTGTGAATTTAATATTTTTCTATTTCGTGCTCGCTTAAATCCATGATAAGCTGAAGATTTGGACGAGCACTCTTTACGTAAAGATGTAACTGTCCACAACGTGTGCAACCATTTTTAAAATAAGAGGTTATTGGGGAGTCTAAATGGTTTTTAGGCCCTTTTCAGGTGACCTGAGCAGCAAATTGTTAAAAGCAGAAGAAAGCCTCATAATCCAGACAATTTTAGGTTAAAGGAGGCAGTAACCCCGTTACGTTTCAGTTCGGTATTTTTGGCCACAATGAAGACGTTTTATCTTCAAAAATTTGAGAAACACAAATTTTTCTCATAAAACTCGATCCGTGATCATTATCTGGTTCAATTTCATGAAAAAACTTGTGAATTTAATATTTTTCTATTTCGTGCTCGCTTTAACCCAAAATAAGCTGAAGCTTTGGACGAGCACTCTCTACGTAAAGATGTAACTGTCCACCACGTGTGCAACCATTTCTAAATTAAGAGGTTATTGGGGAGTCCAAATGGTTTTTAGGTCCGTCTCAGGTGACCTGCGCAGCAAACTGTTAAAAGCAGAAGAAAAAATCAAAATCCAGGCAATTTTAGATTAAAGGTGGCAGTAACCCTGTTACGTTTCAGTTCGGTATTTTTGGCCTCAATGAAGACGTTTTGTGTTCAAAAATTTGAGAAACACAAATTTTTCTCATAGAACTCTATCTAATAGATTAGTATCTGGTTCAATTTTATGTCAAAATTTGTAAATTTAATATTTTTCTATTTCGTGCTCGCTTAAACCCATATAAGCTGAAGGTTTAGACAAGCACTCTCTACGTTAAGATGAAGACGTTTTATCTTCAAAAATTTCTCATAAAACTCGATCCGAGTTCATTATCTTGGTTCAATTTGTGAATTTAAAATTTTTCTATTTCGTGCTCGCTTAATCCCATAATAAGCTGAAGGTTTAGACGAGCACTCTACGTAAAGATGTAACTGGCAACCACGTGTGCAACCATTTTTAAAATACGAGGTTATTGGGGAGTCCAAATGGTTTTTAGGCCCTTCTCAGGTGACCTGAGAAGCAAATTGTTAAAAGCAGAAGATAGCCTCAAAATCCAGGCAATTTTAGGTTATTAAAGGAGGCAGTAAATCTGTTAGGTTTCAGTTCGGTATTTTTGGCCACAGTGAAGACGTTTACGTTCAAAAGTTTGTGAAACACAAATTTCTCTCATTAAACGCTATTCGAGATGATTATCTAATTCAATTTTATGAGAAAATTTGAAAAAGGTTTCTCACTTGAATAAAATCAAACTGGAAAAAAACTAAATTTAGATAACAGCTGATAGCAAATGTCAAACAAATTCATTTCAATAGTTTTTTTATTTCACAGCATCCATTATTGCAAAAATTTTGAAGTTTTCGTTATTTTATGATTTTTTCTCAAGGTATTCAAAATTTTAATTTTTTCTTCAAACCTCGAATTTGGCCATTTGGAGTCCTTCTGAGCAACTTTTCTTAATATTTTTATTTATTTTTATTTAAAAAATGCCTAATACTATTTCGTCTTATTTGGCCTTTTTATTATATAGCAGTAGGCTGGGATTTCGGTCTAAGTATAAAACAAGTGAAGTATCGCAAAGTTGCAGATTTTGGAGGTCTACATGCAGAAAAAAAGAGCGCACTGATTCGGTTAATATTACCGAAATAGGGTGGTTTCAGTTAAAATAAGACACTGTATGGTGTCACCATCACCATTAATCTTTCAAAAGCCACCAAAAAAGGATGTTATCTTAACTTTAAGAAACCGGAAATAGATACCGGAAGTTGCATCGCGTTTTCGAACTCTACTTGTCAAGACCTTTAAAATGACACCAAACACGGGTATGTTGTTTGTCAAACAAGGGGGCCCCCGGGGACTGCGGCGGCGACCTTCAAGCCAACCTCTAGGGACCAAAGCTGCAAAATATGACGTAGGTAACACTTATCGGTTTTTGCGGTTTTCTGTCTTGCCTATCAGCAAGGTCATGACGTCAACTGTCTGGGTCAAGTGGCCGAATACCTACTGTAGTGCCCTTGAGGGTGGTTTTTCACGAATGATTATGAAGACCTTTTTTGAACCACTGATTATAAGCTATCGAATGGCCTGAATTTCGATCAATACTTATTAAGCAGAATTTCCAGTAGCAACCCATGATTTCCACCCCCTTGGTCCTGTATGGCCCGAAAGCAATCTCCGCCTTACTTTTTGGGATACAATAAGCTACATACCAAGTTTCAGCTCGATATTGCAATTCGTTCTTAAGTTATCCGACGGACAGAGTAGAGGAGCGATCGATACGTCGAGCGAGCGAGCCCACGAATAAGCTAAGACAACAATAACCTCCGCATTCTGCTACGGCACTAAAAATTTATATTTCACAAATTTTTGAACATAAAACGTGTTCATTGTGGCCAAAAATACTGAACTGAAACGGTACTAGACATACTACCGCCATCAATGTAAAATTTACTGCATTTTGAGGCTTCTTCTTTTAACAATTTGGTGCTCAGGTCTTTGAGAGGGGCCTAAAAACCATTTGGACTCCCCAATAATATTTTAGAAATGTTTGCACACGTGGTGGGCAGTTACATCTTTACGTAGAGAGTGCTCGTCCAAACCTTCAGTTTATTCTGGGTTTAAGCGAGCACGATGTAGAAAAATATTAAATTCACAAATTTGTTCATGAAATTGAACCAGATAATGATCTCGGATCGAGTTTTATGAGAAATTTTTGAAGATAAAACGTCTTCATTGTGGCGAAAAATGCCGAACTGAAACGTAACAGGGTTACTGCCACCTTTAACCTAAAATTGTCTGGATTTTGAGGCTTTCTTCTGCGTTTAACAATTTGCTGCTCAGGACACCTGAGAAGGGCCTAAAAACCATTTGGACTCCCCAATAACCTCTTATTTTTTAAAAATGGTTGCACACGTGGTTGACAGTTACATCTTTACGTAGAGTGCTCGTCTAAACCTTCAGCTTATTATGGGTTTAAGCGAGCACGAAATAGAAAAATTTTAAATTCACAAATTGAACCAGATAATGATCTCGGATCGAGTTTTATGAGAAATTTTTGAAGATAAAACGTCTTCATTGTGGCCAAGAATACCGTACTGAAACGTAACCGGGTTACTGCCACCTTTAACCTAAAATTGTCTGGATTTTGAGGCTTTCTTCTGCTTTTAACAGTTTGCTGCTCAGGTCACCTGAGAAGGACCTAAAAACCATTTGGACTCCCCATTAACCTTTTATTTTAGAAATAGTTGCACACGTGGTTGACAGTTAAATCTTTACGTAGGGAGTGCTCGACCAAACCTTCAGCTTATTATGGGTTTAAGCGACCACGAAATAGAAAAATATTAAATTCACATTTTTTTTTATGAAATTGAACCAGATAATGATCACGGATCGAGTTTTATGAGAAATTTTCGAAGGAAAGACGTCTTCATTGTGGCCAAAAATACCGAATTGAAACGTAACAGGGTTACTGCCACCTTTAACCTAAAATTGTCTGGATTTTGAGGCTTTCTTCTGCTTTTAACAATTTGCTGGTCAGGTCACTTGAGAAGGGCCTAAAAACCATTTGGACTCCACAATAACCTCTTATTTTAAAAATGGTTGCACACGTGGTGGACAGCTACATCTCTACGTAGAGAGTGCTCGTCCAAACCTTCAGCTTATTATGGGTTTAAGCGAGCATTAAATAGAAAAATATTAAATTCACAAATTTTTTCATGAAATTGAACCAGATAATAATCACGGATCGAGTTTGATGAGAAATTTTCGAAGATAAAATGTCTTCATTGTAACCAAAAATACCGAACTGAAACGTAACAGGCTTACTGCCACTTTTAACCTGGATTTTGAGGCTTTCTTCTGCTTTTAACAATTTGCTGCTCAGGTCACCTGAGAAGGACCGAAAAACCGTTTGGACTCCCCAATAACCTTTTATTTTAGAAATGGTTGCACACGTGGTGAACAGTTACATCTTTACGTAGAGACTGCTCGACCAAACCTTCAGCTTATTTAGGGTTAAAGCAAGCACGAAATAGAAAAATATTAAATTCACAAATTTTTTCATGAAATTGAACCAGATAATGATCACGGATCGAGTTTTATGAGAAATTTTTGAAGATAAGACGTCTTCATTGTGGCCAAAAATACCGAACTGAAGCGTAACAGGGTTACTGCCACCTTTAACCTAAAATTGTCTGGATTTTGAGGCTTTCTTCTGCTTTTAACAATTTGCTGCTCAGGTCATCTGAGAAGGGCCTAAAAACCATTTGGACTCCCCAATAACCTCTTATTTTAAAAATGGTTGCACACGTGGTGGACAGTTGCATCTTTACGTAGAGAGTGCTCGTCCAAACCTACAGCTTATATGGGTTTAACCGAGCTCGAAATAGAAAAATATTAAATTAACAAATTGAACCAGATAATGATCTCGGATCGAGTTTTATGAGAAAATTTTGAAGATAAAACGTCTTCATTATGGCCAAAAATACCAAACTGAAACGTAACAGGGTTACTGCCACCTTTAACATAAAATTGTCTGGATTTTGAGGCTTTCTTCTGCTTTTAACAATTTGCTGCTCAGGTCACCTGAGAAGGACCTAAAAACCATTTGGACTCCCCAATAACCTCTTATTTTAAAAATGGTTAGATCTTTGCGTACAGTGCTCGTCCAAACCTTCAGCTTATATGGGTTTAAGCGAGCACGAAATAGAAAAATATTAAATTCACAAATTTTTTCATGAAATTGAACCAGATAATGATCACGGATCGTGTTTTATGAGAAATTTTTGAAGATAAAATGTCTTCATTGTGGCCAAAAATACCGAACTGAAGCGTAACAGGGTTACTGCCACCTTTAACCTAAAATTGTCTGGATTTTGCGGCTTTCTTCTGCTTTTAACAATTTGCTGCTCAGGTCACCTGAGAAGGGCCTAAAAACCATTTGGACTCCCCAATAACCTCTTATTTTAAAAATGGTTGCACACGTGGTGGACAGTTACATCTTTACGTAGAGAGTGCTCGTCCAAACCTTCAGCTTATTATGGGTTTAAGCGAGCACGAATTAATATAAAAATATTAAATTCACAAATTGAACCAGATAATGATGACGGATCGAGTTTTATGAGAAATTTTTGAAGATAAAACGTCTTCATCTTTACGTAGAGAGTGCTCGTCCAAACCTTCAGCTTATATGGGTTTAAGCGAGCACGAAATAGAAAAATATTAAATTCACAAATTTTTTCATGAAATTGAACCAGATAATGATCACGGATCGTGTTTTATGAGAAATTTTTGAAGATAAAATGTCTTCATTGTGGCCAAAAATACCGAACTGAAGCGTAACAGGGTTACTGCCACCTTTAACCTAAAATTGTCTGGATTTTGCGGCTTCCTTCTGCTTTTAACAATTTGCTGCTCAGGTCACCTGAGAAGGGCCTAAAAACCATTTGGACCCCCCAATAACCTCTTATTTTAAAAATGGTTGCACACGTGGTGGACAGTTACATCTTTACGTAGAGAGTGCTCGTCCAAACCTTCAGCTTATTATGGGTTTAAGCGAGCACGAATTAATATAAAAATATTAAATTCACAAATTGAACCAGATAATGATGACGGATCGAGTTTTATGAGAAATTTTTGTAGATAAAACGTCTTCATCTTTACGTAGAGAGTGCTCGTCCAAACCTTCAGCTTATATGGGTTTAAGCGAGCACGAAATAGAAAAATATTAAATTCACAAATTTTTTCATGAAATTGAACCAGATTATGATCACGGATCGAGTTTTATGAGACATTTTTGAAGATAAAACGTCTTCATTGTGGCCAAAATTACCCAACTGAAACGTAACAGGGTTACTGCCACATTTAATCTAAAATGGTTTGAATTTTCTGGCTTTCTTCTGCTTTTAACAATTTGCTGCTCAGGTCACCTGAGAAGGGAGTAAAAACCATTTGGACTCCCCAATAGCCTCTTATTTTAAAAATGGTTGCACACGTGGTTGACAGTTACATTTTTACGTAGAGAGTGCTCGTCCAAACCTACAGCTTATTATGGGTTTAAGCGAGCACGAAATAGAAAAATATTAAATTCACAAATTAACCTCCCCAATCCACTTCACCACTTATAAAAAAAGGGAGGTTACTGCAATCACTAAAATTTTCGAATTTGAGATAGCACCAGATCTTCACGTTTCGAGGTCTCAGGAACCCAAAAAAGTGGTTTTCAAAATGTGTCTGTGTGTATGTGCGTACGTACGTACGTACGTACGTGCGTACGTTTGTAAACACGCCACAGCCAAAACTACTAGACCGATTTGGTTGAAATTTGGTACGTGTGCATGTGATAACCCAACTTAGATCTGAAAAGCTTTTGGAGCCAATCGTGCAACTAGAAATGCCATTTTGGCACATCAACTTTTAAATTTTAAATGCAAACCCCCATTTTTCACGTCACGATAGGAAAGGCCTTCAAATTCTGCTTCTAAAAATGCATTCATTCTTAGTGCCCTTTTGACCAAAAATTAAAAAAAAAATGATTTTTATCGGACTTTAAAATCGCGGTACAGCCCAAGCCCCTGAACCGATTTGGCTGAAATTTTGCACATAGGAATTGTATTACACGTCGAAGAGCTGAACAAATTTTGGATTCAGTCGGCCCACGGAAAGTGCCGTTTTGGCACATCAATTTCCAACTTTAAAATTATTCAATCATTTAACCATCCAAAACAAGTTTTCGAAAGATTTATTGTCACCATCAGAAAGGTCTTCAAATTCTGGTTTTAAATAAGATACAATTTTTTCGCATTTAGTACCCTTTGGGTTGAAAAATCGAAATTTTGTAATAATAAAACAAAAATACATTATAGCCCAAATTAGTGAATCGATTTGGCTGAAATTTGGTAAGTACATGGAAATAGGGGGACCCGTTGAAGACTCGAAAGGCTTTTGGAAGCAATTGGTGCACGGGAAGTGCCATTTAAGCATATCAACTTTAAATTTTAAATACAAGGCCTCCCTTTTTATGTCGCCATTAGAAAGACAATCAAATTCTGCTTCTAAAAATGTATTCACAGTTTCTGCCATTTCAGTGGAAAATAGAGAAAAAATTCTTTCTCATTAAAAGGGAGCGGGCTGACAGTGGACGATATAAAGTGGCAGTAATTGTCAAAAAGGTGGCAAAAGATTAACCTTAAAAGGAACATGTTGTCAAATGTGATGGGTGACGTCGGTATTTGTCAGAAAATTGCGAAACTAGTCAAGGATTAAAAAGATTCTGTTGAATTGACTACTATCTACACAGAATACAAAGATCCACGCGATGGGGAGGTTCCAGCCGCTTCTCTGCTGCATTTTAACCTCCCCAATCCACTTCACCACTTATAAAAAAAGGGAGGTTACTGCAATCACTAAAATTTTCGAATTTGAGATAGCACCAGATCTTCACGTTTCGAGGTCTCAGGAACCCAAAAAAGTGGTTTTCAAAATGTGTCTGTGTGTATGTGCGTACGTACGTACGTACGTACGTGCGTACGTACGTACGTGCGTACGTTTGTAAACACGCCACAGCCAAAACTACTAGACCGATTTGGTTGAAATTTGGTACGTGTGCATGTGATAACCCAACTTAGATCTGAAAAGCTTTTGGAGCCAATCGTGCAACTAGAAATGCCATTTTGGCACATCAACTTTTAAATTTTAAATGCAAACCCCCATTTTTCACGTCACGATAGGAAAGGCCTTCAAATTCTGCTTCTAAAAATGCATTCATTCTTAGTGCCCTTTTGACCAAAAATTAAAAAAAAAATGATTTTTATCGGACTTTAAAATCGCGGTACAGCCCAAGCCCCTGAACCGATTTGGCTGAAATTTTGCACATAGGAATTGTATTACACGTCGAAGAGCTGAACAAATTTTGGATTCAGTCGGCCCACGGAAAGTGCCGTTTTGGCACATCAATTTCCAACTTTAAAATTATTCAATCATTTAACCATCCAAAACAAGTTTTCGAAAGATTTATTGTTACCATCAGAAAGGTCTTCAAATTCTGGTTTTAAATAAGATACAATTTTTTCGCATTTAGTACCCTTTGGGTTGAAAAATCGAAATTTTGTAATAATAAAACAAAAATACATTATAGCCCAAATTAGTGAATCGATTTGGCTGAAATTTGGTAAGTACATGGAAATAGGGGGACCCGTTGAAGACTCGAAAGGCTTTTGGAAGCAATTGGTGCACGGGAAGTGCCATTTAAGCATATCAACTTTAAATTTTAAATACAAGGCCTCCCTTTTTATGTCGCCATTAGAAAGACAATCAAATTCTGCTTCTAAAAATGTATTCACAGTTTCTGCCATTTCAGTGGAAAATAGAGAAAAAATTCTTTCTCATTAAAAGGGAGCGGGCTGACAGTGGACGATATAAAGTGGCAGTAATTGTCAAAAAGGTGGCAAAAGATTAACCTTAAAAGGAACATGTTGTCAAATGTGATGGGTGACGTCGGTATTTGTCAGAAAATTGCGAAACTAGTCAAGGATTAAAAAGATTCTGTTGAATTGACTACTATCTACACAGAATACAAAGATCCACGCGATGGGGAGGTTCCAGCCGCTTCTCTGCTGCATTTTAACCTCCCCAATCCACTTCACCACTTATAAAAAAAGGGAGGTTACTGCAATCACTAAAATTTTCGAATTTGAGATAGCACCAGATCTTCACGTTTCGAGGTCTCAGGAACCCAAAAAAGTGGTTTTCAAAATGTGTCTGTGTGTATGTGCGTACGTACGTACGTACGTACGTGCGTACGTACGTACGTGCGTACGTTTGTAAACACGCCACAGCCAAAACTACTAGACCGATTTGGTTGAAATTTGGTACGTGTGCATGTGATAACCCAACTTAGATCTGAAAAGCTTTTGGAGCCAATCGTGCAACTAGAAATGCCATTTTGGCACATCAACTTTTAAATTTTAAATGCAAACCCCCATTTTTCACGTCACGATAGGAAAGGCCTTCAAATTCTGCTTCTAAAAATGCATTCATTCTTAGTGCCCTTTTGACCAAAAATTAAAAAAAAAATGATTTTTATCGGACTTTAAAATCGCGGTACAGCCCAAGCCCCTGAACCGATTTGGCTGAAATTTTGCACATAGGAATTGTATTACACGTCGAAGAGCTGAACAAATTTTGGATTCAGTCGGCCCACGGAAAGTGCCGTTTTGGCACATCAATTTCCAACTTTAAAATTATTCAATCATTTAACCATCCAAAACAAGTTTTCGAAAGATTTATTGTTACCATCAGAAAGGTCTTCAAATTCTGGTTTTAAATAAGATACAATTTTTTCGCATTTAGTACCCTTTGGGTTGAAAAATCGAAATTTTGTAATAATAAAACTAAAAATACATTATAGCCCAAATTAGTGAATCGATTTGGCTGAAATTTGGTAAGTACATGGAAATAGGGGGACCCGTTGAAGACTCGAAAGGCTTTTGGAAGCAATTGGTGCACGGGAAGTGCCATTTAAGCATATCAACTTTAAATTTTAAATACAAGGCCTCCCTTTTTATGTCGCCATTAGAAAGACAATCAAATTCTGCTTCTAAAAATGTATTCACAGTTTCTGCCATTTCAGTGGAAAATAGAGAAAAAATTCTTTCTCATTAAAAGGGAGCGGGCTGACAGTGGACGATATAAAGTGGCAGTAATTGTCAAAAAGGTGGCAAAAGATTAACCTTAAAAGGAACATGTTGTCAAATGTGATGGGTGACGTCGGTATTTGTCAGAAAATTGCGAAACTAGTCAAGGATTAAAAAGATTCTGTTGAATTGACTACTATCTACACAGAATACAAAGATCCACGCGATGGGGAGGTTCCAGCCGCTTCTCTGCTGCATTTTTTTCATGAAATTGAACCAGAAAATGGTCACTTATCGAGTTTTATGAGAAAAATTTGTGTTTCACGAAATTTGGAATGTAAGCGACTTCACTGTGCCCAAGAATATCGAACTGAGACCATAAAAGGTCCTTAAGCTAAAATTTTCTGGACTTTGATATTTCTTCAGCTTTTAACAGTTTGGTTTTCAGGTCTCCTGAGAAGGGCCTAAAAACAATTTGGACTCCCCAATAACCTTTTATTTTAAATGTGGTTGACAGTTACATCTTTACGTAGAGCGTACTGGTCCAAACCTTTATAGCTTATTATGGGTTTAAGCGAGCACGAAATAGAAAGATAATAAATTCACAAATTGAACCAGATGATTATCACGAACCGAGTTTTATGAGAAAAGTTTGAGCTTCACAAATTTTTGAACATAAGCTTCTTCACTGTGACCGCTCTGAAACGGGGCTGCTCCCGCCTTTAACCTAAAATTTTCCGGATTTCCTCAGTGCCCGCTCAGCGCTAATGACGAGTTTAAATGAGCGTTTAAAAATCATCAAATTTGTAAATTTAAACATTTGTAACATAATTGAAGCAGATACGCATATTGGATCGGGTTTTCCTAGAAAAAGCCTGAAATTCGAATGGCTTCAATACGCAAAGTTCAAAAGTGCCCACTGAAGGCCAACAAAGCTCTACTTGCCTTTAAAAGTTTAAACTGAAATTTTACGTCCTCAGTGCTCGCTCAAAACTTTAGATTATGATAGGTTTAAACGAGCGCTTAAAATCCATAAAAATGAGCAAATTTGAACATTTGTAACAAAATTGAAGCAGACAAGCATACTTACCTATTGAGTTTTCATAGAAAATCTTGAAATTCGAAGGGTTTCAAAATTTAAAGGTCAAACGTGCCCACTGAAGGCCAACAAATCTCTCCTTGCCTTTAAACTGAAATTTTACGTCCTTAGTGCTCGCTCAAAACTTTAGATTATGATGGGTTTAAACGAGCGCTTAAAATCCATAAACTGAGTAAATTTGAACATTTGTAACAAAATTGAAACAGATAAACATATTGGATCGAGTTTTCATAGGAAAACTTGAAATTCGAATGGTATCAAAATATAAAGGTCAAACGTGCCCACTGAAGGCCAACAAATCTCTCCTTGCCTTTAAATTGAAATTTTACGTCCTTAGTGCTCGCTCAAAACTTTAGATTATGATGGGTTTAAACGAGCGCTTAAATTCCATAAAATGAGTAAATTTGAACACTTGTAACAAAATTGAAACAGATAAACATATTGGATCGAGTTTTCATAGGAAAACTTGAAATTCGAATGGTATCAAAATATAAAGGTCAAACGTGCCCACTGAAGGCCAACAAATCTCTCCTTGCCTTTAAATTGAAATTTTACGTCCTTAGTGCTCGCCCAAAACTTTAGATTATGATGGGTTTAAACGAGCGCTTAAATTCCATAAAATGAGTAAATTTGAACACTTGTAACAAAATTGAAACAGATAAACATATTGGATCGAGTTTTCATAGAAAAACTTGAATTTCGAAGGGTTTCAAAATATAAAGGTCAAACGTGCCCACTGAAGGCCAACAAATCTCTCCTTGCCTTTAAATTGAAATTTTACGTCCTTAGTGCTCGCTCAAAACTTTAGATTATGATGGGTTTAAACGAGCGTTTAAATTCCATAAAATGAGTAAATTTGAACACTTGTAACAAAATTGAAACAGATAAACATATTGGATCGAGTTTTCATAGGAAAACTTGAAATTCGAATGGTATCAAAATATAAAGGTCAAACGTGCCCACTGAAGGCCAACAAATCTCTCCTTGCCTTTAAATTGAAATTTTACGTCCTTAGTGCTCGCCCAAAACTTTAGATTATGATGGGTTTAAACGAGCGCTTAAATTCCATAAAATGAGTAAATTTGAACACTTGTAACAAAATTGAAACAGATAAACATATTGGATCGAGTTTTCATAGAAAAACTTGAATTTCGAAGGGTTTCAAAATATAAAGGTCAAACGTGCCCACTGAAGGCCAACAAATCTCTCCTTGCCTTTAAACTGAAATTTTACGTCCTTAGTGCTCGCTCAAAACTTTAGATTATGATGGGTTTAAACGAGCGCTTAAAATCCATAAAATGAGTAAATTTGAACATTTGTAACAAAATTGAAGCAGATAAGCATATTTGATTGAGTTTTCGTAGGAAAACTTGAAATTCGAAGGGTTTCAAAAGATAAAGGTCAAACGTGCCCACTGAAGGCCAACAAATCTCTCCTTGCCTTTAAACTGAAATTTTACGTCCTTAGTGCTCGCTCAAAACTTTAGATTATGATGGGTTTAAACGAGCGCTTAAAATCCATAAACTGAGTAAATTTGAACATTTGTAACAAAATTGAAACAGATAAACATATTGGATCGAGTTTTCATAGGAAAACTTGAAATTCGAATGGTATCAAAATATAAAGGTCAAACGTGCCCACTGAAGGCCAACAAATCTCTCCTTGCCTTTAAATTGAAATTTTACGTCCTTAGTGCTCGCTCAAAATTTTAGATTATGATGGGTTTAAACGAGCGCTTAAATTCCATAAAATGAGTAAATTTGAACACTTGTAACAAAATTGAAACAGATAAACATATTGGATCGAGTTTTCATAGGAAAACTTGAATTTCGAAGGGTTTCAAAATATAAAGGTCAAACGTGCCCACTGAAGGCCAACAAATCTCTCCTTGCCTTTAAATTGAAATTTTACGTCCTTAGTGCTCGCTCAAAACTTTAGATTATGATGGGTTTAAACGAGCGCTTAAATTCCATAAAATGAGTAAATTTGAACATTTGTAACAAAATTGAAACGGATAAACATATTGGATCGAGTTTTCATAGGAAAACTTGAAATTCGAAGGGTTTCAAAATATAAAGGTCAAACGTGCCCACTGAAAGCCAACAAATCTCTCCTTGCCTTTAAACTGAAATTTTACGGCCTTAGTGCTCGCTCAAAACTTTAGATTATGATGGGTTCAAACGAGCGCTTAAAATCCATAAAATGAGTAAATTTGAACATTTGTAACAAAATTGAAACAGATAAACATATTGGATCGAGTTTTCATAGGAAAACTTGAAATTCGAAGTGTTTCAAAATATAAAGGTCAAACGTGCCCACTGAAAGCCAACAAATCTCTCCTTGCCTTTAAACTGAAATTTTACGTCCTTAGTGCTCGCTCAAAACTTTAGATTATGATGGGTTTAAACGAGCGCTTAAAATCCATAAAATGAGTAAATTTGAACATTTGTAACAAAATTGAAGCAGATAAGCATATTTGATTGAGTTTTCGTAGGAAAACTTGAAATTCGAAGGGTTTCAAAAGATAAAGGTCAAACGTGCCCACTGAAGGCCAACAAATCTCTCCTTGCCTTTAAACTGAAATTTTACGTCCTTAGTGCTCGCTCAAAACTTTAGATTATGATGGGTTTAAACGAGCGCTTAAAATCCATAAAATGAGTAAATTTGAACATTTGTAACAAAATTGAAGCAGATAAGCATATTTGATTGAGTTTTCGTAGGAAAACTTGAAATTCGAAGGGTTTCAAAAGATAAAGGTCAAACGTGCCCACTGAAGGCCAACAAATCTCTCCTTGCCTTTAAACTGAAATTTTACGTCCTTAGTGCTCGCTCAAAACTTTAGATTATGATGGGTTTAAACGAGCGCTTAAAACCCATAAAATGAGTAAATTTGAACATTTGTAACAAAATTGAAGCAGATAAGCATATTTGATTGAGTTTTCGTAGGAAAACTTGAAATTCGAAGGGTTTCAAAAGATAAAGGTCAAACGTGCCCACTGAAGGCCAACAAATCTCTCCTTGCCTTTAAACTGAAATTTTACGTCCTTAGTGCTCGCTCAAAACTTTAGATTATGATGGGTTTAAACGAGCGCTTAAATTCCATAAAATGAGTAAATTTGAACATTTGTAACAAAATTGAAACGGATAAACATATTGGATCGAGTTTTCATAGGAAAACTTGAAATTCGAAGGGTTTCAAAATATAAAGGTCAAACGTGCCCACTGAAAGCCAACAAATCTCTCCTTGCCTTTAAACTGAAATTTTACGGCCTTAGTGCTCGCTCAAAACTTTAGATTATGATGGGTTCAAACGAGCGCTTAAAATCCATAAAATGAGTAAATTTGAACATTTGTAACAAAATTGAAACAGATAAACATATTGGATCGAGTTTTCATAGGAAAACTTGAAATTCGAAGTGTTTCAAAATATAAAGGTCAAACGTGCCCACTGAAAGCCAACAAATCTCTCCTTGCCTTTAAACTGAAATTTTACGTCCTTAGTGCTCGCTCAAAACTTGAGATTATGATGGGTTTAAACGAGCGCTTAAAATCCATAAAATGAGTAAATTTGAACATTTGTAACAAAATTGAAGCAGATAAGCATATTTGATTGAGTTTTCGTAGGAAAACTTGAAATTCGAAGGGTTTCAAAAGATAAAGGTCAAACGTGCCCACTGAAGGCCAACAAATCTCTCCTTGCCTTTAAACTGAAATTTTACGTCCTTAGTGCTCGCTCAAAACTTTAGATTATGATGGGTTTAAACGAGCGCTTAAAACCCATAAAATGAGTAAATTTGAACATTTGTAACAAAATTGAAGCAGATAAGCATATTTGATTGAGTTTTCGTAGGAAAACTTGAAATTCGAAGGGTTTCAAAAGATAAAGGTCAAACGTGCCCACTGAAGGCCAACAAATCTCTCCTTGCCTTTAAACTGAAATTTTACGTCCTTAGTGCTCGCTCAAAACTTTAGATTATGATGGGTTTAAACGAGCGCTTAAAATCCATAAAATGAGTAAATTTGAACACTTGTAACAAAATTGAAACAGATAAACATTTTGGATCGAGTTTTCATAGGAAAACTTGAAATTCGAAGGGTTTCAAAATATAAAGGTCAAACGTGCCCACTGAAGGCCAACAAATCTCTCCTTGCCTTTAAACTGAAATTTTACGTCCTTAGTGCTCACTCAAAACTTTAGATTATGATGGGTTTAAACGAGCGCTTAAAATCCATAAAATGAGTAAATTTGAACATTTGTAACAAAATTGAACCAGATAAACATATTGGATCAAGTTTTCATAGGAAAACTTGAAATTCGAAGGGTTTCAAAATATATAGGTCAAACTTGCCCACTGAAGGCCAAGAAATCTCTCCTTGCCTTTAAACTGAAATTTTACGTCCTTAGTGCTCGCTCAAAACTTTAGATTATGATGGGTTTAAACGAGCGCTTAAAATCCATAAAATGAGTAAATTTGAACACTTGTAACAAAATTGAAACAGATAAACATATTGGATCGAGTTTTCATAGGAAAACTTGAAATTCGAAGGGTTTCAAAATATAAAGGTCAAACGTGCCCACTGAAGGCCAACAAATCTCTCCTTGCCTTTAAACTGAAATTTTACGTCCTTAGTGCTCGCTCAAAACTTTAGATTATGATGGGTTTAAACGAGCGCTTAAAATCCATAAAATGAGTAAATTTGAACACTTGTAACAAAATTGAAACAGATAAACATATTGGATCGAGTTTTCATAGGAAAACTTGAAATTCGAAGGGTTTCAAAATATAAAGGTCAAACGTGCCCACTGAAGGCCAACAAATCTCTCCTTGCCTTTAAACTGAAATTTTACGTCCTTAGTGCTCGCTCAAAACTTTAGATTATGATGGGTTTAAACGAGCGCTTAAAATCCATAAAATGAGTAAATTTGAACACTTGTAACAAAATTGAAACAGATAAACATATTGGATCGAGTTTTCATAGGAAAACTTGAAATTCGAAGGGTTTCAAAATATAAAGGTCAAACGTGCCCACTGAAGGCCAACAAATCTCTCCTTGCCTTTAAACTGAAATTTTACGGCCTTAGTGCTCGCTCAAAACTTTAGATTATGATGGGTTTAAACGAGCGCTTAAATTCCATAAAATGAGTAAATTTGAACATTTGTAACAAAATTGAAACGGATAAACATATTGGATCGAGTTTTCATAGGAAAACTTGAAATTCGAAGGGTTTCAAAATATAAAGGTCAAACGTGCCCACTGAAAGCCAACAAATCTCTCCTTGCCTTCAAACTGAAATTTTACGGCCTTAGTGCTCGCTCAAAACTTTAGATTATGATGGGTTCAAACGAGCGCTTAAAATCCATAAAATGAGTAAATTTGAACATTTGTAACAAAATTGAAACAGATAAACATATTGGATCGAGTTTTCATAGGAAAACTTGAAATTCGAAGTGTTTCAAAATATAAAGGTCAAACGTGCCCACTGAAAGCCAACAAATCTCTCCTTGCCTTTAAACTGAAATTTTACGTCCTTAGTGCTCGCTCAAAACTTGAGATTATGATGGGTTTAAACGAGCGCTTAAAATCCATAAAATGAGTAAATTTGAACATTTGTAACAAAATTGAAGCAGATAAGCATATTTGATTGAGTTTTCGTAGGAAAACTTGAAATTCGAAGGGTTTCAAAAGATAAAGGTCAAACGTGCCCACTGAAGGCGAACAAATCTCTCCTTGCCTTTAAACTGAAATTTTACGTCCTTAGTGCTCGCTCAAAACTTTAGATTATGATGGGTTTAAACGAGCGCTTAAAACCCATAAAATGAGTAAATTTGAACATTTGTAACAAAATTGAAGCAGATAAGCATATTTGATTGAGTTTTCGTAGGAAAACTTGAAATTCGAAGGGTTTCAAAAGATAAAGGTCAAACGTGCCCACTGAAGGCCAACAAATCTCTCCTTGCCTTTAAACTGAAATTTTACGTCCTTAGTGCTCGCTCAAAACTTTAGATTATGATGGGTTTAAACGAGCGCTTAAAATCCATAAAATGAGTAAATTTGAACACTTGTAACAAAATTGAAACAGATAAACATTTTGGATCGAGTTTTCATAGGAAAACTTGAAATTCGAAGGGTTTCAAAATATAAAGGTCAAACGTGCCCACTGAAGGCCAACAAATCTCTCCTTGCCTTTAAACTGAAATTTTACGTCCTTAGTGCTCACTCAAAACTTTAGATTATGATGGGTTTAAACGAGCGCTTAAAATCCATAAAATGAGTAAATTTGAACATTTGTAACAAAATTGAACCAGATAAACATATTGGATCAAGTTTTCATAGGAAAACTTGAAATTCGAAGGGTTTCAAAATATATAGGTCAAACTTGCCCACTGAAGGCCAAGAAATCTCTCCTTGCCTTTAAACTGAAATTTTACGTCCTTAGTGCTCGCTCAAAACTTTAGATTATGATGGGTTTAAACGAGCGCTTAAAATCCATAAAATGAGTAAATTTGAACACTTGTAACAAAATTGAAACAGATAAACATATTGGATCGAGTTTTCATAGGAAAACTTGAAATTCGAAGGGTTTCAAAATATAAAGGTCAAACGTGCCCACTGAAGGCCAACAAATCTCTCCTTGCCTTTAAACTGAAATTTTACGGCCTTAGTGCTCGCTCAAAACTTTAGATTATGATGGGTTTAAACGAGCGCTTAAAATCCATAAAATGAGTAAATTTGAACACTTGTAACAAAATTGAAACAGATAAACATATTGGATCGAGTTTTCATAGGAAAACTTGAAATTCGAAGGGTTTCAAAATATAAAGGTCAAACGTGCCCACTGAAGGCCAACAAATCTCTCCTTGCCTTTAAACTGAAATTTTACGTCCTTAGTGCTCGCTCAAAACTTTAGATTATGATGGGTTTAAACGAGCGCTTAAAATCCATAAAATGAGTAAATTTGAACATTTGTAACAAAATTGAAACAGATAAACATATATTGGATCGAGTTTTCATAGGAAAACTTGAAATTCGAAGGGTTTCAAAATATAAAGGTCAAACGTGCCCACTGAAGGCCAACAAATCTCTCCTTGCCTTTAAACTGAAATTTTACGGCCTTAGTGCTCGCTCAAAACCTTAGATTATGATGGGTTTAAACGAGCGCTTAAAATCCATAAAATGAGTAAATTTGAAAACTTGTAACAAAATTGAAACAGATAAACATATTGGATCGAGTTTTCATAGGAAAACTTGAAATTCGAAGGGTTTCAAAATATAAAGGTCAAACGTGCCCACTGAAGGAAAACAAATCTCTCCTTGCCTTTAAACTGAAATTTTACGTCCTTAGTGCTCGCTCAAAACTTTAGATTATGATGGGTTTAAACGAGCGCTTAAAATCCATAAAATGAGTAAATTTGAACACTTGTAACAAAATTGAAACAGATAAACATATTGGATCGAGTTTTCATAGGAAAACTTGAAATTCGAAGGGTTTCAAAATATAAAGGTCAAACGTGTCCATTGAAGGCCAACAAATCTCTCCTTGCCTTTAAACTGAAATTTTACGGCCTTAGTGCTCGCTCAAAACTTTAGATTATGATGGGTTTAAACGAGCGCTTAAAATCCATAAAATGAGTAAATTTGAACAATTGTAACAAAATTGAAACAGATAAACATATTGGATCGAGTTTTCATAGGAAAACTTGAAATTCGAAGGGTTTCAAAATATATAGGTCAAACGTGCCCTTTGAACTCCAATAAAGCTCCCCTTGCCTTTAAACTGAAATTTTACGTCCTCAGTGCTCGCTCAAACCTTTAGATTATGGTGGGTTTAAACGAGCGCTTAAAATCCATAAAAAAATAAATATGCAATTATTCTGAATCAAATAGTTCGCCTTAAATCGAATTTTCCAAGAAATATTATTTTGTAATTCGATAATTTTCCGAAATCCGAATAATCAATGGTCAAAGGTCTCTTTAAATCAAATCGTGTTTTTCATCGTGCTGCAGAGAGCGGCGCGATATACCCTCCAAGTTCGACGGCGATTTCTCGCAGACTGAGGCGTGGAGCTTAGTTGGGTAACATGAGATGATAAAACAGGTCGTTTGTTGGAGGCGCCATCTAGAGGAATCTTTTGCGTTCTGAAAACTTGCAAGTCATGCTCGCGAGGATTTACAAGAGCGCTCGTCCAAGGTCTTTACCATGATTAATGGTATAACCTAACTTTTTCCAGATTTCTTGGTTGCACTGGGACTGGTCACGGAAGGGCGCCAAAGATGCTGGAAGTGGCGAGGTCGATATTTTTTCGAAATAATTTGCATTAATAAATGCAAAAGAAATTAATTTTAAAAATTCACATCTGTCAATTTTAGTTTAGTGAATTTCTTTGCGGACAGTGTGATTAATTTTGGACAAACGTCTTTCGAAACTTTTGTTTCCAAAGCCAACCCTAATTACAAACGTTTTGAATCTCACTGTAGTATCTTTAGTGTGGCATAGGCTTTTTGGAGCAGATTATTAATGTGGCTCTTAAATTTAAGTTCAAAGTCGATGGTCAGGCCTAAATTCTTTGCCTCGCTCACGATGTTTAACTTGACGCCATTGATCACAATATTGACCTCATCCAAGATCTTAATTCTATTTTTCCGAGGACCGAAAATAATGACCTGAGACTTGTCAGGGTTAATTTGCAGGCAATGATCTTGAGCACTTTGAACGAGTCGACCAACATCAAGATTTATCCGATTACATGCGTTGAGCACTTCGTCCGAGGGAAATGCGTAATATAACTGTGTGTCATCTGCATATAAGTGTATCTGACAGTCCTTTAAGCCCGTGAAATAGAAGCTAGTGTAAATGGTGAAGAATAGTGGACTTAAGATGGAGCCCTGAGGCACCCCAGTCAACAAGGGTAGCGAGGCTGAACATAGATTATTAAGGTTTACTGCTTGTGAGCGATCTGTGAGAAAACCTTGAAGTAAGTGGACCGCAGCATTTGATAAGCCAATATAGCTTAAAATTAATGCCAGGAGGTTTTGATTAAGAGTGTCGAAAGCGCGGCTAAAGTCCAAAAGTATTAACACGGTGCATAGCTTATTATCTGTGGATGTGATTATATCGTCCGTCACGTTTAGTAAAGCGGTCGTACAACTAAAGCCTGGGCTGGAATTCTCGAGCGTGTACGAGCAATATCCGTATACGAAAATGTGCACTTTTTGTGCGAGTTTTAGAAATGTGGATTCTTGAACGTTCGAATGGAACTCGCATACGTATATTTCGTACGACTTCGCAACGGATGGGTCTTAACCATACGAATTTCACTTTCCGTATACGAATCATGCGCTTATGTCAAACTAGATAGATATTTTGGAGTGACAAGTGACCAACTTTAACCTCATTTTGATGTGTAAAAATCAGGAATGGATGATTTAATACATTTAGCCGCTATTGAAGCTTTAGAAGAAGCTGAAATTTTGGCACAGCAACCCGAACGACGTTTCCATGCCTGTGATAATCCGTTCGATGATTTGTCCGAGTGGAAATTTGTAAAACGTTACAGACTCAGTAAGGCAATGACTGCAGACCTAATAACCCTTTTGGAACCACATCTGATAGCCCCATCGAGGGTGTCAGCTCTTTCAGTTCAGAAGAAAGTAAGTAATAAGTTGAAATCTACCTATGCCTAAAATATTTTGATTTCATTAGGTATTAACAGCTTTAAAGTTCTTTGCGACTGGCAGCTATCAAGATGACATTGGTGATAACATTAATCATGCCATTAGTCAATCGTCAGTTAGCCGATCTATAAAGGAAGTAACAGAAGCATTGAATTTACCTGAGATTTTCAATGACCGTGTTAGACTGCCTGTAAACCTGCAGGAGCTTAGAGAAAAAAGAAATCAGTATAATTTTCCAGGTGTAATAGGATGTGTAGATTGTACACATATTGCAATTTACCCTCCACAAGTTCAAGATATTCTATACCCAGAACACATATATGTTAATCGGAAAGGATATCATTCAATTAACACCCAGCTTGTACGTACATTTTGATGCTTATACCCATACAGCCAAATTTAGAACTTATGTTACAGATCTGTGATGCAAACGCGAAGATATTAAATGTCTCAGCACGCTACCCAGGAAGTTCTCACGACAGTTATATATGGAACAACAGCAACGCTTTAGTATACATGCAGCAATTAAACAGAAATAATCATCGTTCCTTTTATTTATTAGGTAAGTTATTTAACAGTGAAATTTGTTAAGAAATTCCTTCCTATCCTATAGGTGATTCCGGTTATGCATTACGCCCTTGGCTTCTAACACCAATTGCAAATGCTGCTCCAGACTCCCCCGAGGAACGTTATAATCAGCTCCAAAGTAGTACCAGATCAGTAATAGAACGGTGCAATGGAATTTTAAAGCTTCGTTTCAGATGTTTGCTAAAACACAGAGTTTTACACTATTCACCAGAGAGTGCATCTAAAATTATAAACTCTTGTACAATTTTACACAATTTGTGTGTTGACAACAATATCCCACCAATTCAACTTGGCGATGATATTGGGGATGAAAATTTGAGGATGGAAGATATTGATTTTGGGATGTATGAACCTGAAAATGTTGGAGAGCCTATCATCGTGGGCAGGCACAGAGTAAATCCTGAATTAGTTGCTGGAAGACAATTGCAACAGTATCTAATAAGAACTCGTTTTGCACATTAGTTTCAAGCTATGTACCTACAAATGTCATTGTCAGTGCGTTTTTTCTAATTAAAGTAAATAATAAGTAGGTATGTATCAGAGATGCTAAATAAAGTTTTACCCATATTTTTCCAAAGCTTTTATTTATGCAACAAATCAACAATAATAAAACTATTCCTATATAAACTTAAGTATTAGGTACCCCCAATACAACTTTGACACAAAAATTATTAGTGTACACATGTGTAGGTACACTGTACATACCTAATGAGAGTACTTGCTGGCAATAATTGTCTCTAGCGCACTAGCAATTTTATTTTGTACTGTGATTGAGTCATTCATTAATTTCAGTTTCTTTGTGTAATATTCTCTTTTCACCTGTAATTTCTCAGCGGCAATTTTTGATAGTTCATTAGATACTTTGACTGTGTTGTCCAGTCTTTGAAATGACTTTCTTCTTGGAACTGAAATCTCCTTCGCTGTGTGCTCCGGTAATGCTGGGGGCTGCAAGTTCACCAAAGGTTGTGGTGACTCCGATGAATTCAACAAATCTGTTGACTGCATATAATCATGATCAAGGTTGACTGGAACCATATCAACCTCAACATCATTGAATATTGTCACTGATTCAAGGATATTCGGATGACCCTCAACTGCCACTTGACCTACCATACTGAGGACATCTTCATCGTCAGTAGTCAATGTTATATCTGTTGGTGGGCCTCCTCCTGTACCCCCTTGATGTTTTTTTATAGCTGTATTTTTTGACTTGCTATTACTTTTCATATCGTGCCATGTCTGAAATAACAAGTAAATAAAGTACGGGTACACACATGTAGAAGTGGAACCTCACCTTTCGCCACTTCTTCCAATCTTTTTGTGCCCCCGGGAAATCGCCAAACTTTCCCACATTTTTTGACTACTCTTGGCAGTAAAATCTTTTGTAAACTTCCCTGACCGCAGGGCAGGATGTTTCTTTAAGAATTCCAGCAATTCTTTTTTTTTGAGATTGAGATATATTTGACGATTTTTCCATAATTCTTATCGGGAACAACAAAAGTCACAAACAAACTTGACACCATGTCAACACAAACACGTGTTAGTAACAAACTATCTTGCTATCTAGGGATTTTTTAATTCTCAAGTTAAATCACTGAATTCATACAGCGTTGCCAAATTTAACCTTCGAGTGTTCGAATATTTTCGAATGGTCGATCCGAAGCCCACGTAACACACGGACGTCCAGTGTACACCCTCTGGATATCCCATAACGGACGAACATGCCTTTATCGGACATCCAGTGGATACACGTTTTGGTCCGGCGAAAGTCCGATTTGTGTCCCTGGAACGTGCCGAGTTCACTAAAATGTACGCCCGATGGACGCCCGTTTTCGGACACTTTATGCACCTTCGCGTACGGTTTATGGATATACGATGGACGTTCCGATATGGACGTGATTGGGACCATAGCTTCATGGTCCCTGAACCGACGATTACGGATTCATATAGGACGTCTGTTGGATACCTTTCGAGTGTCCACTGTATGTCCAGTGGACGTCCAAATGCGGACCATAATCGGCCGATTAATTAATTAATGGAATTAATTAAGAAATTGATTATAAAATTAAATAAAATAGACTAGAGATAAAAAGTTAGAAATTTTTATTAAAATAATTAACAAAATTTTGTATTCATATTAATGTATTATTCTTTATTCTTGCACCTTTCGGCAGCCCTTCTAAGCCATTTTGCCACCACGGCTTCAATTTCCTTCTCCCCTTCTTCCTTGAATTTTGGCGACTGCCTGGTGGTTTCTGAAATTTATAAAACATTGTAGTAATTTTACTAAAAAAATTCAGATTAAAATTATAGGGCGTTCTTCCATTTGTTGGTGAAAACAATTATTGCATATTGATTTTTAAAGAAGCAATTTAATCTTTCTTATTTCTTGACGTTTTTGAAACTGAAACTGCGTCAGGGTTGTCGTCGTGGTGACTATACAGTATACACGGATTGAAATTTGATGTAGTTTCAGATTAACATAATTTATTGAGGAAAATGTCAGTTTGCAATATTAAGAAGACAATATTAAGGGTTTTCGGTTAAATTAGAAACGGAAAAAATTTTGTTGGCGAGATAAATTAATCATCTACCAGTTGTTGATGAGAAAGTTAACATTAACATGCTCACCTATAAGCAAAGGCATAATCTGCAGTTTTGAGAAACTGATTTTCGAGTTTCGTCCCGATATATTATACAGTGTTGCCATCTTATTTGTGAGCAAACGAGTCAGAATTCTCTTTAGGAACTCAGAGAGATCCTTGCCCCCAACTGATGAGAGTTGTGACGCCTAAAATTGAACACATTTGTAAAATTATGTAATCATTAATGAAATAGACATTACCGTTGACAACATATTTTTTCTAATTAAGAGAAATTCATTAAATCTCTCCAACTCCTCATCGTGGATAAGAGGCAGTTCGAAAAGTTCGTATATGCTTGTCGCTTCCCATTCTTTCTCCGCAGTTACAGGCGACGTTACCATGTTTATTTTCGTTTTTAAAACTTCCAAGTCGTCTTTCATTTTTAAGATTTCTGCATTTGAAGACTTGATGATTGTCTGGTTATGCAAAATCCTCTTGAGGTACACTATAAACAAACAAAAATTAATAGATGTGAATACATCAACAAATAAAATATTACATTTTATGTCTTCAGTTTCCGATTTATGGACAGGGCAGCAGCAACAGTCATCATCGTTCCGTTGTTCTTCCTGATCGTACAGGCTTCCATTTCTCTCAAATACCTCGATCTCTTTTGGTTTCATTGCTGTGGACGGCACGATTTGTGTAGCTAAAAAATGCATAATTGTTTAATTAATAGTTTTAAAATTTATTTCTTAACCAGCTACCTCTCTTATTTAATAAAATTTGCTTCAACTCCAGAGGAGGCGGTGGTGGAATTTTCTTCAATCCAAGATCCTCCTCTTCGTTTTCCGAAGTTGACACACTGTCTCTGGCACTAATCGGAATCCTACCAGCAGCAGGTGCTTTCTTTCCCTTGGACTTGGACTTATCATCATCTTTACGTTCTTCCTCCGATGCTACATCAGAACTGTATTTTGCTTTATCGGCTTTCTCTGAAGCTAAATTATAATCGTCTAAAAAAGAAAAAATTGGTTTTAAAATGTTATTAATCAATTTATTATTACTATAGACTGCATTTTTAAACGGCGTAATGTCGTAGCAAACCCAATCTTCCCCCACAAGCTCTTTATTTTTCATTGCTTCTTGGATGCTGCTCTTGGAACGGTAGTTCGGATAATGAGATTTTTTCTTATTATTAAACAACCAAGATGTCGGTATCGCTTCCACACAGTTGTCCACATGGAACTTCACGATGGTCCAACTCATAATATTGTCCTGTGTAAATACTTAATACACGTACCTAAAGGCATCAGAACTGATACTTGCAGTAAAAAGTTCTTACAGGTATTTTAACTAATTCCTGTAAGAACTTCTACGTTCCAATTTACATATGTTATATATTTACATACCTACTACACTTCTATGTGTTCAGTAGGTATTTACTATTGAATTTAAACTATCTACACCTTAGAATCTACTTATATTACTTGTTATTTACACTTTACACAAAAAATTGAGGAAGGATTAACTCTTTTTAGTGCCGTAGCAGAATGCGGAGGTACTCTTGTCTTAGCTTATTCGCTCGCTCGCTCGCTCGCTCGCTCGCTCGCTCGCTCGCTCGATCGCTCCTCAGTCTGTCCGTCGGATAACTTGAGAACGGATTGAGATATCGAGCTGAAACTTGGTAGGCAGCTTCGTCTCCCGAAAAGTAAGGCGGGGATTGCTTTTGGGCCATATCGGACCAAGGGGGTGGGAGCTAGGGGTGAAAAACCGAAAAATTACTAATTGCAATAACTCGAGAACTAGTGGAGATATCTTGCTGAAAATTAGTATGCACGTTCGACCTTCAAGTCTGTTGAAAGTGAGGGGGTGCCAATTTCGGGGGATGAAATTTAGGGGATGAAAACCACAAAAAATATGATAACTCCGCAAGGGTTGCACGCAGCTGTCGGAAACTCAACGTACACACATATATCGGTGAAATCTTGTGGGGGATGCGTTTTTTCGTAAAATCGAACAAATGGGGTGGAAATTAGGGGTAGCAACTCGAAATTCCGCTTAATAAGTACTAGTCGAAATTGCCGTCATTCGATAGCTTTCCATTAATTATTCAAAAAAGGTGTCATTCATATTTTGCGAAAAACCACCCTTATAGGCGCTACGACCCCTAACATGCAGAAACACAAAAATACGAGAACTCAAAAACTACTCAACGTATCAAGGCAGAATTTGGTTTGTGAATTTCCAGTGACATTATAGGTGGATGGACAAATTTTCTAAAATATCTAACAAAGGGGATGAAATTTAAGGGTTGAAACTTGAAATTTCTTCAAGTAAATGGTAGCCTAAAATTACGGGGTTCGATAGATTTCGGTCAACTATTGAAAAAAGGTCTTATGAGTTTTCAATCTAAAACCAACCCCTGGGCCATTAACCACCCCTAACTCTTTGCAAGTCGATAATTATATTTTATTTATTTTTTCTGAAACCCTATTGGTTTATTTATGAACAACTGAAGTCAGTAAATACGCAAGGAGTTATGTCACACCGGAAAAATAAACTCACCCCTGTAAATCATAAAGGGGTGAAATCATGAGGTGTTGAAAACATGAATCTACAAATTACCTTAATTTTTAAACGAATTGGGTTAGGGTGGTGAAATTGAAAACACAACTTCCTTTAGGGCATGTGGGGGTGGTGAAATAGGGGGTTGGAGTTTAGGGGTTGAAACGTCCATAAAGCCCTGTAATTTGACACAGAGAAGCAATATCTTCTGCGAAACTGTGACATCTTACACACTTCATCTTCGAGAAGGGAAGATCGAATTTTAGGAGAAAATTATCGAAGGGGATGAAAGTTAGGGGTGGAAACTCGAATTTTCAATGAAGAATGTATAGTTGAAAATATTACCATTCGATAGCTTTCTATTGATGGTACAAAAAAGGTCTTATTCATCATTCGCGAAAAACGACCCTTAAAGGCGGTACAACCCCCTAACATGCCGAAACAAAAAAATGCGAGAACTCAAAAACTGCTCAACGTATCAGGGCTAAATTTGATGTGGTAATTTACAGCGCCACTGTAGGCGGATGGGCAAATTTTCATTAATATCTAACAAGGGGGATGAAATTTAAGGGTTGAAACTGGAAATTTTTTCATGTAAGTGGTGGAATAAAATTATGGGGTTCAATAGATTTCGGTCAACCATTGAAAAAAGTCTTATGAGTCTTCATCCTAAAACCAACCCCTGCGCTACTAACAACCCCTAAGCCCTAGCAAGCGGAGTAAATATATTTCATTTATTTTTTTTCTGCTTTCTTCTAATTTGTTATTAATTTAAAGTGATTTTCATTAATTTTTGACCCATCCACAATTTTTCAACCCCTTTCATGATATGTGAACCCTCAAAGAGCAAAATTTACCCAGACCGCTTCTTTTTCGGGTGATTTCCGCTGGTTAATTTTGTAAAATTCGCGCAGTTTTGCCTTATGAATTGTTCTTGCCTTTTTCACTTTTTCGACCCCTTCGCAATGTTTCAACCCGCAAAAGTCAAATTTGCATAATTGGCTTATTTTCGTGTTATTTTCTGTAATTCTACTTAATTACGATTAATTCTCATCCCTTTTAACTTTTCATCCCCCTTTACAATTTTTCAACCCCCTAAGTGTTTATTTTGCAAAATTCACATAATTTAGTTTTCCTTCGGTAACAAATTGAACTCAATTGGATTATGTTTATCTTTTCACTTTTCCAACCCCCTTCGCAACATTTCAACCCCCAAAATCTAAATTTGCATAATTGGTTTACTTTCGTGTTATTTTCTGTAATTCTGCTTAATTACGATTAATTCTCATCCACTTTGACGTTTCATCCCCCTTTACAATTTTTCAACCCCCTAGGTGTTAGTTTTGCCAAATTTGGATATTTTCGTTTTTCTTCTGTAATAAATTGAACCCATTTGGATGATGATTAAATTTTTCACTTTTTTCATCCCCCTTCGCAATGTTTCAAGTCTTCAAATGCTAAATTTACATAATTGGGTTAATTTGGTGTTATTTTCCGTAATTTTACTTAGCCACGGTTAATCCTGATACCTTTTGATTTTTCATCCACCTTTACGATTTTTCAACCCCCTAAGTGCTAATTTTGCAAAATTCGCATAATTTCGTTTTTCGACGGTTATAAAATTGAACGCATTTGGGATTCAGTTTACCTTTTACAATTTTTCAGTTTCCTTCGCAGTAGGTAGGTATAAGTGCTTATTTCAACCCCCACAAAAGTTTTAATTGCATAATTTGGTTATTTTAGTGTTTTATTTCGTAATTCTACTTAATCCACACTTCATTTTCATTCCTCTTGACTTTTAACACCACTGTGCGTCTGCGGAGGCACTACTACTAGGTGCAGATTTATAAAATCTGCACCCGACTCCACCAGTAAATTCAGCTCGCCCCTACATACACATTAACAAGGTAAACATCTACAGGGACACACATCGCATTGATACACATCTTTCGTTGGCTTTTAATTTAGAAATAAGTTAATCATGATATCTTTTCAGTATGTAGTAACGGAAATACGACGAATTTGGCTTTAAATGGTAACTTTACAAATTTAAATGCGACTTCCTTTATACTCCAGCATTGAATATTTCTACAAAGATTGTCAACTAAAAAAATTCCGAGTGTGGACGATTTACATGGCTGGGTATAAAAATCCTGTCGTTCCAGGAATTCCCTTCCCAAAATAAAGACACCGGCACCGTCCGGACTAGTAGCAAAATTTGAAATCAAAATAATTTTATCGTTATTTAAGTAGCAGCAATTATTTGGCTCGGAAACAGATAACCCAAAATCGTGAAAAGCAACTTTTTTATATTGAGGAGCGGTGACTCCTGAAAGCAAAGGTCCACTGTTGTGTTGTTGCTGAAACACTGGATTTTCAATTGTTAATTTACCTAGAGGAATAAACAGAGAATCTATTTCCTTTTTTCTGTAAACTAATTGTGCAAGGGGTCTACAACTGTTCGCCAAAAGTGCTTTAATTTTGCAAAGATAATTTTCAAAGGCAAAAGCACTGAATTGATCTAGAAGCCCAAATCGTTGGGCGTCAGTAGGCAGATGTATGAGATTGTGTACATTATGAGATACGTGCTGCCTGCCGTACAATACTATGAAAGTTTCTACGAAATATTTATATAAGGACTCGGCGTAACTAAGATGGGTTACTAAGTGTTTAGCATTAGATAAAATAGTTGTTGCAACATGTAAAGATAAAAAGTTCATATATATATCAGGACTTAAAATCTGCTTAAGAACAACAGGACCTGTATAAAATAAAAATTGTCTGAACTCTGTTGCTTTCCAACGTTTTAGTTCTTTTAAAGATCTTGGTTTTCTAACGAATTCGGATGGTATATTCAAACCCAAACTCATCAAGGATTCTGATAGCTCGCCTACTTGTCGACTCGACAGTTTCGATGGAGGTTTAGCAGCACCACACCATAATATACATAATTTACGCACTACACCTAAACAAATCAGATGCATGTAATCTAGAGGAATATCTTTAACCATGTCGATGTTTGGGATTGATTCCAAATATGAACGACCAAAATGATGACTTTCATCAACTTGTTCCATGAACTCTTCATTAGTTCTAAGAGTCAAATTATTTACTTCCTGAAAAGAAATTGTATTCTCGCAACGAACACCTTGAATATTACATTTTGAACACGAACTGTATCCTGTATGGCCTTTAGTGTACGTAATAAAATTTTTTGCTGGAACGTCGAAAATAAGTGCTTTTATCTTGAAAGAGTACGTAACACCCTGGTAAGAAATTCCATTAGAAGTTAAATACACGGCTTCATCTATAAAATCGCTAATAAATTCGTTCGCATCATTGGGTTTTTGAAAACCATGGTAAACACCTACCATATCTACAACTTGACGATTGTCAAATAGACAACATAAGATAGGGTAAAACTGACTACCAGAACTTCCGGCAATCGGCAGTCCATCAATATTTATAGAAACTTCTACCGATGTTAATTCACTCAAATTATTACAACAAGACAGTAATTTGTCAATACAGTTTTCAAGTCCGAAATGAGTATAATATCCTGGCGTAACAATTTTTCTATTAAAGTTTCGGGGGGTTTTTAACAATGTTCTGCTGTCAGAAGGTAAATCCGGGAAAGTTGATTTCAAAATCTTCAAAAGCGCCGTGACCGCGGTGCGCTTAATTTTAAATTTGAGTGTCCACTGTGTTAATAAGAACGAAAATTCCGTGTTGTCTCGAAGAGGGATATCATCATGGCAATCATCACAATCCTCTGATTGACGCGAACGGTTATTTTCCGTTATTTCATAGCTTTCCGAAAACTCAAAATTGTCATCGTCCGAAAAAAAATTATCATCATTAGCATTAGCATCATCCAAAACAGATAGTTCAGCATCATTATTATCTCCGTCGAATGAGGCAGCTTGTTGAATGCGATGGCCGGCCTGTGATGATTTGGATGAAACAGTACTGGAACTTTTTGCATTATTGCTCATAGCTTTTACGGTTGCATCCAAATCCATCTTAGCCTTCTTATAAATATTGCGTGAAAATGACATCTTATTCAACAAATAAATGTGTGATACTTACCTGACTTACCTTACTGTAGGAGAACGACGCAAAATCACACCAAAAAATCGCTTTACAAATCACTACACTTGACAAAAGGTCACAACGGTATTTACGTATCTAACTGATAACAGAAAATGGAATTGGAGTGAAAACTGCTTGTGTTTTGTCATAGGTATTCAAAGAGGGATGACAAGGGAAGGGTCGAAAGTATTAACCTCTGATTGGTCGACTTTACTTAAGTTTGTTTGACGCCTGCGTAATACCACGCAGGCTAGGTTTTTGAGAGGAACAAGGTCAATATCGATCGATCGACCCAAAATTTCTAGCTGGCAGGCACTCTAGTGCTGCTAACAAAAAACACGAGAATATAAAGACCCCTTGGACTTGGCTTTGAAAATCCCTAAGATGTTTACATGTGCATACCATCTGTAAAAGTGTAGCCTGTTTCTTGGTACACATCAGGTAGCGAAAGGCTCCCTTTTCGGATCGGTGGTTGTTCGAAATGCATTTCACTGACCTGCTATGCAATAAAAGTAGAAATTTTACCCGCCTATCTATCGAGTTTACGATTTCTGGGAATCATCGCTTTACCGCTGCATCTTCTTACTGGTGCACTTTAATCGCACGTGGTCCCCGTAACCGGAGCCTCTGGGCATCGCACCGAACTGCCCGGTGATATGTCCGCCCCTGTAGCAATTTTAAGTTGTAATGACAGACTAAGAACCACTATCCTTGTCAACAAGACCTCGCATTGAATCTAATTGAATCCAAAGCGAGATTTCCATTGTCATTGTCAAAAAATTGTTAAAAATTAAGTGTCCTTATATAGGTATTTATAGCAAAGTTAGGTATATCAAATTTGTTACAGACACAGAAAGAAAAACCGTTATTTATATAGAACAATGTTTCTTCTTTTGCTATGCTTAACAAATTTCTTGACTCTTAGTTTTTGCCTACTTTTTTTGACATTCACTGTCATTCTTTTGCACTGAACTGTACCTACGCTTACAATAAAATTAATCTACAATTTCACGTGAATTTAAACTTTCAAAATATGCAAAGACCTCAAAAGTAGGTCGAAGTTCTTTACGAATTATCACTGTACAGTCAGAAAATAAAGTTTTGGCCCTCGACCGCTCACAAGGTCGACAGATTCTTAGAAAAGACCCAAGATAGGTTTGTGAAGAGTTGTATCCCATGCGAGTCATTTTAATAAAGAGATTTCTATGTTTAATTTTAATTTTTTTTTGATAAGGCTTTTTGACAATCTAAGCACATTGTGAGCGGTCTCGGGCCATAACCTTATCTCCTGAGTGTACAACCCGCGTGATGACGATACCAAAAATTCTCATCTAATAAGTAGATATATTCATAGTAGGTACACACTACCTATAAATATTGCAAAACACTTAAAAGGCAACTGAAAGTTTAAGAATTTTACAGAAAACAAGAATAAAGTATAGGTATAGTTATACCTTATGGAAAAGATAAACAACACAAAACCTATCCAATGATACTTAGGTATTATTGGTTATTCTAGTGAATCGTAACCTCTAGAAAAGGATCAGGCCTAGACAAACATAATGTTGTTTTTCCTTCGTTGTAATAATTAAATTTTGGAAAATGTCTATTTATTGGTTCCAGGTAGGTACCTAAAATAGGGAAAGTATGATAATTTACTTAAATCTGACAAAGGGTCTTAAAACGTGAAAATTATATTTTGAAAAATTGGCGAAATGCACAAGGTATGTAATAACTAATAAGGTAGCAAATAAATAATGCTCTGTAAAAGGTATTCTATTCTCTAATCAAATAATACATGGAGGGCCAGGCATTTTCGTTGCAAGTACGATCTTAATTTTAATTGTCTACAAACAAAGTCCGGTAATGCGCCTTTGTTATAAAATGGTCCATAAATAGGTAATCCGGAGGACGTCCGAATCAGTCCGTTCACGGACGGTTCATTACACGTCCTTAAACTGAACATTAAATGGACGTATGAAATGGTCCTGTTAGGTGCGTCATTTAATAGTCCATAAGTGAGTATCCAGAGGACGTACGATTCAGTATGCTTACGGACGGTCCGTTAAAGGTCCTTAAATGAAAATCGTACGGACGTCCGAAGCATTTCCGTTTATGGACGGTTCGATTTCGGTCCACAAACGGATGCTCAATGGGTGTTCAGTGCTGCCAGTTCTGGTACCGTCCTATGATTGTCCTTAAAGGTGTATACACTGGACGTCCAGTTAGGTCCGCTTTCTAAACAGTTCAAAGAAGGTCCGCATATGGACGTCCACTGGATACACATTTTCAGTCCATGGACGATCGAACAGTAAATCGTACCATCATGGACGCATTGGGACGTCCATAGAACGTCCGTGTGTTACGTGGGAGAGCATTCAAGAATCCAATATTAATTTTCTATTCGAAAATTACCATTCGAATTACTCGCATACGAGTTGAAATCGAACAAGCTCGAGAATTGAAGCCCTGGTCTAAAACCCGACTGTATTGGTGGCAAAATGTTGTTTTCGTTTAGATACTTTCTGAGTTGGACTTCTAAAACCTTTTCAAAAATTTTGGACAGTACCGGCAGTAGGCTTATTGGTCTTAAATCTTTGAGGTGCTCGGGATGTCTTTTTTTGGGTAACACTGTGACTATTGCTGCCTTCCAATGATCGGGGAAAACGCTGTTATATATACAAAAGTTGTACAAGTGTTCAAGGTGGGTTAGAATGTAGGGGCAGCATAGTTTAATAAATTTGATGTTTACTCCATCCACGCCGGCAGCATTACTGCTAATATTTTTTATCACATTTAGGATAGCACATTCATCAACTGGTGCAAAAGCAAAATTGTTATTGTTCAGTCTGTTCTGTCTATAGTGTGTAAGTACTTCGTCCGAGGGTTGCAACTTTGGAATTGAGTTAATAAAGAAGTTATTGATGTCGGTTGCATTTGATAGATGAGAGGGGATATTATCTGCCGTTTTAGTGGGAATGAAACTGTTTTCTCTGAGAAACTTCCACCATTCCTTTTTAGATGTAGTTTTTTCTTTGTAAAGTAGGTAAGCTTTTTTTTCCCTTCCAATTGCCGCAGTAGTATAATTTTTTAAGACCTTGTAATATTGTAAATGATTGGAATTTTTTGATTTTTTATATCTCGCTAAAGCTTTGTCTCTTATTTTCATCATGATTTTTATAGTATCCGTAATCCACGGCTGGTGCGGTTTAGAAATTTTAGCAACTACAAGAGGAATATGTTTATTATATAGGTGGTATAGTTTCTCTTGTAAATAGGGTACTTTAGCGTTAACGTCAGTGGCAGCGAAAAAGTGGAACCAGTCTATGCTCCTGAGATCATTATCAAAGGTATTATAGTTAAAGTTTTTGAAGGAGCGATATGTGAAGGACCGCCGGTTGCCTGAATGGTCAATTTTCAAAGAACAGAAAACAACTTCGTGATCGGAGAGATTGCTCGGTATAATTCCCGAATCATTAATATCTAAATTTTGTGGTACTATTATTAAATCGATTAAAGTAGCAGTGGTAGGTGTTATCCGAGTAGGGCTGTCAATGATTTGTATCAGACTGAAACACTGCAGTAGAGACAATAGTTTGCAAGCATTAGGACAGTTTTTGTTAAGAATATTAATATTAAAGTCACCGGTGCATACAAGAAAATCAGATACTGGATGTAAAAGACTCAGGGCATCCTCGAGCCTATCCAAAAAGAGCGCAGAGCTGTCGGACGGGGGCTTATACACAACCCCTAACGCAAGTTTTTTATTATTTATTGCAACTTCTAACCATAACTGTTCAGTAGTATTGTCCTGACAATTAATGACTGAAGTGTTAAAATTATTTTTAGCGTAAATACACACTCCGCCACCACGTGAAGAACTGCGGTCGCGCCTGAACATCTTATATCCTGGAATTACCAACAAATCATCCGAAGTGCTATCGCACAGCCAAGTTTCTGTGATACTCAGAAAATCTATCGAATTTTGCCTTAAAAGAGTGTTAATATCGTGCATCGATGATGTTAAGGATCTAATATTAATAGTGGCGATTTTAATGCTCGATGGTTTCGTCATTTTAATGGTAAATGTGCTAACTAAAAACGAATTAATACATACACAAGAACCAGCTCAGTGCTAAAATAGCAAAACGTAGTAAAAAAGAGTACTGTGCAGAACAGAAATTTATCACCCTTCAGGAAAGGGGTGTTAAAATATTGATAAACATAGAGTAGGTACAAATTATTCAAGTATATAGTTGTGAGGAGATACCTGATACACTATTTATTGGATTTCATTCTTTGACGACGGGTCTTAGGCGAATTCGGTGAAAGATGCTTACTTTTGTCTTGAGTTGCGTTAACCTTAGTCGCTGTAGGATCTTTCACCTTTTCCTCAGATTCGCTTTCCACTGAAGATTCCTCGTTGCTGTCCTCCGCCGTTTCCAATAGGACACTGAACTGCTGGGCAGTGTATCGGATATTGCCAATTTCCAGGAGATTACCTCTCGTATTTTGGCCGTTATTCCCTTCTTTTTTGCGTCTAGTTGATGCCTCTTAAGTATTTTTATATTGTTCCTGTCGTCTTCCGACAAGTCGTTGTTTATGTATATTTGTGATTCTCGGAGAGCTTTGAGTTTATCTATGTTCTTGAAGATTTCATCCTTTTTCAGAAATGAAATAAATTCAAACATAACGGGTGAACGCTCATCATGTCCTAGTTTGAAGATATTATTGATTTCACGTTTCGTAACTTGCAGATTTAAATCAGTGTTTAGAAATTGAATGGTCTCATCAACTAGATTGGCATCTTATGTCCCTCCCATGTAAAATTTGTTCCTGCCTCATTTGTAAGGACTCTGTACATTAGCGCCTTCGTCATTGATCTCCCATCCCTTCCTCCTACGCGGGCTAATTCCTTTGCCTTCAGTGAAAATATGTAAAAAAATAATATAAGCATATTAAATTTCTTACCACTTTGTTAAGCAGAAGTTCATCCTCCAGTAGCAGCTCTTCGAATTTCTGAAACCCCTCAACATCCAGTGGGAAGAGTTTGAGTACATTATTAAGCTCCTCGTCGGCTTCAAAGTCATCTCAAAGTTGTGTACGCTGTGTATTCGCCTGAAGGAATTCTTGAGGTTATGGTATTGAGGACCAATAGTACTTGTTTTTGGAACTGTTCCTGACGAGCTTTAAGCTCCAACAATTGATTTATCTATGAAATGATTTCTCCACCCACTTCTGGAGTATTTGCGTGCACTGTAAAACACAGTTAGCTTTGTCTCGACATTGCTTTTGATATGAAGATGTAAGTAAAATTCGATTTCTGTGCACATTATTTTCTACTTTTACCGAAATCAAAATTATTTTCGATATTATACGCACCTTCCCTTGGCCTGCTCGTTGATGTCTGCAAGGTTGGGACTGTTTTTTTGGCAACATCTCTGGGCTCAGTCACACCTCCTTTTTTAATAACAGCGTCCTTCCTTGGCGGTCCCTCAGTTCTTACGTTTCTAGCAACATCCCCGCTTGGTTGACTCTCAGTTCTTACTAATAAGTTGCTTTTGATTATTTGGGTCGGTGTACGTGGGTAACGGGTGTTGTCATCCGACGTGTTGCTCGATGATTCACTTGAGGGCTCGTACTTGGTGTTCTTCTTTCGTTTCCGCTTTGGCCTCATCCCATCCGGAAAGTTTTCATCTGCCGTGGTGTTAAGGCATTCATCTCTCAACGCTTTTTTAAGCTTTTCCTTTGCTTTTGCAATATTATCTGGAAACATGATTAATAATTATAAGTTACATGTACATATTATGAAATTATCACTTACTGTATTTACCCAGTACTCGGCAGTTAAAAACATCCCATGTTTTCTCGGGCGGAGAATATTTCTCAATTGCGCTTTGAATTTTTGTCTCCGACATATGTTCAGGGTAGTAGCAGAGGCTCTCCTCAAAATTGAACCATGTTTGAGGAACATAACCAACTGAATTGCTTTCACAAAATTCTAGTAAAAGCCAGATTTTACAATCACTTTGCGACATCTGTAAGAAATTAAACGCCTGAGTACATAATGGAATTCAAATTTAAGGCAAAAGGCAGGCAATATAATAAAAAGGCTTGTGCTTATAAGTGTTGAGAAAATTTATTATATGAAACAAGAACTACAGCAATAACAATATGTGCTTTTACAAATGTAACAATGGAAAAGAAATTAACCTTCCATTATGTGGTAAAACAACTAATTTTCTTTTTAAATCTTTGACATTGTACATTTTGAGGGAAGTGGAGCATTTTTCTATCTCACATATATCAATAATGGAAGAGAGGCATGGCTTGTTGAATAAATTCCCTCTTTTAACATACCGAAATCCTATAATAACTATGTTTATCGGGTTTTCATTTACTAAGCAAACATTTTTTATTTCTACTATACTTCCATCTAACATTTCTACAAAGCGATCAGCCACAGACAACGATAACGTGAAATTTTTAAATTTAAGCTTTTTAAATTGAGGACCAGCAAATGCATCTAAAACAGGACCATTGCAATGCTTCTGAGAAATGGTGAACGGAGCGTCACTAGAAATACACATACCTTGTTTCTCAAAATTTAGTTTCTCAAATGTTCTGCGAACTACCTGCTCTAATGGCTTATCATGTTTTCTAACCCGTTTTTTTAACTGAGGCATAAAATTTTCGAATTGAAAAGCACTAAATTCATCCAAACTACCAAAATCTTCCACACATTTTTTTAAATGCAGCAAGTTATGCACGTTATAAGAAACAAATCCAGGGTCATATAGTACCTTACTGTTTAAGTTTATGTGGCGGACGGCCATAAATGAGTCCATAAATTTTATGAGAAAGTAGTCTCTTTACAACACCCAATAATATCAAATGCATATAATCCAGGGGTACATTCTTTATGAGATCAAAATTTGGAAGGTTTTCTAAAACTGAGACCCCTATTTGGTGATCAGCATGAGTTTTGTTTCTAAAATCTACATCTGTTCTTAAAGTGGCATCTGATTCCAATAAGCAAACCACCCCATTTATGAAATCACCTTCCTGTATACATTTTGTGCAAGAAAAGTAACCATTGTGGCCTTTAATTTTTAAAATCCAATGCTTTGCAGGAGTGTCACAAATTAACATCTGAATGTTGAATCGAAAGGTCTCATCACCAAACAAAATTATTATTTATTAAAATAATTGACTCATTTACGAAATCACTCATTTACGAAATAACAGGGTGTGGAAACCACGGTTGAAAATTGTCAAACAAATTGTAACGTGCACCTAAATGAGTACACATCGAGATATTTACAGGTGCCCCATCATATGTAATACTGTGGCATTCTGCACCTGTTTCATGTAATAGCTCAAGGCATGTATTAAGCAAATTAGCCCTCTCTTCTGCCCTCAAGGAATTGATCAAAAAGTATCCCAGAGGGATTTTCCAATGCGAATTAATGGCTACCGCCATAAAAACTAACGCATTCTTTGCTTCAGCCTTATAGTCCCCACCATCTTCAAGTTGTGTCCCAAGGTCCACAAAACCATGGTATTTTCCTCCTTTATATTCAATTAACTGCCTTATGCTCATTTCATCAACTGTAACATTTAGAACGATTTGCTTTCGTTTTTCACAATCTTCCCTTTTTTCTTCTTCAGTATGTAGCTTTATGGCTTCAAATGCTTCTGAAGTAAAACCTGGTTTGCCATCCACAATAGCATACCACTTTCTTATGGTCTCCGGATGAGGCAACAGGTTATTAAACTTTTTGCGAACAAAATCGTAAGCCCGAGGTGAATAAAAATGCAAGGTAATGCCAAACGCTCTTATATCTGCAGAATATTGTCTGTTTTTAGTCACCAGTTGACGTTCCAAAATGCTCTTCATAGCATCAGGACACGAATTCTACAAAAAAATTAAACTATTGAAGAAGCAAGGCCCCCTAGCTCCAAAGTGCATGAATCATTTCGTTTAAATTTGTTGCTTAGTTAAAATCAGTAAGTACATAAACTGTATACCAAACTTTGTACACCTAAAATTTAACAACTGCAACATAAGTTGTAAAAGCCCAAAGAGCCATACATAGGTACATAATTAATTAGATAAATACAGCGAGGTTCAAGAGTTGTTCCCCCCCCCCCCCCCTTCTAACTCTATAGTGGAGGGGCACCTCGGGAAAACTCACGGACAGGTAACTTTTATTAATTTTATGCAGTTTGAAAGTGCGTTCAAATATTTTTTTCCACTTCCGGTTTAACCGGAAATGGTCTTAACTTTGTTCTTTGAAAATCTAGGGTGGCCGTGACTGCACTTCTGGTCAAGTATGATACATGTTCCTAACTCAGAAAAATTCGTAGATCCCGAATCCATTGAGAAAAATGTATAATTGAATTTAAAAGAACAAAGTTAAGACCATTTCCGGTTAAACCGGAAGTGGAAAAAAATATTTGACAGCACTTTCAAACTGCATTAAATTAATAAAAGTTACCTGTCCGTGAGTTTTCCCAACGTGCCCCTTCACTATAGAGTTAAAAGGGGGGGGGGGGAACATATTTTGAACCTCACTGTATAATATTCAGAATTGAAAAGTGAGGGACAAATTCTGCAAAAAATGCATTATGACTAGAAATAAATAAAGTTTTTTGATATTGCCTGGTGTTTCTATTTCTAGTGATAGTGCAAGGCTGCAAGTGATAATGTTGAACATTATCTAATCATTAACTTACTGTTATTTTACTGAACAAGTCTTTATATTGAGACATACCGATATGGCATCAGATGCTTCTGATGTCAGTAACTTTTGTTCCCTCAATAATTCCAACAAGTCTTTCAAAGAGTTGATCCTATTCTCCATTCGAGTTTTTTGAACTCTTAATACTTTTATTTTCTTCCGTTGATTCTCTACAGTGTTCATTAAAAGATCCAAATGTCGTTTTGCCTTTCTGGGAGTAGCAAAATCTTGGTAACTCAAATCTCCAACAAATCGAGGACAATGTGATGGTCCAGGTACCGCGTCATCAGCAGGGGTAGAACTTGTTTCCTTATTCGAAGTGGATACTGACTCAGTTATAACATCAACAGCTGGAGTTGCACATCTTTCCTGTGTGGTTGCCTCCGTTGTTGCCGACAGCTGGAGTTGCACATCTTTCCTGTGTGGTTGCCTCCGTTGTTGCCGACAGCACTTGCACATTAAGGGTCATTTTCTCAACTTGCTGAAGATTGGTGCTGTATTGGGGTAATTCAGTTTCTTGCAACATTTGTTTCTGACCATTTTTTTGATAATCTGTAAATAACATTACATAAAAGTAGGACTTGTAATGGGAAATAATCTTATGTCTTAACACAAAAATTAAAATGGAAAAGTAATTGTTAGATATCAACTATCAACTTAAAATTTTCATTTAGGTACTTATTTGTAAGGGCAAAATAAATGAAAACTTCTTTCCGGCACAGTTGGCTTATTGGGCTTATTTTCAGTTTACTGTCTTGAATGCGAGTCTTTTCTAACAAAGTGCAAATTTATTAAGAAGTGGTTATACGTATCTAACTGTTACCAAACATCACATTACCTTGATAATGTAAGCTTGATGGTGCAGGAACAGCAGCTTTTTTTAACTGCCTTCTAGGCCATGCCCATTCATCAAAATCGTCTTCTAGAAAATGCTTCGAACACACAACTGAATCCTTCTTAATGTCTTGTTCTCGCAAATTACAGCTATTTAACCATTCACGTTTTCGTGCTCGGTCGGTTGGAAAACTGTAAACCAAGAAAATTTTAAAAATTGTTTTTATTTTACTGAGGATAACACTTACCGATGAAAAGTTGCAATAGTTTTTTTACTATTTGCCGAAGTACCACAAACGACACAGCGCCTAACCATGTTTAATTTAAGGTAGTTAATAATATCAGATGATATTTTCTAAAGTAAACAAACACTGCACAGCGAAGCACGAAGCACGAAGATCATCAACAAAACAACAATCTGTGAAAACAAACCGTCAAAAAAATTACAAAATGGCGAAGGCGAAATACGTTCTTATAAATTGTGCACATGCGCCGTTCCCCGGGAAACAAGAGAAATAGAAGAAATACAGGTTTAGTGCAGTAAAAAGAAATGGCGTCTAAACGTTTGTCATTTTGATGGCAACAGTAGCCAAGGCTTCAACATATGGGATAGCTGGGTCCATACCATAATAAGTCCATGGTTCGACTCGACGAGCTGTCGCTGTCGGCTCGCCACCGATCACGTGATCAGGAACGCAGAACGCAAGTTCCTATTGGTAATTCTCCTAGTAGCTGTCTCCCTCTGGCGTTTAAAGTTATAGCAGCTTAACATCATGGCGGGCAATTTAAAGTATTGCAAAGAAATAATTAACATTTTTATTGGCTTTGAGATCATAAATAAGAGAGTTGAATATGTTTAAGCAACGACTGCAAGGCGCTTTTGAATATATCCTAAGTATGTTCAGGATTATGCTGTTTTGGGTTTGCTAAAACAGAGAGCTTTAACCTCCTTCTTTGATCAAGCCACTGAGGGCACCTGCACTTAAAAAAACAAGCTTTTCTATTCTTGATAACGTATTTTAATACTATATAACATGTGTATTTTCTTTTCTAGTTACATACGCTTTTAAGGATATGAAATGTATGTTCACTGCATATTGACAAATGACAATACGATATATATGCGCCGTCCATATACCATGGATCTACATTGCATATCATACAAAAAAAACCTCCATGAGCGGGTATGCTTGGAATATTCATAAATTGATATCCACCGTTGTGTTGTCAAATGGATACGAAATTGAGATTGAAGAAATCTGTGAATCTGTAATGTATGTACATTATATGTTCTAGGTGTCTCATGTATATGATTTGAGTGAAAAATGTTATTAGGGTAGGTTCAAGAACTATAGAAGTTTCTAATATTCGTCTTCTGAAACGATATCTGTCTGCAACTGCTTGCAGCCATTCTGACTTTCGGGCTTCCTGGTGCTCTTTAATCCAATTTTCTATGGAAAAGTACTCTACTAGGGTAGAAAATGAAACGGCGTTTTCTTTTCTTTCCATGATCGTTAGAACAGAAACACAATGTAGCACTTTGACAATCTTGGTCAAAAAGTGGTGACATTGATGAGAAATAAAACATAAACACACTGTTAGGGAAAAATAAAATAAAATAACTCTATTTATTCTATTCAATTTTCGTGACAGTGAAAAACATTGTGGAAAAGGTAACCCCTTAAAGATATTACCCGTGCGATGATACAGTGGTAAGAGTCGGCAAATTACAAAATTCTTACTGCACTTATTAATGGGTTATAGGGGAAAATAAAAAAGCAAACTGTGAAATGAATTAACTCATTTATTCAATGTCAAGTTCATAATCTTTTTTCTAAGTCCATACAGTTCAATGCTTTATTTAACTTTGTTTATTTCGTTAACATATTTCTCCAAAGCTTTGAAGTAATCAATAACTATTTGGTTTCTAACATATTGATGACACCTTAATACATAATAGACCCCCAATTAAACCCGTATAATTTTATGCATGTTTTAATGAAGTTGTTTTTGGACATTTCCACACTGCGCGTTAATGGTTGGATGCCCATTACATTTGCAAAGCATATCTTGAAACTGGGATTATTTGTGCCTACTATTAGCTTAAACTATGTACATATTTACATACATAGCATATTCAATGGACACCATCAAGGAGTTTTTATTACCTTCGGAAATCTGATGATGTTTAGGTACACCTAAATCAATTGTATTTACAAAGAATAACCCTAAACGTGGGATTATTTAGTGTCAGGCATTAACACACGCTATGTACATAGCGTACATACATGCCATATCCTATGGAATATAATTCCATCATAGATGTTTAATGGAATATGTATCTAGTGGATATTATGTGCAGCGCGGGAAATCATGGTTTAAATTTTCCTCATTTATAAAAGATTAGGACATAAAGACCAATGTCTATTTTCAAATGAAATGACTTTAAATTATTTATTATAAAAGGCCACACCTTTTCTAGACTGAAAGTAAATAAAGCATGAATTAATAAATCCCGAGGGGGCAACCGCGAAGGAAATCAAGTGTACAAGTCGGAGGAAATCAGGGAAATCAGGAAGGAAATCAAGAGGAAATCAAGGAAATCAAGAGGAAATCAAGGAAATCAAGAGGAAATCAGGAGAAAATCTTTATTAAGTTGAAACGCCCACTTCCACAGAATCATCCAAACAATGAACTTTATTACTGCGTAAACATACACAAACACCCTCGCAAACGCTTTAAAGCCCAGTTGTTTAATATGTTGCCTACATTCCGATAGATCTTTGCATTCCTTGCAATCTCCATCCTTCTCTCACAGTTTTCTTCTCAGTTCCTTGCAGATTGCAGAGCAGATGTCAACTGTCTAAAGTGACATGTCATGTCAATCTAATTATTATTTGAATTCCAAGACAAGTTTTTGAAATATTTACTGTCACCATCAGAAAGATTTTCAAATTCTTGTTTTAAATAAGACGAAATTAATTCGCATTTACTGCTCTTTGGGTAAAAAAATCGAAGATTATGTAATAGCTAATACCGAGGGTAACACTAAAAACACCTTAGCGCAAACTATTCCATCAATTTGGCTGAGATATGGTACATGAGCGCAAGGGTGAGCCGTTAAAGAGCTGAAAGGTTTTTGGAAGCAATTGGTCCACGAAAGTGCCATCATATTAATTTTAAATGCAAGGCCGCATTTTTTATGTCACCGTTTAAGAATAATTAAATTTTAATTCTAAAAATTTACACCAGTTCCTATATTATTTCGGTGGTACCTATACCTAAATACTGAAAAATCCAAGGAAAAAACTTATTCTCGTTTACCTAAAAGGTTGCGGACTGACAGAATCGCAGTAAATATCGCAAGATATTGTCCTTTAATATCGCTTTTTGTTAAAAAGTGCGAAATTAGTCACAATAATTGGCTGCTAGGTATATGTACCTACACGGAAATCAAATACCCATACGCAATGGGGAGGTTCAAGTTCCCAGGTTCCAGCCGCTTCTCTGCTGCCCATTTTGTTTTTTTACATTATATTTTGTCTACATAATTATGATGCTTATGGTGAAAGGACGTGTACATAAACAAACATCCATGAGAGGCGCGATAAAAATGTCCACAAGAATATTGTCCACAAGAAATGCTACCCACCGGAAAAATGTCCACTGGAAAAATGTCCACAAGGACAGTTACGTCAACGTCAAGATCGCGTCCTGTGTTAAGCGGGAGCGATAGACACAGAGTAATTCCATCAAACAGAACGGAACTGAGTAAATGACATAAGTCACCGAGAGAGCGACAGACACAGAAGTAGGGCGCAGGGGGGCAACCATGGGGGCGCTTTCGCTGTCCTTTGTCGACGGCTGACCTAACCTACAAGTGCGTAGCCTTGGCAAATCTGCAGATTTTATTTAATTTCAGATTGTGACGTGGCTGAAGTCCATTATTTAATTATTTATTATTTTGAGCCCCATCGGGGCATCGCTTTCAGCGGTGTCAGGTCAGGTGAGGAGCTATAGGGTTGATTTGAGAAAACAGAATGGGAACTGCAGCCCAGGCTTCTTCATTTGGCATTGGTTTACCTACTGATTAATTCATCAGTCTAATGTAACCTACCCCCTTTTATTAATTGTTTTTGATGAGGGGTAGTTCACTCATTGAAATGTGTATCTACATTTGCTGCTTCAAGTTTATTCGTAGAATCCACCCTGGTAGGTATACTTTGAGCTATACTTTAAAGTACCTACTTCAACTAATTCGACAGGTGCTTCGAGTACCTACTTCAGACTGATTTGACTGAAGACACCGGTGTACACCGCCTACCAGAGTGTAAACGAAACTCGTCGCCAAATTTTACCTGTAGATATTCTTCTATGAAAAATATGCAAAAAGTTCCTATGAACATATGTCGAAAAACACCTCCTAAAGGAAGGTAGGGGCCACTTTGAAAGTGGTGTTTTCTCAATATCTTCAAAACAGTTAAAGATAGCAACGTGAAATTTGGTATCTTTAGTAGGGGAAGGTAGGGCAGAGTGGTATACCTACTTAAGACAGAACAGAAGTTTAATGAATATTTTTTGAAATAAAAGTACTATAGTGCTAAAGAATAACATACTTATTTGGTAAAAATATATATGAAAACAAAAACAGAAAATAAACACTTAAAAAAAATTAAAGTTTTAACCACCTACATTTTTTTCACTTTGCCCCGCTTGTGGGGTAAAGTTAAATATTGCGTGGGGCAAAATGAAAGGGCAAGCAAAATAAGTTGCATTAAAGAAAAATCTAACTCTAAAAACAGAACAAAAGCCAACGGAAGATGTATATCAATGCGATGTGTATCCCTGTATGTTTATCACGTTAATGTGTAGGTAGAGGCGGCTGGTCTTACTGGTGGAATCGGGTGCAGATTTTATCAATCTGCACCTAGTAGTAGTGCCTCCGCAAACGCACATGTGTCAAAAAGGCGAAATGTTAAAAAATTGTAGTTACAGAATTAAAAAGTGGAAAATGAACAGAAAAAACACAAACATTATTTTGAGGGTTGAAAAGTAAAAAGAATGACAATTCGCGAAAATCAGCTGTTAATAGATGGCATTGCTAAACCACAAAATGGCGGTCTCACCAAACTGGGGAACCGGATGTGAGAACTCCAGCGTGACGTGCCTGACAGTGTCAGTTGGTGACATCAGTGACATTGATACGAGGATTTTTTAAAAGCCAAGTTTTCCTGGATTTACAATGTTCCGCTTAAGTACACAAAACGTAAAATTTCACAGAATTATTCCCAAAGTTTCGAGTCAGCGAGAGGATGCCTCCGAACAAAACTACTACCTAATCTCGCAACTGACGTAAGCCGAAATTATGATGACGGACGTTTAAAAGTATTTCCGTATCCTGTCTCTCAGTGTAATTAAAGTATTGCTACCAGATGTCAGCAGAGCTGGGCTACTCAGTATCGAAATGTACTTGAAGTACAGTACTGATTACTTTTGGTACTTAAAGTACCGGTACTTAAGTACTTTGAAAATTCGGTACTGGTACTGGGTATTTCAAGTACTTCTTAAAAGTACTTGATACTGGTACTTGAATAATTTTTTCGAGCGAAGTATTTGTACTTGGTATTTTAAACCATGCGGCATCAAGTACTTAAGTATCGGGTACTTAAGTATCGAGTACTTAAGTATCGAGGACTTAGGTATCGAGTACTTAAGTATCGAGTTCGGTACTGAATCTTTTACTGAAAAATGGGGGTTTTTTAGAATATTTATTAGGTTGGGGCATATCCAAGAACGACTTCACTCTTTGTTCATTTCTTTGAAGCCTGAAATTCGTGTCGTTCGTTATCAGAACTCGAAATTATTACGGGCACGGGGTGCAGACTGCAATCCTGTCACTTTTTCATGTAAACAAGATGGCACATGACATGTTTACAATCACCCTCACCGAAAACGCAGCGGTCTGGACGTCAGTCAAATGTTTTTTTGTAACATGTGCCATCTTATTTACATGAAAAGTTGACAGGCAGACGGGAGGTAATAATATTCAGGGCCCCAATTTTTTTTACAAATTTGATATACCTACCGAAATTGTCGCTAGCCCGCTGTCTATAAGAGTATACTCAATAACAAGTAGATACTTGAGTACTATGTCAAGTACTTAAGTCCTGAAAGTACTTAAATACCTTATTAAACACTCAGTCTCTTATTTTACTTAAGTAATATGTCAAGTACTTAAGTACTTCATTAAATACTCAGTCCCTTATTTTACTGAGTACTTTTAAGTATTGGTACTGGTACTGGGTACTTAACGTGTGCGCACTAGTAAAGTACTGGACTGCAATTTTCAAGTACTTCTATCCAGTACTAAGTACTTGATACTTAAGTACTTTTTTTCGGTACTTGGCCCAGCTCTGGATGTCAGACACTTTGCTGATTTTCGCGAATATAAACCAAATGAGTAAATGAAAAGAATTGCCGGTAAACAAAATTTGGCTGAAAAATTGCGAAAAGGGATGAAAAATCAAGACGAATGTAAATTAAGTATGATTAAGTAGAATAACGAAATATAACACGAAAATAACCAAATTATGCAATTAAAACTTGTGGGGGTTGAAATACATACTTACACCTACCTATTGCGAAGAAAACTGGAAAATTGTAAAAGGTAAACTGAATCCCAAATGAGTTCAATTTTATTACCGACGAAAAACAAAATTATGCGAATTTTGCAAAACTAGCACCTTACAGGGTTGAAAAATCGTAAAGGTGGATGAAAAGTCAAAAGGTATGAGGATTTAACCGTAGCTAAGTAAAATTACGGAAAATAACAGCAAAATAACCCAATTATGTAAATTTTGCGTTTGAGGAGTTGAAACATTGCGAAGGGGGATAAAAAAAGTGAAAAATGTAAACATCATCCAAATGAATTCATTTATTACGAAATTACGCAAATTTTGCCAAATTAGCACTTAGGGGGTTGAAAAATTGATAAGGGTGATGAAAAGTCAAGAGGGATGGAAATGAACTGTAGTTAAGTAGAACCCCTACGCTACTAACAACCCCTAAGCCCTATAGCAAAGCGGAGTAAATGCATTTTATTTATTTTTTTGGGCTTTCTTCTGATTTTTGGATAAGTCAAATAAGTCATTTTATCAATTTTTAACCCATCCACAATTTTTCAAACCCATATTTCATGATATGTGAATCCTCAAAAATAAAATCAAAATTACCCAGATCGCTTCTTTTTCGTGTGATTTTCGCTAGTTCTACTTAACTACAGTTCATTTTCACCCCTTATTTTGATTTTTCATCCCCCTTAACAATTTTTCAACCCCCCGAGCGTTAATTTTGTAAAATTTGTACAGTTTTGCCTTTTTTTGGTAATAAATTTTACCGAATTTTACTCATAAATGGATTGTTCTTGCCTTTTTCACTTTTTCGACCCCCTTTCGCAGCATTTTAACCCCCAAAAGTAAAATTTGCATAATTGGCTTATTTTCGTGTTATGTGCTGTAATTCTACTTAATTAAGATTAATTCTCATCCACTTTGACGTTTCATCCCCCTTTACAATTTGCAACCCCCTAGGTATTAATTTTGCCAAATTCGGGTAATTTCGTTTTTCTTCGGTAATAAATTGAACTCATTTGGATTATGTTTACATTTTTCACTTTTTTCATCTCCCTTCGCAATATTTCAACTCTTCAAATACAAGATTTGCATAATTGGGTTATTTTGGTGTTATTTTCCCTAATTTTACTTAACCACAGTTAATCCTCATGCCCTTTGATTTTTCATCCACCTTTACGATTTTTCAACCCGCTAAGTGCTAATTTTGCAAAATTTGCAATTTTTCAGCCCCAGAGTGTTAATTTTTCTAAATTCGTCAAATTTTGTTTTAATCCCGGCCACTCTTTTCATTTATTCATTCCTGTTCATTTTCTACTTTTTAATTCTGTAACACCAATTCTTTAACATTTCGCCTTTTTGACACATCTGTGCGTCTGCGGGGGCACTACTACTAGGTGCAGATTGATAAAATCTGCATCCGATTCCACCAGTAAGACTATAGCCGCCCCTACATACACATTAACATATGATAAACATCTATACCTATATAGGGACACAAATCGCATTGATATACATCTTTTATATGCGGGGGGGTTAAAAATACCTAATAAAAAAAACACTAAAAATGGCAATAAATGAAATTCAACCCTTTGAACCACCTACAACCTGAAAAGACTAATTGACCTCAAAAAATTTCACCCCTAAAACACCCCCCACCCCCTGCAACCCTCTAAATACTAAAAATGGCAATAGATGAGATTGAAAACTTGACTTGAACCACCTACAACCTGAAAACACTAATGGACCGTCAAAAAATTTCACCCCCAAAACTCACCCCCCACCTCGTGCAACCCTCTAAAGGAAAAATGAGCAAATTGCACAAATTCAAGTATCTGGGAGCCGAAACTTTCTTCAGAGTTTTGAAAAATTTAAGACATATTGAAAGAACTTCTGCGAGACAAAAATGCGAAAATTTTGCAAATTGGCGCCTTGTGGTGAAAATGAGTAGAATTACTAACAGAAACTAACACGAAAAATGACAAATTGCACAAATTCCGGTTTTTGAAATGTTTGTGTCAAAAAATTTAATAGGCTCAAAGGGGGGTGGAAAATTGTGGAGGGGGTTTAAAAATATAGGTATATAATATATAATAATATAATATTGAACCATAGATCACAGTACAGGATATTGACTAACACCTCGCATAACCCAAAATGAGTAGAATTATTGAAAAGAACACAAAAAATGCGTGTATTTTGCAAAATTTACTTTTAGGGTGTTGAGAAACTATGCAAGCTAATGAAAAATGTAGGAGGTTGAAATTTTGGTACCTATTCAGTTAAGTACAATTCCCAAAAGAAACAGAAAAAAAATTGTTTTTTCGGTTTTTTAATTATCAACCTCTCAATTTTTCCAATCTCCCAACCCCCTGATGAATTTGCCCAAAAAAAAACACCCCAGTCTGCATAAGAATTTGTTAAGGGGGCGGATTTCAAAGGGGCGGCAGGAGGATGGAAAATGTGTTTTTCTGGTAAAATGATGCTGGAGAAGCGATTTGTGCTAATTTCAGCCCGGTCGGACCACAAAAACACCCCAGTCTGCAAGAATTTGTTAAGGGGGTGGATTTCAAAGAGGTGGCAGGGGGGTGGAAATGTGCTTTTCTGGTAAAGTGAGGCTGGAGAAACGATTTGTGCTAATTTCAGCCCGGTCGGACCACAAAAACACCCCAGTCTGCAAGAATTTGATAAGAGGGTGAATTTCAAAGCGGTTAGCAAGGGGGTGGAAATGTGGTTTTCTAGTAAAGTGAGGCTGCAGAAGCGATTTGTGTTAATTTCAGCCCGGTTGGACTAGAAAAACATGCCAGTCTACAAATTAGGCAGTCCCTATTAGCAACAGCAATAGGACCTGTTTCAAGATACCGGGGAAATAAAAGTGACCAGTGAACCCCACCTTAGAATAAAGGAATATTATAAACACATACCCACCTATATTATGTAGGTATATAACAAGCACTTGCTATAGTGTGAAATTAAAAAGCGACCAATTTTATACAATTTTTTTAATAAAAATTCAAAATAGAAAAATCCCTTGGGACTGATATTTTTGAAGATTGAGGGTGGGTTGTATAAAACATTTAATCCTGGACTTAACGCTAAGCCCCTTACGATACCATAGAAACAATTGTTGTCAACAATTTGTTGCTATAGAATTTTTGAAGGATTAACTTTAAGGCAGGATTAAATGCTTTATACAATCCAGCGATAACCAACATCTCCATATAAAATAGTCTCAAGATAGCTCAGTCCATCAGTTAAACATAATTATTTATCAATTATCAGACCTAATTGTGTCATAATAATAATACTGCACGTTCAGTTATTAGCATTTGGGCACATAACACCACAGATCGACATCATTTCTTAGACATTTCATTCATGACTTCTTCTAGAGAGTTGTTTCCTACAAGACAAATTGAATGTTTATCATCACATAAGCACTTACAGGTGACAACAACAGAGGTCTCGACAAGCTCAGCACTTCTTATTTGTGCCTATCACCATGTGGGCAGCAGGCTCAACATTATCGGAAATGCATATTACTTTAATGGTTACGGCAGGTACCTATAAAATAATATTTAAATTGATCGTAAACATTTGAATCTTTTACTTACCCTCAGATGTTGGGGCTATTAAATAAAGGGAACCTGTGACATGCCCCTGCCACTACCTTAACAACCCCCAACTACAACTGCCCCCTTTCCTGACCTAATCCAAACCTAACCTATGTAACTCCTGTCAGTCAGTTGTTCCATTTAAATGAAGGTACTCTGTGTGTTTTGACACTTCGTCGCTGACGGCAGGACGTGATCTTGACGTTACAGCTGTTGACGTAACCGTCCTTGTGGACATTTTTCCAGTGGACATTTTTCCGGTGGGTAGCATTTCTTGTGGACAATATTCTTGTGGACATTTTTATGCATCCCCATCCATGAACAGGAATCGAACGTGCATATTTCTCTTGTGCCGCGGCGATGACTGTGTAAAATCTAATATCAAGAAAAAAATAAAATGTTGAAAAAATCAAGAGGAAATCAAGGGAAAATCAAGAGGAAATCAAGGGAAATCAAGAGGAAATCAGGAAATCAAGGGGAAATCAAGAGGAAATCAGGAAATCAAGAGGAAATCACAAGGAAATCCAGAGGAAATCAGGAAATCACGAGGAAATCAAGGCAAAAAGGGAAATCAGTGTACAAAATTTTGGGTCGCGGTTGCCCCCTCGATAAATCCGGAGAACGAAACGACGCGCCACTCTGCATTTTCATGGGATGCTCCACCTTCGCATCGAAACTTGGATTTGCGCAGCTTTACAGCGGTGTATTTTCGAAACGCGGTCAATTCAAGCTACGCTTACTGATGTCGCGTCCCTGAATATCATGATGACTGATGGCCATACTAGATTCCGTATAGTGCACCGCGTTCAAGCATAGTTACGTAGTCGTTGTTCCTTCTCCTCAAGTTTTGTTGTTGAAGTCGGGAACTTTTTAGTTTCATATTACATTTTGAGCGTGATTAGACCTGGTTGTGACTGTACAGTGCAGAATTACGTTCGTGAGTGATTGAAACTAGATTTGTGGCCAAAACAAGAAATTAATGAGACGAAAGGTGTTTCTTCCGGTAAGTGCATTTGATTCTTAAATTCATGTTTGCGGTGTACACACACCCCCAAATGCTTCAAAGGGGTGGGTACGTGAGTACATTAAAGTGGGGTCATTCGAATACAGAGCAGAAATATTTGAATAGGTAGCTTAATTTTTCGACTGTAGGTACAGGGGTGATCCAAACTCGACGCTCAGGCCATTTTTCTTTGAATGTTTTTTCAGGGCATTCATAATTTTGTCATATCACACGTTAACATATAAGTTATTAACAAAACAGTAGAAGTCGATCATTCTCAAAGTGGCCCTCGTGATATAAATAAAGAAGTAAGAAGAACCAATGTCTTAACACGATGTAATAGTGCGATTCTGTAAGAAAAATTCGGTCTGTTGTGGCTCTGTTACAGTGTAAAATAACATATGTTAAAAATCGGTATTCTGCAAACAATGGAGGGGATTTCACAGTCGGCAGTGGTGTACAAATTTTCGGCAGTGTTAGTGGGAAATGTTAGGCAGTGGTTGCAAAAATTGGGCAGTGGTTGCAAAAATTGAGCAAATTCGACTGTCGGGGGACTTCACAGTCGGCAGTGGGGTACAAATTTTTGGGGCGTGAAATGCCCCCCAGTAGACAATTAACAGAGCTCTTAAGAACATTCTGTTGCCAACAGCCGCTGCAAATTAATAGCAGGGTAGAGAGCTCTCGGTACGCTCTGTTAATGGCCGGAACTCAAGTGTCTATTCGAAAAAGTTGTGTGAATTTATAATTTAACAAAAATTAACGTTATGGCCAATTTTCTTCTGGACGCAAATGTGCGACGGTAAATGCAATTTTTTGAGAGGTTACAACAACACTTGAACTCATAATAACCAAATGAGAATTGGGCCCTGCTTCACATGAGTTTTTCAGCTCTTCAACTAATGAATCGCAAGGTTCCTTCATATAATCGAGGTTCAAGGTGAGAATTATTGTCCCAGAACGAAAAACCTGGCGAATCGGGGACTATGGGTACCTACACACATTCTTATACCTGTGGTCGAAGCTCGGAGATGTAACCTATGAAGTATTCCACATTACACTGCCCTGTTGTGCCTTCATATTAATTAAGAGGGGCCCAAAGGAACCAATGTGTTCGGGGTCTCAAACTTTCTGTTAATAATTTTCCATCAGTTTCATGTAGGTAATCTTTGACTTCGCACTGCTGGGCGAGGTTTTTTGAGACCGTTTTCTTTTACCAGTTATCTCTTACTCCCTTCTTCAATAAAATAGGACAACCCGACAAGGAGAAATTGAAATGAGAAATGCTTTGACGCGCTGTTCTGTCAATTTGACTTTCACCATCGTTGCAAGCGGTTGCAAATTATGTTAATATGGGACTTTGCAGAGACCGTAACAGATGCCGTTACAGAATACCAAAAATCTGCAGACTGTTACGAAGTTTTTAACAGAGTTATGTTAATAACATTCTGGAAACATTACAGACTGTTAGAAGATTTTTAGAGAATCACACCTTAAGTTTCAAAAAGTGCTACATGTTTCGGGTACAGTGGCACCCATCTTCAGGCACTAAAAAACCTTACCAGTTAAGAGGAAACAAAATGAATAATTACCAAAATTGACGATCAGTTACATTTTGAAGTTTACATTATTGACCTTATGGGTTAAGTTTTAAAAAATTTTTACATGGCTGAAACAATAAATAACAGATCAGAAACAAATTGGGCGGATAATCAATAGTAATACGACGAGTAGTCTCTTGATTGCCGCGGGTTTTGAGGTCCGAATGGCTGTCAACTACGAGTCAAAATGGTAGATTTTTTTAGGCTAAAACGAGGACGAGAGCTCGCTCGAAGTACTCCATGAGGACTCAACAAGGCAACCAAGAGACTACGAATCGTATTTTGCAGATTATTTTATGAATTAAAGTATTGAGTAAGTAGTGTCAAGTTGACGTTGTAGTCTTATCACTGTAATCAGGATTACTGGTATGCTAAATGCTCCTTTGGATTGGTTCAATACTTAATGAATAAAATAATCATACTAAGACAAAAAAAGCTCTTTGCACGCTCTTCCTAAGGCTGTTGACTTCAAAAAAGTAAAGATAAGTACATATACATATAGTTTTTAGGTTTCTTGTTATCAGTAATCTCAACAATTATAAAGTCTTAATACGCGTTATACTTCAGGGCCGATTGCATAAAAAATAATCCCAGTATTAAATTTAATACCGGGGTTAGTCGCTAGGCAACGAGTCTTCTGATTGGCTCAGACCACGCTCAGACATATAAACCGTTGTATAAAACGCGATTATCCCCAGGATTATTTTTTCTACAACCGGCCCTCAGGGTTATAAAAGGAGATTGTAAATAGTTCTCCTCAAATTTCGAGATGGGACATCCTTTTTCTTGGAGAAATCGTACTTCAGTACCTACTTCGCGCTGCTTTTTTGCGATTATCTCCCCAATGGTTTGTCGAACGACAAAAATGTGTAGGGACTGAAATATTAAGAATAACATTTGCAACGAAAAGTTCCTGTAAATTTTTGTCGTCCGATAAGCGCGCAAAAAAAACAAGAAAAAGGATGTTCCATCTCAAAATTTCGGGAGAACTGTTTGTCTTCTTCTTTTGTAGCACCTAAGGAGTAAGTTTTTAGCGTATCGAAACTTTGCAATTGTCTCCTCTATAAAATCCTTCCAATTTGACTGCAGGAACTAGGTTGGAAATGCTTCGCAGCGAACAAAACAACTTACTTTCAGTGGTCATACGCTCGGATTATTACTGATTAGGTCGTTGTGGTCATTTTAAGACCAATCTCGACTAAATCGGTTCATAAATAAGCACGGTGGTTGACTATTAAGGCCCTCCGGTACCAAAAAAAAATAGGACGCCGGCACCGCAGGCTCCGGTACTTTTGGCACATCAGTCAGGGCTGCTAGTACAATCTGTACCAATTTTCAGCCCTACCTTATTTTTGTGTAGGTTCGGGCTATTGTTTGACTAAAACTCCTGGGCTATTAGTCGAAAATAGGCAAAAGTAGGCATGATGGTGGATGTAAAATGGGGGAATGGCGGAAGTACCATCTTTATCCAGGATACGTTTAGCATGGCATTGAATTCCGATATCCGGTCGGTGGCGGTAGAATTGAAAATGTACATTTATGGTGGAGATGCCGTAGCATGTGCCGAAAATGCATAGATTTGAGCCTTTTTTGTCCAATTTCACTTGATAGAATCTTAATAAAGTGTTTAACACCGGCCATTTTGACTGTAATTTGATCAATATTAAGTAACTGATAATCGAGGGGTTGACCACCTGTGAAAAATGTGTACACCAAAATTGCAAATTGCCAAAATTGCCAGAAAATTGCCAAAATTGCTGACAATTGCCAAAATTGCTGAAAAATTGCCGAAATTGCTGAAAAATTGCCACAATTTTTAAAAATTGCCAAAATTGCCAACATTTCTGAAAATTGCCACAATTGACAGATTACAAACATCGACTGCTGTGCCAGCAGACGAATAATAATTTGAAAGATTGCTTTAACATTAGCTGCGATACCGCAATTTGTATTTTTCCAGAATTGTAAGTAAGTTAGTAAGGCAGGTATGCTTGTAGAAAACAAAAAAAAGTATTATTATAAAGATCAACGAAAAATTTATTTTTCCTACAAAAAACAATAAACTAATAAAAGCCAACAAAAACTGAATTTATGTTTACTTGTAACTTCTTTTTAATATTTTATACTTTGCACAAATTTTGAGCCTGTCAGCTTCGGCTATACGCATTCTGCCGCTTCCAATCATGCTGACCGGACCATAAAATATGTATTCCTTCTCGACTGTGTGGATGTCCTCTCTTTTCGGCCAAAAATATTCGGATAATTCCGATTGGAGAAATTTCACTTTATACGCTTCCTGACTGATGTGACTAATCAGCCGGCCCATGTACCATGTATCTGTATAGTAAACGGCGTAGTAACATTCTTCTTCAAGATGGATTTGTTGCTGATCATCGTTGACTTTAGAGTTTACTGCTTGCTTGGAGGCTTGCTTTACTCGGATGCAGCGGTCAGAACTTAGTCTGGAATTAAACAGTTACCAGGTTTCATTAAAATAAAAATTTACCTTGTTGCTCGATTGTTAAGTAACCAACATAACGAAGTTTTTCGAATTGTGATGATTTTCCCTTTATTTTTTATCTTCACATATGGACTCTTTTCATCTACATTTTCAACTTCACAATCCTCCATGTTTATATTGTCGTCAAATCCTTTTAAAATCATTTCGTCTTCTTGTGCTAAGTCCCTTTCGCAGAAGTCCTCTTGATGCAATCTGTTTATGGCCACATCTGTTGAACTATCTTCTGGGGTATATTGTGAAATTAAATTATTGTCTATTTCTATTTCTTCGTCTATTTCGTCTTCGCTGTCTCCGTTTTCAACTTCTTGCAGGTCATTCTCAAATTCATGCAATTCCCTGTTATGTTTATGGGGAATTGCGACTGATTTCCAGTCGTCTTCTTCATAAGTAATCTCTAATGTATCACAGTCGTATTTTGCCTCAGCGAGCGCTTGTAGTACAGTTTCTTCTATATCACCATCCATTAGAAAATTAACTTCGCTATTTACATTTGAAGTTCCTAGCTTAGAAGTCTTTTCTCTTGGAAATATGAACGTTCTAGACAAATCGTGCGTTATATTATGAATAGTCTCAATTTTGCTCATGCGGGTTAAAATTTCTTGGAGACTAAAATTCACACTGGTATAAAAAGTAGATGTAAGGGACCGTGTGGCTCGAAAAATTTGTTCGCATGTTTGCGAGCTAAATAGCCAAGGAGTGAATTGTACATGTTGAGCTTGAAGCTCTTTATCGTCTCGAAATTTTCTTGCCAGCTTAATCAAAGTATGGCCATTTATCTCAATGCAGAGATACGCATTTAAAGTAATAAAATTTTCAGATGTACTAAGTCCGTCTGCCTTTTTCAGCCACTGTCTCCAAAGTCTTAAAAAAAAAATGGCATACCAGATGTGGCCAATTCGTTCTGCAAGTGTTATTGATTTGTCTAGATATGCTGCTAGCACTGCTCTTGTAAATTTTAAATATATTATTGTGCCATTACTTCCATCAACATGATCTCTTAAAAGATTACTTACATCAGGCGATATTATTTTCTCTACTGACTTATAATTCATTTTATCCGCTGTTAAAATATCGGACAGAACAAGATGATGCTTGTCTTTCGAAATGTTGAATATTAAGTAATGCAGATGCTCCACGCAAGCATAGTACTTTCCCATTTGCAAAACTATTTTAGGATTCACTAAACGGCTTTTAAGTTTAGTACCAATGTGAACCGTATCCTGCACACATATATTCCCATCCGAGTTCTTATCGTTGAGGTTCATGTGATACCAGCTTGTCCATTGACTGTTTTCTTGTGAGCTGCAAAGAAGGGAACATAGTCGCATAGCTTTGAGCAACCGAGGATCTCCATCTGACGAAAATCCTAATATTTGGATGCCTTGACGAAGTGCATCACTTTTCATTCTTTTCCATCTTGCGCGGTAAATCTGTTATCGGTGCCAAATAAAGTCATACAAAAAGATGGGCTTCCTTCCACAGGTGCTTGTGCCATGACCACATATGCTTGTTCAGCTCTTATTTGGTTTTCAAAATACTCTTGGATGCGCCTGGCGGACGTCGCCATAAAACAATTTTCTTCTGGTAAACCATTGTCAAGAGGCGCCACAAAGCCGACTATTTTGTTGTTTTTAGAATTGTACTCTATTCTTCCAGTTATTTTCGTACCGTCTTCGCTAATCCATACATATTTAGGCAATTTTCTCTCTTCCAGAAATGCTTTTAATTCCTTTAAACGAAATACTCCTTCTTCAACAACTACATCGTCCATAGTTCTTATTAGTGTTGATATTGATGGTATAGAGTTTTTCATGTTCGCATAAAGTGTCTCATACAATAGTCTACCTCCGACTATGAAAAGATATTTACAAAATTGCTTTACGTCATCTTCATACTTATTGCCTTTGTTTGATTTTTTGTCACGATTGTTAGTTGCTGTTTTAAGCAACAATGCCAAAAAACTGCTCGTTTGTTTATTCTGAACTTCAATTGTCGAGCCCCCGGGAAAATTTTCGGCTACATTAGTTGTCGCTAATTTGTAATTGTTTAAATATTCGGATTCTGTCACTAACATTTCTTTCAGTCTTTCATTCTCTAATATCAGTTTTTGTAGGTCATCTATAGGTAGAAAATAATTTGTAATAAGAAACTGTTTAGTACTATCTTGAATTTCTCTTCTACGTTTCGCTCTTGAGGATCTAGAATACTTTTCGGACGACCATTTAGATCTTTTTTTTTCTTCTGAGACTTTTGGACTGAGAAGATGCGCATTGTGTACAGGCGAAAGTGCAGGACTGGGCGGCCCGCTATACACAGCCCTGCCATCCTGAAAATCCTGATTATTTTCGGCTGGTTTTGATAAGTCAATAACTTCATGATCAGATTCTGAACTAGAAACAAGCGCTGGAATACGTTTTCTCTTCTTAAGGTCTTTTTGTGTTTTCTTCGAGGTTTCCTCATCGATCACGTCATCACCGAGGTCATCACTATCAGTAAAAATTGTTTCACAATGCAAAACAGCAGGCGCGTCATCTTGGGTGTAGTATTGGTTATTTTCCTCTCCGTTTTTGTCTGTATTTTCATCTCCATTGCTATTCATCGAATAAGTCTGTGGTAGTTTGTCCGATGATGATGTAGTGGGCGCGTCTTCCTCTTGTGGAGCTGAACTTGTCGGCTGTTTATAAAACGTCAAAATGTTTGTCTGTTGTACTTTTAAATGCTTGCTGCGAGGTTTGATGGATAATTTCTCTTTCCTTGTACTTTCTGATGTTGTTTGTAAATGTTTCAAAAAATGGGTGTAAAAGTTTGACAACGACCAATGAAATTTTCCATTCTTCTTTTGTTGTACAACCTACAATACAAAGAATGCGAGTGATAAAATCTCTTAATTTCTTGTTTGTAAGATTTAGTGAATAACTAAGGGAACGAGTTTTTCCGAGGTTACTTAAGAAAGCATAGAACCGAGAGGTTGATCACCCACGAAAAATGTGTGCACCAATTTCCCAATAATTTACACAATTTCCAAATAATTTATATAATTTCTCATGCATGTACACACACCACAATTTCCAGATGCTCAACCCCTCGCACAGGACTAAATAAAAATTAGACGAGAATAACGCCCGTAGAGATGAAATCGTTTCGAAAGTACATCGCTATAAAGCGGCGCAAATCCGAGTTTCGGTGCAAAGGCGGAGCCTCTCGTGAAAAGGTACAGTGGCGCGCCGTTATATTTTCGGCATTCCTCCTTCGGATTCTCATATTGTTAATCTATTGCAACGCCAACCTGTGCGCCACTGAACAACGAAAGGTGGTGGGAATCTAGGCGGAGTTGCGCAGATCTGAAATCCACCCCATGCACTTTCGAAACGATTTCATCTCTACCTACTTAAAAGCGCCTCATGTTGTAGTTTTTGCTCGAGTTTTTGTGCTAATTTAGCAGTCGCCCAGTGAAAAAGCATGAAAATTACTCGGAAAATTGACTCAAAAATGTACTTACCTTTATTTTAGTGGTACACATATAGCATTCCAGTGACGAAGAAATATTGCCAGTTCCTTTTTCCAGATAACAATTAAAATCCATGTTTGCGACAGATTGCGCTATTTGTCTTTCTTCTTCCACGCTCTTTTTAGTTTTTAGCCTTGGGAATATATCTTTGAGCCAACTTACAACTAACTTCTTTAGAGTTTTGCTTTCTTCCGTCAAGTTTGAAGCTGTTGCTCGAACCTGTGTCACGTTCTGGTTGGATATGGTCTCGGCCACGACATTTCTTGAAGTTACCGAGTTTGCCCCTGGGTTTGTCCTTGGCCTCGCCTTCAACTTTTCTAATTCATTTTCGCGCAAATATTCGCTGATTTTTAAAATTAGTTTTTTGTGCCCGACTAAAAATTTGAAGCTTTCTGGTTTATTTTTATACAATGGCCCAAAGTAAGCTTCATAATCTTTCTCCTCAATTAAATCTTTTAAATTAACTTTTACGAACTCTTCTACTTCCGAAAAATCCTCTTCACAAAAATTCCCGAGAGAGACAGGATTGCAGAGACCGTTCGTCAACAAAATGTTTTTTATGAAGGTGGGAATAGAAACGTTTAAGTTGTTTTCAACTTCTGCAAGAAAAGCTTCTTCTGGACTGTTCATCTTGCTTTTTCAAATAGGCATTTGATTTAACCAATTGATATAACTTCACTAACTAGGTAGGTACTTAACCTCGCGGACATCCGAAATTACTCTCGAAATTACCACAAACCCTCGCCCAAACGTCACACCCGTTCTGTGAGGTACGAGGAAATGATGAAATAAAAATAATTGCAATCCAGTCCAGTTAGTTGCATTGCAAAAACCCTCCCTCCTCGCCCTCGCTCCCACCCTACGCTCCGACCTCAGGTCGTAACACGCCGCAGGCAAAACCGGGAGCTAAGTTCCTGGAAAGAGCAAAAAATGCGAGATGTGTTCAGGGCGGCAAGCGCAAGACCTTTCATTTCAAATAACAAACCAAATAAACATTTCCTGGAAACGTAAGTATTTTCATCATCAATTACTTGAAGAAATTTCGAGTTTCAACCCTTAAATTTCATCCCCCTTCCTCGATCATGATGAAAATCCGTCCATCCCCCTAGAGCGTCAATATAAATCACCACACCAAATTTTGCCTTCATATGTTGATTGGCTTTTGAGTTCTCGTATTTTCGTGTCCCTGCATGTTAAGGGTTGTAGCGTCCTTAAGGGTGATTTTTCGCAAATGACGATTAAGACTTTTTTGAACCATTAGCGAAAATCTATCGAATGGCGCTAATTTTGATGAATACTTATTAAGCGAAATTTCGTGTTGCAACCCCTAATTTCCACCCCATTTGTCCGATTTTGTCGAAAGGGCATCCCCCGCAAGATTTCATTGCAATATATACGTGTGTCTTGTTTAGAATCCCTGCGTGTAACCCTTGTGGAGTTATCATATTTTTTGTGGTTTTCATCCCCTAATTTTCATCCCCCGAAATTTACACCCCCTCACTTTGAACAGACTTGAAGGTCGAACATGTGTACCAAGTTTCAGTATGATACCTAAACTGGCGTTCGAGATATCGCAAATCATAATTTTTCGGTTTTTCACCCCTAACTCCCACCCCCTTGGTCCGATATGGCCCAAAAGCAATCCCCGCCGAGATTTTCGGGGTATACACACGTATGCAAATTTTCAACTCATTATCTCAATGCGTTCTCAAGTTATGCGACGGACAGACTAGACGAGCGAGCGATAGAGCGATAGAGCGAGCGAATAATCAAAGACAAGAGTACCTCCGCATTCTGCTACGGCACTAAAAACAATAGGGTAGAAAAACCTCGAGAAAAACAAATAGTGAAAAAATTGCTTAGAAATTGCCAAAAAATTTCCGGATAATTGCCAAAATTGCTGGAAAATAGCCAAAATTGCTGGAAAATTGCCAAAATTGCTGAAAAATTGCCAAAATTGCTGGTAAATTGCCAAAATTGCTAAAAATTGCCGAAATTGCTAAAAAATTGACAAAATTGCTAGTACTTGTACACCAAAATTGCCAGGTGGTCAACCCCTCGCTGATAATATTCTCACTTGACGGTCAAATTTCAATCTTTCGGATCTAAGCAGATACGCAGAGTACCAGTACTACGAGGGCGTTTACACAGTCTGATGGACTTTCAACTTTTTTAATTATCTGCAGTTCAATTAGTTCATCCAAATTGTCTTTTAATTTATCATACAGCAAAGGTAATGGAACTTTCCTGGTTTAATGTACCTACCACGGGTACCGAACCTTTCTCCAAAGCAGTGGGATATGGCTTACCTTTATACAACCAATTCCTGAAAATACCTTTGCTATCCTCAATAATTTTAAAATTAGCGGAATAATTTATCTCACAACTGCTAATTTCATAAATTGTTTAAATTAAATTAAATTTTACTGACGCCTGTAGACCTAGCATTGCGTTTGAATTTGAACTCGAATTTACACATAAAACTCTAGTCTCTTTTAAATTTGCCTTAAAACAAGTCAGCCTATCCAAGACCTCAAGTTTGTCACCTGTGAGTGTTCTCAAAACTGAATCTTCACCCGGGGAAGGAAGGAGGAGGAGGAGGACTGCTTTCAAAGCCAGCAAGATAAAACTGGGTTTATTCAGCTACCGGTTTCGACCGATACCCAGTCATCATCAGGCTGCTACAAAAAACATAGAAGTAAAGAAGAAAAGCTTGTCTAATTACCTAACACCTAGGCGATTGAAATTAAAATTTATTTAAAAAACCATCCGCTTCGTAAGTTCTACAATTAATAACACATTCAACTACAACAACAAAATAGTACTAGTGAAGTCTGATAATACACTTTAAACTGTTTCGGTACTTTGTGCACGGATATCAGCACGTATTTTACGTTCAATGCGCCTTTTGCACTTCTTGTAGAAGCCTAATGGTGTCTACTGATTTTCCACCCTCGCTGGTAACTCCACCACTATTTCCAGCTTGTGCAATAATAACTTCTTCCTTCGACTGATTTGTGCCCATGATGTAAAATTTTTCGCTTCACTTTCACAATTAATCGCCCATCGACAGTGGCACTAGACAACACTTAAAAAAACAAAAAAATGCAGGCAAAGCCGCACTGGCAGGATCGCCATGTATTAACCCTCGTTTGGGTTCAGCAGGTTCACATAAGGGATGGTAAGAAGGAATCGTCACTTCAATAATACGGAATATTCAATATACGGAAGGCCCTTAACACATCTATTCAAGGATTCGGTTTACATACAACCATTTGATAGGTACGTCTCTTGAGCCTAGCAGTTATTGCTGAATAAGCTACATAAGCATTTGGGAGGTTCCTGTCGGTGAAGAACCCCTGAGTGCTTACATAGTAGATTAACGAAATTCCGTATAATTTTAGAAGAATACGATTTTACTATTAAGTACATAAAAGGTTCAGAAAATGTAGTAGCCGATGCTTTATCGAGAGTAGAAATAACGTCAGAACAACTTAAAAGCTTAACTAGCACTGTTTTTCAAACCTTAAACGTTATGACAAGACAACAGACAAAAATTATTCAAAATAAAACTATTGGGAACTTTCAATCAGCTCAACACAAAAGGCTTGATCACCCTGGCGTTGTAGAGTTATTAAAGCCTCCCCAAGAAGCTTTCGAATTACGAGCAGTTCTTACTTCAGATTTTCAAAAAATATTACGGAGCGGTCAGCATGACCACATTAAAGGAAATCTAATATGTGACATTAAGTCGCAATTAATAATTTTACGGCAAGAAACTCGACCAGCGTTAGCCTTAGAAGCATCGGATGGTAAGAAGGAATCGTCACTTCAATAAAATACGGAAGGCCGTTAACACATCTATTCAAGGATTCGGTTTCCATACAACTATTTGATCGGTACGTCTCTTGAACCTAGCAGTTATTGCTAAATAATTTACATAAGCATTTAGGAGCTTCCTGTCGGTGAAGAACCCCTGAGTGCTTACATAGTAGATTTCCTAACTCTATGTTCAATGAACTTCATTATAAGCAATAATTAAATATAACAGTGATTTACCGTACAGAACAATGTTAGATTAGTTACCTCCAAAATGGAATGATCTAAAGTCGAACAGGAGCAAACTATTAAGCCTAGCTGGTAAAATGATAATTTTTGTATTTCTTGAGAGAGGTTCAAACGGGTTATTGCTAATACTAGTAAGTAATTTCGTTGCGGTACGAATGTCTTCCATTTTAAAGTGAGGCAAATTTATAAACTGATTAAGATGTTTTAAATTAATAACAAATCTCTGTGACCCATCTTTTTTGGGTACGAGGAAATAAGAAATGAACAGATTTTCGACGAGGTCACAAGGAGCTCGGTATGGGACGTTTGGGCGCGACCGAAACGGCGCGGACCGATTGGGCGCGACCATAACGGCGCGGGGCCAAAACGTTTTCATCCCCTAATTTTCATCCCCCGAAATTTACACCCCCTCACTTTGAACAGACTTGAAGGTCGAACATGTGTACCAAGTTTCAGTATGATACCTAAACTGGCGTTCGAGATATCGCAAATCATAATTTTTCGGTTTTTCACCCCTAACTCCCACCCCCTTGGTCCGATATGGCCCAAAAGCAATCCCCGCCGAGATTTTCGGGGTATACACACGTATGCAAATTTTCAACTCATTATCTCAATGCGTTCTCAAGTTATGCGACGGACAGACTAGACGAGCGAGCGATAGAGCGATAGAGCGAGCGAATAATCAAAGACAAGAGTACCTCCGCATTCTGCTACGGCACTAAAAACAATAGGGTAGAAAAACCTCGAGAAAAACAAATAGTGAAAAAATTGCTTAGAAATTGCCAAAAAATTTCCGGATAATTGCCAAAATTGCTGGAAAATAGCCAAAATTGCTGGAAAATTGCCAAAATTGCTGAAAAATTGCCAAAATTGCTGGTAAATTGCCAAAATTGCTAAAAATTGCCGAAATTGCTAAAAAATTGACAAAATTGCTAGTACTTGTACACCAAAATTGCCAGGTGGTCAACCCCTCGCTGATAATATTCTCACTTGACGGTCAAATTTCAATCTTTCGGATCTAAGCAGATACGCAGAGTACCAGTACTACGAGGGCGTTTACACAGTCTGATGGACTTTCAACTTTTTTAATTATCTGCAGTTCAATTAGTTCATCCAAATTGTCTTTTAATTTATCATACAGCAAAGGTAATGGAACTTTCCTGGTTTAATGTACCTACCACGGGTACCGAACCTTTCTCCAAAGCAGTGGGATATGGCTTACCTTTATACAACCAATTCCTGAAAATACCTTTGCTATCCTCAATAATTTTAAAATTAGCGGAATAATTTATCTCACAACTGCTAATTTCATAAATTGTTTAAATTAAATTAAATTTTACTGACGCCTGTAGACCTAGCATTGCGTTTGAATTTGAACTCGAATTTACACATAAAACTCTAGTCTCTTTTAAATTTGCCTTAAAACAAGTCAGCCTATCCAAGACCTCAAGTTTGTCACCTGTGAGTGTTCTCAAAACTGAATCTTCACCCGGGGAAGGAAGGAGGAGGAGGAGGACTGCTTTCAAAGCCAGCAAGATAAAACTGGGTTTATTCAGCTACCGGTTTCGACCGATACCCAGTCATCATCAGGCTGCTACAAAAAACATAGAAGTAAAGAAGAAAAGCTTGTCTAATTACCTAACACCTAGGCGATTGAAATTAAAATTTATTTAAAAAACCATCCGCTTCGTAAGTTCTACAATTAATAACACATTCAACTACAACAACAAAATAGTACTAGTGAAGTCTGATAATACACTTTAAACTGTTTCGGTACTTTGTGCACGGATATCAGCACGTATTTTACGTTCAATGCGCCTTTTGCACTTCTTGTAGAAGCCTAATGGTGTCTACTGATTTTCCACCCTCGCTGGTAACTCCACCACTATTTCCAGCTTGTGCAATAATAACTTCTTCCTTCGACTGATTTGTGCCCATGATGTAAAATTTTTCGCTTCACTTTCACAATTAATCGCCCATCGACAGTGGCACTAGACAACACTTAAAAAAACAAAAAAATGCAGGCAAAGCCGCACTGGCAGGATCGCCATGTATTAACCCTCGTTTGGGTTCAGCAGGTTCACATAAGGGATGGTAAGAAGGAATCGTCACTTCAATAATACGGAATATTCAATATACGGAAGGCCCTTAACACATCTATTCAAGGATTCGGTTTACATACAACCATTTGATAGGTACGTCTCTTGAGCCTAGCAGTTATTGCTGAATAAGCTACATAAGCATTTGGGAGGTTCCTGTCGGTGAAGAACCCCTGAGTGCTTACATAGTAGATTAACGAAATTCCGTATAATTTTAGAAGAATACGATTTTACTATTAAGTACATAAAAGGTTCAGAAAATGTAGTAGCCGATGCTTTATCGAGAGTAGAAATAACGTCAGAACAACTTAAAAGCTTAACTAGCACTGTTTTTCAAACCTTAAACGTTATGACAAGACAACAGACAAAAATTATTCAAAATAAAACTATTGGGAACTTTCAATCAGCTCAACACAAAAGGCTTGATCACCCTGGCGTTGTAGAGTTATTAAAGCCTCCCCAAGAAGCTTTCGAATTACGAGCAGTTCTTACTTCAGATTTTCAAAAAATATTACGGAGCGGTCAGCATGACCACATTAAAGGAAATCTAATATGTGACATTAAGTCGCAATTAATAATTTTACGGCAAGAAACTCGACCAGCGTTAGCCTTAGAAGCATCGGATGGTAAGAAGGAATCGTCACTTCAATAAAATACGGAAGGCCGTTAACACATCTATTCAAGGATTCGGTTTCCATACAACTATTTGATCGGTACGTCTCTTGAACCTAGCAGTTATTGCTAAATAATTTACATAAGCATTTAGGAGCTTCCTGTCGGTGAAGAACCCCTGAGTGCTTACATAGTAGATTTCCTAACTCTATGTTCAATGAACTTCATTATAAGCAATAATTAAATATAACAGTGATTTACCGTACAGAACAATGTTAGATTAGTTACCTCCAAAATGGAATGATCTAAAGTCGAACAGGAGCAAACTATTAAGCCTAGCTGGTAAAATGATAATTTTTGTATTTCTTGAGAGAGGTTCAAACGGGTTATTGCTAATACTAGTAAGTAATTTCGTTGCGGTACGAATGTCTTCCATTTTAAAGTGAGGCAAATTTATAAACTGATTAAGATGTTTTAAATTAATAACAAATCTCTGTGACCCATCTTTTTTGGGTACGAGGAAATAAGAAATGAACAGATTTTCGACGAGGTCACAAGGAGCTCGGTATGGGACGTTTGGGCGCGACCGAAACGGCGCGGACCGATTGGGCGCGACCATAACGGCGCGGGGCCAAAACGGCGCGGGCCTATTTGGGCGCCGGACCATTTGGGCGCGAAAGTATACATATGATACATGCCAATCTATTCCTGGAACCTCGTGATACCGCCGATTATGGCATGAAATTGTTATTGCAGTAGTGCATTCAGGTTCAGGCTAAAAATTTTTATAATTATTACATTTTTTATCTTACAGAATTACAGAAACCTGTTGTTTATGTTGCTGATATATGGCACCCCGTTTTGCTATTTACCTAATGGATATCAAAAAAGTAATAAGTACCAAGTTTTTTAATAATAGTATGTTAGAAGGTTTACTAAGCTCATTCTTTGTTAGGAAAATTATAATAGTAAAATGTTTTTATTCGGCAAATGTCAGCCAATCCGGGCAATTTATAGTTCTTAAATTTGGTAACAAATGTCGGAGCTTCGTCTTAGTTATATTAATTCACAATGACTGTAAAAATAAAACATACTTCTCCAAATACTTTTAAAATTAAAAAGCAGACAGTGTTTAGAAGATCAAAATGTTTCCTATTTACCTTTAGATTTATAGACAAAACTGTATGTTTAAATCATTGCATTGAAAACATGGCGCAAGATAGTTCAGGGAGTTGCTTTAATTCTAAAAGAAAATCTTCAAAGTCGGCCGCTCCTGATTTGTTAATAGTCGCATTAAAATTGCTTGCAGGGATCAAGTTCATGAATTGAAACATTGGACAAATATTTCTCGAACAAAGTTCTAAATACTTTGTTTTAAATAACTTGCCTTGGCGAAATTAAGACTTTTTCGTGGAGTGTATTAAAACAAAGCATTTAAAACATAACACAAGATATTTTCACGTATTGTTTGTAGTCTAGGATGTTGACGGGTCTGTGCACCCATTCCAATGAAAATAAAAATGCTACGCGCCCACATTTTTTGCAGAATTAAAACAATATTTGTGCATTGTTTTAAATACTTCGATGCAGAGATTTTTTATCAGTTATTACATTTAAAACATTTCCACACAAAACGTTAGGCAAATGTTTCAAATGCATTGCAATAAAGTAACTTATTTAAAACAATCCCCACAAAATTTCAGACAGTTGCACAGTGGGCCAAAATTGTTCAAACTTGGCCAAAAATCTGAAACTTTTTAAATGAACTGCTACTAGGTAGCTGATCATTGAAAAAATACTAAACAAATTTTTCGTCGCAAGGGTTGAATTGTAGGGGCGGAAAATCTCTTTGTTCTCCAAAAAATCCAGAAATTTCGTATAGTGTTCAGTTTGCTTCACAGATTACCAGAAAAATACAAAAAAAAATTTTTTCATCAGGGGTTGAATTATAGGGGAAGAAAAATAATTTTTTAGCCAAAAAAATTCAATAATTTTGCATAATCTCTAATTTGCTTCACAGATGACCGAAAAATACTTAAAACAAGAATTTATCGTCATAGGGGTTGAATTATAGGGGTGGAAAAATTATTTTTTCTACAAAATATCCAAAATTTTTGTGCAATGCTCAGTTTGCATCACATATTACCTCGCATATTATACTGAGAAAAAAAAAAATTAACGGCTTCATGAACGAGTTCAAAGGTGTGTAGGGGGTGGACCTGGGAAGCATTTTAGGTCACAATATTGTTGACAAAACGCAGGTAATTATATTACTAATTAAATTAGTCTTGAGTAAATACCGCACTGCAGAACTGGAAGACAAGTGTCTTTAAATGCGATATCGCATATGCTCGCCATTTTTTCAATTTGGAAATATTCAACAAGTCGAAAAGCTACCTTCTCGTAAACATTTTACCCATAGGCATCCATAGGAAAATATTCTATTAAGAACAAAAGGTCTTTACAAAAAGAAATAAATAAAGAAATAATTTGTCTAGTAAGCGAAACTAAAATGTCTTATATTCATACTAGGTGTACTCCAAATTATGCTTACATAACTTTGAATAAAAAATAAACAGTTTTAGTAGCGAGTATTATTCGCTTCTGCAGTAACGAGCTACCGAACCGTACAGGAACGCTGGTCTCGCTGCGCGCATCGCCGCAGAAAAACAAAAAAATCTCGAAAAGGCACTTGAACGCGCAAATGAAATTCAACTATGTTATAAAGGAATGTTTAGGCTATTTTTTGCAATTTTTTCCAAAGCGGGATCTCGTGGCGTACTTTTTGTATCTCAACACAAATATAACACATTAAAAAAAATGTTCGTCTGTGGTCACTAACATAATCGGTCAATTTATTTATGTAAGTCCATCAATGTTTGCCCCCAAACTTTATATTGCCTAAAAGTACATGCCTTGAAGAAGTTTGTTGAAAAATTTCAATCTTCTGTTAAACGTTTTAAGCACACACTGACTTCTTGAAATTCGATGAAGAAATTAACGATGACAAGTGTCGTTCGGGTGCTATTTAATTAGTTGACTTTGGGGGGTCGGTAGATGGATTAAAGTTCCTCATACCTGCCTGGGGTTTTGGATCTGTAAAGATCATCTATTCTTTGAAGTGCCATCAAATTTTCGCAACAATATGATGACTTTTATAAATATCGATTTTTGGCCGCTTTCTGGCATTCCCGGCCCACTGTGAGTTGTTTTAAATACGTTGTGTTAAAGCCACGTATTTAAAACAATACACGAAAAATTCTAAATAATGGCTTTAATTGCGTTGCATTAACACAACGTACCTATTTGAAATAATCCTCACAAAGTTTCAGACAATTGTTTTAAATGTGTTGTGTTAAAGCAAAGTAGTTATTTAAAACAATACACGCAAAAGTTCAGACAATTGTTTGAAATGCGTTGCATTAAGACAAAGTATTTAAAAACATTCCTCACAAAGTTTCAGACAAATGTATTAAAGAAGCGTATTTAAAACAATACACGCAAAATTTCAGACAATTGTTTTAAATGAAAACGTAATATGACGGCGTATTTAAAACAATGTAAGTAAAAATTTAGTCAAATGTTTTAAATGGGTTGCAGTAAAGCAGCGTATTTGAAACAATCCTCTGAAAATTTCAGACCTTTGCTTTGTTTTAATTCCAGAAGTAATACGCTAATATGATGGCGAATTTAAAACAATCCACGCAAAATTTTAGACTAATGTTTTAAATGTTTTGTAGCAAACTATTGTATGTATTTAAAACAATCCTCACAAAGTTTTAGGTACTTAATTGTTTTAATTCCAAAAATAATACACTAATAATATGACGGCGAATTTAATACAATACACGTAAAATTTTAGACAAATGTTTTAAATGTGTTGCAGCGAAGCAATGCATTTAAAACAATCCTCTAAAAATTTCAGACCTTTGTTTTAATTCCGAAAGGTTGGCTAACCTGAGTCGCCGAAATTAAATTCAAATAGGCCACGCCGTTACTTCCGCTTCATCAACGATCCTGCTCGAACAACGTTGCCAAATTGTAACAAAAACTAATAACAATGCACTATTTTGTCACAATCGGCATTTTTATATGGCGGCGATTAACTGATTTTGACAACTGGATTTTAAACAAACCGAACCGACTACCGCACTACCCCATTTTGGATTGTTTTGTTGGGTTTCTTGCTTATGTATTAGAGTGAGGAGTGAGTGAATCTGTTAAATAATTGTATATTCCAGTGGTGTACTTTTACAATGTGGTGGGAAATATCTTCCAAGAAGGCAAAATGGGTTGTACAATCAAAAAGGACAAGCATTCAAGCATATTACTACATGTCAAACAACAATAGAGGCCTCAAGATCGTTTATATTGTTAAAAGAGTCTATTATTTGAATCCTTTTGTCCCTGCTCGACTTAGCAAACCTAAATCCTGTATCTTCCAGGGGAAATATAGGGTACGACTGAATAACGTATCGTTGTAAACGATTTGTGGACCAATTTTTTTGAATTTTCCCGTTGAATCGGCCTGCAACAAGGAAACATATCCAGAGTAAGAACATTGGCTGTAGAACGGCCTCCAAAATCCTCGGACAGGTCAACCTTATTTCTTTTTTAATGAGAATGCGAGTTTGTAAGTATTCAGATTTTATTTTCGCTTCCGGTTTGATCTCAAATGAGCCAAATTTCGCTTTTTGAAATGGAAACGTACCTTTTTCGCAACCAACTCGGAATTTCCTTAAAAACATGCCCAAGTAACACAGGTTAGTCTAATAGATGTCTATACGTGGTCTAGTCGTCTATTTCTCATCTTGGTCTATCAATGTACACCTAGTAGATGTTAAAGTGATGTGCATTATTTTACGTCTAATTGTTCATGTTTATTAGATATCTAATGAATGTTTACCCTAGACTTTCAAAAAGTGACAAAATTTTGTTTACTGGCAAAATTTCAATATAAGGAGGCGTTTTACACCACGAAAATACAAATGCGTAGGGTGCAATCGGAATTTCGGTCTATTTTCCCATGAGTTAATGGCAAACGTTGACTAAATGTCTAATAGACATACGTGAGTCAACCTGCATTATTGTGATTTCAGGTCTAATTACTTACATTTAATAGACATTTAAGAGATATGCATTATATTACGACTAATTAGGTACACGTATTTGTTAGATAGATAGATAGATAGATAGATAGACTAAATATGGAGGGCTAGACTCTAATTAAACCACAAAGTTTTGGTTTAGTGATAAAATTTCAGTAAAATGTTTAAGCGCAAAAAATACGTAGAAATGCCATGCGTGCAGTCGGAATAAAGTTTAGGTATGTTCCCTTCAGTCAAATGGTATACGTTGACTAGGTGTTTAACGAGAATCAACAATATAAGACACTATCCTGACTCCCATTACTTTTCTAACGAACATGGGGGTTGTGTGGTCTAATTGCATATAATTGACATTTAGCAGATACCTATGTAAGCACCTACCTATGCATTATATTCAAGCATTAGGTAAGGTACCTATATTATGTATTACGACAATGCACGTTTTTTTTATTATAGATTAGGTACCTAGACATTGCAATTACATCGTGAATTCGTGAATTCAAACTGTCTATTTCAATCCAAACAATTGGTGCCGGCCTAAGTTGTTTATTTTTAATAATGGTAACTAGTCGGAAGGACAAAGACATTGTTTTGGTAGATGGAGTTTTTTTAATAGGGGTTAGATTTTGTAAAAAAGATGACTTTAACGAAATGTTTTTTATTTTATTGTTGGTTTTCCTAAAAGTATGTCGTGGTCTAGTGTTTTGACTTTCCCTGGTTGGTGGTGTGTGGCGTATCCAAGGACCGCTTCGCGGCTAGGCTAGTTTACTGTTTTGTTTAAGTGTGGGCGCTTCGCGCCGAAATCTTTTTTAGTTTCGCTCTTGACTAATTAACCTTTTTGTCTTTATGTGGGCGCTTTGCGCCGGGATCTTTTTTAGTTTCGCTCTTGGCTAATTAACCTTTTTGTTTTTGTGTGGGCGCTTCGCGCCGGGATCTTTTTTAGTTTCGCTCTTGGCTAATTAACCTTTTTGTGTCTGTGTGGGCGCTTCGCGCCGAGATCTTTTTTAGTTTCGCTCTTGGCTAACTAACCTTTTTGTGTCTGTGTGGGCGCTTCGCGCCGAGATCTTTTTTAATTTCGCTCTTGGCTAACTAACCTTTTTGTGTCTGTGTGGGCGCTTCGCGCCGAAATCTTTTTTAGTTTCGCTCTTAGCTAACTAACCTTTTTGTGTCTGTGTGGGCGCTCCGCGCCGAAATCTTTTTTAGTTTCGCTCTTGGCTAACTAACCTTTTTGTGTCTGTGTGGGCGCTTCGCGCCGAAATCTTTTTTAGTTTCGCTCTTGGCTAACTAACCTTTTTGTGTCTGTGTGGGCGCTTCGCGCCGAAATCTTTTTTAGTTTCGCTCTTCGCTAACTAACCTTGTTGTGTCTGTGTGGGCGCTTCGCGCCGGGATCTTTTTTAGTTTCGCTCTTGGTTATAATTAGCCAAGACAAAGACAAAAAGGTTAATAGCTTTTTGTCTCTGTGAGGGCTTCGCGCCGAGATCTTTTTTAGCTCCGCTCTTGGCTAACTAACTATTTTGTCTCTGGGTGGGCGCTTCGCGCCGAGATCTCTTTTAGTTTCGCTCTTGGCTAACTAACCTTTTTGTCTTTGTGTGGGCGCTTCGCGCCGGGATCATCTTTAGTTTCGCTCTTGGCTAACTAACCTTTTTCTACGTGTGGGCGCTTCGCGCCGGGATCATTTTTAGTTTCGCTCTTGGCTAACTAACCATTTTCTATGTGTGGGCGCTTCGCGCCGGGATCATTTTTAGTTTCGCTCTTGGCTAACTAACCTATTTTCTGTGTGAGCGCTTCGCGCCGGGATTTTTTTAGTTTCGCTCTTGGCTAACTAACCATTTTCTATGTGTGGGCGCTTCGCGCCGGGATCATTTTTAGTTTCGCTCTTGGCTAACTAACCTTTTTGTGTCTGTGTGGGCGCTTCGCGCCGAAATCTTTTTTAGTTTCGCTCTTGGTTAACTAACCTTTTTGTGTCTGTATGGGCGCTTCGCGCCGAGATCTTTTTTAGTTTCGCTCTTGGCTAACTAACCTTTTTGTGTCTGTGTGGGCGCTTCGCGCCGAGTTCTTTTTTAGTTTCGCTCTTGGCTAACTAACCTTTTTGTGCCTGTATGGGCGCTTCGCGCCGAGATCTTTTTTAGTTTCGCTCTTGGCTAACTAACCTTTTTGTGTCTGTGTGGGCGCTTCGCGCCGAGATCTTTTTTAGTTTCGCTCTTGGCTAACTAACCTTTTTGTGTCTGTGTGGGCGCTTCGCGCCGAGATCTTTTTTAATTTCGCTCTTGGCTAACTACCCTTTTTTCTGTGTGGGCGCTTCGCGCCGGGATTTTTTTAGTTTCGCTCTTGGCTAACTAACCATATGTTCTATGTGTGGGCGCTTCGCGCCGGGATCATTTTTAGTTTCGCTCTTGGCCAACTAACCTTTTTTCTGTGTGGGCGCTTCGCGCCTTGATTTTTTTAGTTTCACTCTTGGCTAACTAACCTTTTTGTCCAAGCGTGGGCGCTTCGCGCCGAGATCTTTATTTTTACTTTCGCTCTTAGCTAACTAATCTTTTTGACTCTGTGTGGGCACTACACGCCGGTTTATTTTTAGTTTGGCGCTAGGCTGACTAACTATAAATAATAAGACGAATTATTTTTCTCACTTTTAGAATAATTGATAAACCATTACGAAACCATTTTTTTTCTGTCAAATAATACATATCGGCAATATTTATCTTATTAAAAGCCACTTCGACATTAAAAGAGAACATTAAATATGGGGTAAAAATTGGTATTTCCAAAATTCCATAAGGCTCTTTTATTAAAGTGCGTGGGTCTTTGATTTCCGTGTCTTGTATTTAAAATTTTAAATTTGATATGCCAATAAAAGGCAGTTTCCGTGGACCGATTGCTTCAAAAAGTCTTTAAAGCTCTTCAGCGGGTCACGTGCTCTCCATTTACAAAACATTTTGTCTTATTTAAAAGCGGAATTTGAAGACCTTTGTGATGGTGGCAAAAACTTGTTTCGGATGGTTAAATGAAAAAACTTAAAATTTCGAAAATTGCTGCCAAAAAACATTTGTTGGCTCGATTGCTTATAAAATCTTTTCGGCTCTTCAACGGGTATCTAATACAATCTCCACGTGCAAAGTTTCAGTCAAATCAGTCCAGGGATTTTAAAATGTGTTTTAAATGTGCCTTAAAAAATCTCGAGTTTTGAGCTTTTTATCAAAAGAGGAAGACTGAATACATCATTTAAAATTTCAAAGTTGCGCCAAAATGGCACTTCCGGTTATACGATTGGCCTCAAAAACTTTTCAGACCTAAGTTAGGTTGTGAGATGCCTATCTACCAAATTTCAACGAAAAAGGGTTCAATAGTTTGGGCTGTAGCGTGCTTATAAACATACATCCGTACATAGAGACAGACAAATTTTAAAAACCACTTTCGGATTCCTCGAACCTCGCAAAACGTATTTCAATTTAAAACTGGGACAAAATGGTTGGATCACCCTGTACATACACACAGACACATTTTTAAAACCACTTTTTTGGGCTTCTGAGATCTCAAAACGTGAAGATCTGGTGTTATTTCGAATTCGAAAATTTTAGCGATTGCAGTAACCCCCCATTTTTTTAAATTGTCGGATTGGGGAGGTCAAAAGGCGTTAAGTGAGAGTACATTGTTAAGATACAGAATTTGAAGTTAGCTGGGCTCACCAGAAGGCCAACAGTAACCTCCAACCGAATTTCGTTAAAATCCGTTAGGAAATTTTCGAGAAATCGAGCTCACATACGCCCGTATGGTACCCACTTGCACTAACATTTTGCAAGATCCCCAGTTGAAGGACCATATGAACTTCTCTTGGTGAAATGAAGAAGGTATGGAACAATGCTCTGAGCTTATTTTCAGTAATCTCAAGATAAAATATGACACACATGAGCAGTTAATTATAATTTCGATGCAAAACCCCCTAAAATAATGAAAATAAAAATTTAAGACAAAACAGAAGGAACCCCTCCCCCTTTTGAGGGGACGCAAAAAAATGTTGGCAAGAAATATTGATACTAAACAACGTAGGTTACCATTTGAACATTCATATTTTATTTTTATCGAAATTGTCACATCCAAATTCAAGATTAAAACAAAAAAAAAAGACTCTTTAGACAAACAATTATTCTGACCTTTGCTCACTTATAAAAGGCACTACTATTCAAAAGTTGCTTCGATGGATTGAAACTTTTCACTGTCCATAATTTCGAGTTATACCAGCTCACACATTTCTGGACACACTCCTTTCATATTTTGTATCATGCCCACACTCAAACCAATTGATTTATTTTCCTGGAGTTGACCAATCTATCTGCACCAAAAGTTTTAAAGCCAGAGATGACATGGACAATTCCTACTTGCTGTGGTGATCTTGATTTAGTCCTGTCCTGATTCCTGTTAACTGATTCCGGATTTAAATGAATAATTCTCATTCCCCGGGGCGACGTTTTTTGAGGTTATGTTCAAAGGGGGCACTTGCTTCTGAAATGTTTACGACACACATTCTAATAACTGAAAGAAATAAATAAATACTTGCATTTAAAGAGTGGTCAGATCATTTTTACTGCCAAACAACTCTGCTTATCAGTGGAGACCACCTTGCGAGAAGTTCCACTGATGGGGCCCACAGCTATCACAGCTGAAGCTTAAGTCAGAGATAACATGGGCAATTCCTACTTGCTGTGGTAATCTTGATTCCTGTTAACCCATTCCAGAAGATTCAAAGGAACAATTCGCATTCTCTGGGTGACGTTTTTTGAGGTTATGTGCGAAGGGGGCACTTGCTTCTGAAATGTTTAAACACACATTGTAACAATAACTGACGGAATTGAATACTTGCATTTAAAGAGTGTGCAGAACACTTTTATTGCCCAACAACTCTGTTTACCAGTAGGGAGCACTTTGCGAGAAGCCCTAAAAAATGTTTTGAAAGATTACTCGAGATTTGACATTTTCTTCAAAACTTACCCATTTCTATCCTCGAAATGTTTGAATATTGATGGATTTCTACTGCAAACTTGCCAGTCTTGACTTCCTGACACAGCAAATGGAGGTGGTGCCCGCCAACACCGGTACCCCACTGAAGGGGCCCTCCAGGTATCGTAATTGCCTCCGAGGTGTTCCAAACAAATGAAATACGTCGCGCACACTCCTCAGGAACGTGCAGCTTGCAATATTGCAGAATTTTTGGCGCAAGAAACACATTTTTTCACAATTTCAAACAATCCAGCCGTTCACGGTTGACAGACGTCGACTGACGTTTAGAGAAATGTCAAAAAAGAGACACGCTCCGATCGGCGGAGGCAGGGTCCGCTTAAATTTTGCGTGAATTTGCAATTTTTTAATTAAAAGAAAGTGCGTGGAGGAAAAATTTCGACGGCACACCGCCTCACGAAGAATCTCGCACCCCTTAGGCTCGACGCGGCATTTTTGGAGTGCAATTTTTCCACCAATTTAAAGACGGTAGCGCAACCCTCGCGGCCTCGAAACTGCACAAAAATCAAAAAAGTTCTGGAAGTCACGTGATGCTTTCGGTCGGAAAAAATGTCAAAGTTTAAACGAAAAATTCTCGAAATTTAGGAAAAAAAGCTAAATTTCGAGGTCAAAGGTTTCGTCGTTTACGTCTCGACGAAAGTCCGACGCCTCGCTACCCCCCAGAAATCCCAGCGTAACAGAGGAGTTTGTGCATTTAGGCGTCGGTGTTTTTCAGAAAGTTTGACAGTTCGACGATGTTCTCGCTTAATATTAGTTTATGAGATAAGTAATAGTGTAACTCAACTCATAAATTCATTACTAGATCCAGAAAATTTTTGATTCGACACTCTGGCGTGTATAGTGTTAGAGTGAGAGGTAAGATTCCATGTAATGCGAAATGCGATGCGAATGCAATGCGAGCAACAGCTTGGTTGTTGCTATGCGAGAAGGACGACTTCGGTTGTTTACGGTTTCTGGTTCGGCTCCGTCCGACCGCTGGGGGTTGCTAGCGCAGGCGATCGAGGGTGAAATCACAATGGACTCGTCTAACTGTCCACGACGCACCCCGTTCAGGCAGTTCAGTTTCAGTTTAGTCTGTCTGCGTTCAATTTAAGTTAATAATAATTAGGGGTGTACTATAGTGTAGTGTGTTGTTTTGTACGGGAAGAAAAGGTAAGTGTGAAAGTAATTTTTTCAGTATGGTTTAGCCTGAATGCCGCATCTAAAATCTGTTATTTGATCGCGTTTTCGTTTTCACAAATAAATTGTCGTTCGCTGATCGCGGCGTTATCTATACATAAGATGTATTTGTATTAATATTAATAAAATCTCAGTATTATAATGCACCTTATGTAATGAGATTGTAATTAGATAATTAATTCACATGATTAGTGACGAATTTCCGTAAAGATCATATCAACCACGTGACATTTCCATAAGCTTCGTTGGGGTTAAAAATGCCCCTCCGCCCTCCTGACTCATTTTATTCTCCCAATCCGCCATATTGGATATTGGCGTAGCGCGAATCGCGGGCTCTTGCCGCCATCCGGATTATCTGGCGGTAAATTCAAATAGTAAATCATAATGTTGACATTTGGACACAGCCATTAATTTATTAAAAATATTGTTTGGTTTATTGTTCGAGGACAATGGCACGCGAATAAAGTTATAGAATGCCACCTGGAGTTAGACACGTGATTTTTGATTTTTGTTTTAGGTTGGCGGAGTCCCCAGGATTGGCTGCGGTTGGCGCCTCAAAGATACCAGACCAAATGTGACAAAAAATAACGTGAAAAATATGTTTTGTATTTAATGTTATGATTTTTTTTTTGAGTTAAATTAGTTTAAACATACGTGCCTATACCTAATACGTAACATGAAAGATATGTTTTGTATTTAATGTTATAATAAGTTTTATGTTTTGAGTTTATTAGATGACATACGTGAAATCATAGTGTTATTATTTTGATCTTATCTAATTTAAGAACATAACCTTATAAGAAACGCTAATTCAATACAAAGTTTAATTTTTAAAATGCATAGAGATCAACGAGATGTAAAAAGTCATCAAGTAGTAGACGTCTATTTGAAAACTAAAATGGAGATTTATAAGACATTAAAAATGACATCGTAGAGAGCAACCTTATCCAAAAAAAAATGTACGTCTTTAAGACGTCAATTTGAAAGCTAAGTAGAGGTCTATAAGAAGTGAAAAGTCGCCGTCCTATAGATCAACCTGATCTCAAACCGATTTACGTCTAGTATAGACATACATTCGACGACTAAAGTGGAGTTCTATAAGACGTAAAGGGCGACGTCGCATAGACCATCTAGCGCCCGGACATCTTGACGACTATTTACCGTTTAGCGTAGATAGTCTATAGTCATCTGAAGTAGACGTCTAATATATATATTTTAGACGAACCCGTGTTACTTGGGTGTTAACCGGAAGTATGGTTAACTCTAGACTTTCGGAAACACTCAAAGTTGTTTTTTGTGCTTTACCTTTCCAATTTTATTTTCTGATTACTTTAGTTTTTTTACAGATTTTCTAATACCTTATTAAAAAGTCTTGTTTTAATAAAATTACCAGCTTTTACAGGCACCCTTTTACCATTTTTCCAAGATGTTGCATAAATGTAACATAGTATACAGGGTGGTTCCTTTTCAACTGCTCACCATTGGCATCTCTTAAACGGTAAGAGATACGGAGTCGGTTAAATTAGCGAAAAGTTGCGCTATTTCTTTGTGATTAAGAAGCTGAAGAGAAATCCGCGATATGTTAATTCGCTCCTAAATTATTCCGAAAAATCAGAAAATTGCGATTTCAAATAAAAATTAATATCTCCCTAACGATTGATGCTACTTAAATGATACTTGTAACTTTAGTATTTTTGACAGCTGTCAGTCGAATGGTATCCACCGAAACTTTTTAGGCCTTCTAGATTTTGAGAAATGACAGTCAACCTTTGATTCACTTATGGCCGCCATATTGAATTTTGACACCATGGAATACAGAAAAAAATGTACTTTTCAAAAATGTAATTAATATGGGAAATTATTAAGATTAATTTGTAAAACCATTGTAAAAGTTTTTGAAAAAAAGTAAAAGTAATACACTAACCTTTTTAATCCCTTTTAACGTTTACAATAATATGAAATAGATTTTGATGTCGTGTGATTCAAACTTTTTACATGTTTTTAACCTCCCCAACCATATGAAAATGGGACGTTAATGCAATCACTCCAAAATTCGAAACTGAGATAACACTAGATCTTTACGTTTCAAGGTCCCAGGATCACAAAAAAGTGTTTTTTAAAAAATGTCTGTGTGTATGTACGTATCTACGTACGTATGTATGTACAGCTTAGAAATCTGAATATGCCCACTCGTAGCTGAATATTTACCTGGTCGTATGGACCAGGCGATAACGGAGACCGTTCAGAAATTAAATACCCCTACTAACCTGCTGTTCAAACGCTAAGCGGCCAACAAAATATTCAGTTCTGGGTGGGCATGTTCTACGACGAGTTCTACGAGGAACAATATAAGGTGTAAACAATCGCTTTTAATAAAAAAAAAATGCAGCAGACAAGCGGCTGGAACCTCCCCATCGAGTAGATCTTTGTATTCTGTGTAGATAGTAGTCTATTCAACAGAATTTTTTTATGCTCATCGACTGTGACTAATTTCGCAATTTTCTGACGAATACCGACATCACCCATCACATTTGACAATATGTTCCTTTTAAGGTTAATAGTTTGCCACCCTTTTGACAATAACTGATACTTTATGTCATCCACTGTCAGCCCGCTCCCTTTTATTGAAAAATATTTTTTTCTCTATTTTCCACTGAAATGGCAGAAACTGAATACATTTTTAGAACCAGAATTTGATCGTCTTTCTAATGGCGACATAAAAGAGGAGGCCTTGTATTTAAAATTTAAAGTTGATATGCTTAAATGGCACTTCCCGTGCACCAATTGCTTCCAAAAGCCTTTTAGGTCTTCAACGGGTCACCCAATCTCCATGTACCAAATTTCAGCCAAATCGATTCACTAATTTGAGCTATAATGTATTTTTAGTGTTACTAAAAAATTTCGATGTTTTGACCCAAAGAGCACTAAATGCGAACGAATTTTGTCTTATTTAAAACCAGAATTTGAAGACCTTTCTGACAATAAATCTTTCAAAAACTTGTTTTGAATGGTTAAATGAGTGAATAATTTTAAAGTTGGAAATTGATGTACCAAAACGGCACTTTCCGTGGGCCGATTGAATCCAAAATTTGTTCAGCTCTTCGACGTGTAATACAATCCCCATGTGCAAAATTTCAGCTAAATCGGTTCAGGGGCTTGGGCTGTACCGCGATTGTAAAGTCCGATAAAAATCTTTTTTTTTTATTTTTGGTCAAAAGGGCACTAAGAATGAATGCATTTTTAGAAGCAGAATTTGAAGACCTTTCCTATCGTGACGTGAAAAATGGGGGTTTGCATTTAAAATTTTACTTTTAAATTTTAAATGTAAACCCCCATTTTTCAGGTCACTATAAGAAAGGCTTTCAGATTCTGCTTCCAAAGATGTATTCACTTATAATCTCATAAGAGCATTAATTCTTTCCGGAAATTTTTGGAGTGCATCCCCACAACGTATTAATCGGCCCGAGTGGAACACGAGGGCCCGATTACGTTGTTGGGATGCACGACTAAAATTTCCAGGAAATGAATTAATGCTCGAATGCAGATTCGGTAAGAAAATAGCAACGATACAGCCACAGGAATTGAATAGAAATGATTTTTGACATTTAATTTGACATAAAAATTTCCACTTATTAATTTCGTTTAGGTTGGTCTAGGTAGGTATCAAAAATTTCCAGGAAATCCTCGAGTTGCCATGGTAAACACACAGAAATCAGTTTTTCTATTGGCTAATGATTAGTATCGTGCGATTTTCACTGTTAGCACCCTTTTGACCAAAAACTAAAAAAATCGAGATTTTTATCGGACTTTAAAATCACGGTACAGCCCAAGCCCCTGAACCGATTTGGCTGAAATTTTGCACATGGGGATTGTATTACACGTCGAAGAGGTGAACAAATTTTGGATTCAATTGGCCCACGGAACGTGCCGTTTTGGCAAACCAATTTCGAAATTATAAATTATTCTCTCATTTACCCATCTAAAACAAGTTTTTGAAAGATTTATTGTTACCATCAGAAAGGTCTTCAAATTCCGGTTTTAAATAAAACAAAATTATTTCTCATTTGGTACCCTTTGGGTAGAAAAATCGAAATTTTGTAGTAACACTGAAACCACGTTATAGCCCAAACTACTGGATCGAGCTGTCCGAAATTTGGCACATGGAGGTGAGGTGACCTGTTGCAGAGCTGAAAGGCTTTTTAGTCCAGGCAATGAATGCCCAAAATGGGGTTGTAGAGAACATGGAAGGGGGGAGAATTTTTCTCTTCGGAAATGTGTTGGGGGTAGTTAGGAGGTAAACATACTAAAAGTCCCCGCTCCTAACCCGTCTGCTTCAGGGGGGGAGGGGGGGTGGAAAGGTCCCTTTTTTTGTTTTTTCACTTATAACTCGAAAATGGTGCGTCGTAACGAAAAAATCCTTGTATGAAAATGAAAGTCTATAAAATTTTCTACAACTCTGCTATTATACATTATTAAGGAAAAATGCACCGTTTTCGAGATATCCGCTCTCAAAAGACGGCAATTGTCAAAACAAACTTTTGCTTCTAATTCCTCAGTCTTTGGTTTTGCAGAAAAGTCGTCAGGAAGAAAGTTTTGGAGCGTTCAATTTCCTTCAAGAATATACAGGGTGAGTCTAGTTGGACAAATCAGTGGCTCTAGCGTTCAAGATATTGGAATTGAAAATTGTATTTTTGGATAATGTTGTAGCTGAAATGGTCCCCTACGCATGGGACCCGAGATGGGACCCATAAAGAATGCTCCAGTTTTATTCAAATCGAAATTATTAAATAAAAACGAGAGTCTAAAATATGTTTTTCCCATATTCTTGCATTTTTTAGGGTTATTTCGTTAGAGAATCATTTTCACTTTATGGAAACATAATTTTTTGCAGAAAAAAGTTAATAAGATCCGAGAGATAAATTATTTAAATGATACAGATTTTTAATTATATCCTAAGGAAAACCACGGGTGCCGTGGTTTTAACAACTGAGATGCAGTCTTGCTTATACTGCAGACTGTACCCAGAATGACAATAAGTGTCAGTTGTAAATGTCATTTGGAGTTGTTTGTGGAAAAATAATGCAAAATGCGAGTTTTTGCCCTTTTCTTTACAGATAATTAGGTAATTTTTAATGCTTGATGGATTTTGTGATAAATTCGCCGAATACAAGTGTCTTGGGTTTTACCCAATTGCTGTTTTTTACATTGCCATTGGAGTCGAATGGTTCGACCAAGAAAAGCTATTCCCGTCAGCCAGAAGGGAATTAGAATAGTTACTGACAGGACGATTTAAAATTCAGTATAAACATTTTATTACATCCCATAAAACAGTGACAAAATTTCAAATAAACATTAGGCCTATGTCGTCAAACTTTAATAGAAAAAATATGATCTTAACCTCGATCTTAACGAATCGTGATTTAGATTAAAATGCAGACTACAAGGGATAGAGGTTTACATAAATGTTGCAACATCAAACGTACTGATAAATAAATAAATAACAATGTGGTGACAATAGTCTCCGTCCAATTTTAACGTTCACTTGAAATAATAGATGATTGTTTAATTCGATGTTACTCAACATCCTCCTGTGCTCTTTTTCTTCATGTTGTGATTTCTGGATGTTCGCAAGCAAGCATCTTTGATGACCACCGCTCGAAATAACTCCATAGCCACAATCAAGCCATTTTGCTTCGACATCTACTTGTTCCTAATTTCGATTCATGGTGATGTGACTGCTACATAACACCTTCGTTGCATCAATTCATATTTCATCTGTACACTGTACACCCTCCATCTTGAATTTTCTTGGTTTCACTTTACTCAACGATTCTTTGTCTTTGTTCATTATATCAACAGTCTCAACATTTGCTACATGGAATATCAATGCACCCCTCGTCATCCGATGATGATAAATCTTCTTTTCGTAAGTGTGAAAACTTATCGACTGAAATAGGATTAACTTTTTAATAAGACAACAAAATCACCTTATTTGACAAGCAATGTACTCACTTAGTAAACTGTTAGAAACTATTCCAATTCCCTTCTGGCTGACGCGAATAGATCTTCTTGGTCGAACCATTCAATTCCAAAGGCAATGTAAAAAACATCAATCGAGTGACAATCCGAGACACTTGTATTCGGCGAATTTAGTAAAAAATCCATCAAGCAATAAAAATTACCTAATTATCTGTAAAGAAAAGAGCAAAAACTCGCAGTTTTGCATTACTTTTCCACAAACGACCCCAAATGACATTTCCAACTGACACTTGTCATTCTGGGTACAGTCTGCAGTATAAGCTAGACTGCCTTTCAGTTGTTAAAACCACGGCACCCGTGGTTTTCCTTAGGAAATAATTAAAAATCTTTATTATTTAAATAATTTATCTCTCGGATATTATTAACTTTTTTCTTAAAAAAATTATGTTTCCATAAAGAGAAAAAGATTCTCTAACAAAATAACCGTAAAAAATGCAACAATATCGAAAAAAATATTTTTAGGCTCTCGTTTTTATTTAATAATTTCGGTTTGAATGAAACTGGAGCTTTCTTCATGGGTCCCATGCGTAGGGGACCATTTCAGCTACAACATATCCAAAAATAGAATTTCCAATTTCAATATCTTAAACGCTAGAGCGCTGATTTGTCCAACTAGACTCACCCTGTATACAGGATGTCCCGTCTCAGAGTGCAAAAATTTCAGCCACAGATTCCTTGCATGAAAATAAAAGACCCGTATTTTTTTGTTTCGCTAGATGGGCCCCCATTTCGTCACTAGGGCTCCTCAAAAGTGAGCCCCAAAAATCGAAAATTAATTCCCACGTCTTAACCATTAACCGATTTTGCTGAAATTTTCCACAAGACCATTACGAACGATGAAGATTTCAATAATGTAGTTGATGATGTCGTGGCGCCCCCTGGGCCGCCCTCGACATTTTCGGCCCATTATCTTTGTTAACGTAATTAAATTTCGTAATTAATTACATACCATCCGATGGTCGATTGAATTTAGAAACTACGCTACCTCTTACACTTTTTCTGTAAAATGCACCATTTCCGAGTAAAATTAAGGAATGTGGAGCCATACACGTGCTTATTGGCAGACTTTTCAAGATAGCTATAGAGCGATTAATGTCAGGGCTTTGTTAAAGTTTTAAATTATTGTCAGTTTTGCACCACTGTGGCACTATGTTTGTTTTTTTTTGTAAATATTATAATTGCACCCAATTTTGCAAATTCGGAGTATACAGATATGCATTTAATTTATGGTGTATGGCTCCACATTTCTTAATATTACTTGGAAATGGTGCATTTTACAGAAAAAGTGCAAGAGGTAGCGCAGTTTCTAAATTCAATGGAGCATCGGACGGTGTGTAATTAAATAGGAAATTTAATTACGTTAACAAAGATATTGGGCCGAAAATGTTGAGGGCTGCCCCGGGGGCGCCTATGGTGGGCACCACGATATCATCAGCTTCATTATTGAAATCTTCATCGTTCGTAATGGTTTTGTAGAAAATTTCAGCAAAATCGGTTGAATGGTTACGACGTGGGAATTAATTTTCGATTTTTGGGGCTCACTTTTGAGGAGCCCTAGTGACGAAATGGGGGCCAATCTAGCAAAACAAAAAAATACGAGTCTTTTATTTTCATGCAAGGAATCTGTGGCTGAAATTTTTGCACTCTTGAGACATGACAGCCTGTATATACAGCGTGGTTCCTTTTTCACTGCTCACCACTGGCATCTTCTAAACAGTAAGAGGTTCGAAGTCGGTTAAATTACAGAAATATTGCACTGTTTAAATTTCACTTGGAGCTTTTATATTACTGACAGCTGTCAATTGAATGGCATCGTCAGAAATTTTTTAGGACTTCTAGATTTTGAGTAACGGTAGTCAACTTTTTATTCTCTTAAGGTAGCCAAATTGTATTTTAACACCATCGGACACATAAAAAATTAGCTTTTCAAAAATGTAATCAAAATGGACTTTTTTGACAGATCGTCAAAATTTGAAAATTGATATGAGTATGTCGTAAAATGAGCCTAAGCTTATGAAAAAAATTTCAAGAGAGTACACCAACTTTTTTCATCTCTCATGACGTCAAAAACAATTGAATTTTGAACGATAATGCAGGCTGAGTCAAGAAGGCCACGGCGGTCCATAACTTCTGAACCCTTCCAGCTAGGAAATCAATTCAAACGCCATTATGTACAACACCGCCAATTCTACAACCAGAAAATACTTTCAACTATACAGGGTGTCCCAAAACACTTGCAACGCATAGCAACTTGATTTTTTTAAATGGAACACCACCATTTTGATGCCATATTCTGGATCACCTATAACATAGCTTTACATCGGCATAAGACATTCGATGTTTTAAGGCTCTGTTATAAAGTAATTAATTCTTTTTGAAAAATTTTGATCATTGCGGGTGCTTCTTAAAAAAATTCCTGAGAACTCAATTTTGTATTTAGAGAGCTGAGATTCGGTACGAATATGAAGGAAGGTCTATTCTATCTATCTAACATGATAAGTATCATTATCACTATACAGGGTGTTAAAAATTCTGTGTCAAGTTTGGAAAATTTCAAATATGCAAAACTCCATTTTTTCAAATGGCACCTCTGTTATTATTGTGCCATGGGGTTCGGCTGTTGAATTACTTAATTCTTTATTAAGTATGTCCTATACCTAAAGTCAATACTTCAAAAGATATTCTTGTCCTTATTTATTTTATTGAAAATTATTACGATCTCAATTAAAGAATGCCATGGACTGTATGACAGTTATGATTAGCATTGTTTATTTACATGGTTACCAGACAGTTTGTCACATTTATTGACATAAACAATGAATCTTCAATAAAATAAATAAGACAAAGAATATCTTTTGAAGTATTGACTTTAGGTATAGGACATACTTAATAAAAAATAAAGTAATTCAACAGCCGAACCCCATGGCACAATAATAACAGGGGGTGCCATTTGAAAAAATGGAGTTTTGCATATTTGAAATTTTCTAAACTTGACACAGAATTTTTAACACCCTGTATAGTGATAATGATACTTATCATGTTAGATAGATAGAATAGACCTTCCTTCATATTCGTACCGAATCTCAGCTCTCTAGATACAAAATTGAGTTCTCAGGAATTTTTTTAAAAAGCACCCGCAATGATCGAAATTTTTCAAAAAGAATTAATTACTTTAGAACAGAGCATCAAAATGGTGGTGTTCCATTTTAAAAATCAAGTTGCCATGCGTTGCAAGTGTTTTGGGAAACCCTGTATAGTTGAAAGTATTTTTTGCTTGTAGAATTGGCGGTGTTGTACATAATGGCGTTTGAATTGATTTCCTAACTGGAAGGGTTCAGAAGTTACGGACCGCCGTCGCCTTCTTGACTCAGCCTGTATTATCGTTCAAAATTCAATTGCTTTTGACGTCATAAGAAATGAAAAAAGTTGGTGTACGCTCTTGATTTTTTTTTCATAAGCTTAGGGCCGGTTTATCGATGCTCAGTTAAATGAAAATATCTGACAGTTTGCGTTATCCGATAGTTAAACTGTTTATCGAAAGCAAGTTGACTGCAAAGTCTTTGCTAAAGTGCCAGGCAAATTGACTGACAGTAGGAAATGTCAGCTAGGGTAGAAAACCGACGGTTAGCAATGTTAGCATCGTCCAGTCATTTAAAAGACGAAAAAAGTAAATCTTTGGTTTTCTTCAACATGAATCTAGCCAATATAGAAAGTTTAGGAATGTACCTGAAACTTTTTTGAGGAATTTGCCAACACTTAAGATTCCCTCAACTTTCTTTCAGACCTCCTGCTTCTACCATCCGTTTTCTTATCCTCAATTACATCTCCTGCTAGTTACTTTTCAAAGCACGTCTGGATCGTAGGCAGAAAAGTTTACTCCTCGTTTCTTTTCTGTCACCAATACAAATTTCAACTGAATCAGCACCTGCCACAGTAAACAAAGACCGTAAGGCGTTGCTATGGAAACAGTTGACTATATTAGGGCGAAATTTAAATCCGTCCAATAGAATTCAACTTCCGCTACCCCAAATGTTGCCAACACAACTCGAACTGTCAGGCACGTAACTGAGAGACAAAGCCGATGTCGATAAACCTGAATCTGATTTATCTGTCAGTTATAGTAAACTGTCAGATAGATAACAGCCAGTTTTGACTCCGCATCGATAAACCGGCCCTTAGGCTCATTTTACAACATACTTATATCAATTTTACAATTTTGACGATCTGTCAAAAAAGTCCATCTTGATTACGTTTTTGAAAAGCTAATTTTTTATGTGTCCGATGGTGTTAAAATACAATTTGGCTACCTTAAGAGAATAAAAACTTGACTACCGTTACTCAAAATCTAGAAGTCCTAAAAAATTTCTGACGATGCCATTCAATTGACGGCTGTCAGTAATATAACAGCTCCAAGTGAAATTTAAATAATGCAATATTTCTGTAATTTAACCGACTTCGAACCTCTTACCGTTTAGAAGATGCCAGTGGTGAGCAGTGAAAAAGGAACCACCCTGTATACATGGTGTCCCGTCTCAGAGTGCAAAATTTTCAGCCACAGATTCCTTCTATGAAAATAAAAGACCCGTATTTTATTGTTTCGCTAGATGGGCCCCCATTTCGTCACTAGGGCTCCTCAAAAGTGAGCCCCAAAAATCGAAAATTAATTCCCACGTCGTAACCATTCAACCGATTTTGCTGAAATTTTCCACAAGACCATTACGAACGACGAAGATTTCAATAATGTAGCTGATGATTTCGTGGTGCCTACCATAGGCGCCCCCTGGGCCGCCCTCGACATTTTCGGCCCAATATCTTTGTTAACGTAATTAAATTTCCTATTTAATTACACACCATCCGATGCTCCATTGAATTTAGAAACTACGCTACCTCTTGCACTTTTTTTGTAAAATGCACCATTTCCAAGTAAAATTGAGAAATGTGGAGCCATACACCATAAATTAAATGCATATCTGTATACTCCGAATTTGCAAAATTGGCTGCAATTATAATATTTACAAAAAAAAACAAACACGGTGCCACAGTGGTGCAAAACTGACAATAATTTGAAACTTTAATAAAGCCCTGACATTAATCGCGCTATAGCTATCTTGAAAAGTCTGCCAATAAGCACGTGTATGGCTCCACATTCCTTAATTTTACTCGGAAATGGTGCATTTTACAGAAAAAGTGTAAGAGGTAACGTAGTTTCTAAATTCAATCGACCATCGGATGGGGTGTAACTAATTACGAAATTTAATTACGTTAACAAAGACAATGGGCCGAAAATGTCGAAGGCGGTCCAGGGGGCGCCTGTGGTGGGCACCACGAAATCATCAGCTACATAATTGAAATCTTCATTGTTCGTAATGGTCTTGTGGAAAATTTCAGCAAAATCGGTTGAATGGTTAAGACGTAGGAACTAATTTTCGATTTTTGGGGCTCACTTTTGAAGAGCCCTAGTGACGAAATGGGGGCCCCTTTTATTTTCATGCAAGGTGCAAGGAATCTGTGGCTGAAATTTTTGCACTCTGAGACGGGACATCCTGTATATACAGGGTGAGTCTAGTTGGACAAATCAGTCGCCTAGCGTTTAAGATATTGAAATTGGAAATTCAATTTTTGCATTATGTTGTAGCTCATATGGTCCCCTCTACGCATGTGACCTATAAAGAAAACTCTAGTTTTATTCAAACCGAAATTATTAAATAAAAACGAAGGCCTAAAAAATTTGTTTTTGATATTGTTGAATGTTTTAAGGTTATTTCGTTAGAGAATCATTGTCTCTTTATGGAAACATACTTTTTTGCAGAAATAAGTTAATAATCTCCGAGAGACAAATTATTTAAATAATAAAGATTTTTAATTATTACCTAAAGAAAACCACGCATGCCGTGGTTTGAACAACTGAAAGGCAGTCTAGCTTATACTGCAGACTGTACCCAGAATAACAAGTGTCAGTTGGAAATGTCATTTGGGGTCGTTTGTGGAAAAATAATGCAAAACTATACGGGTTTTTGCCCTTTTCTTTACAGATAATTAGGTAATTTTTATTGCTTGATGGATGTTTTGCTAAATTCGCCGAATACAAGTGTCTCGGGTTGTCACACTGGAGGGGCCCGATTAGGAGAAGTTAAAGTTTACACCCTCCGAGTTGAATTTTCTTGGTACATGGAATATGAATGGACCCCTGAACATCCGATGATAAATCTTCATTTTGTAAGTGTGAAAAATTATTAGCTGAAATAGGTATTAACCGGTATTAAGTTTTTAATAAAACAACAAAATCACCATATTTGACAGCATGACAGCAATGTAAATTGTTAGCGATTATTGCCAATTCCTTTCTGGCTGACGAGAATAGCTTTTCTTGGTCGAACCATTCGACTCCAATGGCAATCTAAAAAACATCAATCGGGTGACAACCCGAGACACTTGTATTCGGCGAATTTAGCAAAAAATCCATCAAGCAATAAAAATTACCTAATTATCTGTAAAGTAAAGGGCAAAAACTCGTAGTTTTGCATTATTTTTCCTTTGATTTTTCCACAAACGACCCTAAATGACATTTCCAACTGACACTTGTCATTCCGGGTACAGTCTGCAGTATAACCTAGACTGCCTCTCAGTTGTTAAAACCACGGCAATCGTGGTTTTCCTTAAGAAATAATTAAAAAGCTTTATTATTTAAATAATTTATCTCTCCGATGTTATTAACTTTTTTCTGCAAAAAATTGTGTTTCCATAAAGAGAAATGATTCTCTAACGAAATAACCTTAAAACTTTCAACAATATCCAAAAAAAAAATGTTTAGGCCTTCGTTTTTATTTAATAATTGCGGTTTGAATAATAGGGGACCATTTCAGCTACAACATATCCAAAAATTGAATTTCCAATTTCAATATCTTAAACGCTAGAGCGACTGATTTGTCCAACTAGACTCACTCTGTATATTCTTGAAGGAAATTGAACGCTCTAAAACTTTCTTCCTGACGACTTTTCTGCAAAACCAAAGACTGAGGAATTGGAAGCAAAAGTTTGTTTTGACAATTGCCGTCTTTTGAGAGCGGATATCTGGAAAACGGTGCATTTTTCCTTAATAATGTATAATAGCAGAGTTGTAGAAAATTTTATAGGCTTTCATTTTCATACAAAAATTTTTTCGCCACGACGGCGACGCACCCTTTTCGAGTTATAAGCGAAAAAATATAAAAAGGGACCTTTCCACCCCTCTCCCCCCCTGAAGCGGACGGGTTAGGGGCGGGGACTTTTAGTATGTTCACCTCCTAACTACCCCCAACACATTCCCGAAGAGAAAAATTCTCCCCCCTTCCATGCTCTCTACAACCCCTTCATTGCCTGGACTATTTGGGAGCAATCGGTCCACGGGAAATGCCATTTAGGCATATCGATTTTAAAATCTTAAACACAAGTCACGGAAATCAGAGACCTATACGATGGGGAGGTTCGAGCCGCTTCTCTGCTGCCATTTTTTTAGTATATACGAAAATAGTTCGTCCTCGCTCCACACCTTCCCGCTGTACCGCTGTACTGTGTGACTTAAAAGGTTTAGGCCCGAGGCCCCTTCACCTTAGAATCTGAACTGCACGGTAACGCATGGAAAAGCGAAACCGCGAGAAAAGATCGTGTCAAGTATGCACTACCATCGGTGAACTACCCTGTTGGCATCCAGTTGCGAACAGTTGTAGAACACCTATGGATAGACATGCATTGAGAAAAGTTGGCAGCGGCCACCAAATCTCGCAGAACATGTTGAAACGTTCGAGAAAATATTTCATGCACAATAAGTACATGCAACGATAGTAATGAAAATTTCACGTACCTTACAACGTGAAACGATGCGCGGTAGTGGGATCTGAAAAGTTAAGCGATGAAAATAGTGTGAGGGTACGAAAGCGCATTAGGGTCACCGACACTTAAAATAAACCGCCAGATAAACCGCCAGATAAACCGCCAGATAAACCCGCCAGATAATCCCGCCAGATAATCCCGCCAGTTAAGTTCAACCGCCACATAAAATGCTTGTATTGTGTTGTATGTCAGTGGAATAGAAGGTTTAGTTCGCGAAGCTTGTATGAAAGTGCTACCTGTCAGGTAAGTAAAACCTAACGCATGTTAAATAGTTAACATAGATAGAAACAGTTTAATGAAAAAACAATTCTTATTGTTATCGCTTTTTAGGTGAAAATTTTGAAAAAAAAAATGGATCAGGAACTACATGAGCTTATTTTGCATTATAATTCATTGGGATTAAACTACGGGGAAATATTAGATTTCCTTAAACTACAGCATAATATTGAAATCAGTTTAGCCACATTAAAACGCAGATTGCGTGAAATGAATCTTGGACGACGACGTTCATTCTCTCCCTTAAATGAAGTTATTTCGTTCATACAAAATCAGTTGGCGGTTTCTGGCCAATTGCTAGGTTATCGGTGGATGCATACAAGATGTGTTCGAAGGGGATTAGTTGTCTCTCAAAGAGCCGTTAGACTTATTCTGAAAGAATTAGATCCCTTGGGGGTAGAATTAAGGTGTCGAAAGAGATTGCGTCGTAGATGCTATTCAACCCCTGGGCCCAATTTTATATGGCACATTGATTCATATGATAAACTTAAGCCATATGGAATTGCAATTAATGGTGCTATAGATGGGTTTTCACGTAGAATCGTGTGGCTGGAAGCAGGAAGAACTGCAAGTGATCCCAAAGTTGTTGCAGGGTACTACATCAATGCAGTGAAAAAACTTGGAGGATGTCCTCGAACAATTAGGACGGACTGTGGCACAGAAAATGTAACTGTGGCTCAATTGCAAAGATTATTCCGGGAAAATCCTGTTGATGAATCTGATCATAATTTTGGCGAAAAAAGTTACATAACAGGGACAAGTCAGGGCAATCAAAGGATTGAAAGTTGGTGGTCCATGTTAAGAAAACACAGCTCTCAGTATTGGATGAATCTCTTTCAAGAATTGAAAGAAGATGGTCTCTTCGTCGGGTCAATTTTGGATAAATCATTGATACAATTTTGCTTTTTGGATATTTTAAAGGTAGGTAATTATGTACAGGTTTAGTCGTAAATGTCTTGTAATTAAACTTTTGAAAACTTGGGAAAAATTAACAAATGTTTTTCTTTACAGAACGAGCTATCCTCCATACGCTTGGAATGGAATACACACCGAATTAACCGTTCCCGAAATGCAATCTCCTATTATGGACGTCCTATAATTATGTCTAACTTGCCAGAATTGTATGGAACAAAGAACTATTTATGTTCAATATTGCCAGAAATTGCTGACGTATGTACACAGGCATGTAGATTTTTAGAGGTGCCATGTGATGAAGATATTTATGATTTATGCAAAATTATTATGACAGAACAAAGTTTGACAGCACCATCAGATCCTTATGAAGCTCTTGATTTGTATATAGTATTAAGAAATGAGTTAATAGCTGCTCTGGCATAAATATATGTATGTATATGCTTATAATAAGATAGTCAAGGCATAATGTAACGTTGTTACTGGTTGTATTGCAAAAATGTTCCTTGCTTATTTACTCACTTAAAAGAGCGATTTAGATCTAACCATGTATATCTGCTAGGTATATTTACAAAATTATTTGAAGACATCAAAAGTGTAAATATTTAATATAAGAATAGTTGCATGCGAGCATTTATTCCCCTAAACTTAGCTTTCCTGTATTACCTTAAAACTTGCTTATTTTATTTAAATACTTATACCTATATAAACTTGAGAATATGGGTAAAAGTTGTCATTTTATACTTTATTGGCTTAAACAAACATACCTAAACTAGTTCATGAAACGAAAGTGATATTACAAAAAAAATACATTTGACAGTTATGTTCACTTATATAACAAAGTCAAATTAAGCAAATCCAAATTCGGGTGAGTTGCCTATACCGAAATCCATATTATACTTAAAGTCTTCATAACGGGTGTGGACAACGGGTATTCTTAATTCTAAGGCACAAGTGTTTGCTGTAGGAAATTTGGACAAACAGTGCAAAAAAGACATTTTAGGTTTAACTGGGAAACCCAGTGGTGGAATACAATCTGCACCAGTAGCAAATATTAATATATCACTTAGAGTAATGTGAACACCTCCCACACTTTCGACTGCTTCGGAGTCACTTGAGGCATTTTCTGAAACAGAAATCATTAGTCAGGTACTCATAGTATTATCAAACGTTACCTTCACAGTCAATTATATAATCTCTGAAAAATGTTATTGTCCTATTTTCCAAAAGGCGCCTATTTGATCCGGATTCAGAGTACAAAATGTTTTCAAAAAAATTTTCCATATCTGTTGAGGTTAACGAAGTTTTGTCTTCACAAAGAACCTGCTTGAAAACAACCGGGTAGGCCTTGATGTACGAATAGATGTCGCACGTTTTCAGCCCTTCTATAAATTGTTCCAACACAGCTCCCATTCTTTGGAATACATAAAACTGCAGCACATCTGTAAAATAAAATTTTAAATGTAAAAAAAATGTAAAGTGCAATTATATCGTTACCGCTAATAATTTTCGGCTTGTCTTCTACCTTCCGGATGTAATGAAATCCAGCGACAGTAAAAATAGGATGAATAATAATTTCTTGCAGTTCAGATATATCTTCAACTTCTTCAAAACGAACTAATACGTTTCTTACATCTAATTCGACGTCCTGCAACGTTGGTACAACGTTTTCTAAGCCATACGCCACAACGGAGAAAAGAGTCTCCGAAAAAAAGTGAGGACCGGGACCACCGTGCACTAAAGATAATGCTATAATTCGTCCCGCTTCAAAATAATGCTTGTCGTTGAGACAGTTAATATTAATAGATAAGTATTTCTTCTTCTGGCCAATAAAAATTTCGCTGTTGGAAAGGAAGTTCAGAAGTAAACGGAACATTTCCCTGCATGGACCGCCTTCATCTACAGCTCCTTCTGAGGCTCCTTCACTATCGCTGAATTTTACGGAAATTTTAAAAAATGGGTTAAATGTTTTCCGGCGCATTGCCCTTAAGGAACATCCAAAAATATCATCACGATAAACATTAAATTTGTTGATTCGTTCTTGATCAATTCTACTTTGAATGTTACGTATAATGTCTTGCAAAGATTTTCCCGGAGATAAAACATTATTTTCCTCAGTTTCGGTCAGGTTTTGTTCGTCCAATATGCTGTTTATCAGAATCGTTAGCTCGTTAGCGTCAGATGGACATTCTGGAATATTAGGGTCTGACAGAGGCGCGGTGTTTACTGAAATTCCAAAATATTACTCTCGATACCTACTCAGCACAAATGAATTATTTACTTGAAATGTCGCTGTCCTCTAACTGCAAATCTGCAGGATCAAAAACATCATGGGTGCAGTCATTCTGGGGTTAGGAAATAACATTAGAACAGCTGTGTGATTTTCACTTACCCTGTAGTACTTACATATGTTAAAGTTGAAGGTGTATGCGGGAGTTCTAGATCATCTGCCTCTATGTTACGGTGGTCTTCAGAATCCTCCTTTGTAATGTAACAATAATAAATAGCATGACGTATCTACATATTTGTAATTGATAGGCAGATTTCATACTTAAAGTCGTAGGCAAAAAAAGTGGATGTCAAAGAAATTCTGTGGTAGGCAGAAATTTTAGCTATGTAGGTACCTAAATGGGCTCTAACCAAAAAATCCGCTAATCAAAAAAATTGGCATTTCTACTTTTCCCGCCTATAACACTTATTAACTAAGAAAGTCCGAAATTGATTGAAAAGCGATTAATAAATTACTATTGAAAATATATGCACTTACTGGGGGCCTTGATTAAAGCAAAGGGACTCAAAAAATTATTAGGTATGACAATTTTTTGGACATGGGCAGATGTTTGATAGAAGAAACACCATTCACACCGGGAATTATTTTCGATTTTGACAAGAAGAGACAGTTTTTGAGTGACAATGACGTCCACTTTATTTTGCCAACGACAGTACCTATTTAGCAAAATTCCATTTATTTCAAATATTAATTAATCTATTTTTGAATTGTACGTTCCGTTCTGATTAAAATTTGTTGGTCATATTATGTACCAGGATTCAATCATGAACGTGTAACTAATTTATTCCAACCAACTACAATTAGCCAATGTCTTACCTGAAGTCCCTGTCGCTGATGTCCCTCTCCCTCATTTTCATCAGCTACTTCATCGTTTTCTAGATCTATAACAATATTAATATTAGCCACCAGCCGCTTGAAATAAAGTAGGTACAAGTAGGATCGCGGGCAAAAAAAACCGGACACCATTGAAATGACACTGACATAATTTGTGAACGGGTCCTAACTTACTGTTAACCACACTTTTAAATTTTTACTTGAATTGCGATATCCCATTCTGAAATAAAGTATTTCTTTCACCATTATTAAAATAGGTGACTGAAGGCATTACGAACTTCAAATAATTGTTAGAATAATTTTCAAATTTCAAAACATCTGTCACAATGACAATAAAGCTTGGATTACATCGTTTTCTTTGAATTGACAGAAAATTTGATGTCCGGTTTTTTTTTGCCCGCAATAGTACCTACTTACACATATCAACAACATGATTCAAAATGAAGTCAAATTCAATCTAGACATTATCTAATTGTCAAGATGATTTTCTCAGGAAAGTATTATATTAGTTTTGAGCAGCTAAACGAAAGTGTTTTAGAAACAAACCATATAAAAGCATATTATTGTGGGAAAACCAATAAAAAATGCTATTCAGCGGCATAAAGTCTTTCGTGTGTGAATTTTCGTTTAGCTGCTCTAAATTCTCTAAATATACCTAGCCACGCTCCAAAAGGGACAGCCTACATTAATAATTTATTGATGTAAAACTATAAATTGTTTGTGTAAATATACAATTATTGTATACATACAGGTTGGACCACTGAAAAGAGGCCTCTCAAGTTTTCTCGGCTCTTGCTTAATTGAGAAAAAATCGCTCGGGCCATTTGTGAAATATCATTTGAAAGCTAATTTTATTGCGAATCCAACGATGTAAAAATTTTTTGGTCAAATTTTAAATGATATTACGACCACTTGTGATACATCATTTTAAAGACTATTAAATTGTCTGTAAAGTGATGGAAAAATTTGTCAATTCTATCTACTGATTCTGAAATTACACAATTTTTTAAATTCTATTGCATTCCGAACTCAATTGACCAATTACCGCTGCCGGAAGTGAATCAGTGCATGGATTCGACAAATTTTTACATCAGTTTCCAGAGAATTTAATACCCTTTAAAATGATGTATCACAAGTCTACGTTGTTAAATTGCACCCACCACCTATTAATGTGTCCCCCTAGAAATAAAAATGGACCTGTCCGAGCGATTTTTTCTCAATTGAGCAAGAGCCGCGTAAACCTGAGCGGCCCCTTTTCAGTGGGCCACCCTGTATATGAACCTACAATTATTGTATATTTCCCGTAAATGCACTTGTTAACTTATACTTACCATTACTTCTATATTCTGTAAGCAGAAAAAATCGCAGATGTTTAACCTTGTCATTTTTTAATACATCAGCGATAGTTTTCCCTTCAGGAAACGATTTGTACTGAAAATCCAATAATTCGAAATGAAAGAGGTCTTCGTCTCCTTGAACAGATTTTCCATTGGGAAAGAATAAATTCTTGCATTCCCTCAATATGTTTTGTTTTGAATAATACTTTGGAAGCTTGACCTTTCTTGTACCACCTCCTGTTGGACTCCGTACTTGTTTGTCTTTGTCCCCTATTTTCATTCGCCAGCCTAAATCAACGGCACGCAGATCTTTAGAATTACAAGAACGCGCTTTCTTCTGCGGTAATTCAGTTGCAGATTGAATCCCTAGTTTTTGTTTTATTCGATTGATCAGTGGTTCTTTATTAGACGTTTCTCCTCTTTGGGATTGCTGACAAAAGTGTTTTAAGGCCACTCTGTCTCCGTAGTGAGGTATAAATCGTTTTAATTCAGGGTCACTCATTAAATTTATAATCGATATGTTTATCTGCAAAAAAGGTATCTTCAATTCCGTACTTTTTTTGTCAATGTACGTATACATGGTGTCTCGAAATTAGCCCGGCTAGATTTCACATCCAGATTGTATTGTTAAAAAAACGAAAAAAAACTCCCCATAAATATCGAGCGTATCAAAAAAAAAGTAGTCAAGGGTGGCTATGGAATGGAGGAGGAGGTATGGCGGAATTTTATAACAAGAATTATATATGCCAACAAATGTGACAAACTGTGTGGTACCTAACCATGTAAATAAACAATGATAATCATAACTGTCGTTCAGTCTATAGCATTCTTTGATTGGGATCTTAACAATCTTACATAAAATCAACAAAACAACGAATATGTCCTAAACTGCCAACTTTAGGTATGGACATGCTTAATACAAAATGAAGGTGAACCCGATGGCTCAATAATAATAGGGGGTGCCATTTGAAAAAATTGACTTTTGCTCGTTTGAAATTTTCCAAAGTTGTCCCCGAATTTTGAACACCCTGTATACTGATATTGTCAGTTTTCACGATCAATAGATAGAACAGACCTTCCTTCATCTTCGTACCGAATCTCATCTCAATAGTCGCAAAATTGAGTTCTGTGGAATTTTTTTAAAGAAACACCCGCTACGACCAAAGATTTAAAAAAAAAAAAAATTAGGTACTTCAGAACAGCACCAGAAAACGCCGAATGCCATATGTCTAACTACGATGTAGGCGCTCCCGAATATGGCATAGAAAACATAGTGTCCCATTTAAAAAAATCAAGTTGCATAGCGTTGCTAGTATTTGGCACATCCTGTATACTTGGGATGTAGCAGAGCAAGAACTGTAACTGTAACTGTAACTGACGTTTTAATTAATTTTCTATCTTTAACGATTCAAAAGTTATTGGCACACCCTGTATGTACAACCTATGTGGGAAAATGACATTAGGGCGTTAGAGCCCTTCAAAGGGTCACTTTGAAAGCGTTTTAGCCTTTCTTTTGTAAATATTTTCAAAACGGTTAAACATGGAAACGTGAAACTGTTTTCTTTAGCAAACGTTTTACGCTGAATTGAGTGCCCCTTTCTTTGATTTTAATATTTTAGTGATAAGCGTCTTGTGTAGAAGGGCGCAGAACAAAACTAACTAAAAATTATTTTCACAAGTTTTGAAAATCAATAGGTATTTATAGAAAACCTCCTTTCTTATTTTGCACAGTACCTAGAATCTAATTATTGTAAAGTCGTCTAATTTCGAGACACCCTGTATAGAAAAAAATATTTTACCAAAAGAAAACCGCTTACAAATATGCGATGAGACCCTATAACACATACCTTCTCATCTTCCATTTGTTGGATTGTTTCTTCGCTAATATTGCGGCTCCTTAAAAACTCGGCGAACTCCATCGTGGTCTACAACATGGAATTAATGTTGTCGCAGAATTCTTGGTATACGGGGTTTTCCAGAACTCGCGCCCCAGAGAAAATGGGCTTGTGCCGAAGACAATGAGGAATCAAAAACCCAATGTGAAAATGTCATCCTTACTCTTTTTATAATAGACCTACAGTGTTTCTTAATCCACCAATCCCAGAAGAGCAGCTTCAATTATTTTTTCACTATACGGCCCTTTAAAAGTTTTCACAAAGAATGGATATTTTTTGTGTAACCTAGGAACGGGTCTCACAGTAAAAAAATATCTCTAGCTGAACTCCTGTGATTGGTGGATTAAGAAACACAGTAGCTCTGTCATAAAAAGAGGAAGGACATTTTCGTATTGGGTTTTTGATTCCTCATTGTCTTCTGCACAAACCCATTTTCTTTGGAGCGTGAGTTCTGGAACACCCTGTATAATACGTATACACAATATACCGGGTGTAAATTATACGTCAAGTAATAGATCGGTATGGACACACGTCAAATTTGAAACTAGTAGGTAACTTAATTGATAAGAAAGTTATCGGGGCGCCCCGGACCTGTGCTACATCCGGTATAAAGCGCTGCCGAATAAATTGAATAATTTCAAAACCTTTTGGAAATAGCACCACCGTCCACAATGCTAATATGGTTTAAACAACTTAAGAAACCAGAGCCTTGTGCAGTGGCAGCATACAACTGCAACTGCGATGCATTCAGAAACCATGCGATGCACTTTTGTTCTTTTTAGGGTAGGTTTTCTGGGAAACCCCTAGTTAAATTAAATCTTTCTTTTAACATTTTTTGGAAATGAAGACAACATTACCACAACATTATTAAGATCTCCTACTACAACTTTCGGGGTTCAGATTCAATTACCTTTAATTTATAATTAAAAAAACTTACCTCGCTTCATGAGCCGTATCCCACAGCTGTTGAACTGTGAACTGATAAAAACAATCACGAACCACTTGCCGAGCCGAGGTGTGCACGACCACACACGAATCAAGAAGAATGGTTAACTGGCGGATTTATCTGGCGGGATTATCTGGCGGAATTATCTGGCGGGTTTATCTGGCGGGATTATCTGGCGGGTTTATCTGGCGGTTTATCTGGCGGTTTATCTGGCGGTTTATTTTAAGTGTCGGTGACCCTAATGCGCTTTCGTAGTGAGGGGTCTGGATGGGTGACACGAGGGAGGTGGGAAACACGGGGATGCGAGGAAAGGTACGGAGGATAGGTAAGGGATAGGAAAGAAAGGGATGTGTGCAGCACTCAGAGGAGTGCCATTCGCGGGCGCTTGCAGCGGGAAGGTCCGTCTTCGTCGTAATCTACGGCTTGGCGGACTAGCGGATTGGGATGTACCTCCGCGTTAGCGATGGCCTTCACGGAGGAATCGCGCAGAAATTCCTTGATGGATTTCATCTTTGCCTCTTCGTGGAGCTGCCTGTTTCGCACGAACCACTGTGCGCCGAAAGCCCTCCTGAGGAATCGATTTTGAATAACCTGCAACTTATTTAGTTGTGACATCGCAACATGGCCCAAGGCCGGAGAGCCGTACGTCATGGCCGGTCTAACCACCGACGTGTAGAGAAGCAGCTTGCTTTTTACAGACAATCTGCTCCTACCGCACGTCAGCGAGTTCAACCGGGCCGCGGCCGTACGGCCCTTTTCGACTGCGTATTCCACCTGTTGGTGGAAATTCAGCCGCTGGTCTATCTTCACTCCCAAGTACTTGATGACGTTGCACCATGGGATGACACGGTCGAGGAGCCGCACTTCCCCGTGCGGCCTCACCCTTCTACGTCTGATCAGAATGGCCTGACTTTTGTCCGGATTGACGTCAATCAGCCAAAGTCGGAACCATTCTTCGAGCTCCGAAATTGCCCGCTGTAAATATACAGTGGCAAGTTCGGCGGTTTTCGATCGGGCGAGAATTGCAGTGTCATCCGCATAGATGGCAAGCGTCGTATTGGGAGATTTCGGGATGTCGGCGGTGTACACTGTAAACAAAAGCGGTGACAAAACAGATCCCTGCGGAACACCGGCCTCGAGCTGATGAACCGTGGAAATTGCGCCGGGGATTTTTGCCCTGAAGGAGCGGTCTGAAAGGAAGGATTTGATTAGTTTTACCATCGCAGTCGGGACGCCCGCATCGGAGAGCTTAAAAATAAGCCCTTCGTGCCAAACCGTGTCGAACGCTTTGGATACGTCCAGGAAAACGGCTCCCGTCACACCTGTTTCCAGTTGATCGATTGTGAAGCGTACTCCACAACTCGAAGCACCTGGTGGGTGGTGGAGTGTCCGGGTTGAAATCCGAACTGCTCCTCCGGGATGATGCCGAGATCTTTGACGATTTTCGCTAATCTGGAATGGATTAATCTCTCCACTAACTTACCGATAGCGGAGAGGAGGCTGATAGGCCGGTAGTTCTGAGGGAACTTCCGGTCTTTACCTGGTTTCGGGATGAATATGACGTTGGCGCATTTCCAACGGCTCGGAAAGTGGTGGAATCGGAACACTGCGTTCACTATTACGGTCAAAGCCACTACGGCTTTGAACGGCAAGTTCTTCAGTGCCCGGTTCGGAATTTCGTCGGCTCCAGGTGCTTTCCTGACTTTGAGCTTCTTGATGACATCGTGGACTTCCTGCGGTGATGCGGGAGTGACGACGGTATCGTCGGGATTGCGAAGTGCACGGCGAGTTCTGCGCTCGATATCCTCGATGTGATCAAGATCGGCGTTCGCGAGATTGGTCCTGCATTGCAGTTCCAAACTGTCCGCGAACGCTTCAGCTTTTTCATCATCGGCGAATACGAGCCCGCGCTCGCCGTGAATCGGTGGGAGTGGTTTTTTCTCGCTGCGGAGCGCCCGTTGCATCTTCCACAAAGAATTATCCTCAGCATTGAGGGACTCCAGTTTAGCCTGAAATTTTTCATTTCTGAAATCTTTCAAAGCATACCTGAGATCGTTGGTGGCACGATTAAATGCCGTCCGATCCTCGGGCCTGTTCGTCCGGTGTGCACGTCGCCTCGCGATTTTTCGCTCGTAGACCAAGTCGAGTATGAATTGCGGGAGAATTTCCCGGTGTCGCGGCTCAGTGAAAGTGCGCGACGATGCATTAATTGCGTTCGTAATTTTGTTCTCAAACTCTTCGACGGCTCTTTCGAGGCCGTCAGCCGAGTCGATTCGGGATATTGGGCCGAAGTTTTCACTGAGATTTTCGGCGAAGCAGGGCCAATTTATGATTTTACGTGTTTGCGTGTCCGGATTATTTACCTCGTCCCCGATATGCATCAAAACGGGGTTGTGGTCCGAGCTGAGATCGTCCACGACGGTGAGATCGATCTGCAAGGCCACGTTCTTGACGATTGCAATGTCGAACGTTTCAGGTCGCCCTGTAACGTAGTGATAGTGTGTCGGCTCAAGTGGGGCCATGACTTGAAAATCATGGTCCGTCGCGATCTGTTGCAAGGCCCGGCCGTTCGCGTTCGGGACTCGACTGTACCAATCAGGGTGTTTGGCGTTAAAGTCACCCGCGGCGATGACAGAAACACCAGAATTTAGAAGGTCTACGAGCTCATTCTCGCAAAGTTCATTCGTGCGGTTGTAGCAAGAAAACAGCGTCAGGGGCCCTCTAGTCGTTTCGATCACGACTCCGATGGCCTCTAATCTGTTTAATTCGGGAAGAGCTGAAACATAATGCTTCACGGATTTTTTAACGTAAATGGCGACTCCCCCTTTAGGTCCGTTAGGACGATCTCTTCTATGAATTACATAGTTACGCATATTTGGGTCCCTGTCGCCGTCCCTCAAGTGAGTTTCGCCCACGAGAAGAACGTCGAGCTCGTGAGTCTCCGCAAAGATCTCGAGCTCATTACGACAGCTACGCAAACTGTTGGCGTTGAAAAATGCACTTCGTAGCGAGTTCGTTGGAACATTTTGTACTAACATTAACTAATTAGTTTTTGGCAGACAAAATGGCGGGCAGGAAAGTGAGAACTTTGGAGATGGCATCTTGACCGTTCTTGGCGCTATTTATCGCCAAGAGCAAGTCAGCGATGATCGTCCCCATCTCATTGGAATTTACCGGATCAACGGCTTTCGCATAACTACCCGCGTTTTGCGCGGGCCGCTTTGCTGTTTTCGCCGATTGTCCGTTGGGATTCGGCGAGGTTTTCGGGGCGGGTCTCCTACCTTTCAGCTTCGGGAAGCGCGGACACCCCAAATAATTGGCGGTGTGTGCGCCTCCACAATTTGCGCATTTTGCCGGGCTTTCGCGCGACTTTTTGCACGTCGACGTCTCGTGATTATCACCACACTTGACGCAGCGGTGATCTGCGTGGCAGTTCCTCTGCGAATGGTGAAATGTCTGACACCGGTGGCATTGGACCACTCGATTGGAGCGACGCGGGTGCTCCACGGACACGACTAGATCGCACAGCCTGTTGAGGGCGAATATTGCCTTTTTGTCGGCGGGCAATTCCACCTTCAAAAGAGGCAAATTTACCCTCTTTTTGTTGTTCACTCTCGTCATCCGAGAGACTTTGATTGGTTCAAAGTTCAGCTCTTTTAACTCGAGGAACGCAGTCTGTGGGTCTACATCCGCCGGGATGCCCCTGATTACCGCGCTCAGCGGCTTGTCTTGCTCCAACGGATAAGAGTGGTATTTCACACCATTAGCCGGGAGCACGAGCAGGGCCGTGAGCGTGCGGTAATCCGCAACGTTTTGCACATTCAATCGGAGGTTGGATCCGGCGAGTTGTGACTCGGCCTTGATTTTATGCCGAATCATCAATTCGCGGACCAACGGCCATTTACCGGGTTCATGCAGAATAATCGGGGGAATTTTTTCCCGACGCACGGGTGGTGGATTGGCGGAGGCAGCGGTGGCCCCCTTAATTACAGGGGCAGTCGGCCGTGCTTCGCCAGTATCCATCTTATTGTCCGCATCAACGGCCCCCTTATTTACGGGGGCAATCGGTCGTGCGGATTTACTTTTTGTAGTAGCTCCTTCAGGGGCCCCTTTATTTACAGGGGCAGCCGACAGAGGAGTTACTCGTCGCGGTTCTTCGTCGTCGGAAATCTGCAGTTCGCTGATTGCATCGAAACTATTTCTAGTTTGGCAAACTGCGACTGCAACGGGGATTGGAGCTTACGCTTCTTAATTTTAGGCTTACCTTTATTTGGTGGCCTCCTCTCGTCGGGCTCAAGAGTGCTGTCCGAACTGAAATCGTCCGCATCCAGCATCTTGTTGACTAAGACGTTCACTTCCAGGTTGGAATCGGCGGGGCCGGCTGGAATGACGGACTGAGTGAACGAGATCGTCTCGATCGCAACAATCCGATTGTCGTGAACCATCATCCGGGCGTTGAATTCCGCGTGCAATTGCGCCATGGAGGCTTGCAGCTGCGAAAACATCGATTGGATGGTTTCCATCTGGGTAGGTGGAATGAGGGCGTCCTCCACGCCGCTCGACTTCATTGCGCTCATCTTGGTTGTCCCCAGGCACGGCACAGTTAATGTGAAACGCGACGGGAAACGCAACCAAGTTTCAATGTGGGGAAAATGTTCTGAAAAGAACAGTTGGTTATAGTAGCTCCGCTGGTCAACCTTCACGCACGGCTGCTGGGCTGGAACTGAGAGGCTCCACACCTTCTTTTTCTCGGTATGTAATTTATCGAATTCTCTAATAGCTGCATTGGACGGATTGTTTCCGCCAGTGCCATAGCTAGGGCGTGGCGAAGGTGGCATTTGCCACGGGCGCACGAGCTCTAGGGACGCCAAAAATTAAATTTTTGAACTTGTCTTGCCTTGGGTCTCGCGTGGGATAGTAGAAGTTTTTTTGTTTTTTTGCTTATCAGTTATTATATTGGAGGCTGGGGGCGCCGCGGTAGTGGTTAGCCACAGGCGCCACCGAATGTAGCTACGGCTCTGTTTTCCTTCCGCGTAGAAGAATTTTCGTTGATTTGGTAAAGTTTTTGTTTTCTACTTTAGCGAGCGGCGCCCAGAAGGAGGAGGTATTCTTTTATTTCCCTGAGATTAGCGAACTGCTTGAATTTGCCCGTTCGCTTAAGGATCCTTGTCGGCCTTTTTATATTAAGGGCCTCATCAAACAGTCTTCTTTAATTTCCCATTTGATTCTTTAGGAGCTACAGCTGCAATTTAACAAAAAAATACATTTTTGAAATGCTTTTTATGGTTATAAAGGTAAGATGAAACACTTACTAAGTTCGACTGTAGGAAACAGCCCCTTTAGGTCCGCGGAAAATGATTTTTCCTGCAAAATTTCAATTTTGTATTTGCGCAATGTGACCATTATTTCCTGGCTCATCACATCCTTTTTTGAAGTAACTGCGAACTTGCACCCATCTGAAACAGATGATAATAAATTTTTAAAGGAACTTATGAAAAATATCTTACAGGTGGGTCTGGGAACTACTCTGATGGCGCACCGTTGGTCCACTGTTCCAGGTTCATCTTCAGTTGTTTTTTTTTTCAAAGTATTTGTAGGCCTTAGCCACCAGGGCAATTTTAATGAGGCCACATGTTGCTGGAATTGTGTTTCTAAAAATGCAGAAAGACGTCTTTTAGTTCTAAATTGTTAAGTTGTCAGCGCAATAAATTTTAGTTTGGAAAGTCATATTATTCCACATAGGTATCGGTTATACATAGGTACTAGGATTTTTGGTGTTTGAAACTTGAAAAACGTCATATCAATACCCTGGTAAAAATACCGTATTTAATCGCTTATAATACCACGAGTGCATGCTATTTAATCGGTTAAATTTTGAAAATGATTTCGAAAGCTTGTTGCCGGTGGTAAAATAATGAGAACTAAATTGTCATTTATTATCTGATTAAAGCCCGAGAGCTTTAGCTCAAGGGCTTTAATCTTTAATAATAAATGGCAATTTAGTTCGAATTGTTTTACCTATACGGCAACAAAGCTTGAGTAATTATTTCTAAAATTTTACCGATTGCAATAGCGATGCACGAGTGGTATTCAGTAAGACTATTTCACAAATTAAACTCTTGTTTTGATAAAATTATGATTTTTTAAACCGGGGTTGCCTATACTCAAAAGCCCAATATGATGTTGCGAACGAGCCTTTATAGCTCATTGCCATTAATGACGTTTGAGGTTAGGAAACGTGCAAACAAAATGTTATTGAGTTTTTAGGATATATCCAGAAGAAAGCAGCGTTCTTTATGTCCAAAAACACCTAAAATATGGTTTGTGGAAAGACTTGTGTTTGGTGGTCGTATTTGTGGGCCTTTATTTCCCATAATTTTGTTTAAGTGGTGATTTTCAGCAGTGAACAAATTGTGTTTAAAATCAAGTGGTCATCGGAAACGATTAAATGACTCGTGCAGACTCCGATAAAATGCATTAATCACTCTCAAATGAACTTGATTGGATAGAAATTTAAAAATGAGTCTAATTGATTGGTTTAAAAGGAGATTTGAAAATAATCTCCGGAAAAGGCTTTCTGTGCACGTATCGGGAATTCACGATACGGATCCATAATATGGTCTAGCCAGGAATTCCGGTTTCAACTATAGAATATTAATACAATAAAAGCGCATTAGGTTTTATCGTTTTTAATGCGGAATTTTTGCCAGGGTTTGCTTTGCTTTGATACGTTTATTCAATTTTATTTACATTTATGTACATTTCATTTGTTATTATTTATATATTTTGTGTGGCTGATGACTTAGGCTTTTGGCCTCTTCAGTCAGGATTGATGAGTAGGGGATGTTGTGGAGCTGAGGTTTTCTTTTTTCATTTGAATTTTCAATTTAGTGTGAGGTCGGTGTCTTCAGTCTTCGTTTGCTTCATTGATGTAGAGCGGAGCTCGGAAGCAGAGCGGTGTTTCGTCAAGGATTTCAGTCAGGTCCGGAGGGAGATTTGGGTAGGCTTTGGATAGGAGTGCAGTAGGGGGATGGGGGAGTTTATTTTTTGGAACGCGGGTGATGTGATTAAGATGTCTGCCGTCATTTGTGGGGCGTTTCCAGGTGGAGTAAAGTGTTTGAAGTGAGGGATTATCGGGGCTGTTTAGGGTACGTTGAATATATCCTTTTTGAAGTAGGGTGAGTCTTTCTGCTATGGGCGTGGTTTTTGTACGCTGGTGGATAAGTCTGCTCGGATAACGGAAGTCTAATCGATGGATGCGTCGGAGAATTTGGCGTTCGCATGCGGAAATTTGCTTGAGCATCTGTGGATGGAGAGTGCAGTAGACGGCGGCTCTGTAGTCGATTACCGGGCGAATGAATGAGTTGTACGTGTAGAGAAGGGTTTTAGGGTGACATCCGTGTAAGTGGCCGATGAGTTGTCCGAGAAGGTTTGACCTGTTGCGTACTTTTTTTAGAGTAGCACGGGCGTCTTTGAGCAGGGAGCACGTGTGTGTGTGAATTCGATACCAAGATATCGGACACTGTTTGTCAATGGGATTTCGGTGTTATTTAGCCGGAGTCGTACGGCAGCTCTGTTGAAACGGGGATGTCAGGCGTGTGGGTTGGTCATCAGGATGGCCTGGGATTTGTTTGCATTGATTTTTATCCGCCATCGGCTGCGCCATCGTTGGATTTCTGTGAGGGATTCTTGAAGTCTGGCAGATGCGGTTGCGGAAGATCGTTGGCTCGTCCATGTGGCGCAGTCGTCCGCGAAGAGTTTGGTTTTTGTTCGTGGCGAATCTGTGAGTGGGAAATCCGAGCAGTAAACAGTGTAAAGTAGGGGGGAAAGAACTGATCCTTGGGATACACCCGAGTGAAGTGGAATTTCTTGAGAGTAGGAATTTAGGATTTTGATTTTACAGGAGCGGTTGGAAAGAAAGGAAGAAATGAGCTGGGTTAGGGATGTGTTACAGTTTAAGGATAGGAGTTTATGGATAAGGCCGTCGTGCCATACCTTATCGAAGGCGCGCTCGACGTCCAGGAATAAGGCGAGGGTGCATTCGTTCAGGTTGGAGTGTTTAATAGAATCGGTGTGTAGGTCAAAAACTGGGTTCATGGTGCATTTTTGGGGGCGGAAGCCATATTGGTTTGGCGGGATAATATTGTTTGTGTCTAGTATGTGGTAAGCATATGATTTTTTCAAAAATTTTACCTAGAATATTGAGGAGGGAGATGGGGCGATAGGACATGGGATTATGGGGGTCTTTTCCTGGTTTTGGAATCATTATGGTCGTGGCAGATTTCCAAGGGGTGGGAAAGTAAGAGATTTGTAAGCAGCTGTTATAAATGGTTGCAAGCGATTTGATGGCAGATTGTGGGAGATGTTTAAGTAGAATGGGTTTTATGTTATCAGGGCCGGGGGCTTTAGAGGTTTTGAGTTGTTTGATTTGTGAGAGGACGTCTTCTGGTGATATTTCGTCGAGGAGTATGTCGGAATCGGTGAGTGGGGCTTCGGGGATATGGGCTTCAGGGTTTTGTTTGAAATTTTGCACTGATTGTACGATGGCTTGGTAATCCTCGTTGTTAAAATTATCGTCGTCTGGAATTGTGTGGATTTGCTGCATTAGATTTGCAAAGCAGTTGGCTTTGTCGATTGCGGAGCTTAGGATATTATTGTTGTCTGTTAGGTGGTGCGAAGGTTTCGACCGTTGTTTGGTGAGGGTTTTAAATTTATTCCAGTATTGTTTTCCGTCGCGGTAATCGAGGTTTTTGCAGGTGTTGGTCCAAGATTCTTCATTATATTTGTTGATCAGTGATCTGATTTGGGCGTTGGTTCGATTGTATGCAGTTTTTAGATGGGGTTGTTGGGTTCTGGTGAAGGCTCGGTATATGCGTCGATTTTCGCGGATTAAGTCAACGATTCGTTGGGGAAGAGGACGTTTGAATTTAGGTATGTTTTTAATGGGGATGGTATTAAATTGGGCGTCTTTGATTGTGGTTGTTAATAAGGAGATTTGATTGTCTATAGTCTGGGGAGAGTTTGTGGGTGTAATTGGGGGGAAGGTGGTTGGTTATGTAGGAGGAATATAGTTTGAAATCTGCGTTTTTATAATCGTATATAGTCATGATTTCAGGAGGAATGGGAGGACCGACAAAGGTAAAATTGGAAATTAGGGGGAGATGGTCTGAAGTTACAGTGGAGCCGATGTGACTCAGGGGGTTGATGTGGGGTGTGAGATTATCTGAGATGAAGATGTGATCTATTATTGATGAGCCGTTGTGGTTGATGAAAGTAGGGAGAGTGTTGTGTAGGCGATTTAGAGGAAGGGCGTTGGTGTGGTTAACTAATAGGCGGCCGTTGCAGTTTGTCATAGAATCTCCGAAGTCGGTGTGTCGGGAGTTGAAATCGCCTAGGATTATTGAGTGGTTAATTTGAGCTGTGTAGTCGAGGAGTTCAAGTGAAATTTGTTGTCCGGGAGGGTTGTAGTAAGAAATTATTGTAATGTTGAGGTTATTTATGAAAAGATTAGCTGCTACTGCATTTAAATGGGATAAGTTAGGGGGAAGAGGGTGAGTAGAACTTGCAAGGTTAGATTTTATTAGAATAGCTGTTCCGCGTATACCGCGGTTTGTGGGGTTGGATTGATAACAGTGAAAGCCTGAAAATTGGATATTTTTGGTGGTTTTGGTTTCTGTGATGGATAGAATGGATATGTTATCGGATTTGAGAAAGTTTTTGATTACGCCAAATTTACGGCTGATGCCGCAGATGTTGGAAGTGCCGAAGTTTAAGGTCGCCATTTATGAAAATGTTTGAAAGAGGAGTGTAAGGTTTGTGATATTAAGAAAATGTGAAATGGATTTTGTTTGCAGAGTGGGAGATTTTGGTGGGACGATTGAGAATTTTATGTGAGGATTGTTCGATGACTTGTTGGATTTTTTGTTTTTGAAAAGGGAATATGTCAAACATAGATTTCGTAAAAAATCTAATGAATTGACGTACGGAGAGGAAGGGTTCGACTTCGGGGTCTGCTTCGGCGTCGGAGTTTTCTGGATCGGAGGTATCGTCCAGGATTTTGGTTTCTAGGATGGGGGTTTCTTCGGATGGTTGGAATGATTTGAATAATTCGCAAGTACGGGCCCACGCCGCGTGGGGTTCGTGGCATTTTGGACAGAGGGGGTTATTGGTACGCTTACATTCATTTGGTTTGTGGGTGTCCGAACAAGTGGGGCAAATTGGGGTTTCTTTGCAATTGTCAGAGGAGTGGCCGTATGTGTAGCATCGGCCACATTGGATAGGAATAGGAGCAGGGGGGTTAGATGGTTCGCAGGGGTAGACATTATAGAAGAGGTGAAGTCCGTTGGTTAAGAGGGAGTCAAGGGTGGATTTTTCGTTGGTGATTATGCGGATAAGGGTGGTGAGATTATTTGTTTTCTTAGATTTAATTCTCCAAGCCTTGGAAATGGAAAGATCAGGAGAGTTTGCTATTATTTCTTCCGTGGTTATGTCCATGTCGACGTTTTTTGCCACTACGGAAAAGGAGGGTTTAGAGGGGGGATTGGATATGGTATTAGTAGGTTTTTTATTTATAGGTCCTATTATTAGTTCTTTACTAGAAGTTTCATTGCGGAGAGTGTTTTGAATGGTATTGGGTAGAGGGGTGGAAGTTATTAAAAGGCATGTTCTGTTAAAGTTAACTTTCAGGGTTAAGATGTTTTTGATTTGAAGCTGGTTAAGGAGTCCGTAAAGCGTTTTTTGCGTGGAGAATTTTTCGGGAAGATTTTTTATGGTATATTTATAGTCGGAAAGTTGAGAGGAGTTGGAAGAGGATTTGGAGGATTCTGATAGGGTTGATGAGCTATCTGAGTGGGAACGAATACGTGTTTCAGGATTCGTGGAGGGTGTAGGTTGAACCAGCTTGGACTTACCCTTTCGGGAGCGCAAGTTGGTGGTCATCTTGGTCTCGGGAAGAAGCTATCGACTGGCGGTTCGCTGTCTGCTCGGGAGTATTTTGCCAGGGTATGAAAACATGTTTTTTATAGGTGAATTTAACGTGTATTTAATGCAGGTCTGAACGGAATTGACCCTTGGCATGTCGCCGAGACAACATGTATCGTCGATGGTTTCCAATACTTTTAAGTTTTCCATGTCCCTTCTTCGGCAGATGGCGGAAGCGAGCAATATGACGGACGGGCAATATCTTCGTCGTATATTTCGACGTCCGGCGCGTATTTTCAGATAATACACTCATACATAATACTTCACTTTCGGTTAACCGGAAGCGGACATCAATTTTGTTTTTTTTACATAGGAATCCACAATTCTTTTGCCGGAAACGATTCACGCTTGTCAATTGCAGGGTGTCCGGAAATAGCGTGAACATATTCCGGGTGGTAATTCTGCATCAAAAATTCCTATGTACATGTCCGAAAGTGCCTCCAGGGGGCGCTACAGGTGTCTCAAAAACAGGTATTTAATTAATTATTTTTGAAACGGTTGAAGCTAGAGTAACAAGTTGTCGTTCGTGACATCAGCCAACTTTTTTTACATTTATAGTCACCATATGCATGACATGTTTTAATCGGCGACAGATTTCATTTTTAAGGAAAATAATTTAACAATAATTATTTTTCAAAATGGGTCCGCCTCCTACGAATCATTTGTAAGAGCCCTAGATACAACTAAGAGGTAATGCCAAAATATATCCTGTAGCGCATTTTAGAATAGGCCAGTCAGTAAAAATAGTGAAAACGTCTGCGTATTTGTGATTGCCCTTTGATGAATTTCCTTCTTAGTGGAAACGAGGTAGCCCCAGTGTCTTAGGACTTCTTCCATTGGTTCATTATTGTTTCTTAACCACGTGTAAGTGTCTTTTGACGATGTAGTAGTGTCCTCTTCGTCCAATCCTTTGGGATGAAATAAAAATTTTACTTAAAAAATGTGATGTGGTAAACAAACCTGGTGCCGGGTTATTTAAATTTAAACTGTCGTCTTCTTCTGTGTCGGATGCTGAATCGTGGGCCAACAAATTACATTTCTTTAAATTATATACAGGGTGTTTTGCAACCGCGTGTAAGTTTTTTAACATTAGATTGCCCATCAAAAATGGTGACGATTGGCACAAAATTGTTTAGGTCGAAGTCGTCTCCTAAGGAAGTTAGGGCTTTACCATAGGGAGCAGTTTTTCTTATTTGGATATCTCTAAAACCACTCATTAAATAAAAAAATACCAAGAATAGTAAAAGTTGCAGTTTAAGCTGCTCTACAACAGGCACCACCATTTTTAAAATGCGTGACCTTGAAGAATTTTCCAGTTACCTCAGGTACGGATATCTCTAAAACCACGCATTAAATCAAAAAATACTAAGTATAGTAAAAGTTGCAGTTTGAATTGCCCTTTCTAACGGACACCACCATTTTTAAAACGCGTGACCTTCAAATATTTTCCGGAAGAAAAATGTCAAAGGTGTCTCCGTTTTCTGGGGATGCCGTGGTCATAATCCAACGAAATTCCCCATGTAGATGTATATTCACTGGCTACTAGTGTCCACCAAATTTCATTCAAATCCGTTAATCCGTTCCTGACATAACTAAGAAAAACTGCTCCCGATTGCTGACTTTAAAGCCCTATAACTTCCTTAGGAGACGACTTCGACCTAAACAATTTTGTGCCAATCGTTACCATTTTCGATGGGCAATCTGAGGTTAAAAAACTTACACGCGGTTGCAAAACACCCTGATAACGTTTTTTTTCCTGTGCGTCAATTTTCCTCTTGCAACCCCAGACTTGTTTTTTCTGGAGTGGCGTTTTCTTTGTGGTGGTAAATAGTAGGTATCTTTACATTCCCTCGGAAAGAGTTTTACTATTTTCTCCGCTAATAAATTTAAGTCCCAATTTGTCAAGGTTTTGAGTCGAAAATCGTTTTTATTATATCTGCTGTTGGTCCCTCCAGGAAACTTCACAGGTAAATCAACCTTGTCCTCATCAGTATGATTTCCCAGGAACGAACTGCTTGTGACCAATATTCCTATTGGCACATGTTAATTATTTTTGGTCACCCTCTATGTGATTGCACGATTGCGACTGTCTGTTATAAAAAAATTAAAAGGTATTAACCAGAAAAATTAACTATTTTAGAGCTTACCCAGCTGCACAAGTGCAATGTGCTTCAACCACTGTTAGTTGTTCACCACATGAGCCTTCTGTCAGGTTTAGATGCAAACTGTGAGGCTTCTCGTTCTTCCTTTGACTAGCATAACATTAGGCTTCGACCCAGATGTCGTGTAAATAGCGCTCGGCAAAATATTTGTACCCTTTGGAGTTTTCACCACTTGCACCTGCACTCTTCTTCTCCTGGACGAACTCCATTTTCAGCGATGACAAGCTCTTTGTCCAAATATTTATTTCCTGCAATAACAATAATAACTGAATTAAATGCCACACCAAGTAACAGTAAGAATTTAATGAAATATTTAAAAACGCCAGGAAAAATTACATTCCACGTGTCTTTACATAACCTCAAATAGTATTTAATAGAATAATAGCAAACTTACGGTTGAAATACACTTGGTAAACAAGTTGCTCTGAAAAGAACAATATAGTTCTGAAAAGAACTGATTGTTAGGTGTGGGTAATCGAGCATAATAGTATTTTAGTGCGCTTAACATTAGACGCTAACATTGAAATGTGATGTATAGAACAGTGTATGAACGACTGAAATTAGTCTTTTTACCCCGAAGGTAAGGTTAATTCCCGAGCCGTAGGTGAGGGAAATAATTGCCTGAGGGGTTAAAAGGTAAAAAGTAGCTTATATACCACAGGACTGAAGTGACATTTAATGCCTTACGTGCCAGAGTGCAATAATTTCAGCCACAGATTCCAAGACCATTACGAACGATGAAGATTTCAATAATGTAGCTGATGGTTTCGTGGTGCCCACCAGAGGCGCCCCCTGAACCGCCCTCGACATTTTCGGCCCAATATCTTTGTTAACGTAATTAAATTTCGTAATTTATTAGACACCATCCGATGGTCGATTGAATTTAGAAACTACGCTACCTCTTGCACTTTTTCTGTAAATGCGCCATTTCCGAGTAAAATTAAGGAATGTGCAGCCATACATGTGCTTATTGACAGACATCAAGATAGAAATAGCACGATTCATGTCAGGGCTTTGTTAAAGTTATAAATTATTGTCAGTTTTGCACCACTGTGGCACTGTTTGTTTGTTTTTTGTAAATATTATAATGGCAGCCAATTTTGCAAATTCGGAGTATGCAGATGCATTTAATTTATGGTGTATTGTTCCACATTTCTTAATTTCAATCGACCATCGGATGGTGTGTAATTAATTACGAAATTTAATTACGTTAACAAAGATATTGGGCCGAAAATGTCGAGGGCGGCCCAGGGGGCGCCTGTGGTGGGCACCACGAAATCATCAGCTACATTATTGGAATCTTCATCGTTCGTAATGGTCTTGTGGAAAATTTCAGCCAAATCGGTTGAATGGTTAAGACGTGATTATTACAAAATCCATGAAAGATGAAAATTTGAAAGAAGTTTGCACACCAAGTCATTTCTTCATGCTGAATAAAATGAGTAGACTCCCCTTTTTGCGAATTGGCTCAGGGGCGTCTGTTCTGGGGAGTGGCAAAATAATTTTTACCCCTACATTTTTTTATGAACAAGTGAGCAAAACTTCAAGTTTTCATCTTTCATGGGAAAAGTAACTTCTTGGTTACATCTCTCGGGACTCATATCTCCCCAGCCAAAATTTTGTTGTGGATCTAGAGTGCTGTGGTATTCATATTTTGTGGACTAAAATGCGAAGTTGCACGCACAAAAAAAATCTGCTGTCATGGGATACGTGTACCTGTATGGTAGGTACCTTTTAAAAAAATTGGGTTATCCTTTTTCCATATTTTGAAACCTTCAAAATAAGGCTTAAATGAGTCGAAGCAAAATGTTATTAATTTTGTGACACTACTGACCTCCCTAAAAAAATAACAACAAAAAATGAGCGTCGTAGATTCGGTCGCAGCACTCTAGTCTAGAGCCACAAAAAAATTTCTCCAAACACAAGAAAAAAAATCACCAAATTGATACTACAATTAATACTCTGAATGACCCCTACATTCCAAAAATATACAGGGTGTCCTATTTAAGAATTCAAAATCACGGCCATTTCTGACGAAACAGGAAGTAATAGAAAGTTGGAATCTATGTCAAAAGATGAGATTCGGTGGGAATGTTTCCAGTGAATTATTTCATATGGTTGATTGTGGCCAGCGCCAGCCCTGTGCCAGACACAAGCTTTGTTGCTTTAAAGTAGGTAAAACCCACTTTCTCACTACCAAACTCAAATCAACCCACGCCACATGTTGACATTACTGCAGTAACAAAAACAGAAGGATTCCTATTTAACGCCCACAGGTGCAGTATCCTCGGCGAGGATACCGCACCTATATTCCTCGGCAGTGACATACTTATGTAACTACTTAGTACTTATGCATACCTAATCCACATCGAGTTAAATGGTCACATTCAGATTTTATGGGGAAGTAATCTGTGTTGGCTCTCCTCAAAAGAAACGGTTTTTTCTTAAACGATTAGGTCGAAAACTTCTTCTCGTCGAGGTTAAAATATTTTGGAAATCTCCATCGTCGGTGTCAGTCATACTCGTCACAACATTGGCTGCGCTGTCTTATCAGACTTCTGATGCGATCTGAACTTTCCATTATCTGAAAAAAACAATTGAGAAATAAATTGTAGATTTTTCATCCTCACCTGCGACGTTGTGTCGAACAGGGCTCAAACGGACACTAATGCCCATTTGCACCGGATCCAATTAAATGTGAAGTTTATGTAACTGGCAGTCAAAGATATCTGTCAGTTAAATACTAGGTCCCTTGCACCGGTGACGTTCGTTGCTTTCATAACTGCTAGTTTGAAAATGTGAAGTTTAGAATGTTGCTGAACCGGAAATTACGCATTTTTGACCAACTTGACGCACATTTGACGTATATTTAATTACAATTTGTCATTCCGGTGTGAATCTTCAGAGATAAAACTTTAATTTTCAAGGATTATTCGTGTTTGTAATTTGGTTTTCTGTTGTTGTCCTTGTTTTCTGGACTTGTTTGAGTGCGATATGGCTGAAGTGAAGAATAGAAAAAAGCGCGGACCCAATTTTACTGTGGAGGAGAAGCTGCTTCTGCTGAATCTAGTGGCTAAATATAAGCACATAATAGAAAGTAAGCACACCAATTCTGTAATTTGGAAGCAGAAAACTGAGATCTGGGAAAAAATAGAGCGTGATTTTAATGCAGAGAGTCCCAGCTCTGTCTTCAGAGACCAGTCAGTTCTGAAAAGTGCATACGACAACAGCAAGAAGGCGACAAAGAAGATAGCCGGGGAAGAAAGCAAATCTCTTCGAAGGACTGGCGGAGGACCCGTCAAAAAAATTAAGACTGATGCCACATATGAGCTGACTTTGGCATTGCTCAACAAAAAAACCGTTTATGGACACGAAAATCCTTATGATGATGATGCCCTGGCTTTAGATACGCGTCAACCTAACGATGATGACCCCATTACTTATTTGTCTGCACTGCAACAATTTTTTTATTAATTATTGTAGATTCTTTCTGATAACAATGTTACAACTGGTCTTACACCCGCCGAATTACCAAGTTATTCTCCCAATCACATTGCGGAAACAAGTGATGTAAGTATAATAATACGACATAAAATCGAAAATTTATTGGCCATTTTACAGGAACAAGTAACAACTGAAAATCATAACTGGAAGAACTATACCCCCGCCTTAATCCAAACTCCTGTGAACAATAAATTGAAAACGGCAATGAGGGAAAATCGAGACAATGTTAAAGTCAAATGGTCATCACGGAGGCGCCCAGAACTAAGTGCTACCGGCAGTTTGGCCAAAAAATATGAAGATTTAGGGAAGGCAAAACATGAGATTGCCCAAATACAGCTAACAATGATAAGGGCCGAACACGAAAATCAGAAAAACAGTTTTTATTTGAGGAAGAGAAACGCGAGGCCGAAAAAAATGAATGGAAATTAAAATTAACATCGCTTGAACTGGACATTGAGTTAAAAAAGACTCAGTACAAGCACTTGAAGACAACATGTAATTGTGATTCCGTGGAAGGTTTCGAGTATTAGGTGGCTTAATTAGGATTCATTTTTTTAAGATTTGTCGAAGTCTACTAATTTGTGTTGCATAATATTTTTATTTTCAGTTACATCATTGTTAATAAGTATAAATAAATAACTGAAAACAGAAAGTGGAATCTCAGAAGGGTCCATGGTAGGTCATGATTTCTGCAGTCTTGTGCATCTGCCCCAAATTTTTTGACACCGAACCGAAATAAATAAATTTGTCTTCACGACTGTATAGATCTAAGCAGCTCAAATCCCTGCCATGCACCATTCTGATATTAACAAGCTTTATATGAAATAATTAAGTAGTTCAGGGTGTGTACTTACCACAGGTTGGTCTTACTTAAATTTTCCTTTCGCAAGGAGTTGTAAGCAGCTGCACTCGAATAGAAAGTCAAAATTGTTGATTGAAAATCAATCAAAACAGTCAAGGATTGAAAATCAGAAGAGATGAAGTTGAAAAAAAGCTTTTTTTACGTTTTGCAATTGATAACCGTCACCCAAGGATGAGATTATTCATAACCTGACATTTTCCAAGATATAACGGAAAGTTATGACAGTTTGCTGGCAGTTACGCACCCGTGCAACAAAATAAACCGCTTAAACGCAAGTTATATTTTAACTCGAACCGGTGCAAATGGGCATAAGGGTGGCATTCTAATTGATGACATAAAATTTACGGTACCGTATCTTTAGTTCAGCGCGTAACTTTAAGGTGTCGCTGGCGGTCACAACAAGCAGAGATCTGTAAATTTTTACTCGGCCGTGTTGACGTGTATTTAGACACCGACAATGACAGATGACAGTGAAAGGTGACATTAGTTTGTAACCAAACAAAATGGCTAGTGCAAATCAAGTTATGTTTGCCGCTGCTGCGGGATTAATCGACGATCTTGATGAAAATCCTAGTGCAAGCGATAGCAGCAGCGACGAGGAACTAATCCCAATACAAAGATTCCCGGCCTGGACGATTAATGAAATAACTGAACAACAGCTCTTCCAAAGGACTCGTCTGACCAGACCAGTCTTTAATTACGTTTTGGACATGATTTCGGAGAGATTGGCAAGATACACGAATAAAGGGAAGTATCCACACATAACACCTATGCATAAATTATTTCTGGCGACACAGTTTTACGCCAGTGGAGGTTTACAGTGGTTAGTTGGTAGCAGCTGTCGCCTATCACAGTCGACTGCTTCCCGTGTGATCGAGGAAGTAACCCAAGCCCTTGTGGATGTATCACCTCAATTCATTCGATTTCCCAGTCAGAAGAATATCCTCAAGTTAAGCAGGCATTCTATGCATTGGGAATGACAAGACACGGTGTTGGATTACAAGAGGTACTAGGTGCAATCGACTGTACGCATGTGACGCTTCGAGCTCCCATTCAACACCCCGAGCAGTATCTAGACAGGCACCAGGACTATTCGATCAACACCCAACTTGTGGTAGGTCCGGACCTTAAAATTTATAACGTTTTCGCTGAATATCCCGGTGCAAATCATGACTCCTATATTTGGAGGAATTCTGCTGTACGGAATGCTCTGCACCAAGGTCAGTTTCCTGAACGAGGAATGCTCGCAGGAGACAGTGGTTATCCGCTCGAACCATGGCTCATGACACCTGTGTTGAACATTAGTACGCCCGCTGAGATGTTGTACAATTCAGTGCACATTTCAACGCGAAATCCTGTGGAAAGGACGAATGGCGTACTGAAAGGTCGTTGACGTGCCCTAGATGCTAAACTCCACTATTCCCCAGCCAAAGTGTGTGCTATTACAGTAGCATGTTGTGTTCTGCATAATATTTGCACCGAGCACAATCTTGAATTTGTGGCTCATCAACAGCCCCACCCTCCAGTTGACGTTGACGTTGACGTTAATAACGACTGTCAAGATCCACCAAATCCACAACATGAACTCGTACGTAGAGAACTGATTCTGACACATTTTACTCGATAATGACCTGTATCCTTTTTTTCTTAATTTCTTTTGAACATGAACTAATTCACTTGAAATTCAAACCTATACTAGTTTTCTCGCAAACAGTTGAATTAGTTCAAGTGCAAATGATCAGATACTAACTGTTCCTTCCAAATTAATATCTTCCTACCCCTTCCTTATTCCCGGTGGGAAATTTGCCGAAACCTCTACGTGGTCCCACTGGAAACTTCCAAACAGAAAAAAATGGGTTCATTTGGATCCATTTTCATTGCATCATTACTTATGTACACTCACCCACAAAAGTAAAGCCAATCCATTTATTGATCTTTGTGGGAAATAAAAGATGAAAGTATAGTTAACGTAATTTATTCAGCTTTGAAGACAATAATTATTGCTAGACAGTTCAAAATTCTAAATCGAGAGGTAACACCACGACCTCTTCACGTTCCGAGAAGTGTTTTTTCCTGCTGGGAAGTTACCAATTTGGCAAAACTATTATTTGTGTATATACCTACAGGGTCGTTACAAATGATTGTAACACCGTAGATGGCTTTGATCGTTCGTTTTGCCATTTAATTTTTAGGTAAATATACCTGCTACGATGTTGTAATCATTTGTAACAATCCTGTACATAAAATTATTGAGTGAAATAACTTGAAATTATTTTTAAAATAGGTTTTATTTTATGATGACACTTTCCTATGTGCGCTTACCTGCCGAATAATTATTAATTTAAATATTAGCTTGAAATAACTATAAACAACTGTATAATTTTTATATTGTGCAACATATACAGTGTGTCTCATTTTAACTGGAACCACCCAAATATTTCTGTTAATATTGAGCAAATTAATTCGCTTTTTTTTCTACATGTAGAGCTTCAAAATTTGCATCTGTGTGATGCTTCACCTTTTTTTTGTCCCGAAATCTTAGCCCACTGGGATTAATTAAAGAGGACAAAAACAGTGAAATCGTATTAGGCATTTTTTTAACGAAAAATTTTATTAAGAAAAGTTGCTCAGGATGACCCCAAATGGGTAAGTACTTAGTTTCAGGCCAAAATAAAAATGTTGAATTTCTAGAGGTAAAAATAAAAAATATCGAAAACTTCAATATTTTTGCAACAAAAGGGTTGCTATGTAATAAAAAAACAATTGAAATCGGTTTGTTTGACATTTGTTGTTAGTTATAGCTGGGCAAAATTTACTAATCGCAGAAAAAGTTGAAATTATTAAGATTTTTGGTGATAGCTTATAATTTCACCTTTTTCTGCGATTGTTAAATTTTGCCCAGCTATAACTAACAACAAATGTCAAACAAACCTATTTCAATTGTTTTTTTATTACATAGCAACTCTTTTGTTGCAAAAATATTGGAGTTTTCGATATTTTTTATTTTTACCTCTAGAAGTTCAACGTTTTTATTTTGGCCTGGAGTCATCCTGGGCAACTTTTCTTAATAAACTTTTTCGGTAAAAAAATGCCTAATACGATTTCGCTATTTTTGGCCTCTTTAAGTAATCGCAGTGGACTAAGATTTCGGGATAACAAAAAAGTGAAGTACTACGCAGATGCAGATTCTGGAGCTCTACATGTGCAAAAAAAGAGCGAGTTGATTTGCTCAATATTAACTGAAATATTTGGGTGGTTCCAGTTGAAATGAGACACACTGTATATCTATATAATGAGAACATCCAGGATTGAATAGGCTGTTTGAATTTTAACAATAATTATATTAAACAAATAAAGTCATTGACTGGTGAACAAAATAATAAAATGTGAAAGGAATGCTACAAATTCTAACAATGTAATCCTTTTAAATAATTTTCAAACAATATTTTGAAATTTGCACAAAGTAGAAACAAGCAAGTCCGAAAAAGGACGAAATTATACAAATAATTATTATAAGTTCAAAAGGTAGAGAAAAGGTTCAGAGAAACTGGCCAGACATTTTGCACTTTTTTTAAACAACAGACCAAGACAAATAAAGTCATTGACTGGTTAACAAAGTAATAAAATGTGAAAGGAATGCAAAAAATGCTAACAATGTAATCCTTGTAAATAATTTTCAAACAATTTTGAAATTTGCACAAAGTAAAAACAAGCAAGTCCGAAAAATGACGAAATTATACAAATAATTATAAGTTCAAAAGGTAGAGAAAAGGTTCAGAGAAACTGGCCAGACATTTTGCACATTTTTTAAACAACAGACCAAGACATCACAACTAACGTGGAAACAACTCGTTTTTAAGTTAACAAACGCGAGTGTTTTTTATATATAGGGTGGAATGAATGAAGTGTTACAGTTTTTCTTGCATAAGATGAGGTTGGAACTACAAAGCAAAAGCCAGCCACTACCAGCCAATGTGAATAAAGTGCTACAAAATACTTAATCTTGAATAAAGAATAAAAATACAACTTTTTCTTGAAAAAGGGAAGAAAGCTATAAACAGAAGCTTTGTTGCTGTTTAAGATTGGATGGATTTAATAAAGTGTTACAAGATGCTTAAACTTGAATAAATATACGGGGTGTATCACAGACCCCACCGTATAGGGAATTAACATGGGGAAATGAGTTTAATTTTTTTCCTGCTCCGGAGGATTTTCTCGAAAAGGTTTATCGTGTTTGGAGGATAGTCCATACTAGTCTGGTACCTCTTGAGATTTTTTTCGTTCGTCAGCCCCTCTTAGGTACTTAACAATGATTTTTTGTTTGTTTCTGCAGCAGCTGCCGACGGTTGAAAACCGTCAGGAGCATGCGCAGTTTTCATTTTATACGCCGGCTAAAGAGACGATGCGCATGCTCCTGACGGTTTCCGACCATCGGCAACAGGAACAAACCTATTGTTACTGCTGATTGACAGCAATTTTGACGGAACTGAAACCCCGTTTAAGAAACAGAAAAAGAGCCTGACTCACACAACGACTGCGTTCGCTAGAAAATTATTTGTAATTAGTGCCGTAGCATAAGCGGAGGTACTCTTGTCTTTGATTATTCACTCGCTCGCTCGCGCGCCGATTCTGTCCGTCGGATAACTTGAGAACGGATCGAGACAACAAGCTGAAACTTGGTATACACCTTTGCCTCCCGAAAAGTAAGGCGGGCCATATGGGACCAAGGGGTGGAGATTTGGGGGTGCAACTCGAAATTCTGCTTAATAAGTATTATTGGACTAAATTCACGTCATTCGATCTAAAATATGAATAACTTGAACTTGAACTTGAACGGCTTGAGCTAGATTGTTTTTGGGCTATATCGGACCAAGGGGTCGGAAATTAGGGGTTGCAACTACGTAATAAAGATTTGTCGAAAATCACGTCATTCGACAGCTTTCCATCAATTGTTGAAAAAAAAATGTTCGTCATAATTTGCCCGTTTGCCAGTTTGCTTGTTTCAGCGTTTACGGATTTGCAAGTTTGCCCGTTTACCGGTTTGCGTTTTTGTGCTTTTACGGATTTTCGGGTTTGGGAGCCTCGGCAATCACTTAAGTTTGTTTTTTGTGCGAAGTAATAGGTATAAATAGACCTAATTTTACAATGATCCATTGAAATGAAACTTTTGTCTTACGCACAGATGAAAAAATTCCCCCGTTGTCGTATTTTGAATTTTGAGTTCAATGTGAATACCTACAAAAATAGTTTGAAAAATTACCTTTCGGATAGCCTTTACGGGTAACAGCTGGTATTAATTGCATTAGCGGTAGCAATTATTTTAGTTGTGACGTAGGACAAAAGTTTCATTTCCATTAGGTATACCTCGAGGTATAGGTACCTACGAAAAAATGTTTCTGAAATTAGTTTTCAGTTTTTTGTCAATATTTTAGCAACCAAGAGCATTGTCTTGAATATTATTCCAGATTCTTAATCTGCACAAAAAAACAAAACTTTTTTGCGATTTAATCGATTTTATATCTTTTAGCGTTTGCGGGATGAGCTTGGTGAGCCAAGAAATAAACACCACCCGGTATTAATTTTGGGCCCTTTTATTATTTTTAGGGATTATAGTATAACCATGTAGTGTTTGGTGAGAATCGCAAAATATATTAGTTTTAAAGTTTAACATAATTTTACAAAAATAGGTACCTAAGTTAAAGGCTTAAAGAAAAATAGTAGCTGGCATGACTGATTCAAAAAATTACCCTCAAATGAAAGCTTGGTTCTTTCTGAGTTTATGAGCAAAAAATTAGCCAACAGTCATGTCAGCTACTAGCGGCCCAAATATGGGTAATATCAGATAGGGTCCTTTGAAAGTTTTAAAAAAGATGTTAAAACCATTCGCGCGCACTTGGAGGAGACCGACGTTCGAATGGGCGGTAGAGGGAAGAATATATATAGGCTGCTATTTTTAAAACTTCCCACCTTGAAGATCTGTGGATGTAATAAAGATATTGAATTCAAATAACGCTGACCAATCCCGCACGGAGGTGGACACTTGCGCGTATATAGAGGGAATTTTTTTCCACTTCCGGTTTAACCAGAAATAAGTACCTTAACTTTGTTTTTTCAAATGGAATGACACCGTTTTCTCAACGGATTGGGAATCTACGATTTTTTCTGAGTCAGAAACATGTATCATATTTGACCGGAAGTGCATTCACGGCCACCCTAGATTTTCAAAAACATCGAAGAATCTGAAAAATGGAGTTTTCGAAAAACGCAAAAACTCGTCTACTTTAATTTTTTAATGCAAACCTGCCCATTGACATTTTCTTTTTATATAATTTTGAGATTTTGACAGATTGTGAGTGAAGAGAAAATTTTATGGAAATAAGAGAAATCACAAAATGAAATTGCTCAGGTAAATTTGCATCAAAAAAACTAACTTGACGTGTTTTTGCACTTCCGGTCGTAGATTCCGAATCCGCTGAAAAAAAGGTGTCATTCGATTTGAAAAAGCAAAGTTAAGGTCATTTCCGGTTGAACAGGAAGTGGAAAAAATTCCCTCAATATACGCGCAAGTGCGGGATTGTCCAGCTTTTATTTCAATTCAATATCTTTATTACATCCAAAGATATTCAAGCTGGGAAGACTGGGAAGTTTTAAAAATAACACCTCTGTATGTATAAATGTATATAGGATATATTGTACCTCCAAATGGCTGTAACGTGATGTTACTCAAGAATTGAGTGAATTTAGTATACCTAAATTTTTTTGGATCAAGATCTATATAATTAATTTTTTTTGTTGGTTTTGGTAAGTATGTAGGTGGGGTACTTACAATCTGAGCTAGTCTCAGGACTCGCGGGGAACTCGCGCGTTTCGGAAGAAGGTTTGGTGATGGGCTCAGGGACATCATCATCAGAGGGCAAGTTTATAACTGTTGAGGAAAATTTTAGTAGGTACTCAAGTACAAATGGAAGTGGAAAGGATATCCGGTTAGTATCCGGAATCCGCGGTCTCTCCGACTTTTTACTGTTCTCTGACCGGATGCCGGATTGTCACCTGATATCAGGTCAAAACCGGATACATAATTTAAAAGCAACATTTTAAGTTATATATAGATTATTACTCTTAAAATGATGATTATGATCAGTTTCCTCTATAATAGCCAAAAATGTCTGTTTGAAATAAACGCCATAATTGGAGCTGGCCGTACGCGGGGTGACTCATGCCTAATCTTATGTTAGGTTATGTCAGACAGGTTGACAGATTTTGATATCTGCTCCAAATTGAAATATGCGTCATTCCGAACGGCAAGGCCAACTCCAATTTGAAATTTAGAAAATGTAACGTTCTTCAGTTAAGTTATTTATTTTATTTTATCCTATATTGTTACTATAGTAATAACTGCATAGCAACGAGTTGCGTTAAGATGCTCTTAACACCACTAGTGGTGTTAAGAAATTATAACACAACGAATGTTTAAATACTATTTAATATTACAAACTGAGTTACAAATCAATAAGATAAATTCAAATTAAGAATTTTCTTCATTGGGCGACCTCTTTATTGGCATTTCGGTGCCGTTGAAACGAAGATTAAATGTGCAATTTTGCAAATTACTGAAGCTTACCCCGCCAAAACAATGCGACGCAGGCTTAATGGTATTCGAAGAAGACGAAGAGGATGTTGATTGAAAATTCAGAGAAACATCTGAGTTATTAGTTCCTTGGATCATATGGGCAATTTTTTTTTTCATTTCTAAGGAATCCTCAACGTATCTCTCGGCAACACTTGAGCTCTTCCAACCACCATGACGTTTCAAAACACTTATATCTGCGCCCGAATCAGCTAACAAACTTGCTGATGATCGTCGAAATGCATGACCGGTGTATAATGACGGCTCTGGCAATTTTAAAAAAGCTGCAACTTTTTTGCCCATATCACCGAAAGAATTGATACCAATTCTTTGAACTGTACATTTGCCGTTTCTACAGCTAACAAAGAAATGGTTGTGAGAGATATGTTGAGGCCTCATATTTTTGTATTTTCGAATAATGTCCAAATATTTCACCCCACCCCCATCAACAACAGTGAACATTCGACTGCGTCCCGTTTTTGTCTTCGGAAGAGTGACAACTAGAGATGTTCCTGCATCAACAACGGCATCGACAGTTAGGCTATACAGCTCCTCTCGTCTGCAACCTCCATAAATTCCAAAAATTGTTGCAACCTGTAAATTTCAAGTATTAATTTTGTGAACGAATCGTCACGTCACGTATACTTTATAAGGCAAGAAATCGTCATCAGAAGCATCTAATAAGAATGCTTTAATCTGCTTCATTGTAAAGGTTTTTGCTAGCTTCGGTACATGGCCTGCACTGTTGCGTTTCATAAAAGATTTGACCACTGCATAGGAGGAGATGTCAATATTTTCGTTAGTCAGCAACATTGTTTTTAGCATCGACAGTTTTGTCCACACAGACGAAGGTTCATATTTCTTGGACTGAAAAGAAGTTAACCTTAGTGATCCGAATAGTAACCGCTATAACACTTACCAGTTCTGAAACATATGCTAAGATTACGTCTTCATCCACATTCTCAACTTTATTAACCCTTTGCCAGTTTTGAAAAAGATCGATTTCTTTACGATACCTGTCACTTGATTTGGATGGGATTAACATTTTTCTTGCGGCGTCCGCTTTTTCTTTTATGGCTTCGCTCATTGTGCGAAATAGAAATTGCGAGCAAAATTTTTTGACAAGCAGCAATGTGATAAACAATTCCCGAGATACCGGTTGTCTAGGAGAAAATCGGTAAATAAATGGTTTTGAAAAGAAATCCAAAAATATTTTAGGATGAAATAAAACGTGTTACGATGCACGTAACGTTATGTTCTTTTAACATTACTCGAGAATTTGAAGCACGAGCATAGCGTATCGTAAATATCTATTATTTTATACCATCAGATGTTGAACATAAAGAGAAAAACTAGTTTATCTATTATTAATTGATAAATTCTCTCAACTGTCAGCTGTGTAAGACTCTCATTGTGTTTCTAGTAAGACAATAACCCGCCTGTTCCGTTTTTGCTTGACCACCCTGTATAATAATAATAAAAAGCTAGATTTGGCTTCGCCTCAACTAAAGGCGCTACCCATTTACACATTTATCTGAACAACCTCGGTTAATTTCAGCAATTTGATTGGTTCATTTGAATATTGACCAGTCAGATTGCGGAGATTAACTGTAATAAGGGTTTCTAGTATAAAAAAACGGAAGATGTGCGCGTGGCTTCTGCGCATAGTACGCTTGCAGGGGTGGCGCGTATAAAGAGAGATAAATTGTTAGACAAGCAAGTTAGCACGCAATAGGAAATGTACCACCTGAGCTCAAGCACCAATTACGTCGTAGTGCGCTAGACGACGTCACGATTAGAAAAGGACCTTCTTATACTAGAAACCCTTATTCCTCAGATAAATGAATCAACGTGATTAAACGAAAATATCGGACGTCAGCCTAAGGGTTGCCAATTTTGGTGCCGAGTGCACTAGATATATGGCGCTTTTGGGCGCTTTCATAACATGACATTTTGTGACAGATTAGTTATTTGTTAGTCGTTATATTTATTGTCATTCTTGTGTCATAGCAATCTCGATCAAAACTGGCAGAGCCGATAATACAGCCAGACTGTTTTACCTACTGTCTAGACTGACTCCAGTCATGCACTGGAAATGAAATCATCAATAAAGAGCGGGACAACAGCGTTAACTGGTCAACGCGAAAAAACATTTAGTTCAACGCTTAGAACGCCCTCTGGTGTTAATTGGGCAAATAATGACTGTCACGAGGAGAACGACGTTGAAATGTAATGACAGACATTTTTGGTGACTGGTCCGTGACATTTGCAACAAATTAATCCGTATTCCTTATTTAACTGACGTCACAAAAAATTTATTTAAATCGCGAATAATAGTATATTATTGACCAAGGTAAAAAGATAAGAACTATTTTAGCCCAAGCGGCAAGATTGTACAAGACGTGAGGGCTAAAATAGTCTTCTCTGCCGTGGTGAATATAGTATTTTTTTCACTTACTGCTAGCAAAAAAAAAAGAATTGTCAGTTCAAAGATAGGTCAATAATGGTACGTTTTAAAGCTAGTAGTGAAAAAAAAATTTTTGTTTTACCTTGTGCCCGGTAGGTATCGACACCACCCTGTATCCCCTCAACACTCTCTATTCCCACGAATGAGAGCAATTTCTCATCCATGAGAGTAAGAGGGGCGGCTGGGTTGATACCACCTCCGGTTTTTTTTTGACTCTCTTCTGAGGGTATTTGCCTTATGTTTTGCATTGCCCTTCAAATCTCTAAATTTCCTCTTCACCTCGGTTAATTTTCTCCCTAATCCACCTACTTTGTTTACTTCGGCTACCACCTCGGCCCATGCCACATCTCGATGTTTTTGCTGGAGGTTTGGTCCCCGCAGAGGGCCAAACAGGAGGTGGCGCCTTTTTTCTATTGTATTAACCAGCACCTCCACCTCAGCTTTTGAAAAATTTTTGGATCGAACAGTCCTAAAATATTTCAACAAACTTTGGAATAATTCCCCATTGATTTGATAACTCACATTTCTTTGTAAGCAATAAGAATAGCAAAATATCAGCTTCACAATCACAACTCTCAAGCAAAAGCGCGATGTTCAAGTTTTTTCTTTCAGCGTCACTTTATGTGGCGCTTGCGCAGTTCCCGTGAGTGTGTCAACGACGGTCGCTTTGATCACGAAACAACCGTCGATTTGACTTGCCGGCGTTAGGGCGCGAGGTGTTCTTTCAGTACACACTCACTTTAGAGGGTTTCTTCGCTTAATTCTAAGACGGAAAGTTCTTAATTGACTATATTTATTAAATTGCTTAGTTTCCAAGATACAGGGTGAGCAAGTTTCGAAATATGTAGAAACCTAGAAATTTAATTGCGTTTGTCGCGAAAACGACTATCTAAAGGGAAATTTGTTCAAATAAAGCTTTTACCTTTACGGTTATGTAAGTTCCAAATTTCAAAATCGTAGTTGTGGTAGTCTGAGCAAATTGTCAAATACGGATTTTTGTACACAATTTTTTTGAGTGATCAGCCCCCAAATATTTCATGAAATGTTTCACGTAATATTTCATTAAATATGAAAGATATTCTAACTCTGGTCTAGTTGAAAAATTTATGAGAATTAATATTTTTTAGTTACAAAAAGTAGGTACATACAACCCACAAGTTTCAACACTACTTTTTAATTATATAAGAAATTCGTCAAAATTTAGAACAATGTTAGGCATTTTAACAAAATAACAAAAAATAAGTTTCATGAAATATTTCAATGAAATGAAATTTACTTTAAATATTTCAGCTTTACAACACTAACCCCCGATTTCATAATCAAAATTAAAGTGTCCTTTAAATATTTGCCTAGCAACGTTTCAAAACGGCTGCTCCTGATTGGCCAAAATCATCTTTAAAGTTAAAGTCGACTTTAAAGGGGATTTTGACCAATTAGGAGCAACCGTTCTGGAATGTTGCTAAGCAAAATATTTAAAGGACACTTTAACTTTGATTATGAAATTAGCCATAAGGGCCGATTTCATAATAAAACTTAATGGTCCTTTAAATTTAAAGTTTACAGCAAGAGGCAGCTGGAAGCTGATAATCTGTTTATTTGGGATATGGTCGTTACGATTGAATTTTATAATTATAAGTGCTTAAAGTGTGTTTACTCGTGGAAGTTACCGATTTAGGGAGCCTATTTAGTGAAATAGAAGTGGGTATGCTGTCTTTTGAATTAAAATGGCGCGTTTCTACCCTGACATCATTGGTAGTCCAGCTAAAATTGTTAGGAGTTTTAAAAAGATGCAGTTGATTGTTAAACATTACCTAATTTCTAATAAATAAGTAAAATAACTAAATAAATTTGTGTGATTGAGATTATCACTTTTTTGAATTCATTATACAGGGTGTCCCCCAAGTACAGGGGTGTAAACGAAACTCGTCGCAAAATTTCATCAGTGGATTCTTCTATGAAAAATATGAAAAAAGTTCCTATGAACATATGTCGAAAAACGCCTTCTAAGGGAGCTAGGGCCCCTAAAGGGGCCACCTTGAAAGTAGTGTTTTCTCAATATCTTCAAATCCGATATAGGTAGTACCGTGAAATTGGGTATCTTTAGCAAGTCTTTGATGCAGAATGTATTGCTGTGGAGAAAATTTTAAGATTTTGATCATAAGCATCCCGTACAGGGGGGCTTAGGACTAAATTTGGGCCAACATTTTTCTAAGTCGGTTTTTCTGAAATTTAACACCAGAATCTGAAAATATGAAGTTTTTTACGTAAAAATGGTACTCTTGTGTGGCATCGATAGGATGCACCATTTTGGAAAAAAATTGCTCTTCATTGGTTCAGGGCTTCAATATTTGTGATGGGAGACATCAAAATACCGTAAACAAGTCCATGGGAGGGTTCTTTACTTTATTCTAGAAAGAAAAATTCTTATGGACCTGGGTCGAAAAATACTTCCTTAGGAAGTATGCTGTTTAAGCAAATTTTCTCCTAAGGCCCCCTCGCACGGGACGCTTATGATCAAAATTTTAAAATTTTCTCCACAGCAGTAAATTCATCATCAAAGACTTACTAAAGATACCAAATTTCACGTTGATATCTTTAACTGTTTTGAAGATATTGAGTTTCAAAGTGGCCCCTTTCAGGGGCCCTACCTGCTAGGTATGTATTTAGGGGAGAGTGAGATCTGTTGTAACAATTTTTGGCTTATAAATGATCGAACCACGTCATTTACCTATGCCTAAGTAGATTTATGTTGGCAGTATTTCATTTTCTTATAAGGGAAAAGTTTCAAGCTTAAAAACTCCCATATTAGTTAAAAAATCAACATAGCAAAGGATTGGTTTTTACCCTCTTTCTAAAAAGAAACTGCTCATCACAAAGGAAAAACCAGTAATTAATAAATTCGATCATATTTGCGAAAAAACAGTGACGCACCCTATTTGACGGGAAAAACTAGGTATGCACCTGCTTACCTACACCTACTTTATCTATGTGGTAAAATTTCCATAAAATAAGTATGTCTTTCAAATATTAGCCAAAAAATCTTTTTCTGTGGGCCATCTTCAAAACTAAGCATTTTAGGCACGTGCCCGAAGTAAGTTTTCGCCTTACAATAAGGTGAAGCATCACCCCCTGACGTTTGTCAGTCAGTATACTTGGGGAACACCCTGTATAATGAATTCAAAGAAGTGATAATCTCAATCAAACAAATTTATTTAGTTATTTTACTTATTTATTAGAAATTAGGTAATGTTTAACAATCAACTGCATCTTTTTAAAACTCCTAACAATTTTAGCTGGACTACCAATAATGTCAGGTAGAAACGCGCCATTTTAATTCAAAAGACAGCATACCCATTTCTATTTCACTAAATAGGCTCCCTAAATCGGTAACTTCCACGAGTAAACACACTTTAAGCACTTATAATTATAAAATTCAATCGTAACGACCATATCCCAAATAAACAGATTATCAGCTTCCAGCTGCCTCTTGCTGTCGCTGGTCACTGGTTTCACTTCCTAATTCAGGCTCATTAAAATGGTAATTTCCAGTCAACAATCCAGTTGAAATTGCAATGACCATATCACAAACGTGTCCATTATCAGCCTCAGCCATAGTCTTTGGGTCAAATTCTTAAAAATGTAGTCATTAATGTAAGAGACATTATAACGGGGTTCTCCCACCATGACATCCTCAAACTTCATCCGGGAGTTAGCAAAATTGTTAAATACTCTTTGAAGGCGTCCACCAACGTTAATAGGATTCAGTGGAATGTTCAATTATTCCAGAATTATTCACAAAATAAATCAATAGAATGAAACTGATCACATTGGTTTCTAGTTTGCCGTTCCATTATTTTCCACACGAAGGACCTGAAATGATACACCTCAGTACTAATAAAATCAAATTGCTGACTTACACACCTGAATTATTTGGGTTGTTGACGAAGAAATCTCCTTCGCAATCACTTTCATTCTTTAATTCAAATTTGAGGTTAGGTTGTATCGACGCAGCAAAAGTAAGCAGACAGACTTTACCAATGTAATGTAATTTAATGTGGAATGCTGTGTGTGACGATTACTGAAGAAATCTGACGGTTTTTTGCAATTTTAAGAATAATTAACGAAAAATGACAGCCACAAAAAATATTGGTTCGGTCCTGGATTCGGAAACTGCGTAGCGGGTCGAACGTAACCGAAGATTTCCCGCTTCTGTTTAAAATTCGATTTTCGAAAAATCATTGTTAAGTACCTAAGAGGAGCTGACGAACGAAAAAAATCTCAAGGGGTACAGATTAGTATGGACTAGCCCCCGCAACTGCTAGAACTTTTGCAAAAAAATTAGCGGAGCAGGAAAAAAATAAAATTCATTTTCCCATGTTATACGCCTATACTTGGCTTCCGATGAAACACCTGGTATGTATCTGACACTGTGTCGTTGGAAATGTTGGAATAAACATTTTTATTTGTGATATCAGTCGCCTGGGCGAGGTACACCATTCTTTTAGATGTTGAAAGTTGATCCTTGGCTTTTAATGGGTAGGTATACCTATTCAAAATCGATACACTTAATGAATTATTAGGATTAATATTCACTTACCAAAATAATATGGATTCTTAACAATCCAAAACGACTAAAAGCGTAAAAGAGCACACAATTTAAATAACTGTCTCACGTGGCCTCACTAACTTTGAGGGGTTAGAAAAGATTTTTAAGTGGATCATGCGCTGCGCAGGCAGGCCACTGCGATGTTTTTATCACAAAATAACTAGCGGATACAAGACATAAATGTAGTATGTGAAGACTTGCGACGATCATTTGTAAAACTTTGTTGAAAGGGGCATGCTTAGTAAATCGTCGGTTTTCTTAGCACATGCGGCCTTTATTACTATTAACTTGCAGATGCGGTGTTTTTGACTTACATTATTATGACTTTTACAGTCAAAATAAAAACTTGCTATTTTTAAAACAAGATTTTTGTCACTTAAAACTTAAAAAAATTGACAAACATATAATTATGAAAGGAAATTTATTGAGGATTTCAAATATATCAATAACTCAAAATGCCCAAAAATACACATACGATGTTTTTCCATTGCAGGGCAGAATAGGGGTCAGTCTAATCATCGCCAGGTAATCCCAACAAATTGTTTTCTTAACGAGGGACACATAATGGTTTCCGGCTTAACAGAGGTACCTGCGCTGCCAGTGTAATCTTTAATTATTTTTATTAATTTAATTTTTTCTTTAATATTCCGGAGAGGCAACCTTAAACAGCCGAAAACATGTAGTTTTATGCTATAATGTGCCCATATATTCCGTAACGTATGCTGTATGCCGTAAAGCCTTGATATATGCTATATATGTAAAATAACCTTAAAGTTTTTATGAAATAAAAAATGAAAACATTACATGCTACATAACTGTGGACTTAATATGAGCCTTTAGGAGAAACATGCAAATATGCTTTTGCCCAACCCTAGTAATTAATGTTTGATGCAGGTAGGTACTTACCAGAATCTCGGTTTATCAGACAGGACAAATTACATTGTGATTGGGCGCCAAAACTCCAAACCGTTCGCCATGCCTCGCCCACCACGCACCAGGTTATGAGGTTATGTTTCGTTTGGAAGTAACGTTAACGTAACCACACGCAACGTAAGCGGCGTTAAAGTAAACGCTTCACGAGCGAGCGACGCGACGCGAACTACTGCGAGTGCAGCCTCTCGCCGCTAGATGGGCGTAATTCCCAAGATTGTTTAAATTTTTCATTTCAAACTTGGAAATCAAAATTAAACACTTATCTAAAAACGTAAATAACTTGTGCAAGAACAATTTTAAAATTTGTTTGGTACTTTCCGAACAAAATTTAAATTCAAAGAAACATTTAAAACGTTTGTTAAAAAAACGGTGCAAACGTCGCATATGGCGGTAAACAAACAATTAAATTAACGGTGTTTAAACGTTATATCAATACAACTTTTGTTTAAAAGATTTTTAATACATAGTAAAACGGTGTTCCATACACATTCGAAGTAAGAAGATAATGAAATTCCGCTCGAAAATCGATGTAAGTGTCAAAACGGTCTGGTAATTCCAAAGTACTAGTGCAGGTGCGCGCCACTGGTATTCGATTAAATTCACAGTCAAATCCGCTGAAATTCACTGTTATCTTGTTCCCAACAAGCATATCAGATCCTGTCGTAAAGCGTCTTCATTCGAGTCTGTGAGGAACCTTTTCAGAAAAGATGCTACTTTGTGTTACAATAAAGAAAAATGATAATTACTGATGGTTATATTAAATTCAATTTACAAAACTTTTAGGAACACGACTCCACTTTTTTCAGCCGTCCTCGCTCACTAACGAACATGTCAAGACTGTTTTTCCCCGTCTCCATTCTCCTGGCGACCGTTGGTGTCTCGCACCCCATCTCAAGGCCAACGCTTTGCACCTGCATCTCACTAACATTCGATTGCGGTCGCTATGGAGTAGAATTACGTGAATTCCCCTGGGTCTGTATTTTTGAAACGTGGGAGCTTCTCCCCGGGGAGAATACAACCGTAGGCTCTCAAATGGCGCTCCCCCTCCATTCGTTTTTCGTAGTGGTGGCGAAAGGCTACGATTTCACATGGTGCCGAGCATGTGAGAACCGATCTCCACCGATTTTCGACAACCAATTACCACGATTGTTATGGCGTGTAATCGTCATTTCCCATGGGAATTGCTTTCACATGGTTCAAAAATAGGGCCCCTGATTAGAGATGAGCCATGCTGCGCCATCTATGTTTAGATTTTTAATTATTTAACACGGCCTCTCCTGATCTCTGAGTGTCCTCACTCTGCTCTGCACATTGATGGTATTAACTACGAAAAAATGTATTAAAATTGGATAAAAGCCATCTGAACGTATATTGGATGCATATTCCTCCAAGACAGGTATCACTCCAACCGTGCTGCTGTATCTACCTAACTTATGGATAACCAAAGTAAATAATAAATAAACGATGACATATTCAACGTTAAGTTTCAATAATAACATAGTAAACATAATACAACAAAGGACATACTAGATTTAATATACAGGGGCCCCTTGTTTAAACGCTTCGGACTTGACCAAAAAAACCACTATCGGGTTTGGGTCGTTTTTCACGGCTCGGAGATATTTTTTTGGAATTCAAACAAAATGGATGGCGCATTACAACCAGGGTTTTGTTCATTGCTAACAGTACCATTTCTCGACCTCTTGGTCTGAAAATGTTTTCACCCGAATGATGGACACACAGAAACCCTCCAGTTGTTAGGAGGTCGGTATTGAAAATTAATGTCGGATTTCCCGGCCACGGCAAACTTTTAAAAAGATTAATTTTTTCCTCAACACTATTAAAGAGCATATCAAATGATGACACTTCATAAGCACTCCAGATGATCACTCCGGAAGGCCATTCTTTGACCATTGTTGACATCTTCTGAAATATGAACGCTTAAAAAAATTACACTTATTGGAAAAAAATATTGAGTATAGGAAGACATATTCCTGACCTAGAAAACATCTCCAGAAAATTCTCTAAACCCCTTCATGCAGAAGGTGCTTCTCGCCAGCGCGAGCTGATACCTTTTTTATCCAAGTGTGAAAACTAATTCTGCGGAGTCTACATAAACCCTCCTCCTGTTCATAATATCTTCAGAAGGTTCTTCCAACTTTCTTCATACAAAAGTAGTTTTTCGCCAAAACGTACATAATATATCTCTTGGATCTAAGTGTCAAAACTAATTCTGTGTGGTGTCTACATAAACATTATTCATGTTGGCAACATCTCCAGAAGGTTATTCAAACCCCTTAATGCAGAAGGTGCTTCTCGCCAATGCGTACAGATATCTCTTATTCACATTAGTAACATCTCCAAAAGGTCCCTCAAACTTTTTCAAACGCGAGCAGATATCTGTTGGATCTACGTGATAAAAAAATTATTCTGCATTGTCTTTACATAAACCTTACTCATATTAGTAACATCTCCAGAAGGCTCTTCCTTAAATTTTATCTTCAATCTACCATTAACTGCCTCGATGAGCCATCGACAAAGAGTAACTTTACGAGACTCATTCGCATCCTTTGTGGCAAACTGCGCTTGATCCTTCTGCAAAAGGCAAGGCATATGATGTTGGATCTGCATTTCATCTAAGAGCTTTAGGGAATCGCGAAACCCACAGTCAAGTACAAAATGCATTGTTTTGTCTTGGAGGAAATCTTTCAGATCGTTATCTTCATTCAACAGAGCATTGAGAATGCTGGCATCGTTATTTGCTGCATCAGCAAGAAAAGGTCCTGTTGCATCAATTATATAACCTGATGGAAGCGCTATCATAAATGGTTTGACCAAGTTACGGGATTTCTGAGTCGAATACTTCTTCCGTTGAAGCTCGTGATCGGAAGATTTTTCTACAAACAAATAAGTTCCATCCATTATTAGGAAAGTGTGGCCTTGAGGAGCTTTGAAAACAGTATTAGGAGTGCTCTCGTAGCTGATCATTGTTCAAATGGCGCATTCTCGGGTACTTTGGTACAAAGTTGTCCGTTAATGTTGTGAGGACAGACTCGATGGCTTCGCTAACTATGCTGTAACGATGGGAATTAAGGGAATGTAATAAAAGTCCGATATTCCATTAAAACCCGTCTATTCTATCTGAATTCTTACAACTAATTAATAATCGAATTATAATATTAAAAGTGCGGACGATGCACTGACCTACATACTAACTTAGGTATTATTAATTCCATTACACCTTCCGAGGGAAAAAATAAAATTTTTATTACAAACAAAAGGAAGAAAAATTTTAGAAAATACAATTACTGAAAATAAGGCTTTGCCCTATTTTGATGAATTTCTACAGATTTGTTTCCTACATTAATAATTAGATTAGGTGAATTTATTTTTACAATTTCATAAGGACCTACAAATATTTCCTCTAACTTATTCCCTGCGTTATTTCTAATCAATACTTTATTCCCTACCTTAAATTCTAAAGTTTTTGATCTCTGATCATATGTTTCTTTCCTAATTTCTTTACAATTATTTAAATTATTTCTTGCATCTTCCCATGCATGTTGTAACCTAAATCTAAGTTCTGAAGGATAATCCTCAAAGTTGTAACATGGATCTACATATTCTTTATATATGTTTGATGGTAAATTGCACGATTTCCCAAACACTAGTTCGTATGGTGAGTAACGAGTTGAAGAATGCACTGTATTATTATAGGAAAAACACCAAAATGGTACCCAAGAACTCCAAGTTCCAAGGTTTGTTGCACATTGTATCCGTAAGTAATTTCCTAAACTTTTGTGTGAGTTTTCTAAAGCGCCTACAGTCTCGTGATGGAACGCTGTTGAGTTGAATTTATTTATTTGTAAAATTTTGCATGTTTCAGTTAAAATTATATTCAAGAACTCAGTGCCTTTATCGGTTAGAATCTCATTAGGAATACCAAATTGGAGAATAAATTTTTCAACAAAGCATTTGGCTACGGTTTTTGCTTCCTTGTTAGGTAAGGGATAACCTTGAACAAATTTGCTTAAATCGCATTGTAGAGTTAATATGTATTTATTTCCATCTTGATCTTCTTCTATGGGTCCATAAAGATCGAGAAAAACTCTCTGGAAAGCACGTGACGCTGTGCTTGTGATTGTCATTGGTTGAATGTTAGGCCTTGAATGTTTGTACCGTTGACAATCGTCGCACTTTTTCACAAAATTTTCGATGTCTTTACGTAACCCAGACCAATAGTATGTCTTTATGACGTTGTTATACATTCTATTTATGCCAGTATGGCCTCCTGAAGGTAAAATATGGTAATCGTTTAAAATAATTTGTCTTGTTTCAATATCGTCTATTTTATTAACGTCTTTTACTATTGACAACTTAATTCCATTTTTCTTTATTTCTGTGGTGTTTCTCATAATTTGTTTTATTAATAACGCGTTATTTTTGTTTTTTAAAATCATTAATGCCCGGTTTCTGAAAGCACATTTATGAGACCGATAAAGTTGTTGGACCGATAAGCGTCCAATAAGTCCAAGAATCGTTTCCGAAACGTATAATACCAGTTAACGGTTCCATAAATCTCCTGCTAACTTATCGGACCTCTACCGTCGAGATAACTGTTCGTTAGCTATGGACGCGTGCGCATTACGGGTTTAGAGAAAGATGCAGATGTATCGCCAACGCACAAGTCAAGTCGCACTCGTCACTCGCACAACCGGTCAGTTGTCATTTCAAACAATTTTTGGTCCTGTAACATTTTTTCTTCAATAGCTTGTCGTCTTAACTTGAAGATTTCTAATTCTTCACTCATTCTTTGGTCAACTTCCTCGATCTGTTTTCTCTTCAGCTTTGGTCCTAGTGTAGAAAACAAATGAGTTCAAATGGGATTTCAAACTCAAGTCTACAGGAAACGCAATTTCCCACCCCATAGCATCCCTCATTCCTATACCATTGTTTGCAACAAATCTTTCCGCGAATATTCGGCACTAAGCAGGAAATGGGTCATTAGCGCCGGTGTAAATTCTTACCTACCTACTTAAATGAATAATTTCGTTTTCCCCAATATCTATAATACCGAGGTACATTGTAGGCGCTGTTTGTAAAACATATCATTTGCAAGTGTTGACAATGTCGCTATTTTTAAAGGGATGAAATTTAAATTTCCCTCGTTAAACTTGTAGGATGAAGTCAGCCGCGAACACTCCGACATCTGTTGGTATGCATAGTAACTGCTTAATCAGCCTTTAGCTATGCGACCAATAAGTTATGGAACGATATCTTTCAGAAACGATTTCATAGGTTATCGGCTCAATAACTTTATCTGTCGGTTAACTATGGAACCAATAAGAGGACATTTCAGAAACCGGGCATAAGTCTGAGATCCCATATTTATCACAAATATATTTTAATAGGTCAACTCTCAACGGTGCCTCTTGTGCTAACGTTGATCGAGTGTCCAATTTTAAATAGAATATTCCTACTTTCATATCGTAAATTACGTTTTCGCAACTGCAGTCAAAATTTATTTTGTTTGTCTTTATTTTGTTTAGTAGTTTAATAAATTCGTCATGAATAAGGATTCGTAACTCAACTGAATGTTTAGGTTTTTTTAATAGTTCGACAACGCCAGGGTGATCAAGCCTGCCGTTAGGAGCTTTCTTAAAATTGCCTGAAGGATTTCCGTTTTGTGTCTTTTTAAGTTGAGCACGAGTTATAGCGTTCACTGAGTGAGCTATACTTGTAGCCATATTTTTTAATTCGTCTGATGTTATTTCTATTCTGGATAGTGCGTCGGCGGGGTTGTTTTTACCTTTAATATATTTTACTACAAAATCGTATTCTTCTAATATTAATCTAAATTTGGTCAAACGACTCGAAGGGTCAATCATCCCAAACAAATAAATTAAAGGACGATGGTCGGTGTGTATGCAAAATTTACGACCAAAGAGATACGGTCTAAAGTATTTGACTGCGTATACAATTCCTAATAATTCTTTCTCGATTGTGCTAAGTAGATAAGCTATGCCGATCCTGTATCAAAGATGGCGGATTCCATTAGTTCTCATGTTACAAATGCAATGACCTTGACTCAGCATAGCTGTGCCGATCCTGTATCACAGGTGGTGTCGGATTACTCGGATTAAGCCTATGCCGAAGCTGGATCAGTGGCGTTAGATCGCGTTAGTGGCATTAGGTTCTCAAGTTACAGTGTCTCTTCGAACGTAAGGTCAATCACCAATATTAATGACCTTGGCGACGCTATGCCGATTCTGTATCACTGTGTTAGGTGATAATTACCTATAAAAGTATTGGTCCTCACAGGTTTGTTATTGGATTACACCTTGGGCTCTTAAGTTACAAAGTCAGTAACCTTATCTTTTTTTGAAAGTCTTAGTGATGGACATTGCATTTTCCGTTGAACAAGGGAAGTAAAACGTGTTAAATATTTAAAGGATTTATTTTCCATGTACATGTACATTATTCCGATAATAAAAATTCTTAACTTATTCAATTCAATTCAATCCGACACATTTCACGGCGTCAAGTTTTCCTCACGTGTAATATGAAACCTCCTCGTGCAAAATGTTAAAATATTCCTATGTTTATACTATTGTTTATTATAAAGACAGCCCCGATGCGATTAAATATGGATTAATCCTTGGCAGAGCTGCGCCGATCCTGCATCAACAGGCTATATTGGTTTTCATAGATCATGTTGTAGCAATAGTAGGTACCAATGCCAAGCTATATACCTATCTCGATTCGGACCCCAGCACCTCGGTTTTCGTGGATTCTCAATTTAGGTTACAAGTCCAGTGACCTTGTCTTATTCTCAAGTCTCAGTGACATTGCATTTTCCGTTGAGCAAGGGAAAAAGTGTTAAATTTTGAGAGGATTTATTTTCTTCATAATTATGTAAAGATACGCAATGCCAGAGCTGTGACATCTTTTCATTTCGCATTAGTGGCAAGTTCTCAAGTTACAGCATGACTCTTCGAATGACCAATATTAATTAATGGTCTTGACTTCGCTATGCCGATGCTGTATCACCGGGTTACTTACATATTGGTTCTCATGACATAGCCATACAATTAATACAAATGTCAAGCTAACTTTCCACATCGGTTTGGTGTTGGATTACACCTCGTCTTTTTTTCATCTTTCAGTGATGGGCATTTCAATTTCCTGTCCCTAGTGCAGAATTTAGAACATGCTACCTAATTGTTAATTATAAAGAGAGCCTCTGACAAGACAGCTACAAAAACTGGTCAGACAGCTGCAAAAACAGAACAGACAGCCACAAAAACAGGCTGTCCCATCTGTCTGACCTGTCTGTCCTGTCTGTTCTACCTGTCTGTCCTATTTGTCTGTTTTGCCAGATTACCTACATTTGTTGGGTGTCATGTTGCTTATGGCAAGCGAGAGTCTCGATTCGGTACCTCATAATAATTTTTGTTTAGGTTCAGGTTTCCTTGAGCATATTATATTACATGTGCCGGGTATCATATTACCTAGATTCGTATCAAATTACATTTTGTTGGGTATCATGTTACCTTAACCATATCGGATTACATTAGCGTTGGGTGTCATGTTACCTTGGCTGTATCAGATTACCTACATTTGTTGGGCATCATGTTGCTTATGGCAAGCGAGAGCCCCGATTCGATACCTCATAATAATTTTTGTTTATGTAATCCGCGCCTTAACGATTTATTGTCTGTTTTAAAGCAATCCATTTTTATTAGGTACGAGTATTAAATTACATGCGTTGTAATTGTTAATTATAAAGAGGGCCTCTCACAAGACAGTTACAAAAACAGGTCAGACAGCTGCAAAAACAGAACAGACAGCCACAAAAACAGGCTGTCCCATCTGTCTGACCTGTCTGTTCTACCTGTCTGTCATGTCTGTTCTACCTGTCTGTCCTGTCTCTTCTACCTGTCTGTCCTGTCTGTTCTACCTGTCTGTCCTATTTGTCTGTTTTGCCAGATTACCTACATTTGTTGGGTGTCATGTTGCTTATGGCAAGCGAGAGCCTCGATTCGATACCTCATAATAATTCTTGTTTAGGTAATCCGCGCCTTAACGATTTATTATCTGTTTTAATGCAATATACTTTTATTACATGCGTTGAGTGTCAGGTTTCCTTGAGCATATTATATTACATGTGCTGGGCATCATATTCATATTACCTAGACTCGTATCAAATTACATTTTGGTGGGTATCATGTTACCTTAACCATATCGGATTACATTAGCGGTGGGTGTCATGTTACTTTGGCCATATCATGTTACATGTGCTGGGTATCATATTACATGTGGTGGGTATCATGTTACCGAGACCCGTATCAGATTACATTTGATAGGTATCATGTTACTTTGGCCATACCATATTACCTGTGTTGGGTATCATGTTACCGAAACCCGTATCAGATTACATTTGATAGGCATCATGTTACTTTAGCGTTGGGTGTCATGTTACTTTGGCCATATCATGTTACATTTGCTGGGTATCATATTACATGTGGTGGGTATCATGTTACCGAGACCCGTATCAGATTACATTTGATAGGTATCATGTTACCTTAGCGTTGGGTGTCATGTTACTTTGACCATATCATGTTACATTTGCTGGATATCATATTACATGTGTTGGGTATCAAAAAAAAGGTTTATTTTGTATTTATTCTATTTATTTAAAAAAATACTGAAATATTATGTTATCAAATTATTGTAGGTATTAATAAATAACCCTTAACTAGATAGCTAATTTGAGTGTTCCGTTATACAAAAATTTTGTAGAGTATTGATTAAAATTGGATCTAAAATTTTAGAAGTATTCATAATTCTTTGTTCAAAGCGACTTCTATCTAAAGCTACTTGCATCCATTGTGATTTTCGAGCCTCAAGATGTTCATCGATCCAATCGTTTATGTAAAATATTTCAATCGAATCATTAAAGGAGATGGTGTTTTGGCTGTTCTTCTTCTTCTTCCGCAATTATAGGCACTTAAGTACCTACTTAGTTTAGACCACGGAAATTCTACATGTATTTATGTATAATAGGTATGAAAGCTCCTTGCAGGTAAAATACACATATTGTTGATAAAGAGAGCTCCGTGGCGATTAGGTATTTATTAGGTAGGTATACCTACGTGCTGAGTGAGGGCTTTGTGATGTACGTTATGGATTAATCAATGCCAAAGTTTTCGGCATTAATTGAAATAAGGAACATTTACGTGTTGAAAGAATTGATGATTAGGTATAAAAAGAGCTCTGCTGTGATTTTTTATAGGTCCTTTAAGCGTGACGTCATGCCGCCATGTATGGCCGTATGCGCAGTCATTTTTTGACCGCCGACAGAATTTACTTGAATGTCTACTGTCAGTTATGTGTCATTTTTCATCATTGTGTTAAAATAGCACGTGGTAAACGTGAAAGGTCCCAGATTCTGTTGACAGTAGTGACAAATGACGTATAAATGCACTAGAAATGACACCAGATCAACGCATGCGTATCATACGGGGCCAAGCGCAATAAACCCCCACCAGTGCCTTAAAGGACCTATTCTTATTAGATGCTGGGGATCATTTTACATACTCGCGGTACCGGGTCAGACATCAATCCCAACGCAGAAGGTGTTTTAATGGTTTATAATTATCATTAATTTATATTTGAATATATGAATTTAGGTCTAGGCTCACAACCGCCCATTTTATTGGGGTTATTGAATTTATTGAAGTTATCATACATTGTATTTCCATTCCATAATTTGATGATGATACCCAGCAGAATCATGTAATGAAACCCAGTACTTGTAGGAATATGATACGGTCAAGGTAACCTGACACTCAACGCATGTAATTCGATAAGTGCGTATAAAGGTAACATGATACCCAACAAATGTAATCTGAGACGGTTCCAGGTAACATGATACCCAGCACATGTAATATGATACGGATCAAGGTAACATGATATCAAACGCTAACGTAATCTGATAAGGTTAAGGTAATATGAGACCCAGTACATGTAATATGATACGGCCAAAGTAACCTGACAATGCATGTAATTCGATAAGTACTTATAAAAGTAATAATATGATACCCAACAGTCCTAACCGACCCCAACCAATGTAGCTGGAAACTTACAATTATTGTAATATGATACCCAGCCACAATTCCCAAATCATACACACCGGACAGTGATATGGATCACAATCTACACAAATTACAATCATGTAATCTGATATGGACAAAGTAACATGATACCCAACAAATGTAATCTGAAACTGCTCCAGGTAACATGATACCCAGTACATGTAATATGATACGGATCAAGGTAACATGATACCCAACGCTAAGGTAACATGATACCTATCATGTAATCTGATATGGTTATGGTAATATGAGCCCCAGTACATGTAATATGATACCGTCAAAGTAAACTGACCCTAAACGCATGTAATTTGATACTTATGAATGTAACATGATACTCAACATATGTTGATCTTAGGCTCTCATTTACCAATATTTAACGAATTTATTTCCATCTTTCTCCAATGGTGTTCAATCTTATTTTTATGTCTTAAGAAGGGAAATAAGACGCAATCAGTTTTTAAAGAATTTATTTTCTTTACATATTTACTATGTACCTAATTCCTTACAACTAAAAGCTTATTCTAACTTAACAGCAGCAAAAACAAGGCAGTAATCTGAGATGGGACTAGATAACATGACACCGAGCACATTAACGAAAGCGGGGGTTGTGTGTCTCAGGCTTTTTTTCTGTTGATTTGTAAACGGGATTTCACATCCGTCAAAACTCCCGTCATCTCTGCCGTCACTCACTGTCAGTGTCAATAAACAGTAACAATGCGGTTTGAAAGGGATCTTTGTTGTTAATTATTGTCCATGACAGGAATTTTGATAGAACTGAAATCCCGTTTACAAACCAACAGAAAAAAAGCCTGAGACACACAACTCCCACGTTCGTTAATATGCGACGGGGCTTTAATATGATACGACCAAGGTTACATGACACCCAAAGCTAATATAATCTGATATTGTTAAGGTAATGTGAGACCTAGTATATGATACCCATTAGACACAATCTTGGAATCTGATATGTTTAAAGTAACATGATACCCAACAAATGTAATCTGAAACTGCTCCAGGTAACATGATACCCATCACAAGTAATATGATACGGATCAAGGTAACATGATACTCAACGTTAATGTAATCTAATATGGTTAAGGTAATATAAGCCCCAGTACATGTAATATGATAAAGTCAAAGGAAACTGCCCCTAAACGCGTGTAATTTGAAACTATGAAGACTACAGTGGATGAAGGTGTTATGTAACATTTTTATAAAAAGTGAGTTTTTTCGATAAATGACCATCTGGTCCTTAATCGCTTTGTTTTATTTAAAAAATGTCAGCAGAGAAGTGGCTGGAACCTCCCCATAACGTGGGTCTTTGATTTCCGTGTCTTGTGTTTAAAATTTTAAAGTTATATGCCTAAATGGCACTTCCCGCGGACCAATTGCTCCCTTTCCGTTCTTCAACGGGTCACCTAATCTCCATGTACCAAGTTTCAGCCAAATCGATCCAGTAGTTTGAGCTATAACGTGGTTTTAGTGTTATTACAAAATTTCTATTTTTCCACCCAAAGGGTTCTAATTGCGAATAAATTTTTTCTTAAGTATTTAAAACCAGAATTTGAAGACCTTTCTGATGGTGATAATAAATTTTTCAAAAACTTGCTTTGGATGGTTAAATGAGCGAATAATTTGAAATTTGAAAATTGGTGTGCCAAAACGGCACTTTCCGTGGGTCGAATGAATCCAAGAAATTTTCAGCTTTTCGACGTGTAATACAATCACCATGTGCAAAATTTCAGCTAAATCGGTTCCGGGGCTTGGACTGTACCGCGATTTTAAAGTCCGATAAAAATCTCGATTTTTATTTTTAGTTTTTAGTCAAAAGGGCACTGAGAGTGAATACATCTTTGAAAGCAGAATTTGAAGGCCTTTCTGATGGGGACGTGAAAAATGGGGATTTGCATTGAAAATTTAAAAGTTGATATGCCACATTGGCATTTCCGGTTGCATGATCGACTACAACAGCTTTTCAGGTCTAAGTTAGGCGATTAAGAATTGATAAATTGTAGGGTTGGGGAGGTTAAAATTATGATAATAAAACCAAATGTTGAGATTCCAAGCAAGAAACCCCGAGACGAAATTTGTCTAAAAACCGAAGTAAGCGTTTCAGTAAAATAGAAAAGCAGATAATCAATAGTAATACGACGAGTAGTCTCTTGATTGCCGCGGGTTTTGACGTCCGAATGGCTGTCAACTACGAGTCAAAATGGTAGATTTTTTTAGGCTAAAAAGAGGACGAGAGCTCGCTCGAGTCCTCTTTGGCCGAAAAAAATCTACCATTTGACAAGTAGTGCATCCATGAGGACCCAACAAGGCAACCAACAGACTACGAATCGTATTTCGCAGATTATTTTATAAATTAAAGTATTGAGTAAGTAGTGTCAAGTTGACTTTGTAGTCTTATCACTGTAGTCAGGATTACTGGTATGCTAAATGCTCCTTTGGATTGGTTCAATACTTAATGAATAAAATAATCTAAGTAAGCAGCTATTGGGTGTTTTCAATTTTGCATTTTTTTTTCAATAAACAATTCAGTTGGAAAAAAATGAAATAAAACTGTTCTTTAGCTGTTAGAAGCCTGAGTTCAATGGTCTTAGGCAAAATGGAATTCTTCTTATAAAGTTGCTCACTAGTCACTTTCATCCATTAAACAACAAAAAACCTAAAAAGTTTGCAATGTGTCGGAAAATTCAGTTTTCTCTTGCTTACAAAATTATTAATTAGACTATCAAAGAAAGCAGAATTGTTTATTTATACGTGCTAAATTTCTTCTTAATTGAAGATCAAACAGAAAAGTTAAAATAGAAATTGTGCAGCTACGGAAGCGGCTAGAACCTCCCCACTTGGTGAATGATCCTATCCTATCACCCATAAATTTCAATCCAGCTTCTACCTAAGTGTTTTGTTTTACAAAATTTTAATTACTTATTGCCAAAGGGCACTAAATTTAATTGAATTTTTGAAAACTAAATTCGAAGACTTTTCATGTGCTGATAAAACAAATGGTGGTCATGCTTCAAATTTCATAGACGACATGCCAAAAAGGCACTTGGTCATTTGCCATTTGCCATTTTCCTACTTGCTATACCTAAATTTTACTACGGAGATTTTTCAAATTTTGATTTTCTGGAAAGAGGGCACTAAGTTTGAGAAATTTTTGGAAACGACATTTGAAGACATTTCATGTTCTGATAAAGAATGGATGTAGTGTTGCATCGTAGTATGCTATCAAATTACATGTATACTGGGTGCTATGTTATACTGGCAAGCTGGCTGTACTGCATTTGTTTTCCCCATAGCATGAACGTAAGTAATCAACACATGAAGAAAGCAGTTTCTTTATTGCATTCAATGCTGAAATTTATCACAAAGTTAATATCTATTTCTATTTGCATTGCGTAATTTTAGTCTCTTAACAGACAGGACAGGATAGACAGGTCAGACAGGTCAGCCTGTTTTTACAGCTATCCTGTTTTTATAGCTGTCTGTTCTGTTTCTGCGGCAGTCTGTTGTGTCTTTGTAGCTATTTGCATTGAGGAATTTTAGCGTCTTGTAACAGGCAGCACAAATAAGTTAGACAGGTTGGACAGAACAGAACGGACAGACAGGTCAGCCTGTTTTTGCAGCTGTTTGTTGTGTATTTGCAATTGTTTGTCCTATATTTGTTCTCCCCGTTAGCATGAACCACAACACCTAATAATAATTAAATAATTACAGAAGAGTAATCTCTCTCTCTTTTCATAATCAACAATTAACAATATACTGATTTATTGATATATTGAGTTTGATTGAATGAACTGACCTCAAGTTTGTACGCAGATATTGAATAAATTATGCTGAAATTTTAGACGCATCACATCAATTTTTATATCAGCAAAATTCCTTAAGAATGGGTTGAGCCATCAAAAAAAACCAACGTCAAGGAAGAGACACTTCAAAAACCACAATTCAACTGATTTTATTTAAAACCATCTTTAAGTTCTTATTCATTTGTATCTACTTTCAAATGTAGAATTTCTTGAAGGACTCAACCTCAGCCCTTCTAGACAGGGCATACAGACTGACAAGACAGACAGGGCACAGATTGACAGGCCAGACAGACAGACAGACAGACAGACTGACTGGAGAGGCAGGCAGGACAGATAGACCGGACACGCTGACAGGGGCAGACAGACAGACAGGAAAGTCTGTTTTTGCAACTGCCTGCCTTGTTTTTGCTGCTGTTAAGTTACAATAAACTTTTAATTATAAGGAATTAGGTAGCAAATATGTAAAGAAAATAGATCCTTTAAAAACTGATTGCGTCATATTTCCCTTCCTAAGACATAAAAATAAGATTCAACACCATTGGAGAAAGATACAAATAAATTCGTTAAATACAGGGTGGACCCGTAAAAGTTGGAACCAGTTTTAGCTGCTAATAAAATTTTTATTTATAATGCGATTTCAATAAAGATTTGTGAGGTTGCTAACTTAACCTTTCTACATCGAGGCCACTCATTTAATACACCAACACTCATTTAGTTTCCGAAATATTGTTCAGTAAAAAGTAACAAAAGAGGTAACATTTAGGGTCGCTACAAAATTAAGTCAACTCTTTATCTTAGAAACATATTTGAAGTTTTCTGAGCAGAGTAACAACAAAAAATTAAAACATCTTTTGTTCTTTTACTCCAAAATTAATTAATTAACATCTGCAGTTTCGCGAAAAACTCGAAATTGTAAGTCAAGTTACCTTTTAGAATTCACTTCTGTCACATTGTCAAGCAAATTAATCTGTTTAACATGGCTCGATTATTACTTGAAGGTAAAATTTGAATCTCTACAAACTCCACAAGCGTAATTTTGGAGCCAGAAGAATCTAGTGTAAGCAGCAAAAACAAGGCAGTAATCTGAGATGGGGCTAGGTAACATGACACCGAGCACAATCATGTAATATGATACGACCAAGGTAACATGACACCCAAAGCTAATATAATCTGATATGGTTAAGGTAATATGAGACCTAGTGCATGTAATATGATACGGTCAAGGTAACCTGACACTCAACACGTGTAATTCGATAACTTCTTATAAAGGTATCATGATACCTTGGTCGTATCATATTACATGATTGTACTTGGTGTCATGTTACCTAGCCCCATCTCAGATTACTGCCTTGTTTTTGCTGCTTACACTAGATTCTTCTGGCTCTAGAATTACGGTCTTGGAGCGTTTTGATTAAAATTTCACTTATAGCGATAATCGAGCCATCTTAAACTGATTAAAATTTGCTTGTCAATGTGACAAAAGTAAATTCCAAGGGCAACTTGACTTGCAATTTCAGGTTTATCTCGAAACATTGCAGATTTTAGTTAAATTAGTTTTTGAGTAAGAGAACAAAAAATGTCTTAATTTTTCGGTGTTACTCCCCTCAGAAAACTCCAAATATGATTTTAAGATAAAGAAGAGCAGCCCATCACCGTTGATTTAATTTTGCAGCGACCCTAAACGTCACCTCTCCATTTAATGAAGAATATTTCAAAAACTAAATGAGTGTTGGTAGGTACATTAAATGATTGACCTCGACGTAGAAAGGTTAAGTTAACAACCTCACAAAATTTCATTAAAATGGGATTATAAATAAAAAATTTATTAACTAACAAAGTTTGTTCCTTAATGATTGCTGTATACCTAAGATCGACATATGTCATATTACCTTTATAAGTATCAAATTGCATGCGTTGAGTGGTAGTTTACCTTGACGGTATCATATTACATGTACTGGGTCCCATATTACCTTAACCATATCAGATTACGTTAACGTTGGGTATCATGTTACCTTGGTCCATATCATATTACATGTGCTGTGTATCATGTTACCTGGACCAGTCGCAGATTACATTTGTTGATTGTTGGGTATAATGTTACCTTAACCATATCAAATTACATGTGTCTAATGGGTATCATATTACAATAATTGTAAGTTTCCAGCTACATTGGTTGGGGTTGGTTAGGACTGTTGGGTATACCTTATCAGATTACGTTAGCGTTTGATATCATGTTACCTTGATCCGTATCATATTACATGTGCTGGGTATCATGTTACCTGGACCCGTCTCAGATTACATTTGTTATCATGTTACCTTTATAAGCACTTATCGAATTACATGCGTTGAGTGTCAGGTTACCTTGACCGTATCATATTCCTACATGTACTGGGTTTCATATTACCTTAACCATATCAGATTACATTAGCTTTGGGTGTCATGTTACCTTGGTGGTATCATATTACATGATTCTGCTGGGTATCATCATCAAATTATGGAATGGAAATACAATGTATGATAACTTCAATAAATTCAATAACCCCAATAAAATGGGCGGTTGTGAGCCTAGACCTAAATTCATATATTCAAATATAAATTAATGATAATTATAAACCATTAAAACACCTTCTGCGTTGGGATTGATGTCTGACCCGGTACCGCGAGTATGTAAAATGATCCCCAGCATCTAATAAGAATAAAAAATCACAGCAGAGCTCTTTTTATACCTAATCATCAATTCTTCAAACACGTAAATGTTCCTTATTTCAATGAATGCCGAAAACTTTGGCATTGATTAATCCATAACGTACATCACAAAGCCCTCACTCAGCACGTAGGTATACCTACCTAATAAATACCTAATCGCCACGGAGCTCTCTTTATCAACAATATGTGTATTTTACCTGCAAGGAGCTTTCATACCTATTATACATAAATACATGTAGAATTTCCGTGGTCTAAACTAAGTAGGTACTTAAGTGCCTATAATTGCGGAAGAAGAAGAAGAACAGCCAAAACACCATCTCCTTTAATGATTCGATTGAAATATTTTACATAAACGATTGGATCGATGAACATCTTGAGGCTCGAAAATCACAATGGATGCAAGTAGCTTTAGATAGAAGTCGCTTTGAACAAAGAATTATGAATACTTCTAAAATTTTAGATCCAATTTTAATCAATACTCTACAAAATTTTTGTATAACGGAACACTCAAATTAGCTATCTAGTTAAGGGTTATTTATTAATACCTACAATAATTTGATAACATAATATTTCAGTATTTTTTTAAATAAATAGAATAAATACAAAATAAACCTTTTTTTTGATACCCAACACATGTAATATGATATCCAGCAAATGTAACATGATATGGCCAAAGTAACATGACACCCAACGCTAAAGTAACATGATGCCTATCAAATGTAATCTGATACGGGTTTCGGTAACATGATACCCAACACAGGTAATATGGTATGGCCAAAGTAACATGATACCTATCAAATGTAATCTGATACGGGTCTCGGTAATATGATACGCACCACATGTAATATGATACCCAGCACATGTAACATGATATGGCCAAAGTAACATGACACCCACCGCTAATGTAATCCGATATGGTTAAGGTAACATGATACCCACCAAAATGTAATTTAATACGAGTCTAGGTAATATGAATATGATGCCCAGCACATGTAATATAATATGCTCAAGGAAACCTGACACTCAACGCATGTAATAAAAGTATATTGCATTAAAACAGATAATAAATCGTTAAGGCGCGGATTACCTAAACAAGAATTATTATGAGGTATCGAATCGAGGCTCTCGCTTGCCATAAGCAACATGACACCCAACAAATGTAGGTAATCTGGCAAAACAGACAAATAGGACAGACAGGTAGAACAGACAGGACAGACAGGTAGAAGAGACAGGACAGACAGGTAGAACAGACAGGACAGACAGGTAGAACAGACAGGTCAGACAGATGGGACAGCCTGTTTTTGTGGCTGTCTGTTCTGTTTTTGCAGCTGTCTGACCTGTTTTTGTAACTGTCTTGTGAGAGGCCCTCTTTATAATTAACAATTACAACGCATGTAATTTAATACTCGTACCTAATAAAAATGGATTGCTTTAAAACAGACAATAAATCGTTAAGGCGCGAATTACATAAACAAAAATTATTATGAGGTATCGAATCGGGGCTCTCGCTTGCCATAAGCAACATGATGCCCAACAAATGTAGGTAATCTGATACAGCCAAGGTAACATGACACCCAACGCTAATGTAATCCGATATGGTTAAGGTAACATGATACCCAACAAAATGTAATTTGATACGAATCTAGGTAATATGATACCCGGCACATGTAATATAATATGCTCAAGGAAACCTGAACCTAAACAAAAATTATTATGAGGTACCGAATCGAGGCTCTCGCTTGCCATAAGCAACATGACACCCAACAAATGTAGGTAATCTGGCAAAACAGACAAATAGGACAGACAGGTAGAACAGACAGGTCAGACAGATGGGACAGCCTGTTTTTGTGGCTGTCTGTTCTGTTTTTGCAGCTGTCTGACCAGTTTTTGTAGCTGTCTTGTCAGAGGCTCTCTTTATAATTAACAATTAGGTAGCATGTTCTAAATTCTGCACTAGGGACAGGAAATTGAAATGCCCATCACTGAAAGATGAAAAAAAGACGAGGTGTAATCCAACACCAAACCGATGTGGAAAGTTAGCTTGACATTTGTATTAATTGTATGGCTATGTCATGAGAACCAATATGTAAGTAACCCGGTGATACAGCATCGGCATAGCGGAGTCAAGACCATTAATTAATATTGGTCATTCGAAGAGTCATGCTGTAACTTGAGAACTTGCCACTAATGCGAAATGAAAAGATGTCACAGCTCTGGCATTGCGTATCTTTACATAATTATGAAGAAAATAAATCCTCTCAAAATTTAACACTTTTTCCCTTGCTCAACGGAAAATGCAATGTCACTGAGACTTGAGAATAAGACAAGGTCACTGGACTTGTAACCTAAATTGAGAATCCACGAAAACCGAGGTGCTGGGGTCCGAATCGAGATAGGTATATAGCTTGGCATTGGTACCTACTATTGCTACAACATGATCTATGAAAACCAACATAGCCTGTTGATGCAGGATCGGCGCAGCTCTGCCAAGGATTAATCCATATTTAATCGCATCGGGGCTGTCTTTATAATAAACAATAGTATAAACATAGGAATATTTTAACATTTTGCACGAGGAGGTTTCATATTACACGTGAGGAAAACTTGACGCCGTGAAATGTGTCGGATTGAATTGAATTGAATAAGTTAAGAATTTTTATTATCGGAATAATGTACATGTACATGGAAAATAAATCCTTTAAATATTTAACACGTTTTACTTCCCTTGTTCAACGGAAAATGCAATGTCCATCACTAAGACTTTCAAAAAAAGATAAGGTTACTGACTTTGTAACTTAAGAGCCCAAGGTGTAATCCAATAACAAACCTGTGAGGACCAATACTTTTATAGGTAATTATCACCTAACACAGTGATACAGAATCGGCATAGCGTCGCCAAGGTCATTAATATTGGTGATTGACCTTACGTTCGAAGAGACACTGTAACTTGAGAACCTAATGCCACTAACGCGATCTAGCGCCACTGATCCAGCTTCGGCATAGGCTTAATCCGAGTAATCCGACACCACCTGTGATACAGGATCGGCACAGCTATGCTGAGTCAAGGTCATTGCATTTGTAACATGAGAACTAATGGAATCCGCCATCTTTGATACAGGATCGGCATAGCTTATCTACTGTGCTATATCGTTTTTCGGCGGTATTTAGGGCACGACTTGCGTAAGCAACTGGTCTACCATCTTCGTTCGCTAATATAGCACCAAGAGCATATCCTGAAGCATCTGTAGTCAATTGAAAACAGTTATCTGGTGAAAAATTGGGATACTGAAGAATTGGGGGATTTATTAGAGCTTTTTTGAGGTTCCCAAAAGCTTCTTTACACTCATCTGTCCATTCAACGTTTTTCTTTAATAATCTGTTTAAAGGAGCAGCAATATGAGCGAAATTTTTAATATGACGTCGGTAAAAATTGACGAAAGCGATAAATCTTTTTGTTTCTTGAGCATTTGTAGGAACAGGATAATTTTGAACTGTCAAAATTTTGTTGGGATCGGGCGAAACGCCGTCAGAAGTGATTAAGTGACCTAAATAGAGAACTTCTTTCCGTAAAAAATCGCATTTGTTAGGATTAAGTTTCAAATTTACATTCCGTAATCTATCTAATACCTTGGTAAGATTTTTATTGTGATTGACTAAGTTATTTCCCATTACTATTAAATCGTCAAGGTAAACGAAACAAGATTCGTACGTTAGTCCACTAAATGCTAAAGAAATTACACGAGAGAAGGCATTTGGAGAAATTTTGAGTCCCATTGGAAGTCTTGTAAGCTGAAAACTGCCTTGATCCGTGCTGAAAGCTGTGTATGGTCTGCTTTGTGGCTCTAGTTCTACTTGATAAAACGATGAAGATAAGTCTAAGTGAGAAAAATACATGCAACCCGATAAAGAATCAAGAATTTCTAAAATTGAGGGTAAAGGAAAATGATCGCTTTCGATACGCTGGTTTAGCAACCGAAAATCAATGACGACACGCCATTTTTTCTCTCCCGAATTGTCATTTTTCTTTGGTACTATAAGAAGTGGAGATGACCATTCAGATTGAGCTTCCTCTATAATACCATTTTTCAACATATCACTTATTTGTTTATTGATTTCAGATTTTTGTGAGTGTGCAAGTCTATAAGGCTTTACATAAATAGGGGTTGCATTTGGTTGCAATCGGATTGATTGTTTGCAGATATTGGTCGTTGTTAATTTATCTCCTTCTAAATGGAAAACATCAGCGTATTTTGACAATATGCGTTGCAAGGGATATTTTTCGTCGTTGTTAAGATGTTCGGTCTTTATTAATCTTAAAAGTTTGTCTACCCGTTCTACAGAAATGTTGTTGTCGTCCCAATTGCAAATTTCGTAGTCCTGAAGCATAGCTGTATCTGGCTTAAAATTTTTAAGCTTCACTTCTTCGTTGTTAATATTCAATATTTTGACTGGTACTACATTTGAATGTGGTGTGGCCAAGGAACCTGCTAAAAATACGCCTTCACATAGTTGTTGTGGAAGAATTACGCAATCTTCATTGCAGTTAACATAACAATATCTTATCGTCTCGCATCTTGCCGGAATTGTTGTATAAAAGTTGTAACTGGATTGTATAGGTAAGATTATGTTCTTGTTCTCTGTAGAGAAAGAAAAAGTAAATTTTTGAAAATCAATGATCCCGTTATATTTTTGAATAAAATCGGAGCCTATTATACCGTGCATATGGTCGCATTTAAAATTTTCCAGTAAGTAGAATGTATGAGTTAAGAATGTAGCACTTGTATGTAATTTTATACGCACTGAACCATTTGTTGTAGTTGAACCTGCTATACCATCTATCTTTATTTTATCAGAATTATTAATTATTTCACGGGGTGATAAATTTTGACTAAAGAAAATTGAAATTGATGAACCTGTGTCTAAGAGAAAAAGCATCTGTCGATTTTCGTAATGTAGCGCAATAAAATTTAAACCGTTTATGTTAAGAACCGGTGGGGCCTCGAAAAAATGTGTCGACCACTGGTGTTTCATTTTGAATTTGTGGAGTGGAATTTTGAGTCGTGTTTGAGTTCACAAAAAAAGATCTGTTTTGATGGTTACCTCTGTTTGTGTTATTGTTTCTGCCATTAAAACCGTTTGAGTTGCCTCTAGAATGGAAATTGTTACGTCTAAAGTTGTCTCGTTGAGTTGGACGTGCATTGTTAGTGTAATTAAAATTACCAGAATTGAAATGATCTCTATGAGCAAAATTATTATTTGGTAAATGTTGAGAATAGGCTGTATTACCAGTATAATTAGAATTATTGAAATATCTGGAATTGCCTCTACCATAGTGGCCGTTATTGCCTCGTCTGAAGTTTCTTGAATTCCTTCCAATCTGAAAAACCTGGTGAGATTCATTTCTAGTTGAAAGAGCCTCGTCCTCTGCACCACGTACAGCCTCACTCAGCGTTGCATAGTTACGTGACTTAATAATAGTGCGCATGTCTGTATTTTGAAGTCCATTTGCAAAACAATTAATAGCTAATTTTTCATTTGCTTTCTTTAAAATTTTAGCAGCATTTTGGTCTCCTTCCGATTGAGTAATAGTTAAGCTTACGAACATTTCTTCAACTGTACGCCCAAAGTCAGAAACTGATTTACTACCTTGTTTAGCATTATTGAGTTGCAAGGAAATAGCTGCAGCAGATTTTCTTGTAATAAAGTGATTTTTCAAATCTGCTACCAAAGCGTTATTCGAATTATAATTATCCTTAAGCCTAAGTTTTGCGCTCTCTGAAAGCCGTGTTTTTAAAACATAAGTTGTTAACAATTTTTTGCCTGCGTCATCTAACATAGCATCGTAAAGTTCAATAGCATCTATTAGTTGTTTAGTAACTTTTTCAGAATTGTTCATAACTGGCAATAGGTTACCTGCGACTTTAAGGTCAAAAGTAGCCATGTCTGAATTTGAATTATTTACAGCAGTTATTGAAGTTTGGTTTTGAATTGTTACAGGAATTTCTAAGTCTGTAGTCCTATACGTATTAATAAAATCTACAATTTCCTTATAAGTTTTACGAGCTACTTTAAAAAGTTCATTTGTACCATCAAATTGTTCTTTCGGATACTCAGATTTCCTCACGCTACATTCAAATTGTGCATAGAAAGGATCCACAGGTGTATATACCTTTGTAGCCTCTTCAAGCTTTTTATCTAAAATATTGCCCTGTCTCCTAACTACACCTAATTTCACTAAATAAGTGCGAATATCCTTTAATTGCTCATTAATTAATTGTAATTGTCTTTCCATTGGCACGCAAGTTATGAGAGAAAAATTTTATTTTAGGGGGTACTCATTCCTAATCCTCTTGACATGGGCATGGAGATCCTAAGGTATTCCCAAACTTGTTTAGTGGCTGTGTGCGAAATTAATTTTTTGCACTCCTTTAACAAAAATCAAGTTATTACGCACTCTATAAACAACTGGGAACATCAAATTTACAGGTACCGGTGCGTTTTGCACACACAAGTGCGTGAATTGCGCACTGCATTTTTTTTCTCTAATCCGATCTTTCCATCCAAAGTGATTGTCACTAAAAGAAAGTTTCAACGATAAAATATAACTTACCGTATTTACAAACTAACAATTTTGGCGAAATTAACATAAGTAATTTAATGTTTTAAAGACTTTAAATCTGCTTGCCATCTTACGTCAGAAATGACAAAACATTTTCTACCGACTGGTGTTATTATAGCAATGGAGGTAATAAACGAAAAAAATGGAAGAATTTTGGTGTTTAAAGTACAATAACAATGTAAGTAGTTATATCTAGCATAGATATGGGAAATAAAAATGCTATTCCATACGATGCGCTGAATAGGAATGAAAATTGCGTGTACCCTAAACCAACAATGCAAATGGGTTGAAATTCTGTTTGTTTTTATTGGAAATATTCGTGCAAAAAGTAGAATACATACTTTGTGCGTTAACAATATTCGCGCACACGCGAGCAATGGACACCTCGCGCGCTTTGCGCACTCGGTTTCCAAACCTGCTCGCTAGTGCGCGAAAATTATTGTTACCGCACATAGTATGTAAATAACTATTCTTCCATCATTGCCTGATCTGCAAATGAAACAGTATCGCTCCGTGCTAGGTACTGCTTTGATGTCAGTCAAGATTAAATTCGTTGCACTCGGAGCTGTAGCTGCATCACACTCGTCCTCAATACGTTCTTCCATAACCTCCATATCTTGGTCAACAACACCGTTGCTCGCATGTGATGGTCCCGATTGGTTTGGAGATAGTTCCATATCTTTGGCAACTACATCATCGTTGGTCGGTGAAGGCGATCTAGTTTGATGTGGAGATAGCTCCATATCGTCGGCAACAACACCTTCATTGGCAGGTGAAGGCGATCTCGATTTGCTTAGAGTTCGAATTGTTGGTGAACCAAATAGAGGCGAACCTTCGACTAAAAAAATCTGTTAATTGCAATAAATAAGTAACGTAATGGACCTACCTGAGTTGCCATAATATTTTCTTCATCATGGGTGGTGTGCCTTTTCTTGCATGAGCAAAATTCCCAGCGCCCATCATCGGCCTTTATTCGGATTGCATTTCTCATCTAAACGTAGAAGCACATGGGGCATTGGGTCAGAAAATCTAGTGATATATGCTTACCTTCGAATGACACTTTTCACAAATGAAAGAATTAATGTCATGTAATTTCCAGCCACTACCCACAAACGATTTAAACCCTGTGAAGAGTCGATGTTCACCAATTCTCCGCTTTCTTGTAGTACTTTGAATGAGTTTTTGCCAAAGAGCGCACCGACATTTCATGTTTGCAAAAAAATTATTAGGTACACTAATAGATGAAAACAATGGTTGGTGATCGAGCTGCTCCCCCGACAGCTGCAGACCGGTTTCGTTCTTATTAGAACTCATCAGTACAGCAAAGCCCGGAAGGCAACTCGATCACCAAACCAACCCGGTTATATAGCCGGAAAGCGAAGATTAAACGGTGTGAAGACGGCTCAACGCCATCTAGAGGTCTTTACCAACTCCGCCGTGAGTGTTGGTAAAGACCTCTAGATGGCGTTGAGCCGTCTTCACACCGTTTAAGGTACACTAATGCCAAATAGTTTATGGTATTTTGCGATTATTACTAGTCTTGCCATCATTGTCATGGAGTCCAACCTATAGTGTTTCGATATCATCACAACACAATAAAGGTAAAGGACAACAATTTAAGTACCTCAACACTCAACAGTTCAACGCAACAATTGGTCGATCAAACAACGACAGTGTAGTTCGATCGAAATTGTGAGAGGGAATCGTTTGAGAATAATAACCGAGTAGTACCATCTCGCGTCGAGTAGTGTTACGTACTTCAGATATAAACCAAAAAAAAAATTTCCTTTTCCTCCCTAACTAACCTCCGCTAGAATGCGCTCTTCCGATTATCCTCATTCATTTCGAACGGTATACCGCCGAAAATTTGGATTAAAATTTGGGAGGGAGACTTGGATAATCTATAATTGTAGAAGCCAAACAGTCCGGGTTGGGATTGTTATTATTCTCAAACGATTCCCTCTCACAATTTCGATCGAACTACACTGTCGTTGTTTGATCGACCAATTGTGAAGCGTGAATCGTTTTCGAATAATAACCGAGTAGATGTTCAGAGGAATCCTGATTTTCGGTGGTTTGGAAATTTTTAACAGTCATCCAGAAAGCAAAATTACCTACTGAAATAATCCTTTTATTTGGAAAAACAAAAAGGTAAACAATCCTGAAACTAACAGGAAACGATAAACATCTCATAAATTAAATAAATGCTTGTATAAAACAAGAAACCAAGCATAACTAGTAAACTAATACATAAACTTAACTTAAGAGTCATTGATGGGCTTAGAACCAAGTAATGTTCTTGCCATTTCAATGGAGCTAATAATAGGTCGGTTATAGAATTTTTGAAAAGTTCCGGAACCTTCTGACCACCCTGCTGTTCTTCTGATAGAATCAATATTAACTCCTTTTGCGAAAGCTGCTGAAGAAGCAGCATGTCTGGTACTGTGGGCTGTGAATACACCCACATCAATGCCGCTCTCATTTAAGGCGACTTTGACCCACCTGGATAAGGATTGCTTGGAAGCTCTATTGAATGGTTTACATGACGTTAGAAACAAGTATTGCGAATTTCGTAAATTTTTCGTTTTTTCCAAATAAAATTTCAAAGTTTGAACCGGACAAATATTAGGTTGGTCTGGGAGAGCGGGGATCTCCAGTAATGGTTGTGGCCTGCCAGGTGCGGACGTTTTTAGGTGTTCATCAATTTTTATGTAAATTCTGTCGGTTAGCAGACTAATGTTCTCTATTTTAATAGCTGCCAGAGTTTGAATTCTATGAGCAGACAGAATTGCTAACAATGTAACAAGTTTTATGTTCAGTTTTAACATAGATAGAGAATCCAAGGGATAAAAACTCTTTAGATGATTTAAAACAATTTGAATGTCCCAAGTACAGTTGTACTTGGGAACTGTTGGTCTTAATCTAAATAACCCTTTAAAAAATCGTCTCAGGGTCGAATTGTTGGAAAACTCATTGCCTGAAATTGCACTAATCGCGGAACGATCACTATTTAGTGTACCATAAGAACACCCGGAATTAAAGCGTTCCATAAGAAAAGCTATGAGGCTCTCCACTGACGGTTCAAACATATCTAAAAATCTTTGATTACAAAATTTTGACCATAATTTCCAAGTTGATGCATATTGCGTTAGTGTCGAATGTGCAATTGATTTCACAAAAACTGAAACGGTTTCTTGAGAAAACCCTTTTCTTTCGAAGGCTTGCCGCAGATAACCCCCGCTAGCAGACTCAGTGTGTTGACTTGTGGGTGCTGAATGGTCCTGCAAGGAGATAAGAGTAATGAAGGGCTAGGGCTAAAAATAATAGGTTCAGATAGTAGCAAACTTTGGAAAACAGGAAACCAAGCCTGGGAGGGCCAGTTTGGTACCACTAAAATTCCAATGGCTTTGTCAAGTCGAATTTTTCTAAGAACTTTCGTTAATAGTGTGAATGGAGGGAAACAGTAAAAATAAATCCCATCCCACTTTATGGTAAAAGCGTCTACAAAGACAGCTGAAGGGTCAGGATGCCAGGAACAGAATTCTTTGCATTTCGTATTAATTCGAGAGGCAAAAAGATCCATGGTAGGTACCCCAAACTTATCAGTAATCTCTTGAAAGGCTTCATTTGATAATTCCCATTCAATGTCGATGTTGTTAATTCGAGACTCAAAATCTGCTGTAGAATTGTCTTTGGAAGGGATGTAGGAAGTGAACAACCAAATATGCCGTTGCTCACACCAATCCCAAACTATTTGAGCATATTTATTTACCTCAACTGATCTTGAACTACCCATTTTATTGATAGCAGCAACCGCCGTTTTGTTGTCTGTTCTCACAAGGATTTCGCAATTATCGCATTTATCAGCAAAACAATTTAATCCAAAATAAATTGCCAAGATTTCCAGTAAATTAATGTGTAATGACCTTTCCTCGGCTGACCACAGACCGCCAGTAGTAATGTTGTTACATACCGCTCCCCAGCCCGTGAGTGAAGCGTCCGTAAAAATCTCTATTTTGAAATTAAAAGTTTTAATGGGGTTAAACCCCAAGGGCAAGGACCTTAACCACCACAATAAATCCTTCCTGATTGATTCGGGGAAAAGAACTAATGAATTGTAATCATCTCCATTAGATCTTAACAGATGATGTTTTGTTTTTTCCAAAGATTTAATATGGGCCCAGCCATAAGCTAATAATGGGCTAGCAGCTACCAATTGACCGAGGAGATTAGCAAGATCAATAATTTGACATTTTTGCAAAGTTAACAATCTTTTGATTGTAGCTGTTATTTTCTTCCTTCTCTCCTCTGTTAACTCCACTGTAAATTTTCTAGTATCAATAATAGCACCCAAAAACTTACATCTGTTATTTGGCACCAGGATACTCTTATCGGTGTTAATGGAAAAACCTAGATTCACCAACAAATCTATTGTTTGATTAATATTATGCAGACAATCACTATAATCTGAGCCAACACATAAAAAATCGTCCAAATAATTAACCACCAGGACACCGTTACGCCTCAGAAACTCTCTTACAGGTTGCATAATTTTTGTAAAAATTAGAGGGCTGATTGAAAGACCAAAAGGAAGAACCTTAAATTGGTATAATTCGTCTTGAAATTTGAATCTTAGCAACTTTCTGCAATCCTTATGTACAGGAACTGAAAAATAAGCATTTGATAGGTCAATTTTTCCTAAATAATTACAAGGAGTGATTAAATTTAAGGCTGTCCTTAAATCTTCCAATTTAAAATGACAAGTCACAATGTGTCTATTCAGTTCCTTTAAATTTAGAATAAATCTGTGCTCCCCATTCGGTTTGGGTACTAGAAAGAAGGGCGATAAAAATTCTCCAGGAACAGATGCACATGTCTCAATTGCCCCTAAGAATAGTAGCTCTTGAATTGCCTTGGAAAGATCTTTTAGTTCTAAAATGGACCAATCTCGTACCTTAGGTATTCGAGATTGTGTCGGGGCACATTGAATTTTATATCCCAGAATACAATCTAATATAAAGCTATTGTTGGTAATGTTCCTCCATGTATTCTGGTGATTCACCAGATCGCCCGCCTTGAATTTCCCCCCTACCTCTACTTCCGGTAAACTCGATTTCGGTTGTAGCTCCTCCCCCCTGGGGTTCCCTGAGTTTCCGTTTTCCTGTTGGGGGTCCAGCGATCCCGTCGAATTGGAACTCTGGGTGGCGGTGTTCTGGAATTTCTGGAATTGGCTGGACGATAAAAATCCCGGAATGGGGTTGCGGCCCTGCGGGTATTCTGTGGTAACCCATGTCCCACACGAGCGGGCCTTGGCTCTTGTGGGCTCTTCCAGTTTAAATTCTTAGGCTGTGCTGGGCGCAGTTCCAAACCTTCCTTATTCTTTGCTTTTGTATCCCGAATTTTTTCCATTATATTTTCACCATAGAGGAATTTATCAATAGGTGCATCTTCAAAAAGTTGCCTTAAATCTGGTTTTATGCCAGGTGTAATGTATGCACGTCTGCATAGCGAAATACTATGATGTATGTCTGCTAGGGTTTTCCCCAGGTTGCCTAGAGATTTCATAAAGTGAGTTGGATCCACTTGATGGCTGTTAATTGCCATTCCTAGAGCACGAAGAGCTAGCCCCACAGAATTTTGTATTTCTGCAAAATGGCCATCTCTTTTTGCTGCGATGTCTTTAATGCCTGATAAAACGGATTCATGGATTATGGGAGCTTGAAGTGCGAAATCTTGCTGCACTGGGTGTTCGGCTAATATGTCCTTTTTTTCTTCTTCAGAGAGCCCTTTGCTGATAATATTTTCCCAAAGGGAAATTAATTCTTGGGGAGGTATTGGTATATTCGGCGAACTCGGAGGTGGAACGACCCCCAGTAATTTTAGAAACTCATTGTTCTGGTTAGGGCCTAATAAAGAAAAGAAAAAAAAATGGATAAACCACATTCTTTACCTCGGGTGTAAAGCTAAAGAAATTCTTCAAGAATGAAGCTTGTGCAAATTAAATTCATGACTCCACCTCACGTGAGGAGCTCAGAAATTGCAACATTTAATTTTCCAAAATGTTTTCTGGGATGTGCGGATGTGCCATGTTTAATCTTATTGATTATGACAATTGATGAAGTCTTGTTCATATCTTCACCTTAATTGTGAAGCTTAAATATATTATAAAATTCATGTCACCACCTCGAGTGTGGAGCTCAGAAAATAATTATATTTTGTTGTGCAATGGCGTCGTTGTTGACTCACCGTCCTCGTCCTGTACGGGGGCCGAAGTCACAATTATTGGCTTTAACGACGGCAATGTTGGCATCAAGTAAACATCAAACTCTTGTCTTTTTCTTCTTTTCGCCGGGTTGGCCATTTTCTAAGGTTTATCTTCACTAAATTAACAAAAACGCTGCACTAAAAACTGAAATGCGTTCACCACTTAGACGTACGAAATGAATGAGGATAATCGGAAGAGCGCATTCTAGCGGAGGTTAGTTAGGGAGGAAAAGGAAATTTTTTTTTTGGTTTATATCTGAAGTACGTAACACTACTCGACGCGAGATGGTACTACTCGGTTATTATTCGAAAACGATTCACGCTTCACAATTGCAATATTAGTTTTCGATTTACAGAAAATTGTCGTAAAAGAAAATATATGCCTCGTACGACTTGCCAAACATATATCTCTGATAAGTCCTGCACCAGGCACTAGACATAATTTTGTTTAATTGCTTAATTTTTCATGGTCGCCCAGACTTAAAACTAATACCAGAGTTTGCCAGTGGTCTAAAGAGTATGTGGCTGCAAAATCAGAAATGTGACATGCCTATTAGCGGTGTTCTGGTACTCGGCCACGCCATGTCCTGCAATTTACAAGATAAATTACATTTTATAATAATAATAATAATATATATTGTCACGGGACAAAAACGTCGGGCGACGCGAAGCGGTGGGCCGACAGTGCCTCAGGGGGAAGTTGAACAAAGTCGCAAAATTTACCCAGACCCAGGGCAGTGGGTCTTCTCCTATACAGGAGGTGGCACAGGAAAGGCAGGTGCAATATAATTAAGATGGAGTAGGACGCCACTAGCTTTATATTTGCCCAAGCGACCGATAAGTACAAAGCCAGAAATTTACCGCAAAAACCCTGAGCGCAACTGCCGGGGTGTACTTGAGGAATAAAACACACACAACTAACAACTATTAATTATATTTACAATAAATGAATAATGGAAAATCGTGGAAACGGAATGAAAAATATAAGTATATAAAATTGCAAGGATGGAAATAAAACACACGTCGCAGCAGTACCAGCGAGGTACACAGCCACCACTATAAATATCAAACGGTGGCAGCACCGCTGCCGACGAAATTTACCGGTTGAAGGGCGCAATGACGGAAGGGGGGCGCAGCGCACGGTTATAGGTACCTACAGGCCGCGTCCACGCCACTAAGGGCGTTACTCACGCGCTGAAAATCAAAACCACACGGCAAACCGGCAACAGCAGTACTACAGCTGATAAGGTAACAATGAAATAGGCAATGGTGACTTTGCCAGAACCACTGCAAAACGTTTGCTGAAAATGATTGCCCCCTAGCTGTGAAGCAAATGGGAGACTGACAATGACTGAAGGTCACAATTAATAATTTTAACAAGCTCACAGGAAAACTGAATATGACTGAAGGTCACGAAGAATATTTCATAAGCTAAAGGGTGAAAATTTACAATATGGCAGAAATAACGCTGACGACACTTCCAGGTCGGTGGGGTATTGTTACTGATACAGCTCACCGATTCTCCGGAGCAGCCGGGCAAGTTGAAGAGGGGTAAACAGTGGCACCTCTCCCGGACTCGTCCCACGACTGGTATAGCCTCGACAGCAAAACCTCCAAAAACGGTAACGACAAAACGGGGGGGTAATATTCCAGACCACACGGACAGTACCTTCGGCTCGAAAAGAGGGATAGATGGAATCCCTTCGAAAATCTGCCGGAGGGGGTCAAAGTCCGATTCACAAAATTCGATGTAGAAATTAAATTAAACCTAGCAGGAGGATCTGAAAACGATAGAGCCATTTTAGGGCACTATGCAGAGCTCTCACTCACCCCCTCGATGAGATCCTTGACGCCGCCAACAAGCACGTGTGGGGGCGGTCGGCTTCACCAACAAGCGGCTCGAAATCCCTCAACCTGGGGTGTGAGATATCGCCAACTGACGGGATATTCACCTTAAATGGCTCTCAAATCATCCAAACTCCACCAAAAATGGGTAATTATTACGGACCAATACAGCCAGCACGCTTTTGATGAAACACGTTAGTTCGTTAAAAATCAACAAGACGGAAGCGGAAGCTCTTCCATTTTAGCGGCCGCGCAGTCGCCGCGAAAAATCCGTTACCTCGAGATTTCCCCTCATGGGCGTGCGCCTACCGAAAACATCGGCTGAGTGAATATATTCTCGATGGGGACGACGCCACCGGAGCGGCACACACTCGCCCCCTGCGCTAGAACGCCGTCCAAAATTATGCCCATCACTCTCGGTGGCGAAGCACAATTTTGGTGGTGAGGAAACAACGGCACACGGCCTGCCCCCGCTGAGAACGCTATCTACGCTCCTGAACTCATGGGAAGAGAGGGGGGAACTCACATCCGTGACAATTGACGTGTCGTGTTAACCGCACTTTTCCGAACCTGTCAATGGATACGTAAACAAACTGAAACTGGCCGAATATTTCCCAAATACCAGAGAAAACCCCAAAAATGCGGAACCGGGAATACGACAAAGGTGAGTCCCGCAACTGTTCCCCAAAATTACACGCAATAATTACAGAAAGTGTCGCTGAAATTGGTTTTCCTGAAAGCATCCACGAAGTGGTCGAAAGGCATCCTGAAATCCACCAATTTAACCCAACTTCCTCAAGCCTACCCAACGGTTGATACAGACTGGAAGGAAGCCGATAAAAGCCTTTGCCCACCGGAGGATTTCGCACGTGACAATATATTTACGCCAAAGAGCATTTTACACTTATTCACAAAACGAACATACAAATAAAAATATTATGACATCAACAGTTGTTTTAATTTAACTTTAAAAGAATTTATAGGTATATCTAAGAAATTAACGTCATTGTTAAGCGCGTTTGCTAACCTTATTAATCTGTTAAGGGGAGAGTTGTAAAAGTAAAGTGTCTTGCAAAAGTCGCTAATCAGAAGTCTATTGCAACGAACAAGCCGTGCGGGAACGTGAAAATCAATAATACCCAACAACTGAGGGACAGTTAAGCAGCCATTAAGTAATTTGAATAAAAAACACAGGGACAAATAATTACGACGATCAGACAAGGACATAAGACCAAGATAAAGCCCAGTAGATTCAACAGTTGGTAAGTGAACACCATGCAAATGCAGCTTATACTGAACAAGTTTTAAAAACTTTAATTGTATCTTCTCAAATCTGTCGATTGAACCAAGGTGATATGGTGCCCAAATCAAAGAGCAAAAATCGAGGTGAGAACGAACCAAAGAGGAATAAAGGATCACTAGGACGCGCAAATTATTAAAGTCACTGCTCTGTCTTATCACGAAACCAAGCATTTTAGAGGCTTTGGCCGTGATGTAATCGTAATGAAGTTGAAAATTCAATTTGCTATCCAGCATGACTCCGAGATCTCTGACGGATTGCACAGATTTCAAGACGTTTCCGTTAATAAAATAAACAGGGTCAGTAGTCTGACATTTACGAGAAAAGTTGATACAAAAGCATTTGTCAATATTGAGCGTCATATCATTGGCAGAACACCATTGAGTAATTCTGTCAAGGTCACCCTGAAGTTTAAGTACATCTAAGTCCTGTCTGATCGTTCTATAGATTTTCAAGTCATCAGCAAAAAATTCAAACTCTGATTCAATAACTTTAGGCAGATCATTAATGAAAATAAGAAACAGCGTGGGCCCTATATGAGAACCCTGGGGAACACCAGCAATGCTGGGAAAAGAATTAGAGGAAGTACCACGAATGATAACTTGATTTTCCCTACCAGTAAGATAACTGTTTAACCAGCGAAAAATATTAATTCCAACTCCATACAAGTCAAGTTTATCAAGTAATAAATGGTGATTGACCGTGTCAAACGCTTTAGAGAAGTCTGTGTATACCGCGTGGGTGCCAAGACCAGAAGAAAATCCAGAAAAGACAGTGGACGTAAAACACATAAGATTAGTTTCTACAGATCTACCCCGGATAAATCCGTGTTGTCTATCAGAAATTACATTAGCGAAAGCATAATTTAGTTGAGGAGTGACTATGGATTCGAACATTTTAGGAATAGCAGATTGAATGGTAATAGGTCGATAATTGCAAAAAGTTGATTTGGTTCCAGACTTGTAGATTGGCACTACATTTGATTTTTTCCATAATGAAGGAAAAATGCAAGACTTAAGTGATAGTGAAAACAGCATATAAATTGGTATATAAAGTGAATCAGCGCAATGCTTCAAAAAACAAGCAGGAACCAAGTCAGGGCCAGTAGAAGTGGAATTGTCAAGTTTCGACAGATGTGAGAAGACATCCTCGGCGGATACTGAGAAAACATTTAAATCGACTTGTGTGTCGATAGACGATCTACAAGTAACATTATGAGATGTGAAAGTTTCGAAATACCCAGCAACCATTGGCAATATCCAAGTCGTTGGTAAAATTATGCGCACCATCACACATCGCAGGGGGCACTGTTGCAGACTTAGTTTTTGATCTGTAAAATTTCCAAAATTTAGAGCTGTCATTAATTATGTTGTCCTCGGCGTTTTTAATAAAATTATTGTAGCAGACTTGCGCCAAGTTTTTGCATTGCTGGCGTAAGTTAGCAAAAATGAGATAGTCAGAGTTGAGTTTAGTCGATTTATAAATTCTATGTGCCAGTTTTTTCTGAACAAGCCTTTGCAATTCTTTACTGAACCAGCAAGGAAAGGTGGAAGCGGCGCAAGGTTTCTTAGGAACAAACAGCTCAAACACTGTATATATAACATTATAAAAAATTACTAGGCAAGTTTCTACATCATTGTTGTTAAAATACATATTCCAATCAATATTAAGTAATGAGTAGGTAGTAAACAAAGTCTTGCCACAAATTGATATATTACGAAGTAAAATGATTAAGGCGACATGTTTCGGTCTACTAGACCATCATCAGGCTAAAATTAGGTGTTGGTTACAACTTACAAAAGATTTCTTACCTCGACCATGTGTTTTAGGTTATGTTACATGTTATATGAAGTAAAATTTACATTAAAGTTTCTAGAAATTAAAACTGGATTAGAATAGTGAATTTAGATGTTAACTTACATGTTGATCGTTACATTTTAATTTAGATTATTAAAGATTAAAACCGTGAAACGCTGAAGGTTGTTATCACGGCGGCATTTTATGGCAAAAGAGAGGCAAATCTTAGAAGAGGAGAGACACTACGAATGACAGGTTATAAGGCGGTAAATTTAAACTGTGACAGGGCTGAACCGAGATCACGCAATGAACAATGATTTGAAAGAATTCATTCCAATTAGACCTTCCTTCTGTTCGTTAACACAATTTTGTTGATGGCGGAGGATTTCTAAGGTCTCTAATCTACCTACTACCTACTACCTACTCATAAATATTACAAGCCACTTCGAGGATGGACCTTTTCTTTAAATTAATATTAAGTAAGTAATTGTTGATAGATCTAAAAGGAGCCTTAAGAAAATCAAATTTATAAACCGGAAAATTATTCTTATAACTGTAACCACTGGATAACTCGACATTGACTATCAAAACAGGATGAAAAGAATCACAGTTGACAAGAGATGAATCACTTTTAACAATTGATAAACAAGTAGTGTTAGAAAACACTAGATCAAGTAATGATCTAGAGTTTTCATTACAAATATTATTAAATTGCTGTAACCCCATGTAAAGCATGTTATTACAAAACAGCTCATCTACAAAATTGTTATTACAGAATGGCACAAGATGACCAGAATCTTCAACGGTAGACCAAGTAATTTGAGGTAGGTTAAAGTCACCAACTATAATTAAATTGGAGTCTTTATAAATACCTGAGATATATGTAACAGAGCTTAAGAAGTCCTCATAAGTAGCTACTGGTGATGCTGGCGGAATGTACACGCACCCAATTATAAATTTCTGATTATTGTCTGTGATGACGCAAACCCACACTTCTTCCACTGTAGAAGTTGGAGTAGATATTAAGAAACATTTAAGATTAGTTTCAATCGCAATGAGAACACCACCTCCACGAGTTTTTTCACTAGTCTTTAGGGATCTATCACAACGAAAGACAGAGAAAGAGCTGGGGAAGACTTCGCAGCTGGAAAAGTCATTTGTCAGCCACGTTTCGGACAAGGCAATTATCGGATAATCGCACGTAGAGCTGTTAGTGAAAACTTGATGTAGTTTGGTTCTAAGGCCTCTTACATTCTGGTAAAAGATGGAAATAGAGTCACCACACTTTACATTACTAGTCGATGAGACGAAATCCTTTTTTAACTTGCATTTGCGTTTTGAACCGGTCGGTTTTTTACGAAAAAAAACTTTTTTACTCTCACGCCCTTGGGCCAAAGTGATGAATCTTGGAGTAATGATGATGCTATATCCGGGTCGGCATATCATGGTTGCCATAGTCGCTCAGACTTGAAACTAAAATCAGGGCATGCCAGTGGTCTCAGGAGCATGTGGCTGCAAAATCAGAAATGTGTCGTGCCTATTATCAGTGTTCTGGTACTAGGGCACGCCACGTTCTGCAGTTTGCAAAAGAAATTACATTTTAAACATGGTTGCCATGGTCGCTCAGACTTGAAACTAAAATCAGGGCATGCCATTGGTCTCAGGAGCATGTGGCTGCAAAATCAGAAATGTGTCGTTCCTATTAACAGTGTTCTGGTACTCGGCCACGCCACGTTGTGCAGTTTGCAAAAGAAATTACAGTTGAAACATGGTCGCCCAGACTTGAAACTAAAATCAGGGCATGTCAGTGGTCTCAGGAATATGTGGCTGCAAAATCAGAAATGTGTCATGCCTATTAACAGCGTTCTGGTACTAGGCCACGCCACGTTCTGCAATTTGCAAAATAATCTTCCTTAAAATTGTGCGCAGACGACTCGCTTAGTGAAAGATGTAAACAGTGGCTTTATATTTTCCATGTCTTAAACCTCTGGTTTTTACATACCAATTTTCGTTGGGGTGCGCGAGTTCTGAAAAATCCTGTATTTGTATTACTTCTGTAAAGCTTAGAGAGATTGATCCAGGACCTCATTAGATGCCTTGGTATTGCAACACAAACTTCCCGAATGACCCTAGAAACCATCGGCTAACTGATAGAGATCAAGTTATGGCTTCCAGTTCCTCTCTGGTAACTTCCAAGCACAGAATACGACAGAAGCGACACTCCGAGCGGCGCCTTTGATCTTTTGCTGGCCGCCTTGTTAACCTTCAAACCGGTCGCCTTTTAAATTGGTTTCGGAAACCGCGGGAAATTTGAATTTTCAAACCCTTTGAAATATTCGTAAAAGCATAAAGTAACAATATTCAAACGTTGCGAATTCCATTGGAGAATTAGATTAAATATGATTTAACAATAGAAATCAAATTTTTTACAAAATAAGTATACGTCTAATATTTTACAACTAATTTATTTATAAATGAAATATTCGTAAAAGCACAAAGTAACAATATTCAAAGGTTGCGAATTCCATTAGATTAAATGTGATTAAACAATAGAAATCCATTTTTTTACAAAATAGGTATACGTCTAATATTTTACAACTAAATAAATTCATGAAAATACACAGTTTTCTGTCTTTCTTTTGAGTTGTCTTGAAATCCCTATTGGTAAATTTCATAATATAAAAAATTCTAAATCTAATATATAACTTAACTAAATAATCTAATGGAAAATGTTGGCAGGGGTGTTGCAATTCGATTACATTTCTACATATTACGTACATTTTCTGTCCCACTCCAACATCAGCGATGTGCTTTCCAACATTCTCATCAAAAATTGTTTGTAGTTCATAAATATATTTACAAAAATTATCATGTACTGTTTTTAAAGAACCGAAAGCACTTGAAGTTTTATAACGTTTATAATGAATGAAAATGTTGCTTTCATCAATGTTACCGCCAACGTTAGCAAAACTTACACATACTTCACATGAATGTACCTTCAAGCAATTATTAATGAGGTAGAGGTAAAATGCTCTAAGGACAAGCTAGTGAGTCATCCTAATCTGCGCGTGGCGTCTGGCCAGTGGCGTACGGATTGCAACCAAAAAGTGGGCATTCACCGACCTACCCGTCGAGTAATTAATAATTATTTGCAGAATAATGGTCGAATTTGTGGTGGTCTCAGTGTGAAACATTGTAAATAAAATAAATGTAAATGATTGAAAAACACTGCTTTGTTTCACTGGTTTATTGCGGATTTACCGAAACAATCGGTTTTAATTGGTTTTAAATATATTTCATAAAGTACTGGTGCCAACTCCATTAGATAGGTACATTCCAAAATAAAAAAAAATAAATATAAATACACTTTTATTTTCACAACAATAATTTATTCACTATCTGAATTCGGTATTCCTGCTGCTTCCTCATCATCATCAAAACTGAATTCTTCATCTGAATCCCCCGTATTGACGACAAATGCCATGTCTGATGCAGTATCGAGAAGGTGCTCCTTTTCGATGTAATTTTCTACGATTTTGTCCACATGACAGCACAGCTTCTCCCAATTTTCTGCGGTGATAATATTAAATTTTTCGTTGGCCAGCTCCATCACATCTGTTAATTTAAATGTAACATTCCTTGCAGCCACCCATTGTTTGACAAGGGCCCATATCTTCTCGATAGGATTAAGTTCTGGATGATAGGGGGGCAGCCTGAGAACAAGATGGCCGTGCTTTCGTAATTCTTCATCTAAAACGTATTTCAAATCTACGTTTTTATGCTGCTTGATGATTGCATATAATTCCGGCTTTGTCTTCGATGGGTCATGCTCAATACCTCTTTCGGCCAGCCACTTAATCATGTCCTTCTTCAATGTGGCTGTTGTGGGATCACGATTAATAACCACGTTGTGGTATGATGCATTGTCGATTACAAGGACTGACCTTGGCTCTAAATTTGGCAATAGTTGGGTTCGAATCCATTTCATAAAATTGTTATGATTCATGTCATCATGATAGTCTCCACTTTTCGAGCCTGAAAAAAAAATGATTAGGTCATTCTTAATAAATGGTTAGCTTACCTGAGCGAAACATTAACAATGCATTTGGTATAAAACCACTTTTCCTACCAGCATGGACCATTATGAGTCGTTGTCCTTTTGAAATGGGTTTTTTAAAGTTAAATTTGGAGTTGTCCTGCCAGCATGTTGGTTTCGTATGCGAACTGTGTATATAAGATTCATCAGTGAACACGATTGGCCTTTTTTCTTTCACATATTCGCTGAGTTTTCTCAAGTAATCGATACGTTTTTTTCTAATATCGTACGATTCGACCGAGGGGTATTTCGCAGAAAATATTTTTGTACACTAATTCCCAAATTGTTGAAAATTCCTCTAATTCCCCTACTAATTCCTCTAATTCCCCTGGTAATTCCTCTAATTCCCCTGGTAATTCCTCTAATTCCCCGCTAATTCCTCTAATTCCCCTACTAATTCCTCTAATTCCCCTACTAATTCCTCTAATTCCCCTATACTAATTCTGCTAATTCCTCTAATTCCCTAATTCTCTCGCTAATTCCAATAAGTATGTCCGAGAGTATGTCCCTGATATTCTCAGTTTCCCGAAATTTCTAAATTTTTTAACAGCTGACTGCTGAATGCCCGATAATTCGGACGAAAATATAGTAACGAATAATAATATAGACATCTAAGGGCCATTTTTACCATGTCTGAGTTATGAAAACTCGGAGTTAGTTGTCACGACAATGACGTTTTCATTGGTTGTGGTATAGCAACAAACCCCGAGTTTCCATAACTCGGACATGGTTTTTAAAGACGTAAGAATAAAAATGTGCATATTTATTTGAGCTTTGAAGTTAAAAATCTGTAAAAAACGCAAACATTTTATCAACAAACCGCAAAAAATAAGAAAATAATTGAATAGAAATTATACAAATGCAATTCTTAGCATAACTCGAGACATAATATCTCCTTGAATATACGTTAAGTAAAATGGTTATTGTAATTAGGGCCGATTTCATAATCAAAAATTGCAGCAGAGAAGCGGCTGGAACCTCCCCAACGCGTGGGTCTTTGATTTCAGGGACTTCTGTTTAAAATTCTAAAGTTGATATGCCTAAATGGCACTTTCCGTTGACCAATTGCTCCCAAAAGCCTTTCAGCTCTTCAACGGGTTACCTCACCTCCATTTACCAAATTTCGGGCAAATCGATCCACTAGTTTGGGCTATAAAGTGGTTTCAGTGTTATTACAAAATTTCGATTTTTCTACCCAAAGGGTTCTAAATGCGAATAAATTTTGTCTCATTTAAAACCAGAAATTGAAGACCTTTCTGATGGTGACCTCGATAGTGACAATAAATCTTTCAAAAACTTGTTTTGGATGGGTAAATTAGAGAATAATTTTAAATTTCGAAATTGGTGTGCCAAAACGGCACTTTCCGTGGGCCGATTGAATCCAAAATTTGTTCACCTCTTCGACGTGTAATACAATCCCCTTGTGCAAAATTTCAGCCAAATCGGTTCAGGGGCTTGGGCTGTACCGCGATTTTAAAGTCCGATAAAAATCTTTTTTTTTTTTATTTTTGGTCAAAAGGGCACTAAGAATGAATGCATTTTTAGAAGCAGAATTTGAAGGTCTTTCCTATCGTGACGTGAAAAATGGGGGTTTGCATTTAAAATTTAAAAGATGATGTGCCAAAATGGCATTTCTGGTTGCACGATTGGCTCCAAAAGCTTTTCAGATCTAAGTTGGGTTATCACATGCACACGTACCAAATTTCAGCTAAATCTGTCGAGTGGTTTGGGCTGTGGCGTGTTTACGAACGTACGTACGTACATACAGACACATTTTAAAAACCACTTTTTTGGGCTCCTGAGACCTCAAAACGTATAGATCCGGTCTTATCTCGAATACGAAAATTTTAGTGATTGCAGTAACCTCCCTTTTTTTTAAATGGTGAAGTGGAGTGGGGAGGTTAAAAAATTGAAGTGTCCATTAAATATTTGCCTACCCGAGAGCAGCTAAAATATTTGCTTAGCAACATTTCAAAAGATCTGCTTCTGATTGGCCAAAATCTACATTAAAATCAACATTTTTGTCCTAATGTGGAGAATGTCAGTTATTTCTGTCAAATGGCCCACTTCCGATGAGATTAACGGACCTTAAAAAATAAAATCCTTATGTATTATACTCGGTATTATATCTGTATCTTGTGGGGGATAATGTAGGGGTAAATACCACTTATCACTTACTTATTCCCTCGCTTATTCCATTCACCATTCTTAACTTCTTCGTAACATCAAATCTTTACTGCGAACCCAAAAAAGTCGTTTTTAAGGTCATCTTATGGCTTTCGGAAAAGCTGGGCTAAATCGGCCCGCAGTAAGTTCCATTTTGGGACATGAACTTTAAAAATTTAAAGGCAAACCCCTATTTTTCACTTCCCCCCCCCCCCATTCGAAAGCTCTTCTAGTTCTGCTTCTGAAAATTTATTCACACTTGGTGTCCTTTTGGCCAAATATCCGTGCAGTGAAAAAAAACATGTATAACTGTATATTTTTATCACCGGATTTAATAGCTGTTTTTTTAAAGCAGAAAACCTCAGTGACATTTTTTCGAAAAATGTAATTTTAGGCGCAAATGCTCCCTTTTAACCTCCCCACTCCACTTCATCACTTAAAAAAAGGGAGGTTACTGCAATCACTAAAATTTTCGAAATTGAGATAACACCAGATCTTCACGTATTGATAGGGTCTCAAGAACCCCAAAATGGCATTTCTGGTTGCACGATTGGCTCCAAAAGCTTTTCAGATCTAAGTTAGGTTATCACATGCACACATACCAAATTTCAGCCAAATCGGTCGAGTAGTTTGGGATGTGGCGTGTTTACGAACGTACGTACATACGTACAGCTTAGAAACATGAAGATGCCCACCCAGAGCTGAATATTTACCAGGTCGCATGGACCAGGCTACGACAGAGACCTTGCAGAAGTTAGTTACCCCTACCTAACTGCTATTCGAATGCTAGGCGACCAACTAAATATTCAATTCTGGGTGGGCATGTTCATATTTCTAAGCTGTACATACATACAGACACATTTTAAAAACCATTTTTTTGGGTTCCTGAGACCTCAAAACGCATAGATCCGGATTGCACGCGTCGTCGATAGTCGTCGTGCGCAGTTTGAGGGTTCACCCCGAGGCAGTGTTGCCAGTTTGGTGATTTATTTATTGTGATTTAGTTATTTTATTATACCGGAATTGTACACGCTGTTTGTACACAATAATTCTGCTTGTAATTCCTCGCTAATTGCCTACCAATTTCTATTAATTTTCCATTAATTCCTTGTAATTCCCCACTAATTCCTACTAATTCCCCACTAATTCCTCTAATTCCCCACTAATTCCTCACTAATTCCCCTAATTCCCCACTAATTCCTCTAATTCCCCACTAATTCCCAAAGCTTGTACACCAAAATTCCCCTGCGAAATACCCCTCGGATTCGACCAATGCAGATCTATTATCCACCGTCTTTTTCCATCTACATACAAGTATCATTTAAAATACACCTATCCAAAAATACTTATACTTACTTAAATCCAATTTTGCTGATCACTTTGCTTAAAGTAGTAATTCCACCTTCAAAATTTATTCCTGAATCGACAACTTTACGGTGAATACCTGAAACAAAAACATTACTGAAATTGATATCTTATTTATGATAAATAAAAAACTTACCTTTAAGCGTGGGGTGTTTCTTCTCCAATAACGTGTAATTATGAATAATGGTACGAATGGTTTCAGTTTCCCCTTCATTCAACTCACTTTTGGGGCAGCTTCGTTTTCTACTTTTCTTAGGTGACGAAAATAAAGAATTATCGCCATTGGGTTCATTGTTGTTCGATTCTTGCAAGATTTTTTGATAACTACTTCTTCCAATTCCAGTTGCAGCCATAAGCCTCTCTCTGAAATTGTGTAGGGGAATTATCAAACCACTTGCTGCCTCCTCCTTCATAAACTCCAGCACATTTGCAATTATTTCTTTTGTTTGACTTCGGAGAGGCCTTCCTTTCATGCCAATTGGTCTTCTTCCCGCCATGACTATTTAATACAATTGGGATTAAACGCCCGTTGTTCCTGTTACAAACACAGCTGCAAAGAATGATAATAATATTGAAAAGTGATTAATAAAACAATTTATTTTGCTTACCGGATTGAAACGCAATAAACTAGCAGTTTAGTTCTAAAAAGAACTGATTTTTTTAATGGTTTGCGAAGCAAAAAGTCTAAACGAGAACCACAGAATAAAACAATCTTCGATTACATCAAGATGCACGAGAGGTAACCTAACTTGAACAGCTGATGAAACGAAATGGACTGAACAGCGTTGTTCCTAGCAGTGTGTTTATCGGTATCAGATTGGCAACACGTTGGGTACCAGATTTGAATTTTCGGTACCAGATTCACGGAAATATATTTGATCGGTAAAGCCAGGTTTCCGTACTTTTTTCGAATCGATGTTCATAAATAAATCGGACAAGATGAATCCAACTTTTATTCAAAACACAAAAAATAAACAATATATTGAATATGTAACTTTTTATACATTATTAATGAATGTAATATCTTCTGTAATCTCCTCTTCTAATCTGTTGTGTCTCAACATTTTTGCGGACGGTGTCCACTCAAAACATTTTTTATTTTGTACCCTGAGCATATCCTTACAATGTAATAAGTTTGGAGATGTTTTTATGAGTAGTTTATTGCGAGTTGGGTTTTTAATAAGTGACAGTTGAGAGAATACTCTTTCTGCTGCCGCTGAAGAGTGTGGAAGTGATAAAATTATTCTGGCAACTTTCATCACATTACCAAATAATGGCCCATTAAGAGAGTTTCTTAGGGAATCTACATTTGACCAAAAAGTAACAACATCACAGTTAACGAGTTTTTTCAATTCCTCAGTCTCAGATAACAGTCTGTATTCAAAGTCTAACTTAGCTACGTCTAAATCTAGGTATGGGAATAAATCCTCTGCTTCACTAATGCTATTAATGGCACCCTCTATCACTATTTTTGGATCAAATTGACTAGCAAATTTTAACACGCTATCATTTAAGTCAAAGCGCTTTTTTATTTGGTTGCTAAGCTCTATATAGAAATCTAGCACTCTAATTCTAAAACTGTTGACTTCTCTCGGATCAATGTCAGTATTTTTCAACATCAAATCTACCTTTGCCCCACAATAAATTTGATCTAAAGGCAAATAATTGCGAGGATTGTTAACATTAATCTTATTTAAATCATCTGAGGTCAAAACATCCTTAAGCAAAAATGACTTTAATATTAACCTGTACAAACTTTTTATTCTACTCAAAAGAACGTGAACCTTAGGAGCCTCTGACTGGAATTCTAGATTCAATTGGTTGACAACTTCTAGAATATACGATAGAAATAGAAAATATACTTTGTAAATGGGGTTTCGAAGGCAGTTCAAGATAGAAATTGCAGACGGAATATTGTCTTCTAAAGCAGCTCGAGTAAAGAATAATTCTAGGGAAGCCCAATGTTCCAAAATCCTAGTTACAACACTTTGAAGTGATAGCCATCTCGTCTGGCTAGGCCTTAACATTGAGTGAGGCTTTTCATTGGCAAATATTTCACATTCCCTCAATTCCACACACCTTTTACTACTATTGCTAAAATAGTTGTAAATATCCCTAGCTAGTTGTTCAACACTCTTTGGCAGCTTTTCACAGGCGTGTGAGGAACACAAATGAAAGGAATGACAAGCACACCCTAAAGTGACAATGTGAGGATTAACCTTTTCAAACAAAGCTTTTACTCCATTTATGTTCCCCATCATCACATTACAGTTATCCGCCCCTAATCCTATAATATTTTGAAGACTAATACCAGACTTTGTCATTCTCTCTTCTATATCATTAAATATATCTAATGCAGTTGATGATTTAATTTCGACTAGATCAAAAAACCTATCTACAACTGACTGATTTTTGTAGTACCTTACAACTATAGCTAAACACTTTGTAGTACTAATATCCGTTGTTTCGTCAACAATAATCGAGAAATAATTTTCTCTCAAATCACAGAGTAAATCTTCCACATTTGCAGCCCCAAGACATTAACAACCAGTTGAGTACCTTTTTTGCTCTTAATGCTCTTCTTCAACTTTCCAGCAATTTTTGAGTCTGGGCACACAGATGAAATTAGCTGTGGTAAATGATCCATTAAACTGAATGGCAAATTGTGTTCGGCAAGAAACATAGCCATTTTTAACTCGCCTTCTTTGCTGTGGATATCTAATGTTTTTTCTGCAGGTTTGCTTAGCATATGTGCAACTGATGGAGTCGATGCTGCTGCTTTGAAATTATTTTGGTGCGAAATGGATATGTCATGGCGTTTTAAATTAGAAATACTGCATGCAACTTTAATATTACACACTTTGCATAAGGTTTCAGTTTCAGCAGTTGCCATGACCCAGCTAAATTTGTTCTTCCAGGATTCATTAAATTTGTGCTTGTACCATTTCTTCTTTTTGGTCAGTGGTTCGGGCTCTTCAAAGTCTTCATTATTATCACTAATGTCTTCGCCTTCGTTATCGAGAATAATAGCTGTAGCTGATGTAGGACTGTGAGTCGAACGAGGTTGTACTGGAATTATTACATCTAAATCTGAGGCAGAAGAAGTAGATGGTCCTTGTCCTGCAGGAAGATTTTCGGGTTTAGACCTTTTCGGTGCAGATGACTTTATAGTCCTTGTTGTAGACTTAGAAAGTCCTGGTCCTGCTCCTGCAGGAAGACCTCGAGGAAGACTTTCTGGTTCAGACCTTTTGGGCGCAGATGGCTTTGGAGTCCTTATTATAAACCTAGAAAATTGGGAAGTGTTAAAATAATACGCCTTCATTCATAACCTATTAACAGATCGCTATTAACAAGGTTAGTGCTTTTATACATTGCAATTTGACAGCATAAATCATGCAATAAAAAGTTATTTATTTATAGTATGTATACTTTGTACTCACCGGTCCATAATTCATAATTTCATCATTTTTGCAATTGCAAGTTGCAAAGCAACGTGGCGCGTCCGCCGGCACAATCCGTGGGAAAAATCGAGAATCTGTCTTTTGTCTGTCAATTATCATCCTACTGTCACTTGTCAGCGTCACGCGTCACTCCACCTTCCACCACACTACGACTCCAACCCAACCACAGAGTAAGTCCGTCACGTCAATTACAGGCCATGTGGCTGTGTGCGAGACAGAAAATACAGTTGTGTTAAAGAGAAAAAAGGATGATAAATCAGTTGGAGTTGCAGATTTATTGGGCGAACCGCGAATGTCAAATTTGTAATAGATAAAAAATAAGCTTATCTGGCGTAAATTGAATTTGGTACCAGATTGACGTGGGAAGTTCCAGGGTGCCAGAGCGAGTTGAAAAGTTCCAGATCTGGTATCGAAGTACCAGCTTGAACAACGCTGATTGAAATGGATGTTGTGTCGTGTCGGCCGGCAGATCCACCCGTGCGCCGCTGAAATGTCAACTATCCTCCCCTCAGAACTCACAAAGTGGACTCGTCCGACGTAAATTGGTTCGTGCGCAAGTAAATAGATAGCTTGTCCTTAGAGCATTTTTAGTTCTAACCAGCAACATACTTGAAAGCATTTTTTTCGGGAAGGCTTTGGCTTTGAAAATTGGAATGGCTTACCTCAAAAGGAACTGGCTCAGTAAATTGAACTGTGGGTAAGCTAGGTTGAATTTCCTCATATTGCGTCAAATCGAACAAAACTTTATTAAAGTCCTCCGCGCAATTCATTTCTTCTGAATGGAAATAATTTAAAATAAACAGTTTTTTAAATGACCTTCTGTACTGAATTGGCGTAGGGTTAATAGCGTTACCGCTTTGTTGGCGCATACTGCCGAAAAAATTTTCAAGACAATCTTGATTAAGATTTTTTGAGCAAATTACTTGAAAATTGAAATTTTGATTTAAGTGCTTCCAGAGCCCTAGAAGAGAATTAATTGTTATCCTCCACGCTGTTACACACTTTACAGTATTGGTTATATTTTTGCCTGCTTTGTTAGTAACTTTAAGCTGTTTAAGGAATTCTAAAGTCTCCTTTAAAAAACTAACATACTCTTGTTGACCTCTAAATCCATTTCTAAATTCCTTGGCTTGATGCGACTGAGAAGAGTTGAAAATGTCGAAAAGGGAGTCGAATCGGGCGACAAATAGTTTTGTTCCAATTGCATCTTCAGAGAATTGGTTTAAGTAAATATATGTCTCTAAACCTGCCGCGACACTAGCACTTAACACCTGAGTGGCCAGCTTGACCTACGAAACAAATATAAATAATTATTATAGTTATTAATTTGTCATCGTGTATACCCACCTTCTGTTTTTCAAATCCTGTATACCAGAATTGTTTCATATTTCGACACAATGAATTTGATACTGAAACGAACGCCTGGTATTTTTTTTATGAAGTTTGAATTCAGAATTTTTTTTTTCTACTGTATGCTTGAACCTTAAATAATTGCGGTTCAACAGGTACGAGCATACACAATTAAAGACAGAAGCCAAAAATATGCTGTGTCCAGATTAACTAGATTGTACTGTTTAAGTTACTTGTTGACAAAATAGGGGTTACTCCAATTTTAGAAGTAGGTATATTTGTATAAATTAAGTAATTATCTATTAGGTACATTAATATTAATTTAAGTCTTGTTCCACGCAGAGGAATTCTAGCATATCACTCGATAATTGCTTTTTTTTCTTGGGTAGCATCCTCAAACTTGTTATATATGGATCTGAAGTTATTATATTAGTAACCGATTTAGCAAGTCGTTGTTGGTTTCGATTCGACTCGTCTTTCTAGTGAAATATTCCCTATATTTCTTCAAATCTTTATTTCGGCTCTCTTGGACTTCTTCAGACATTTGTCCTATAGGCAGCAGTGCTTCTTTAATTATTATGTGTCCGTGAATTAATATCTTATGGACTGATGCAGGCATATAGTACCATGGCTATAACCTTACGAGAAGTTTTGCGGTTTCAAGCGTGAATTCTCGAAATTTCATAAAATTGTATGCATACTTACTAGATATTTTTTTCAATGAATTGTCATGACGAATACCCCATGGTATTATGAAATTTTACGGCAATTTTTGCAGGCCCGAGCGTCTCGTGCCTGCTCCGCTCAAAATCTCGCTTTACGTGGCTGCAAAAATTTCCGAAAATTTCATAATCCCTTACATTAATATTAGAGAAGTGACTGTGTTGCACAACATACAGCGGCAATATCTAAGGATAAGACACCCCTAAAAATATCGAATACAATGAATTGAAATACTAAGAATAATAAGAAAATGTATTTCTTAGCAGAATTACATTTTTTGTTAATTATGCTTCCTGCTCTTTTGCAAACTTGGCTTAATCTTTCGCGATGCTGGTTTAGAGCTTCTGGATGTTGATGCTTCTGTCTTCTTTTTTTCATCTCTGAATGTTGATGCTTCTGCCTTTCGTTTTTCTTCTCTGGATTCTTGAATATTACACCCAAGAGACTTATAGAACTCGTAGTACTTCATCTTGATATGATTTTTGTTACATAATTCTGATAATGCATCTAGTTTGGTTTGTGAAATTTTGATTGGGTTGGTATAAGCAGGAGTCAGGTGCAGATCTGGATGCGAGGATGTTCTGATGCCTTTGCGAATAATAATTTTTTTAAATTCCTTTTCATCGTAGCTGTCTCTGTAGTAAATGTTAAAATCGTCATCTTTTAAAAAATGTAACATTGCAATGTCATGCCTGATAACTTTCTCTCCATGTTCGTTCACTGTAAAATTGTTATCCATTAACTCTTGGAGGGTTTTTAAATTATAAAATTGTCCAAAGTCCATTTCTGCTATTCTGCAAGGGGTTCCATTTTTTTGCGTTGGAGATTATAGGAATCCATTGAGCTGGAGTATAAATTGGTCTCGATGTGAAAGTTCGCTTCTGTTTTTCAATTAAGGAATGGATATTGTCGCCTTCATTTTGCGTATGGCCAACGACCAAAACTTCAGTGATATTGCAGGAATATCAAATTGTTTTACCGCATAAAGTAACATGGAAGCTATAAACTACATTCTTATTTTGGCCACAGCAGTTGTCACTGTATAACACCACTGGTAAATTTCGAGCAGACGACCTTAGAAAACTGTACAGGCAAGTACCAATTTCCACATGGAGTTGACAAAACCGCTTGTAAGTCAAAGCAAGCACTAACGCACTTATTAGCTGTCGCTAGTTTTCTATCGTTTTCTTTACCCATCTTCAGTTTTACTTATTACAGTGCGAACTACTCTATCTGATATTCCTAGAGTTTGAGTAAAGGATACTTTACAAACTCTAACTTTAACTTCATTAATTTGGAAATAAAATGCTTGGTTGGGTTTCCTTTGATGGACCTTATTGGTTGAAGTTGTACAGTGAGGTATAGCATTTAAACATTTTAATATGTAATTTCTCTGATTTTGCAAATCACCTAACTCTCAATACCTCCTAAAAATTTTCACTCTATCCTCTTCGCGAATTTTTGTTTCACATTTAAAAATACACGATTCGTTACAAGGGCCCTGCATTTTTCTTTCAGCAACTTGATTTTTTCTCGAATTAGTATGTGCCACACCAGCATTACGTTTCAGTTTTCTATCATTTCTTACCCACTTACTTCTGTCACCTTTTTTCTTATTCTTATTGTTGTGTTCATTTACGTCTTGCTGTAGGCACTCCATTGTTCTCATTTTCAGCTATTTCTACCAGTGGCGACTCAGGCATATTTTCTGTGAAAGAATCAATGCTAGATTCGTTGCTAGTGTAGCCGTCTTCTTGTGGTATCCAATCTTCATCTTCATCTCTTAGTTGTTCAGGCGATGGTTTAGGCTGCAAATTACGTTGAGCGCCATCAGTAATATCGTCGGCTACACAGACATTAGAGTTTAAAGTTTGTGAATCAATGACGGCGTTATTCCAGCTTTCGTTTGACCGTAAGCACTCAATCTTAAATTCAAAATAAAACTAGGATGTTGTTTCGTAAATAGATTGTAAGCACTTACATTATTATTTTCGAAGATGCAATCTTGCAAAAGGGCCTGCTCTAATAACCAGGCATCTTGATTAGTATCCCTAGTATTTGAATTTAAGGGATCTTGCTCTGTTAATATGACATTTCCTCCTAGCTACAGAAAACAGTTCAGACCTTAGTTAGGTTAGAATTATCGTCATTACCTGATTAGACTCATTAGACATTTCCATAGTAGTGGGGCATTGTATTTCCCTAGAAACTGCTAACTGCACTAGTAATTTTCCTCGTGAACTCATGTTTGTCTTATTATAACACTTAAATACTACAAATCACTCCTCACAAAGAAAGTATTAAACTTTGTTGTGGCAGTAACAACTTGTGACACTATTGCTTATATGCGAATGAATTCTCACGTAAAAAGCAAAGGCAGCTACAGTGTCATAAGTCACTTATGACACGGGTGCTGAAAAACATGGTGACGAATGGAGTAGTGCTATACAGACTCAAACTGCCATCTATTAGCGTATTTCAGTATTATGTTTATGACAGTGTTACAGCATATAGAGCAACGAATATTTGAAATAATCCGCTGGCAAAACAATAAGGTTAAACATGTGATAAGACACTTAAGAGGTATACCTTGCATGCCTTCAGGTAGCAGCCACATGTCAGTGGTTCTGGAATACCCTTTAAATTGAAAATCTTTCAACTAATGTATCGTTAATTAATTGTTGGATTAATGCCGAGGTCGATGATGACTCTTGTTCACGGCTGTGAATGATGGCAACAGGTTACTAAATGGAAAGCTTGGCTTCTCTGCGGTTGAATTTCTGTGCTACCAACTGTATTTAAAAAAAAAATCTTACATCTATTCTTATAGATTACGACTAGCTTAATGAATGAATAAGTCTGTCATTCCATCAAAAAATTGTCTTTCCATATTCTCTATTTATTAAACATAAAAAGTCTCTAAAAATACCTTAAGATTAAATGGTGGATGTTAATACAGTTAGAGACATTTAAACGTATCGGTTATCATCTTCTTGCGCCTCATACAACTCTTCTTCCGCTGCAGCTTCAGGTAGTACATCGTTATTTTGTATTTCAATCACATTTTTGTAATACTCTAATCCAAATGTCTCACTTTCTCTTTTCCAAAGTGACCAACTGTTAGTTTGTCGACATTTTTAATTTAAATTTTCTGGTTTCAGCTTCACTGTGTGACGCCCTCCGAGTTAGTTAAAGACGAGACGGTTGCTCGGGCGCTAGATTTTTAAACTGGTTTACTCCAGATACGCACGCGGGTTGCTTTTAGACAGCCGAGAAATAAAGCCAGGTGTTCGAACGGCGGCGGTCGGTGGTTTCAGGCAATGTCAGGTAGTAGTTAGTAAATTTCAGGCGGAATTATCAATTTACGCTTGTGGATATTGGTGCCTATGGATCACAAAGTGATGAAGGGATTTTTAGGGAGTCTATTTTTGGACAAGCACTGGATGAAAACAACCTTAATGTGCCCCAGCCTTTCGGCTTACCAAGGACAAATATTAAAATGCCTCATGTGCTAGTCGCCGATGAAGCCTTTCCCCTGAAGCATTATATTATGAGACCCCTTATCCAGGACGTCGCTTGCACATGAGGCAGCGAATTTTTAATTATCGGCTGTCTAGGGCACGAAGGATAATAGAAAACACCTTTGGAATTTTGGCGGCCCGATGGCGAATTTTACGAAATTCAATAATCGCCAAAGTTGATAACATGGACGTTATTGTGAAGGCCACAGTATGCCTACAGATTTTTTTGCAAAAAGAAAATGGTAAAATATATTGCCCTGTTGGTTATGTTGACTCCGGTGACCCTCCTGATGGCCAGTGGAGAAACGAAACAGAGGGATTGCAGTCTGTTGGTAGGTCATCTGCAAACAACGCCCCAAAAAGTATTTCCCAATTAAGAGATGCCCTCAGTGAATATTTCGCATCACCTGTAGGAGAGGTACCTTGGCAGTATGCGAAAGTGCAGGAAGGAAGACAACCCCATTTGTAAATTGTTTTAGTTTTATGTTCTAAATACACGTATATTTTTATTATAAAATTATTAAAATCGTCTTAAAAATTACCTGTAATTAATTAACTATATATGTATTTTTTTTTGTTTTTAACACAGAAAATCCGTCAACCAGGTAGTGCCAGACTCCAACCGGCTAAAACCTCCACGCACCTCTTATCCAAGAGAGAGCAAAATCACTAATCTTCTGTTGAAAACTTGTCCAAAACCTCCATTATGGCTAGTTTGGCCTTATTTTTGTGCCTTTTGGGCATTTCTTGCAAGGTCAAACCAACATAATTTCCAAAAGCAACATCAGAATCCTGTTTGTTGCGTGCTGTCACAAAAACAGAAATATGTGCAGCTGTGGATGCTATCTGCTCCTCCAGTTTCTCATTAGACTTCTTGGTGGGAGGTTTGCTGGGACCTGCTACGTTCAAAGCGACAGGCTCTTTCACTGGTGTAACATCCCTTTCATGGATGAGGTGGAGAGACTCATCCTCAGTTTCACCCCTCTCCATGTCCCAACCTTGGCTCTGCTGCAACAGCGTCATCGCTGAAAGAGCCATGGTGTCCCATGGAGAGCCGCCTCCATAATGTCTGCAACTGTGCAACTACAACCCCTTGGTCTTGACTTGGGGTGGGGGGAAACTTAGCCATCTCTTCCGTTTTGTTAACGCTCCGTCCGTATCCGTTTGCGCTTACGTTCGAACTATAAATGCATCCGTTTAAAACTATGGTTTAACTTTCTTGCGCTTTCATCTCCGTCTCCGCTTCCGTTTACGTGCGAACTATAAATTGCGCTTAAATCTTTAAACCTCGGTTAAACTCTTTAGCATCACTTTTTCTGGATGAATTTAATAATTTGTCAAGCAGTTTATCGAATGTCTCAAGAAACGAAATGGCCGACGTGGCTTGAGGGGGTAACTGATTAAGCGCTACATAACTAGTCATTCCAGCTACAATAGTAACACTTAACACCTGAGCTGCAAGACTTATGCCCGCTTGCACCGCGCTTATTTAAGTAGAGTTTAGCCTTAAATATTACTTAGCTATGTTTTTACCCTTGCACCGCCCTTTAATCGTATTTTATCCTAATTTTAACTAAACATCCAAAATCGGCCACTTAACTTTTAATATTCGTTTTACGCAAGCGCAGAAGGACACGCCATGGCCCGACGGAACTTCAACTGTCAATGTTAACCTCAAATTTTGGCTGCTGGAAAATTTGTTTTCTCCAAAAGAAAGTTTGTGTGTTTGTGTTGTGGTGAGATACAAGATGAACTGGATGCAGTTGACTTGGACATCTTCGAAGATGATCTCGACATTTTAGAAATTATCGATGCTGGTTTTCCTCGAATGAGATACACAAGATCGGACAGATTCCATGAGTTGCCAGAACATCAGTTTTACGCCAGATTCCGCCTAACAAAACAAGGAGCCTTGAATTTACTTATGCTAATCGAAGAGCAATTAGAATTTCCCAATGATTTGTATTTATAACCATTTTTTTACATGACGACAGTAATATTTTTTAGAAACAATAGTGTATCGCCCATGAATCAGCTGTTGACGGCGTTAAGATATTACGCATCTTCTGGATACCTGCTACCTGTTGCTGATTATATGGGAATGCACGAGTCTACGGTGTCACGTATTATTGCACGTGTCTCTGCAGCTCTTGCTGGATTGCGTCCGCAATATATAAAAATGCCAGAGGAAGAGAGTATTCAGGTTACACAAAATCAATTTTATGCAATGGCCCGATTTCCACGAGTATTGGGGACCATAGATGGAACTCATATAAGGATCCAATCCCCAGGCGGCCCCGATGCTGAAATCTATCGAAATCGAAAAACTTACTTTTCTCTCAATGTCCAAGCCATTTGTGATGCTAGCATGAAAATTCTGGACATCGTAGCCCGATGGCCAGGCTCAGCGCATGACGCCACAGTCTTCAATAATAGCAGAATACGAGCCCGTCTTGAAAATGATGAATTTCCGAACTGCATTTTATTGGGCAAGTATTAATGTTGTAGGGCATTGTGAGACTAATGTTTTTAGGTGATAGTGGTTATCCAGTTAAAAGTTACTTTTTTACTCCTCTGGCACAAACAGCGACAAGGGCACAGCAGCTTTATAACGAGTCACACATAAGAACCAGGAATGTTGTTGAAAGGCTTTTCGGTTGTTGGAAACGAAGATTCCCTGTTTTAGCCTATGGAATTAGATTAAAAATTGAGACAATCATGGCAGTGATCGTTGCCACAGCTGTGGTTTACAACTTTGCTAAAGAAATGAATGAGCCCGAACCTCCTCCAGTTCCTGGCATAGATCCTCAGGAACTGGAAAATTTGATACAAGCAGGGCAAATTCCAGCTATTCCAGCAAATATTGAGCATGTTGCTGATGCTGGAGTTAGAGAGCGCTTCATAACTAACTACTTTGGACATCTGGAGCAATTTTAGTTTTTTTTTGTTAATTTAGTGAACATAATGAAAAATAAATTTCAATGAATTAGGAATCCTTTATTATCAACCAAACAAAAGTAATATTTTTTATCAAAATTGTATTATACATAGAATGTATATTGTAATCAAAAATTACCTAAACCAACACAAGAACAACGTGGAGAAACAAAAAAAAAGGATAATCAATCAGTTCTGATAGTTATTCCACTTGGCTCCACTGCATTTCCTCATAATCTATCTTCCTCTTCAAATGCTCGTTTTCCATCTTCAATTTTGCAATTCTATACTCAGCTTCTTGCTTATCACACCTTTGTAGTTCATTCAAACGTGCTAGCTCAAGTTTAGCTATTTCAATTCTATATTGTAACAATTCTTGGTACATATCAGCAATGTGTGAGGTTGTTAAAACAGATACCGCTGGTCTACGTCGACCTACATCATAATTCCCCTTTGAGGCTGCTTTTGGAGTTTGCGTTTTCCCCTTTGAGGTTGCTTTTGGAGTTTGCGTTTGTAGTGCCTTTGACTTTGGTATTCTCAAATTGTTAGCACTATATTTAGCCCAGTCATGGGTGTTCTCTGATTCTTGTTCATTATCAATTAACAATTGTTGACTAATTTCGACATCTGTAGGATCAGGATCTAAATACACATTTTCATCTGAAATCATCAGCACTTTCACACCAGCAGCTTCAGGAGTTTCAAATTCAGGTAAAGGCAGGTCTATTGCATCATTATCAAACTAAGAAGACAAGCCATCTATTGTTTTGGGATTAATAATATCCAGAATCAGCACCTTTTCGTTTAGATTGAACGGAGTTCAAAAAATATCGATGTAGTGATTCTGATGTTCTGTGGATAGAGTTCGGAGATGATGAGTTAAATTCTGTAGCTATCTTCGCCCAAGCCTTCGCCTTTTGGTCATTTGTAACCCCGTCGGTTTTTGTATTGCAAACGATACTTTTATATTTGTGGACCAAACTTAGCAAAACCTCTTTTTCTTGGGGTGAAAAGTTGGGTGCTCTAGTCCGAGCCCCTTTCTTGTTGCCACTTTCGTCCCCCATTTCTAATCAATGTACAAGTAAACAACTTATTATAAGCAAATAGGTACCGACTTACCTCTATTTACCAATTATTTAGTGCAAATTCCAAGACGGTATCAGGCAAGTTTGAGGTTAAAGTCAACTTGTAAGCAGGTTGACTGCTGTCATCTGCCAATTTTCGAATCAGAGGTTCTCAACAAAGTCCTAACATTATATTAGTTAATACACCCTTTAATCATGGCGGTGCAACGACATTTCAAATTATGTAGTACTTAGCGGTAATCAATACTTACTTAAGTATTATTTAAACACGGTGCGGTGCAAGCGGGCATTACTCGCATCTTTCCATATGTGATGGATTAATGTGAGCATCTGTTAACTCAGGAGCTAGTCTGTTACTTAACTTTTTATCTGCCTCATAAAAAGTGGATATGTTTCCATGATGTTTTTGTAATATGAGGCACATCAAATAAGTAAACAATTTCTTCACTATCAACAGCAAAAACTTGATTTTCTTTCGTGATATTCAGCATATTTGATGTACTGATATTATTTGATCCGCCATTTACGACAACTTTGACCTTTAGACTTCAATTTTGTTATGGCTGTTTCAATAATGCCTTTAAAAAAAAGTAGGCTAATGGCTGCTTCCAGTTTGTAGAAATCCCTTTTATCATTAATGCCAGAACCTTTAGAATAGGTCTAAATGATTTGCCTTCTCCTGGATCTTCAAGACCAACAACCGCATCTTTGCCAATTACATAAAATAAATGTGATTAACGACATTTCTTCCAAGAGCAGACAACAATATTTGTACATTTCGTCAATCGTGGCAACTTTCTCTTTTAAAGCATCAAAAATTGAATCGTTGAAGCCAGGTTTGAAGTAAATGGCTTCTGTTAGCCTATTTAAAGTTCTATGCGTGGGCATAGTAAAAATATTGCTAATGTTTCTATAGGCTTTTGGTCCCATAAAATAAATTTGAAAGCAAACCTGCAGAAATTCGCGAGCATATATCTTTGGTGGGGTGTTTTATCCGTTAGATCAGCTTGTATTTTCATAAAATTGGCACATTTAGGTGACAAAAATTTGTCACAAAGCGCCTTAGAATAATGCAGTGTAGCACCTTCCACCACTGACGTGCTTGCCTCTTTCAGTTCTAGCCTTTTTTTATACCCAGCCACTGGCGTTTTCAAAGCATGTACCTTTCTGCGTAACTTTGCCTTTCGAGGTGTGTGATCAGTCAATTGCTTTGGTGTTTGAACACCTATTTCTGGACTTGTCAAAGATGGCTCTGATGTCTGGGGAATTTCAATTAAAATGGGCTGCTCACACCTGAAATACCAATAATTTAAACTTTAAATGCCTACAGTCTCAAGACCTACTTGTTGTTACAACAGGAATATTTTCCTCAGCAAGGGGGGAGATAAAAGATCCTGCAATTAATGGCAACGAACCAGGGGATCTATACCCGACAAGTACATTTTTCCACTCGCATGTATGATTTGCGAACGCAAAAAAACGTGTGCGCATTCGTTCTCCAATTCATGACATTTCGAAATGTGTAATCGAGAACGGTTCAGTGCACGAATTTTTAATGCGTGTAAACAACATGGCAATGCTGCAATTTATGGACATATTTGCTGTGGACTTGCTCTCTTTTTAGAAATTTTAGGCCGTTGTAAGAAATGAAAATATTTCTTCAAAATTGGTCACAAAAAGGGGCCCAGGCACCTCGATAATTCTGCTGCAAGCATCCGTTTTCGCGCGACAGACTTTTAAAATTGCAAAAAACTTGAAAATGCTCCAATTTTGTACTCAATTATCCCAAAAACTGGTTGAATACATATTAAAATAGTATAGGCATAGTAAGCGCCCTAAGCCAATGCCAGAGCAGCGCCCTTAGACTGTACTGTAACAATGGAGGAGCGTAGACCTTGCGATTCCAACTGGTTTTTAGTGGTTTTTAGTAATAAGTGGATATAGTGTAACGGAGTTATTCATAGCCTTAATGCCAAGGTAGCAAAGCTATGTTTGTGAAGGCCACGAATCGTTACCTTTTTCCTCCGAACCTGAATCGTTCAAAATTACTTTCCCTCGTCTTACCATTATTTTGCGAGTAAGGGAACATGCAAGGACGTTTCTTACCCCTACCAGACTACAAGGGGTCAGAAAAAGTGTTAGAATTAATCGCTCAAGCCTCCTACTAGGATAAACATCAAATGTTGCAAAGAACTGCCCGATGAGTTCCCCGACGAATTTGGCCTTGGGACAAAATGCCAATGAGGATCCGCCAAAGGTAACAGGAAGCTGTGTTTTAACCTCGACAGTCCAGTTCCAGTTCTCACGAGGGCTGAAAGAGCCTAATAAGACGAAAAAGTGAACAAAAGAAGGGCCGTAACCTAACCACACTTTTTGGATGACAGGTGTGAGCGACTTGATTTGTGATAATTTTATTATGGAAACACTGGACAACTTCGGTAGAAAAATGCACTATCACTAGAAACACCCCACTACACCGAAACACTTGATTTTCACTGCTGACGCGTCTCGAACACAATGTGTTCATTATCAAAGCCGAAGCTAAACAACCTACCTGTGAAAATACTGAAATATTTATAGGCCCACCCGTGTAGCTCCACCCCTCGGCTGCGAGAGTTCGACCAATCGCAGGTCGAGAAATAGTCACGCATGGGTGAACACGTATAAATATAACAAGTCCTCTTTAAAGTAGCGTAAACAGAGGTGAATATGCGATCGGGCCTGTATCAGCGTTCATAAGCCTATCTCTAGACTTTTTTATTGTTTTTAATGAAACTTAAATTAGGTATATCAAATTCAGCACTAGGTGCTTTGTTCGAAATGTAATAAAGTATTCTATCTAGCCATTATTGATTGTTCAGAGATAAGAATAAGCCAACCGAAAAAAGTTGATGAGCGAATTCATACCTACTCGCAGTACAAAAGCCACTTTACAGCAAAGTTTTTAATACGCGATATTAGCGATGACGTGGAACCGCCATCTTTGTTGTGGAGAAGCTCTGACTCTCTTGGCTGCTCAAAAATTTTCTGTATCACTAATGACTGGTTTATACACGAAGAATAAAGAATAAAGTCTAAGGCATAACGATTAAGACAAAAGTATTTATAAATTCAGCATAATCGTTTATGCACGGAATAACAAATAAGGCGTAAGGCCTAAGATAACAAAAGTTGCTTAACATTTAACTTTTAGGCGGTATTCTTACGCGCACGCGCAACTGGTGAAACGACAAAAACAGAGGTCCATAAAATATTTACTTACCTCTTAATCTTTCAAATGTAGTAGTAATTTATTTGAGCAGTTTTTATTAAAACTATCTAAGTAGATAACCTACAAAAACCAGCAAAAATGACACTTTACCTGACAACTGAAAATCTGTCAACCATTTGCACATGCGTGCCAAGGAATAACTTTGCAATTTCATTGGCTACATTTAAAAATTATTCTGCTTTATAAACATACAATAGTTATGCTTTAGGCGCTATTCCTTAGACGTTAGCTCTTACTCTTTATCCTCGTCTATAAACTAACCTTAAGTTCCTATCTACAGGACCTTCAGAAGGAAAATAACAAAGGAACATCTTTGATTCAAAAATTAACCAGCCTCGATATGGCATGTTATTGTTAGCATAAATACAACCTGATTGTGACAACAGCAGTTTCAGGGTTGCTAGTATCATTGACTTCAGCTTCGTCATCAGTCAACATAAATTGGATCATGGATTGTTTTTCGAAATTTATCATACTTGCGAAATGGCAATCGGTTCAAATTGAAGCTTCGGTTTTTTGACAGGAAAAATTTCTTCAAGCCTTTTCCCTGTTGAGTACTTCTGCCTAAGGAATTTCAGGGGCTGTTTCCACTGGCATGGTAAACTTGTTTTTGTTGCAGAATCAGCTTCGCTTATAGCAAAAATGACGGCGGAAATGTGCTTGCAGCGCCCTGAAATCCCGGCAATGCAAGAACAGGATGACGTTTCTACATTCCTTTCTGAATTAAGCTGTAATTAAGTGCAATTTATCTTAACCAAACAATAATAAAAACTAATAAACTGGCGGCCAAATGAACCTTTCAGTCTAAAATTCTCGCGTCTGTTCAAATGACTATTACTTTTTCCTCAGCGCCGCAGTTGTCAATCGCTTTCTTACTTTAGAAAGATCGTTTTATTGGCTTCATTCCATTGTTATCATAAGAGTGTTGGGGTATTCATCCATGGCTCGACATGGTTGTTTCCAAGCAACTTGCAAAAATGTGAAGTTTTAGACCATCCCCAATTCCAAGAAACATTTTTTTGAATTTTTTTAATGAGTGGAACAGGTGCCCAGGATCAATATCTCGAGACCCTTTTGTCGTTTTTTGCGGATAACACTTCTTCCCCCAGGAATTAAAAAATAACTTTTTTTTCATTAACTCCCTGATAACTTCTTCATTCATCAACCAATCTTCAAGGTCGTGGGCTCTTTGTAACCATAAAGGATTGGCTAAACAGAAAACCTGCAAAGAAGTCTTGCAGAAAAAATCAAAATGGTAGGAGACAAAGAAATCACCATGAAATTTTAAACACATTTTATGTGGGACATTTACAAGGAATCTTCATTCTCCCGCTTACAGCTAGAAAGGGCTTTCTCGAGGAGTATTTTGATGTGTCATTTGAGAATGTTACGTTAACACTTGGTCACAAAGAACAGGAATTTTGACTCCCGTTCTGAAGGATAAAGCCAACGGTCTTAAATTAATGCAAAGTCCGACCCTTCCATTAGTTTCTATGACGATATACGGCGACAATGCAAGGATGTGACAACTAAAGTGTCACTATAGCATTATCGTTTCTGAATCGAATACACACTATCATAATATCGCTATGGAAACCTAATGGCAGGGTCGCACTGCATTAATTTAAGACCATTGCTTTTCTCTTTCTCTTTAAGGAGGGCAAAAAAAATTGCACGAGCAGTATTATTGAGGATTAAAATTCTCTTAGGGTAGACTTCAGATTATTTTCAACAACAATTGGCTTAAATAATAAATCAGATTCTTGTGAAAACTTTGTTTTATCTGTCAGAACGGGAATCAAAATTTTTGTTCTTTTTGACCAAGTCTTAACGTAACATTCTCAAATGACACATCAAAATACTCCTCGAGAAAGCCCTTTCTAGCTGTAGACGGAAGAATGAAGATTCGTTGTAAATGTTCCACATAAAATGTGTTTAAAATTTTATGGTGGCTTCTTCACCTCCTACCATTTTGCATTTTTGTGCTAGGAGACTTCTTTGGGGTTTTTCTGTTTAGCCAATCCTTTATGGTTACAAAGAACCCACGACCTTGAAAATTGGTTGATGAATGAAGAAGTTATTAGGGAGTTAATGAAAAAAAAGTTATTTTTTAATTCTTGGGGGAAGAAGTGTTATCGGCAAAAAACGACAAACGGGTCTCGAGATATTGATCCTGGGCACCTGTTCCACTCATTAAAAAAATTCAAAAAAATTTTTCTTGGAATTGGGGATGGTCTAAAACTTCACATTCTTGCAAGCTGTTTGGAAACAACCATGTCGAGCCATGGATGAAAACACCAACACTCTTATGGTAACACCGGAATGAAGCCAATAAAATGATCTTTCTAACGTAAGAAAGCGATTCACAATTGCGGCGCTGTGTGAGAAGTTATTGTGATTTGAACAGACGGGAGAATTTTAGCCTGAAAGGTTCATTTGGCCGCCAGTTTATTTACTTACCTCAATTGAAACGTCATATGGGAGCAAACTAATGGAGGTTTGTCTCACTACTTTTGCTAAAATCTGCGCGTTTCTTTCCACTAAACAGATAACATGACCTGCTTCTTGCAATTTTCGACCTTTCAATTCGTTATTGTGTGTCGGGTGTTTATAAAGTACTGACCTAAAGCCGAACCTAATTTCGATGTACATTATAAATACAGCTAAGCTGTCAAATTGTTTTCTTAAAGCATTATTTACATTCGCCGCGAGATGGCGCAAGAACGCGCCAAATTCGAATTATACAGAACGCCTATAGGTCCGGACTGGTGCAGCGCATAATTTAAAAGTTGATATCTCTGTTGTTTTTAACGCCAGGGTGTTAATTTAAAAACCACTGGATAAATATTTTACTAAGCTTTCCTTCGGAAAAACAATTGACGGTCCTGTTGCAAAAATATCACCTCGAATCTTCATATCATTGGAGTGCAATAATTATGAAAATACGTACTGAAATGCAGTAAACAATGATTAGCCCTGCATTGAGCTTCACAACTACACGCGTATTGGTGTATTTTTTTCAATAACCGGAAGTGACTGTAATTTAGACTTATCAAATAGAAACTTACATTTTTTAAGTGGATTCGGATTAAAATTTTTTTTAAATGCAGAAACATGTATCATACTTGACCGGAAGTGAAGTCACTTTCGTTTTTGCATGAATGCTTCCAACCAGCTAAGAGCATGGAATAACTCCCATTGTGGTTTGTCAGATGACCCACCTCCACTAGATGGACTATGACTTCGTTCTCGACTATATTTTTTCCTCAGATACTTCCATCTGTTCTGTACATCAAGAACTGCACAAGAGCAACAATTATCAACTATTTGACATAATTCTAAAGTGGTGACGACATCCTCTGCGTCCTGGGGTTGGAGTCTGGAGATTGTCTGTATACAAGAAAATTACGAGAGACTTATTAATTGAAGAAAATCGATAGCAACGGGGTACGTGAAGTGTTTTGGGCACGCTCAACCCGCGTTTTCGGGAAAGGTTAAAATGGCGGAATATCTGTTGAGTTGTGTTTGTCTCTCGCTCTCTCCACTCCACTCGAGCAATCGATAATGATCCATCGATAACGGAGTCCCCGACGCGCAGGCTCGCTTAGTCCATCTTGAGCAACTGCACCAATAGCGGTTCCATTGGGCAGTCACGTGATGACGCCGTAGTTTCTTTGTTGAAATTGGGAGTTGATTCTATTTAAATTATCAACGACTTTTCAAAAAATGCCCCAGGTGAGTAGTTTCCCGCGTATTTTGAACGTACGTACGCACATACACTCAGACACATTTTTAAAACCACTTTTTTGGGTTCCTGAGACCTCGAAACGTGAAGATCTGGTGCTATCTCAAGTTCGAAAATTTTGGTGATTGCAGTAACCTCCCTTTTTTTATAAGTTGTGAAGTGGATTGGGGAGGTTAAAAAAAATCTAAATTTTTTAAACAAAAAACCTTTTTGCAATGTAACACAAGTTTTCGTTCAACTAATGTAACCCAATTAACCTTAACCTTAAATTTTACCATGTGTTTTTGCGTATATTTATTTTATTTTATCTCAAATTTTCCTATCACAGCCTGAGGATGGCCTTTATTTGATAAGAGCCGAAACATGTAGCGCTCCCTGAATTTTTAATACATTTTATACATTGCAACCTTTGTTTGGCATTCCACTACCTGAACAATCATCGTCTAAGTGAAGAAGTTAAAAAATTTTGCCAAACTTTAAGCCATGGACAACTTTCCCAATTTCAATAATTCATTGAGCATTGTGAAGTAGGTACATCTCATATTAAAACATTGTAGGTATTTTTCAACTCACCTGTCTGGATTATTAATTTGTTAGTGCAGTTTATTATCAATTTTAATACACAAGTTTATTACATCAATTGAAGTTATTCGGGTACCTCTTCCCTTCTTTGAAATACCAATCCTGAATTATTTTCCTTATTTATTAATTACTACCTATTTCAGCAAGTAACTTAACATTTATAATCTTCTAAAAACCTTTTGAACACACTTAATAATTGAAATTGATAAGAAATCATGTTTTGTGCAAGTCGTACAATAGGAAATTGTGTTGATTTTACATAGAACTTGGCCGAGAAATGCGGTGTTGCCAGCTTGAACTTTTTGGCGGTGAATACTACCAAGTTTAGATTTAAATTTCCATCTCGAATTATACAAGTCGAGGCGAAGCCTAAAAGTACGAGCGAAGCGAGCTTAGATTTCGGCTCCACCGAAACACGTTCAAGCGTGTGCGAGGCGAAGGCGAGCAGAACGACTTTCCGCATCCAACAAAAAAAATATATAAATTATTATTTAATAGTTTGTGAAAATATTGATTCCGGCGAAGGCGGAAGCAGGAAAAATTGCGAGCTTTTGGCTTTAACGCGCATCGGCGAACCCACGCGCATCGACTGCAGTTCAGGTCTTTCAGTGTTATTCTGATTGACATTAAGATTGAATATTAAGATTGAGATTAAGTTTTCTCCAATTTTGCATTCTGATTGCCGTTTTACTCAATCTCAATCTTAATGGCTAGTATGTGTGTTGTGTTTTTTAGCCATCCATGGATTCAAGAAATAAAGATGCTCAAAGATGCACTAGTTCTTCAAATATTTGCTCAGTCAAAGTTTTAAACTTACGTAAATACTCAGTGTACAGATGATATTGCTCGTAAGTTGTTCGAACTGAAACAATAAGGATATACCTAAGAAAAGAGACTGTTTATAAAAAGTCAATTTAGTTTGGGACAAGAGGCAAGCTAAGGAAACATTAATTTTATTCTTTTTGCAAGTTAACAGATATTAATGCATTTGCTAATTTATCAACACTCGCTGCCATTTCTCGAATGGCACCTGCAATTTCAGAAAGGCCATTTCTTTGGTTTACATTGCTTTGTTCGAATGACTGTAATAATGAAGATCTTGCAGGAGTGTATACACTTCTTTGCCCTGAAATTTTTTAGTTTATTAATTTGTCAGCCCGACATGTATTCACAGTTATTATGTTCTTTTTGCACAATTATCTGAGTGACTCACTTAATCTCAGCAATTTGATTGGCTAAAATTGGTTGATTTAAATTTTAGCCAATCAAATTGATGAGATGAAGTGAGATACTCAGATATTTGTGTAAAAAGAAAACGCTTAATATTGGAGCTAAATGAGCCTTGCATCTGCGAAAAACAAAAATCACTACAGTAAAATATAAAACATGTCTTAAGTAAATATGACAATTGATAGCTTATCAGACTACCCTTTAATTGAGGCAATATTTATTACAATAATTATTAAACACCTAACAGCAAATGCCCATCACCAATATTGCAATAAAATAAGTAAATGTGCATGCAAACGCCTAGTAAGGAAGTAACCAATGAAAGAAATGCATCTTACTTTTCCTATTTTTCAGTCTTCGGCTTCCTTCTGTTGCTCCAGTGTTATTTACTTGCAAATGTTCTGCAGTTTGGCACGTCTGAGCTAAAAAATGAAAAATAGTGTGAAGTATCTAGCTGATTTAAAATGCTCACTATCATCCTTTGCTGCCTCATCCAGACCTGGATAATCACCATATGTTTGGATTACTGTTATAGTTTCTTCGGCCTGACCCAATTCTCGTGTTCCCAGTAATCCTGTTACCGTTGCAATACCTGTAAGCTCGAGGATTGCTTTGTCATGGGGTTGTAATAATTTCCCCTCTCTAGCCTTCTTTCTAATTAAGCATTTATGCTCTGTTAAGGCCTAAGTGATGAAATGGTTAGTACAATACAAAGCATTTGACGATGTTTTACCACCTTTTTCCAGCCCTCTGGAGTCCTAGTGGGACCATCTCCGATGGAATTCATAGCCTCACTGAGTTCGCTCCACAGGCCGGCAACTTCTTCTGGGCCCATTCCCGGACTCATTTTGCCGGTTCGCAAATAGCTATGTTTTTCCAGGAACGTGGTGTAAACTTTATATTGGGCCTCACTGGTTCTCTTCAAATTTGCCATAATTATTCGGAAAATAGGCGGTTGTAACACTCGTTTTCATCACTTAAAAACAGCTGCACGCGGAGCACACAGCACAGGTTTCTGCAATCTGCTTTGATCCCTTTCCTTTCACTGCTTTCACCTTCACCCTAGGATTTCACGAAAAAGGCGCTTAAAGAATGATTTTTAGGTTAACAAATGAGAAGGAATGACACAAAAGTGACAGCTGACGGTATCTCGGCTAGCAATTCCCGTATAGTCCTTTTAAAAACATTGGGTTATTGAGTATTAACTTGTTCAATCTTAAGACATCAGTCAGAATACAAAAATTCACCCAGATTAAGTTGGCTCAATTTCAATCTCAATAGTTAACACAATAGTCAATTGCAATCAGAATAACACTGTTTGTCAGGTGAAGTCCTGGTCTAGTCACAAATTAATTTTTGCCGATAAATAAAACCACAAACTTACCAGTGAAATAATTAGTTGGCGATATTGATGGAGTATTCGAAGTAATATGTGGAACATCCTTAATAGAACCAGCGAAGGAACCAGGCGATATGGACCGCCTTGATTTATTTAAACTATGTGGAACATCCCCAATAGCACCAGCGAAAGAACCAGATGGTGACATGGACCGAGCTGATTTATTTGGAGAATGCAGTACATCCTTGATAGCACCAGTGCAAATACCTAATGGTGATATGCGTCGAGCTGATTTATTGGAAGAGTACAGAACATTCTCACTATCATCGCACTCGAAAAGCCTTCGATTTGCGTTTTCCCTAGGACAATTATTTCTTCGTTTGGTGTGGAATGGGGTGTCAAAGGTGAATATTCTGGTGACGGAAAGTCAGCCAAACTTCAATCTGTGCTACTGAATTGGTGAGACTCTTCGTCACCCTGTAACGGTCTTTGCTGCGGACAGCTCAGCGGTGACAGAATCTTGAGAAATAAACTAAATTTCAAAAGAGGTTTATTCAGTTATAACTATGTACAAAATAATATAACTCGTTGGGTGGCTTCTGGGATGGCAAGGGGGGTGGTCCTCTCTAGAGATGATGTTCAATTCCTAATTCGGTGGTAATTCCCTTCAGAGGTGATCGGAGATGTTTACAGCTGAAAAGAATTATTAATGTGGTAGCGGAGTGAGGGATAGACCAGGCAATTTCCAATGGTCGTTGTTTGCAGGAGGAACCTTCGAAGAATGCCTTTGGTTTGCCAGGCAGTTTCCGTGGCAGGCCAAAACACTTCGTAAAATATTGAATTAGCTGGGCAGTTTCCGAGAGCTAATACAATACTCCTTGGTTTGGACGGGATTCTGGAGAGTGCTCCGTGATTACCAGGCAATTTCCGAGGGTAATACCTGAAGAGCCTCTCAAGCGTATTCGTAGCTGGGCAGTTTCCGACAGCTGCAGAATACTGGCGATTAAAAAAAAAAAAAAAAACAGATAGGAGCCAGGCCAGGGGCCCCTACTGCTCTTCACCTCTCTGCAACGTCAAGGAAAGCCTATAAAGGCAAGCCTGCAACGTGCGGGTGTATCATCATAGTTTGTTTTTTGATGAGACGGGCTGGGAGCACCTGAAAGGTACTCCCGGAGAAAATTTTGGTGGGGACTCCTGAAGGGAGTCCCGTGAGAAGTAGACCTGAAGGGCCTTGAGGGACAATTTGCCTGAAGGGCGAGGAGGGGCTGAGGTTGGAAATGTCGCTGGACCTAGTGACGGCGAGAATCTCCTGAGAAGAACCTGTAACAAACTAAACATTAAGTGTGTCAAGGGGGGGAAATGAGGGCCGTCCGCGGACGGCGAATTCTCGAATTCGCCGGGTCGTAGTCGACGGCATCTCTCACAAGCGGATTGGGGTGCGCCTCTGCTCGGGCAAAGGTTCGGGTGTTGATGTCAAAGAGGAAGTCTTTGATGGTCGGGAGTTTGGCTTCATTGTGAAGCTGCGTGTTCCGGACGTACCAGGGAGCGTCAAAGGCGTACCTCAGACAGCGGTTCTGGACGGTTTGGAGTTTGCGGATTTGCGCATTGGAGACGTGCCCCCAGGCGCCAGAGCCGTAGGTCATGGCTGGTCTAACCACTGCCTTGTAGAGCCTCAGCTTATTCTCGAAAGACAAGCTGCTGCCTCTACAGAGCATCGGGTAGAGGTGACCAATAACCATTTTGGCTTTGGCGACTGAGTAGTCCACGTGAGGAATGAAGCTGAGTCGTCGATCCAGCTTGACCCCGAGGTACTTGACCTCGTTGTGCCACTGAATCTCCTCCTCGTTCATCGTCACGTGGCCATGCGGCACTTCTCTTCTGCGCAAGATAAATAGGGCGGAGCTTTTTTCGGGATTGACGACGATGCGCCATCGAAGAAAGAATTCGCTTAGGTTGTCAGCTGCTTCCTGAAGGTATTGGGTAAGCAGTTGAGGGCTACGGGAGTGTGCCAGGGTGCACGTGTCGTCGGCGTAGACGGCCAAGGTGGAGTTTGGGCTGCGTGGCATGTCTGCCACGTAGAGAGCGAAGAGTGTTGGGGAGAGGACAGAGCCTTGTGGGACACCTGCCTCGAGAGGGTGCTCCTCGGAAAAGGAGTTTTGAATTTTTGCTCTGAAGGAGCGACCGGACAAGAAGGAGTTGATGATCTGGACCATCGACGCGGGGATTCCGGCATGAGCGAGCTTATAAATAAGTCCCTCATGCCAGACCGTGTCAAAAGTTTTTGAAACATCAAAGAAGGTAGCGCCTACTACGTGACCCCAGTCAAGCCATCGTGAGGAGAGCTCTGTGACTCTGATCAATTGATCGGTCGTGGAATGTTTGGGTTGAAAGCCGAACTGTTCCTGGGGAATGATACCGAGATCGGAGACGATCTCGGTGAGACGAGAGCGAATGAGACGTTCAGCAAGTTTGCTGACACTAGAGAGCAGTGAGATTGGCCGATGGTTCTGAGGGAACTTTCGGTCTTTACCGGGTTTAGGGATGAAGATTACGTTGGCGCATTTCCACCGGGGTGGGAAATAGCGAAGGCGGAACATGGCGTTGAAAATCCCAGTCAGAGCGACGATGGCTTTTTTCGGAAGATTTTTGAGGGCAAGATTGGGAATCTGGTCGGGGCCTGGAGCTTTCCTCGTTTTGAGACTGGATATTACCTTAAAGACTTCCTCCGGGGAGGTGTGGCGAATGTGATCGTCGTCTTCCGGGGCTTCCTGGCAGAAAACTTCGGCGAAGTCTTCCACTAGGTCGTAGTGGTCGAGATCTGCGTCCTCCGGTATCGGGACCCTGCATTGCAGTTCCAGACATTCGGCGAACACCTCGGCTTTCTCCTCCTCCCGGAAGACGAGTCCTCTGGGGCCGTGAATTGCCGGGAGTGGCTTGCGGTCGTTTCGAAGAGTCTTGGCCAGTTTCCACACAGAACTGTCCTCGATGTTCAGGGACTCCAGGTGGGTCTGAAAGTTCTCGTTACGGAGATCCTTCAGCGCGTACCTGACTTGGTGAACCAGGTTGTGAAACCTGGTTTTGTCGATCCGGGCTCCCGTTCTGTCGGCAGTCTTTTTGGCCTCTCTTCTCTCTCTTACCAGGGCTTGGATGTGAGGGGGAAGACGAGGGGGTTTGTTGGGGGGTCTGGGGAAGGTTCTGGTTGAAGCGCCGAGGGCTTCGGAGATTTTCAACTCGAATGATTCCACAGCCCGGTTAAGGTCTGCAGTATCATCAATAGTTGGAATCGGTCCGAAGTTTTCCTCTACGTTTCTGCGGAAGGAAATCCAGTTTGTGAATTTCCCTGTGGGATTGATGGGATCATTAGCCTCGTCGCCGATGTGCATCAGGACGGGGTTGTGGTCTGAGGAGAGATCGCTAATGGCAGTGAGGTCGATTTGGAGGGGGACATTCTTGACGATGGCGATGTCCAGCGCGTCGGGCAGGCCTGACACGTAGTTGTGGTGAGTGGGCTCCTCTGGAGCCAGGACCTGATAGTCGTTGTCATCAACGAAAGTTCGCAGGTTGCGACCGTTTGCGTTGTTGACTCGACTGTGCCAGTCTGTGTGCTTGGCATTGAAATCGCCTGCCGCGATGATGGAGTTGCCACTGTTCAGGAGATCCGCCAGTTCGTCAAGGGGGATCTTTTGTGTGTTGTAGCAAGAGAAGAGGGTTAGAGGTCCTCGGACTGTTTCGACGACGATGCCTACGGCTTCCAGTCTGTGTAGTTCTGGCAAAGCTGAAACATAGTGTTTGATTTTATGACTTACATAGATGGCGGTTCCCCCTCCCGGGCCAGTCTGTCGGTCTCTGCGATGAAGAGTGAAACCACGGATTTTCGGATCTCGGTGGTTTTCCCTGAGGTGGGTCTCGTTGACGAGCACGATCTCCAGGTCGTGTTCATGAATGAACACTTCCAGTTCGTCGTGCCGGACAGCGAGACCATTTGCGTTAAAAAACGCAGCCTGAAGGGATTTGATCCTACTCGGCCGTGGATTCATTCTTGTTGGATTGTTTCCATGAGTTTCACCAACAACGGAAGGATGTTGGTGGCGGCTTGTTTTGTGCTCTCCGAAGACGATACCATTTGGCAAATTTCCAGGAGAAGTCTGGCCCTGGAGTCGCAGGTAGCGGGTTCCACACGAGGTTTACTGCGGGGAATCAGCGGTGTGGCATTTATGTGGATTTTAAAATTTTGTGAGTGCCATTATTGCGGACCTCCGTATTCTAATTTCTAGGAGGAATCAACTAGAAAATTGTCTAAAACAACTTAATGTGGACTTGATTCTCAACAGAAGTCTCAATAACCCCAGCTGCACAGATTCTACCACCCCACCTCTAACCATCACCAAAATTACTTTTAAGTTGAACACTTGAACTTGAATTACGTTGAACAAAATTTGACAATGCTTATATTTTTCATGTTTATATTTTGTTATAAAATAAAATAGGAAAACAATGTTTATAATGGTATGCTCATCTTTGTCAATAACATTATGCAATATTTAAAACTAAAATGTGTTTCATCTTAAATAGTGATTAATTTAAAGTTGTAAGTCTGGTTTAAGCAAAATATTATTGTTCAGCAAGGACCAACGGGAAGGTGGAGCATTTATCCTTGCCAGGAAAGGAATTTGGAATAAGGCTGTTAGTGAACACTGGCCCCATCTTGTTGAAAGAAACCGTCTTGCAGTTCATCAGGATGAAGTTGGTCAATGAGCGGCTGCAAGATTTCATTTCGGTACCTCTCGGCATTTAATGTCCCATCAAAAAAGATTGGTCCAATTGTGTGTTTGTATGCAGTTGGAAATCGAGCTATAACATTAAGTTATTTTAGTTGATTCCTAAAATATAAATTAGAGAACGGAGGCCTGCAATAATTGCAAACTCACAAAATACTTAAATCCTCGTAAATTAAATGTCACACCGCTGATTGAGTATTTCTGCTCTTTGATCACTCGTAATCTACCAAAAACGTTTATATATGCCTCGTTTCTGTTATTGTAATGCAATTCCAGTTTCAACCTGATAAGCCCCAATTTCAACCAGTATCGAAGTCTGAAGACAGCGCTTTTGCATCAAGGAATTGTTGAGATTCCGGTTTATTCTCAGTTATTCTAAATTCCTGAAACGGTTTAGAAAATGAGCATTCAGCAGGTCAAAATAATTCTATCGAGAGTCAAGCCGTCCTCTGGAGAGCCGTGGACCGGTTTCGCTCTTGTTAGAGCTCGTCAGCACGACACACTCCAGAAGACGACTTGACTCTCACTCAACTCCGACTATATCGGAAAAGTGCACGTTGAAGGTGGTGTGAGACGACGCAAAGCGCCATCTCTGGCCGCTAACCTGGACTTTCGGACTCCCCGCCAACAAAGTTGGCATTGCGGAATCCAGTCCTGGTTGGCCACCGTGCTATACAGCACGAAAATAGCGATCAAAATAATTCGATCGAGAGTCAAGCCGTCCTCTGGAGAGCCGTGGACCGGTTTCGCTCTTGTTAGAGCTCGTCAGCACGACACACTCCAGAAGACGACCTGACTCTCACTCAACTCCGACTATATCGTCCAGGTGAGCGTCCAGGTAGCGGCCAGAGATGGCGTTTTGCGTCGTCTCACACCACCTTCAACGTGCACTTTTCCGATATAGTCGGAGTTGAGTGAGAGTCAGGTCTTCTTCTGGAGTGTGTCGTGCTGACGAGCTCTAACAAGAGCCAAACCGGTCCACGGCTCTCCAGAGGACGGCTTGACTCTCGATCGAATTATTTTGATCGCTACTTTCGTGCTGTATAGCACGGTGGCCAACCAGGACTGGATTCCGCAATGCCAACTTTGTTGGCGGGGAGTCCGAAAGTCCAGGTTAGCGGCCAGAGATGGCGCTTTGCGTCGTCTCACACCACCTTCAATGCAGCAGGTGTTAATGTAAAAAGCAAATTACCTGGACTCGAGTTCGACCAGTGGCAAATCTCTTTTTAAGTAAGGATTAAAAAAAAGCTGTCAGCACTCTATTTTATGATGAACTCCATGGATGTTGATGCGCTATTCATGATGCTCGCTCCCAATTTGAAGAATTAGAAGCTTTTCATGGCTTTTCCATTTCCCAAGATTTGCGACTTGAACATAACCTAACTTTCGGATTAGCCACAGTAAACTTTCATTTCGATTGGTGGCTGCGCTGCACTGACCGCACTGATGACGTTATTTACGGTACGCGCCAAATTCGATGAAGACGAAGTTTTTTAGAAATAATTAAAGCCACAAAATTAATTTAAAAAATTGACATCTGTCGTTAAATAATTTAGGGGATTTCTTTGGGGACAGTGCCAAATGATTCAGGACAAGCGTTTTTCGAATCTTTTGTTTCCATAGCCAACCCTAATTACAAAACTTTTGAATCACACTGTATCATATTTTACTTGTCGATTCTTTAGAATCCGCACGTACACGCGGTTTGTCCATTTTCTTGTCTGGTGGCGGATGGTCATTCGGCAGACATTCTGGGCCACTGTCTTGGTGATCGTCACTTGATATGTCCATTTTCTTGTCGTCGCCCTGATCTACCATGCCCTTGTTCTTATCATTTTCTACAAGTCTTTCTACTAGTCGGCAGGATCAGTAACATAAATTAAAAAATTGTTGGTCCCCATTTCTGTGCAGAAATCTAAGAAATAAAATACTTAGCAACAATATTACTTACATGAGTTTTCTGCAGTAGGTACACAATCTACCTAGTTGATGCCACGCAAGCACAGGTAACTTTTTGAATTTTGACAGCATTTTGGCCGCTAAATTTACAATTTTCGTTTCTTTTTAAATTCTGACCAACTTTCGCCGATATTCGGTACTGCCCGAAACATTTATGTTCCTTAATGGGAATTATTCTGCTTCTTCTATTGACAATTGTCACGATGTGAGTTCTACTTAATTTTGACACTAGCATTTTTGGAATTTGAAAAATGAATTACATAATAGCCAACAAAAATATTACAAACAAAAAGTTACCTACCCTTAGCTAATAATAATAATAATAATGTTTATTGTTTCTATGAAATAGATTTCAATAACAAGAGTAGAGATTTGAAAAACTTAAGTATGTCCATTCTTTACCCCTAATTAAGTTCCTTTGTGAATTTAACATAAGACAAAGTGAAATAAATAAAATAAAATAAAATAAAATTGTGCAGGCTACGTTTGTTGTCACTATATTACTATATTTGGTTAGGTACATCATTCATTCATTGCAAATGAGCGTGTCTTGAGCAGGGTTGAAAGAAATCGGGTCAGCAGGTAGACGTCATCAGGAGTGAGACTCTCCAAAACTTTGATGAGTTCATTGCGACTACTAAATTTCTCCCTCACGGCGTGCCTCAAGGGAGCGTACAGCGGGCATCTAAATATCAAGTGCTCCAAGGTCTCCTCCTCGTGAAGATTGCAGATGGTACACATGTAATCGGACCGTATTTTGTAGAGACCTTGATTTGTTGAAAAATATAGCATTGCTCTGTTTGTTAATCGCAACTGTGCTATATTCCTAGTGAATCTAATTGGGACTTGAAATAATAGGTACGACTGAGGTGTTGGTACTAAAGGTGTGGAGAAATCACGATACAAGATAGGGAACCTAGATTGACGCAATTGTTCAATGTCTTTACTGAATAAGTAATTTTTGTACCTGTATAAAATAAGATCAAGATCAAGATAGCTACGCTCACAGAACGTGGACGGACTATAATCTTCAATAGAATCGTTGTTTAATTACCTCTCCTGTCCTGTTATCTACGTCACGTTAGGCCATTGAACAGTAAACATATCGGGTGGCCTGTTTAGGACGATCCAGTCTTAATAAACTTCTCACAGAATAAGATATCTATTTATGTTTGTTGTGATTCAAAATCTATCTAAATGTCAAAAAAACAATGTGTGTCAAATTCCGTGCGAATTACAAAAGTAATTCCGACCAGATAGTGTCGGAATTTCACAGTACACGCAACCACTGCCAACAGTTTAAGTTCGTACGAGTGGTAATTCTTTTCAGTGAGAGAGGTCTGTCTACTATAGTAAGCCACGGGTTGCTCTCCTTTGGCAGTTCTTTGTATTAAAATTCCGCCGATTCCATCCCGACTAGCGTCAGTATATAAGATAGTGGATAAATTTGCATCAAAAATTATTAACAAGGGTTGGGTTGTCAGCAAAGATTTAAATTCATTGAATATTTTCAAGTGATCTTTCGTCCACACAGAAGCCGTCTTTTCGCAAAAGTAAGGTTAACTTACGAGTTTTTGCCGCAAACTTTTCAATGAATTTCTTTAAATAACTGATCAAACCAAGAAACTGACGAAGCTGATGGACGTTAGTAGGGACTGGAAAATTTTGTACCGCAACTAATTTTTGAGAATCAGGTTAAACGCCGCTCTCGTCGACTTCATATCCCAGAAATTTAATTTTTGATTGTAAGAAGAAGCATTTAGTCAACTTAATTGCAAAACCATGCGACTGTAAGATTCGAAGGACAATATTTGTATATCCTCTTCCCTCGCTTTTGTAGCTATTAAGATATCATCTAAATAAATAATAATCTTATGGAAACGCAATTGATGAATAATTTTGCTCAAATGTTGAAGGTCGCTTTCAGAGAATCTGTAAGGGCGGCGACAAATTGGGATATCGGAGTAGAGCTCAATTTTCATGGAAACGGTAGTGGCTTGTCCTAACGTTTGTAAACTAATGGATAGGCAATCCTTGAAGGTGTACAATAAAGAATTAATTTCGTCAAACTCGGTGTATTTGGGTACCACCACGGGGGTTTCATTTGCTACACAAACACTCCCGTCGAGCGACTTTGAAAAAATTAACTCGTCGCCAATACGATGGTAGTTGATCAACGTATTCTCTGTAAAGTTGCGCCCAATTATGCATTGGGAATGAGGTAAACAGCCCGGAAATATATATAAACGACAAGGTAGAGTGACGTTTTTTATAGTGACATCAACATCAATACACTCAGTTACTTCGGTTACGTGACTGCAAATTTTTCCATAGCTTTGGGGATATTTTTCCTGAAAATCTTGCAGGATCTGAAAAAATAACAAAATTTAATACATTTGTGCTAATAAAATGTATACAAAATTAACAACAAAATTGAAGATGAGGCAGGTGATGGCAACAGGCTCAATTAAATGTTTTAATTTTCTGTTCTCTACTTACAAGTTTATGAAAGTTTATGAAAGTATTTCTTTTAGATCAGCAGCGGATTTGGCGAAAAGTTTTTCTCTGTATGTCCGACAGGCATTCCAATTTTTAACAACTTCTGACCAAGGTTGATTGTTTTTTAGGAAATAGATTTCTTTCGAAAAGTCCTCATTATCAGCACCACCTATAAAATAAATCTTAATGTGAAAATACAAAAGAGAATATGCTGCTAGTTGCCCTTTCTTTGTTAAAGCGACTGGATCTAGAAGGTAAACAGCTGGGCTCGCCTTAGAAATGTCAATGTATTTTTATACTTGTCGATTAACTTTTCTTTTGCAAAACCCGAGGTGTTATCTCTGGATTGCCTTTTTGCTACTGGAGCTATGTAGTATATTCTCTATTCACGACGTTTAAAAACGGCAGTAGGCTGTGTTGGGGTGGCAGAATTCACTGGGTATAGTACTCATGACATTTGTCAAATTGTACGTCATGTTCTTTGTACTCAAAATTATTGTCCTTTGTTGCCAAATAGCAGAACATAAATGTCAACAAATTTCCACAAATGCCACAAACTAAACTATCAAGAACTAATAAGGATTCTGCTTTTACTGAAGACACAATGATTTCTGTTGTTAAGCAGGGCAAGGCATGGTAAACGTAAGCATTTTGGAAATTTTAAGTCAGAGATTTGAAGAGTCCGCTGTTTGTGTCAGATAACCTACAAGACTGCTTACAGAAAGCTGATTTTCACGGATTGAAATGGTTAAATATTAAATCTATACACTGATACAAGTGTAAAGTGAGCTGGAGTCGTTATTCCTGAATTTTCATGGATGAATTGCCTTCGACTTCAAATAAATATAAGTTCCCATTCTAAGAAAGGTACCACTTCGTAGTGAAACAACATCTCAGATCGATGGAAGGAAATTGGAATCGTGCATCTTCCCTATCAAAGTTACGAAGAAATATTTTTGTTGCAACGACGTGTTTTTGTTCGCATAACAGCATAACAGTTTTGTGTACCTACCCCAAATATATTCATGACCCGCCTATGTACCTCGCCATCAGTTAGATCAGGTCGATCTTGCTTAATTTGACGAAAACACCTAATTATTTGCTTTTTCTGTTCAATGCTTATGAGCTTTGGCATTTTTAAGACAATAACAATTAGCTTGTCAAAATCAACAATCAAATGTAAATGTGACAACACAGCTATGAGGTTCCGGCGGATAACAGCCTGGTTACTAAATAGTGACCAACATGAAAAAACCATATCATAGCCTACTGCCGTTTTAAAACGTCATGAATGGAATATACTCGTAAGCAGGGTTGCCAGATTTGCAAGTAGCACAACCGCCAACTTACAGAACAAAAACCGCCATAAAACCGCCAACGTATCAGAATAAAAACCGCCATAAAACCGTCAACCTCAGACCAAAAACCGCCAACTTCGAGAAAAAAAAAATCCAGAGCAAAATGACGGTTCTATTATTGTATTTTTAAACAGTTTAGGGGCATTAAAACACTCGTGTAGGTACTGAACAAATACATATAATATTAAAAATAAAATAAAAAAACATTCTCTGAAATAACAATACAATAATCTCAATTTGAGTTCAATTCGTAAGAATAGGTAACAAAAAATAAGAGCTTATGTGTTTCTTTAAAGTTTTTAAACAATATCAATGAATGTGAATACACGGAATATTGAAATCGTCTCTTACAACTTCAATTAAAGCATCATCGCCTCTTTCATCAGTCTCATCATTGTTATTATTAGTCTTTTTATTATACATATAGCTATTAAATCTAGCAAACATTTCCTTAGTGCATTCAAAATTTACGCAGCATTTTTTCTGCGAATACATAGTAACTTTCAGCATCAAAAGAGAATTTAACATTTCTAACTGAATTCTATTACGGACTTTTGTTTTAGTAGCATTCATTATGCTAAAAACCCTTTCAACTACAGCATTAGAATTGGGCAAAGACAATAATAATACTATAAATGACGGAAACGCCCTTACAAAGGCACGTTGAGATTAGAAGGACAACGGCTTATCGAAGCATTTCTACTTATAAATGTTGCCAACAGATGTCAACATGGTTGTGTGCTCTCCATTATCAATGTGTGTTACCGTGCTTTTCAAATGTGACCAATCGTGGAATCGAATTCCGCGTCCGGGTTCAGCAGATCTGAACTAGAGGTCGCCAAGCTATCGGCAACGACGCTCTCTTAAACATGCAAGATACTGAAAGTTTGGACAAGCATAACCCTAGGGACTCTGATAGGGCTTACCAAGCGGTTTGCTATGATGAATTATAAAAAAAACTAGATCTGCCGTGGTAAAAACGTGAACGCCAAATTCGGAGGACATTCTTCCTGCGCCAGGAGCTTTTTTCCTCAGGGACTTTTTTAACATTTTAGTTCTAAGTAAGCAAATCTAGTTCATTCAAATGTCAGAAAATGCCAGGTGCGAATAAGTGGTAGATTTGGAGGACATTCTTTTTGCATCAGATGCTTTTTCTTCTAATGGGTGTTAACTTTTTGGTTCTAGGTAGCAAACCTCGTTTAGTCAAACATAAACAGGCGCGAGTTGTGAATAAGTGACAATTTCGGAGGATATTCATCCTCCACCAGATGATTCTTTCTGGGTGACGTCAACATTTGCTTCTAGGTAGCAAACCTCAATTAGGCGAATGTAATAAGGCGGCTAGGTGTGAAGGAGCAACAACAGAGATTCTAAGGAGAGTTTAGACGAGCACGACCTAAAATTTAAATTTTTCAAATATTGGGCCGATTCGAAAGAAAGACTTTGTTAGTTTTGCTTATTTCGTTTTACATTTTGGGCCGGAAGTTAAAAATTTTTGTGAAAATTTTAAGGCTTATGCGGCACAGAATCTGTTCTACTCTAAATGATTGAAGAGAAAGAATTTTGACCATCTGGGATCAAGTCTCAATGATCTCAAACCTTCGGCCCATATTAGGGCCTCGGTCATTTGTGGGAGAGACCCGAGTGTTGAAATCACTCTGTTTGAGCCAATGTCCGAACTTCTCGGTCAAGATGTCTTATGGTTTGTAAGCACAAAACTAATCGCTTTGCTAGAGTTTCTTTCCTAAACATGTTACATGGTCATACTGTCTGAGAAAAAGCTGAAATAGTGTTTCTTAGAAATTTTCTGAAAATTGAGTGCTTGCCTAAACGGTTACCTTACAACGAGACTGATAGGGCGCTCGCTCAAACAGAGTTTCCAAGGAGGGTTTAGGCGAGCGCGACCTCCAATTTAAATTTTTCAAATTTGGGCCTAATCGGGTGATCCTAACAACGTCCATCTGCGTAAGGAACGCTAGAATCGAGCTCTCCAATGGTGAAAATTCAGATTTTTATCAATTGTCATTTTTTATCGTGAACAAGAAAGGTTTCCAAAACAGTGAATAAGAAAACATTTAAGCGAATGCTTCGCTAAACTTTTCGAGTTGCTGCACAATGTGCTAGCATTTATCAATCGAGTGATCCTAACAATGTAAATCTGCGTAAGGAACGCTAAAATCGAGCTCTCCAATGGTGAAAATTCAGATTTTTATAAATTGTCATTTTTTATCGTGAATAAGAAAGGTTTCCAAAACAGTGAATAAGAAAACATTTAAGAGAATGCTTCGCTAAACTTTTCGAGTTGCTGCACAATGTGCTAGCATTTATCAATCGAGTGATCCTAACAACGTCCATCTGCGTAAGGAACGCTAAAATCGAGCTCTCCAATGGTGAAAATTCAGATTTTTATCAATTTTCATTTTTTATCGTGAATAAGAAAACATTTAAGCGAATGCTTCGCTAAACTTTTCGTGTTGCGGCACAATGTGCTAGCATTAATCAATCGAGTGATCCCAACAACGTCCATCTGCGTAAGGAACGCTAGAATCGAGCTCTCCAATGGTGAAAATTCAGTTTTTTATCAATTGTCATTTTTTATCGTGAATAAGAAAGGTTTCCAAAACAGTGAATAAGAAAACATTTAAGCGAATGCTTCGCTAAACTTTTCGAGTTGATGCACAATGTGCTAGCATTTATCAATCGAGTGATCCCAACAACGTCCATCTGTGTAAGGAACGCTAGAATCGAGCTCTCCAATGGTGAAAATTCAGATTTTTATCAATTGTCATTTTTTATCGTGAATAAGAAAACATTTAAGCGAATGCTTCGCTAAACTTTTCGTGTTGCGGCACAATCTGCTAGCATTAATCAATCGAGTGATCCCAACAACGTCCATCTGCGTAAGGAACGCTAGAATCGAGCTCTCCAATGGTGAAAATTAAGTTTTTTATCAATTGTCATTTTTTATCGTGAATAAGAAAGGTTTCCAAAACAGTGAATAAGAAAACATTTAAGCGAATGCTTCGCTAAACTTTTCGAGTTGCTGCACAATGTGCTAGCATTTATCAATCGAGTGATCCTAACAATGTCCATCTGCGTAAGGAACGCTAAAATCGAGCTCTCCAATGGTGAAAATTCAGATTTTTATCAATTGTCATTTTTTATCGTGAATAAGAAAACATTTAAGCGAATGCTTCGCTAAACTTTTCGTGTTGCGGCACAATGTGCTAGCATTAATCAATCGAGTGATCCCAACAACGTCCATCTGCGTAAGGAACGCTAGAATCGAGCTCTCCAATGGTGAAAATTCAGTTTTTTATCAATTGTCATTTTTTATCGTGAATAAGAAAGGTTTCCAAAACAGTGAATAAGAAAACATTTAAGCGAATGCTTCGCTAAACTTTTCGAGTTGCGGCACAATGTGCTAGCATTTATCAATCGAGTGATCCCAACAACGTCCATCTGTGTAAGGAACGCTAGAATCGAGCTCTCCAATGGTGAAAATTCAGATTTTTATCAATTGTCATTTTTTATCGTGAATAAGAAAACATTTAAGCGAATGCTTCGCTAAACTTTTCGTGTTGCGGCACAATCTGCTAGCATTACTCAATCGAGTGATCCCAACAACGTCCATCTGCGTAAGGAACGCTAGAATCGAGCTCTCCAATGGTGAAAATTCAGTTTTTTATCAATTGTCATTTTTTATCGTGAATAAGAAAGGTTTCCAAAACAGTGAATAAGAAAACATTTAAGCGAATGCTTCGCTAAACTTTTCGAGTTGCTGCACAATGTGCTAGCATTTATCAATCGAGTGATCCTAACAATGTAAATCTGCGTAAGGAACGCTAAAATCGAGCTCTCCAATGGTGAAAATTCAGATTTTTATAAATTGTCATTTTTTATCGTGAATAAGAAAGGTTTCCAAAACAGTGAATAAGAAAACATTTAAGAGAATGCTTCGCTAAACTTTTCGAGTTGCTGCACAATGTGCTAGCATTTATCAATCGAGTGATCCCAACAACGTCCATCTGCGTAAGGAACGCTAGAATCGAGCTCTCCAATGGTGAAAATTAAGTTTTTTATCAATTGTCATTTTTTATCGTGAATAAGAAAGGTTTCCAAAACAGTGAATAAGAAAACATTTAAGCGAATGCTTCGCTAAACTTTTCGAGTTGCTGCACAATGTGCTAGCATTTATCAATCGAGTGATCCTAACAATGTCCATCTGCGTAAGGAACGCTAAAATCGAGCTCTCCAATGGTGAAAATTCAGATTTTTATCAATTGTCATTTTTTATCGTGAATAAGAAAACATTTAAGCGAATGCTTCGCTAAACTTTTCGTGTTGCGGCACAATGTGCTAGCATTAATCAATCGAGTGATCCCAACAACGTCCATCTGCGTAAGGAACGCTAGAATCGAGCTCTCCAATGGTGAAAATTCAGTTTTTTATCAATTGTCATTTTTTATCGTGAATAAGAAAGGTTTCCAAAACAGTGAATAAGAAAACATTTAAGCGAATGCTTCGCTAAACTTTTCGAGTTGATGCACAATGTGCTAGCATTTATCAATCGAGTGATCCCAACAACGTCCATCTGTGTAAGGAACGCTAGAATCGAGCTCTCCAATGGTGAAAATTCAGATTTTTATCAATTGTCATTTTTTATCGTGAATAAGAAAACATTTAAGCGAATGCTTCGCTAAACTTTTCGTGTTGCGGCACAATCTGCTAGCATTAATCAATCGAGTGATCCCAACAACGTCCATCTGCGTAAGGAACGCTAGAATCGAGCTCTCCAATGGTGAAAATTAAGTTTTTTATCAATTGTCATTTTTTATCGTGAATAAGAAAGGTTTCCAAAACAGTGAATAAGAAAACATTTAAGCGAATGCTTCGCTAAACTTTTCGAGTTGCTGCACAATGTGCTAGCATTTATCAATCGAGTGATCCTAACAATGTCCATCTGCGTAAGGAACGCTAAAATCGAGCTCTCCAATGGTGAAAATTCAGATTTTTATCAATTGTCATTTTTTATCGTGAATAAGAAAACATTTAAGCGAATGCTTCGCTAAACTTTTCGTGTTGCGGCACAATGTGCTAGCATTAATCAATCGAGTGATCCCAACAACGTCCATCTGCGTAAGGAACGCTAGAATCGAGCTCTCCAATGGTGAAAATTCAGTTTTTTATCAATTGTCATTTTTTATCGTGAATAAGAAAGGTTTCCAAAACAGTGAATAAGAAAACATTTAAGCGAATGCTTCGCTAAACTTTTCGAGTTGCGGCACAATGTGCTAGCATTTATCAATCGAGTGATCCCAACAACGTCCATCTGTGTAAGGAACGCTAGAATCGAGCTCTCCAATGGTGAAAATTCAGATTTTTATCAATTGTCATTTTTTATCGTGAATAAGAAAACATTTAAGCGAATGCTTCGCTAAACTTTTCGTGTTGCGGCACAATCTGCTAGCATTACTCAATCGAGTGATCCCAACAACGTCCATCTGCGTAAGGAACGCTAGAATCGAGCTCTCCAATGGTGAAAATTCAGTTTTTTATCAATTGTCATTTTTTATCGTGAATAAGAAAGGTTTCCAAAACAGTGAATAAGAAAACATTTAAGCGAATGCTTCGCTAAACTTTTCGAGTTGCTGCACAATGTGCTAGCATTTATCAATCGAGTGATCCTAACAATGTAAATCTGCGTAAGGAACGCTAAAATCGAGCTCTCCAATGGTGAAAATTCAGATTTTTATAAATTGTCATTTTTTATCGTGAATAAGAAAGGTTTCCAAAACAGTGAATAAGAAAACATTTAAGAGAATGCTTCGCTAAACTTTTCGAGTTGCTGCACAATGTGCTAGCATTTATCAATCGAGTGATCCTAACAACGTCCATCTGCGTAAGGAACGCTAAAATCGAGCTCTCCAATGGTGAAAATTCAGATTTTTATCAATTTTCATTTTTTATCGTGAATAAGAAAACATTTAAGCGAATGCTTCGCTAAACTTTTCGTGTTGCGGCACAATGTGCTAGCATTAATCAATCGAGTGATCCCAACAACGTCCATCTGCGTAAGGAACGCTAGAATCGAGCTCTCCAATGGTGAAAATTCAGTTTTTTATCAATTGTCATTTTTTATCGTGAATAAGAAAGGTTTCGAAAACAGTGAATAAGAAAACATTTAAGCGAATGCTTCGCTAAACTTTTCGAGTTGATGCACAATGTGCTAGCATTTATCAATCGAGTGATCCCAACAACGTCCATCTGTGTAAGGAACGCTAGAATCGAGCTCTCCAATGGTGAAAATTCAGATTTTTATCAATTGTCATTTTTTATCGTGAATAAGAAAACATTTAAGCGAATGCTTCGCTAAACTTTTCGTGTTGCGGCACAATCTGCTAGCATTAATCAATCGAGTGATCCCAACAACGTCCATCTGCGTAAGGAACGCTAGAATCGAGCTCTCCAATGGTGAAAATTCAGTTTTTTATCAATTGTCATTTTTTATCGTGAATAAGAAAGGTTTCCAAAACAGTGAATAAGAAAACATTTAAGCGAATGCTTCGCTAAACTTTTCGAGTTGCGGCACAATGTGCTAGCATTTATCAATCGAGTGATCCCAACAACGTCCATCTGTGTAAGGAACGCTAGAATCGAGCTCTCCAATGGTGAAAATTCAGATTTTTATCAATTGTCATTTTTTATCGTGAATAAGAAAACATTTAAGCGAATGCTTCGCTAAACTTTTCGTGTTGCGGCACAATGTGCTAGCATTAATCAATCGTGTGATCCCAACAACGTCCATCTGCGTAAGGAACGCTAGAATCGAGCTCTCCAATGGTGAAAATTCAGTTTTTTATCAATTGTCATTTTTTATCGTGAATAAGAAAGGTTTCCAAAACAGTGAATAAGAAAACATTTAAGCGAATGCTTCGCTAAACTTTTCGAGTTGCTGCACAATGTGCTAGCATTTATCAATCGAGTGATCCTAACAATGTCCATCTGCGTAAGGAACGCTAAAATCGAGCTCTCCAATGGTGAAAATTCAGATTTTTATCAATTGTCATTTTTTATCGTGAATAAGAAAACATTTAAGCGAATGCTTCGCTAAACTTTTCGTGTTGCGGCACAATGTGCTAGCATTAATCAATCGAGTGATCCCAACAACGTCCATCTGCGTAAGGAACGCTAGAATCGAGCTCTCCAATGGTGAAAATTCAGTTTTTTATCAATTGTCATTTTTTATCGTGAATAAGAAAGGTTTCCAAAACAGTGAATAAGAAAACATTTAAGCGAATGCTTCGCTAAACTTTTCGAGTTGCTGCACAATGTGCTAGCATTTATCAATCGAGTGATCCTAACAATGTCCATCTGCGTAAGGAACGCTAAAATCGAGCTCTCCAATGGTGAAAATTCAGATTTTTATCAATTGTCATTTTTTATCGTGAATAAGAAAACATTTAAGCGAATGCTTCGCTAAACTTTTCGTGTTGCGGCACAATGTGCTAGCATTAATCAATCGAGTGATCCCAACAACGTCCATCTGCGTAAGGAACGCTAGAATCGAGCTCTCCAATGGTGAAAATTCAGTTTTTTATCAATTGTCATTTTTTATCGTGAATAAGAAAGGTTTCCAAAACAGTGAATAAGAAAACATTTAAGCGAATGCTTCGCTAAACTTTTCGAGTTGCGGCACAATGTGCTAGCATTTATCAATCGAGTGATCCCAACAACGTCCATCTGTGTAAGGAACGCTAGAATCGAGCTCTCCAATGGTGAAAATTCAGATTTTTATCAATTGTCATTTTTTATCGTGAATAAGAAAACATTTAAGCGAATGCTTCGCTAAACTTTTCGTGTTGCGGCACAATCTGCTAGCATTACTCAATCGAGTGATCCCAACAACGTCCATCTGCGTAAGGAACGCTAGAATCGAGCTCTCCAATGGTGAAAATTCAGTTTTTTATCAATTGTCATTTTTTATCGTGAATAAGAAAGGTTTCCAAAACAGTGAATAAGAAAACATTTAAGCGAATGCTTCGCTAAACTTTTCGAGTTGCGGCACAATGTGCTAGCATTTATCAATCGAGTGATCCCAACAACGTCCATCTGTGTAAGGAACGCTAGAATCGAGCTCTCCAATGGTGAAAATTCAGATTTTTATCAATTGTCATTTTTTATCGTGAATAAGAAAACATTTAAGCGAATGCTTCGCTAAACTTTTCGAGTTGCGGCACAATGTGCTAGCATTTATCAATCGAGTGATCCCAACAACGTCCATCTGTGTAAGGAACGCTAGAATCGAGCTCTCCAATGGTGAAAATTCAGATTTTTATCAATTGTCATTTTTTATCGTGAATAAGAAAACATTTAAGCGAATGCTTCGCTAAACTTTTCGTGTTGCGGCACAATGTGCTAGCATTAATCAATCGAGTGATCCCAACAACGTCCATCTGCGTAAGGAACGCTAGAATCGAGCTCTCCAATGGTGAAAATTCAGTTTTTTATCAATTGTCATTTTTTATCGTGAATAAGAAAGGTTTCCAAAACAGTGAATAAGAAAACATTTAAGAGAATGCTTCGCTAAACTTTTCGAGTTGCTGCACAATGTGCTAGCATTTATCAATCGAGTGATCCTAACAATGTAAATCTGCGTAAGGAACGCTAAAATCGAGCTCTCCAATGGTGAAAATTCAGATTTTTATAAATTGTCATTTTTTATCGTGAATAAGAAAGGTTTCCAAAACAGTGAATAAGAAAACATTTAAGAGAATGCTTCGCTAAACTTTTCGAGTTGCTGCACAATGTGCTAGCATTTATCAATCGAGTGATCCTAACAACGTCCATCTGCCTAAGGAACGCTAAAATCGAGCTCTCCAATGGTGAAAATTCAGATTTTTATCAATTGTCATTTTTTATCGTGAATAAGAAAACATTTAAGCGAATGCTTCGCTAAACTTTTCGTGTTGCGGCACAATGTGCTAGCATTAATCAATCGAGTGATCCCAACAACGTCCATCTGCGTAAGGAACGCTAGAATCGAGCTCTCCAATGGTGAAAATTCAGTTTTTTATCAATTGTCATTTTTTATCGTGAATAAGAAAGGTTTCCAAAACAGTGAATAAGAAAACATTTAAGCGAATGCTTCGCTAAACTTTTCGAGTTGATGCACAATGTGCTAGCATTTATCAATCGAGTGATCCCAACAACGTCCATCTGCGTAAGGAACGCTAGAATCGAGCTCTCCAATGGTGAAAATTCAGATTTTTATCAATTGTCATTTTTTATCGTGAATAAGAAAACATTTAAGCGAATGCTTCGCTAAACTTTTCGTGTTGGTGGCACAATGTGCTAGCATTAATCAATCGAGTGATCCCAACAACGTCCATCTGCGTAAGGAACGCTAGAATCGAGCTCTCCAATGGTGAAAATTCAGTTTTTTATCAATTGTCATTTTTTATCGTGAATAAGAAAGGTTTCCAAAACAGTGAATAAGAAAACATTTAAGCGAATGCTTCGCTAAACTTTTCGAGTTGCGGCACAATGTGCTAGCATTTATCAATCGAGTGATCCCAACAACGTCCATCTGTGTAAGGAACGCTAGAATCGAGCTCTCCAATGGTGAAAATTCAGATTTTTATCAATTGTCATTTTTTATCGTGAATAAGAAAACATTTAAGCGAATGCTTCGCTAAACTTTTCGTGTTGCGGCACAATGTGCTAACATTTATCAATCGAGTGATCCCAACAACGTCCATCTGTGTAAGAAACGCTAGAATCGAGCTCTCCAATGGTGAAAATTCAGATTTTTATCAATTGTCATTTTTTATCGTGAATAAGAAAACATTTAAGCGAATGCTTCGCTAAACTTTTCGTGTTGCGGCACAATGTGCTAGCATTAATCAATCGAGTGATCCCAACAACGTCCATCTGCGTAAGGAACGCTAGAATCGAGCTCTCCAATGGTGAAAATTCAGTTTTTTATCAATTGTCATTTTTTATCGTGAATAAGAAAGGTTTCCAAAACAGTGAATAAGAAAACATTTAAGCGAATGCTTCGCTAAACTTTTCGAGTTGCTGCACAATGTGCTTGCATTTATCAATCGAGTGATCATAGCAACGACCATCTGCGTAAGGGACGCTAGAAACGACCTAACTAATGGTGGGAATTCTGATTTTTATCAATTGTCATTTGTTTCGAGAATAAGAAAACATTTAAGCGGATGCCTCGATTAACCTCTCGTACTGCGGCACAATGTGCTAGCATTTATCAGTCGAGTGATCCTAGCAACGACCATCTGCGTAAGGAACGCTAGAAATGAACTGACCAATGGTGGGAATTCTGATTTTAATCAATTGTCATTTGTTTCGAGAATAAGAAAACATTTAAGAGGATGCCTCGCTTAACCTCTCGTACTGCGACACAATGTGCTAGCATTTATCAATCGAGTGATCATAGCAACGACCATCTGCGTAAGGGACGCTAGAAACGACCTAACTAATGGTGGGAATTCTGATTTTTATCAATTGTCATTTGTTTCGAGAATAAGAAAACATTTAAGCGGATGCCTCGATTAACCTCTCGTACTGCGGCACAATGTGCTAGCATTTATCAGTCGAGTGATCCTAGCAACGACCATCTGCGTAAGGAACGCTAGAAATGAACTGACCAATGGTGGGAATTCTGATTTTAATCAATTGTCATTTGTTTCGAGAATAAGAAAACATTTAAGAGGATGCCTCGCTTAACCTCTCGTACTGCGGCACAATGTGCTAGCATTTATCAATCGAGTGATCATAGCAACGACCATCTGCGTAAGGAACGCTAGAAATGAGCTAACCAATGGTGGGAATTCTGATTTTTATCAATTGTCATTTGTTTCGAGAATAAGAAAATATTTAATCGATTGCTTCGATAAACCTCTCGTACTGCGGCACAATGTGCTAGTATTTACCAATCGAGTGATCATAGCAACGACCATCTGCGTAAGGGACGCTAGAAACGAGCTAACCAATGGTGGGAATTCTGATTTTTATCAATTGTCATTTGTTTCGAGAATAAGAAAATATTTAAGCGAATGCTTCGATAAACCTCTCGTACTGCGGCACAATGTGCTAGCATTTATCAATCGAGTGATCATAGCAACGACCATCTGCGTAAGGAACGATAGAAACGAGCTAACCAATGGTGGGAATTCTGATTTTTATCAATTGTCATTTGTTTCGAGAATAAGAAAACATTTAAGCGGATGCCTCGATTAACCTCTCATACTGCGGCACAATGTGCTAGCATTTATCAATCGAGTGATCATAGCAACGACCATCTGCGTAAGGAACGCTAGAAGCGAGCTAACCAATGGTGGGAATTCTGATTTTTATCAATTGTCATTTGTTTCGAGAATAAGAAAACATTTAAGCGGATGTCTCGATTAACCTCTCGTACTGCTTCACAATGTGCTAGCATTTATCAATCGAGTGATCATAGCAACGACCATCTGCGGAAGGAACGCTAGAAGCGAGCTAACCAATGGTGGGAATTCTGATTTTTATCAATTGTCATTTGTTTCGAGAATAAGAAAACATTTAAGCGGATGCCTCGATTAACCTCTCGTACTGCGGCACAATGTGCTAGCATTTATCAATCGAGTGATCATAGCAACGACCATCTGCGTAAGGAACGCTAGAAACGAGATAACCAATGGTGGGAATTCTCATTTTTATCAATTGTCATTTGTTTCGAGAATAAGAAAACATTTAAGCGAATGTTTCGATAAACCTCTCGTACTGCGGCACAATGTGCTACTATTTATCAATCGAGTGATCGTAGCAACGACCATCTGCGTAAGGAACGATAGAAACGACCTAACTAATGGTGGGAATTCTGATTTTTATCAATTGTCATTTGTTTCGAGAATAAGAAAACATTTAAGCGGATGCCTCGATTAACCTCTCGTACTGCGGCACAATGTGCTAGCATTTATCAGTCGAGTGATCCTAGCAACGACCATCTGCGTAAGGAACGCTAGAAATGAACTGACCAATGGTGGGAATTCTGATTTTAATCAATTGTCATTTGTTTCGAGAATAAGAAAACATTTAAGAGGATGCCTCGCTTAACCTCTCGTACTGCGACACAATGTGCTAGCATTTATCAATCGAGTGATCATAGCAACGACCATCTGCGTAAGGGACGCTAGAAACGACCTAACTAATGGTGGGAATTCTGATTTTAATCAATTGTCATTTGTTTCGAGAATAAGAAAACATTTAAGAGGATGCCTCGCTTAACCTCTCGTACTGCGGCACAATGTGCTAGCATTTATCAATCGAGTGATCATAGCAACGACCATCTGCGTAAGGAACGCTAGAAATGAGCTAACCAATGGTGGGAATTCTGATTTTTATCAATTGTCATTTGTTTCGAGAATAAGAAAATATTTAATCGATTGCTTCGATAAACCTCTCGTACTGCGGCACAATGTGCTAGTATTTACCAATCGAGTGATCATAGCAACGACCATCTGCGTAAGGGACGCTAGAAACGAGCTAACCAATGGTGGGAATTCTGATTTTTATCAATTGTCATTTGTTTCGAGAATAAGAAAACATTTAAGCGGATGCCTCGATTAACCTCTCATACTGCGGCACAATGTGCTAGCATTTATCAATCGAGTGATCATAGCAACGACCATCTGCGTAAGGAACGCTAGAAGCGAGCTAACCAATGGTGGGAATTCTGATTTTTATCAATTGTCATTTGTTTCGAGAATAAGAAAACATTTAAGCGGATGTCTCGATTAACCTCTCGTACTGCTTCACAATGTGCTAGCATTTATCAATCGAGTGATCATAGCAACGACCATCTGCGGAAGGAACGCTAGAAGCGAGCTAACCAATGGTGGGAATTCTGATTTTTATCAATTGTCATTTGTTTCGAGAATAAGAAAACATTTAAGCGGATGCCTCGATTAACCTCTCGTACTGCGGCACAATGTGCTAGCATTTATCAATCGAGTGATCATAGCAACGACCATCTGCGTAAGGAACGCTAGAAACGAGATAACCAATGGTGGGAATTCTCATTTTTATCAATTGTCATTTGTTTCGAGAATAAGAAAACATTTAAGCGAATGTTTCGATAAACCTCTCGTACTGCGGCACAATGTGCTACTATTTATCAATCGAGTGATCGTAGCAACGACCATCTGCGTAAGGAACGATAGAAACGAGCTAACCAATGGAGGGAATTCTGATTTTTATCAATTGTCATTTATTTCGAGAATATGAAAACATTTAAGCGAATGCTTCGATAAACCTCTCGTACTGCGGCACAATGTGCTAGCATTTATCAATCGAGTGATCGTAGCAACGACCATCTGCGTAAGGAACGCTAGAAACGAGCTAACCAATGGTGGGAATTCTGATTTTTATCAATTGTCATTTGTTTCGAGAATAAGAAAACATTTAAGAGGATGCCTCGATTAACCTCTCGTACTGCGGCACAATGTGCTAGCATTTATCAATCGAGTAATCATAGCAACGACCATCTGCGTAAGGGACGATAGAAACGAGCTAACCAATGGTGGGAATTCTGATTTTTATCAATTGTCAGTTGTTTCGAGAATATGAAAATATTTAAGCGAATGCTTCGATAAACCTCTCGTACTGCGGCACAATGTGCTAGCATTTATCAATCGAGTGATCATAGCAACGACCATCTGCGTAAGGAACGCTATAAACGAGCTCACCAATGGTGGGAATTCTGATTTTTATCAATTGTCATTTGTTTCGAGAATAAGAAAATATTTAATCGATTGCTTCGATAAACCTCTCGTACTGCGGCACAATGTGCTAGCATTTATCAATCGAGTAATCATAGCAACGACCATCTGCGTAAGGGACGATAGAAACGAGCTAACCAATGGTGGGAATTCTGATTTTTATCAATTGTCATTTGTTTGGAGAATAAGAAAACATTTAAGAGGATGCCTCGATTAACCTCTCGTACTGCGGCACAATGTGCTAGCATTTATCAATCGAGTGATCATAGCAACGACCATCTGCGTAAGGAACGCTAGAAACGAGATAACCAATGGTGGGAATTCTGATTTTTATCAATTGTCATTTGTTTCGAGAATAAGAAAACATTTAAGCGAATGCTTCGATTAACCTCTCGTACTGCGGCACAATGTGCTAGTATTTATCAATCGAGTGATCGTAGCAACTACCATCTGCGTAAGGAACGGTAGAAACGATTTAACCAATGGTGGGAATTTTGATTTTTATCAATTGTCATTTGTTTCGAGAATAAGAAAACATTTAAGCGGATGCCTCGATTAACCTCTCGTACTGCGGCACAATGTGCTAGCATTTATCAATCGAGTGATCGTAGCAACGACCATCTGCGTAAGGGACGCTAGAAACGAGCTAACCAATGGTGGGAATTCTGATTTTTATCAATTGTCATTTGTTTCGAGAATAATAAAACATCTAAGCGAATGCTTCGATAAACCTGTCGTACTGTGGCACAATGTGCTAGTATTTATCAATCGAGTGATCCTAGCAACGACCATCTGCGTAAGGAATGCTAGAAATGAGCTAACCAATGGTGGGATTTCTGAATTTTATCAATTGTCATTTGTTTCGAGAATAAGAAAACATTTAAGCGGATGCCTCGATTAACCTCTCGTACTGCTGCACAATGTGCTAGCATTTATCAATCGAGTGATCATAGCAACGACCATCTGCGTAAGGAACGCTAGAAATGAGATAACCAATGGTGGGAATTCTGATTTTTATCAATTGTCATTTGTTTCGAGAATAAGAAAACATTTAAGCGGATTCCTCGATTAACCTCTCGTACTGCCGCACAATGTGCTAGCATTTATCAATCGAGTGATCCTAGCAACGACCATCTGCGTAAGGAACGCTAGAAATGAGCTAACCAATAGTGGGAATTCTGATTTTTATCAATTGTCATTTGTTTCGAGAATAAGAAAATATTTAATCGAATGCTTCGATAAACCTCTCGTACTGCGGCACAATGTGCTAGTATTTATCAATCGAGTGATCGTAGCAACGACCATCTGTGTAAGGAACGGTAGAAATGAGCTAACCAATGGTGGGAATTCTGATTTTTATCAATTGTCATTTGTTTCGAGAATATGAAAACATTTAAGCGAATGCTTCGATAAACCTCTCGTACTGCGGCACAATGTGCTAGTATTTATCAATCGAGTGATCCTAGCAACGACCATCTGTGTAAGGAACGGTAGAAATGAGCTAACCAATGGTGGGAATTCTGATTTTTATCAATTGTCATTTGTTTCGAGAATATGAAAACATTTAAGCGAATGCTTCGATAAACCTCTCGTACTGCGGCACAATGTGCTAGTATTTATCAATCGAGTGATCCTAGCAACGACCATCTGCGTAAGGAATGCTAGAAATGAGCTAACCAATGGTGGGATTTCTGAATTTTATCAATTGTCATTTGTTTCGAGAATAAGAAAACATTTAAGCGGATGCCTCGATTAACCTCTCGTACTGCTGCACAATGTGCTAGCATTTATCAATCGAGTGATCATAGCAACGACCATCTGCGTAAGGAACGCTAGAAATGAGATAACCAATGGTGGGAATTCTGATTTTTATCAATTGTCATTTGTTTCGAGAATAAGAAAACATTTAAGCGGATTCCTCGATTAACCTCTCGTACTGCCGCACAATGTGCTAGCATTTATCAATCGAGTGATCCTAGCAACGACCATCTGCGTAAGGAACGCTAGAAATGAGCTAACCAATAGTGGGAATTCTGATTTTTATCAATTGTCATTTGTTTCGAGAATAAGAAAATATTTAATCGAATGCTTCGATAAACCTCTCGTACTGCGGCACAATGTGCTAGTATTTATCAATCGAGTGATCGTAGCAACGACCATCTGTGTAAGGAACGGTAGAAATGAGCTAACCAATGGTGGGAATTCTGATTTTTATCAATTGTCATTTGTTTCGAGAATATGAAAACATTTAAGCGAATGCTTCGATAAACCTCTCGTACTGCGGCACAATGTGCTAGCATTTATCAATCGAGGGATCCTAGTAACGACCATCTGCGTAAGGAATGCTAGAAATGAGCTAACCAATGGTGGGAATTCTGATTTTTATCAATTGTCATTTGTTTCGAGAATAAGAAAATATTTAATCGAATGCTTCGATAAACCTCTCGTACTGCGGCACAATGTGCTAGCATTTATCAATCGAGTGATCATAGCAACGACCATCTGCGTGAGGAACGCTAGAAATGAGCTAACCAATGGTGGGAATTCTGATTTTTATCAATTGTCATTTGTTTCGAGAATAAGAAAACATTTAAGCGGATTCCTCGATTAACCTCTCGTACTGCCGCACAATGTGCTAGCATTTATCAATCGAGTGATCCTAGCAACGACCATCTGCGTAAGGAACGCTAGAAATGAGCTAACCAATAGTGGGAATTCTGATTTTTATCAATTGTCATTTGTTTCGAGAATAAGAACATATTTAATCGAATGCTTCGATAAACCTCTCGTACTGCGGCACAATGTGCTAGCATTTATCAATCGAGTGATCGTAGCAACGACCATCTGCGTAAGGAACGCTAGAAACGAGATAACCAATGGTGGGAATTTAGATTTTTATCAATTGTCATTTGTTTCGAGAATAAGAAAACATTTAAGCGAATGCTTCGATGAACCTCACGTACTGTGGCACAATGTGCTAGTATTTATCAATCGAGTGATCCTAGCAACGACCATCTGCGTAAGGAACGCTAGAAACGAGATAACCAATGGTGGGAATTCTGATTTTTATCAATTGTCATTTGTTTCGAGAATAAGAAAATATTTAATCGAATGCTTCGATAAACCTCTCGTACTGCGGCACAATGTGCTAGCATTTATCAGTCGAGTGATCCTAGCAACGACCATCTGCGTAAGGAACGCTAGAAATGAGCTAACCAATGGTGGGAATTCTGATTTTTATCAATTGTCATTTGTTTCGAGAATAAGAAAACATTTAAGCGAATGCTTCGATAAACCTCGTACTGTGGCACAATGTGCTAGCATTTATCAATCGAGTGATCATAGCAACGACCATCTGCGTAAGGAACGCTAGAAATGAGCTAACCAATGGTGGGAATTCTGATTTTTATCAATTGTCATTTGTTTCGAGAATAAGAAAATATTTAATCGATTGCTTCGATAAACCTCTCGTACTGCGGCACAATGTGCTAGCATTTATCAATCGAGTGATCATAGCAACGACCATCTGCGTAAGGAACGATAGAAACGAGCTAACCAATGGTGGGAATTCTGATTTTTATCAATTGTCATTTGTTTCGAGAATAAGAAAACATTTAAGCGGATGCCTCGATTAACCTCTCATACTGCGGCACAATGTGCTAGCATTTATCAATCGAGTGATCATAGCAACGACCATCTGCGTAAGGAACGCTAGAAGCGAGCTAACCAATGGTGGGAATTCTGATTTTTATCAATTGTCATTTGTTTCGAGAATAAGAAAACATTTAAGCGGATGTCTCGATTAACCTCTCGTACTGCTTCACAATGTGCTAGCATTTATCAATCGAGTGATCATAGCAACGACCATCTGCGGAAGGAACGCTAGAAGCGAGCTAACCAATGGTGGGAATTCTGATTTTTATCAATTGTCATTTGTTTCGAGAATAAGAAAACATTTAAGCGGATGCCTCGATTAACCTCTCGTACTGCGGCACAATGTGCTAGCATTTATCAATCGAGTGATCATAGCAACGACCATCTGCGTAAGGAACGCTAGAAACGAGATAACCAATGGTGGGAATTCTCATTTTTATCAATTGTCATTTGTTTCGAGAATAAGAAAACATTTAAGCGAATGTTTCGATAAACCTCTCGTACTGCGGCACAATGTGCTACTATTTATCAATCGAGTGATCGTAGCAACGACCATCTGCGTAAGGAACGATAGAAACGAGCTAACCAATGGAGGGAATTCTGATTTTTATCAATTGTCATTTATTTCGAGAATATGAAAACATTTAAGCGAATGCTTCGATAAACCTCTCGTACTGCGGCACAATGTGCTAGCATTTATCAATCGAGTGATCGTAGCAACGACCATCTGCGTAAGGAACGCTAGAAACGAGCTAACCAATGGTGGGAATTCTGATTTTTATCAATTGTCATTTGTTTCGAGAATAAGAAAACATTTAAGAGGATGCCTCGATTAACCTCTCGTACTGCGGCACAATGTGCTAGCATTTATCAATCGAGTAATCATAGCAACGACCATCTGCGTAAGGGACGATAGAAACGAGCTAACCAATGGTGGGAATTCTGATTTTTATCAATTGTCAGTTGTTTCGAGAATATGAAAATATTTAAGCGAATGCTTCGATAAACCTCTCGTACTGCGGCACAATGTGCTAGCATTTATCAATCGAGTGATCATAGCAACGACCATCTGCGTAAGGAACGCTATAAACGAGCTCACCAATGGTGGGAATTCTGATTTTTATCAATTGTCATTTGTTTCGAGAATAAGAAAATATTTAATCGATTGCTTCGATAAACCTCTCGTACTGCGGCACAATGTGCTAGCATTTATCAATCGAGTAATCATAGCAACGACCATCTGCGTAAGGGACGATAGAAACGAGCTAACCAATGGTGGGAATTCTGATTTTTATCAATTGTCATTTGTTTGGAGAATAAGAAAACATTTAAGAGGATGCCTCGATTAACCTCTCGTACTGCGGCACAATGTGCTAGCATTTATCAATCGAGTGATCATAGCAACGACCATCTGCGTAAGGAACGCTAGAAACGAGATAACCAATGGTGGGAATTCTGATTTTTATCAATTGTCATTTGTTTCGAGAATAAGAAAACATTTAAGCGAATGCTTCGATTAACCTCTCGTACTGCGGCACAATGTGCTAGTATTTATCAATCGAGTGATCGTAGCAACGACCATCTGCGTAAGGAACGGTAGAAACGATTTAACCAATGGTGGGAATTTTGATTTTTATCAATTGTCATTTGTTTCGAGAATAAGAAAACATTTAAGCGGATGCCTCGATTAACCTCTCGTACTGCGGCACAATGTGCTAGCATTTATCAATCGAGTGATCGTAGCAACGACCATCTGCGTAAGGGACGCTAGAAACGAGCTAACCAATGGTGGGAATTCTGATTTTTATCAATTGTCATTTGTTTCGAGAATAATAAAACATCTAAGCGAATGCTTCGATAAACCTGTCGTACTGTGGCACAATGTGCTAGTATTTATCAATCGAGTGATCCTAGCAACGACCATCTGCGTAAGGAATGCTAGAAATGAGCTAACCAATGGTGGGATTTCTGAATTTTATCAATTGTCATTTGTTTCGAGAATAAGAAAACATTTAAGCGGATGCCTCGATTAACCTCTCGTACTGCTGCACAATGTGCTAGCATTTATCAATCGAGTGATCATAGCAACGACCATCTGCGTAAGGAACGCTAGAAATGAGATAACCAATGGTGGGAATTCTGATTTTTATCAATTGTCATTTGTTTCGAGAATAAGAAAACATTTAAGCGGATTCCTCGATTAACCTCTCGTACTGCCGCACAATGTGCTAGCATTTATCAATCGAGTGATCCTAGCAACGACCATCTGCGTAAGGAACGCTAGAAATGAGCTAACCAATAGTGGGAATTCTGATTTTTATCAATTGTCATTTGTTTCGAGAATAAGAAAATATTTAATCGAATGCTTCGATAAACCTCTCGTACTGCGGCACAATGTGCTAGTATTTATCAATCGAGTGATCGTAGCAACGACCATCTGTGTAAGGAACGGTAGAAATGAGCTAACCAATGGTGGGAATTCTGATTTTTATCAATTGTCATTTGTTTCGAGAATATGAAAACATTTAAGCGAATGCTTCGATAAACCTCTCGTACTGCGGCACAATGTGCTAGTATTTATCAATCGAGTGATCCTAGCAACGACCATCTGTGTAAGGAACGGTAGAAATGAGCTAACCAATGGTGGGAATTCTGATTTTTATCAATTGTCATTTGTTTCGAGAATATGAAAACATTTAAGCGAATGCTTCGATAAACCTCTCGTACTGCGGCACAATGTGCTAGTATTTATCAATCGAGTGATCCTAGCAACGACCATCTGCGTAAGGAATGCTAGAAATGAGCTAACCAATGGTGGGATTTCTGAATTTTATCAATTGTCATTTGTTTCGAGAATAAGAAAACATTTAAGCGGATGCCTCGATTAACCTCTCGTACTGCTGCACAATGTGCTAGCATTTATCAATCGAGTGATCCTAGCAACGACCATCTGCGTAAGGAACGCTAGAAATGAGCTAACCAATAGTGGGAATTCTGATTTTTATCAATTGTCATTTGTTTCGAGAATAAGAAAATATTTAATCGAATGCTTCGATAAACCTCTCGTACTGCGGCACAATGTGCTAGTATTTATCAATCGAGTGATCGTAGCAACGACCATCTGTGTAAGGAACGGTAGAAATGAGCTAACCAATGGTGGGAATTCTGATTTTTATCAATTGTCATTTGTTTCGAGAATATGAAAACATTTAAGCGAATGCTTCGATAAACCTCTCGTACTGCGGCACAATGTGCTAGCATTTATCAATCGAGGGATCCTAGTAACGACCATCTGCGTAAGGAATGCTAGAAATGAGCTAACCAATGGTGGGAATTCTGATTTTTATCAATTGTCATTTGTTTCGAGAATAAGAAAATATTTAAGCGGATTCCTCGATTAACCTCTCGTACTGCGGCACAATGTGCTAGCATTTATCAATCGAGTGATCCTAGCAACGACCATCTGCGTAAGGAACGCTAGAAATGAGCTAACCAATAGTGGGAATTCTGATTTTTATCAATTGTCATTTGTTTCGAGAATAAGAAAACATTTAAGCGGATGCCTCGATTAACCTCTCGTACTGCTGCACAAGGTGCTAGCATTTATCACTCGAGTGATCATAGCAATCACCATCTGCGTAAGGAACGCTAGTAATGAGCTAACCAATGGTGGGAATTCTGATTTTTATCAATTGTCATTTGTTTCGAGAATAAGAAAACATTTAAGCGAATGCTTCGATAAACCTCTCGTACTGTGGCACAATGTGCTAGCATTAATCAATCGAGTGATCATAGCAACGACCATCTGCGTGAGGAACGCTAGAAATGAGCTAACCAATGGTGGGAATTCTGATTTTTATCAATTGTCATTTGTTTCGAGAATAAGAAAATATTTAATCGAATGCTTCGATAAACCTCTCGTACTGCGGCACAATGTGCTAGCATTTATCAATCGAGTGATCATAGCAACGACCATCTGCGTAAGGAACGCTAGAAACGAGATAACCAATGGTGGGAATTCAGATTTTTATCAATTGTCATTTGTTTCGAGAATAAGAAAATATTTAAGCGGATTCCTCGATTAACCTCTCGTACTGCGGCACAATGTGCTAGCATTTATCAATCGAGTGATCATAGCAACGACCATCTGCGTAAGGAACGCTAGAAACGAGCTAACCAATGGTGGGAATTCTGATTTTTATCAATTGTCATTTGTTTCGAGAATAAGAAAACATTTAAGCGAATGCTTCGATAAACCTCTCGTACTGCGGCACAATGTGGTAGCATTTATCAGTCGAGTGATCCTAGCAACGACCATCTGCGTAAGGAACGCTAGAAACGAGCTAACCAATATGGTGGGAATTCTGATTTTTATCAATTGTCATTTGTTTCGAGAATAAGAAAACATTTAAGCGAATGCTTCGATAAACCTCTCGTACTGTGGCACAATGTGCTAGCATTAATCAATCGAGTGATCATAGCAACGACCATCTGCGTGAGGAACGCTAGAAATGAGCTAACCAATGGTGGGAATTCTGATTTTTATCAATTGTCATTTGTTTCGAGAATAAGAAAATATTTAATCGAATGCTTCGATAAACCTCTCGTACTGCGGCACAATGTGCTAGCATTTATCAATCGAGTGATCATAGCAACGACCATCTGCGTAAGGAACGCTAGAAACGAGATAACCAATGGTGGGAATTCAGATTTTTATCAATTGTCATTTGTTTCGAGAATAAGAAAATATTTAAGCGGATTCCTCGATTAACCTCTCGTACTGCGGCACAATGTGCTAGCATTTATCAATCGAGTGATCATAGCAACGACCATCTGCGTAAGGAACGCTAGAAACGAGCTAACCAATGGTGGGAATTCTGATTTTTATCAATTGTCATTTGTTTCGAGAATAAGAAAACATTTAAGCGAATGCTTCGATAAACCTCTCGTACTGCGGCACAATGTGGTAGCATTTATCAGTCGAGTGATCCTAGCAACGACCATCTGCGTAAGGAACGCTAGAAACGAGCTAACCAATATGGTGGGAATTCTGATTTTTATCAATTGTCATTTGTTTCGAGAATAAGAAAACATTTAAGCGAATGCTTCGATAAACCTCTCGTACTGTGGCACAATGTGCTAGTATTTATCAATCGAGTGATCGTAGCAACGACCATCTGCGTAAGGAACGCTAGAAATGAGCTAACCAATGGTGGGAATTCTGATTTTTATCAATTGTCATTTGTTTCGAGAATAAGAAAACATTTAAGCGGATGCCTCGATTAACCTCTCGTACTGCTGCACAAGGTGCTAGCATTTATCAATCGAGTGATCATAGCAATCACCATCTGCGTAAGGAACGCTAGAAACGAGCTAACCAATATGGTGGGAATTCTGATTTTTATCAATTGTCATTTGTTTCGAGAATAAGAAAACATTTAAGCGAATGCTTCGATAAACCTCTCGTACTGTGGCACAATGTGCTAGCATTAATCAATCGAGTGATCATAGCAACGACCATCTGCGTGAGGAACGCTAGAAATGAGCTAACCAATGGTGGGAATTCTGATTTTTATCAATTGTCATTTGTTTCGAGAATAAGAAAATATTTAATCGAATGCTTCGATAAACCTCTCGTACTGCGGCACAATGTGCTAGCATTTATCAATCGAGTGATCATAGCAACGACCATCTGCGTAAGGAACGCTAGAAACGAGATAACCAATGGTGGGAATTCAGATTTTTATCAATTGTCATTTGTTTCGAGAATAAGAAAATATTTAAGCGGATTCCTCGATTAACCTCTCGTACTGCGACACAATGTGCTAGCATTTATCAATCGAGTGATCATAGCAACGACCATCTGCGTAAGGAACGCTAGAAATGAGCTAACCAATGGTGGGAATTCTGATTTTTATCAATTGTCATTTGTTTCGAGAATATGAAAACATTTAAGCGAATGCTTCGATAAACCTCTCGTACTGCGGCACAATGTGCTAGCATTTATCAATCGAGTGATCCTAGCAACGACCATCTGCGTAAGGAATGCTAGAAATGAACTAACCAATGGTGGGAATTCTGATTTTTATCAATTGTCATTTGTTTCGAGAATAAGAAAATATTTAAGCGGATTCCTCGATTAACCTCTCGTACTGCGACACAATGTGCTAGCATTTATCAATCGAGTGATCATAGCAACGACCATCTGCGTAAGGAACGCTAGAAATGAGCTAACCAATGGTGGGAATTCTGATTTTTATCAATTGTCATTTGTTTCGAGAATATGAAAACATTTAAGCGAATGCTTCGATAAACCTCTCGTACTGCGGCACAATGTGCTAGCATTTATCAATCGAGTGATCCTAGCAACGACCATCTGCGTAAGGAATGCTAGAAATGAACTAACCAATGGTGGGAATTCTGATTTTTATCAATTGTCATTTGTTTCGAGAATAAGAAAACATTTAAGCGAATGTTTCGATAAACCTCTCGTACTGCGGCACAATGTGCTACTATTTATCAATCGAGTGATCGTAGCAACGACCATCTGCGTAAGGAACGATAGAAACGAGCTAACCAATGGAGGGAATTCTGATTTTTATCAATTGTCATTTATTTCGAGAATATGAAAACATTTAAGCGAATGCTTCGATAAACCTCTCGTACTGCGGCACAATGTGCTAGCATTTATCAATCGAGTGATCGTAGCAACGACCATCTGCGTAAGGAACGCTAGAAACGAGCTAACCAATGGTGGGAATTCTGATTTTTATCAATTGTCATTTGTTTCGAGAATAAGAAAACATTTAAGAGGATGCCTCGATTAACCTCTCGTACTGCGGCACAATGTGCTAGCATTTATCAATCGAGTAATCATAGCAACGACCATCTGCGTAAGGGACGATAGAAACGAGCTAACCAATGGTGGGAATTCTGATTTTTATCAATTGTCAGTTGTTTCGAGAATATGAAAATATTTAAGCGAATGCTTCGATAAACCTCTCGTACTGCGGCACAATGTGCTAGCATTTATCAATCGAGTGATCATAGCAACGACCATCTGCGTAAGGAACGCTATAAACGAGCTCACCAATGGTGGGAATTCTGATTTTTATCAATTGTCATTTGTTTCGAGAATAAGAAAATATTTAATCGATTGCTTCGATAAACCTCTCGTACTGCGGCACAATGTGCTAGCATTTATCAATCGAGTAATCATAGCAACGACCATCTGCGTAAGGGACGATAGAAACGAGCTAACCAATGGTGGGAATTCTGATTTTTATCAATTGTCATTTGTTTGGAGAATAAGAAAACATTTAAGAGGATGCCTCGATTAACCTCTCGTACTGCGGCACAATGTGCTAGCATTTATCAATCGAGTGATCATAGCAACGACCATCTGCGTAAGGAACGCTAGAAACGAGATAACCAATGGTGGGAATTCTGATTTTTATCAATTGTCATTTGTTTCGAGAATAAGAAAACATTTAAGCGAATGCTTCGATTAACCTCTCGTACTGCGGCACAATGTGCTAGTATTTATCAATCGAGTGATCGTAGCAACTACCATCTGCGTAAGGAACGGTAGAAACGATTTAACCAATGGTGGGAATTTTGATTTTTATCAATTGTCATTTGTTTCGAGAATAAGAAAACATTTAAGCGGATGCCTCGATTAACCTCTCGTACTGCGGCACAATGTGCTAGCATTTATCAATCGAGTGATCGTAGCAACGACCATCTGCGTAAGGGACGCTAGAAACGAGCTAACCAATGGTGGGAATTCTGATTTTTATCAATTGTCATTTGTTTCGAGAATAATAAAACATCTAAGCGAATGCTTCGATAAACCTGTCGTACTGTGGCACAATGTGCTAGTATTTATCAATCGAGTGATCCTAGCAACGACCATCTGCGTAAGGAATGCTAGAAATGAGCTAACCAATGGTGGGATTTCTGAATTTTATCAATTGTCATTTGTTTCGAGAATAAGAAAACATTTAAGCGGATGCCTCGATTAACCTCTCGTACTGCTGCACAATGTGCTAGCATTTATCAATCGAGTGATCATAGCAACGACCATCTGCGTAAGGAACGCTAGAAATGAGATAACCAATGGTGGGAATTCTGATTTTTATCAATTGTCATTTGTTTCGAGAATAAGAAAACATTTAAGCGGATTCCTCGATTAACCTCTCGTACTGCCGCACAATGTGCTAGCATTTATCAATCGAGTGATCCTAGCAACGACCATCTGCGTAAGGAACGCTAGAAATGAGCTAACCAATAGTGGGAATTCTGATTTTTATCAATTGTCATTTGTTTCGAGAATAAGAAAATATTTAATCGAATGCTTCGATAAACCTCTCGTACTGCGGCACAATGTGCTAGTATTTATCAATCGAGTGATCGTAGCAACGACCATCTGTGTAAGGAACGGTAGAAATGAGCTAACCAATGGTGGGAATTCTGATTTTTATCAATTGTCATTTGTTTCGAGAATATGAAAACATTTAAGCGAATGCTTCGATAAACCTCTCGTACTGCGGCACAATGTGCTAGTATTTATCAATCGAGTGATCCTAGCAACGACCATCTGTGTAAGGAACGGTAGAAATGAGCTAACCAATGGTGGGAATTCTGATTTTTATCAATTGTCATTTGTTTCGAGAATATGAAAACATTTAAGCGAATGCTTCGATAAACCTCTCGTACTGCGGCACAATGTGCTAGTATTTATCAATCGAGTGATCCTAGCAACGACCATCTGCGTAAGGAATGCTAGAAATGAGCTAACCAATGGTGGGATTTCTGAATTTTATCAATTGTCATTTGTTTCGAGAATAAGAAAACATTTAAGCGGATGCCTCGATTAACCTCTCGTACTGCTGCACAATGTGCTAGCATTTATCAATCGAGTGATCATAGCAACGACCATCTGCGTAAGGAACGCTAGAAATGAGATAACCAATGGTGGGAATTCTGATTTTTATCAATTGTCATTTGTTTCGAGAATAAGAAAACATTTAAGCGGATTCCTCGATTAACCTCTCGTACTGCCGCACAATGTGCTAGCATTTATCAATCGAGTGATCCTAGCAACGACCATCTGCGTAAGGAACGCTAGAAATGAGCTAACCAATAGTGGGAATTCTGATTTTTATCAATTGTCATTTGTTTCGAGAATAAGAAAATATTTAATCGAATGCTTCGATAAACCTCTCGTACTGCGGCACAATGTGCTAGTATTTATCAATCGAGTGATCGTAGCAACGACCATCTGTGTAAGGAACGGTAGAAATGAGCTAACCAATGGTGGGAATTCTGATTTTTATCAATTGTCATTTGTTTCGAGAATATGAAAACATTTAAGCGAATGCTTCGATAAACCTCTCGTACTGCGGCACAATGTGCTAGCATTTATCAATCGAGGGATCCTAGTAACGACCATCTGCGTAAGGAATGCTAGAAATGAGCTAACCAATGGTGGGAATTCTGATTTTTATCAATTGTCATTTGTTTCGAGAATAAGAAAATATTTAATCGAATGCTTCGATAAACCTCTCGTACTGCGGCACAATGTGCTAGCATTTATCAATCGAGTGATCATAGCAACGACCATCTGCGTGAGGAACGCTAGAAATGAGCTAACCAATGGTGGGAATTCTGATTTTTATCAATTGTCATTTGTTTCGAGAATAAGAAAACATTTAAGCGGATTCCTCGATTAACCTCTCGTACTGCCGCACAATGTGCTAGCATTTATCAATCGAGTGATCCTAGCAACGACCATCTGCGTAAGGAACGCTAGAAATGAGCTAACCAATAGTGGGAATTCTGATTTTTATCAATTGTCATTTGTTTCGAGAATAAGAACATATTTAATCGAATGCTTCGATAAACCTCTCGTACTGCGGCACAATGTGCTAGCATTTATCAATCGAGTGATCGTAGCAACGACCATCTGCGTAAGGAACGCTAGAAACGAGATAACCAATGGTGGGAATTTAGATTTTTATCAATTGTCATTTGTTTCGAGAATAAGAAAACATTTAAGCGAATGCTTCGATGAACCTCACGTACTGTGGCACAATGTGCTAGTATTTATCAATCGAGTGATCCTAGCAACGACCATCTGCGTAAGGAACGCTAGAAACGAGATAACCAATGGTGGGAATTCTGATTTTTATCAATTGTCATTTGTTTCGAGAATAAGAAAATATTTAATCGAATGCTTCGATAAACCTCTCGTACTGCGGCACAATGTGCTAGCATTTATCAGTCGAGTGATCCTAGCAACGACCATCTGCGTAAGGAACGCTAGAAATGAGCTAACCAATGGTGGGAATTCTGATTTTTATCAATTGTCATTTGTTTCGAGAATAAGAAAACATTTAAGCGAATGCTTCGATAAACCTCGTACTGTGGCACAATGTGCTAGCATTTATCAATCGAGTGATCATAGCAACGACCATCTGCGTAAGGAACGCTAGAAATGAGCTAACCAATGGTGGGAATTCTGATTTTTATCAATTGTCATTTGTTTCGAGAATAAGAAAATATTTAATCGATTGCTTCGATAAACCTCTCGTACTGCGGCACAATGTGCTAGCATTTATCAATCGAGTGATCATAGCAACGACCATCTGCGTAAGGAACGATAGAAACGAGCTAACCAATGGTGGGAATTCTGATTTTTATCAATTGTCATTTGTTTCGAGAATAAGAAAACATTTAAGCGGATGCCTCGATTAACCTCTCATACTGCGGCACAATGTGCTAGCATTTATCAATCGAGTGATCATAGCAACGACCATCTGCGTAAGGAACGCTAGAAGCGAGCTAACCAATGGTGGGAATTCTGATTTTTATCAATTGTCATTTGTTTCGAGAATAAGAAAACATTTAAGCGGATGTCTCGATTAACCTCTCGTACTGCTTCACAATGTGCTAGCATTTATCAATCGAGTGATCATAGCAACGACCATCTGCGGAAGGAACGCTAGAAGCGAGCTAACCAATGGTGGGAATTCTGATTTTTATCAATTGTCATTTGTTTCGAGAATAAGAAAACATTTAAGCGGATGCCTCGATTAACCTCTCGTACTGCGGCACAATGTGCTAGCATTTATCAATCGAGTGATCATAGCAACGACCATCTGCGTAAGGAACGCTAGAAACGAGATAACCAATGGTGGGAATTCTCATTTTTATCAATTGTCATTTGTTTCGAGAATAAGAAAACATTTAAGCGAATGTTTCGATAAACCTCTCGTACTGCGGCACAATGTGCTACTATTTATCAATCGAGTGATCGTAGCAACGACCATCTGCGTAAGGAACGATAGAAACGAGCTAACCAATGGAGGGAATTCTGATTTTTATCAATTGTCATTTATTTCGAGAATATGAAAACATTTAAGCGAATGCTTCGATAAACCTCTCGTACTGCGGCACAATGTGCTAGCATTTATCAATCGAGTGATCGTAGCAACGACCATCTGCGTAAGGAACGCTAGAAACGAGCTAACCAATGGTGGGAATTCTGATTTTTATCAATTGTCATTTGTTTCGAGAATAAGAAAACATTTAAGAGGATGCCTCGATTAACCTCTCGTACTGCGGCACAATGTGCTAGCATTTATCAATCGAGTAATCATAGCAACGACCATCTGCGTAAGGGACGATAGAAACGAGCTAACCAATGGTGGGAATTCTGATTTTTATCAATTGTCAGTTGTTTCGAGAATATGAAAATATTTAAGCGAATGCTTCGATAAACCTCTCGTACTGCGGCACAATGTGCTAGCATTTATCAATCGAGTGATCATAGCAACGACCATCTGCGTAAGGAACGCTATAAACGAGCTCACCAATGGTGGGAATTCTGATTTTTATCAATTGTCATTTGTTTCGAGAATAAGAAAATATTTAATCGATTGCTTCGATAAACCTCTCGTACTGCGGCACAATGTGCTAGCATTTATCAATCGAGTAATCATAGCAACGACCATCTGCGTAAGGGACGATAGAAACGAGCTAACCAATGGTGGGAATTCTGATTTTTATCAATTGTCATTTGTTTGGAGAATAAGAAAACATTTAAGAGGATGCCTCGATTAACCTCTCGTACTGCGGCACAATGTGCTAGCATTTATCAATCGAGTGATCATAGCAACGACCATCTGCGTAAGGAACGCTAGAAACGAGATAACCAATGGTGGGAATTCTGATTTTTATCAATTGTCATTTGTTTCGAGAATAAGAAAACATTTAAGCGAATGCTTCGATTAACCTCTCGTACTGCGGCACAATGTGCTAGTATTTATCAATCGAGTGATCGTAGCAACGACCATCTGCGTAAGGAACGGTAGAAACGATTTAACCAATGGTGGGAATTTTGATTTTTATCAATTGTCATTTGTTTCGAGAATAAGAAAACATTTAAGCGGATGCCTCGATTAACCTCTCGTACTGCGGCACAATGTGCTAGCATTTATCAATCGAGTGATCGTAGCAACGACCATCTGCGTAAGGGACGCTAGAAACGAGCTAACCAATGGTGGGAATTCTGATTTTTATCAATTGTCATTTGTTTCGAGAATAATAAAACATCTAAGCGAATGCTTCGATAAACCTGTCGTACTGTGGCACAATGTGCTAGTATTTATCAATCGAGTGATCCTAGCAACGACCATCTGCGTAAGGAATGCTAGAAATGAGCTAACCAATGGTGGGATTTCTGAATTTTATCAATTGTCATTTGTTTCGAGAATAAGAAAACATTTAAGCGGATGCCTCGATTAACCTCTCGTACTGCTGCACAATGTGCTAGCATTTATCAATCGAGTGATCATAGCAACGACCATCTGCGTAAGGAACGCTAGAAATGAGATAACCAATGGTGGGAATTCTGATTTTTATCAATTGTCATTTGTTTCGAGAATAAGAAAACATTTAAGCGGATTCCTCGATTAACCTCTCGTACTGCCGCACAATGTGCTAGCATTTATCAATCGAGTGATCCTAGCAACGACCATCTGCGTAAGGAACGCTAGAAATGAGCTAACCAATAGTGGGAATTCTGATTTTTATCAATTGTCATTTGTTTCGAGAATAAGAAAATATTTAATCGAATGCTTCGATAAACCTCTCGTACTGCGGCACAATGTGCTAGTATTTATCAATCGAGTGATCGTAGCAACGACCATCTGTGTAAGGAACGGTAGAAATGAGCTAACCAATGGTGGGAATTCTGATTTTTATCAATTGTCATTTGTTTCGAGAATATGAAAACATTTAAGCGAATGCTTCGATAAACCTCTCGTACTGCGGCACAATGTGCTAGTATTTATCAATCGAGTGATCCTAGCAACGACCATCTGTGTAAGGAACGGTAGAAATGAGCTAACCAATGGTGGGAATTCTGATTTTTATCAATTGTCATTTGTTTCGAGAATATGAAAACATTTAAGCGAATGCTTCGATAAACCTCTCGTACTGCGGCACAATGTGCTAGTATTTATCAATCGAGTGATCCTAGCAACGACCATCTGCGTAAGGAATGCTAGAAATGAGCTAACCAATGGTGGGATTTCTGAATTTTATCAATTGTCATTTGTTTCGAGAATAAGAAAACATTTAAGCGGATGCCTCGATTAACCTCTCGTACTGCTGCACAATGTGCTAGCATTTATCAATCGAGTGATCCTAGCAACGACCATCTGCGTAAGGAACGCTAGAAATGAGCTAACCAATAGTGGGAATTCTGATTTTTATCAATTGTCATTTGTTTCGAGAATAAGAAAATATTTAATCGAATGCTTCGATAAACCTCTCGTACTGCGGCACAATGTGCTAGTATTTATCAATCGAGTGATCGTAGCAACGACCATCTGTGTAAGGAACGGTAGAAATGAGCTAACCAATGGTGGGAATTCTGATTTTTATCAATTGTCATTTGTTTCGAGAATATGAAAACATTTAAGCGAATGCTTCGATAAACCTCTCGTACTGCGGCACAATGTGCTAGCATTTATCAATCGAGGGATCCTAGTAACGACCATCTGCGTAAGGAATGCTAGAAATGAGCTAACCAATGGTGGGAATTCTGATTTTTATCAATTGTCATTTGTTTCGAGAATAAGAAAATATTTAAGCGGATTCCTCGATTAACCTCTCGTACTGCGGCACAATGTGCTAGCATTTATCAATCGAGTGATCCTAGCAACGACCATCTGCGTAAGGAACGCTAGAAATGAGCTAACCAATAGTGGGAATTCTGATTTTTATCAATTGTCATTTGTTTCGAGAATAAGAAAACATTTAAGCGGATGCCTCGATTAACCTCTCGTACTGCTGCACAAGGTGCTAGCATTTATCACTCGAGTGATCATAGCAATCACCATCTGCGTAAGGAACGCTAGTAATGAGCTAACCAATGGTGGGAATTCTGATTTTTATCAATTGTCATTTGTTTCGAGAATAAGAAAACATTTAAGCGAATGCTTCGATAAACCTCTCGTACTGTGGCACAATGTGCTAGCATTAATCAATCGAGTGATCATAGCAACGACCATCTGCGTGAGGAACGCTAGAAATGAGCTAACCAATGGTGGGAATTCTGATTTTTATCAATTGTCATTTGTTTCGAGAATAAGAAAATATTTAATCGAATGCTTCGATAAACCTCTCGTACTGCGGCACAATGTGCTAGCATTTATCAATCGAGTGATCATAGCAACGACCATCTGCGTAAGGAACGCTAGAAACGAGATAACCAATGGTGGGAATTCAGATTTTTATCAATTGTCATTTGTTTCGAGAATAAGAAAATATTTAAGCGGATTCCTCGATTAACCTCTCGTACTGCGGCACAATGTGCTAGCATTTATCAATCGAGTGATCATAGCAACGACCATCTGCGTAAGGAACGCTAGAAACGAGCTAACCAATGGTGGGAATTCTGATTTTTATCAATTGTCATTTGTTTCGAGAATAAGAAAACATTTAAGCGAATGCTTCGATAAACCTCTCGTACTGCGGCACAATGTGGTAGCATTTATCAGTCGAGTGATCCTAGCAACGACCATCTGCGTAAGGAACGCTAGAAACGAGCTAACCAATATGGTGGGAATTCTGATTTTTATCAATTGTCATTTGTTTCGAGAATAAGAAAACATTTAAGCGAATGCTTCGATAAACCTCTCGTACTGTGGCACAATGTGCTAGCATTAATCAATCGAGTGATCATAGCAACGACCATCTGCGTGAGGAACGCTAGAAATGAGCTAACCAATGGTGGGAATTCTGATTTTTATCAATTGTCATTTGTTTCGAGAATAAGAAAATATTTAATCGAATGCTTCGATAAACCTCTCGTACTGCGGCACAATGTGCTAGCATTTATCAATCGAGTGATCATAGCAACGACCATCTGCGTAAGGAACGCTAGAAACGAGATAACCAATGGTGGGAATTCAGATTTTTATCAATTGTCATTTGTTTCGAGAATAAGAAAATATTTAAGCGGATTCCTCGATTAACCTCTCGTACTGCGGCACAATGTGCTAGCATTTATCAATCGAGTGATCATAGCAACGACCATCTGCGTAAGGAACGCTAGAAACGAGCTAACCAATGGTGGGAATTCTGATTTTTATCAATTGTCATTTGTTTCGAGAATAAGAAAACATTTAAGCGAATGCTTCGATAAACCTCTCGTACTGCGGCACAATGTGGTAGCATTTATCAGTCGAGTGATCCTAGCAACGACCATCTGCGTAAGGAACGCTAGAAACGAGCTAACCAATATGGTGGGAATTCTGATTTTTATCAATTGTCATTTGTTTCGAGAATAAGAAAACATTTAAGCGAATGCTTCGATAAACCTCTCGTACTGTGGCACAATGTGCTAGTATTTATCAATCGAGTGATCGTAGCAACGACCATCTGCGTAAGGAACGCTAGAAATGAGCTAACCAATGGTGGGAATTCTGATTTTTATCAATTGTCATTTGTTTCGAGAATAAGAAAACATTTAAGCGGATGCCTCGATTAACCTCTCGTACTGCTGCACAAGGTGCTAGCATTTATCAATCGAGTGATCATAGCAATCACCATCTGCGTAAGGAACGCTAGAAACGAGCTAACCAATATGGTGGGAATTCTGATTTTTATCAATTGTCATTTGTTTCGAGAATAAGAAAACATTTAAGCGAATGCTTCGATAAACCTCTCGTACTGTGGCACAATGTGCTAGCATTAATCAATCGAGTGATCATAGCAACGACCATCTGCGTGAGGAACGCTAGAAATGAGCTAACCAATGGTGGGAATTCTGATTTTTATCAATTGTCATTTGTTTCGAGAATAAGAAAATATTTAATCGAATGCTTCGATAAACCTCTCGTACTGCGGCACAATGTGCTAGCATTTATCAATCGAGTGATCATAGCAACGACCATCTGCGTAAGGAACGCTAGAAACGAGATAACCAATGGTGGGAATTCAGATTTTTATCAATTGTCATTTGTTTCGAGAATAAGAAAATATTTAAGCGGATTCCTCGATTAACCTCTCGTACTGCGACACAATGTGCTAGCATTTATCAATCGAGTGATCATAGCAACGACCATCTGCGTAAGGAACGCTAGAAATGAGCTAACCAATGGTGGGAATTCTGATTTTTATCAATTGTCATTTGTTTCGAGAATATGAAAACATTTAAGCGAATGCTTCGATAAACCTCTCGTACTGCGGCACAATGTGCTAGCATTTATCAATCGAGTGATCCTAGCAACGACCATCTGCGTAAGGAATGCTAGAAATGAACTAACCAATGGTGGGAATTCTGATTTTTATCAATTGTCATTTGTTTCGAGAATAAGAAAATATTTAAGCGGATTCCTCGATTAACCTCTCGTACTGCGACACAATGTGCTAGCATTTATCAATCGAGTGATCATAGCAACGACCATCTGCGTAAGGAACGCTAGAAATGAGCTAACCAATGGTGGGAATTCTGATTTTTATCAATTGTCATTTGTTTCGAGAATATGAAAACATTTAAGCGAATGCTTCGATAAACCTCTCGTACTGCGGCACAATGTGCTAGCATTTATCAATCGAGTGATCCTAGCAACGACCATCTGCGTAAGGAATGCTAGAAATGAACTAACCAATGGTGGGAATTCTGATTTTTATCAATTGTCATTTGTTTCGAGAATAAGAAAATATTTAAGCGGATTCCTCGATTAACCTCTCGTACTGCGGCACAATGTGCTAGCATTTATCAATCGAGTGATCCTAGCAACGACCATCTGCGTAAGGAACGCTAGAAATGAGCTAACCAATAGTGGGAATTCTGATTTTTATCAATTGTCATTTGTTTCGAGAATAAGAAAATATTTAATCGAATTCTTCGATAAACCTCTAGTACTGCGGCACAATGTGCTAGCATTTATCAATCGAGTGATCGTAGCAACGACCGTCTGCGTAAGGAACGCTAGAAACGAGATAACCAATGGTGGGAATTCAGATTTTTATCAATTGTCATTTGTTTCGAGAATAAGAAGACATTTAAGCGGATGCCTCGATTAACCTCTCGTACTGCGGCACAATGTGCTAGCATTTATCAATCGAGTGATCATAGCAACGACCATCTGCGTAAGGAACGCTAGAAACGAGCTCACCAATGGTGGGAATTCTGATTTTTATCAATTGTCATTTGTTTCGAGAATAAGAAAATATTTGATCGATTGCTTCGATAAACCTCTCGTACTGCGGCACAATGTGCTAGCATTTATCAATCGAGTGATCTTAGCAACGACCATCTGCGTAAGGAACGCTAGAAACGAGCTAACCAATATGGTGAGAATTCAGATTTTTATCAATTGTCATTTGTTTCGAGAATAAGAAAATATTTAATCGATTGCTTCGATAAACCTCTCGTACTGCGGCACAATGTGCTAGTATTTATCAATCGAGTGATCATAGCAACGACCATCTGCGTAAGGGACGCTAGAAACGAGCTAACCAATGGTGGGAATTCTGATTTTTATCAATTGTCATTTGTTTCGAGAATATGAAAACATTTAAGCGAATGCTTCGATAAACCTCTCGTACTGCGGCACAATGTGGTAGCATTTATCAGTCGAGTGATCCTAGCAACGACCATCTGCGTAAGGAACGCTAGAAACGAGCTAACCAATATGGTGGGAATTCTGATTTTTATCAATTGTCATTTGTCTCGAGAATAAGAAAACATTTAAGCGAATGCTTCGATAAACCTCTCGTACTGTGGCACAATGTGCTAGTATTTATCAATCGAGTGATCGTAGCAACGACCCTCTGCGTAAGGAACGCTAGAAATGAGCTAACCAATGGTGGGAATTCTGATTTTTATCAATTGTCATTTGTTTCGAGAATAAGAAAACATTTAAGCGGATGCCTCGATTAACCTCTCGTACTGCTGCACAAGGTGCTAGCATTTATCAATCGAGTGATCATAGCAATCACCATCTGCGTAAGGAACGCTAGAAACGAGCTAACCAATATGGTGGGAATTCTGATTTTTATCAATTGTCATTTGTTTCGAGAATAAGAAAACATTTAAGCGGATGCCTCGATTAACCTCTCGTACTGCTGCACAATGTGCTAGCATTTATCAATCGAGTGATCATAGCAACGACCATTTGCGTAAGGAACGCTAGAAACGAGCTAACCAATATGGTGGGAATTCAGATTTTTATCAATTGTCATTTGTTTCGAGAATAAGAAAACATTTAAGCGAATGCTTCGATAAACCTCTCGTACTGTGGCACAATGTGCTAGCATTAATCAATCGAGTGATCGTAGCAACGACCATCTGCGTAAGGAACGCTAGGAATGAGCTAACCAATGGTGGGAATTCTGATTTTTATCAATTGTCATTTGTTTCGAGAATATGAAAACATTTAAGCGAATGCTTCGATAAACCTCTCGTACTGCGGCACAATGTGCTAGCATTTATCAATCGAGTGATCCTAGCAACGACCATCTGCGTAAGGAACGCTAGAAATGAGCTAACCAATAGTGGGAATTCTGATTTTTATCAATTGTCATTTGTTTCGAGAATAAGAAAATATTTAATCGAATGCTTCGATAAACCTCTCGTACTGCGGCACAATGTGCTAGCATTTATCAATCGAGTGATCGTAGCAACGACCATCTGCGTAAGGAACGCTAGAAACGAGATAACCAATGGTGGGAATTCAGATTTTTATCAATTGTCATTTGTTTCGAGAATAAGAAGACATTTAAGCGGATGCCTCGATTAACCTCTCGTACTGCGGCACAATGTGCTAGCATTCATCAATCGAGTGATCATAGCAACGACCATCTGCGTAAGGAACGCTAGAAACGAGCTCACCAATGGTGGGAATTCTGATTTTTATCAATTGTCATTTGTTTCGAGAATAAGAAAATATTTGATCGATTTGCTTCGATAAACCTCTCGTACTGCTGCACAACGTGCTAGCGTTTATCAATCGAGTGATCATAGCAACGACCATCTGCGTAAAGAACGCTAGAAACGAGCTAACCAATGGTGGGAATTCTGATTTTTATCAATTGTCATTTGTTTCGAGAATAAGAAAATATTTGATCGATTGCTTCGATAAACCTCTCGTACTGCGGCACAATGTGCTAGCATTTATCAATCGAGTGATCATAGCAACGACCATCTGCGTAAGGAACGCTAGAAACGAGCTAACCAATGGTGGGAATTCAGATTTTTATCAATTGTCATTTGTTTCGAGAATAAGAAAACATTTAAGCGAATGCTTCGATAAACCTCGCGTACTGCGGCACAATGTGCTAGCATTTATCAATCGAGTGATCATAGCAACGACCATCTGCGTAAGAAACGCTAGAAACGAGATAACCAATGGTGGGAATTCAGATTTTTATCAATTGTCATTTGTATCGAGAATAAGAAAACATTTAAGCGAATGCTTCGATAAACCTCTCGTACTGTGGCACAATGTGCTAGTATTTATCAATCGAGTGATCGTAGCAACGACCATCTGCGTAAGGAACGCTAGAAATGAGCTAACCAATGGTGGGAATTCTGATTTTTATCAATTGTCATTTGTTTCGAGAATAAGAAAACATTTAAGCGAATGCTTCGATAAACCTCTCGTACTGCGGCACAATGTGCTAGCATTTATCAATCGAGTGATCATAGCAACGACCATCTGCGTAAGGAACGCTAGAAACGAGCTAACCAATATGGTGGGAATTCTGATTTTTATCAATTGTCATTTGTTTCGAGAATAAGAAAACATTTAAGCGAATGCTTCGATAAACCTCTCGTACTGTGGCACAATGTGCTAGCATTAATCAATCGAGTGATCATAGCAACGACCATCTGCGTGAGGAACGCTAGAAATGAGCTAACCAATGGTGGGAATTCTGATTTTTATCAATTGTCATTTGTTTCGAGAATAAGAAAATATTTAATCGAATGCTTCGATAAACCTCTCGTACTGCGGCACAATGTGCTAGCATTTATCAATCGAGTGATCATAGCAACGACCATCTGCGTAAGGAACGCTAGAAATGAGCTAACCAATAGTGGGAATTCTGATTTTTATCAATTGTCATTTGTTTCGAGAATAAGAAAACATTTAAGCGGATGCCTCGATTAACCTCTCGTACTGCTGCACAATGTGCTGGCATTTATCAATCGAGTGATCATAGCAATCACCATCTGCGTAAGGAACGCTAGAAACGAGCTAACCAATATGGTGGAAATTCAGATTTTTATCAATTGTCATTTGTTTCGAGAATAAGAAAACATTTAAGCGAATGCTTCGATAAACCTCGCGTACTGCGGCACAATGTGCTAGCATTTATCAATCGAGTGATCATAGCAACGACCATCTGCGTAAGGAACGCTGGAAACGAGCTAACCAATGGTGTTTGAGCCAATGTCCGAACTTCTCAGTCAAGATGTCTTATGGTTTTTAAGCACAAAGCTAATCGTTTTGCTCGAGTTTCGTTCCTAAACATGTTACATGGTCCTACTGACTGAGAAAAAACTAAAATAGGTAATGTTTCTTACAAATTTTGTGAAAATTGAGTGGTCGCCTAAACGGCTATCTTACCACGAGACTGAGAGGGCGCTCGCTCAAACAGAGTTTCCAAGGAGGGTTTAGACGAGCACGAAATAAATTTAAATTTTTCAAATTTGAGCCGATTCGAAAGAAAGTCCTTTTTAGTTTTGCTTAATTCGTTTTACATTTTCGGCCGGAAATTTTGGTACAAATTATAAGGCTCACACAAGACAGAATCTGTTCGACAGTAAACGATTGAAAAGAAAGCTTTTGACCATCTGGGATCAAGTCTCAATGATCCCAAGCCATCGGCCCTTATTAGGGCCTCAGTCATTTGTGTGAGAGACTCGAATGTTGAAATCATTCTGTTTGAGCCAATGTTCGAACTTCTCGGTCAAGATGTCTTATGGTTTTTAAGCACAAAAATAATCGTTTTGCTCGAGTTTCTTTCCTAAACATGTTACATGGTCCTACTGACTGAGAAAAAGCTAAAATAATGTTTCTTACAAATTTTCTGAAAATCGAATGCCCGTCTAAACGTCTATCTTACCACGAGACTGAGAGGGCGCTCGCTCAAACAGAGTTTCCAAGCAGGGTTTAGACGAGCACGACCTCCAATTTAAATTTTTCAAATATGGGCCGATTCGAAAGAAAGTCCTTGTTAGATTTGCTTAATTCGTTTTACATCTTGGGCCGGAAATTAAAATTTTAGGTACAAATTATAACGCTCAGGCAGTACAGAATCTGTTCCACACTGTATGATTGAAAAGAAAGTTTTTGACCATCTGGGATCAAGTCTCAATGATCCCAAGCCTTCGGCCCTTATTAGGGCATCAGTCATTTGTGGGACAGACCCGAGTGTCGAAATCAGTCTGTTTGAGCCAATGTCCGAAATCCTCGATCAAGATGTCTTATGGTTTTTAAGCACAAAGCTAATAGTTTTGCTAGAGTTTCTTTATTAAAAATGTTACATGGTCCTACTGACTAAGAGAAAGCTAAAATAATGTTTCTTACAAATTTTCTGAAAATTGAGTGCCGCCTAAACGGCTATCTTACAACGAGACTGAAAGGGCGCTCGCTCAAATATGATTGAAAAGAAAGCTTTTGACCATCTGGGATCAAGTCTCAATGATCCCAAGCCTTCGGCCCTTATTAGGGCCTCAGTCATTTGTGGGACAGACCCGAGTGTCGAAATTATTTTTTTTGAGTCAATCTCCGAACTTCTCTCGGTCAAGATGTCTTATAGTTTTTAAGCACAAAGCTAATAGTTTTGCTAGAGTTTCTTTCCTAAACATGTTACATGGTCCTGCTGACTGAGAAAAAGCTAAAATAATGTTTCTTACAAATTTTCTGAAAATTGAGTGCTCGCCTAAACGGCTATCTTACAACGAGACTGAAAGGGCGCTCGCTCAAACAGAGTTTCCAAGGAGGGTTTAGACGAGCACGACCTCCAATTTAAATATTTCAAATTTGGGCCGATTCGAAAGAAAGTCCTTGTTAGATTTGCTTAATTCGTTTTACATTTTGGGCCGGAAGTTAAAAGTTTTGGTACAAATTATAACGCTCAGGCAGGACAGAATCTGTTCCACCCTGTATGATTGAAAAGAAAGCTTTTGACCATCTGAGATCAAGTCTCAATGATCCCAAGCCTTCGGCCCTTATTAGGGCCTCAGTCACTTGTGAGACAAACCCGGTTGTCGAAATTATTTTGTTTGAGTCAATCTCCGAACTTCTCGGTCAAGATGTCTTATGGTTTTTAAGCACAAAGCTAATAGTTTTGCTAGAGTTTCTTTATTAAAAATGTTACATGGTCCTACTGACTAAGAGAAAGCTAAAATAATGTTTCTTACAAATTTTCTGAAAATTCAGTGCTCGCCTAAACGGTTGTCTTACGAGACTGAAAGGGCGCTCGCTCAAACAGAGTTTCCAAGCAGGGTTTAGACGAGCACGACCTCCAATTTAAATTTTTCAAATATGGGCCGATTCGAAAGAAAGTCCTTGTTAGATTTGCTTAATTCGTTTTACATCTTGGGCCGGAAATTAAAATTTTAGGTACAAATTATAACGCTCAGGCAGTACAGAATCTGTTCCACACTGTATGATTGAAAAGAAAGTTTTTGACCATCTGGGATCAAGTCTCAATGATCCCAAGCCTTCGGCCCTTATTAGGGCATCAGTCATTTGTGGGACAGACCCGAGTGTCGAAATCAGTCTGTTTGAGCCAATGTCCGAAATTCTCGATCAAGATGTCTTATGGTTTTTAAGCACAAAGCTAATAGTTTTGCTAGAGTTTCTTTATTAAAAATGTTACATGGTCCTACTGACTAAGAGAAAGCTAAAATAATGTTTCTTACAAATTTTCTGAAAATTGAGTGCCGCCTAAACGGCTATCTTACAACGAGACTGAAAGGGCGCTCGCTCAAACAGAGTTTCCAAGCAGGGTTTAGACGAGCACGACCTCCAATTTAAATTTTTCAAATATGGGCCGATTCGAAAGAAAGTCCTTGTTAGATTTGCTTAATTCGTTTTACATTTTGGGCCGGAAATTAAAATTTTAGGTACAAATTATAACGCTCAGGCAGTACGGAATCTGTTCCACACTGTATGATTGAAAAGAAAGTTTTTGACCATCTGGGATCAAGTCTCAATGATCCCAAGCCTTCGGCCCTTATTAGGGCATCAGTCATTTGTGGGACAGACCCGAGTGTCGAAATCAGTCTGTTTGAGCCAATGTCCGAAATTCTCGATCAAGATGTCTTATGGTTTTTAAGCACAAAGCTAATAGTTTTGCTAGAGTTTCTTTATTAAAAATGTTACATGGTCCTACTGACTAAGAGAAAGCTAAAATAATGTTTCTTACAAATTTTCTGAAAATTGAGTGCCGCCTAAACGGCTATCTTACAACGAGACTGAAAGGGCGCTCGCTCAAACAGAGTTTCCAAGCAGGGTTTAGACGAGCACGACCTCCAATTTAAATTTTTCAAATATGGGCCGATTCGAAAGAAAGTCCTTGTTAGATTTGCTTAATTCGTTTTACATTTTGGGCGGAAATTAAAATTTTAGGTACAAATTATAACGCTCAGGCAGTACGGAATCTGTTCCACACTGTATGATTGAAAAGAAAGCTTTTGACCATCTGGGATCAAGTCTCAATGATCCCAAGCCTTCGGCCCTTATTAGGGCCTCAGTCATTTGTGGGACAGACCCGAGTGTCGAAATTATTTTTTTTGAGTCAATCTCCGAACTTCTCTCGGTCAAGATGTCTTATAGTTTTTAAGCACAAAGCTAATAGTTTTGCTAGAGTTTCTATCCTAAACATGTTACATGGTCCTACTGACTGAGAAAAAGCTAAAATAATGTTTCTTACAAATTTTCTGAAAATTGAGTGCTCGCCTAAACGGCTATCTTACAACGAGACTGAAAGGGCGCTCGCTCAAACAGAGTTTCCAAGCAGGGTTTAGACGAGCACGACCTCCAATTTAAATTTTTCAAATATGGGCCGATTCGAAAGAAAGTCCTTGTTAGATTTGCTTAATTCGTTTTACATCTTGGGCCGGAAATTAAAATTTTAGGTACAAATTATAACGCTCAGGCAGTACGGAATCTGTTCCACACTGTATGATTGAAAAGAAAGCTTTTGACCATCTGGGATCAAGTCTCAATGATCCCAAGCCTTCGGCCCTTATTAGGGCTTCAGTCATTTGTGGGACAGACCCGTGTGTCGAAATTATTTTGTTTGAGTCAATCTCCGAACTTCTCGGTCAAGATGTCTTATGGTTTTTAAGCACAAAGCTAATAGTTTTGCTAGAGTTTCTTTATTAAAAATGTTACATGGTCCTACTGACTGAGAAAAAGCTAAAATAATGTTTCTTACAAATTTTCTGAAAATTGAGTGCCGCCTAAACGGCTATCTTACAACGAGACTGAAAGGGCGCTCGCTCAAAGAGAGTTTCCAAGGAGGGTTTAGACGAGCACGACCTCCAATTTAAAATTTTCAAATTTGGACCGATTCGAAAGAAAGTCCTTGTTAGATTTGCTTAATTCGTTTTACATTTTGGGCCGGAAATTAAAATTTTAGGCACAAATTATAACGCTCAGGCAGGACAGAATCTGTTCCAAACTATATGATTGAAAAGAAAGCTTTTGACCATCTGGGATCAAGTCTCAATGATCCCAAGCCTTCGGCCCTTATTAGGGCCTCAGTCATTTGTGGGACAGACCCGAGTGTCGAAATCAGTCTGTTTGAGCCAATGTCCGAAATTCTCGGTCAAGATGTCTCATGGTTTTTAAGCACAAAGCTAATAGTTTTGCTAGAGTTCCTTTCCTAAACATGTTACATGGTCCTGCTGACTGAGAAAAAGCTAAAATAATGTTTCTAACAAATTTTCTGAAAATTGAGTGCTCGCCTAAACGGCTATCTTACAACGAGACTGAAAGGGCGCTCGCTCAAACAGAGTTTCCAAGGAGGGTTTAGACGAGCACGACCTCCAATTTAAATTTTTCAAATATGGGCCGATTCGAAAGAAAGTCCTTGTTAGTTTTGCTTAATTCGTTTTACATTTTTGGCCGGAAATAAAAATTTTAGGCACAAATTATAACGCTCAGGCAGGACAGAATCTGTTCCAAACTATATGATTGAAAAGAAAGCTTTTGACCATCTGGGATCAAGTCTCAATGATCCCAAGCCTTCGGCCCTTATTAGGGCCTCAGTCATTTGTGGGACAGACCCGAGTGTCGAAATCAGTCTGTTTGAGCCAATGTCCGAAATTCTCGGTCAAGATGTCTCATGGTTTTTAAGCACAAAGCTAATAGTTTTGCTAGAGTTCCTTTCCTAAACATGTTACATGGTCCTGCTGACTGAGAAAAAGCTAAAATAATGTTTCTAACAAATTTTCTGAAAATTGAGTGCTCGCCTAAACGGCTATCTTACAACGAGACTGAAAGGGCGCTCGCTCAAACAGAGTTTCCAAGGAGGGTTTAGACGAGCACGACCTCCAATTTAAATTTTTCAAATATGGGCCGATTCGAAAGAAAGTCCTTGTTAGTTTTGCTTAATTCGTTTTACATTTTTGGCCGGAAATAAAAATTTTAGGCACAAATTATAACGCTCAGGCAGGACAGAATCTGTTCCAAACTATATGATTGAAAAGAAAGCTTTTGACCATCTGGGATCAAGTCTCAATGATCCCAAGCCTTCGGCCCTTATTAGGGCCTCAGTCATTTGTGGGACAGACCCGAGTGTCGAAATCAGTCTGTTTGAGCCAATGTCCGAAATTCTCGATCAAGATGTCTTGTGGTTTTTAAGCACAAAGCTAATAGTTTTGCTAGAATTTCTTTCCTAAACATGTTACATGGTCGTACTGACTGAGAAAAAGCTAAAATAATGTTTCTTACAAATTTTCTGAAAATTGAGTGCCGCCTAAACGGCTATCTTACAACGAGACTGAAAGGGCGCTCGCTCAAACAGAGTTTCCAAGGAGGGTTTAGACGAGCACGACCTCCAATTTAAAATTTTCAAATTTGGACCGATTCGAAAGAAAGTCCTTGTTAGATTTGCTTAATTCGTTTTACATTTTAGGCCGGAAGTTAAAAGTTTTGGTACAAATTATAACGCTAAGGCAGGACGGAATCTGTTCCACACTATATGATTGAAAAGAAAGCTTTTGACCATCTGGGATCAAGTCTCAATGATCCCAAGCCTTCGGCCCTTATTAGGGCCTCAGTCACTTGTGGGACAGACCCGTGTGTCGAAATTATTTTGTTTGAGTCAATCTCAGAACTTCTCGGTCAAGATGTCTTATGGTTTTTAAGCACAAAGCTAATAGTTTTGCTACAGTTTCTTTATTAAAAATGTTACATGGTCCTATTGACTGAGAAAAAGCTAAAATAATGTTTCTTACAAATTTTCTGAAAATTGAGTGCTCGCCTAAACGGCTATCTTACAACGAGACTGAAAGGGCGCTCGCTCAAACAGAGTTTCCAAGGAGGGTTTAGACGAGCACGACCTCCAATTAAAATTTTTCAAATTTGGGCCGATTCGAAAGAAAGTCCTTGTTAGATTTGCTTAATTCGTTTTACATTTTGGGCCGGAAGTTAAAAGTTTTGGTACAAATTATAACGCTCAGGCAGGACAGAATCTGTTCCACCCTGTATGATTGAAAAGAAAGCTTTTGACCATCTGGGATCAAGTCTCAATGATCCCAAGCCTTCGGCCCTTATTAGGGCCTCAGTCACTTGTGGGACAGACCCGTGTGTCGAAATTATTTTGTTTGAGTCAATCTCCGAACTTCTCGGTCAAGATGTCTTATGGTTTTTAAGCACAAAGCTAATAGTTTTGCTACAGTTTCTTTATTAAAAATGTTACATGGTCCTACTGACTGAGAGAAAGCTAAAATAATGTTTCTTACAAATTTTCTGAAAATTCAGTGCTCGCCTAAACGGTTGTCTTACGAGACTGAAAGGGCGCTCGCTCAAACAGAGTTTCCAAGGAGGGTTTAGACGAGCACGACCTCCAATTTAAAATTTTCAAATTTGGACCGATTCGAAAGAAAGTCCTTGTTAGATTTGCTTAATTCGTTTTACATTTTAGGCCGGAAGTTAAAAGTTTTGGTACAAATTATAACGCTCAGGCAGGACGGAATCTGTTCCACACTATATGATTGAAAAGAAAGCTTTTGACCATCTGGGATCAAGTCTCAATGATCCCAAGCCTTCGGCCCTTATTAGGGCCTCAGTCTTTTGTGGGACAGACCCGAGTGTCGAAATTATTTTTTTTGAGTCAATCTCCGAACTTCTCTCGGTCAAGATGTCTTATAGTTTTTAAGCACAAAGCTAATAGTTTTGCTAGAGTTTCTATCCTAAACATGTTACATGGTCCTACTGACTGAGAAAAAGCTAAAATAATGTTTCTTACAAATTTTCTGAAAATTGAGTGCTCGCCTAAACGGCTATCTTACAACGAGACTGAAAGGGCGCTCGCTCAAACAGAGTTTCCAAGGAGGGTTTAGACGAGCACGAGCTCCAATTTAAAATTTTCAAATTTGGACCGATTCGAAAGAAAGTCCTTGTTAGATTTGCTTAATTCGTTTTACATTTTGGGCCGGAAATTAAAATTTTAGGTACAAATTATAACGCTCAGGCAGTACGGAATCTGTTCCACACTGTATGATTGAAAAGAAAGCTTTTGACCATCTGAGATCAAGTCTCAATGATCCCAAGCCTTCGGCCCTTATTAGGGCCTCAGTCACTTGTGAGACAGACCCGTGTGTCGAAATTATTTTGTTTGAGTCAATCTCCGAACTTCTCGGTCAAGATGTCTTATGGTTTTTAAGCACAAAGCTAATAGTTTTGCTAGAGTTTCTTTATTAAAAATGTTACATGGTCCTACTGACTGAGAGAAAGCTAAAATAATGTTTCTTACAAATTTTCTGAAAATTGAGTGCTCGCCTAAACGGCTATCTTACAACGAGACTGAAAGGGCGCTCGCTCAAACAGAGTTTCCAAGGAGGGTTTAGACGAGCACGACCTCCAATTAAAATTTTTCAAATTTGGGCCGATTCGAAAGAAAGTCCTTGTTAGATTTGCTTAATTCGTTTTACATTTTGGGCCGGAAGTTAAAAGTTTTGGTACAAATTATAACGCTCAGGCAGGACAGAATCTGTTCCACCCTGTATGATTGAAAAGAAAGCTTTTGACCATCTGAGATCAAGTCTCAATGATCCCAAGCCTTCGGCCCTTATTAGGGCCTCAGTCACTTGTGAGACAGACCCGTGTGTCGAAATTATTTTGTTTGAGTCAATCTCCGAACTTCTCGGTCAAGATGTCTTATGGTTTTTAAGCACAAAGCTAATAGTTTTGCTAGAGTTTCTTTATTAAAAATGTTACATGGTCCTACTGACTGAGAGAAAGCTAAAATAATGTTTCTTACAAATTTTCTGAAAATTCAGTGCTCGCCTAAACGGTTGTCTTACGAGACTGAAAGGGCGCTCGCTCAAACAGAGTTTCCAAGGAGGGTTTAGACGAGCACGACCTCCAATTTAAATTTTTCAAATATGGGCCGATTCGAAAGAAAGTCCTTGTTAGATTTGCTTAATTCGTTTTACATCTTGGGCCGGAAATTAAAATTTTAGGTACAAATTATAACGCTCAGGCAGTACAGAATCTGTTCCACACTGTATGATTGAAAAGAAAGTTTTTGACCATCTGGGATCAAGTCTCAATGATCCCAAGCCTTCGGCCCTTATTAGGGCCTCAGTCATTTGTGGGACAGACCCGAGTGTCGAAATTATTTTTTTTGAGTCAATCTCCGAACTTCTCTCGGTCAAGATGTCTTATAGTTTTTAAGCACAAAGCTAATAGTTTTGCTAGAGTTTCTTTCCTAAACATGTTACATGGTCCTGCTGACTGAGAAAAAGCTAAAATAATGTTTCTTACAAATTTTCTGAAAATTGAGTGCTCGCCTAAACGGCTATCTTACAACGAGACTGAAAGGGCGCTCGCTCAAACAGAGTTTCCAAGGAGGGTTTAGACGAGCACGACCTCCAATTAAAATTTTTCAAATTTGGGCCGATTCGAAAGAAAGTCCTTGTTAGATTTGCTTAATTCGTTTTACATTTTGGGCCGGAAGTTAAAAGTTTTGGTACAAATTATAACGCTCAGGCAGGACAGAATCTGTTCCACCCTGTATGATTGAAAAGAAAGCTTTTGACCATCTGGGATCAAGTCTCAATGATCCCAAGCCTTCGGCCCTTATTAGGGCCTCAGTCACTTGTGAGACAAACCCGTGTGTCGAAATTATTTTGTTTGAGTCAATCTCCGAACTTCTCGGTCAAGATGTCTTATGGTTTTTAAGCACAAAGCTAATAGTTTTGCTAGAGTTTCTTTATTAAAAATGTTACATGGTCCTACTGACTAAGAGAAAGCTAAAATAATGTTTCTTACAAATTTTCTGAAAATTCAGTGCTCGCCTAAACGGTTGTCTTACGAGACTGAAAGGGCGCTCGCTCAAACAGAGTTTCCAAGCAGGGTTTAGACGAGCACGACCTCCAATTTAAATTTTTCAAATATGGGCCGATTCGAAAGAAAGTCCTTGTTAGATTTGCTTAATTCGTTTTACATCTTGGGCCGGAAATTAAAATTTTAGGTACAAATTATAACGCTCAGGCAGTACAGAATCTGTTCCACACTGTATGATTGAAAAGAAAGTTTTTGACCATCTGGGATCAAGTCTCAATGATCCCAAGCCTTCGGCCCTTATTAGGGCATCAGTCATTTGTGGGACAGACCCGAGTGTCGAAATCAGTCTGTTTGAGCCAATGTCCGAAATTCTCGATCAAGATGTCTTATGGTTTTTAAGCACAAAGCTAATAGTTTTGCTAGAGTTTCTTTATTAAAAATGTTACATGGTCCTACTGACTAAGAGAAAGCTAAAATAATGTTTCTTACAAATTTTCTGAAAATTGAGTGCCGCCTAAACGGCTATCTTACAACGAGACTGAAAGGGCGCTCGCTCAAACAGAGTTTCCAAGCAGGGTTTAGACGAGCACGACCTCCAATTTAAATTTTTCAAATATGGGCCGATTCGAAAGAAAGTCCTTGTTAGATTTGCTTAATTCGTTTTACATTTTGGGCCGGAAATTAAAATTTTAGGTACAAATTATAACGCTCAGGCAGTACGGAATCTGTTCCACACTGTATGATTGAAAAGAAAGTTTTTGACCATCTGGGATCAAGTCTCAATGATCCCAAGCCTTCGGCCCTTATTAGGGCATCAGTCATTTGTGGGACAGACCCGAGTGTCGAAATCAGTCTGTTTGAGCCAATGTCCGAAATTCTCGATCAAGATGTCTTATGGTTTTTAAGCACAAAGCTAATAGTTTTGCTAGAGTTTCTTTATTAAAAATGTTACATGGTCCTACTGACTAAGAGAAAGCTAAAATAATGTTTCTTACAAATTTTCTGAAAATTGAGTGCCGCCTAAACGGCTATCTTACAACGAGACTGAAAGGGCGCTCGCTCAAACAGAGTTTCCAAGCAGGGTTTAGACGAGCACGACCTCCAATTTAAATTTTTCAAATATGGGCCGATTCGAAAGAAAGTCCTTGTTAGATTTGCTTAATTCGTTTTACATTTTGGGCGGAAATTAAAATTTTAGGTACAAATTATAACGCTCAGGCAGTACGGAATCTGTTCCACACTGTATGATTGAAAAGAAAGCTTTTGACCATCTGGGATCAAGTCTCAATGATCCCAAGCCTTCGGCCCTTATTAGGGCCTCAGTCATTTGTGGGACAGACCCGAGTGTCGAAATTATTTTTTTTGAGTCAATCTCCGAACTTCTCTCGGTCAAGATGTCTTATAGTTTTTAAGCACAAAGCTAATAGTTTTGCTAGAGTTTCTATCCTAAACATGTTACATGGTCCTACTGACTGAGAAAAAGCTAAAATAATGTTTCTTACAAATTTTCTGAAAATTGAGTGCTCGCCTAAACGGCTATCTTACAACGAGACTGAAAGGGCGCTCGCTCAAACAGAGTTTCCAAGCAGGGTTTAGACGAGCACGACCTCCAATTTAAATTTTTCAAATATGGGCCGATTCGAAAGAAAGTCCTTGTTAGATTTGCTTAATTCGTTTTACATCTTGGGCCGAAAATTAAAATTTTAGGTACAAATTATAACGCTCAGGCAGTACGGAATCTGTTCCACACTGTATGATTGAAAAGAAAGCTTTTGACCATCTGGGATCAAGTCTCAATGATCCCAAGCCTTCGGCCCTTATTAGGGCTTCAGTCATTTGTGGGACAGACCCGTGTGTCGAAATTATTTTGTTTGAGTCAATCTCCGAACTTCTCGGTCAAGATGTCTTATGGTTTTTAAGCACAAAGCTAATAGTTTTGCTAGAGTTTCTTTATTAAAAATGTTACATGGTCCTACTGACTGAGAAAAAGCTAAAATAATGTTTCTTACAAATTTTCTGAAAATTGAGTGCCGCCTAAACGGCTATCTTACAACGAGACTGAAAGGGCGCTCGCTCAAAGAGAGTTTCCAAGGAGGGTTTAGACGAGCACGACCTCCAATTTAAAATTTTCAAATTTGGACCGATTCGAAAGAAAGTCCTTGTTAGATTTGCTTAATTCGTTTTACATTTTGGGCCGGAAATTAAAATTTTAGGCACAAATTATAACGCTCAGGCAGGACAGAATCTGTTCCAAACTATATGATTGAAAAGAAAGCTTTTGACCATCTGGGATCAAGTCTCAATGATCCCAAGCCTTCGGCCCTTATTAGGGCCTCAGTCATTTGTGGGACAGACCCGAGTGTCGAAATCAGTCTGTTTGAGCCAATGTCCGAAATTCTCGGTCAAGATGTCTCATGGTTTTTAAGCACAAAGCTAATAGTTTTGCTAGAGTTCCTTTCCTAAACATGTTACATGGTCCTGCTGACTGAGAAAAAGCTAAAATAATGTTTCTAACAAATTTTCTGAAAATTGAGTGCTCGCCTAAACGGCTATCTTACAACGAGACTGAAAGGGCGCTCGCTCAAACAGAGTTTCCAAGGAGGGTTTAGACGAGCACGACCTCCAATTTAAATTTTTCAAATATGGGCCGATTCGAAAGAAAGTCCTTGTTAGTTTTGCTTAATTCGTTTTACATTTTTGGCCGGAAATAAAAATTTTAGGCACAAATTATAACGCTCAGGCAGGACAGAATCTGTTCCAAACTATATGATTGAAAAGAAAGCTTTTGACCATCTGGGATCAAGTCTCAATGATCCCAAGCCTTCGGCCCTTATTAGGGCCTCAGTCATTTGTGGGACAGACCCGAGTGTCGAAATCAGTCTGTTTGAGCCAATGTCCGAAATTCTCGGTCAAGATGTCTCATGGTTTTTAAGCACAAAGCTAATAGTTTTGCTAGAGTTCCTTTCCTAAACATGTTACATGGTCCTGCTGACTGAGAAAAAGCTAAAATAATGTTTCTAACAAATTTTCTGAAAATTGAGTGCTCGCCTAAACGGCTATCTTACAACGAGACTGAAAGGGCGCTCGCTCAAACAGAGTTTCCAAGGAGGGTTTAGACGAGCACGACCTCCAATTTAAATTTTTCAAATATGGGCCGATTCGAAAGAAAGTCCTTGTTAGTTTTGCTTAATTCGTTTTACATTTTTGGCCGGAAATAAAAATTTTAGGCACAAATTATAACGCTCAGGCAGGACAGAATCTGTTCCAAACTATATGATTGAAAAGAAAGCTTTTGACCATCTGGGATCAAGTCTCAATGATCCCAAGCCTTCGGCCCTTATTAGGGCCTCAGTCATTTGTGGGACAGACCCGAGTGTCGAAATCAGTCTGTTTGAGCCAATGTCCGAAATTCTCGATCAAGATGTCTTATGGTTTTTAAGCACAAAGCTAATAGTTTTGCTAGAATTTCTTTCCTAAACATGTTACATGGTCGTACTGACTGAGAAAAAGCTAAAATAATGTTTCTTACAAATTTTCTGAAAATTGAGTGCCGCCTAAACGGCTATCTTACAACGAGACTGAAAGGGCGCTCGCTCAAACAGAGTTTCCAAGGAGGGTTTAGACGAGCACGACCTCCAATTTAAAATTTTCAAATTTGGACCGATTCGAAAGAAAGTCCTTGTTAGATTTGCTTAATTCGTTTTACATTTTAGGCCGGAAGTTAAAAGTTTTGGTACAAATTATAACGCTAAGGCAGGACGGAATCTGTTCCACACTATATGATTGAAAAGAAAGCTTTTGACCATCTGGGATCAAGTCTCAATGATCCCAAGCCTTCGGCCCTTATTAGGGCCTCAGTCACTTGTGGGACAGACCCGTGTGTCGAAATTATTTTGTTTGAGTCAATCTCAGAACTTCTCGGTCAAGATGTCTTATGGTTTTTAAGCACAAAGCTAATAGTTTTGCTACAGTTTCTTTATTAAAAATGTTACATGGTCCTACTGACTGAGAAAAAGCTAAAATAATGTTTCTTACAAATTTTCTGAAAATTGAGTGTTCGCCTAAACGGCTATCTTACAACGAGACTGAAAGGGCGCTCGCTCAAACAGAGTTTCCAAGGAGGGTTTAGACGAGCACGACCTCCAATTAAAATTTTTCAAATTTGGGCCGATTCGAAAGAAAGTCCTTGTTAGATTTGCTTAATTCGTTTTACATTTTGGGCCGGAAGTTAAAAGTTTTGGTACAAATTATAACGCTCAGGCAGGACAGAATCTGTTCCACCCTGTATGATTGAAAAGAAAGCTTTTGACCATCTGGGATCAAGTCTCAATGATCCCAAGCCTTCGGCCCTTATTAGGGCCTCAGTCACTTGTGGGACAGACCCGTGTGTCGAAATTATTTTGTTTGAGTCAATCTCCGAACTTCTCGGTCAAGATGTCTTATGGTTTTTAAGCACAAAGCTAATAGTTTTGCTACAGTTTCTTTATTAAAAATGTTACATGGTCCTACTGACTGAGAGAAAGCTAAAATAATGTTTCTTACAAATTTTCTGAAAATTCAGTGCTCGCCTAAACGGTTGTCTTACGAGACTGAAAGGGCGCTCGCTCAAACAGAGTTTCCAAGGAGGGTTTAGACGAGCACGACCTCCAATTTAAAATTTTCAAATTTGGACCGATTCGAAAGAAAGTCCTTGTTAGATTTGCTTAATTCGTTTTACATTTTAGGCCGGAAGTTAAAAGTTTTGGTACAAATTATAACGCTCAGGCAGGACGGAATCTGTTCCACACTATATGATTGAAAAGAAAGCTTTTGACCATCTGGGATCAAGTCTCAATGATCCCAAGCCTTCGGCCCTTATTAGGGCCTCAGTCTTTTGTGGGACAGACCCGAGTGTCGAAATTATTTTTTTTGAGTCAATCTCCGAACTTCTCTCGGTCAAGATGTCTTATAGTTTTTAAGCACAAAGCTAATAGTTTTGCTAGAGTTTCTATCCTAAACATGTTACATGGTCCTACTGACTGAGAAAAAGCTAAAATAATGTTTCTTACAAATTTTCTGAAAATTGAGTGCTCGCCTAAACGGCTATCTTACAACGAGACTGAAAGGGCGCTCGCTCAAACAGAGTTTCCAAGGAGGGTTTAGACGAGCACGAGCTCCAATTTAAAATTTTCAAATTTGGACCGATTCGAAAGAAAGTCCTTGTTAGATTTGCTTAATTCGTTTTACATTTTGGGCCGGAAATTAAAATTTTAGGTACAAATTATAACGCTCAGGCAGTACGGAATCTGTTCCACACTGTATGATTGAAAAGAAAGCTTTTGACCATCTGAGATCAAGTCTCAATGATCCCAAGCCTTCGGCCCTTATTAGGGCCTCAGTCACTTGTGAGACAGACCCGTGTGTCGAAATTATTTTGTTTGAGTCAATCTCCGAACTTCTCGGTCAAGATGTCTTATGGTTTTTAAGCACAAAGCTAATAGTTTTGCTAGAGTTTCTTTATTAAAAATGTTACATGGTCCTACTGACTGAGAGAAAGCTAAAATAATGTTTCTTACAAATTTTCTGAAAATTGAGTGCTCGCCTAAACGGCTATCTTACAACGAGACTGAAAGGGCGCTCGCTCAAACAGAGTTTCCAAGGAGGGTTTAGACGAGCACGACCTCCAATTAAAATTTTTCAAATTTGGGCCGATTCGAAAGAAAGTCCTTGTTAGATTTGCTTAATTCGTTTTACATTTTGGGCCGGAAGTTAAAAGTTTTGGTACAAATTATAACGCTCAGGCAGGACAGAATCTGTTCCACCCTGTATGATTGAAAAGAAAGCTTTTGACCATCTGAGATCAAGTCTCAATGATCCCAAGCCTTCGGCCCTTATTAGGGCCTCAGTCACTTGTGAGACAGACCCGTGTGTCGAAATTATTTTGTTTGAGTCAATCTCCGAACTTCTCGGTCAAGATGTCTTATGGTTTTTAAGCACAAAGCTAATAGTTTTGCTAGAGTTTCTTTATTAAAAATGTTACATGGTCCTACTGACTGAGAGAAAGCTAAAATAATGTTTCTTACAAATTTTCTGAAAATTCAGTGCTCGCCTAAACGGTTGTCTTACGAGACTGAAAGGGCGCTCGCTCAAACAGAGTTTCCAAGGAGGGTTTAGACGAGCACGACCTCCAATTTAAATTTTTCAAATATGGGCCGATTCGAAAGAAAGTCCTTGTTAGATTTGCTTAATTCGTTTTACATCTTGGGCCGGAAATTAAAATTTTAGGTACAAATTATAACGCTCAGGCAGTACAGAATCTGTTCCACACTGTATGATTGAAAAGAAAGTTTTTGACCATCTGGGATCAAGTCTCAATGATCCCAAGCCTTCGGCCCTTATTAGGGCCTCAGTCATTTGTGGGACAGACCCGAGTGTCGAAATTATTTTTTTTGAGTCAATCTCCGAACTTCTCTCGGTCAAGATGTCTTATAGTTTTTAAGCACAAAGCTAATAGTTTTGCTAGAGTTTCTTTCCTAAACATGTTACATGGTCCTGCTGACTGAGAAAAAGCTAAAATAATGTTTCTTACAAATTTTCTGAAAATTGAGTGCTCGCCTAAACGGCTATCTTACAACGAGACTGAAAGGGCGCTCGCTCAAACAGAGTTTCCAAGGAGGGTTTAGACGAGCACGACCTCCAATTAAAATTTTTCAAATTTGGGCCGATTCGAAAGAAAGTCCTTGTTAGATTTGCTTAATTCGTTTTACATTTTGGGCCGGAAGTTAAAAGTTTTGGTACAAATTATAACGCTCAGGCAGGACAGAATCTGTTCCACCCTGTATGATTGAAAAGAAAGCTTTTGACCATCTGGGATCAAGTCTCAATGATCCCAAGCCTTCGGCCCTTATTAGGGCCTCAGTCATTTGTGGGACAGACCCGAGTGTCGAAATTATTTTTTTTGAGTCAATCTCCGAACTTCTCTCGGTCAAGATGTCTTATAGTTTTTAAGCACAAAGCTAATAGTTTTGCTAGAGTTTCTTTCCTAAACATGTTACATGGTCCTGCTGACTGAGAAAAAGCTAAAATAATGTTTCTTACAAATTTTCTGAAAATTGAGTGCTCGCCTAAACGGCTATCTTACAACGAGACTGAAAGGGCGCTCGCTCAAACAGAGTTTCCAAGGAGGGTTTAGACGAGCACGACCTCCAATTTAAATTTTTCAAATTTGGGCCGATTCGAAAGAAAGTCCTTGTTAGATTTGCTTAATTCGTTTTACATTTTGGGCCGGAAGTTAAAAGTTTTGGTACAAATTATAACGCTCAGGCAGGACAGAATCTGTTCCACCCTGTATGATTGAAAAGAAAGCTTTTGACCATCTGAGATCAAGTCTCAATGATCCCAAGCCTTCGGCCCTTATTAGGGCCTCAGTCACTTGTGAGACAGACCCGTGTGTCGAAATTATTTTGTTTGAGTCAATCTCCGAACTTCTCGGTCAAGATGTCTTATGGTTTTTAAGCACAAAGCTAATAGTTTTGCTAGAGTTTCTTTATTAAAAATGTTACATGGTCCTACTGACTAAGAGAAAGCTAAAATAATGTTTCTTACAAATTTTCTGAAAATTCAGTGCTCGCCTAAACGGTTGTCTTACGAGACTGAAAGGGCGCTCGCTCAAACAGAGTTTCCAAGCAGGGTTTAGACGAGCACGACCTCCAATTTAAATTTTTCAAATATGGGCCGATTCGAAAGAAAGTCCTTGTTAGATTTGCTTAATTCGTTTTACATCTTGGGCCGGAAATTAAAATTTTAGGTACAAATTATAACGCTCAGGCAGTACAGAATCTGTTCCACACTGTATGATTGAAAAGAAAGTTTTTGACCATCTGGGATCAAGTCTCAATGATCCCAAGCCTTCGGCCCTTATTAGGGCATCAGTCATTTGTGGGACAGACCCGAGTGTCGAAATCAGTCTGTTTGAGCCAATGTCCGAAATTCTCGATCAAGATGTCTTATGGTTTTTAAGCACAAAGCTAATAGTTTTGCTAGAGTTTCTTTATTAAAAATGTTACATGGTCCTACTGACTAAGAGAAAGCTAAAATAATGTTTCTTACAAATTTTCTGAAAATTGAGTGCCGCCTAAACGGCTATCTTACAACGAGACTGAAAGGGCGCTCGCTCAAACAGAGTTTCCAAGCAGGGTTTAGACGAGCACGACCTCCAATTTAAATTTTTCAAATATGGGCCGATTCGAAAGAAAGTCCTTGTTAGATTTGCTTAATTCGTTTTACATTTTGGGCCGGAAATTAAAATTTTAGGTACAAATTATAACGCTCAGGCAGTACGGAATCTGTTCCACACTGTATGATTGAAAAGAAAGCTTTTGACCATCTGGGATCAAGTCTCAATGATCCCAAGCCTTCGGCCCTTATTAGGGCCTCAGTCATTTGTGGGACAGACCCGAGTGTCGAAATTATTTTTTTTGAGTCAATCTCCGAACTTCTCTCGGTCAAGATGTCTTATAGTTTTTAAGCACAAAGCTAATAGTTTTGCTAGAGTTTCTTTCCTAAACATGTTACATGGTCCTGCTGACTGAGAAAAAGCTAAAATAATGTTTCTTACAAATTTTCTGAAAATTGAGTGCTCGCCTAAACGGCTATCTTACAACGAGACTGAAAGGGCGCTCGCTCAAACAGAGTTTCCAAGGAGGGTTTAGACGAGCACGACCTCCAATTAAAATTTTTCAAATTTGGGCCGATTCGAAAGAAAGTCCTTGTTAGATTTGCTTAATTCGTTTTACATTTTGGGCCGGAAGTTAAAAGTTTTGGTACAAATTATAACGCTCAGGCAGGATAGAATCTGTTCCACCCTGTATGATTGAAAAGAAAGCTTTTGACCATCTGGGATCAAGTCTCAATGATCCCAAGCCTTCGGCCCTTATTAGGGCCTCAGTCACTTGTGAGACAAACCCGTGTGTCGAAATTATTTTGTTTGAGTCAATCTCCGAACTTCTCGGTCAAGATGTCTTATGGTTTTTAAGCACAAAGCTAATAGTTTTGCTAGAGTTTCTTTATTAAAAATGTTACATGGTCCTACTGACTGAGAGAAAGCTAAAATAATGTTTCTTACAAATTTTCTGAAAATTCAGTGCTCGCCTAAACGGTTGTCTTACGAGACTGAAAGGGCGCTCGCTCAAACAGAGTTTCCAAGGAGGGTTTAGACGAGCACGACCTCCAATTTAAATTTTTCAAATATGGGCCGATTCGAAAGAAAGTCCTTGTTAGTTTTGCTTAATTCGTTTTACATTTTTGGCCGGAAATAAAAATTTTAGGCACAAATTATAACGCTCAGGCAGGACAGAATCTGTTCCAAACTATATGATTGAAAAGAAAGCTTTTGACCATCTGGGATCAAGTCTCAATGATCCCAAGCCTTCGGCCCTTATTAGGGCCTCAGTCATTTGTGGGACAGACCCGAGTGTCGAAATCAGTCTGTTTGAGCCAATGTCCGAAATTCTCGGTCAAGATGTCTCATGGTTTTTAAGCACAAAGCTAATAGTTTTGCTAGAGTTCCTTTCCTAAACATGTTACATGGTCCTGCTGACTGAGAAAAAGCTAAAATAATGTTTCTTACAAATTTTCTGAAAATTGAGTGCTCGCCTAAACGGCTATCTTACAACGAGACTGAAAGGGCGCTCGCTCAAACAGAGTTTCCAAGGAGGGTTTAGACGAGCACGACCTCCAATTTAATTTCTTCAAATTTGGGCAGATTCGAAAGAAAGTCCTTGTTAGTTTTGCTTAATTCGTTTTACATTTTTGGCCGGAAATAAAAATTTTAGGCACAAATTATAACGCTCAGGCAGGACAGAATCTGTTCCAAACTATATGATTGAAAAGAAAGCTTTTGACCATCTGGGATCAAGTCTCAATGATCCCAAGCCTTCGGCCCTTATTAGGGCCTCAGTCATTTGTGGGACAGACCCGAGTGTCGAAATCAGTCTGTTTGAGCCAATGTCCGAAATTCTCGATCAAGATGTCTTATGGTTTTTAAGCACAAAGCTAATAGTTTTGCTAGAGTTTCTATCCTAAACATGTTACATGGTCCTACTGACTGAGAAAAAGCTAAAATAATGTTTCTTACAAATTTTCTGAAAATTGAGTGCTCGCCTAAACGGTTGTCTTACGAGACTGAAAGGGCGCTCGCTCAAACAGAGTTTCCAAGGAGGCTTTAGACGAGCACGACCTCCAATTAAAATTTTCAAATTTGGGCTGATTCGAAAGAAAGTCCTTGTTAGATTTGCTTAATTCGTTTTACATTTTGGGCCGGAAATTAAAAGTTTTAGGTACAAATTATAACGCTCAGGCAGTACAGAATCTGTTCCACACTGTATGACTGAAAAGAAAGCTTTTGACCATCTGGGATCAAGACTTAATGATCCCAAGCCTTCGGCCCTTATTAGGGCCTCAGTCATTTGTGGGACAGACACGAGTGTTGAAATCAGTCTGTTTGAGCCAATGTCCGAACTTCTCGGTTAAGATGTCTTATGGTTTTTAAGCACGAAGCTAATAGTTTTGCTAGAGTTTCTTTCGTAAACATGTTACATGGTCCTACTGACTGGAGAAAAAGCTAAAAAAATGTTTCTTACAAATTTTCTGAAAATTGAGTGCTCACCTAAACGGCTATCTTACAACGAGACTGAAAGGGCGCTCGCTCAAACAGGGTTTCCAAGGAGGGTTTAGACGAGCACGACCTCCAATTTAAAATTTTCAAATTTTTGACCGATTCGAAAGAAAGTCCTTGTTAGATTTGCTTAATTCGTTTTACATTTTAGGCCGGAAGTTAAAAGTTTTGGTACAAATTATAACGCTCAGGCAGGACAGAATCTGTTCCACACTATATGATTGAAAAGAAAGCTTTTGACCATCTGGGATCAAGTCTCAATGATCCCAACCCTTCGGCCCTTATTAGGGCCTCAGTCATTTGTGGGACAGACCCGAGTGTCGAAATTATTTTTTTTGAGTCAATCTCCGAACTTCTCTCGGTCAAGATGTCTTACAGTTTTTAAGCACAAAGCTAATAGTTTTGCTAGAGTTTCTTTCCTAAACATGTTACATGGTCCTGCTGACTGAGAAAAAGCTAAAATAATGTTTCTTACAAATTTTCTGAAAATTGAGTGCTCGCCTAAACGGTTGTCTTACGAGACTGAAAGGGCGCTCGCTCAAACAGAGTTTGCAAGGAGGGTTTAGACGAGCACGACCTCCAATTAAAATTTTCAAATTTGGGCTGATTCGAAAGAAAGTCCTTGTTAGATTTGCTTAATTCGTTTTACATTTTGGGCCGGAAATTAAAGTTTTAGGTACAAATTATAACGCTCAGGCAGTACAGAATCTGTTCCACACTGTATGACTGAAAAGAAAGCTTTTGACCATCTGGGATCAAGTCTCAATGATCCCAAGCCTTCGGCCCTTATTAGGGCCTAAGTCATTTGTGGGACAGACCCGAGTGTCGAAATTATTTTTTTTGAGTCAATCTCCGAACTTCTCTCGGTCAAGATGTCTTATAGTTTTTAAGCACAAAGCTAATAGTTTTGCTAGAGTTTCTTTCCTAAACATGTTACATGGTCCTGCTGACTGAGAAAAAGCTAAAATAATGTTTCTTACAAATTTTCTGAAAATTGAGTGCTCGCCTAAACGGCTATCTTACAACGAGACTGAAAGGGCGCTCGCTCAAACAGAGTTTCCAAGGAGGGTTTAGACGAGCACGACCTCCAATTAAAATTTTTCAAATTTGGGCCGATTCGAAAGAAAGTCCTTGTTAGATTTGCTTAATTCGTTTTACATTTTGGGCCGGAAGTTAAAAGTTTTGGTACAAATTATAACGCTCAGGCAGGACAGAATCTGTTCCACCCTGTATGATTGAAAAGAAAGCTTTTGACCATCTGAGATCAAGTCTCAATTATCTCAAGCCTTCGGCCCTTATTAGGGCCTCAGTCACTTGTGAGACAGACCCGTGTGTCGAAATTATTTTGTTTGAGTCAATCTCCGAACTTCTCGGTCAAGATGTCTTATGGTTTTTAAGCACAAAGCTAATAGTTTTGCTAGAGTTTCTTTATTAAAAATGTTACATGGTCCTACTGACTGAGAGAAAGCTAAAATAATGTTTCTTACAAATTTTCTGAAAATTGAGTGCTCGCCTAAACGGTTGTCTTACGAGACTGAAAGGGCGCTCGCTCAAACAGAGTTTCCAAGGAGGGTTTAGACGAGCACGACCTCCAATTTAATTTCTTCAAATTTGGGCAGATTCGAAAGAAAGTCCTTGTTAGTTTTGCTTAATTCGTTTTACATTTTTGGCCGGAAATAAAAATTTTAGGCACAAATTATAACGCTCAGGCAGTACAGAATCTGTTCCACACTGTATGATTGAAAAGAAAGCTTTTGACCATCTGGGATCAAGTCTCAATGATCCCAAGCCTTCGGCCCTTATTAGGGCCTCAGTCATTTGTGGGACAGACCCGAGTGTCGAAATCAGTCTGTTTGAGCCAATGTCCGAAATTCTCGGTCAAGATGTCTCATGGTTTTTAAGCACAAAGCTAATAGTTTTGCTAGAGTTTCTATCCTAAACATGTTACATGGTCCTACTGACTGAGAAAAAGCTAAAATAATGTTTCTTACAAATTTTCTGAAAATTGAGTGCTCGCCTAAACGGCTATCTTACAACGAGACTGAAAGGGCGCTCGCTCAAACAGAGTTTCCAAGGAGGGTTTAGACGAGCACGACCTCCAATTTAAATTTTTCAAATATGGGCCGATTCGAAAGAAAGTCCTTGTTAGATTTGCTTAATTCGTTTTACATCTTGGGCCGGAAATTAAAATTTTAGGTACAAATTATAACGCTCAGGCAGGACAGAATCTGTTCCACACTATATGATTGAAAAGAAAGCTTTTGACCATCTGGGATCATTGAGACTTGATCCCAGATGGTCAAAAGCTTTCTTTTCAATCATATAGTGTGGAACAGATTCTGTCCTGCCTGAGCGTTATAATTTGTACCAAAACTTTTAACTTCCGGCCTAAAATGTAAAACGAATTAAACAAATCTAACAAGGACTTTCTTTCGAATCGGTCAAAAATTTGAAAATTTTAAATTGGAGGTCGTGCTCGTCTAAACCCTCCTTGGAAACTCTGTTTGAGCGAGCGCCCTTTCAGTCTCGTTGTAAGATAGCCGTTTAGGTGAGCACTCAATTTTCAGAAAATTTGTAAGAAACATTATTTTAGCTTTTTCTCCAGTCAGTAGGACCATGTAACATGTTTACGAAAGAAACTCTAGCAAAACTATTAGCTTCGTGCTTAAAAACCATAAGACATCTTAACCGAGAAGTTCGGACATTGGCTCAAACAGACTGATTTCAACACTCGTGTCTGTCCCACAAATGACTGAGGCCCTAATAAGGGCCGAAGGCTTGGGATCATTAAGTCTTGATCCCAGATGGTCAAAAGCTTTCTTTTCAGTCATACAGTGTGGAACAGATTCTGTACTGCCTGAGCGTTATAATTTGTACCTAAAACTTTTAATTTCCGGCCCAAAATGTAAAACGAGTTAAGCAAATCTAACAAGGACTTTCTTTCGGATCAGCCCAAATTTGAAAATTTTAATTGGAGGTCGTGCTCGTCTAAAGCCTCCTTGGAAACTCTGTTTGAGCGAGCGCCCTTTCAGTCTCGTTGTAAGATAGCCGTTTAGGCGAGCACTCAATTTTCAGAAAATTTGTAAGAAACATTATTTTAGCTTTTTCTCAGTCAGCAGGACCATGTAACATGTTTAGGAAAGGAACTCTAGCAAAACTATTAGCTTTGTGCTTAAAAACTATAAGACATCTTGACCGAGAGAAGTTCGGAGATTGACTCAAAAAAAATAATTTCGACACTCGGGTCTGTCCCACAAATGACTGAGGCCCTAATAAGGGCCGAAGGCTTGGGATCATTGAGACTTGATCCCAGATGGTCAAAAGCTTTCTTTTCAATCATATAGTGTGGAACAGATTCTGTCCTGCCTGAGCGTTATAATTTGTGCCTAAAATTTTTATTTCCGGCCAAAAATGTAAAACGAATTAAGCAAAACTAACAAGGACTTTCTTTCGAATCGGCCCATATTTGAAAAATTTAAATTGGAGGTCGTGCTCGTCTAAACCCTCCTTGGAAACTCTGTTTGAGCGAGCGCCCTTTCAGTCTCGTTGTAAGATAGCCGTTTAGGCGAGCACTCAATTTTCAGAAAATTTGTAAGAAACATTATTTTAGCTTTTTCTCAGTCAGCAGGACCATGTAACATGTTTAGGAAAGGAACTCTAGCAAAACTATTAGCTTTGTGCTTAAAAACTATAAGACATCTTGACCGAGAGAAGTTCGGAGATTGACTCAAAAAAAATAATTTCGACACTCGGGTCTGTCCCACAAATGACTGAGGCCCTAATAAGGGCCGAAGGCTTGGGATCATTGAGACTTGATCCCAGATGGTCAAAAGCTTTCTTTTCAGTCATACAGTGTGGAACAGATTCTGTACTGCCTGAGCGTTATAATTTGTAGCTAAAAAAGTTTTGGTACAAATTATAACGCTCAGGCAGGACAGAATCTGTTCCACACTATATGATTGAAAAGAAAGCTTTTGACCATCTGGGATCAAGTCTCAATGATCCCAAGCCTTCGGCCCTTATTAGGGCCTCAGTCATTTGTGGGACAGACCCGAGTGTCGAAATTATTTTTTTTGAGTCAATCTCCGAACTTCTCTCGGTCAAGATGTCTTACAGTTTTTAAGCACAAAGCTAATAGTTTTGCTAGAGTTTCTTTCCTAAACATGTTACATGGTCCTGCTGACTGAGAAAAAGCTAAAATAATGTTTCTTACAAATTTTCTGAAAATTGAGTGCTCGCCTAAACGGCTATCTTACAACGAGACTGAAAGGGCGCTCGCTCAAACAGAGTTTCCAAGGAGGGTTTAGACGAGCACGACCTCCAATTAAAATTTTTCAAATTTGGGCCGATTCGAAAGAAAGTCCTTGTTAGATTTGCTTAATTCGTTTTACATTTTGGGCCGGAAGTTAAAAGTTTTGGTACAAATTATAACGCTCAGGCAGGACAGAATCTGTTCCACACTGTATGATTGAAAAGAAAGCTTTTGACCATCTGAGATCAAGTCTCAATGATCCCAAGCCTTCGGCCCTTATTAGGGCCTCAGTCACTTGTGGGACAGACCCGTGTGTCGAAATTATTTTGTTTGAGTCAATCTCCGAACTTCTCGGTCAAGATGTCTTATGGTTTTTAAGCACAAAGCTAATAGTTTTGCTAGAGTTTCTTTATTAAAAATGTTACATGGTCCTACTGACTGAGAAAAAGCTAAAATAATGTTTCTTACAAATTTTCTGAAAATTGAGTGCTCGCCTAAACGGTTGTCTTACGAGACTGAAAGGGCGCTCGCTCAAACAGAGTTTCCAAGGAGGGTTTAGACGAGCACGACCTCCAATTAAAATTTTCAAATTTGGGCTGATTCGAAAGAAAGTCCTTGTTAGATTTGCTTAATTCGTTTTACATTTTGGGCCGGAAATTAAAATTTTAGGTACAAATTATAACGCTCAGGCAGTACAGAATCTGTTCCACACTGTATGATTGAAAAGAAAGCTTTTGACCATCTGGGATCAAGTCTCAATGATCCCAAGCCTTCGGCCCTTATTAGGGCCTCAGTCATTTGTGGGACAGACCCGAGTGTCGAAATCAGTCTGTTTGAGCCAATGTCCGAAATTCTCGATCAAGATGTCTTATGGTTTTTAAGCACAAAGCTAATAGTTTTGCTAGAGTTTCTTTATTAAAAATGTTACATGGTCCTACTGACTGAGAAAAAGCTAAAATAATGTTTCTTACAAATTTTCTGAAAATTGAGTGCTCGCCTAAACGGTTGTCTTACGAGACTGAAAGGGCGCTCGCTCAAACAGAGTTTCCAAGGAGGGTTTAGACGAGCACGACCTCCAATTAAAATTTTCAAATTTGGGCTGATTCGAAAGAAAGTCCTTGTTAGATTTGCTTAATTCGTTTTACATTTTGGGCCGGAAATTAAAATTTTAGGTACAAATTATAACGCTCAGGCAGTACAGAATCTGTTCCACACTGTATGATTGAAAAGAAAGCTTTTGACCATCTGGGATCAAGTCTCAATGATCCCAAGCCTTCGGCCCTTATTAGGGCCTCAGTCATTTGTGGGACAGACCCGAGTGTCGAAATTATTTTTTTTGAGTCAATCTCCGAACTTCTCTCGGTCAAGATGTCTTATAGTTTTTAAGCACAAAGCTAATAGTTTTGCTAGAGTTTCTTTCCTAAATATGTTACATGGTCCTACTGACTGAGAAAAAGCTAAAATAATGTTTCTTACAAATTTTCTGAAAATTGAGTGCTCGCCTAAACGGCTGTCTTACTAGACTGAAAGGGCGCTCGCTCAAACAGAATTTCCAAGGAGGGTTTAGACGAGCACGACCTCCAATTTAAATTTTTCAAATATGGGCCGATTCGAAACAGAGTCCTTGTTAGTTTTGCTTAATTCGTTTTACATTTTGGGCCGGAAGTTAAAATTTTTGGTACAAATTATAACGCTCAGGCAGGACAGAATTTGTTCCACACTATATGATTGAAAAGAAAGCTTTTGACCATCTGAGATCAAGTCTTAATGATCCCAAGCCTTCGGCATTTATTAGGGCCTCAGTCATTTGTGGGAGAGACGCGAATTTTGAAATGTTGAAATTTTTGGTCCAAATTTTAAGGCTCAGGCAGGACAGAATCTGTTCCACACTATATGATAGAAAAGAAAGCTTTTGACCATCTGGGATCAAGCCTCAATGATCCCAAGCCTTCGGCCCTTATTAGGGCCTCAGTCATTTGTTGGACAGACCCGTGTGTTGAAATTATCTTGTTTGAGTCAATCTCCGAATTTCTCGGTCAAGATGTCTTATGGTTTTTAAGCGCAAAGCTAATCGTTTTGTTCGAGTTTCTTTCCTGAACATGTTACATAGTACTTCTGACTGAGAAAAAGCTTAAATAATGTTTCTTATAAATTTTCTGAAAACGGAGTGCTAGCTTAAACGGCTATCTTACAACGAGACTGAGAGGGCACTCGCTCAAACAGAATTTCCAACGAGGGTTTGGACGAGCACGACCTCCAATTAAAATTAAAGTTGTACTTACTAAGCAGCAGGTACCGATATTCATTGCTATACCGGTTTCTTATGGAAAGAGAGGGAGCTGTGTGGTTAATTGTAAATACGAATGTGGTGGACCAAGATCCAGAACCACCGCAGTATGAATGAATCAAAAACGAGCATAGGTACTTATTTAAACCCAAATCACACTAAGGTTTCGAAGAGCATTCAATTCGTTGCGTATTTCTGGAAAATCTTCCGTTTACCTTACGGACAACAGACCTTATGACGGTAGTGTACCAACATTAGCGAAGCAAACAAAATCATTTTGGGGCGCCCTCCTGTGCGCGCGGAGGTTGTAGGAACTAGACATGAATCAAAAACTGCATCCGAGCGCCATCTGTAGTTTTACTCTCGTAAGGCCGTTAACATCATAACTTTGCTTCAAAAATGTGGGTTTTACGAGATCATTTTACCGAACTTTGTGCTCTCTTAAACCCTTATTAATTAATATGACGAAAGTTCGGGCAATGCCGTTAACTCAATCATAATACAAATTCCGCCAATTCTTGAAAAACATGGATTCCCCCTGCGTTTTTGTACTGTAAAACAGTCGGCCAAAATGTAAAGCTATTACTAATAACGGCTTCCCCATACAATGCTGTCCAAGGAATATCCACTAGAGAATTATATTGATTTTCAAGTAGGCCCAATTTATTTCGTTCAACGAAAATCTTTAAAAACGACAAGTCATCAAATTTAACTTTAGAACATGGCGAAAGACAAAATTTAGGACTGTAAGCCTGCAAATCTTTGAAGTATGCTATCTTTTCAGGAAGTCTTTTAAGTAGCTCAACAAGCAAACATTTAATGTAATTTTGTGCGCGCTCTAAAATACCTTTTAAATCGTTTGCATCTATTTTAGTGTCGTCTGCTACAAAAGATCTAAATTCAATACCCAGGTCTACTTTGCTTGGCTCTAAATAGGCCAAGTCGTTATCGACGTTTTTTAAAATCAAACCAAAAGTTTGAAACGCAGGTTTAAAAATTTTTCGTCCAAGAAACATGACCAAGTTACTTACATCTTTGAATGATTCCCCAATCTCTACAAAATCCTTTTGAAATGTTAGATTCAGCTTATTAAATTCAAAGAGTATAGGTTTTATTATGATTAAATACAAATGATTTTTTGGATCTTCTAACATTGAATTTAGTTGCCTAGCCATATAGCATTTCTCTTTGGCAACAACAATTGCAAAATGAGTTTTCAAGTCTTCATAATGTTCTAAGATTATATTAACCACATTGTATCTGCATAACCACCTTGTAGTACTTAATTTTACGAACTTATGAAAATCTTTGATACTGCCGTGCAAAATCTCATACAACCTTTGGTATTCTATGCTCCGTGCAGGACTCGTACCAATTGTATATTTCACGACATAAAAAATCTAAATTGCAGGGTAATTGTTCTGCAGCTAAAGAGTTTATGTTCTAGGATTAATAATATCTTCGGATTATCTTGCTTTAACAGTGTAAACACAGAGTTATTCTTACCACATAAGTTTGACCCACCATCTGTCCCTAATCCAATAATATTGGCTATATTAAGATTAAGCCCTAGTTGAAAAGTTCCCAAGAGTGACCATGGTTACGATGGGGATATGACCAAACATTTTGGGAATATGCCGATGACCAAGGGCATATACCCATGGTAGCTTTGATGGACCCATGAGCACCTACAATGTGCCCATAGGCACATGGGTTCGAAATGTGCACATACTGGGTATGTGACCAAGGTGAGGTCGAAGTTTTGGGAACGTACCCATGACCCACAAACTCACCTCTTGGGTACTCATGGTACATGAACATAATGTGCACTGCAAGTCCCCTTATGAATCATAACCATATTTGGATATATAATATTAAGCCCACCATAATTTGCAATAGTTTTCTAAGATTACCTATCTTATGCATATATTTTGCTTCGTGATCAAGATATCGAAAAAGTTCATAAGAATAAATCGTTTACAATCATGTATTGACCACATATGCCAAGTTCCAATTCAGAATTCGCTTCTTTAATTTTAGAAAAATCAGGAAACGTCTCAATTTACAAAAACTTGAATTGCTGATTTTGATTTAAAGCGGTTACATGAGGTCAAAGTTGACTACTGAACAACTTTTACTTAAATATTTTTTTCGATATCTTCAGCGTAACTGGACAAAATCGAAAAATTCTTTTAGAGAATTCAAAATTCTAATTTGTAATTAAAATTCGGCAAAGGAAGTCAAAATCGGATTGCAACATTTTATTCCAATAAATTTTTTCGATATCTTGATCGCGACGTAATTAAAATATTGAAAAATATAATGGTCCTATACACGAGGTTGCCTCAGTAGGAGTTGACCAATTGAGAATAAGGTCAGATATCTACACTCGAGTGCAAGTGAGTGTCAACGATTTGTCAAAATTAGTAAACGATTCCAATGTATTTCTATTCGCCATTGCATACCTACTCGTTTTGACAAATCGTCAACATTCACTTGCACTCGAGTGCACCTCAAAAGATGCATCTCATAAAGGGTCTACATCAGCAGTACAAAAATCTATATCCCTCCTCTAAAAGTAACCAAAATATGACACGGTGCCCATCTAAAACGACACAGTGTAGGTACTTATTATGTATAAAGGTTATATTCCATGTGCGATATATCGCACCTTTTCTGGGAGATATCGCGATTTTTGGGGAGTTTTCTTGAATTCTTTAGTGAAATCCGTCAATATCTAGTGGAATACCCTAGAAATCGCGATATACCTATCTTAAAAAGATATGCGAATAATCGCACATGGAACATGACCTTTATTGGAAAAAAGTACCTACATACCTATATTTTAATCCGAATTATTATAATTTAGTTAATGCCGGGGGTAACGCCAATAGTTCAACCCCGTAGATCCTAGACACCAATTTCTGCCAATAATAAACATGAATAAGAATACCACATTTAACGTTTTATAATCGTTCATAACTGAATTCCTGCATTCGTCGTTTTAAAATAGCCGCCGAGTAAGCAGGAGTGTCACGTGGTCAGAACAACCAACGCTTGTTGAGTGCCGTGACCATGGTGACCAACGCGAGACATCCAGTGATTCAGTGTTTCTGTTTTATATTATTATATTTAATGTGATTTTAACGGAAAACGAGTGGAAACTTGATGTAAACGTGCGTGGAAATGGTGGAAATAGTTAGAAAGGTAGAATTTTTCAAAGGGAGTGCCAATATTGAGGAAGATTAAGGTAAGCATGTGTGAGGTTATGTTTAAGAAGTCGGATGTATTTTCTCTTGAATTCTCCTCTTGTTCCCCGCTTTTCGCTTAATAAATTTAGCTTGAATGTCTTTTTAGAAAGTACCGTCTTGGGAAACAAATGTAGGGGGTCATGCGGATTACACCAATAATTGGACCTGGGAAAAAGTGCTTAATTTTTTGGGGCACTTCTGAAACAACTTAAGAAACATTTTTGATGTGAACGTGCTAAATGAAATGTTATGGGAATATACTTCTGAAATGTTAATAACTGGTAAAGACTACTTTAAGGGCCGATTTCATAATAAACGTTAAAGGTCCTTTAAAAGTGACAAATCGGGAGCAGCTGTTTTGAAATGGTACTAGAGGCAAGGACACTTGATATTTGATTATGAAATCGGCCCAAAGTTACTGAATTGATTATTAAAAGTATTCCGTTGTTTCATCTTCAAAATTAAAGTTTCCTTTAAACATATTTTGGCTTAGCAATATTTGAAAATAGCTACTGCCGATTAGTTATCAAACCGCCTTTAAAGTTGACTTTAGCTGGGGATATGTCTTGAATTTTCACTTTATAGGAATTCTTCATTACCACATAATTTCAGATTCCGAGAAGTTACATCCTGGCAGCAGAAATTATTCCATGATCGATATACTATCAAATACCAATAAAACAATCTGCACTTGTGAGTACGTTCATACCATCTGGAGGTATTCATCGACATCGGCAAAAGAAATAGGACACCCATGAGTAGATGACCATTCCTCCACCCCTGGCAAAATTTGGGCACTCATGGTCACGTTCCCACAGGTATTTTTGGGCATATTCTCTTGGACAGGTGACCATGGGCAGATTCTGCACACCCATGGGTACTTGCCTATGGGGATGTACCCAAATATATCTCGTGCCCATCCATGGGCACATTTTGGACACCCATGGGCACGTACCTATGGGGATATAACCAAGAATCCCATGGTCATGAGCCCTTGGGCACCTTTGGGTTATATCCCCATAGGTACGTGCCCATGGGTGTCCAAAATGTGCCCATGGATGGGCACGTGACTATGGGGATATACCCAAAGGTGCCCAAGGGCTCATGACCATGGGATTCTTGGTTATGTCCCCATAGGTACGTGCCCATGGGTGTCCAAAATGTGCCCATGGATGGGCACGTGACTATGGGGATATACCCAAAGGTGCCGAAAGGTGCCCATGGTCATGTACTCATGGGTGTATTTTCTTTGAGTGACCATGGGAACATTTCAACTAGGGAGTTTAGACAGATATTCTTTTAAAGCATTATATAAACATAGAGCTGTAGATTTTTCAACTTCTACTAAACCAAGAAAATACATACATACTTCATTTTTTGACCTGCTAAAATATCTAATGCAGATACACAAATACTTCGAGACTGAAACGTCAGTACTCTCATCTAGTATTAAGGAAAAGGGTTGGTTACCTATGTCATTTATAATTCCATCAAGCAGAACTGAAGCAATTACATTTTTTATGATGGCCGAACATTTTGTTCGATGAATTTTTACTTTGTCTGGAGTATATTTATTGAAAATACCAGACAAATGATCAATACTTTGAACAGCAGAATGCATGGCTACATGCACTGCAAGCATCATTTCTTCTTCTTTCTCCTTATTACTAATAATTCGCTACGCTCATACGCTAAACATTCACTCATGCCATAATCCCTTGCATTATAAACTAATTTCATAATATACTATTATTTACAAACGTCACATAACAATTATTTAAATGCCTGTTGTCATTTCTATGACACCATTATTAGCGGAGTGTTAAACTCCGGAGGAGTTTAAATTCATCATTATTTGCAATTTTGCAAAGTGTCAAAGTTACGCACAACAGACGTGAGTAGAAAAATTTCGATTTTTTCGTTTGAAAATAAATTATTGAACTTTATTCGGAGTTTAAGCGACATTATGTGACTCGTCTGGATAAACTTCCATACTCCGTCACATAATGTCTTACCTAAACTCCTAATAAAATAAATATCTAATATGTTTACGACCTGGAAAAGCTGCAAAACCGGACAGTCACAGATATTAAAAATTTGAGGTACAAATTATCGGATTTAGTCAGCATACTGCCTTTCATTCATGCACTATTAGGTTGTGACACAACCTCATCATGTTTTAAAAAAGGTAAGAAATCGGTTCTGAACCTTTTTAAGCAAAATACTAGCCCCCGAAGAAATTTTAAATTTAATTTTTTGTTAGTGCAGAAACTCTAGTTGTGCCGAAGCTGGTTACTGCAGAAGATTTGGCATGGAGTGTTCGGTAATGTGCACCTATTGTGATGGAACATTGTGTCTAAATGCTTATAAACAAGAACAAGAATATAATCAAGATGTCGAGTGAGACACTGAATTTGTCAAATACCTGCAATAATTTATACTTAATTATTTTTCACATTTTGTAGTTGCAATGGTTATTTGTTTAACAAGGCAAAATTGCAGATTTACTGCCGCAGCGATAGCCGAGGCTAGGAATCTAGCCAAGGCAGTAAATCTGTTTATTTTGCCGTGTTGAACACATAATTTTTTGGCCGATTGTCATTAAAAAATCGAGTTTTACTGCCGCAAAAGAGGCAGTAAAAATGCACTTTTAATGACTACCGGTGAAAAACTAAAATAAGCACTGCGTTTTGTTAATTTTTTTTGAGAAAATTTCTTGGCAATCCAACTGTAATTAAAAAAAACGCAAAACTGCATCATCACTGCAGGTCTTTTCATTCTGTACTTCTTTTGTAAGAACACTACTATTGATATCTGTTAAGGTTTGCTTGTAAATTCGAAGAAATAGAAATTTCAAAATGACGGCCATTTTTTTTATCAACAAATTATTATGTTATACACATCAATGGATAGGTCTTTTCATTCTGCATATTCTTTGTAAGAACACTATTGTTGATATCTCTTACGGTTTTTAAATAAATTGGAAAAAACTGAAATTTTCAAAATAACGGCCATTTTTTAGTCTTCCCCTCAACGAAGTATTATGTTATATACATCGGTGGATAGGTCTTTTCATTGCGCACGTTTTTTGTAAGAACATTGTCATTGATATTCCTTACGGTTTTTCTATAAATTAGAAAAAACTGAAATTTTCAAAATGGCGGCCATTTTTTTTTGGTCTTCCGCTCATCGAAGGTAATTGAACTTTTTTTCTGTTAAAGAGAATGGGAAGACGAACACATTACACAAAAAAATGCTTGTTACAAATTAGTTCCATGTTTGGGTCTTTTTCAAGCTAATTTGACCGTACTATAAGAAAATGATGACGAATTGAAATTACCACAAAACATTTCCTTGATTTTCGGGTATTTCTGAATTAGTTGCGGCTTTCAAACTTCGTTATACTAGTTATCCTTCTGGCAAGATGCCAGGAAGATGAAACCAGACTATATCGGTTTCCACAATGTCATTGTCATCTATTACTTTCACTGACTTGCAGGCTTCTAGGGCCTATTCCACAAAAATTACAAGCCTACATGTTCACGAGTGTTGAAAATTATCCTATTGGTTGCTACTTGTAAGCTTGCAATTTTTATGGAATGGGAAACATTAATTTGTCGTTATAATAATCAAGAAAAATAAATCAGGTATACCTTACTTTTGAGGTTTCCAGGATGGACAAAATGTTCAAAGGATGTTTATCTTTTAATGAAGACATTTTGTCTGCATCAAACAGGAACCTGTCCAACTTAATACCTTTTCATTTCTGTCCAATTTTAGGCCAACACAATGCGCCTAGTTTTGGATTCAGTTGTTATGTCCTTGCATAAAGCAGCAGAAAGTAGCCCATTAAGTTGATGATCTTTTTAAGGATCGGATACAACTATATGTAGTATCTTATATCAACATCACCATACTCATAGTGGGGTCTTTGATTTATCCTCCTTTCTCTATTTCACACTTTTTTTTAAACTTACGCTGTAAGACAGAGTTCAATCATTGTAGAAACCGAATAATAATGGCCGTTTACAGTTTTACCTGAGCGGCGCCCACATATTGGTTCTCTAGCGTGCTCACTCATTGGCTGGATGTCTGTTAGCTGATTTTTACGGAATGAGGCCTTTTTTACCTGTGTTTTGTTGGAAACCAACCTGCGCGCGCATGATATTCTTATTCATGTTGACACGTTAGATTGCGTATTGGCCTCCTCCTTCCTCTGATAAACTGAAAACGTCCATTGAGATGTTTGCAACACCAGTTCTCTGTATTCAATATATTTGTAAGCATAAATAATACGGTAACCTGAGCCTACTCATTCGGCAGCCATTTACACCAAAGATAAGATACCATGTTTTGGGTCCAAAAGGGCCAATGAAAACTGCTTAAAAGCCAGCAAATGAAAATCTAAGTTTTTATTTGGCGACGACCGGTTTCGACCTGACACAGACCATCATCAGGCAATCAAAAAGACGGATACTTAAGGGGCTTCATATTCATCCATTACACAGGAAGCATAATAATAAATGAATGAAGCGCTTCTTCCAAGTTATAAGTCTGAACATAAGCAAGGTACAATTATAAAATTTGGGAACTGCTGTCCCTCGCCAGGTAAGCGGTTGAACATCAGGTTGTTGATCTCGTCGCAGCTCGCGTTCGTGGGGTAGGTGATGGCTCTGCCGAGAACGACGTCATCGCCAACATCCTCTCCGAACGTGCTGTCAATCAGCTGGTCGAGATTCGAAACGCCACACTCTTGTGGAATCCTGATGACTGGATTGTTGTTGGCCTGTCGGGTTTCCAGCGTGCCGTTTCCCAGTCGGTCGAGGAATTCATGGAACCGTTCCTAATTCGGTTCCAACCTCATGTTTGCTCTCAACTCGAGAAGCTGAAACATTGGCCACAACAGACTGGATTTAACGCAAGCTTCGACGGTGGAAGCGCGACTTCCGTCTATGACAACGGGAAAGCATTGCCGAAAGTCGCCACAGACCAAAACTACTATGGTGATCCCGGAGTACCCTATTTTCCCCTACTCCGAGCCCACAGTTACCCCCCTTTTTACCCCTAATTACCCCTTTTCCAAGGCAATAAAACCCCTGATTAATTAGTGAATTTTTCACTTACCGTGGTTTACCTTTGTGATCGTCTAGATGAAATTTAGGACCATTGAGTTTACTCACCCCATTGTGAAAGGTGGTTATTTGTTTAAACAAATTAATTGAACAAATGGATTAATCTAATATCCTATGTTCCCCCTCCCCGCAGGATCTTTTATTTAAAGTAGCACCTTGATGAGAGTCAGGTCAATAAAAGAGAGTGAATTATTTTTGATTTTGATTTATTCAAGAAAATTTTGGTTTTTCTTTTCGTTTGCGGCCGCTGCCGACTTGCATTGAATCTTTTAATCCAACTCGGATTCCCACAGATCGAAAACTCGACAGAGAACTCCTTTCTCTAAAGTTTTCCCGAACTGTAAACGAGGGAAACAGCGGAAAACCCCGTTTGAGATTGGATGATAATAATTACAATTATTGTATTACAGTGATGGCCAAGATTAATTGACAAAATGAGTTCTGAACAATGTTTAACAATGTTTAGCCCTTGTTGAGTAACAGGAAGTGTGACAAAGACAATTTAAACAAATAAAAATTAAACAAATAAAATCAATTGTCAAATCTAAAACAATGGTTCGATTGTGGTACCGTGGGTTTCTAAGATGATGGCATTTTCCTATTGTAAGAAATTGGTAAGAAAAATGGCGGTCGGAAAAGAAGATGGCGGACAGATGTTTGTGTTGATTCGCTAAGACAAGTTAATTCGACTAGTCAAGTCCTATCAGGCGGTAATTAAGAATCTAAAATTTTGTGCATTACATAGAATTGTTCAATAGTTGTCCACGCTCATGCAAGCAAAATATAATTGTTATCATGCAGTTTATGCTGTTATTTTGCGAGAACAAAATCCATGCACGCTTGGACAATTTCTCCAATGTTGCCAGATGTCTGAAAGGGTTATCAACCAGTCAAATAAGTGTCGGTAATGTAGAAAACTTCCTCTTTTATTTTCTTTGTCTTTTCGTTGTGGTTTTTTTTTGTTGTTTGTTTGCTTGTTTACCCAATAAAAATTGGTAGCTGCATAGCTTGTAAACATAATTAGTTCAAAGTCAAACCGGAGTAGCTCAAAGTTCCACAGTTTGTTGTTGTTTTCGCAGGTACCCCCCCCCCCCCGACGATAGTGCTCCTGACCTCCTCGTTGGCTATACCTGTAATTACAGGGATGCTAGAAGTGAAACCGGACCCCTATTTCACCTCTGGGAGTTCTCGAAACCCGAGAAACTCCGGTTAATTATTTATAACAATTCGAAAATTGTTCTTGTTTTTCCTGTTGTTGTGTGAACTGAACATACTCATGGTGTTTTGAGCTTTAAAATGAGCTCTATATCGTTAACTTGTTGCTGAAGGCAAAGAGGAAGATTTCACCCCTAATGGCTGAGGTAAAAGGGTTAATTAATCAAGTTTGATTAATGAAGATCTGGTTAAGATGTGAAATGAAGAAATTTTCCTGTAAATGTGAGCTGTTGAGCGTCCTTCCAGAAAACTGGGGTAGTTTGATCGTATTCTGATTTCCAGGTGCAATTAATTAATTGAACAGGTAGAATTAAATGACGAGATAAGGTCGTAGATGTGAATTCATGGCATTTAGATTCATTTGAAGTGAAGATGGTTGTCCTATGGCTAGATTAAGAAAGGGTGATGATTTTAATTAATTAATTAGGGTGGTCGATTAATCCGAGGATTAATCATGAATACTTGAATTCATCGAGATGTGTTCGGAACTGCTGGGGATGTTTAAATAATCCAGTACCGCTTTAGGATGGTACCACAATCTTTAACAAATGACCTAGCGTCTCTTTTAAGCGTCCTTTCGATTAAATCGCAATTAAAATCGTGTTTACACAGCATAAAATGATTACAACAAATCTAGAATGTTTCCTACCTTTTCCTGAGATTTGGGCTGCAATACCTAGGTTCACACAGTACTGCACAAATAACTATTAAATTATTACTATCAATTTTCACTGAAATAAATATAAATGCGTCTCTTTTGGTTGTCGGTTCGAAACTCTCTGACCTACTAGCTGCACTTGGGCACATGCACTTGGGCGCATCTTTCTACCTGCTGCTACCCTCGTCTGTCCCTCGTAATATAGGCGGCCAAATAAGATTTCTCTTCTCGAATATTCCATATGGTCGAAACCAAACGCAAAGATTTGTTTAATTTAATTATCTAAAGATTTGCGTAAAATTGGGCATTCCGGCGGATCAGTTCACTACCTTACCACCAAAGGGGAGATCGACTTGCGTGAGTTCTCTCAGCGTCCTGTCCACCAGATTGAACGCCAACCTGGTGGTCATACTTACTTCGTCCCAGATTATGAGTTTGCACTCGATCAGGCACATTCCTTCCCTGGACTTTAGTCTCAAACGTGATCTGGAATTTTCAAGCACGTTTATCGGCAGTCCTAAACGGCTGTGGACCGTTCTGCCATCCCTGAGGTGGGACGCCGCAATGCCTGTCCAGGCTACGGGGACCACCTTGACCTCTCTACCTAACAACACAGTGATTAGTGCGTTATACAGAAAAGCCTTGCCCGTCCCGGCTCGGCCTGTCATGAAGAAAAGCCGTTGCCGTTGGTTGTCGTCTTCAATTGCACCCATGACCGTATTGAAGACGTCGAGCTGGTCTGCGTTAAGTTGTCCCAACATGTGCTCACCTTCCAGGGCAATCTGGGGGGGTGGCTGTTGGCCGGGAAGGTCGTCATCTTGACGGAGAGCCTGCAACAATAAATCGTTTGCAATGTTTTAAGGGCCCTCATTTCAGCTTCTTGGGGCGTCATTCCGCGTCGAACGAAATTCTCCGTCATGGAGTCGCGAAATTCGTTCCAAAGTTCGACGGGTCTCTCGCAGAACACTAGAATGTAGGCGAATATGCGACGGAGTTGTGACGGCATCTGTCTTCCGGCGGCTTCCATCATGGACCTTGTCCTTTCTTGGTCGTCGGCCAGGAGTTGCAGTTGTTGGCACGCCTCCCTGAAGGTCGGCCAAACGATGCAGTTGACTGTTCTCAAATCGTCGTACGACTCTGCTCCTCTGACATGCAGGAGTAATACTCGAAGTAGTAGAGTTCGCCCCGTGCGACAATGATTGAAAACAGTCTACCGATGACCAACTGCTGTCTCAGTCGCCAGTTCCATCGGTGATTGTTTCTGTCGCATGTGAAATGTTCGGGTATCTCCGTGTAGGGATATTGTCTCGCCCGAACATCTCTTCGATTCAGTGCGAACCATTCCATCAACATGGTGTTTTCATGGTTGATGAGGCCATTTTCTTCTAAACTGGGGTGGAAGTAGGCCTGTTGGCGGTCTTGGAGATGAAGGGGCAACCTTACCACAGTGTGGGTGTTGTAGTAGAGATCGTGCTGTTGCAACCTCCACGCCGCTTCCGGTGGCGTCATGTAGCGTGAATTTTGAAATGCGGTGATTTCGCCGTATTGTAGCTCTTGGTCACAGTCCGGTTTCTCGACAATTTTCACCACAACCTGGGCAGCATCCTTGAAGAAATACTTGTACAGGTATTTCACGCTACGAATTGAGGCGCACGCTTCGACATTGATGTGCGTCTGGTATTTGACAGTTACGGATTGTGCGGTACCACAAATTCGTTTTCGAGCTCGTGATTTCCTGTAGACGGGATAACCGTCGTATACTTCAGAAAGCCAGCCGTGCACTTGCCACCGTCCATACAGATGCAAGTTGGATTGTACTGTATACGTACTGTAATTTTGAAGGTCCTTTTCTGATGTATACTTTGACCAACTTGTCTTTCAGCTCTTCTGAGAGAATGTTTTTTATTTCGGGCCATTTTTTTCTATCCAGCCCACAACCAATTCTTGGCATGGCAATCTCCTTCAATTGCAATTCTTCATTGCTCATGTACACATTGAGTTCCTTTATGCATGACCTTATGGCATTGAGGTCTGGCTTCTCAGTGTACTTCACCTTCGTTACGAGGTTGATAATAGTCACCTCTGGGGTTGTAACAACAAATAGTTTGCCAACCCCAGGTTCCTTAGCCGCCCTGTAGGCGGCATCAAAATTTGCGCATCCGTATTTAATTCTGAAGAAGAAAAATCACATAAGAGAATTAATGAATTGATTAAACGACTTATCTGTAAGGATGTTCAATCCATATTATATGAGAAGTTTTCGTCGAATAGATCATTTTATGTAGTATACGAGTTTACGAGTTTATGCACAAGCTTTTTTAAAAAATCCGTCCCTAGAGCGATTCTGAACGCACCCCATGCTCCTGCGCCTGGCTTACGTCACTTTCGATTTGAACCGAAGATCGCCGCCAGACATCCAGGGTTACAATGGGCCGGGGGTGGTGATCTGTTCGACGAAAACTTCTCATATAATATGGATTGAACATCCTTACAGGTAAGTCGTTTAATCCGAAGGGATTAAACTCCGCTGCGCGTCGTGTCCCCAACTTCCCTTCTCACAAAATAAAATACCACTTTTAATACTTATATCATAAATTACTATTATCTTTATCTTGGCAATTGTTTGTATTCTTTGGCCAGTTGCCAGGCAAATTAATGTGGCCAGCTTTCTGGAGAGCTGTTCCAATGTGGGATTATCTGGTTGGACGATGTGAAGTCAAACAGTCCACGACAATGTGTACCTGTGGACGCGTGGGCGTGATACATACGAATGGGCGTCAGCAAAAGTAGGTCGTAATGCGAAGTCCTGGACTTGAGACTCGAAGCGGAAGAAATAGTGGTGATGTCCGAAGAACCGTCACTAGAACTGTCAGTTGGAATTGGGGCCCCACAGATACGAAGCAAAACGGTGAACTAAGGCGAAAGGCGAAGTTCTATACCGCACAGGATCCTCAATGTATCCTGTCCTGCTTTGGTCGTCTTCCGGAAGGTCCACAGGAAATCTTGCGTGACGTGTTACCAAAAGCTCAAACCGTAACTAAGGTAAACGATGCCGTCTTCTCGCCGGCATCACATGAATTCGGGAACGAAAGGGGGGATTTCGGGTTGTTTGGAATAATAGGAATTATGGGAATATTATCGTTCGTAAATGTGTTAATAAAATAAGACAAGACTAGATTAGGGTCCCACGTGGCCCTGTAGCGGGGAAACGAAACGTTTTAGAAAAAAATGTTTTGTGTATAAATTTTATGACTTCGAGGGGGAAAATAGATCGCATCATCGCCATTTTGATTCAAGGTCAAATGAAGGTCAACTTGATTTTTTTAAATGGAAGCCTATATTTTTTATTACAGATTCTTATTCCCCGTAAAAGAACAAACAACTTTCATCTAAACTATTTTTGGATCCGATGGATAGTTTGTCAGACATTTAAATGAAAATTTTTGTCTACTTCGAAATCCATTGCCTTCTCTAGCAACAGCGGCATGGCAAAAACAAAATCTACAACGATTTTTGTGGTTTATTTATACAGAACTCATCGTTGCTAAGATACAACGGTTGTTCATTTGTTTTGTCTTGCCGCTGTATACAAAAGACTTTGACAACACCAAATGCCAGTAACAACAATGATAGTAAGGCGGATAAACCTACTTTATTCAGGTTGGCTCCTTAATAAATTCAAAATATTCGTCAAATGTAGAAAAGGCATTCCGTTTCAATAGTCTCGTTAGAGTTACCTTTAAATTGTCAGAAGATAAGTATTTATATGGTGCTGGCAAGGCATTATAAAAATGGACGCCAAAATAGCCCGTCGCTTCCCTGGAGCAACAAAGCCTGAGAAACCTAGGTACTAGATTTTGTTTATGTCTGGTGTCGTCCTCATGATTGATTAGTGCTATAAGGAGCTTTTTCTTCAATTTTTTTCAGATTTTTAATAACATCAGAGGTGTGCGTTCTTGGGGGATCTTACATATTTTTTTACATTTTCTTTTCTTGGGTTTTTCTGGAGATAATTCATTAAAAAAAAATTGTTGCGGTATTCCACATTTAATTTCCCTTATAAAGTGCCGCATCCGGTCGCATAATTTGTTTCGTGCGATGGCTAAAACATTTTCCCCGTAACAGTGGATCAGACAAGTGCTCTTTCCCTTCTTTTCGTTGCCAAATAAAATCGTAAACGAGAAAATCCAGATCTTTTGAAAATTTGCTGCGCTGTATGTTCTTCGCCCAGGGATTTCCTTTTAAAATCATAGAGGTCTACTTGCATTTTCATCAAGTACCAGAATTCGAACAGCCCTCAGGAAAAAATAAATTGGTCGCTTTTTTCAGTAGTGCTCTTTTTCTGGCGTCTTGGCTAACCATTACCTCCCTGGTGTCTCCTCCATTTTAATTTTGTTTGATTTCTACATATGCATCTGCTACATAATGCAACCATCCTATTTCGATTTTACGTTGATCACTTTTATATATTTCCGTTAATTTATCAACCAAGCCACGTTTTCTCTTATTTTTCAATTCTTTAGTTTTAGCGAAGTTTACCACTACTATTCTGTCACCGAGTCTGAATATATGTGCTTAAAATTTCTTCCGTCATTAATCTCACGCTGGAACTCGCTATCTAAAATCGAGATACCTACTCATTTTACTTCTATCCTAAATTGAACGGAATACCTGAAAAACCGCATCTTTTTCCCTAAATTTTTGAGAGCCTACAAATGCTTGAGCTTCTTTGGATCAGCTATACTTATCTTGTCCTTTTCACAATTGAAGGGTCCAATGCTAAAACTGGCTAAGTCCACTTTATGTAATTTTTCAGGAGACGAAAAAAACTTTACCACCCTAATTTTATGAACGAGTCAAACAGCACTTCATGCGTCATGCGAGCATGAAGTGCTATCTCTAGTGATCGAAAAATAACATTCACGAATGTTTTTGGGGCTATCAGTTATGCGCTTTGTGGTATGGAAAGGTTTTTTTCAGTTTATTGTTTCGTTTCGTTAAAAATCTGTTACTACTATTCACCGATAAAATAAAATACTTTGCAATAACAGGACACGTCCATTTGTTTTATTTAATTATTTCATTTTCTATAGTAGAAGAATGTTGTTTTATTTGCACAAAGGGGAGAAAGGAAGAGGCAAAGAAAGCGTGAGTACATTTAAAAATTCATATTTATTGCTCGTGTCAGCATGAAACGTTTTACGTCGGCATAAAACCATTGATTTGCCAAAGGAACATAATTCTTGGACAGCATCATTACATGATCAAATTTATTTTTTTTAAATTTTCGTTTTTTATTATACAACATTTTATCATTTGTTGGTGTTGGTATAGCAAGACCAGATTTTTTTTTGTTTTCTATTTCAAAAAACTGAAATGTTGGATTCGAAACAGATATGCTGCACAAAATCTTTGGCATTCCTGTTTTTTTTCATATCTCACGATTCTGTATTTAGAGATAGTAAACCTGACGGTTCTTGTACCTGGATTTTTTACAAAGTATTCACTGTAATGGTTCTTGAAGTTCAAGAAAAAAGTTTGATCAACTTTGGTAACGTCAAATTTTTTTCCCGGTTCAAGAATGATCGAAACGTAATCTTCAGGCAAGTAAATTTTATCAAATCGGCGTTTCCTTTGTTCTATAACTCCAAAGCTCCTATCACATGGTAGAAAGCTGTGGCCTGGTTCAGTGTCTTATTAAGTTAAAAAGACTGTAAAGAAACTGCACCATCACATAATTTTTGTTTTGAGATGAACAGTTGTCTGAGAACATGTAGATACAGTGAGATTCAAAACGTTTGTAATTAGGGTTGGCTTTGGAAACAAAAGTTTCGAAAGACGTTTGTCCAAAATTAATCACAACTGTCCGCAAAGAAATTCACTAAACTAAAATTGACATGTGAATTTTTAAAATTAATTTCTTTTGCATTTATTAATGCAAATTATTTCGAAAAAATATCGACCTCGCCACTTCCAGCAGTTTGGCGCCCTTCCGTGACCAGTCCCAGTGCAACCAAGAAATCTGGAAAAAGTTAGGTTATGTTAGTGATCCTCATAAAATTTTTCAACAAGCATCTTGAAGCATTCCTCAAAAACAATCTTGGAGGCCAGGTCGAATCGAAAGGTGATTTGTTTGTTAAACCCAACTTGCTCATTTGAAAACCGTTTCAGAAACAAATACTGGCGAGTAAATTTGGTCATAACAATTTCTAGAGGCGAGGGCTGCCTTCAATATCCATCGAACATTCATCCTGGACCGGGGGCTGCTTTTTAGAAGAAAAAGCACCAAATGAACAGAGTGCAATGTCCTATTTACCTACATGGTGTTTAAAATTAACACCCACCTAGTTTTTATCAAAAAGAGTAGTAAATTCATAAAACAAGTAAATTTAATGGTTTTATTCTTCAATTGCAAATAACACGGTGAGAACAAAACTTTAGTTTAGATTATGAAAAAGTGTTCTGATTTTGAGACGGCGAACAAAAATTGCTGGCCCCACAAATTGATGTAAATAAATTAAAAGCAACATGATTGATCTTCTACTTCTGTGCTGCAGTTCAGACCATGTCTTAAAGCAGGGGGCCAAGTCAGGATCATCCGTATGTCACGTTAATTGGATTAAAAATTTCGCTGAAAAAATTGCCTAATGCACACAATCCTATGCACGTTATTCACATTTATAACTTCCCGTTAAGATAAGATAAGATATATTTGTCCCAAAAAAAAATGTGTCGATATGTTACAATTCGAGCAATAATAATTGGACATGTCATTTCCTAATTCAAAAAAAATAATTACATACACGAGACTTCCGAGCATTAGTTACATATCCTCCATATATTCTGATACAGAGTAATACGCCTTGGCAGAGAGGAACAGTTTTAATCTGATTTTGAATAGCCTAACCGGCATACTTTTCATGGACTCATCCGATTTATTAAAAAGTCTAACACCCATGTGACGAATTCCCTGCTGAGCAACATCAAGCCCGTTGTATGGTGTCGATAAATCCTGACAATGTCTTGTGTCATTTGAATGTTTAACATCATTAACAGGAAATTTTGACAAATTATTTTTCACATAAACTAAAGTTAAGTATATGTAGAGGCAAGGAAATTTTAGTATACCCAAGTTTATAAAAGCTTGTTTACAATGATCACGGGGTCCCAAACCACTGATGATTCGTATGGCCGCTTTCTGGGCTACAAAGATACCCTCTGAGTGGGGTGAAGCCCCCCAGGATGTTATTCCATATGATAAAACAGACTGAATGAGTGCAAAATATAACAATTTTAATACATCAGCCGAGACAGAGGACCTCAGGGATCTCAACAAGAAACAATGTGATGCAATTCTTCTCCTAGTGGACTGGATGTGCCCCGCCCAGGTCATTTTGTGGTCCAAGATAATTCCCAGAAAGCCAGTTTGATCACTCTGTCGTATACAACGTCCGTCTAGTCTAACCAGCATGCTCGCATTGTAAGTGACATTTTTTGGTATAAATTCAATCATGACACTCTTAGTTGTGTTAAGGGTTATCCCATTAGGCCGGCACCAGTTATAAAGCTCATTTGCCGTTTTTTGCGCAAGTTGTATAGCTTGACCCCTGGACTCCCCACTGACAATTGCATTTGTGTCATCAGCGTACACCTCGACTAGATCAGCTGATGCACAAGCCTGCGGCGCATCATTATAGAATATTAAATACAGTAAAGGGCCAAGTATCGAACCCTGCGGTACGCGTGCTAATATATTCGATGTCTCTGATTTTTGGTCCCCAAACGAGACATACTACGGCCTAAGTGACAATGGACAAGCAGGCGGTGATCTACAGAATCAAATGCCTTACTCAGATCAAAGAACAGGCCCACCGTGGTACGCTTTTTGTTCAAACAGTGAAGGATAAGGTTGGCAATACCCTGAATACCATTACTTCGTAGGTACGGTTCGAAATCACTTATGAGCAAATTGAATAACTGCGGACTCAAACAATCCCCTTGAATCACCCCCTTTGTTACTTTAATTTTAGAGCTAATTTCGTTTTTGACTCGCACCATTACTACTGCACTATTATAGATGTTCTGAACACTCCGCAAAAATTTACCACTCAATCCCAAGTTGTATAGTTTCTCGAAGAGGTGAGCATGTACCACCGAGTCAAAAGCGGCCTTGAAATCTATAAAACAGCAGTATATTTTCCGACCAGATAGTCTAAGATGTAGTTGTATAGCAGAATTCAGGACAAAAACATTATCGATACAGCTCTTTTTTTGCGAAATCCCGCTTGTGACTCCAGTAGCACACCCTCACTCTCTGTCCATACTGAGAGTCGCTCAAATAGAACGTGCATGAAGAGTTTTAGAATACTACTATTTGAGAGTGCTATACGTCTATAATTTTCTGGATTATTTCGGTCCTCTTTTTTATACAACACGGAAAGTATGCTTTCACACCAAGAGCTAGGGGGAGTCTCGCAGGTTAATACTGTATTGAAGAAAGTAAGGAGGAAGTTGACACGACCTGGACATAAGTTCTTGTAAAATTCATTTGTTAGCCCATCTGGTCCTGGCGCTTTTCCGCTGCTAATGTTATTTAGATTCTTCATTAACTCAGAATGGGTGATTGCGTCATCTAAGAACGGATGAGAGCTGTCGTGCCAAGTAACAGGGTCGGCAGGATAGTTTTCGTAAAATTTCAGGAGGAAATTTTCCCATTCTCTTGTACTTATATAATTATGCGAGGTTATATTTTTTAATTTTCTAATTACAGTCCAAGATTCCCCAGGTGAGCGGGTGTTGGCCAATATTTCTTTTAAATTTACTTGATAAGTCTAATTTCGCTTTTTTCCTCTTGTACTCTAATTTATTTGCAAGAAAATTGTTAAGCGAGGACTGGCATGTAAAGTTTGTTGTTTTGCTAATTGTCAGGCTCCTTCTAACTCTGGCCTTAGCCATACGGCACTCCTTATGATACCAGGCATTTCTATTTTTATTCGTACGCAGATCCTCCCCTTTTTTTATTTATTATGAGCATACCTCCCCTTGCAGCCGCACATTTTATATTGCTAAGTAATGTATTACTGAGAGTGTTAGGATCACCTCCATTTAACTCCAGATAATTTATAAAAGTGCGGAGATGTTCAAAATACATTGTTACGTTCATTTCTTTATATTTTAAAGCTACAGTGTATGCTGGAGTAGTCATGGCGTTTCCGGGAACATTGAATTGTGAACACTGATGTTGATCTAGTGACAATTTACATGAAAAGTGGTCCGAGACACAAAAGGCTGACTCAACTGCTAAGTTACTACATAGCCGCATGCCCAGTAGGGTGGAACATTTTAAAACGTATTTTGAATTAAAAACCCTGGGGCGACTAAAGTTGCCATTTAGGCTAAAATTAACGTACAAAAAAAATTAAAGCCAAATAAAATTCTTCATGTTGCACAAGACAGTTCACGCCAGAGTACACATGGCTTTGTGCATATTAATTTAAAAATCATGTAATTTGAATCTAGTAGTAATGCGAACCTGTACTGATATTTAGGTTTCCTGACATAATAATTCGAAGAGTGGTCAGAAGCGAGAAGTTCCACAATTGTGTAATGTGGAAAGATATGTCACACCACTGATTTGGTTACAACGAAATCACATGATCACATCTCAGTCGTATGACAAACAACAGCCTACGATGACGTTAAGTTCTAACTAAACTTCCGTTGTGAGTTTTATTTAGTGTCAGTACAGTGTTAAGAGTAATAATTTGACTTCAATTTTTCACATTTTTAATTTTAAACTATAAGTTAATTAAGCTTTAAGCCACCTGTAAACTTTTAGTTTAAGGGTATGATCGCTGTACCTACTTATTACTAGATATCAGCGGAATTGTTCAGACACGTAAAAAGACCAACTGCGAAATATTCGGACCTCCCCAAGAACAGCCAGTGAATGTTTTACCAACTCATGAAGGTTTCATGAGAGAGTATTTATGGACGAAGTACTCTTTATTGACGACAAGAAAGAAGGATCCCAAAATTTCTGAAATAAGCGAAATTGTATGTTCAAAGATCAAGGCAATATCCACCAACGAATTATTCATCTTATACGAGCTTACAATGATAAGTATAGGAAGTTGCTGAAGTATTCCGGAGCTCGTAAAGAAACTCCAAAATATATTGGTTAAACAAAGACTTTTCAACAAGAGTCTAAAAAACTCTTCGATATTTCAGTGTGCAAATGTTCCGATCTCATTACATGCAAATGTGACATAAGCCACAAAGTGCCAGTAAAAGAGCAACAATTTTTAAAAGATCAAAGAACATGTCGCAAAATGTGTATCGGTACAGTCGATGTTACAGCAACAAGACAGTTGGTAAATAGAAAGGAGAGAAAATTGCGCGACAATAAAACAACTGCTACTAATACAAAAATTGACGAAAAAGCCTCCACGAAGGCCTCAGAAAGTGATTTGGAAGAATTATCATCAGGAGTATCAGCCACAGACATCACTTTTGCCACAACCGTCAACTTCAAAAGCAAATTGTGTTTACGCCCGTGAGTTTCCTTCATTAGCTCTGGCTTGTGATCGCACCGGTGTATCTGATCGTACGGCTGCAACAATTGTTAGCGCTGTTTTAGAGGATATTGGACTGATAAAGAAAAATGAAACCTCAAATGTATTGGATCGTATGACAATCAGAAGGGCTAGAAAGAAAATTCGATTGGAGCTACAGAAAGAGTTTTCAGAAGAGGCAGGTAATACTGGTTCCAAAGGAGGTGTCATTAGTCTTTTAGAAGACGAAGTAGGTAGACCATTGCAATGGTCATCGTCATTTAGTGCACCATCTGGATGGCCAAACTACAGGACCTCGCGGATTTTCTGGGCCTATAGGGAAGAAATTGGGATACTGTGAGGTATTACCAATTGTGTTATTTGCCAGAATTGAGACAAGTGTTCCTGCGAATATCGACCGATCCGACCTTAGCACCGACCAGAAATATTTGTTAGAAATGTGGCATGCTATTTCTGCTGGTCATTGTCCTTCGCATTTAGACCAAAGGAATCCGGGAAAGATGTCTCATGCTCGATGGTTGACAACGGCAAATAGAATTTTAAGGTTGTATGTTGCCACCAATGAACCCTCTGATAATCTGCAGGAAGAAAATGCCGTCTTTCGAAACAAAATCGGATTACCGAACGCAATAATAATTTTTTTCCCCAACCGTCAAAAAAGCATACCCTTTTGCAGTGGTAATGCATTACTGTAATGAAATTACTTTAGCTGGTAATGAGTAATTGTAATGCATTACTTTTTTTTAAATAGTAATGGGAATTGTAATGCATTACATTTTTTTAGTAATTGCAATGGAAAACCATTACTTTTTCCATTACTTTTTTTAGCCTTAATTGATAAACGCAAAAATAAAACTCTTATGAAAAATGTAATTCTGTGGAATGAAATAACCACCACAGGAAGTAGCTAGGTACTACTGGTATCAGAGTTAACCCTAACCCAGCGGGGATATGTTTACCTACCGCCTCCAAAAGCAAACATTGATGCATTCTGAAGAGATTTTCCTGCTATTTTTAAATAGTGATATTCTCTGCAATTACTCCGGATTAAATATTTCTATAGAATTGAAATAATTTCCTAGCTAAAGAAAATAAAACTAACTTTAGCCATCTCAAGCAGTGGTAAATTTTGAAACGCAATTGTTATTCAAATTAAATTAAAATTAAACAATAAATATACTGTTTTAAAATAATACACCTACAGTTTTTTTTATAACGTGGCATTTTTTAAAATTCCAATTAGAGTTGGCCGTGTCTGGAATGACGTATGTTTCAATTTACTGCAGATCTCAAAATCTGTCAGCTACAATCAGAAATTTAAGAAATGTCACGTTAAATGTATAAATAGTCGGGGAGGCAGCGACAGAAATATTCGGCCGATTTCATTAACATTCTTTTCCACATTATTCGTTAGTTTACGTGTCATAAATACAGAAATTGGCGGTCTGCCAGGGTCGGGCAGGGACATTAGAGCGCGGCCGTTAGAGCGCAGGGACATTAGAGCGCAGGGACACTAGAGCGCAGGGACATTAGAGCGCGGTGGTGTGTTTTTGCCTATTTAGGTAGATGATGTTGCGAAAATTAAATATCTGCTTTTCTCGGTAGATACTTTTATAATTTTATAACAATTATTACTATAAAGTTTATGATTCTCAAAAAAAAAAGGTTTTTGCTATGCATTTGGGTGAGAAGCAGTTTTTTGCCGGTTAGCGCTCTTTACTCCTATTGTTTAATTAATTTTTATTTTCTTGGCGTCCTTGTATCGTAAAAATTGCAGTCTAATTTTTTTTGAAAAACAAAGCATATGACGTAGGTAGGCACCATTAGGCGATTAGTTTTTCTGGGCTGTTACATGCAGTGCTCTCAAAAATTCAGATAATTTATGTCGATATCGAAATCATGTATCCTGCTTGAACAAAAATATCCTTCCAAGTAAGGAAATTATCCAAATTTGTTTGTCTCTGCTCCCCCTTCCCCATTAAAGGAATACTTTGAACGTGCTTTAAACTAATCCGATTTGCAAGCCACGGAGGGACGTTTTAAGCAGGAAGTCATCAATAAAATTTAATTGCTTTTACCTATAAGTACCTATTACTCATGTTACCCAAATATTTTTTTTTGTAATACCAGGTTTCTATGGTGCATTTGATTACTTTCTTATGTTTGCATAAAATGGTTCGCTCTATATTTGACAACGTATTTTATATTTCGTAAATAAAAATTTGTGGAAAAAATCAGACATATTTAATATAATTATGGTTCGAGATATGGTTGTAGTATTTAAAAAAATCTTGGGGACAAGTGTTTTATTGTGTAAAAATCCGTCTATTATATTTTCGAAAGCATATCAGTTCGACCACGGCTTTAGAAAACCCTGCGAATCTTTAAAATTGGGGATTACCATGGCCGGTCAGTTCGACCACTGTACTAATGGGCTTCCAGGTAAGCGACACGGGGTGTCTGGACGCAATCGATTTTTTCAACGCAGAATAACTGTTGGATTTAATGCCAAGTGACAGCATCAAAGTTCGTGAATTCCGAAACTATTTAGACAATAATTATTTTTCGGAATAAGGTTTATTTCCGCCTTCACTTTGGTGTAGGTAGTAGTAGTGTTGACTTTCTGTTTCGTACTACAAACTCTTGTGAATCTTTTCATGGTAAATTACACGGTATTTTTTATACTCCCCATCCAAATGTATTTACTCTTTGTAATGAAATAGTTAATTTTCAAACAAAAATGCTAACATGTCTGTTAAGAAAATGAGAAAATAAATACAGCAAAAATAAGATAAACTATGTTAATGATAAAAGTGTGCAATACCAATGACAGGAAATTTCTAGATTTGCCCTTGTTAAATGCGTTAGTTTTAGGAATTTGCCATTTTAATGTAGGTATAGGAATAATTTATTTCATTTTAATTTTTTTGTATTAAATCGTGCTTGAATTGAAAAAGAAAAGTTTTTGTTATTATACCAGAATCAAAAATAAACCCTCATTAGTTAAATTCGCAATCTGCCCATTAACCACGGCTAATCCTTCTAACCCAAGGACGTGGTCGAACTAAAGGGTCATTTTGTTGGCTATCTGCTCCCGACTTCGATATTTTCAAGAAGACATTTTAAAATGCACAGTTTAATCTTTACCTGCCCGGGAAAATCCCAAGCTACCTTTGTGTGATGTAAATGACGGTACAAATCCGATGCATCCGTATCCTGCTTACAGATCGTCAAGAGTCATAAAATTTTCCAAGAACTGAATGTCGTTAGGGGTGGAAAATAGAAACGAGAATCCAGTGCAAAATGAGTCATTGTAAAATTTTGACATCAAATAACGTCACGAAGTAGAGAGAGACCTACAAGAGACGAAATGTACATTCCAGTAGTTGTTAGGTAAAAAAAAAATAGCTAACGCGTTAGAATTAAAAAAAGTTGGTACTTAAAAATTAACGCGTTACTTCCTAACATTGATACTTTGGCGATGGCGCCCTTGCTTAAGGGAGTTGTGGAGGTACAGTACTTTACTACGCGAAAATTATCAAACTGTTTGCCACAAAACTGTTCTCCAAACAGAAAATCAACTTCCTTTTTCTAGTGGGTAGTACATTTAATGCAATTTTTCCATTTTTTGCATATAATAATTAAACGACCTTTATTTCCATTTAAGAAAACTTAGATTTTTTTTTATCATAATTTTTTGTTAAGATATGACAAAATATGTCCCATTTCTCATTAGACTACATGCAAATTACTATTTATTTTTTAACCTCCCCACTCCACTTCACCATTTAAAAAAAAGGGAGGTTAGGTACTATGCAATCACTAAAATTTTCGAATTCGAGATAAGACCGAATCTATTCGTTTTGAGGTCTCAGGAACCCAAAAAAGTGGTTTTTAAAATGTGTCTGTATGTATGTACGTATGTTCGTACGTTCGTTCGTAAACACGCTACAGCCCAAACTACTCGACCGATTTGGCTGAAATTTGGTACGTGTGCATGTGATAACCCAACTTAGATCTGAAAAGCTTTTGGAGCCAATCGTGCAACCAGAAAAGCCATTTTAAATTTTAAATGTAAACCCCCATTTTTCACGTCACCATAAGAAAGGCCTTCAGATTCTGCTTTCAAAAATGTCTTCACTGTCAGTGCCCTTTTGAAAATATCGAGATTTTTATCGGACTTTAAAATCGCGGTACAGCCCAAGCTCCTGAACCGATTTGGCTGAAATTTTGCACATGGGGATTGTATTACACGTCGAAGAGCTGAACAAATTTTGGATTCAATCGACCCACGGAAAGTGTCGTTTTGGCACACCAATTTCCAAACTTAAAGTTATTCTCTCATTTACCCATCCAAAACAAATTTTTGGAAGATCTATTGTCACCATCAGAAAGGTCTTCAAATTCTGGTTTTAAACGAGACAACATTTATTCGCATTTAGTACCCTTTGGGCAGAAAAATTTTGTAATACCACTGAGACCACGTTATAGCCCAAACTACTGGATCGATTTGTCCGAAATTTGGTACATAGAGGTTAGGTGACCCGTTAAAGAGCTGAACTACCATTTTTCCGCATTTTGAGAAAGTTTTAAAAATTTTACGAAAGAAAAACACTTATTTATTATTTAGTCTTTTGTCCAATTGACAACGAAACATACAATCAGCGGAAACAATAATTGCTATCCCCTATCCCCAGAAAATTATATGACGTAAAGGGTAAAATCCAAAGACGCAAACTTCTTGGAAGAACTTAATTGCGGGTACCTGTTCTCGATGGCCGGGCTTTAAGCAGGAAACATAAAAACAGACTAAAACCCAAAGATGCAAAATTCTTGGTAGACCGTAATTATTGGATGTCCAAGTGCTCTCGATGAATATGGGCTTTAAATCGGGAAAATGAAAAAAGCGGTGATTGAAAGTTTGAAATGACAATGTTCGCAATTATGTACTTGGCTTCATCAAAATACAATAAGCGAAATTACTTCAGCTAGGTGTGTATGAATCATGATAACGGCACATCCCTTATTAGCTGTTTACTTATTGTATTTCATGAACGAGAAGGAAGACCACCCGTTAACATCTCCCGGTTTTAACGAAATTCAGAAAGACACATTTCTTAAAACGAGCGTCGTCGTGTCAGGTATTTTAATTTAATTTTAATGAGGGTTGAAGAACATTATTTTCAATATATTTAAGCCGGATGGAACGGCAAATAGTTCGACAGGATGTCATCTCGTCATTAAGTTGTAAAAACCACTGACCATTGTTTACTTTGTTCCCTTGGAGATATCAGACCATTGTTTACTTTGTTCCCTTGGAGATATCAATTTTTATATCAATATTATTCACAGGTCAATTGAAATTCAACCAAGTTCCAAGTTCTTGGAAGGATATTGGTCTAAGCAGGATCCATGATTTTGGTTGAAATTCATTAACAAGTGCAGCAAGAAAATAAAAATTGTTTAATGAATAAAGTAAAATGAACAACCGGCAAACAACTGCTTTTGAAATTTCAAAGTCTCAAATATAGATTTAGTTGGTCCTCTCAACCAAACACAGAGGTACCTATCAAAAATTAATTTTTTTTTAAGAATCGGAGTGGTATAAACTTTACAGTAATAAATAATATAATTATAAAAGTATCTACCGAGAAAAGCAAATGTTTTATTTTCGCAACATCATCTACCTAAATAGGCGAAAACACACCACCGCGCTCTAATGTCCCTGCGCTGTAATGTCCCTGCGCTCTAGTGTCCCTGCGCTCTAACGGCCGCGCTCTAGTGGCCGCGCTCTAATGTCCTAGACCGATAGTGTCGTTAGGCAACAATCTGTCTATTCTACACCTCCTACAGTAGATAATTTGAAGCTCGGAGTAGCTTGACAATTTTATTAATCAAATATCTTGGAAATGTGGCTGCCAGACATGTTTTGTCCCCCAGGCGAAGTGGCAGGCCGGTTTTTTTGGACACTTGGAGGTATCTGTAATTCATATAAAGGATTTCAGGGTTAATAATTTCACTTTTTTTTACCATACTTGAAGCCCCACTGCGGGGCCCTGTCCCGCAGGTACCCTGGCAGCGGTATAGGACATTAGAGCGAAAAAAGTGAAATTATTAACCCTGAAATCCTTTATATGAATTACAGATACCTCCAAGTGTCCAAAAAAACCGGCCTGCCACTTCGCCTGTGGGACAAAACATGTCTGGCAGCCACATTTCCAAGATATTTGATTAATAAAATTGTCAAGCTACTCCGAGCTTCAAATTATCTACTGTAGGAGGTGTAGAATAGACAGATTGTTGCCTAACGACACTATTATGCCACCTGTTTCACACCTGCTACGGGTAGATAATTTAAATTTGACAGTATAGTGTGACAATTTTACTAATCAAATTTCTAAGAAATGTGGTTGGCAGACACATTTTGTCCCGCAGGCGAAGAAGCAGACCGTTTTTTTAGATACTTCGAGGTGTCCGTAATTCATATAAAGGATTTCAGCGTTAATAATTTCCATCAATTAGACTAGTTTTTTTTGGCATACTTGAACCGCCCCCATGGAGCGTTGTCCCGCTACTTGCACGGCAGACTCGACTTTTTCGAATCACAACGACATGCGTAATAGGAAAAATGACTTTAGAAAGTTAATGAAATGAGTCAAGCCAATCGCTGCCTCCCGGACTAAAAGTAATGCATTACATTTATTAAGTAATTAGTAATGCATTACATTTACTAAGTAATTAGTAATTGTAATGCATTACTTTTTGAAAAAAGTAATTAGTAATTGTAATGCATTACAATTTCGACGAAGTAATGTGTAATGGTAATGAATTACTTTTTAAAAGTAATGTTCCGACCACTGCCCTTTTGTCACTGAATTTGGACACTAAAGTTGAAGTTTTTACTATTAGTACAGTGAGATTCTTAAAATTTGTAATGAGGGTTGGCCATGAAAGACAATTGAATCGAAAAACGTTTGTCCGATCGAGTTCGTGTAGTTCCCAACCAATTCCCTAGATTAAAATGGTGGACGTTAATTTTTTTAATTAATCGTATTTTCATTTATTAAAATGAAAAATTTGAGGATATCTCCACTTCCCCGATCAAATTTGGCGCGCCCGCCCACCTTCGACCTTGAATCGCCCCAGCGAACAAGTTGTGCACAAGTGAGGTTATGCCGGAATATTTGTTTTAAATCAGCCTGTTGTGAATTGTGTGAGCCCCTTTCGACGTTTTGAGTCCTAAACAACTTGAAGAAATGACAAATGCACCGGACTTTAGCCGGCAGTCAGTGAAATTCCAGAGTCAATACAGAATCGATTCATGTGAACGACAGGAAATCAAGTAATTTTATTATTGTTAAAATGAAACATTCCTGTTAGAAATTGTTTTAGAAAGAAAGCAAAAAGAGACTAATGATGGACATCAATGGATTTGGCATATAAAAATGGGAGGATGTTAATCAACATCTTTATGAGGTTTCGTCTTTCGACATTCATTGTAGGTCTCCACACCACTTCTTTGAAAACTAGATAGACAAAACTTTTAACAAAAGGAAAGATCGATTACATATTTTTGCAAACTAAAATTGGTGTTTCAGGTCTAAGGTTTATTTACGTGGCTTTGGAAATTATAGACATTTACTACGGCTGTTATAATTTAGATTTTATGAAGGGGCCAGTGAATTATCCATACTGAGAACATTAGTGGCTTTATTTTTAACTGCAAAAAGAAGCTTGAACACCAAACATAAAAGTTCAAAGACTGTGGAATCACTTAATCTGGGCTTTACCGATACTGAATTAGAAAAGCAGCCCCTAGAATATGCTGTACTTACCGAAAAGTTAATAAAACCATTCAAATAACATGATTAATTTATTTTGCACGTTTTAGTGCACTTACACAGGGTTAAAGGGGTTGGCAGGTACTCCCTGCCCGGGAGGAGGCCCAGAGGGGTCGAAGTTTCTGTGGTAGTTTCGATTACCTTCACTACTGTTTTTAACCTTGACTGGGGGCATTCCACACCCCAAAAATTTGTACGCCACTGCTGAATGTGAAGCCCCCCGACAGCCTTTGCTCAATTTTTGCAACCACTGTCTAACATTTCCCACTAACACTGTCGAAAATTTTGTACACCACTGCCGGCTGAAATCCCTCCTCCCCTCCAACATGGACTAACAACCTTGCTTGAACAGTAATATTTTGCCTTTACAAACTAACCATTTTATTTAGAGAATTATTTAACCTTAAAATACTGCAAAATGTTATTAACGAAGACCATACTTACTTTTCAGTTAGGTGTCTAATTTTTACAAATTAAAATGTTTTTACAAAGGTACCAAGCTTTATTCAAATAAATGTAATTTTAGATGACAAAACTATTAAGTAATAAATAATAAATTATTGTCAGTACAAACGTCAGTGAATCACTGGCCCCTTCATAAAATCTAAATTATAACTGACCCGTAGCAAATGTCTATAATTTCCAAAGCCACGTAAATAAACCTTAGACCTGAAACACCAATTTTAGTTTGCAAAAATACGTAATACATCTTTCCTTTTGTTAAAAGTTTTGTCTATCTAGTTTTCAAAGAGGTGGTGTGGAGACCTACAATGAATGTCGAAAGACGAAACCTCATAAAGATGTTGATTAACATCCTCCCATTTTTATATGCCAAATCCATCGATGTCCATCATTAGTCTCTTTTTGCTTTCTTTCTAAAACAATTTCTAACAGGAATCTTTCATTTTAACAATAATAAAATTACTTGATTTCCTGTCGTTCACATGAATCGATTCTGTATTGACTCTTGAAATTCCACGGACTGCCGGCTGAAGTTCGGTTCATTTGTCATTTCTTCAAGTTGTTTAGGACTCAAAACGTCGAAAGGGGGCTCACACAATTCACAATTCAGCTGATTTAAAACAAATATTCCGGCATAACCTCACTTGCGCACAACTTGTTTGGTGGTGCCATTCAAGGTCGAAGGTGGGCGGGCGCGCCAAATTTGATCGGGGAAGTGGAGATATCCTCAAATTTTTCATTTTAATAAATGAAAATACGATTAATCAAAAAAATTGACGCCCACCATTTTAATCTAGGGAATTGGTTGGGAACTATACGAACTCGATCGGACAAACGTTTTTCGATTCAATTGTCTTTCATGGCCAACCCTCATTACAAATTTTAAGAATCTTACTGTATAAAAAAGTACTGGTTACTAAGGATACACTTTTTCTTACGTGCCACTAAAAGTACTTTTTGTTCCATGGCCCCGCGATATTTTGACGTGAAGGCGAAGAATCAATAATTGTTAACGCAGTTCAACAAGGTTCTTTATTCTAATTGCAAAATTATAAATTAGTTATTTTTTGATTTCAATATGAAACGTACAGTTAGAGCAATTCTGAAAGTTGAGGAGCCCTAAGCTATCAGCAGAATTAAGAGTTTTTGTGGTATTTCTGACGCCAATACTCGAATTTTCATCTCCCGCTGCTGCTGCCGCGCTAGTGCCAGGTAATCCAAGTGTAAAATAGTTTGAGTGGTTCTCTCATCTCCATCATTACCACGAATATTCGAATTTACACCAATGCCAATCGTGTGAGCGCTGGCAGTCGATTCACAAAGACGCAACATTTTTCTAGCAATGGCGTTCTGACTTTCTGCGGATTCTTCTATATCCCTCAGCTACGCAGGCAGACTTCCATCCGCCTAGCCGTTTAAGAGATGTGATGTCACCACCAGCATCCACAAGAAGTGTGGCGGATGTTCTCCGCAGGCAGTGGCCCGTGTATCCACTCGAATTTTTCAAATTTAATACTTCGCCACCTCTTCTGGTACGCTGCTAACTTTATGGATACCAACTACTGCTCGATGACATTTTCCATTGATATTTTACGAAAACGCGTGATTCTTCAAAATTCTTTGTGCGAAGGGCAGCATATTTTCTGTAAATACGCAGATAACTTTCCCCCAAAACAGTAAATGATCGGGGTTTTCTTCGTCTTAGTATGTGAAATTTTTACTAGCAGAGCAGACTTCACATCCTCTATATCGGTTGTCTTTAGATGAACTAGCTCATCACAGCGCAAAGCCCCCGCAATTCCTAATGTCATAACCATACAGGAAACTGAATCTTTAGACGGTATTTTTCGACTTGAAACACACCTTTATCATCAGGTATTTATCATCAGGAGCGTGATTCAAGAAATCGTCAACTTGTTCCCTCGTTATCTTCAGAACAATCTCGGAAATAATCAGAATTTGTGACCTGACAGTAATGCGAGAAATAACAACAATTACTAAGGAAGGGTAGCGTCGCCAACTAGGAGACATGATGTTAGTATGTTTCAACGAAGAAAATTTGTAATTTCAGCCAAAATTATGTGCTCTTGGGTTGGGGAAAAACTAGTATGTGGAATACGCGCAATTTTTGCATTAGCTCGGCTACGCTGCGCTTCGCCTCGCCTATTATAGCAAACTTTGCTTGTCAAAAAAAGTGTCACTTTTAATCCTAATAACACAATCTACTATTATGTACTTATAAAAATTTTCTCTTAAAATAAAAAAGTTGAATTTTCGGTTTTTATTTTTTTTTTTAGTCATGTAGCCGCTTTTAAAATCAAATTCAGGCAAATCAAGCCATGTTCTCATGTTGCACATAGCAGTTTCTTCGGTACTGACGTCATGTTACATGTGCAACAAGATAGAATTTTTTTTTACAAATCGCTTTTTGCTATACCAGTTTCTCTCTATTTAGCAACTTTTGAAACCCCAGGAAACCCAAAAAAAGAAAATTAAAAAATACCCATAAGCAAATGTTCCACCCTAATGCCCAGTTCGTTAGTCCAAATTAAATCTATTATACTTTTTCCGCTACTGCTGACAAACGTATACTGCGTATCTACAAAATAAACAAAAAACGTTTGAAACATTAATTGAGCGATAAAAACCATTCTTCGAGGTCGTTAGTTGATGTTCAATTTTTTCAAATTTTTAGTGCTACTACAACAGCCTAAAAACGAATTGTTAAAGAGGCTTTGCAAAATTTGACATTTGACTTGTCGGCTATGGCGACGGCCATGCTATAGCTCTTTAGGCCACTATTGTAGAGAATTTAATGCTCTATAAAAAAGGTTAGTATACCTTGTCAGCATATCACGCTTAGTTTTTGAGATATTGGCGAAAAAATGGAGTAGGTAAAACGAGTTCTTCATTCTCAAGATTGACAATAAATGTTAATGCCCGGAGGTACATACAAAGTGTACAAAGTTTTTCCCAGATATTGGAACCTATTTGGGGCCCATCTAGCGCGGTTGCAGCCTGTTAGGACTTAGTCCCGGGTCAAGCCCTTGTTTTGTCTAATATGACTGATGGCCTATAAAAAATACTATTTTATCTTTATTATTAACTTATTAACTTGGGATAGGTAAACTGTCATTTTATAAACTCAGATTGTTTTTAAGAAAATTCGAACAAACTTTTGTAGGTTGCCATTAATGTTATTTCCGTAATGGATGACGAGGAGCTAGGGTGGTTCTTCAAGAATGTTGGAGATAAACTTCTAATAACAAACTATGCAACTATTGCAACTATGCAAGAAAATTCGTTGAGCAATCAAAAAGAAAAGAGAGCTTAGTGGCGGCAAGTGTTCGAAATAGGATAGCCGATATGAGGAACAGCAGACAATGCTCACGAAAACGTAGGAAGGGTGATCGAGCAAAAAACAACACAAGATCAAATAGATAAATTGAGCTCGGGTGGAAACACGAAGAGAAGTCAAAATTGACATTGGTGTTCGAAAAAAAGGGAGGTGGTACTGAATCATAGTAGTTTATAGCCCAAAGCGTGAAAGTGATGTTTCACGCGGCGAAGGAAAATATGGACAGTCGAGGCGTAGCCGAGACTGGCCATTTCCTGAGACGCGTCAAACCACTTTTTCGCTGTGGTTTATACAACATTTTTAAATCGATAGACGGGAATATTGATTTTCCTTGGAGAAGATGGCTGAGATCCTGTATATGGGGAATGGGATATTTGTCCGGGATGGTCTTCGCATTCAAAGATCGATAGTCCCCACATATTCTCCATAATTTATCTGCCTTTTGAACCACATGAATGGGACTAGCCCAGGGTGAAGAGGATGGCTCTATTATGCCGGACTGAAGGAGTGCTGCGAATTCTTCCTTGGCAATCTACTACTTTTCTGGAGAGAGTCGACGAGGCTTTGTTGCTACCGGTGCACAGTGGGCCAAAATTGTTCAAACTTGGCCAAAAATCTGAAACTTTTTAAATGAACTGCTACTAGGTAGCTGATCATTGAAAAAATAGTAAAAAAATTTTATCGTCGCAAGGGTTGAATTGTAGGGGAAGAAAAATTCTTTGTTCCCCAAAAAATTCAGAAATTTCGTACTGTTCAGTTTGCTTCACAGATTACCAAAAAAATACAAAAAAAAAATTTGGCATCATAGGGGTTGAATTATAGGGGAAGAAAAATTATTTTTTAGCCAAAAAAATTAATAATTTTGCATAATCTCTAATTTGCTTCACAGATTACCGAAAAATACTTAAAACAGAAATTTATCGTTATAGGGGTTGAATTATAGGGGTGGGAAAATTATTTTTTCTACAAAAAATCCAAAATTTTTGTGCAATGCTGAGTTTGCATCACATATTACCTCGAATATTCTGAGAAAATAAAAAAAAAATAAACGACTCCATGAACGAGTTCAAAGGTGTGGGGGGGATGGAGCTGGGAAGCATTTTAGGTCATAATATTGTTGACAAAACTCAGATAATTATATTACTAATTAAATTAGTCTTGAGTAAATACCACTACAGAACTGGAAGACAGTCTTCTTTAAATGCGATATCGCATATGCTCGCCATTTTTTCAATTTGGAAATATTCAACAAGATTTTCTGTCCTGCTGGTTCGCCCTATACTCTACTTTTCATATAAAACGTCGAAAAGCTACCTTCTCGTAAACATTTTGCCCATAAGCATCCATAGGAAAATATTCTATTAAGAACAAAGGTCTTTACAAAAAGAAATAAATAAAGAAATAATTTGTCTAGAAAGCGAACCTAAAATGTCTTATATTCATACTAGGTGTACTCCAAATTATGCTTCATAACTTTGAATAAAAATAAACAGTTTTAGTAGCGAGTATTATTCGCTTCTGCAGTAACGAGCTACCGAACCGTCCAGGAACGCTGGTCTCGCTGCGCGCATCGCCGCAGAAAAACAAAAAAATCTCGAAAAGGCACTTGAACGCGCCTATGAAATTCAACTATGTTATAAAGGATTGTTTAGGCTATTTTTTGCAATTTTTTCCAAAGCGGGATCTCGTGGCGTACTTTTTGTATCTCAACACAAATATAACATATTAAAAAAAAATTTCGTCTGTGGTCACGAACATAATCGGTCAATTTCTTATGTATGTTCAAGAAGCATCAGTCAGCGAAGACAGCAATGACAGCTCGTAATTCTCAAAACATATGTATACCAGATAAAATTAAGAATTATTGTTCAGTTTTAGTTGTTTCAATAAGTGTCTTTTTATTGAATAATATATACTTTATTTTGCATTTGTGTTACATTTTACTAAAACTAAGGATTTTTAGACATAGCAAAGATTCTGATCGACAATAAGAGTGAAGTAAACACTACTGATAGCGACGGGCAAACCCCTTTGTTTCAAAATTGAATTAAAATTAAAGTATTTCACGATTATGTCAAAACAAGGTCATTTAGGAGTCGCCGATGGTATGAATTAATGGTAAAAATACATATTTGTTATGAAACTTTAGTGCAAACATTTTACAAACACTAACATCTGTAATCTTATATAATTTTGCAGGTTCCTTAAAGAAAACGGTGGCAGTAAATATGTCTACATTACTTGAACGCAATGGTCTGTAAAAAAAATCTTCCTTTTCCATTATCTCGTTACCATAATAAAAAGCCAACGGAAGATGTATATCAATGCGATGTATATCTCGGTAGACGTTTATCAAGTTAATGTGTATGTAGGGGCGGCTGGTCTTACTGGTGGAATCGGGTGCAGATTTTATCAATCTGCACCTAGTAGTAGTGCCTCCGCGAACGCACAGATGTGTCAAAAATGCCAAATGTTAAAAAATTGTCGTTACAAAATTTAAAAATAGAAAATGAACAGGAATGAGTAAATGAAAAGAATTAGCTACCGGAATTAAAACAAAATTTGGCGAATTAACACTCGGGGCTAAAAAATTGTAAAAGGGGATGAAAAATCAAGAGGAATGAAAATTAAGTGTGATTAAGTAGAATTACGAAATAAAACATGAAAATAACCAAATTATGCAATTAAAACTTTTGTGGGGGTTGAAATACGCACTTATACCTACCTATTGCGAAGGAAACTTAAAAATTGTAAAAGGTAAACTGAATCCCAAATGCGTTCAATTTGATGACCGACGAAAAACGAAATTATGCGAATTTTGCAAAATTAGCACTTAGGGGGTTGAAAAATCGTAAAGGTGGATGAAAAGTCAAAAGGTATGAGGATTAACCGTGGCTAAGTAAAATTACGGAAAATAACACCAAAATAACCCAATTATGTAAATTTAGCATTTAGCAATTTGGCAAAATTAACACCTAGGGGGTTGAAAAATTGTAAAGGGGGATGAAACGTCAAAGTGGATGATAATTAATCGTAGTTAAGCAGAATTACAGAAAATAACATTAAAGCAAGCCAATTGTGCAAATTTAGCTTATGGGATTTGAAACATTGCGAAGGGGTCGAAAAAGTTAAAAAGGCAAGAACAATCCATATGAGTAAAATTCGGTAAAATTAAATTTCATCCCCCTTGTTAGATCTTATTGAAAATTTATCCATCCACCTACAATGTTACTGAAAATTAACACACCAAATTCTGCCTTGATACGTTGAGCAGTTTTTGAGTTCTCGTAATTTTGTGTTTCTGCATGTTAGGGGCTGCAGCGCCTATAAGGGTGGTTTTCCTCAAAATATGAATGACACCTTTTTTGAATCATTAATGGAAAGCTATCGAATGACGCCAATTTCGACCAATACTTATTAAGCGGAATTTCGAGTTGCAACCCCTAATTTCCACCCCATCTGTTAGATTTTACGAAAAACGCATCCCCTGCAAGATTTCACCGATATATGTGTGTACGTTGAGTTTCCGACAGCTGCGTGCAACCCTTGCGGAGTTATCATATTTTTTGTGGTTTTCATCCCCTAAATTTCATCCCCCGAAATTAGCACCCCTTCACCTTCAACAGACTGAGGGTCGAACGTGCATACCCAGTTTCAGCAAGATACCTCCATTAGTTCTCGCGTTATTGCAATTCATAATTTTTCGGTTTTTCACCCCTAACTCCCACCCCCTTGGCCCGATATGGCCCAAAAGCAACCCCCGCCTTACTTTTCGGGAGACGAAGCTGCCTACCAAGTTTCAGCCCGATATCTCAATCTGTTCTCAAGTTATGCGACCGACAGATTGAGGAGTGAGCGAGCGAGCGAATAAGCTAAAACAAGAGTGCCTCGCATTTTGCTACGGCAAGCCGCCTACAGATCACTGTAAATTGACGCACAAAATTCAGCCTGCATACGTTGAGTAGTTTTTGATTTCTCGTATTTTTGTGTTTCTGCATGTTCGGTCTTGTAGCGCCTTTAAGGGAGGTTTTATTGCACCACTTTATGATTACAGGGGTTTATTTCTAACTTGTGTGTCGGGTTCTAGACCTCAACGTGCAACATATTTGAGTGGTTTTCGTATTTTTGTGATTTTCAACCCCTAAATTTCATCCCCCAAAATTGACAGCCCTTCACCTTCAACAGACTTGATGGTAGAACTCGAAAACCAAGTTTCAGTAAGATACCTCCACTCGCTCTCGAGTTATACAATTAATAATTTTTCGCTCCCGGGAAAAAAATCTCGCACTCTCGCGCTTCTACTGCGACCGCTGCCTAAACGCTTGAAGATGGATTAAAATCATATAAGGAAAAAATGTCGACAAGGAATAGACCTACTAGAAAGTCCGCGACAGCATATAAATATCTGTTACGGCTAGTCGACCATAAGCGACCGAAGCCATTTTCGTCAAAAATTAAAACACAAAAACAATCACGGTGGGCTACCCATCGTAGATAGCTATAGGCCGTCGCGGACTTTTTTGTAGATCTTTCCAATGCCGACAATTCCCCCTCTTAAACTTTTGATCTATCTTCAACCGTTGAGGCAGCGTTCACGATCAAACGTCGAAAATTGCAATTTCTTTCGGTAACTTCAACTACTATGGTTCGATATGGCCCAAAAACAATCCCCGCCGAGATTTTCGGGGTATACACCTGTGTACAAAATTTCAGCTCGATATCTGCTTTCGTTCTCAAATTACGCGACGGACAGAGTAGACGGACGAGCCGCCGCGCCGGCCGGCCGAGCGAGCGATTTCACTAACACTACAATACCTCCGCATTCTGCTACGGCACTAAAATAGGAACACCGTTTTGTCATTTTACACTGTAAATGGTTATACTTGTGTTTTTGGTTAAGCCTACACGTGGTAGTGGTTATTTTGACTACATTTACGGTGAATCACGTATGCGCGCGCAGAACAGCTCCGTCTGTTCATTTTAAGTTGATCCCCTGCAACTAAAGGGTAACAACCACAGCCATCATTGAGAAATCAGTTTTTCAAATGTATTGTGGTTGCTTTGGGCTATTGTGCAGATAAAGGTGATGGATGTAATAAAATATAAACTTAAGTACAAGAATGCCACAAAATGGTGTACAATCACCAAGCCGGTGATTGTAGCAGCATCAGTGAGGGAACAATGTACAACAATGAATAAGTGTAAGTGCGGACCCGAAACCCCACAAATGTACCTGGTACCGAAACATATTTTCGTCGTTACGTACACAGTAAAAAATAATTCCACGTATTAACGTAGGCAATTCTCTTACCCCTGTTAGTTGTTGGAATTTTCCAATGATGTGTGTAACTTTACAATAACATGAGTTTTTTACTCACTGGATAGTAATGTTACAGTGTAAGATTACATAGGAAACTTACACGAAACTGGAATTTTACAGTGTAAGATTACTACATGGAAATGTAATATTACACTTTATTTCCTCTAAATAATGGTAATGTTACAGTGTAACATTACATAGGAAATTTACACGAAACTGAAATTTTACAGTGTAAGATTACTACATGGGAATGTAATATTACACTGTATTTCCAATTTAGGTATAGGGTGTTAGGTACACTGCTTTTACTACATTATGTACTTAATGTGAATAAAATAGTTAAACAGCATTAGGTACCTACCTGGAATTTACGCTTACCTAATTGGAAAATATAACTCGTAGCTTTGTTTGTCCAAGTAAATTTTTAAACTACATTATTATTTATAGTAGAATTTCATTGGAAGAAAAATTTTTCATAAAGAAGTTATATGAGATAATCTGCGCAATTAATTAGTTTCTAGTTACATTAATATAAATTTCAATAATCGTAATTATGCGAAGTAAATAAAAGAAACGATGCAAAGAACGAACTGTCATAATGTATTAATAATTATAATATGTAATAAAAATATAGGTAAGTATTAAGTAAGGATGAGAAACAAACATTCAGCAGTTTTTCCATAAGGGTCCCTCCTGCAAAAAAAAACAGTTGTAGGTACTTATCCCTCATGTGCTGTATAGTAGGTATATATTTAAAAACATTAATTCTTAATTTTGCATGCATTGACGTACAGTGGGTAAGTAGAACTGCTAAGTAGTCAACTAAAGCCACCTAACCAAACCACACGTTTTCCAGGATTATACATTTTACAGGCAGCTGATACTGATCTATACAGAAGTACTTTACATCATACCTGCGCAGGTATTAACGTAATAATTAATTATGAATTAAGAAAACACTTACAGCAATGAAGATCAATTAGTCCATCAGAAGAAGGGGAAAAACTTTCATCCTGTTTCCTTATGGAAGAATAACATTTTGGTCTGTAGAGTTAAAAAATAACCTTCAAAGATTAATATAATGCAATAAAAGCTTACCATTAGCACAAGGTGGCCGATATTTGCATACATTCAACTCGAGTTTCAAGCAGAATCCTAGTAAATAAAATAAACAAGTAGGTAAACCAAAAATCTGGAGTCATATTAACCTACCAATTCGAAATCAGCAATCTGCTTTAACAAAGTTATTACTTTGCTTTTTGACTTGTTTGAGCCTTTCGTCCCGTTATCCGGGTGTGTTTTCATCAAATACCGTTGGATAAATTCCAACGTTGAAGAACACTTCGCAGGGTATTCCATATTAAAAATATAATAGGCTCCGTAACAATATTTTAATGCCTTAAAGAAGTCGTTAGTCCCTCCATCTGTAACTTCTTTTTCGATGGAGACGAAGTATTTAGGGTTAACTTCATCTGCAACTAACAGCAAGTTAACAAAAGAGAATGATATAAGGGAAACTTACCATTTATTTTAATTACGCAGGGGCTTAAAGTTTGGACTTTCGAATCCGTTTCACCAATATCCTAGAAGACGACAAAAGAAAAATATTATTTCTGCTTCAATACTTATTACATATTCCACAGTGATAAGCCATTGTGATGGCCTGAAATTAATAAAATGAAAACTGAAATTAATAAAATGTAAACTAAACGATTCGCCGCGCCGTTTATAAAGGGTAAATTGAGTTGAGACTGATGATGATAATAAAAAACTTTAGGTTAGAATTTATTACGAATCACTCCATCAAACTATTTCTCTACCACGTCACAACTAACTAACATAATACTAATAAATTAATAGTAGGTACTTACCATGCACTCTTTAAAACACCGTTGATAGAACAAATTAAGCTGCCTCACATTCACACACAGATAATTGGCAAATGGTGGTCGTCAGGTGTTAGTCTGTTCGTACTGACTGGTTCAGACGAGCAGGGTTGACCCGGCGTATTTTAGAGGAATTTTACCATTAGTTGATAGGAAAATTACCATCTTGGTACGAACTATTACTATGATGCAGGTAAATTTACCATGGCAAATTTCCCAATCCACTCAATATAGTGGTAAATCTACATACAACTTTGTAAAAGTACTACGTTAAACGTACGTTTCCATCACAGTAACGGTAATAGTTCCAGTTTAGTGAGAAATTACTTAAACAGTTGGTGATTTTACGAATACGTAAATGCGAATTTTACTAATTTATTGGTAAAATTACATTGAAATATTCCAATATTTTTTACTGTGTAGATTACTTTTTGTTTTTTTGTTTGTTTTTCGTTTCGTTAAACACATTTTCTTATGTTCTTATGTTTAATAAATGTTTCTATAAATAAGACGTAAGTATGAATTTTTGTGCAGGTTTCACTAAGCGGAGTAAAAAAGTGAATGGTTTTACACCAATTTTTGTGCACATTTACCCTTAGCAGTGTAACAAAGGAAACTAACACAAATTGTGGTTAAATATACCAGATTAGATGGTTAATTTTACACTGATTTGTGTAGTAATTTGGTAAATATGTAACACCAACTCATCTGGTAAAATTTACCGTTTCACCTGATGGTAAACTTTTACACGAAAATGAATGGCCTCAAATAGACCCCGTTTGGTGTTATTTTTAACACGGAATTTTTTACTGTGCACGGACTGCTCTGGGAATATCATCTGACTTGGTTTCATTGACCATCTTCAGTGCAGCAGAAAGTGAATTGAGCCGGTGCGCTGAAAGCTTAGTTCGAAAATTGTAGCTTCCTTGACACCAACCATATAGGCATTTTCTCATAATACCTACAAAATTTAAATATGACGGCAATTATTATACCTAAGTCGAATAGATGAATTGAATCTGAAACTATTATATCTTCTACAAGATCTATGGGTAAATTCTCTAATGGGGTATGTTCCTTATGCTGAGATCCATCAATTTTTCGCCTGAACTGTCATCAGTACGTCTTGGACAATCAATCCTTGGAAAACTCATATGGTGGCCGTTATGATCCCATTCTCCCATGAAACGTGTTCAAATTACAGAAGTCCAACTATACTACGAGTCCGACTATACCATAGAGATTTATTAAACCAGAATTTCAGAAATAACTTCAATAACAGAGTTTCTATTATTAGTTACGTCCACTTCGTTAACTGTATCTTCTGATGGCCGGTGTGGAAGGCCTAACTTGGGTTCCACAAATAGCTTGGGTACTAAAACTATTTATTCGCTCGAACACCCGGAGTATGTTCCTATGAACAGTCAAATTAACTTGAATGTTGACTGGCTGTTTCATAAAAGCTTAACTATGACGGTAGTCGTCCATTAGTGTCTTAGGGTTCTTGTCTTCAAGGTCAGGCAAGAGACTCAGGCCCCATTTTAAAAAACCGGCCTTGGGGATTGAGAACTTGGCCCTCTCGTCTCAATATTATCGCCAATGTCCCCTTAGTGTTGTACTTTCCTTTCAGATCTTCAATCATTTCCAGTAATCCATTCAATTTCACATTTAACAGTTTATTTACTTTCCCGTAACCACACTTTATTAAAATCTGACACTTGTCACTTGTCAGCTGTCCCTTGTCATCGACAAACTTCCTAGATCGAGACGCGAACTTCAAAATCTAGTTCTGTATGATCCCTACCCCGAGCCATTTCGGCATAAAAAAGAGGAAATCATACCTCGGCCATTTTATCGCCAGCGTTTGGGGAAGCTGCCACGTGGAATGCAGGAAGGGCATTAAATCTACCGTACCTTATCTTTCTCTGCCTGTAAGTTTGTGCCTGCTTCCACCTACTTTGTAAAAAGCTGCAGTTCTCTGAAATAGCTGTTTGGCTTGGAGAAAACGGCTGTTGGCCCCACAACCTCGAAGCGAGTAATTCGCCCACAAGTGAAACCGCCCAACATCTCAGGTATATTTTCATGTCGAGTTCTCCCTTGTGTCTGTTCTGTGTTGATTCCTCTCAAGGTGGTGGTGTGGTTTAACCCCAATTCTCCTTTGTGGTCACTGTTTGTCGTTCCAGCCATGTGAGCTATGAGTCGATCACTCTACGATCCCTGTGTTCTTGTCATAGACCCCCTTTTGTTCATTTAGTGAGACCGAATGCATTTTGTAGGTTTTTTACGAGGAAACTCCCTTTTTACGAAGAAATTTCCTCCAACGAAGTAACTCCCTTTTTTCCTTCAACGAAATAATCTCCTTCGACGACGTGACTTCCTTTACCGGAGCCTTCTTTAGTTGGAGCTTCTCCTATCTGAGGCTTCTTGGAAAGACTTCCTGTCAGGTGGCACGACCTCTGCGACCTGCTGCCATAGTTGTTGGAATTGGCTCCTGTCCCTTACGTAGATGTTTTCTTCGATTTCCTGAGAGAGACGTAGTCCTCCACTATCTACACAACCATCGCTGGAGTGGAATAAGTACCATCCACATTATTGTATCTTGTTTTTGGTCTCAATTTATCGACACAGTTCAACTAATTTTGAGAATTGTGAGACTACCTGAAAGTATTGAATTACCGTCCATTCCTAATTGTTTATACCTACCTAACTATTTCATTTATTACTTTATTACCTTCAGTAATGTTATTTAACCTTTTGTAAGGTGCTATCGTTATCACTTTTATTTAATATTTTCAATCTAAACTTACCTTATTGCGATCCGTAGCGTATAATTCATTAACGCCAACTATTATCATTTGCTCGTCATAGGTCCGCTTGCGACAAATTTTTCCTCGTCAGAGGTCCGCTTTCCCTCGGGGAAACCTAACCTCGAAAGGACTGCGATAAGTCCGCCGTGATATAAACGGAAACCCTAATAACTCGTCATAAACGCCAACGTAGTTCAAGCTGGCGGCGCCACGAGTACTAAAGAAAAATGTATTATTCGGTTTGTATCCCGGAAGTCCGTCGTGATAGAGGCAAATATGCTCATAACTCGTCAAAGTACCTGTGAACGTAGTTCAAGCGAATGCCGCCAGGAGTGGTTTGTATCCCGGTTATTATAGTATTACAGCGATAGGTCCGTCGTGATAGACAAAAGTGGTCATAGGTCGTCATAGTAACCTGGGAGGCCCTAAAATGCCTACCCACCTACCGGGCATCATCAAATCCATCCAAATAGGGTCCTTTACTAATCGTCCCTATAATCGCCTCCCTCAACCCCTTATATTTAAACGCTGCCACCCGTCTTATTTTTAATCCGATCTTCTTCAAACTTGCTCCATTTGGTAGACGCCCTCAAATATGCCAAGCACCCGAAGGACATCCCTCTCATCCCATTTTGCTGGTGTTCCCTTGGATTTAAACGCTGCCACCCGTCTTATTTTTAATACGCTTTTCTTCAAACTTGTACTACTTGAATATGCCAGAAACACGAGGGACATCAGCCACATCCCATTTTACGGTTATACCTTCTAGATTTAAACGCTGCCATCCGCCTTATTTTTAATGCGATCTTTAAACTTGCACTACTTGGAAGATACCATAGGATATGCTAACCACATGAAGGATAGTCCCCACGCCCCAATTTACGGCTCTACCCTTAGATTTATTCGCTACCAGCAGCCTTGGTTTTAATCCAATCTTCTTCAAACTTTTTTTTGTCAACATTGGATACAAATTTTAATGAAAGCTGACGAAATCCATTCCCGATTTAATTATGACACTGGAAAATGCGTCACGACGTCTAGAACGCCGGAAGCCACACCTGTTTTACCATAAAATCGATTATTTATTCTGATCATACAACTCGTCTTAACTCCGTTAACGGAACTATGACAACTTATTAGTGATCATAGATACGTTTTATGCGATTCCCGCCTCTATGGAATTTTATAAATTTCACCAAAAATTGCGGTTTTTCATGCCCAAAATGGCAGTTGTGCTAGTTCTAAAGTCAGAAAACTTCCAGAAACGACCTCCTGTCAAGAAAAAATGGGCGGACTCGTTCAAGTTTCGGACAAAATGGCAACCTTGCTCTAACTAAAGCATCTCTGGCTTTTTCTCAACATTGGATACAAATTTTAATGAAAGCTGACCAAATCCATTACCGATTCAATTAAGACACTGGAAAATGCGTCACGACTTCTAGAACGCCGGAAGCCACACCTGTTTTACTATAAAATCGATAATTTATTCGGATCATCCAACTCGTCTTAACTCCGTTAACGGAACTATGACAACTTATTAGTGATCATAGATACGTTTTATGCGATTCCCGCCTCTAAGGAATTTTGTAAATTTCACCAAAAATTGCGGTTTTTCAAGCCTAAAATTCCGGTTGTGGGAGTTCCAAAGTCAGAACACGTTCAGAAACGACCTCCTGTCCAGAAAAAATACGCGGACTCGCTCAAGTTTCGGATAAAATGGCAACCTCGCTCTAACTAAAGCATCTCTGGCTTTTTGTCAACATTGGATACAAATTTTAATGAAAGCTGACGAAATCCATTCCCGATTAAATTAAGACACTGGAAAATACGTCACGACGTCTAGAACGCCGGAAGCCACACCTGTTTTACCATAAAATCGATAATTTATTCAGATCATCCAACTCGTCTTAACTCCGTTAATGGAACTATGACAACTTATTAGTGATCATAGATACGTTTTATGCGATTCCCGCCTCTATGGAATTTTGTAAATTTCACCAAAAATTGCGGTTTTTCAAGCCTGAAATGGCGGTTGTGGGAGTTCTAAAGTCAGAAAACGTTCAGAAACGATCTCCTGCAAAAAAAATGCGCGGACACGCTCAAGTTTCGGATAAAATGGCAACCTCGCTCTAACCAAAACATCTCTGGCTTTTTGTCAACATTGGATACAAATTTTAATGAAAGCTGACTAAATCCATTCCAGATTAAATTAAGACCCTGGAAAATGCGTCACGAAGTCTAGAACGCCGGAAGCCACACCTGTTTTACCATAAAATCGATAATTTATTCAGATCACCCAACTCGTCTTAACTCCGTTAACGGAACTATGACAACTTATTAGTGATCATAAATACGTTTTATGCGATTCCTGCCTTTATGGAATTTTGTAAATTTCACCAAAAATTGCGGTTTGTCAAGCCGAAAATGGCGGTTGTGCTAGTTCTAAAGTCAGAAAACTTTCAGAAACGACCTCCTGTCAAGAAAAAATGGGCGGACTCGTTCAAATTTCGGACAAAATGGCAACCTCGCTCTAACTAAAGCATCTCTGGCTTTTTGTCAACATTGGATGTAAATTTTAATGAAAGCCGACGAAATCCATTCCCGATTCAACTAAGACACTGGAAAATGCGTCGCGACATCTAGAACGCCGGAAGCCACACCTGTTTTACCATAAAATCGATAATTTATTCTGATCCTCCAATTCCGTTAACGGAACTGTGACGACTTATTAGTGATCATAGATACGTTTTATGCGATTCCCGCCTCTATGGAATTTTATAAATTTCACCAAAAATTGCGGTTTTTCAAACCTAAAATGGCGGTTGTGGGAGTTCTAAAGTCAGAAAACGTTCAGAAACGATCTCTTGCAAAAAAAATGCGCGGACACGCTCAAGTTTCGGATAAAATGGCAACCTCGCTCTAACCAAAACATCTCTGGCTTTTTGTCAACATTGGATACAAATTTTAATGAAAGCTGACTAAATCCATTCCCGATTAAATTAAGACCCTGGAAAATGTGTCACGAAGTCTAGAACGCCGGAAGCCACACCTGTTTTACCATAAAATCGATAATTTATTCTGATCATCCAATTCCGTTAACGGAACTATGACGACTTATTAGTGATCATTGATACGTTTTATGCGATTCCCGCCTCTATGGAATTTTATAAATTTCACCAAAAATTGCGGTCTTTCAAACCTGAAATGGCGGTTGTGGGAGTTCTAAAGTCAGAAAACGTTCAGAAACGATCTCTGGCAAAAAAAATGCGCGGACACGCTCAAGTTTCGGATAAAATGGCAACCTCGCTCTAACCAAAACATCTCTGGCTTTTTGTCAACATTGGATACAAATTTTAATGAAAGCTGACGAAATCCATTCCCGATTCAACTAAGACACTGGAAAATGCGTCGCGACATCTAGAACGCCGGAAGCCACACCTGTTTTACCATAAAATCGATAATTTATTCTGATCCTCCAATTCCGTTAACGGAACTGTGACGACTTATTAGTGATCATAGATACGTTTTATGCGATTCCCGCCTCTATGGAATTTTATAAATTTCACCAAAAATTGCGGTTTTTCAAACCTAAAATGGCGGTTGTGGGAGTTCTAAAGTCAGAAAACGTTCAGAAACGATCTCTTGCAAAAAAAATGCGCGGACACGCTCAAGTTTCGGATAAAATGGCAACCTCGCTCTAACCAAAACATCTCTGGCTTTTTGTCAACATTGGATACAAATTTTAATGAAAGCTGACTAAATCCATTCCCGATTAAATTAAGACCCTGGAAAATGTGTCACGAAGTCTAGAACGCCGGAAGCCACACCTGTTTTACCATAAAATCGATAATTTATTCTGATCATCCAATTCCGTTAACGGAACTATGACGACTTATTAGTGATCATTGATACGTTTTATGCGATTCCCGCCTCTATGGAATTTTATAAATTTCACCAAAAATTGCGGTCTTTCAAACCTGAAATGGCGGTTGTGGGAGTTCTAAAGTCAGAAAACGTTCAGAAACGATCTCTGGCAAAAAAAATGCGCGGACACGCTCAAGTTTCGGATAAAATGGCAACCTCGCTCTAACCAAAACATCTCTGGCTTTTTGTCAACATTGGATACAAATTTTAATGAAAGCTGACGAAATCCATTCCCGATTAAATTAAGACACTGGAAAATGCGTCACGACGTCTAGAACGCCGGAAGCCACACCTGTTTTACCATAAAATCGATAATTTATTCAGATCATTCAACTCGTCTTAACTCCGTTAACGGAACTATGACAACTTATTAGTCATCATAAATACGTTTTATGCGATTCCCGCCTCTATGGAATTTTGTAAATTTCACCAAAAATTGCGGTTTTTCAAGCCCAAAAAGGCGGTTGTGGGAGTTCTAAAGTCAGAACACGTTCAGAAACGATCTCCTGCAAAAAAAATGCGAGGACACGCTCAAGTTTCGGATAAAATGGCAACCTCGCTCAGACTAAAGCATCTCTGGCTTTTTGTCAACATTGGATACAAATTTTAATGAAAGCTGACGAAATCAATTCCCGATTAAATTAAGACACTGGAAAATGCGTCACGACGTCTAGAACGCCGGAAGCCACACCTGTTTTACCATAAAATCGATAATTTATTCAGATCATCCAACTCGTCTTAACTCCGTTAACGGAACTATGACAACTTATTAGTGATCATAAATACGTTTTATGCGATTCCCGCCTCTATGGAATTTTGTAAATTTCACCAAAAATTGCGGTTTTTCAAGCCTAAAATTCCGGTTGTGGGAGTTCTAAAGTCAGAACACGTTCAGAAACGACCTCCTGTCCAGAAAAAATACGCGGATCTAACCAAAACATCTCTGGCTTTTTGTCAACATTGGATACAAATTTTAATGAAAGCTGACGAAAATCTATTCCCGATTCAATTAAGATACTGGAAAATGCGTCACGACGTCTAGAACGCCGGAAACCACAATTGTTTTACCATAAAATCGATAATTTATTCTGATCATCCAACTCCGTTAACGGAACTATGACGACTCATTAGTGATCATAGATACGTTTTATGCGATTCCCGCCTCTATGGAATTTTGTAAATTTCACCAAAAATTGCTGTTTTTCAAGCCTAAAATGGCGGTTGTGGGAGTTCTAAAGTCAGAAAACGTTCAGAAACGACCTCCTGTCAAGAAAAAATGGGCGGACTCGCTCAAGTTTCGGATAAAATGGCAACCTCGCTCTAACTAAAGCATCACTGGCTTTTTCTCAACATTGGATACAAATTTTAATGAAAGCTGACGAAATCCATTCCCGATTCAATTAAGATACTGGAAAATGCGTCACGACGTCTAGAACGCCGGAAACCACACCTGTTTTACAATAAAATCGATAATTTATTCAGATCTTCCAAGTCGTCTTAACTCCGTTAACGGAATTATGACAACTTATTAGTGATCATAGATACGTTTTATGCGATTCCCGCCTCTATGGAATTTTGTAAATTTCACCAAAAATTGCTGTTTTTCAAACCTAAAATGGCGGTTGTGGGAGTTCTAAAGTCAGAAAACGTTCAGAAACGATTTCCTGTAAAAAAAAATGCGCGGACTCGCTCAAGTTTCGGATAAAATGGCAAAATCGCTCTAACTAAAGCATCTCTGGCTTTTTGTCAACATTGGACACAAATTTTAATGAAAGCTGACGAAATCCATTCCCGATTAAATTAAGACCCTGGGAAATGCGTCACGACGTCTAGAACGCCGAAAGCCACACCTGTTTTACCATAAAATCGATAATTTATTCAGATCATCCAATTCCGTTAACGGAACTATGACGACTTATTAGTGATCATAGATACGTTTTATGCGATTCCCGCCTCAATGGAATTTTATAAATTTCACCAAAAATTGCGGTTTTTCAAACCTAAAATGGCGGTTGTGGGAGTTCTAAAGTCAGAAAACGTTCAGAAACGATCTCCTGTAAAAAAAAATGCGCGGACTCGCTCAAGTTTCGGATAAAATGGCAACCTCGCTCTAACTAAAGCATCTCTGGCTTTTTGTCAACATTGGATACAAATTTTAATGAAAGCTGACGAAATCCATTCCCGATTCAACTAAGACACTGGAAAATGCGTCACGACATCTAGAACGCCGGAAGCCACACCTGTTTTACCATAAAATCGATAATTTATTCAGATCATCCAACTCGTCTTAACTCCGTTAACAGAACTATGACAACTTATTAGTGATCATAAATACGTTTTATGCGATTCCCGCCTCTATGGAATTTTGTAAATTTCACCAAAAATTGCGGTTTTTCAAGCCTAAAATTCCGGTTGTGGGAGTTCTAAAGTCAGAACACGTTCAGAAACGACCTCCTGTCCAGAAAAAATACGCGGACTCGCTCAAGTTTCGGATAAAATGGCAACCTCGCTCTAACCAAAACATCTCTGGCTTTTTGTCAACATTGGATACAAATTTTAATGAAAGCTGACGAAAATCTATTCCCGATTCAATTAAGATACTGGAAAATGCGTCACGACGTCTAGAACGCCGGAAACCACAATTGTTTTACCATAAAATCGATAATTTATTCTGATCATCCAACTCCGTTAACGGAACTATGACGACTCATTAGTGATCATAGATACGTTTTATGCGATTCCCGCCTCTATGGAATTTTGTAAATTTCACCAAAAATTGCTGTTTTTCAAGCCTAAAATGGCGGTTGTGGGAGTTCTAAAGTCAGAAAACGTTCAGAAACGACCTCCTGTCAAGAAAAAATGGGCGGACTCGCTCAAGTTTCGGATAAAATGGCAACCTCGCTCTAACTAAAGCATCACTGGCTTTTTCTCAACATTGGATACAAATTTTAATGAAAGCTGACGAAATCCATTCCCGATTCAATTAAGATACTGGAAAATGCGTCACGACGTCTAGAACGCCGGAAACCACACCTGTTTTACAATAAAATCGATAATTTATTCAGATCTTCCAAGTCGTCTTAACTCCGTTAACGGAATTATGACAACTTATTAGTGATCATAGATACGTTTTATGCGATTCCCGCCTCTATGGAATTTTGTAAATTTCACCAAAAATTGCTGTTTTTCAAACCTAAAATGGCGGTTGTGGGAGTTCTAAAGTCAGAAAACGTTCAGAAACGATTTCCTGTAAAAAAAAATGCGCGGACTCGCTCAAGTTTCGGATAAAATGGCAAAATCGCTCTAACTAAAGCATCTCTGGCTTTTTGTCAACATTGGACACAAATTTTAATGAAAGCTGACGAAATCCATTCCCGATTAAATTAAGACCCTGGGAAATGCGTCACGACGTCTAGAACGCCGAAAGCCACACCTGTTTTACCATAAAATCGATAATTTATTCAGATCATCCAATTCCGTTAACGGAACTATGACGACTTATTAGTGATCATAGATACGTTTTATGCGATTCCCGCCTCAATGGAATTTTATAAATTTCACCAAAAATTGCGGTTTTTCAAACCTAAAATGGCGGTTGTGGGAGTTCTAAAGTCAGAAAACGTTCAGAAACGATCTCCTGTAAAAAAAAATGCGCGGACTCGCTCAAGTTTCGGATAAAATGGCAACCTCGCTCTAACTAAAGCATCTCTGGCTTTTTGTCAACATTGGATACAAATTTTAATGAAAGCTGACGAAATCCATTCCCGATTCAACTAAGACACTGGAAAATGCGTCACGACATCTAGAACGCCGGAAGCCACACCTGTTTTACCATAAAATCGATAATTTATTCTGATCATCCAACGAGTCTTAACTCCGTTAACCGAACTATGACGACTTATTAGTAATCATAGATACGTTTTATGCGATTCCCGCCTCAATGGAATTTTATAAATTTCACCAAAAATTGCGGTTTTTCAAGCCGAAAATGGCGGTTGTGCTAGTTCTAAAGTCAGAAAACTTTCAGAAAGGACCTCCTGTCAAGAAAAAATGGGCGGACTCATTCAAATTTCGGACAAAATGGCAACCTCGCTCTAACTAAAGCATCTCTGGCTTTTTGTCAACATTGGATACAAATTTTAATAAAAGCTGACGAAATCCATTCCCGATTCAACTAAGACACTGGAAAATGCGTCACGACATCTAGAACGCCGGAAGCCACACCTGTTTTACCATAAAATCGATAATTTATTCTGATCATCCAACGAGTCTTAACTCCGTTAACCGAACTATGACGACTTATTAGTAATCATAGATACGTTTTATGCGATTCCCGCCTCTATGGAATTTTATAAATTTCACCAAAAATTGCGGTTTTTCAAGCCGAAAATGGCGGTTGTGCTAGTTCTAAAGTCAGAAAACTTTCAGAAACGACCTCCTGTCAAGAAAAAATGTGCGGACTCATTCAAATTTCGGACAAAATGGCAACCTCGCTCTAACTAAAGCATCTCTGGCTTTTTCTCAACATTGGATACAAATTTTAATGAAAGCTGACGAAATCCATTCCCGGTTAAATTAAGACACTGGAAAATGCGTCACGACGTCTAGAACGCCGGAAGCCACAAATGTTTTGCCATAAAATCGATAATTTATTCAGATCATCCAACTCGTCTTAACTCCGTTAACGGAATTATGACAACTTATTAGTGATCATAGATACGTTTTACGCGATTCCCGCCTCTATGGAATTTTGTAAATTTCACCAAAAATTGCGGTTATTCAAGTCTAAGATGGCGGTTGTGGGAGTTCTAAAGTCAGAAAACGTTCAGAAACGACCTCCTGCCAAGAAAAAATACGCGGACTCGCTCAAGTTTCGGATAAAATGGCAACCTCGCTCTAACTAAAGCATATCTGGCTTTTTGTCAACATTGGATACAAATTTTAATGAAAGCTGACGAAATCCATTCCCGGTTAAATTAAGACACTGGAAAATGCGTCACGACGTCTAGAACGCCGGAAGCCACACCTGTTTTACCATAAAATCGATAATTTATTCAGATCATCCAACTCGTCTTAATTCCGTTAACGGAATTATGACAACTTATTAGTGATCATAGATACGTTTTATGCGATTCCCGCCTCTATGGAATTTTGTAAATTTCACCAAAAATTGCGGTTTTTCAAGCCTAAAATGGCGATTGTGGGAGTTCTAAAGTCAGAAAACTTTCATAAACGACCTCCTGTCAAGAAAAAATGGGCGGACTCGCTCAAGTTTCGGATAAAATGGCAACCTCGCTCTAACTGAAGCATCTCTGGCTTTTTCTCAACATTGGACACAAATTTTAATGAAAGCTGACGAAATCCATTCCCGATTCAATTAGGACACTGGAAAATGCGCCACGACGTCTAGAACGTCGAGCCACACCTGTTTTACAATAAAATCGATAATTTATTCAGATCATCCAAGTCGTCTTAACTCCATTAACGTAACTATGACAACTTATTAGTGATCATAGATACGTTTTATGCGATTCCCGCCTCTATGGAATTTTATAAATTTCACCAAAAATTGCGGTTTTACAAGCCTAAAATGGCGGTTGTGGGAGTTCGAAACTCAGAAGACGTTCAGAAACGACCTCCTGTCAAGAAAAAATGGGCGGACTCGCTCAAGTTTCGGATAAAATGGCAACCTCGCTCTAACTAAAGCATCTCTGGCTTTTTCTCAACATTGGATACAAATTTTAATGAAAGCTAACGAAGTCCATTCCCGATTCAATTAAGACACTGGAAAATGCGTCACGACGTCTAGTCCGCCGGAAGCCACACCTGTTTTACAATAAAATCGATAATTTGTTCAGATCATCCAATTCCGTTAACGGAACTATGACGACTTATTAGTGATCATAGATACGTTTTATGCGATTCCCGCCTCTATGGAATTTTATAAATTTCACCAAAAATTGCGGTTTTTCAAACCTAAAATGGCGGTTGTGGGAGTTCTAAAGTCAGAAAACGTTCAGAAACGATCTCCTGTAAAAAAAATGCGCGGACTCGCTCAAGTTTCGGACAAAATGGCAACCTCGCTGTAACTAAAGCATCTCTGGTTTTTGTCAACATTGGATACAAATTTTAATGAAAGCTGACGAAATCCATTCCCGATTAAATGAAGACCCTGGAAAATGCGTCACGACGTCTAGAACGCCGGAAGCCACACCTGTTTTACCATAAAATCGATAATTTATTCAGATCATCCAACTCGTCTTAACTCCGTTAACGGAATTATGACAACTTATTAGTGATCATAGATACGTTTTATGCGATTCCCGCCTCTATGGAATTCTTTTAATTTCACCAAAAATTGCGGTTTTTCAAGCCTAAAATGGAAGTTGCCGGAGTTCGAAACTCAGAAGGCGTTCAGAAACGACCTCCTGTCAAGAAAAAATGCGCGGACTCGCTCAAGCTTCGGATAAAATGGCAACCTCGCTCCAACTAAAGCAAATCTTGCTTTTTCTCAACATCGAATACAAATTTTAATGAAAGCTGACGAAATCCATTCCCGATTCAATTAGGACACTGGAAAATGCGCCACGATGTCTAGAACGCCGGAAGCCACACCTGTTTTACCATAAAATCGATAATTTATTCAGATCATCCAACTCGTCTTAACTCCGTTAACGGAATTATGACAACTTATTAGTGATCATAGATACGTTTTATGCGATTCCCGCCTCTATGGAATTTTTTAAATTTCACCAAAAATTGCGGTTTTTCAAGGCTAAAATGGCGGTTGTCGGAATTCGAAACTCAGAAGACGTTCAGAAACGACCTCCTGTCAAGAAAAAATGCGCGGACTCGCTCAAGTTTCGGATAAAATGGCAACCTCGCTCTAACTGAAGCATCTCTGGCTTTTTCTCAACATTGGATACAAATTTTAATGAAAGCAGACGAAATCCATTCATGATTCAATTAAGACACTGGAAAATGCGTCACGACGTCTAGTCCGCCGGAAGCCACACCTGTTTTACCATAAAATCGATAATTTATTCTGATCATCCAATTCCGTTAACGGAACTATGACGACTTATAAGTGATCATAGATACGTTTTATGCGATTCCCGCCTCTATGGAATTTTATAAATTTCAAAAAAATTGCGGTTTTTTAAACCTGAAATGGCGGTTGTGGGAGTTCTAAAGTCAGAAAACGTTCAGAAACGATCTCCTGTAAAAAAAAATGCACGGACTCGCTCAAATTTCGGATAAAATGACAACCTCGCTCTAACTAAAGCATCTCTGGCTTTTTCTCAACATTGGATACAAATTTTAATGAAAGCTGACGAAATTCATTCCCGGTTAAATTAAGACACTGGAAAATGCGTCACGACGTCTAGAACGCCGGAAGCCACACCTGTTTTGCCATAAAATCGATAATTTATTCAGATCATCCAACTCGTCTTAACTCCGTTAACGGAATTATGACAACTTATTAGTGATCATAGATACGTTTTACGCGATTCCCGCCTCTATGGAATTTTGTAAATTTCACCAAAAATTGCGGTTATTCAAGCCTAAACTGGCGGTTGTGGGAGTTCTAAAGTCAGAAAACGTTCAGAAACGACCTCCTGTCAAGAAAAAATAGGCGGACTCGCTCAAGTTTCGGATAAAATGGCAACCTCGCTCTAACTAAAGCATCTCTGGCTTTTTCTCAACATTGGATACAAATTTTAATGAAAGCTAACGAAATCCATTCCCGGTTAAACTAAGACCCTGGAAAATGCGTCACGACGTCTAGAACGCCGGAAGCCACACCTGTTTTACCATAAAATCCATAATTTATTCAGATCATCCAACTCGTCTTAACTCCGTTAACGGAATTATGACAACTTATTAGTGATCATAGATACGTTTTATGCGATTCCCGCCTCTATGGAATTTTGTAAATTTCACCAAAAATTGCGGTTATTCAAGCCTAAAATGGCGGTTGTGGGAGTTCTAAAGTCAGAAAACGTTCAGAAACGACCTCCTGTCAACAAAAAATAGGCGGACTCGCTCAAGTTTAGGATAAAATGGCAACCTCGCTCTAACTAAAGCATATCTGGCTTTTTGTCAACATTGGATACAAATTTTAATGCAAGCTGACGAAATCCAATCCCGATTAAATTAAGACCCTGGAAAATGCGTCACGACGTCTGGAACGCCGGAAGCCACACCTGTTTTACCATAAAATCGATAATTTATTCTGATCATCCAATTCCGTTAACGGAACTATGACGACTTATAAGTGATCATAGATACGTTTTATGCGATTCCCGCCTCTATGGAATTTTATAAATTTCACCAAAAATTGCGGTTTTTTAAACCTAAAATGGCGGTTGTGGTAGTTCTAAAGTCAGAAAACGTTCAGAAACGATCTCCTGTAAAAAAAAATGCGCGGACTCGCTCAAGTTTCGGATAAAATGGCAACCTCGCTCTAACTAAAGCATCTCTGGCTTTTTCTCAACATTGGACACAAATTTTAATGAAAGCTGACGAAATCCATTCCCGGTTAAATTAAGACACTGGAAAATGCGTCACGACGTCTAGAACGCCGGAAGCCACACCTGTTTTACCATTAAATCGATAATTTATTCAGATTATCCAACTCGTCTTAACTCCGTTAACGGAATTATGACAACTTATTAGTGATCATAGATACGTTTTATGCGATTCCCGCCTGTATGGAATTTTGTAAATTTCACCAAAAATTGCGGTTTTTTAATCCTGAAATGGCGGTTGTGGGAGTTCTAAAGTCAGAAAACGTTCAGAAACGATCTCCTGTAAAAAAAAATGCGCGGACTCGCTCAAGTTTCGGATAAAATGGCAACCTCGCTCTAACTAAAGCATCTCTGGCTTTTTCTCAACATTGGATACAAATTTTAATGAAAGCTGACGAAATCCATTCCCGGTTAAATTAAGACACTGGAAAATGCGTCGCGACGTCTAGAACGCCGGAAGCCACACCTGTTTTACCATAAAATCGATAATTTATTCAGATTATCCAACTCGTGTTAACTCCGTTAACGGAATTATGACAACTTATTAGTGATCATAGATACGTTTTATGCGATTCCCGCCTGTATGGAATTTTGTAAATTTCACCAAAAATTGCGGTTTTTTAATCCTGAAATGGCGGTTGTGGGAGTTCTAAAGTCAGAAAACGTTCAGAAACGATCTCCTGTAAAAAAAAATGCGCGGACTCGCTCAAGTTTCGGATAAAATGGCAACCTCGCTCTAACTAAAGCATCTCTGGCTTTTTCTCAACATTGGATACAAATTTTAATGAAAGCTGACGAAATCCATTCCCGGTTAACTTAAGACACTGGAAAATGCGTCACGACGTCTAGAACGCCGGAAGCCACACCTGTTTTACCATAAAATCGATAATTTATTTTGATCATCCAATTCCGTTAACGGAACTATGACGACTTATAAGTGATCATAGATACGTTTTATGCGATTCCCGCCTCTACAGAATTTTACAAATTTCACCAAAAATTGCGGTTTCTTAAACCTAAAATGGCGGTTGTGGTAGTTCAAAACTCAGAAGACGTTCAGAAACGACCTCCTGTCAAGAAAAAATGCGCGGACTCGATCAAGTTTCGGATAAAATGGCAACCTCGCTCTAACTAAAGCATCTCTGGCTTTTTGTCAACATTGGATACAAATATTAATGAAGCTGACGAAATCCATTCCCGATTAAATTAAGACCCTGGAAAATGCGTCACGACGTCTAGAACGCCGGAAACCACACCTGTTTTACCATAAAATCGATAATTTATTCAGATCATGCAACTCGTCTTAACTCCGTTAACGGAATTATGACGACTTATAAATGATCATAGGTACGTTTTATGCGATTCCCGCCTCTATGGAATTTTGTAAATTTCACCAAAAATTGAGGCCTTTCAAGCCTAAAATGGCGGTTGTGGGAGTTCTAAAGTCAGAAAACGTTCAGAAACGACCTCCTGTCAAGAAGAAATGGGCGGACTCGCTCAAGTTTCGGATAAAATGGCAACTTCGCTCTAACTAAAGCATCTCTGGCTTTTTCTCATCAACATTGGATACAAATTTTAACGAAAGTTGACGAAATCCATTCCCGATTCAATTAAGACACTGGAAAATGCGTCACGACGTCTAAAACGCCGGAAGCCACACCTGTTTTACAGTAAAATCGATAATTTATTCTGATCATCCAACTCGTCTTAACTCCGTTGACGGAACTATGACAACTGATTAGTGATCATAGATACGTTTTATGCAATTCCCGCCTCTATGGAATTTTATAAATTTCACCAAAAATTGCGGTTTTTCAAACCTAAGATGGTGGTTGTGGGAGTTCTAAAGTCAGAAAACGTTCAGAAACGACCTCCTGTAAAAAAAATGCGCGGACTCGCTCAAGTTTCGGATAAAATGGCAACCTTGCTCTAACTAAAACATCTCTGGCTTTTATGACTTTTTTTCAACATTGCTCTTTAAGATCTTTCAAACGATACCAAACACGGGTATGTTATCTTTACTTTAAGGAACCGGAAGTTGCGTAGCATTTTCAAAATCTGCTCTTCAAGACCTTTTAAATGATACCAAACATGGGTATGTTATTTTAACTTTAAGAAACCGGATGTAAATACCGGAGGTTGCGTAGCGTTTTCTAAGTCTACTCTTCAAGATCTTTCGAACGATACCAGACACGGGCATGTTATCTTTACTTAAAAAAACCGGAAAAAGATACCGGAAGTTGCGAAGCATTTTCAAATTCTGCTCTTCAAGACCTTTCAAGCGATACCAAACATGGGTATGTTATCTTAACTTTAAGAAACCGGATGTAAATACCGGAAGTTGCGTAGCGTTCTCGAAGTCTACTCTTCAAGATCTTTCGAAAGATACCAAACATGTGTATGTTATCTTAACTTTAAGAAACCGGAAGTAGATACTGGAAGTTGCGTAGCATTTTCGAATTTTGTTCTTCAAGGCCTTTCAAACGATACCAAACATGGGCATGTTATCTTAACTTTAAGACAGCGGAAGTAAATACCGGAAGTTGCGTAGCGTTTTCGAAGTCTACTAATCAAGATCTTTCGAACGATACCAGACACGGGTATGTTAGGTTTACTTTAAGAAACCGGAAGTAGATACCTGAAGTTGCGTAACGTTCACGAATTCTGTTCTTCAAACCTTTCAAACGATACGAAACACGACTATGTTCACTAAGCCCTAAAAAACGGGAGGACGTTGCCGGAAATTGGGGGGGGGGAATTGACCATCCACCACAAGATATTATCAAAATATGTGCGTACGTCAGAGTTCAGACCTCTACGTGCAACATTTCCGCAGTTTTCATATTTTTTATGGCTTTCAATTCCTAAATTTTAACCTCCGAATAGACACCCCCTATCACCTTCAACTGACTTCAAACACGAACGTGTTTTACCAAGAGATACCTCCGCTAGTTCTAGAGCACGGTATCTAGAGTTATTGCAAATAACAATTTTTCGGTTTTTCACCCGTAACTCCCATCTCCTTGAACCGATATAGCCGAGATATGCGGGAGCGTATACCAAATTTCAGCTCAACATCTCAACCCGTTGTCAAGTTATCCGACCAGACGGGAGATCAAGCGAGCGAGCAAATAATCAAAGACTAGAGTACCTAAACATTCTGCTGCGGCACTAATAATGCAGAAGGTCAAGGTACCTCTAACAGCAAAAATATAACCGAGCCCGCAATTTTCAAGCTCAGCCACAGCTCGCTAAAGCAAACACACGCACTAAGCGGTATCAATTGGGAATGTAACGCGATAAGCGTATGCAACGAAACCAATATCTTGGCGCTCCGATCAGTTCGGGCATTGCGAAAACCAGGCGACAGCAATGCAGATCTTGCACGGACTCACAGCGCCATCTGGTGGGATTCGTCTTATTTCCGCTTTCCAATTATTATTTTTATAATTATTTGTGGAATTATGAAGAATTATTAGAGCGGACCTATGACGAAAGTACGCTAGGGGGTATTATTATTAGCTGCTGTCGGCTGTCGTTTGATAATTTCCATTGCTTGATTATCAACGCGATTTTATCGCGTTTAGGACTTAAGCGGAATCGTATGCGCATACATTCGCGGCTACAGTCGAAACGTCATTGACACCGTATACCGGGCGAGCAACGGAAAACCAAGCGTAGCACTATTCAATCCGTATTTAGTTGCTATTACGCCTACGTGTCCCCTTAAGGTCAGTATTCACTTATTTTTTTATAACTGTCTTCAAGGCTTCCTCGGCCAATAATAGAGGTGGCGCCCATTTCCCAAATATTTTATGCTTATTAGTCCTTCAGACTTTTTCTGCAAATATCTTTTTTAATTTCAAATAATGTAAGACACATAAGCAATCCATACCACAGATTAAATATACTTAAATACTTTTAAATTTTATTAAGTCTCGTTTTTTATTTCTCTTTCGCCTCGTAACGCCCCCTACCTACGACCTTTAGCTCTCCCACTACCCAAGCAGCCGCCGGAGCAGTAACATGGGCAAAACAACGTTACACCCAGAACTGTACACTTTATGCATCCATGTTCAGCGTTGAAACCAACAACTCCTACAAAGTTTATATGAATAAAAAGTATAAAAAAAGTCATCTTGGTACCTTCGATAAAACTTCTAGCAGGTGAGTCGCAAACAAAAAATTTTACCTTCAACTTGATGTTACAAGAATTGTGGGATATTCCATTGTTTAAAACGCTTTGCAGCTCATCAACAAAAGGCGTTAAATAGGCATCCAAAGGCGGTTTTCCTTGACCATAGAAAATAGCAGCTATACCTAATGGAAATGAAACTTTTGTCTTACGTCACAACTAACATAATTGCTACCGCTAATACAATTAATACCAGCTGTTACCAGTAAAGGCTATCCGAAAGGTAATTTTTCAAACTATTTTTGTAGGTATTCACATTGAACTCAAAATTCAAAATACGACAACGGGGGAATTTTTTCATCTGTGCGTAAGACAAAAGTTTAATTGCCATTAGGTTTATCATGGACCTGAATTGAGGAAGCTCCTCAATTGCAAATAATATGGGCCACAAATCAGGGGGAGAGCTTTTGTATGGAGCAATACCATCAATGTTAAATATTAGTGATAACGTTTGGCACTTATTTACATTTACGTCAATGTTGTTGTGCGTAAAAAAGTCTATTAGAGCAGCTTTTATTCCATGATACCAATATTGTCCAGTACCCATTTGAATGATGTTTATAGATTTAGGGGTAGCTAGTAGTGTGCGACTGTCAACAGGCAAGAACTTAATTCCTTTACTATTCTGAAGACGAAGTAGTGCGGTAGTTGCAGAGTGGGAAATGAGGAATGATAAGGCCCAGTGCCGTAGATCTGTCATAATGTCGAGAATCTCATTATTATTACTCAACCCATTATTGTTAATATATTTAAGACTTTCATTTGTGGAGACTGATGAGCTATCTTCGACTCCCTCATCTGCTGATGACGGGGCTACGTCTACTAATTGCTCAATAATTGTGGGACTTTCTCGTTCGAAATCGAAACTAACGGCGCCATTACACACGGTGGAAGAGTCAACCAATCCGTTGTTTAATGGTCCAACGCCTTCAGATACTCGGTTTACATATTTTCTTGGAACGGAATATGAATTAACAATTTTTTTCACTTTTCGATAGTACGCACTGGTGTGGGGCGGTACCGTTTAATCGACTTATTCATCTTAAGCACTTCGCAATTAAACTATATAGGCACTTGTACATAATATATGTACGTGTAACTGTAACTGCACAATGGCGACTGTAAGTGACTGTCAGCTAGGATTTTCCGATGTCGATTTATTATTTTTACTATCAGGTAAATATACGTTAATTTGTCTATAGGTAAAAGCGGCTGTAGTTAAATTTAACCCGTTAGTTAAAAGTATAAGTAAATATTACCTAACCTGTTAGTAACTCTAACTTCCTAGTAAAATTCAAGAAACACTAAACATAAATTAACTGTATTTGGGCACCTAATCTTAGGTAAATTTAAATCATGAGGCTGGAGTTAAAAGGCTGTAAAAAATAACACTGATATTAACAATGTAGTAAATTGCAGTGGCGTCGCCAGGGGGGGGGCCGGGTGGGCCATGGCCCACCCTAAAATCGGCCTGGCCCACCCTTGGCCCCACCTTTGCTTATTCCACTTGGAAAAAATTATTTATTAAGTTTGTTCTTTACACCTTACAAAATATCTTCTTGCAAATGTGTATAGAAAAATTAATGCAATATGCCCCTTGAACTGGACAGGTGAAAAGTCAAGGCTGCTTCCCCCTTCCCCTCATCCTCTCTGTCTCCAGCCCCAGGCGCCACCCTGACTATCCCGCGCGCCGTGAGTGGTATAGAACGGGACAAGTTATAGTAAGGGCCTCAGGCAATGGTAGTTAGCATCCCGCTGGCATAATCCTACCGTCTGCGGTGACTGAACAACCCTATTGTAAATTTTCTTTCTTTACCAGGTAAACACGAGACAACAAATGAACAGGGTAGGACGCGCTGAATTGTAATATAATATTCTTTTCATTATTAATATAAATTATTAGATTTTGACTGAGTAGCGAAACACGCATCATGCATCGATAACTTGAAATCGTTTTTTATATCCCCTATTTGTAACGAAATGGGGTAAAACAATTAATTGATGTTCCTCGATCTTCGGTAATAAAAAAGACGATGACTTAAATTTCGTTTACTTCTATGACACCACCAGCTAATTAACCAGCAATTTAACCCTAGACTGCAACAGGTAGTTTTGGTAACGAACTCATTATACATATTCTAGGTAATCTTATTTTTCTAAGAAAGGCCTAATGAGCGGAGGGGTTGTAATAATATAAGTTGATGTCGTTTACTGACAAATTCAGTGTGAGAGCTAAACTCAAATATTTCGTACCTATTGATTTTGTTTAAACGTGCTTTGAATTTCTCAGTGTTCTCTTAAATAAAAGTGCAAAATGTGGAGACCGTGGGCGACCACTCTTAACAATAATTATTTGGATGAAAATCCCGAAGGCGTGCAAGTGGTTCCTGAACTAGACGTTGAAATTGATGTGGAGGCCATAAGCTCTAAAGATACTTCTGACAGCGGCAGCGAAGAAGATTTTCCCGAATTTGAAGTTCAAACAGAAACAGACCTATCCGAATCCGAAAATGAAGGTGATGAAAAAGAAAACGCACTTACCGAGATCAATGGCGTGGTAGAAGATGTAGCTAATATTGCCGGCTCCTCTAGGCTGGCCACCCACAGAAATTGTTTAAAGCCAGAGACCAAAGAAATTATTTTAAACGTTTATAACACCCTCACCGCAGAGGAAGAGATAAAAATTAAAGAAGATCGTATAAGGAGGACAGCTTGTCTCACGAAGGTGACCGTATCCTCGGTGAGAAAGATTGTGAATAAGGGAATATTTCCTAGAAAAATAAGGAGTGATAAGGGAAAATTACGAGCATTAAAAGAAGAAGACGCCCATCTAATTAGAAACACAATTTACAATATGTACAAAGAAAACATTCTTCCAACAGCCTCCATGGTATTTCAACGAATTGCAGAAGCATTTCCATATCTCAAAATTTCGGTGAGAACTTTAAAAAGGTTCATGAGGAAAATAGGATTCCGCTTTAAGACTGTTGATCGGCGCCAAGTTATAATGGAGTCTCGGCACATCAGGCAGTGGCGATATGATTTTTTGATTAAAATTAATAAATTTCGGGAAGAAAAAAGAAATATCTATTACCTGGACGAAACATGGTACGACACACATGAGGTAGCGAAAAAGTCGTGGACCGATAATTCTAGGAGATGCTATGCAGATGTTCCACCTTCCAAAGGCAAACGAGTTATCATTCTTAATGTAGGATCCGAAAATGGCTGGCTGCATCCGGATACGCTTTTACTTTCGGCAAAGGATATAAAAACCTCGCTCGTGGATTATCATCAAAATATGACTGCCCAGCTTCCCACGTAACACACGGACGTACAATGTACGCCCGAGTCGGTCCATTGTTGGTCCGATTTACTGTCGAACCGTCCCGGACTAAAATTGGGTATCCATTGAACGCATTTTTCTGGGCACTTTTTGAACCGTCCTGATGCGGACGAAAAAAAGGCGTCCATTGGAAGAACCGCTGTGGGTAATCTTCGGACAGTCCGATTGCGGGCGTGTTTGTATGCTATTTGGATGCCAATTTCCGGACTATTTATGGACCGACAAGAAATGGATGCACAATGGATGCCTGATTACGGATACTTTTCGGATGCACAGAATCTGGCGTACAAAGTACATCCCAAGTCCGGGTTAATTATGAACCGTCCACAAGACGGACGTAATTGGGCGTTCTTTGAATAAACCATCGGCGGAAGATTTTGGACGGTACAAAGTTTTTCGTAATACGTGCATCCATTGAATGCCTGATTACGGATAGTCTTCGGATGACCGAAATCGAGCATACAAAGTTTATCTAATTCCGTATTAACAATGAACCGTCCGCAAATGGACGTAATTTGACATGTTTATTCAAGCATCTATCAGCCGCTGATTCACAGAAAAATTACTATGCGAAACGTCTAATATTTATTATCACAAGTGGGAAATTATTCAGATATTCGGGAATTAGAATCATTTATACCTACTTCATCCAGTCGATGGCTACAATTATTTATCAGAGCATTTTCTTCCATTTTAGAAAGATTTACATCGCGCAAACTTTAAAGGATACAAAATTTTATCAAGTTACAAAAAAGTTGTCATTTTCCGTGTAAATTAAGAATCTGAAAAGAAATTCAAGATATCTGGCTTGGCTTTTGAAATATAGGAAATGCGGAAAAAGCTAAAAACTAAAAAATGTCATATTATTTTAACTTTGTGCTTCATGCACAAAGTGAGTTTGCGAGACGTAAATGTTCGAAAAATTGTTATTATTAATGAATGAATACCACTCAGTACAAAAGCGCCGCCATCTTTTGTAATCGGAAATCATATACACGCCTAAGAATAGCGTGGCATGGCGTGGGTACCGGTACTTTTCCCCAAAACCTCGATCGATATTTTCTTCATCCCTTTAAGGCAAGTGTAGCTGAGGGATCACTGCGCAGTCGTGACTTGATCTCAACCAATCAAAATGCCAAATATGTGCACGTGAGGGGTGATGGATACCTGCAGACAGTGACTACTAGAACTGAGAAAATTCAATAAGTATCTGCCTTCAAAGGAAAACATGTCTTCTGCGGTAAATAACCCTGATTATTATTTCATAACATTTCGTTAACTTTTTTGATTACAGGCTGTCCAGTTGTCCACTGTCGGCGGGAAAGACTTGATGGAGTTTGTTAGAAGGCTCTTGACGCGAATATTGTCAGATAGTGTAGCTGCCTTATACAACAGCACAGGGATGAACGCGAAGTATTGTTTCGCAGACCTGCACGTTACGGCACTTATCGTTGGTAAGTGTCAAACCAAGAACATTTTTTAGTTATTAGTTACCTAGTTGCAAAAATAGATTCTTAAAGATAATACAAAATAAATTCCTCAAAAATCGGTCGGGAGAACGAGAATAAAGTTCTAAATACAGTGCGAGTGTAAAGTATGATGGAATAAAATTTATTCATAAATCTTTTACGGTTGATTTCTGCCAAAATTCCTTGGATGGGTCTATTTCAATTTTTTAATGCGAATTGGATGCCTAGTCACTTATTTTTTCCGCTTTCGGGTCAACCGGAAATGGCTTTAAATTTATTGTTTTTAACTGGAATGATATAGCTTTTCCTCATCGGGTAGGTATCTACAATTTTTTGTGAGTTAAAAACATCTATTATGCTTGACCGGAAGTGGACTCATGACCACCCTGGACTTTCAAAACCATCGAAAAAATCGGTAAAAAATCAAAATTAATACACGTCAACCTAATTTTTTTGATACAAATTTAACTGTGCGATTACACATTTAAAAAAAATGCTTTTCGCAATTTTGGCAGATTGTGAAAGTGAAAAAAATTTTAAAGAGCAAAGACGAATAAAACGAAATGTAATTGCGCAGTTGAATTTGACTCAAAAAAATAAGACTGACTTGTATTTGCGATTTTCAAAAATCTTGATTTTTAACCAATTCCTTCGGTGTTATTGAAAATGTGGAGGCCGTGACTCCACGTCTGGTGAAATGTGTGTGTTTTCAACTCAGAAAAAATTGTAGATTTCGAATTCGATGAGAAAAAACTATTATTCCATTTGAGAACACAAATTTAAGGCTATTTCCGAAGAAAATGATTGACCACGCCATCAAATCCGCATTAAAAAAAACGACTTTGATGCGTACGGATTTTGACAGAAATGAACAGTAAAAAATTTATGAATATTAGGCATTCCATACTTTACACTCGCACTGTATATTGAATAATCCAGAAAATTTTAGTTTCTACCACCTGCACATCATAAAGCGGAAAAAATCATAAGCAAACAAAATATATACAATTACCTACTTACATATTATTTAGCAATATTTTTTTAATTTCAGAGGCAACGAGACTGTGCAGCAAATTTAAGGACGAAGGAGACCGAGAAATCGAGGCCGTAATAGCAAAATGGTTGAGGAGAGCTCCAGAAAGAAGAAGGAAAAATTAGATATTTGGAGTGTTCTATATTATGTACAGTCTAATTAATAAATTAAGTGTATGTGTATATATATTATTTAATTAAACCAGTAAATTTAATTCGTCCGAAAACTGTCCAGTTAGTAACGTAAATTGGTTGTGCAAAGAACACTCAATGGATAAACTAAGGGTATACTTCAGACGGATCTATCAAATCATCCTAAAAGCGTACAAAATGCAGCCGAAACTGAGCATCCGAAGAACGTCCATTAAACGTCCGAAAACCATCCTTTAAATGTCCTGCTTAGGACGTCCGATGTATAATCTAAAAACGCTCCGCGAGTCCCCGAGTCGTGCGTCCGATGAATGCCCGAAGTGCATCCGCGAGGATCCAATTCATGCCGAATAACGGGTATACATTGGGCGTACAAAAAAGTGAACTGCGGACCATTGAGGGACGCAAATCGGACCTTTACGGGGTAAACAATGGATGCACTTCGGACCAACGTTGGTCCGGTTTACGGCATCCAAAGAGCGTACAAAGGATGGATGTGTGTTACGTGGGTTTTGAGGAATGGTTCGTGAACAAACTGTTAGAGAAGTTACCCCCACGCAGCGTTATTGTGATGGATAATGCTTCTTATCATTCAGAAATCAAAGACAAGATTCCGAACAGTAGCAGTACGAAAGCCAAAATAATGGAGTTCCTACGTAAGGAAGATATGTACTTTCAAGAAGATTATTCAAAAAAGGAGTTGTTGGAAGTTTTGAAGACCCGTGAATTTAAAAAAATATATAAACTTGATGAAATCGCCATGGAAAGGGGACATACTGTATTACGTTTGCCTCCCTACCATTGTTGCTTCAATCCCATAGAGTTGATTTGGGCACAACTTAAGGCCCATATTAGGAGAAACAACAGATTTCCCAAATTTAGTGACAAAATGATTGAATTAATTATCAATGAAGTTGGAAACATCACCGCAGATAATTGGAAGAAATGCGTGGAGCACGTCATTAAAATTGAAAATGAATATAGGAGCAATCAGGTCCAAGAACTCATAATTCATCTTGGAGACGACGACGGGGACGATAGCGGCGAGAATGAGTGAATTAAATTTAAATTGAAACTGTTATAAGTACTAATTAATTATCAATAAATACCTTAGTAAATATTGATTAGTTACCCCCGATTCCATAATCAAAATTAAAGCTTCCTTTAAACAGGTTGCTTAGCAATACTCGGAAATGGCTGCTTCCGATTGGTTAAAACCTTCTTTAAAGTTGACTTTAACTTTAAAGTTTTTATTATGGAACCGGGGGTTAAACTCTTTTTTACGAGTTGGCACACCCGTGAGCAGTAATTATTTTTCCACGAAGCAGCACCACGGTCACACCTAAGGGCAGGGGCGCTTAGTGCGGATCTGTGCCTATGCGAATTTTACCCCTCCGTTCTAAAGGTTGTAATAAACATTCTTAGAAAGCTGTCATAAAATGTGGCAAAACCCGCCGTGAAGTTAACAATCCCAACTCAGGTCAACTTACTATAATTTGTCCTCGACTATAAGTGCGCAGTCCAATTTCCAATTAGCAACGTGAACGTGATTTGACTTGTGCACTTGTTGATACTGTGACTTGTGATTTATGTGATTGTTAGGTGTTTACGCGATTGTACTGATTGATTGCAGGGCACTACTGCATAATTATTGCATGCATTATATTTTAACTATTTTTATTGGAAACGGAAGCGAGCAGTGCAGTGGGGGAGTAAAACTTTTAAATCACTAAGCCAAATCCAAAGAACGAACAATGAGTGTGAGGAGTTTTGACAAGACGAACAAACCATCTACTAAAAGGAACATCAAAGATTATTTCAAGGAATTACAAGATAAAAAGCAAAAGTTTACAACTAACAATGACAATGCAGGGCCACCAGCAACGGAAATGGAATTTCAAGCGTTTTCTTCAGATTCTGAAAACTACGAAGGGGAAACGAATGACAATGATGATAATACGTATGCTTATGCAAAAAGTGATTCATCCTCAAGCTTATTATTGAGTGACTTGAGTGATTTAGTGCTTGATGAAGTCGAAGATCAAAGTTATTTTTCTGAAATTGAAGAAGCCGCTGGCCCCTCAAAAGTAAGTCTATACTCTTTAATTTTTTCACTTTTATGCATTTATATCTTTATACCACTGACCACTATAAAGTGTATAAATAAATAATCAATTTTTGCAACAACTATTCATAATTTTGAAACTACTATTGACTTTGTGGTTGGGTTGGGCTACATATTTCAATATTTCTTTCTTCTTTTTATTTAAATCAAATCACACCTGAAATATAATATTATTTCCGGACATCCTGCATAATACACAATCACTTATGCATGCGTCAAATTCTTTAGGGCACTCCGAGGGGCACTCTTCGTGATAGATCTCCCTCCTCTGCATCATTGAGAGGCAATGAGTCAGGAACAGATTGTTAAGTGAATCAAGACATCCAAGAAAAACAGTTGAAATACTTTTGTCAATTCAGCACAATAAAATATTAGACACTTCCACATTTTCAATTCCATAAGTTAGGTAAAACAAACATTTTCATGGTAGATCATCGTATTCACCGAGGCATTCCCAAATTGCCTGGGCCCACAGATTTATCAACTTCAATTGGCCAAGGACCAGTTCAGCCTAAACAGAAAATCCCCGCACAAAGAAAATTTGGTAATAGGTGGAGAAGTTTCAAATATGAATGGTTTGCGAAATTCCCCTGGCTAGAATATAGTGTCCTCGAAGATGCTGCATACTGCTTTCCATGTCGATTTTTTTCATCTCAGAGAAACAGCTCTAATGCAGCTTTTATTAGTATGGGATTCACTAACTGGAAACGTGCTATGGAAAAAGATGCAGGTCTTAAGAAACATTCGGCTAGTGTTGAACACAAAAAAAGTGAGGTAATGCTTATTGAACATCAACATATTATGAAGAAGAACAGCTCAGTTGTCACCTTACTTGACAAAACAAATGCAAAGCAAATTGCAGAAAATCGGCAGTATTTAATGATTATAGCGGAATGTTTACTCTTTGCCACAATTCAAGGCCTGGCGCTGCGAGGTCATGTTGAGTCAGAAAACAGCAACAACAGGGGCAATTTTTTGGAATTAATTAAGTTTCTTTCAAAAAGAGATGATCTTTTAAGATCGAGGATTCAATCTGGTCCAAAAAATGCTCAATACCTACATCCAACAATTCAAAACGAAATTTTGCAAATCTTTTCATCTTTAATTATGGAAGAAATTAGTGCAGAAGTGGAAGAATGTAGTTTTTTTGCTATAATGTGTGATGAAACTAAAGACATTTCAAAGACTGAACAATTGTCTGTAGTTATTAGGTACTTCCATAAATCTACAGTGTATGAACGTTTCTTGGGATTTGTTGCAGCGGAGTCTTTGAATGCTGAGGGTCTTTTCTCTTACATAAAGACAACTTTAATAAATGCTAACGTTGATATTAATAAGTGTGTTGCTCAAACTTACGACGGGGCCAGCGTTATGAGTGGCAATACCAATGGTGTGCAAGCTTTGTTTCAGAAAGAGGTCCCTCAGGCCATTTATATTCTCTGCTTTAATCACAAGTTAAATTTAGTTTTGGTTGACTGTTGTAAGTCGGTAAAAGAAACTGATGCGTTTTTTTCTTTAACTGAGCGATTGTATGTATTCGTTTCTGGGTCGGCTATTCATACGAAATTTATTAAAATTCAAAAGGATTTATATCCTAGCAAGAAACCTATCGAGTTGAAACGTGTTTGCTTCACTAGGTGGACAAGTCAAATTTTTGCTTGCAATGCGCAATGCATTATAATGGCTTCAGCTCGCTTTGTACATCACTTCCCAAACAAATTAAACCAACAAGGGCGCCACCGTGATCTTTACTATTCTAACCCCAAAAGACCAGGAGAAAATGAGTTACTCAAGCACTAGGAAGTGACGTGGTGCGTGCGTCAGTACTATAAAAGGGTTTTTGCTATCCGGCTTAGCTACAGTGGAGAAGGGCGGGGTTGACGGGTATAATTGCCATTTACTCAATAAAACCCATTTACCGAGTGACAATAAATTTAATTGAAGTGAAAGACAAGTGAAAAACTAGGTACAAGTAATTTACAAAAATACAAAATACAGATTAATTACATCCTACGATTACCAAAAATATTTACACGAAGCAAAATGAAACGATGCATTTTTCGCGTGCAAAACAACCCGGTTCTTAATAACCGACGGTTACGCGGTCCAGTTCAAAACGGAAATCGCGACGTAGGGGACCATTTGCATGGTGTACCGTCTTCTACGAGTCTATGAAAGAGGCAAGAAGTCCACCTTTCAGACCATGTAGAGGAGGTTCGAACATCAGGCAATATGGAGTCCTGAGTCAGTCATACCTGGGGCCTCGCGGTGCTCCCTTCGGCTGGCTCCTTCCTTTCCTTGGCTTCGTTCCTTGCAGTGGGACCTGGGGGTCTGTTAATTCACCACCCGGCAGCTGCTGAAGCGTGAAGTTCAATTAATTGAAATCGTCGTGCGTCTGCTTATATGCTCTATCGGTTATTCAGCCGCTGCGATGCGCGGCGTGTGGCGCCCTCTCGGATCGTTCGTGCACGGCTCGGCCAGTAGCGGCTACTCAGAGACAACGTCTGCTACTCGTAAATCTCCTAACCTCATACGTGTCTTCTCGCGGTTTTTTCGCCCCTTTGGAGGGGTATTCATCCTGAATTCGACTTCCTTTGGTGTGCCTGATCCTTCACGACATCAGGTACGTCCTATTTCGGCTATAATTATCTCAGACGGTTCGTTATCAGTAGGTGCCCCCTTTGAGGCGAGGATTCCGTCTGGGCCCCCTTGGTGTTAGCGTGGGACCTTCCTGAGGCGTGTTCGAGGCGAGTGCATCCTTTTTGGAAGCCTGTACTAAGATGATTTCCCTCTTCTGCGGAAAGCAGTTCGAGTTGTCGGAGAGAATTTGTAACCGGTCGAGAGGTCATGAACCGAAGAAACACTGGCGAAGATATCGTCCAGAAGTGTCTTTTCTCACTAGGAGCACTACACAAAGTGTCTTTAGGGGTTGCTGCAGTGTTTCTTTACAGCCGGATTTCACTTGAAAGGAGTGTGTGAACACAGGTGACGAGCAAATTATTTTGGGAAATCTCATTTCCCCATTAACCGATAAAAATAATTAGAAAACCGTCACATATCCCCCCCCCCTTTCTCAAAGTGTCTTACTTAAATTACTACTTATCTACGAACTATACACTAAACCGTCCTTTACGGTGCCATACTCCCTCACTCGTCACTTCCCCCCCTGTCCCCTGTTGGCTGCTGGAATCTTCACCCACCGTGGTCTCCCGTCCTCGTGGACTACCTTCACGGAGAACCGTGCGTTCAGGTTCGTCCCCGGTGGTCTCAGGTGTTGCAGCGTCGCTGGGTCGGTTCCTCTGGGGATGAAGGGGACCTTGAATGCGTGCCGTGGCAGGTAAAAATGCTCGGTGGTCGGCGCGTCCTGCTGAGGTCTTCTTTCCTTCTCCACAACCTTCGGGACCGGCGGTTTGGCCAAAAACCGAACCCTGGAAGGCTCCTTACCCGCCGAGCGGTGTGGGAAGTTCATCGGCCTCAGAGGGTCTCGCGGTGCTGGTCCGGGGATGGGTAGCTCGGTGTTTCTCGCTATGATCCTGGAGGGGACTCGCGCTGTCGGTCTTTTAGCTGGGATCCTGAGGGGCATTGGGGCCGTCCTCTTCCTCACCGTCGGGTTGTAGACCGGATCAGGCCTGGGGCTGACATTCTCCTCCTCGGAGTCGGAGAAGTCTGACCCTGTCAGTTCCAGGATCTCCCCGTCCATAACCATCTGCACGTACCGCTGTGCCATTCTATTAACATGTTTTCAAGGTGGGTTAGTACAAGGAGGAACGAACAATTAGCGAACTCTCAACGGATTCTACAAAGGTTTAATATCTTTCACATGAACCCTCCCCAAATATTCCCCGGTTAACGTTTCCAACTCATAAATATTTTTGGTAATTCGTTGGGAGATACTATAAGGCCCGGAGAATTTCGGGGCTAATTTGGCTGCAAAACTCGCAGCCCCTATCGAGAGGGGATGTTCCCTTCTCCAAACTTGATCGCCGACTTCATACGTCCGATCGGAATGCTTCCTGTTGAAATATTTGGCCTGCTTTTCATGGGACTTCCTGAGGTTGTCCCTCGCAGCTTCAACGCACTCGTTCGTCGCGTCTAGTGTGACTAGCCTTTCATCAAGTTCTACCGCCGTTTCCGGCATCACCTCCTCCAGAGGTTGTACTTCTCTTCTTAATTCCGCAGGAGCTCTCAGCTCTCTGCCGTAGTTCAAAAACGCGGGACTAAAACCCGTTGATTCATGTTTGGCCGTGTTATACGCGAAGGTTAACAGGGCAATCTCCTGATCCCACTCTTTCTGGCTGTCCTCACAATACTGGGAGATCATTGTCTTCACGACTCGATTTGTCCTCTCCGTTGGGTTGCATTGTGGGCTATACGGTGCTATCATCGCGTGATATATTTGATGGGCGTCCAGGAAATTCCGGAATCGGTGACTGGAAAATTGACTCCCCTGATCGCTGATTAGGGCCTTCGGCGTTCCGAAATGTGAAAACAACTTTTCCTGCAGGATCTCGCAGACCTCTGCTGCCGTAGCCTTCTTCAGCGGGACACATTCCACCCACTTGGTGAAACGGTCTTGCATCACCAGGGCATATCGATTCCCCTTGGTGGAGCGTGGTAAAGGACCGATCAGATCTATGGTGACGGTGTGCCACGGTTCCTTGATCGCTATCTCGGTCATCTGCCCGGCAATTTTCCCTGGGCCTACCTTGTATCGAAGGCATTGAGTGCATTTCCGCACGTATTGCTTGATGTCATTAAACATTGTGGGCCAATAATATCGTCGACTTATTTTCTGGGCGGTTTTTGCAATCCCTAGGTGGCCGGCCTGTGGTTGGTCGTGGTTCTCCTGGAGGATTCTTGCCTTTTCATCCTCCCTAACACACAACTTCCACGGAGTCTCATTCTCCTCCGCCCCGAAGGTTCGTTGCAGCCAATGATGTTTGTACAGGCGGTTATTCTCGCATAGGAATTCAGGGTATTTCCCTGCGTCCTGCCGGATTTTCTCCATCAGTCCATCGTACCAGGGGTCGGCTGGCCGATTTTCCTCTTCCACTACCTCGACGCCTTCTGGGGGATTTCTCGATAGTGTGTCCGCCAGAAAATGGTCGCTTCCTTTCCGGTATACCACGTCAAAGTCATACTCTTGAAGGGCCAACGCCCAACGGGCTAACCTTCCCGTGGGATCCTTCAAATTTCTTAGCCATTTCAATGACTTATGGTCCGTCAGTACTTCGAAATGGTAACCTTCCAAATACACCCTCATCTTTTGTATTCCCCACACGATGGCGAGGCATTCTTTCTCTGTCACGCTGTAGTTACGTTCGGCTTTATTCAGGGAACGGCTGGCGTAGGCTATGACATGATCCGTTCCATCTTTCTCTTGCGTTAACGCTACTCCTAATCCGGTCGCACTTGCATCCGTCTGGAGTACGAACGGCCGAGAAAAATCCGGGCAAACTAATACCGGAGCTTCTGTCAATAATTCCTTGGCTTTCTCGAAAGCCGTCTGCTGCTCGATTCCCCATTTCCACTTCTTACCCTTACTCAACAGGAGGTTCAAGGGAGCTGTAATCCCCGAACAGTGCGGAAGAAACCGTCTGTACCACGACAAAATTCCCAGAAATTGTCGCAACTGTTTCGGCGTGGTAGGCGCTTTTATTGCTTTAATGGCCTCGACTTTCTCCGGATCGGTGGTAATTCCTTCTTCGGTGACCATGTGCCCGAGGTATTTGACTTGCTTCTTGGCAAACTCGCATTTCCGGATGTTAATCTGCAGATTGGCTTCCTCTAGCTTTTTCAGCACCGTGCGGATGTTCTGCAAGTGTTCCTCCATGGTTTTTCCCATTATCACAATATCGTCGATGTAAGCGAAAGCAATGTCCTGCGAGTCCGGGCCGAGAAGTCGGTCCAGCAACCTTTGAAACGTGGCGGGAGCGGAATGAAGCCCGAATGGCATGACGTTAAAATGAAAAAGTCCCCTTCCTGGGACGGTAAATGCAGTAACGGCCTTACTATCTTCTGTCAATGGCACCTGCCAATAACTCTGTCGAAGATCTAGGGTCGTAAAATACTTGGACTGGCGCAGACGATCCAAAATGGCGGAAATATAGGGTAAAGGATAAGCGTCCTTCACCGTTAACTCGTTGACTTTTCTGAAATCAATGCAGAATCGATGGCCGCCATCGCCTTTCCGGGCTAGTACCACTGGTGAACTCCAGCTACTCTGGGACGGTTCGATTATGCCTTCCTCTAGCATCCTGTCAACCTCTTTATCGATGATTTCCTGCATCTTGGGATTCTGCGGTCTGTACCTCTGTTTTACCGGCACGACATTTTCTTTCAGCGTGATTTGATGCTGTACCAGGTGAGTCTTGCCCGAGAGCTGGCTCAAGGGTACTACTTCGGTGTTAATAAAGTGTTCCAACCGTTGATACTCTGCTTCTTCGTCGTTTATTTCGTTTACTATTTCCTTCTGGCTTTTCTCCTGAACGATTTTTATCATGACGTCCGCGTGACGCATAATTAAATCCATTCCAAACAGAATTCCAGTTTTTCTCCCCGGTACGAGGAAAAACGTCCCTTCGTAAAGTTGCCGGTCCAATTCATACTGGAAAGTGTAGCCCTCTCGGATCGTCGTCCAAACTCCATTTGCGACACGAACCTCCTTGTGTACCTCTTCTCGTACACCACAACGTTGCTCTTGCAACCAATTTGCTACATCTTCCCCTATATATGACAAGTTGGCCCCGGTATCAAACAAAGTCCGGAAATTTCTTTTCTCGATAGTGATTATCGTAAACGGGCGATGGTCTATTCGGTTGGTGTTTTCCGAAACAGAGTTATCTTCGGTGGTAACTGCACCTGGTGGAGAGCCGGTATTTATTCCTGGGCGGCGCCCCTGCCCTCCTGGGCGGCGACTACCCTCTGAGAGTTTCCCTGCTGCTGCAATAAGGGACAAGCCGGACGAATATGACCTGGTTGACGGCAATTGAAGCAAATTGGAGGACCTCGCCGTGCTGGAGTCGCAGCATCCTGATTTCGAGTCGTATCCACTCGATTCTCCCTCGTTAATTCTACCTTCAACGCTTCATAGGCATCGATGGCCTGTACCAAATCTCCCATCGTCGTAGCTTCGCTGGGTTTTATGTACTGTCTGTACTCGGCTCGTAATCCTTGATAAATCAACCGGACTTCTAACCTCCGGCTAATATTCTCATGCCTCCGGATCATGGTTTGCATTTCGGTTATAAAATCGCGTCCTTTCTCTTGCGCGTGCTGTTTTCGCCGCATTATTTGATCCATTAATTTATCACGGTAATTAGTCGGAAAATAGTACTCCGTAAAACCTTTCTCAAAATCGTCCCAGTCTTCCCAATCTCGACTGTTATTCCGATACCACAGTAAAGCTTGCTTCGTCAACAATTCGGGCATTGCTCGGTACATTTGTGTGTCGGTAATTTCATAACTAACTTGTAATTCGCGTAATCGTTCCATAAACGTGGCGGCATCTCCTTGTCCGTCGAAACGGATGCTCCAGCTACGTACTTTTTCCAAAATAAACGTCTGGTCGCTCATCGTTCGATTCGACTCCCTGGAGGCGATCCTCCTAGGGGTTAACACCTCTGGATTTCCGTTCCGAAGAAAGTCCAGCAACCTTTTGCGGAGATCTTCCTTCAATCCCTGGTCATTCAGGTGGAAACTACGTAATTTTTCTTGCAATTCGGTTTTCCTAAACCCATTAATCCAGTTTTCTAACATACCCGGACTTCCTTCCGGAGTCTCATTATCGCTATCTCCATTATCCGCCATTTTGACAAAATTATTTATCTCAATTTAATACAATAAAAGTATCTAGTACTTCGTAAATTCACTTATAACCCGCACTTTCTGTCTTTCACAAGAAATTTTGACGTAAACGAAACCGCGTCTAGCCCCACGTTTGCGGCGACATATTTATATAATGGCTTCAGCTCGCTTTGTACATCACTTCCCAAACAAATTAAACCAACAAGGGCGCCACCGTGATCTTTACTATTCTAACCCCAAAAGACCAGGAGAAAATGAGTTACTCAAGCACTAGGAAGTGACGTGGTGCGTGCGTCAGTACTATAAAAGGGTTTTTGCTATCCGGCTTAGCTACAGTGGAGAAGGGCGGGGTTGACGGGTATAATTGCCATTTACTCAATAAAACCCATTTACCGAGTGACAATAAATTTAATTGAAGTGAAAGACAAGTGAAAAACTAGGTACAAGTAATTTACAAAAATACAAAATACAGATTAATTACATCCTACGATTACCAAAAATATTTACACGAAGCAAAATGAAACGATGCATTTTTCGCGTGCAAAACAACCCGGTTCTTAATAACCGACGGTTACGCGGTCCAGTTCAAAACGGAAATCGCGACGTAGGGGACCATTTGCATGGTGTACCGTCTTCTACGAGTCTATGAAAGAGGCAAGAAGTCCACCTTTCAGACCATGTAGAGGAGGTTCGAACATCAGGCAATATGGAGTCCTGAGTCAGTCATACCTGGGGCCTCGCGGTGCTCCCTTCGGCTGGCTCCTTCCTTTCCTTGGCTTCGTTCCTTGCAGTGGGACCTGGGGGTCTGTTAATTCACCACCCGGCAGCTGCTGAAGCGTGAAGTTCAATTAATTGAAATCGTCGTGCGTCTGCTTATATGCTCTATCGGTTATTCAGCCGCTGCGATGCGCGGCGTGTGGCGCCCTCTCGGATCGTTCGTGCACGGCTCGGCCAGTAGCGGCTACTCAGAGACAACGTCTGCTACTCGTAAATCTCCTAACCTCATACGTGTCTTCTCGCGGTTTTTTCGCCCCTTTGGAGGGGTATTCATCCTGAATTCGACTTCCTTTGGTGTGCCTGATCCTTCACGACATCAGGTACGTCCTATTTCGGCTATAATTATCTCAGACGGTTCGTTATCAGTAGGTGCCCCCTTTGAGGCGAGGATTCCGTCTGGGCCCCCTTGGTGTTAGCGTGGGACCTTCCTGAGGCGTGTTCGAGGCGAGTGCATCCTTTTTGGAAGCCTGTACTAAGATGATTTCCCTCTTCTGCGGAAAGCAGTTCGAGTTGTCGGAGAGAATTTGTAACCGGTCGAGAGGTCATGAACCGAAGAAACACTGGCGAAGATATCGTCCAGAAGTGTCTTTTCTCACTAGGAGCACTACACAAAGTGTCTTTAGGGGTTGCTGCAGTGTTTCTTTACAGCCGGATTTCACTTGAAAGGAGTGTGTGAACACAGGTGACGAGCAAATTATTTTGGGAAATCTCATTTCCCCATTAACCGATAAAAATAATTAGAAAACCGTCACAGCATTAAAAAATACATTAGAAGCTGTGCTGGTTCTTTTACATCAAATATCAAGAGAAAAAGGTGACAAAAGCATTGACGCTCGTGGTTATTTATCCCAAATTGATTTCAATTTTATTTTTTATTTGCACTTCTTCAGCAATATTCTTGGCAAGTTTAAAAATGTAAGTGATTTTTTACAAAATCAAAATTCAAACCTTTCCGATGCAATGATTTTAATTGACACGCTCCACACTGAATTTTCCGGATATAGAGAGGACGATTCTCAGTTTGATAGCATATACAATATTGCTACCAAATGTGCTGATGAGTGCGATGTAGATTTAACGGATAAGAATCTCATGAAACGTGGAAAAAAAATCCCAAAGAAATTTGAGGCATTTGTTGTAACTGAATTTTGACCTGCCGCTGAAACTGCAGTCACATCAAATAAAACTCTTCTCAAAAATAACATTTTTTATCCAGTAATTGATAGAATTCTGACAGAACTAAATCGAAGATTTTGTTCTAACAGGGAGCTGTTGAAAGGTTTGAATTGTTTCAATCCATGTATAAAAAATTCGTTTTTAAACTTTAACGATGTTACAGCATTTGCAAAGCATTACAATGCTGATTTGGAATACTTGGAATCAGAATTTAAAATCTTGAAAAAAACCATTGAAAACTACGAACTGGAGAATAAAATAAAAGTTAGCAGTGTAATGCAGTTTGCAGATATGCTTGAAAAATACAAAATCGCTTTCCCTGAAACTTATAAGTTATGTGTAATTTCCGTAACGATTCCGGTTTCAAGTGCAGCCTGCGAAAGAACATTTTCTTGTCTAAAACGTATTAAGTCATACCTAAGAAATTCTATGTCCAATGAGCGCCTCAATTCTTTGGCAATTATTAACATTGAAAAACATATAGCAAAAAATATCTCTATAGAAACGGTTATAAACCGGTTTGCCCAAAACCATCTAAGAAGATTGTTGTTCTAATTCATGTTCTATAAGTTATTATAGCCTAGTAGCCTACAATATGTAAACATAATATGTATTTAAATTTTAAAATATAAAAATTACAAAGTATTCGATTATCATTTTCTTCGGGTTGCTTTTCCAGTGCAATTAATTGAAGTGCCCTTATTTCTACAGCTGTGCCTCATTTTATTCACAAAATCAATTGTACCGAACATTTACTAAAAAAATTTTAAACTTCACTCAGCCACAACTGCAACGGGCGGGGGGGGGGGGGTAATTCCCCTTTACCTGGCCCACCCACCATATTTTGTTGCCTGTTCTGGCCCACCCTGCAGGAAAAACCTGGCGACGCCACTGGTAAATTGTCGTCCTTCAGGTATACTTATTAACAATCAAAAACACAAATGTGAATTAAGACTGATACAAATTAACTGTAATAAAATAAATATGAAAAATATTCATGATCACTTTACTTGCAGGTTAATTGTTCATGTAATTTATTACTAAAATTAAACCAAAATTTCCTACTTAGAATTAACAAAACTGTTTGGAAACAGTACTGGTAATTATTAACCACATAATTACCTTTTATTTCAGGTTACTGGTAACAAGTAATATTTTTAGTAAAATTTTACGAAGAATTACTTTGCTTGTTAACTAATAAGGAATATCGAACGAAATGGTAATAAACAACCAAAACATTTACTTGGACATGTCTAGTTAGTTTTAAAAAGTAGTAATAAAATACGTTAACAAACCTGACATTGGTAAAATTACCAAGCCCCTCGTTAATTTAAACCCTCGATGTTGCTTGGGTAGGGTGTCCGTCCGCGATGATTGCGAGAATTGGACTTTGAACAGGTGAAGAAATACCCCATCAGCAAAGGCATGGGGTCGGGCCGGTTCAGAGGACCACTTCGGGAGTAAGAAAGTAGATGCGGAATGGGTGAGTCGAATGTGGGTGTAACAGCGAGGTAGAGCAAAAGGCCCCCAAAGAGTGGAGAGGCGGTTGCCACGAAAGAACTAGGAATTAAGTGTAGAGTGAGTGTTAATAAAGTAGGACAAAAAAGGACTGGTGCTTCATTTTACCAACCCCCGAAGCCCAGAGAGAACCATGCAACCCCGAAAGGGACAAGACCTAAGAAAAATCTTACAATATATTAAACAATAAAAGAAATCTGACCCAAATTAACGACTGTCCAGAAGGTGTTAAAATATCATTGAATATACTGAAGAAATACCAATAATGGCCATCTTTAATGAGTTATAAATGATGCCCCGCTTAATGTTAGGACAATATGTAGCGTTTTAACTCTATGTCTATGCATCTTCAACCCTCCATATCTAAGAAACGGTGAGGTCCACAAAGTTGGCGCAATGCTAACAATTAATCAGAGAGACGTGCTCTACAACAGATTTTTTCGAAAAAAATCTGACCCAAACCCTATTTCCCTAAGGAAAGTTAGGGGTCCTTTAATCTACCGTTTTGTTTTACGGAGCGTTTTATTCCTGACGCTTGATTTGATTCGAATTTGGTTTACCCGGATTTAATAAACGTAAATTGTACCATTCAATTTCTGAAAAATTTTCCGTTCTTAAATTCCGACGGGGAAGGCCACGCTCCGGTGTAATCCTGTTCTAAGAAAGGTTGCAGCCCGACCTCCCTGTCTCCACTGAATCTGGCCGGCGCGGCGGTGGCACCAGAATTCCACTATAACTTTTCCCCCGCTTTAGGAGAATAATAATCAATACATCTATTTATTACCTTTTAGGTATCTGGATCTATTTGTGCAATACACAGAACAAGCGGGATTTTCTGAATATAGCCAGTACCTATGTATTTGGTATCAACAGTAATATAACCTATATTGATTCGTGCCAGGCCGTAAGAGGATTTTCCGAAAAATGTAGGGCACACAATCCTTCCACCCTGTGGGCGACATTGTTCCGGCGACATGCAGCAACCATGTTCCAAATGTTACAGTTGGATGTCAATGACATTCAGCAGTTGGCCGATTACCTTGGGCACACGGAAGAAACTCATCAAAAAAGCTACCGAAGAACGTGTAGTTTCCAGGAAGTGTGCGTTTTATCTCGATTTTTCCTAGCAGCTCAGGAAGGAGATGTCCCCAAATATAAGAATAAGAGAATTAGTGAGATAGCAGTAGCTTTGGAGGAGCAATATCCACTGGCAGCAGATGTTCGGCAGCCATCCGAATTTTCTCATATTCCTGGGGAAGTAGACGATGCTTTTGCTGCTAATACTCTTCATTCACTTGTTGCAGAAAGTGAGTATCTTTTGAATTTCAAAATTCAAAATTGACGGTTCTTTTTAACCTCCCCACTCCACTTCACCATTTAAAAAAAAAGGGAGGTTACTGCAATCACTAAAATTTTCGAATTCGAGATAAGACGGGATCTATACGTTTTGAGGTCTCAGGAACCCAAAAAAGTGGTTTTTAAAATGTGTCTGTATGTATGTACGTACGTACGTTTGTTCGTTCGTACGTTCGTAAACACGCCACAGCCCAAACTGCTCGACCGATTTGGCTGAAATTTGGTACGTAGGCATCTCATAACCCAACTTAGATCTGAAAAGCTTTTGGAGTCAATCGTGCAACCAGAAATGCCATTTTGGCACATCAACTTTTAAATTTTAAATACAAACCCCCATTTTTCACGTTACGATAGGAAAGGCCTTCAAATTCTGCTTCTAAAAATGTATTCATTCTTAGTGCCCTTTTGACCAAAAATAAAAAAAAAATTATTTTTATTGGACTTTAAAATCACGGTGCAGTCCAAGCCCCTGAACCGATTTGGCTGAAATTTTGCACATGGGGATTGTATTGCACGTCGAAGAGCCGAACGAATTTTGGATTCAATCGGCCCACGGAAACTGCTGTTTTGGCACACCAATTTCAAACTGTAAAATTATTCACTCATTTAACCATCCAAAACAAGTTTTTGAAAGATTTATTGTCACCATCAGAAAGGTCTTCAAATTCTGGTTTTAAATATCACAAAATTCGTTCGCATTTAGTGCTCTTTGGGTCAAAAAATCGAAATTTTGTAATAACACTAAAAATACATTATAGCCCAAATTAGTGACTCGATTTGGCTGAGATTCGGTACATGGAGACTGCGTGACCCGTTGAAGGCTTGAAAGGCTTTTGGAAGCAATTGGTCCACGGGAAGTGATATTTAAGCACATCAGCTTTAAATTTTAAATACAAGGTCTCCTTTTTTATGTCGATATTAGAAAGACGATCAAATTCCGGTTCTAAAAATGTATTCACAGTTTCTGCCATTTCAGTGGAAAATAGAGAAAAAAATTGTTTTCATTAAAAGGGAGCGGGCTGACTGGATGACATCAAGTATCAGTTATTGTCAAAAGGGTGGCAAACTATTAACCTTAAAAGGAACATATTGTCAATTGTGATGGGTGATGTCGGTATTTGTCAGAAAACTGCGAAATTAGTCACAGACGATAAGCATAAAAAAATTCTGTTGAATTGACTACTATCTACACAGAATACAAAGATCCACGCGATGGGGAGGTTCCAGCCGCTTCTCTGCTGCATTTTTTAATTTGAATTTTTGGAACGAGGTTAAGAACAAATTCCGAATAGAATGAAAATGTTTCTAAAATGGCGTCATTTTACGTTATACCGTTATACGTTATTTCAAAAACAACACTACGATTTTTAACCTCCCCACTCCACTTCACCATTTAAAAAAAAAGGGAGGTTACTGCAATCACTAAAATTTTCGAATTTGAGATAAGACCGGATCTATACGTTTTGAGGTCTGAGGAGCCCAAAAAAGTGGTTTTTAAAATGTGTCTGTATGTATGTACGTACGTTCGTACGTTTGTACGTACGTACGTACGTACGTTCGTAAACACGCCACAGCCCAAACTACTCGACAGATTTAGCTGAAATTTGGTACGTGTGCATGTGATAACCCAACTTAGATCTGAAAAGCTTTTGGAGCCAATCGTGCAACCAGAAATGCCATTTTGGCACATCAACTTTTGAATTTTAAATGCAATACCCCATTTTTCACGTCACGATAGGAAAGGCCTTCAAATTCTGCTTCTAAAAATGCATTCATTCTTAGTGCCCTTTTGACCAAAAATAAAAAAAAATTGATTTTTATCGGACTTTAAAATCGCGGTACAGCCCAAGCCCCTGAACCGATTTGGCTGAAATTTTGCACAAGGGGATTGTATTACACGTCGAAGAGGTGAACAAATTTTGGATTCAATCGGCCCACGGAAAGTGCCGTTTTGGCACACCAATTTCGAAATTTAAAATTATTCTCTAATTTACCCATCCAAAACAAGTTTTTGAAAGATTTATTGTCACTATCGAGGTCACCATCAGAAAGGTCTTCAATTTCTGGTTTTAAATGAGACAAAATTTATTCGCATTTAGAACCCTTTGAGTAGAAAAATCGAAATTTTGTAATAACACTGAAACCACTTTATAGCCCAAACTAGTGGATCGATTTGCCCGAAATTTGGTAAATGGAGGTGAGGTGACCCGTTGAAGAGCTGAAAGGCTTTTGGGAGCAATTGGTCAACGGGAAGTGCCATTTAGGCATATCAACTTTATTATCTAAAACAGAAGTCCCTGAAATCAAAGACCCACGCGTTGGGGAGGTTCCAGCCGCTTCTCTGCTGCATTTTTTAAAATGTGTCTGTATGTATGTACGTACGTTCGTACGTTCGTAAACACGCCACAGCCCAAACTACTCGACAGATTTAGCTGAAATTTGGTACGTGTGCATGTGATAACCCAACTTAGATCTGAAAAGCTTTTGGAGCCAATCGTGCAACCAGAAATGCCATTTTGGCACATCAACTTTTGAATTTTAAATGCAATACCCCATTTTTCACGTCACGATAGGAAAGGCCTTCAAATTCTGCTTCTAAAAATGCATTCATTCTTAGTGCCCTTTTGACCAAAAATAAAAAAAAATTGATTTTTATCGGACTTTAAAATCGCGGTACAGCCCAAGCCCCTGAACCGATTTGGCTGAAATTTTGCACAAGGGGATTGTATTACACGTCGAAGAGGTGAACAAATTTTGGATTCAATCGGCCCACGGAAAGTGCCGTTTTGGCACACCAATTTCGAAATTTAAAATTATTCTCTAATTTACCCATCCAAAACAAGTTTTTGAAAGATTTATTGTCACTATCGAGGTCACCATCAGAAAGGTCTTCAATTTCTGGTTTTAAATGAGACAAAATTTATTCGCATTTAGAACCCTTTGGGTAGAAAAATCGAAATTTTGTAATAACACTGAAACCACTTTATAGCCCAAACTAGTGGATCGATTTGCCCGAAATTTGGTAAATGGAGGTGAGGTGACCCGTTGAAGAGCTGAAAGGCTTTTGGGAGCAATTAGTCAACGGGAAGTGCCATTTAGGCATATCAACTTTAGAATCTTAAACAGAAGTCCCTGAAATCAAAGACCCACGCGTTGGGGAGGTTCCAGCCGCTTCTCTGCTGCCTTTTTTTTGTTTAATTGCTATTCTGATTGTACGTCGACTTCTGGGAATTTCGATGTCGCTTGTCCTATTCGTTAAATGTGACCACTTTGAATGCAATTTTTTAACCTCCCCAACCCCATCAAAATTTTAAAAAATGGGACGTTACTGCAATCACTAAAATTTTTGAAATCGAGATAAGACCGAATCTATACGTTTTGAGGTCTCAGGAACCCAAAAAAGTAGTCTTTAAAATCTGCCTGTATGTATGCTTTTGTAAACGCTCTACAGCCCAAACTACTGGAGCGATTTGGCTGAAATTTGGTACATAGGCATCTCATAGCCTAACTTAGAACTGAAAAGCTTTTGGAATTTTCGAACTTTCCGCAAAAGCTGATAGTCTTACGTTTATAATCTGGGTAAAAATTTTTGTTATATGATTTGCTAACGCAATACCCCTATAGTTGTTCAAATTCCTTGGGTCACCATTTTTAAACAGCTGGATCATTCTAATTTCAGCTCACGCTCTGGGAACCCTTTCATGTTCTAAGATAAAATTGAACATCTTTACTAGGTAATTTTCCAGTCTAAGTTTAAACTCTTGTAAAATTCATTAGAGATTCCATCGGTACCCACTGCCTTGCGGTTTTTAGCGTGTTTCAAAGTAAGTTTGAGTTCGTTCAGGGTTATTGGTTTGTCAAGATATGGATGTCTAACGTCAAAGTATACAGAATTTGAGACTATTTGTGAGCAGTAGAATTTTTTATACCACTCTGGCCAGTTTTTGTATGCCCCGTGCACGGCCTCTTTTGCTTCACTGCAATTCGCGTTGAACCAAGGTTTATTAATGAAACCAGTCTGTGTTCTTACGCTCCTCTTTTTTTCCAACCACAAGAATCGAGAAACCTCATAAACGGCAGAATATAAATTTGTGTTCATCGCATTGACCTCATCATTACCGTAATATGTTGTCTGTGAGAATTTGAACTGATGTTTGCTAATGATGGAGCCAGTGCTGGATTCCACACAAGACCAGGTTTTATAGTTTTACATGGGAGGGTTGAGTTTGGGCTACTATTTTTTAAGTCGCCATATTTACTCAGACTAACAATACAAGGCATGTGATCTGAGTGGTGTGTGAAATCTCCAACAACAAAATCTATTGTGAATTCTAAAGCCAAGGAGTTAACCCACACTAGATCTATAACACTACCTGCTTTCTGTCCAATGCAAGTGAACTGGGCCGGGTTATCGGAAGCGCTCCTGCCATTCAGTACCGCAAATCCCAACTCCTCCATACTCTCTGTCAAAAGTATCTCCCTACGGTCTGTTTTCAGATCTAGAGAAGTTCTTTTGTCTTCCATGAAACCGAAGAATAAATCTTCTTCACCTGAGAAACTATTTAAGTCTCCAACCCTGCCATTGAAATCAACGCCTAAAATAAAAATATCATCAGGATAATAAAGCAAAACTTCCCTAACTGCCTCCTGTGTTAACTGAATACATATTTGTGAATTCAAATCCGGTTTAAGATAAAAGGAAGCGACTACAACAAAAACTTCACCTAATTTTATTCTTAAAAACATCCATAAATTACTCTGAAACAATCTTAGTGTCCGACGCATCGCGTAAATTTTTTGAAATCAAGATTATCATTCCTCCACTTCCCCTGCCAAGAGACTTCTAATTGACCACTGGGTTATAGAAAACGTGGAAAGCGTTGAAAAATTTATGGGGGTTACACAAAGGTGAAATCAGCATTGACTCCACTACACAAATTAAACTGCACTGAGAGAGTCTCTCCAGTTCGTCCTGATGCCAATAAATGATTGTAAGCTTGACTGTTCCAATAACAAATAGTAAAAAAATCATTCTTCAGGCTTTTGTTGCTAATTAATTTGTGCAAGCCTCTTCTTCCATTCCTTCGCCTTGTCCGTTTCTTTTGGTGTTTTTGGAATTAAAGTCATCGTCTTTTCATCAAATTGTAGCCATTTGTCTTCTATCTGTATTTTCTGGAAATGTGTGCATGATCCGGCCGTAACCTATAGCGACAGGTTTACCAAGTTCCATTTCCAGCTTAATTATAGAAAAATATTTAGCAAATTTCCCAGAAAAAAGTACATCACAGTCCGACTATCAATACAAATGGTTCAACAATAATGTATATAATATGAGGGAACATTTAAGTCTTCTCACAGAAATGTTCAAAAACGATTCATTAAATCAGGAGATATTGGAATAGCGAAATGAATTCAGAAAATTGTATAGGAAAGCAATAAAAAAAGCTAAAAGGGATTATAATGACAATCTACTTTTGAATGCCACAAACCCCATAAGAACGTCCTGGCAGCTTATGAACTACCGTCTAGACATTATATTTCCAAAACGATGCTGACAGCAGCTTACGAAGAAACGTACAATAATATGATGGAATTAATAAAAGCGGGCAGAAAAGTGTGTCTAACAACAGACACCTGGACATCAGTATCTACGGAAAACTATATGGGCGTAACCATTAATTTTCGTAAAGAAAACTTTGAACTGAAGTCCGCTTTATTAGAATGTGCAATTTTGTCAGGGTCGCACACTGCAAGTCATTTATCGGAGGAGCTGAATAATGTGACCACAAAATGGGGAGTTAAGGACAAAATTATCCTAGCTGTCTCAGATAATGCAGCCAATATTACAAAGGCGATTTCCGACCCTCCATTACAATGGAAACATTTTGGTTGTCTGGCCCACACAATTAATTTAATTGCTAAGGACAGCTTAAAGGCCGAGGTAATTATTACGCTAATTGGGAAAGTCAAAACCATAGTAGGGCATTCCAAGAGAAGCTGCCAATCTTCGGAAAAACTGGTGGACTATCAAAAGCGTCACGATCCAGACAAACTGCCACTAAAATTGCTGCAAGATGTACAAACACGTTGGAACTCGACATTTTTTATGTTGGAACGATTTGTACAATTGGCGGATGCAGTAAAAAGCACAGTGGCAGTTTTAGACAAGGAGCTTCCATCTCTAAGCATAAATGACTGGCAGCTGCCAAAGATTTGTGTCGAGTGCTGAAGCCACTTGAAAACGCTACAAACACAATTAGTGGAGATAAATATGTCACTGGATCCCTAGTGTTCCCTCTAGTCAATGGTGTTTATAGTGTATACAAAAATTTATCGAAGAAGACAAATATGCAAGAGTCTGCAATGGAGGTTGTCCAAAAAATAATTGATCAGAGTCACAGAGCTCTCCTCACGATGGCTTGACTGGGGTCACGTCGTAGGCGCAACTTTCTTTAATGTTTGAAAAGCTTTTGACACGGTCTGGCATGAGGGACTTATTTATAAGCTCGCTCATGCCGGAATCCCCGCGTCGATGGCCCAGATCATGAACTCCTTCGTGTCCGGTCGCCCCTTCAGGGCAAAAATTCAAAACTCCTCTCCGAGGAGCACCCTCTCGAGGCAGGTGTTCCACAAGGCTCTGTCCTCCCACCAACTCTCTTCGCTCTCTATGTGCTAGACATGTCACGCAGCCTAAACTCCACTTTGGCCGTCTACGCCGACGACACGTGCACCCTGGCACACTCCCATAGCCTTCAGCTGATTACCCAATACGTTCAGGAAGCAGGCTTAACCTGAGCGAATTCTTTCTTCGATGGTGCATCGTCGTTAAGCCCGAAAAAAGTTCCGCCCTAGTCATCTCGCGCAGAAAAGAATTGCCGCGTGGTCACGTGACGATGAACGAGGAGATTCAGTGGCACAACGAGGTCAAGTACCTCGGGGTCAAGCTGGATTGACGACTCAGCTTCATTCCTCACGTGGACTTCTCAGTCGCCAAAGCCAAAATGGTAATTGGTCACCTCTACCCAATGCTGTGTTGAAGCAGCAGCTTATCTTTCGAGAATAAGCTGAGGCTCTATAAGGCTGAAGTAACAGACAACAATACTGAAGAAGTATAAGTAGGCGTATTATAAAACAACATCTAGATCTGTCAACATTGTGTCAATATCCATTTATTCTCAACATTAAACTTTAATTACTGAATCTGGATTTCCTTCAACGAGTAGACACAATTTACAACATGGTGCCGAAACCCGGGAGTCTAGTGTTGTGAAATCAGGACAACGTTTAACGTTCGAGCGACCAAATAACGAATTCAACGAGTGTCGTTTGAAATCGAAAACATACGAGCAAAGAAACAGATTATGAAAAGGACTTGCAGAGCGCGGCTAACGAAACTAATAAAAATGGCCAATGATCTGATGTCTCAAGATGATGTTCAAGTAAGCGATGGTTTAAAGCTTTAACGGAAACAGCTGCAAATAATTAGCGTGAAAATTACTTTGATTCAGAGGACCACTTTAGCGGCGATGATTTGAAAACTTTCACGAATTTGGAGTTTTCAAAACAACAATTTAATGACATATGGATATTGCAACAACACTCTCATTTACGGCAAAGAAAGGTCGATATCAAGGACGGATCTGATTACGTTCCTGCTAAAAATGACATACGATCTATCCGACGAACTCCTTAGAGTACTGATATCTCGTACTTCCAGCCAAAAAATCAGTTTGGTAATCACAACATCTGAAAACAAATTGAAAAACCTTTTAGGCAACCCGAAAGAATAGCGAAAAATCTGGCATATACGAAATCAATTGTCAAAATTGTGATCTAAAGTATGTAGGTCAAACACGAAGGTCTCTCAGCACCAGATTTAAGGAGCACTTAGCCCACCTTAAATATGGCAGAACTGAGAAATCCAGTGTTGCCCTACATGCTTTACACAATGACCATAGAATAAGTGATAATATTAAGTTAGTTTGTAGCGTTAACAAGATGCAGATGCTCGACGCTTGGGAGAGTATCGTAATTTATAAGTCTAGAGATAGACTTATGAACGCTGATACAGGCCCGATCGCATATTCATCTCTGTTTACGCTACTTTAAGTAGGGCTTGTTATATTTATACGTGTTCACCCATGTGTGACTATTTCTCGACCTGTGATTAATCTAACCATATCGGCCGAGGGGCGGAGTTACGCGGATGGGCCTATAAATATTTCAGTTTTTAGACAGGCAGGTTGTTTTAGCTTAGGCTTTGATAATGAGCACATTGTGTTCGAAATGCGTCAGCAGTGAAATTCAAGTGTTTCGGTGTAGTGGGGTGTTTCTAGTGATAGTGCATTTTTCCACCGAAGTTGTCCAGTGTTTCCATAGTGAAAAATGGCTTCCCGGCAACAGGACCTCAACCGTTATCATAAGGTTAGTTGTAAAATTAGGTTAATAGGCGCTGATATTCATTTCCTAAAATCCTGCAAAAAACGGAGTTTTTCCAAATTTCATCACCGTGAAAATTCCCAGTAACTGCAAGGTCTCCGAAAAAGTTTCGCGGTTTGCTAAAGAGAAATGGCTGAATTTGGAAATTGATAGACAGTACGCAAAACGAAGTATGCTTGAACTACAAGCATACGAATTGTTTAAGAAACTTACTTATAAGTTAGATGAACTAGATTTTGTAAAATGGTGTGAATTCCAGAGAAAAATGTTTGTTTCTATTAACGCCAAATTTCAGAAAAAAGTAGATGTAAATATTTCAGTTTTTAGACAGGCAGGTATCACCACGAGCTCGCTTTCGGCCAGATGCAACACGAGGTATGCTCAAGTTCTGAATGTGTTACCTGGCCTTATGCGGAGCTGGAGTGACATGGTCCGAACTAGCTCTTCCCAGGGCGTTGAGGGTGGAAATGAAGGACGGTCGTGCGGTGTGTGGAGCGGAGTTCCCCGATAGCGAAACGGCAGGCAGCGATGTAGCAGGTTCGAAGACGAGCGGTCGAGTGAGTGAGCATAGATAACCTTATGTATACTGTCGTATAGAATGAAATCTGGGATACGCGCAATGAAACTGTCATGGCGGACGAAAAACTTTTCTCCCAAGTCTGTAGGTGGCGCATCAGTTGACCATGTTCATCACATGTTGCGCGAACCGACGAGTGCGCTTTGTATTTGTTTTCGTTCATTTATAAACGAAGGGGTTGAGGGTGACCGCCATTGTTTCTCGCTGTTATCGTGGTGTTATCAGTGTGATTTTAAAGTGCGTTTTAAGTGGGTGGCCAGTTTATTTTGCAAGAATGGGTAAAGCTGGCTGTTCGGTGCCAAATTGCCAACCTAGCAAGGATGACGTTAGGCACCGCTTTCCGAATCCAATTAAAAATTTGGATTTATTTATGTTGTGGGTGCAGTTACTGTGCAATTCAAAACTTTTTAATGCCGACAACTCTACAGTGTATAAAAACAGTCGTGTTTGTGATAAACATTTTCTTCCCGAAGATCGTTCTACAAACAATCGTTTGAAGGGCAACGCAATTCCAAAATTATTTTTACCGAGTAAGTATACCTACGCTGTTATTTTTGCGATTAATAATAATATACAAGGCCTTAGATTAAAAACGATAAAAATGAGAGGTTTTTATTTGAATGCGCTCTTGTCCGATAATTTTAGGAAATCAAATTTGGACATTCATAAAGATTGACTTGTTTAATTATTGTTGTTGCATTGTCACATTTTACACCGAGGGTAAAAAGTAAATCACTTTTAACCTCGCTTTTAACACAATTTTTGAACTAATTTTCGTTACCAAAGTTACCTACCGTTTAGTGAACTGTCCAAAAAGAATTTTATTGCACAAATCTGTCAAAGGAAAATTTAAAAATTTAAAAAGTCAAATATTAATTATTTAAAAAAATTCATAATTTATGTAAAAACTCCAAATAGTAGATAAAATTTTGTAGGACACACGTGTAAAAAGTATCTCCTGGCTTTTAAAACGCTCATAAATTCGCGTTTTAAACGAGCCACTCATGCACGAATCTCTAACGTTAAGCTCTTTTAACGATTTCTACGAAGGATGTAATTATTGAAGTGATTTGGTGCAACTTTTGTCATTTGTATTTACTTACCTGACTCGACCCTAATGGATTATTTTAATAGTTTTTCAATATCAAGAATTGTTTGCAGTTTATCAATTTTTTAATCAGGCTAGATCCTAAATATTTAGATCTAGGAAATTACATACAGTTTTGTTTTTTCAGCAAACCAACATGACGGTCGTTTAGTTGTGGACGAAGTTATCGACGAAACGGTCTCAGGGGAAAATTATCAGTTTTTAGCTGATCATCAGTATACATTGCCGACAAATTTAGAGTGTGAACTTCAATCTGAACCGCAAACCGAATCTGGACCTGAATGCACGGCACTACCTCGTCAAACTCCCAGTCCAGATCCTAAGCCTCCAGGTCTGCTGAAAAATCTCGGGGTATTTAAAACCTGCGACCTCACCCCAAAAGCAAAATACCTTTATGGACAAGCAAAGTACTACAAGAAACGCGTTCGTGTTTTGAAAAGCAAGTCCTTAAGCTTCAAACAGAAATTGGCGGTATTTGAAAAGATTTCTGAAGAAAAATCTCTTCTAAACTTAACACGAAATTTCAACAGCACCGCCTTCCATTTTTTCAAACGGCAAGTACAAGCTTTGGGAAAGAAGGTAAAAGGAAGACGTTTCGAGATCGAGGATAAGATACTTGCCTTGGCGTTGTACAAACAGAGTCCTTCGGCGTACAGACTGTTATCCGCAATTTTCGCTTTGCCTTCGCGGGTGACTTTACAAAAAATGTTATCCCGAATCCCAGTATCACCCGGGATACATGACTCTATATTTTCCGCCTTAAAAGGGGCCGCAAAAAAGATGAAGTCCTACGACAAATACTGCACTTTAGTATTCGACGAAATGTCACTAGAACCGAATCTTCATTACAACCAGCACGACGACGAAGTCGACGGGCTTGAAGATTTCGGCGAGGATAAAACGAATCAGATAGCTGATCATGTACAGGTAATGTAAATTTTTTTTTTCGATAAAATTTAAATTTCATTACGCATATGGATATAAGAGCCAAACTTACTTTCTGCCAGAACTGCACTAAATTTTTTTTCGTTTGGCTTTAAGATCATAATATGTATACATCCAGTAAGCTAAAAACAATTATGATTTTGTAGGTGTTTATGTTAAGGGGCATTTGCGGCAACTGGAAGCAGCCTGTTGCGTATTATTTTGTGAAGGGAGGCGTTAAATCTCATATGATTAAACATGCAATAGTGGAAATAATCAGAAAAGCTAAGTCCGCTGGGTTAACAGTCGTTTCTACAATCTGCGATCAAGGCAGCAACAACAAAAGTGCCATTCGATTATTAGTTGAAGACACCAAAAGAAGCATTGGCACGGACGACTATGTCTTCGAAGTAGATGGGGAACGAATAATACCTCTCTTCGACGTACCACATTTATTGAAAACTATGAGAAACACACTTTTGGACAGGGATATTCATTTCGTAAACAGCAATTGTCAGAAAAGGGTTGCGAAGTGGAAATACATAAAAGAAGCTTGGGACAAAGATGGGGGTAGTTGTGACTTGCGGGCGATGCCCAAATTGACAGAATACCATGTCAATGGAAAAAAAATCAAAAAAATGAAGGTTTCCATCGCTGCTCAAGTTTTAAGTCACTCTGTTGCCGCAACGCTTAATTTGTTGATAAATAACCGTAAGTATATTAATTTACACTACGAATGGATATGTACCAAATTTTCAACTTTTCAGATTCAATGGACGAAGAGGCGCGAGGGACAGTGGAGTTCCTAAAATTCATGGACAACCTTTTTGACAGCGTCAATGGATCGGCAGGAAAAGACTTCCGTGGCAAACCATTGCGCACATCTGTTTTTTTGAAAAATAATGACAACATTCATGTAGAATGTTGGAAAAATGCACTGCACAATAGCATGTATGTTATTGTTGGCAACGACAAGAAGAAGATTATGCCTGCGTTTGAAAACTGGCAGTTAACCCTGAAAGGGTTTCAAATGTTATACCAAAAATTAAAGGACTGTGGTTTCGCCAGAATGAGGGATACGGACGATTGGGCACCGCCGACTGGCCGCCGCCGATTTACCGCCGCCGATTGGCCGCCTTGACGATTGGCCGCCGGGACGATTGGGCGCCCAGACGATTGGCCGCCCAGACGATTGACCGCCGAGACGATTCGCCGCCGAGACGATTCGCCGCCAGGACGATTTGCCGCGCGACAACTGACCGCCCGGACGATTGACCGCCGGAATAACTGCCTGTTTTCGCAATAATCTGAAGTACCTAGTGCACGTCGGACACGCTTGATTTGGATGTATTTCCTGCATTACTAGGTACTAATGTAGAGAGCGGAATATATGAAAACTGCATTTCGCGTATTTTTGATATGAGAACATAGTCCTTTAATATTACACTCGAATAAAAGGGATATAAAAGAGAAATTATTCATTAGTCTCAGGTACAGCTTAACTACAGCTTTCCTACCTGGAAGTCGTTAAGAGCTTAAGGATAACTAGCGATAAGATGTATCGATGTTTCTACCTGGTCAATTTCTTCAATTGAAAAGAATGACTAGATCCTTCAATTAACATGAACGTGTTCTAAAAAAATTGCGACCGAATGTTTCTGTAAACAAACAAAAATATTGATTTATACAGAGGTGCAAACTCGAAATTTATGACGAGTTCAAATATTAAATAATTATTGAACGAATGTGAGGAGCTACATATCAAAACGCAGTTTGACAGAAATTTTTTTTTTCAACTAAAGATTGTTTTTGACTTATTAGAATAAGCCCTTTCATTTGCATAGAAAATTAAAATTAAAAAAAGTCAAAAACTGCGTTTTGATAAGTACCTCCTCATGTCATAAAGCAGTTTACACTCGAGTTATGTGCAAATTTTTTTCTTCTACAAAAAAATTATTATTTTACAAATTGCAAAAATCAACAAACAAAATTGACCTGTTCGAGAATTTTCTTCAATACTTATATCGGTTGTCTGTTGCTTTCGGATAAAAATAATTTGCAAGTCACTTTTGGCATCGCAAAACGTGAGTTTGTCATTTTAATAGAAAAATATTAAATATGTATAGGTATAGGTACGCTCATCTTTTCAGTTAAAAAGTTTTTTGTTTAGTTATCTTCTTAAATATTTTTGTATGTAACGGAAAAAGCAATTATCGTCAAGCACGGACGAAAAAATTGTAAGAATTTCCGGAGGTACCTATCTAGAATATTCTAACGGATTAAAAAGCGTTAAAAATTTGCTGAAAAGACCTTACTGTAAATCAATGCACTTGCAAAATTAATTTATTCATTTACTGTAGGTATAAGTTATAAATAAAATGACTATTAATTTTCACTTATTGAGACGACACCTGAAAGGAACATTAAGTATAGTTTTCAGGTAGTTTACGTAGTTAGTTACGTTAGTTACGTTTACGGTAGTTAGGGAGTATTTTTTTTTACAATGTCAGGAGCAAAATTTGAACAAACTCGAGTTGATTTCGACAACTTATTTTGTCACTTTGTAAGCTTTGTTGCTTTAACTGTTTCTGATTGGTTTGAAGAAACTCAAGCGTGGTTTTTTTGGCTGAAAACGAACGTCGGTTGTCTATAATTTCTGTCTTCTGATTGGATTATTATATAATAACATTTGTAAAGTGGAGACGAATAAAATTCTCCACCTGTAGGGTGAGAGGGGAGGAGTTGTATTTAAAGCATTTCTGTTGGTTAAATGGTCATTTGGGCGCAACAAATTGAATTAAAGTGAAAGTATTTCAACAAGATTCTCAGTTCGGTTCAACAGTTTTCTTGTGATCGTCACTATCATGGCAACACAGAAAATAATTTTGTCGGAACGTGGGAGGGAAAAATTTGAGCATAACGGTTTTTTGTATGTTTTTGATAAGTGTAGTGTCGATGGACTAACTAAATTTTGGAGGTGCGAAAATAGATACGAAAACTGTAAGGCTCGGATACATACGAGAAGTGGTGAAGTGGTCAAAACTTTGAACGATCACATTCACGATAGTGGTGCCGCAATAGTAAAGGTTAAAGAAGTGGTCACTCAAATTAAACGACGTGCTGGCGAAACCCAAGAAGTGACTGCACAAGTCCTAAATGAATGCACATTTGGTCTTTCTCAGGAAGTGAAGGTAAATATAACAGTTATGTTAATAATTTGATGTTCTATTTTATTGCTCTCAAAATATTGGATGTTGTAAAGTCAACTTAAGTGCAAAATGTCATAACCCACTTTTGTACAAATAAGTTTTATGACATGTAGAATCTGATAGTGCTACGAATTTTGTTGTGGGACCCCCTTAAGACACTTTTTCGTGGCCCCCTTGTTTTTGGAGCAAACTTTTTCGATGTTTTCAATTTTCTCTTTGTTTGCAGGCTGCTTTGCCTAATCAGGATGCACTTAAGAAGATAGCGCGACGCAAGAGAGGGCAAATTAACTCAGCACCCACAAACCCAGCAAATCTTCGGGATTTGATCATACCACATCAATTTGCTATCTATTTGGAAGGGGATACTGAAGAGGATTTTTTACTTGCGGATGAAGGACCAAGCGAAAGCAGAATATTAGTGTTTGGGCGACGACGCAATCTTTCGATATTCCGAGATGGCACCGATTTTTATGGAGATGGTACATTTAAGACCGCTCCGCAATTGTTTAGTCAAATCTACACAATCCTGGGAAAGCATCTAGGCGCAGTGCATCCTGTAATCTATGCACTCTTGCCGAATAAGCAAAGGAGCATCTACGACAAGCTTTTTAAAATCATTCTCGAATTGGAACCATCCTTCCGACCATCCAGTTTTTCGTGCGACTTCGAGATTGGCGCAATTAACGCCTTTAAGAGCAACTTTCCGGACGTCAATGTGAGAGGATGCTTTTACCATTTAACTCACAACATTCGGAAAAAGATGTGCAGCTTAGACTTAATCTCCGAATATAACAACAATGCAGACTTTTGTATCAAGGCGCGCATGATAGGAGCCCTCGCATTTGTTCCTATAGCCGATTTAGATCAGGCTGTAGAAACACTTGCAGACTATATTCCTGATGACCTACAACCCTTATTAGACTGGTTTGAGGACAATTATATAGGTCGCAGAAATCGTAGAGGCGAAGGCAGAAGAAACCCATTATTCCCTCCCGCTATCTGGAATGTCCATCAACGAGTCCTGGAAGATGCAGATAGAACTAACAATCACGCGGAAGCTGCTCACCGTAGACTAGATGTCGAGTTGGGAATGCATCATCCGACTCTATGGAAATTTATTGACGCCTTACGCAAAGTACAGAACGCTAGGGACATTTTTTATCAACAACTGGTAATAGGAAATGAACCACCTAAAAAGAAGAAGAGATACCGGGATTTGGATCATAGAATAAAGAACTTGGTCTCTGCATACAGGAGTGAAGACTTAATAAACTTTTTAAGGGGCATTGCACATAATTATGCACTAAATTGAAGATTATGTATCGTGTTATGTATAGGTAATGTGTATAATATGATTTTAAATATAATAGTTGCATTTTTACTTGTTAAATAGTTAACTTAAGGAGGTGAAGGTGAACCCATTCAATTGTCCAATTTCGAGATATCCATCATTTAAAACAATAATTTTGAAATTTGTAAAGAGACAACCCACCAAAATAATTTTTTAGCCAATTAAACGTCAGAATTTATAGACAGCCGACCTTGACTTTTCAGCGACGATACCGCGCCAAACTCAACAAACTGCAGTACTTATCGATGCAAAACTGGGGCGCAACTCAAATCATCTGTTTATATTGGTCGTGACCAACGTGCATCAGTAGGTACCTATAATTTTCAGAATTTCGGGTCTGACAATGTCATTTGGAAGTGGCCTTTGTGCTAAATATTAATTTAAATGTCAAACGTTCTCTTTAGCTAAGTACCTAGTACCACCCATGTTAAAATGATTTGCAGTCAGTTTATTCTGAGAGCAGCGAGTTACCCCGGTAATCTATTATCCTGGCGGTCAATCGTCCTGGCGGCGGATTGTAAAGGCGGCCAATCGCCCGGCGGCGGATTGTCCCGGCGGCCAATCGTCTCGGCGGCGGATTGTCCCGGCGGCCAATTGTCCCGGCGGTGGATTGTCCTGGCGGCCAATCGTCCCGGCGGCCAATCGGCGGCGGTAAATGAGCGGCGGCCAGTCGGCGGCGGCCGGTCGTCCTAGACCGCCAGAATGAAGACCAGGAGGTTCAACCAAGACCCACTGGAGAATTTTTTCGGAAAGATTCGGCAACGGGGCCAAAGGTTTACGAAACCGACATGTACAGCGTTTAAGCAGTTTTATAAAACACTCCTTGTGAATGGTTTAGTATCCAAACATTCGTTTGGTTCGAATTGTGAAGACGATGAGGGCAACATTTTAATCACGCTTCAACGGTTTATTACCCAGGTACTAACTTTATAGTTTTTCAATCAGCTTGAATACCATATGTTCTATTGTTTGCATTTTTCTTCCTTTAATGACCTAATTGACCCACTAACTTCTATGTTGTAATTACAGGGATTACCGGAGAATGAGGTAGAGGAAGAAACCTTAGGTGGAGCCTGTGAGAATCTGCCCTCAACATTCCATGTTCTGAAGCCATTAGAGAAAGCGGCATTGGCTTACGTTGGAGGATATATTGTAAAGGTTAAGGCAAAATTGAAAAATTGTGTTGCATGCAAATTCAATATTTTAAAGAGGCCCGATAACATTGACGAGTCTTATTATTGTCTCATTAGACACAGAGAGTATGGGGGCAAATTGAATCGCTTAAAATATTGCAATTTAGAGTTACTAAGAAATCTGGTGGGTGTCTACAATATTACAAAACATATTCTGTCCCGTAAGTCCGCAGTGAAAAATTTGGTCAAATTCATATTACTAACTGTAAAATCGAACATAAAATTTAATTTTGTTGAATGTGAGCATTCCCAACAATTGCTTCATAATATTTTAACAGGCTTTGTTAAACTAGTGAGTCACAATTGTTTCAATGGTTTAAATAAGATTATTAATGGTAAAGATGAAAGGCAATTACCAAGTAAACCTGGTATCCTTGTATTACAAGCGAAGAATATCTTTGAAAAAAGAAAAAAATACATTAAACCAGCGAATGAAGGTGCTGTAAAGGCACTATAAGCCGGCTAGTTATTTTTCCTTTTTCTATATTTTTTTTGTATACTTACGGGGTGGTTAATTTGTCACCAATGGATCTCGGAAACCATAAAAAATGGGGAGTACCTAGATAAGATTAGAGAAAAGTTGTTCTATACATCAAAAAATATGAAAATTACCATTTTAAAGAAAAATTAATATTTTCCTAACAATTTATGCTAGAACGCCTAGAAAACTTCTCTCAATGTCACTCAATGTACAGCTGTCAAAAATATGTAAGTCACCTTAAAAATGCGCAACTTTTCATTAATTTAACCTGGTCGCTATCTATTATGGTTTCCGAGCATTGAAAAATTTGAAAAATTAATCACCCCGTTCCTTACGAAATCCCAATGAGGAGCAACAAAATAAGCACCAGCCTGTAGACCCACAAAATATTTGTTCTTTTGTAAACTAATTATTACCTATATATTTTGTAACATATTTTTGTAACAAATTAAATTCTAACTTTCATTTCATAATTAATTTTTTCTTAATTAGGTAGATAAATATTAAACAATTTTTGTATTTTTTCACAAAACTTTAAATAAATAAAGTATTATTACCAACGTTGTTTATTTTATCCATCAATTTAACCCACTGCACTGCTGCCGTCAGTAATTTGAAATGGCGTATATTCCCGCATTTACGCTGCCTTACTTTTCTCCCAAACCGCCCAGAGGGCGCTGTTCGTGGCTTCGCTAGAATGTACGTGAGATATCGTTCTATACGACAGTATACATAAGGTTAAAGTCTTGGTCAAAATATAGTAGGATCTGACTTAAGCCATAAATAATTTCAACAATGAACGGATGACAAGACTCGTCAAGGGTTAAAATTTATTGTGGGTCTCAGGTAAAAGATAACGCGTGCCATTCTATCCATCTCGTAATTATTCGTTTTAAGCACGTTTAGGTAAACAAAACCGGCTGCAAGGAAATGGATTGCATTCTAACATCTTTGAATGGTTATTTTAAGGGCGAATATTGCTTAATCCTGTTTTTAAACGCACAGAGAAGAATTCAGAGAAACATTCATTAATTAAATAAAATCATGGATCCATACCTATTCAATATGATACAGTTTTATAATTTTTATCGACTTGTATGAAAAATTAGTTTGATATTCGTTAAATGTACTTACTAGGTACTTAATCATTTGAATTTGAATGAATCAAACTCTGTTTAAGCGTGATAAAAACCTACCCCTTTATCATTTCCCTTGTCTACTTTGCAAATTTAAAACTAAATTCCACAAACTAACCTTAATGAGGAAGGGCTTATTGCGAGGCTTATTGGCTCTTCGAAAATCTACAATCCCATCAGTATCTAATGATCTCTATTCCTGGAAAAATATTAACCCTAAACAAACATGTAGAAATAAGAAAAGACAAAGTTTGAAGTTAAATGTTTCTTGACATCCTCACTGTCAACAGCTTGTGTAGTTTCGATTTTGTATTTTGTGTCAGTGATTCTCATTCCATAATTTGACTAAAAAATGTGGCGCCCATATATTAACGATCATCAAGAACACGATGAAGAAATCATTGATGTTGAACAAATTTCTGATGATGAACATCAGGGAGAAGAAGCAGGTAAAATCAATATTGTTACCTTCCCATAAACAGTAGTTTAATATTTTGTATTTTTGTACTTAGGGCCTCCTAGTGCGGACCAACCGCAGAAGAAGAATCGCAATCATTTGTCCGAGGACGCCAAATTAATTGTGAAAAAAGTGCATGAAAAACTCTTAAATTTAGGGTGTAAAGCGCCGGGAAAAGAAACTGCCGAATATACAGGTGTGCCACTCAGTACAGTCTACAAAATAATTAACACGGAAAATGAAAATCTAAAAAGGAGGAAAGAAGAAGAAAGGAAGAACATTTACAATACCTACTCACCGAACGAACTCGATGCAGTTAAAGATATTATTTACCAAATGTATGAAAATAGGGAAGTACCAACAAGTGAAAGTTTGAAGCAGAAACTTTCTGAAAAATGTATTCGTTTCGAGCACTCAACACGTGGCTTAAGACGCCTATTGAAGAAAATCGGTTTTACCTATAAGAAACTAAATAGAAGGGCTGCAGTAATGGAGACACAAAGGCTGATCAAATGGAGAACAGAGTATCTTAGCAAACTACGTCAATATAGAGCAGAAAACCGTAACATTGTGTACATTGACGAAACTTGGTACGATACGCACGATGTTATATCAAGAGGGTGGGTGGATGCCTCAGGTCGTTGCTTTTTAGATTCTCCGCCATGTCGAGGCAAGCGTTTAATTATATTAAACGCTGGAAACGAAAACGGATGGGTCCCAAATTGTCTACTAATATCGGCCAAGAATATAGCAAGTGCGTCTGCTGACTATCATTGCGATATGAATGCAGAGTTGTTCGAAAAGTGGTACGAAACTCAACTTCTACCGAATTTGCCTGAAAATTCAGTTATAGTAATGGACAATGCCAGCTATCACAGCAGACAGTTGTACAAAATACCAACAAAATCTAGTAAAAAGGGTGACATGATAGCCTATCTTCAAAGGCAGAAAATTGAAGTGCCAGAAAAGGCAACAAGAGCAGAACTGTTCGAGATAATTGAAAGCAGTTGTCCTGATCGAACAAAATCATTTGTGGTCGATGAAATGGCAAGACGACAAGGGAAATTAGTGCTACGTCTGCCGCCATATTATTGTGTGCTAAATCCCATCGAAATGGTGTGGAGTCAGCTTAAGCATCACGTGAGAAAATCTAATATTACTCCAAATTTAAGTGACTCAGTCATAAGGGCTGTGCGAAGTGCAACAGGGAAAATTGATGGGACTTTATGGGCAGCATGCGTAAAGCATGTGAAGGATGTAGAAAAAAGCTACAGTTTGAACATTGAAGTTCCAGAATTGATCATTAATGTTAATGACGAAAGTGATGAGGATGACAGTGATGAAGACGATTTTTTAAATACTTAGTGAATTTTTATAATTTCACAATTTTAATTATGTATACATATATAAACTTTAGGTCCTAGGTACATTTGTATATTAAATTGAGTATCCCTATAGCCCCATTGAGTTCCGCTTATTATTTTGTATTGACAATAAAATATCTCCCTGAAAATCTTATTTGCGTTTAAAACAGGATCAAGCAATATTCGCCCTTAAAATAACCATTCAAAGATGTTAGAATGCAATCCATTTCTTTGCAGCCGGTTTTGTTTACCTAAACGTGCTTAAAACGAATAATTACGAGATGGATAGAATGGCACGCGTTATCTTTTACCTGAGACCCACAATAAATTTTAACCCTTGACGAGTCTTGTCATCCGTTCATTGTTGAAATTATTTATGGCTTAAGTCAGATATTTTGACCAAGACTTTATCTATGGTGAGTGAGGGATGGGTGTGCGTGTGGGTTTTTATAAAGGGTGGTGGCGTGCGATTGGTCGGGCGTCGAGGGTAGCTGAAGCCGTGATTGGCGGAGTAGGGGTGGAAGGCGGAGCTTTGGTTAGCACGGGAGAAGTTATAAGTAGAGGTGACATGAGGGATGGGATGAGTCATTTCCTGCCTGCCGCTAATGGATGAACGAGTGAAAACAGGGATACCACCAGGCATTGGTTGGTAAAACAGGTTGTTTTAGCTTCGGCTTTGATAATTAGCACATTGTGTTCGAAACGCGTCAGCAGCGAAATTCAAGTGTTTCGGTGTAGTGGGGGTTTCTAGTGATAGTGCATTTTTCCACCGAAGTTGTCCAGTGTTTCCATAGTAAGAGAAAGTTTGGAGCAAAGATTTGTTACGGAAAACCTAGGAACTCGTGCTATAACACGAGACCAATACATTGCGGAACACGTAACAGCCTTTGCAAATGAATTGTACAATTCAAACCCAGAACAACGCAAAGCCATTGTCTATGTGGATGGCAGCTATTTAAAAATTCCAAAGAGCAGCAATTTTCGCGTACTTCGTCAATCCTATTGCGTACACAAAGGATATCATCTTCTGAAACCAGCTCTTATCGTGGCCCCAGATGGATATATTTTAGACCTGCACGGGCCATATTTTTCGGACTCTAGAAACAATGACGCAGCGATGTTACATCATCACTTAGGGCCGATTGTATAAAAAATAATCCCAGTATTAAATTTAATACCGGGGTTAGTCGCTAGGCAACGAGTCTTCTGATTGGCTCAGACCACGCTCAGACATAGAAACCGTTGCATAAAACGCGATTATCCCCAGGATTATTTTTTATACAACCCGCCCCTAGAACAACTTCAACAGAACGATTTACACAGTCTTCGCAATTGGTTGCAAATCGGTGACATACTCATAGTGGACAGAGGCTATCGTAAATTAATTATCTGAATATGTTAAACTTGGAATGCCATATGCAGCCACTATTACCTAGAGGACAAAGACAATTAACTACCGAAGACGCCAATATTCCCCGACTTATCACTAAAACTCGTTGGATTGTCGAAACTCGTAATGGTCACCTAAAAGCCAGTTTCAAATTCTTTAAGAATGCGATTCAGGTGCATCACGTACCTTGCTTGGGTGGACTCCTTCGCATAGCTTGTTCAATAATTAATCGATTTTACCTTACACTTCATATGCAATGAGTTACTGCAGAAGTAGCGGCTACAATGAAACGATCGGTGGCAGCAATTAAACGATATGGACTTACAGGAATTTCCAATCCTGTAGTTGCAATATCTGCGAAATTTGAACTTTGGCCTCTATCAGGTGAATCTTTGTCCCAGCTACATTCAAGACCGTTTACAAGGAGAAAATGAAGATCAGTTCCATTTTCAAGCAACATTGGATAGAAAACACTAGATATTAGATACTTCCTGTACTTTTATGTCCCTACAATTAGGTGTGTACCTACACATAATCTACTCACATAACCTATACTTATTTTCTTGTACCTACTTTGTAATGGCTGCTTTAAAATAATCATTCTTTTAGATATTTATGTAAGTACCCATCATGTCATTTCCCTGCTACTATTTTTTAACGGATGCGGGACTGATCAATTTTGTTTCGAAAATTTAAACGAAGAAATACTAAAGGCATCATACACCAGAATTAAGTTTATGAAAAAATATGAAGCAGATATAAATTCCGTACTCCTACAAAATTTAAAAAATATATATTATAGTTTTACCTGACAATTTCATTACGCTATTGAATCAAAGTTTTAATGGTAAATATATAATTGTAGGTCTGACAATCATCGTCGATAGGTAGTTGCGGTACACTATTTATAAAATGACTGTTAATGCCGTCGGTATCATTAAATGGAGCATATGATGGTAGGTCTGAACGTTTGTCCTTTATTACACCCCAAGATCTTAATTTGGCTCAGTATGCAGCGCTGTTTCGCTTACAGTTTCTTAAGGCGGAACGATAGTAACATTGTTTCTCCGCTTCTAGCGCATTGTTGAAATAATTTCTAATTTCACAGAAGTATTGTTTATGTTGGAGCTGTTTGGTTTTTTTGTATCGTGCCCAAGCCTTTTGTTTGAGTTTAAGAAGCAATTTCAAATTATCTGTGAACCATGGTTTTCTATTAGCATTAAAGTGTATTTCTTTCTTAGGAGCGTGAATATCGAACAGATGTATCAAGGTAGTATTTAAAAATGTTATTTTTTCATCAATATCACTGTACCTGTAAAGCTCGGTCCAGGCAATTAGGCAAGCATCCTGACAAAAAAAATGGTAATCAAAATTTTTGAATGATCGAACTGTCCTTATAGTAGAGCTAGTTTTTTCACTATTCAAGTTTAATGAGCAGCAAACTATATTATGGTCTGAAAGTGCTTTGTCCGAAACAGTATGAAATAACAGTCAAGTTAGAGCTGACAAAGATCAAATCCAGTAACGATTCATGATGCGGAGTAACTCTGGTCGGAGTGTTAATTAATTGGCTGCAATTATAAGTGTTCATTATGTTATTTAAAAAATTTGCACCAGGATCATTTCTTAAGAAGTCTACATTAAAGTCGCCTACAAACAAATGGTCTGTATAATTATTTAGGGCTAAATAATAGAAATATTGTCTTACTGCAATTCGAACAAAGCGACATTTTCAGGTTTATTAATATTATAATTCAGTGCAGGTTGTGTGACCTAAATTCGAATTTATTGCTAAATTTTAATCCACACTAATTTATTCCAAAAAATGTATCCCAATATTTTCTATCAAAATTGAAAAGACTAAATAAGGCGTTATAATTGTCCAACCCTATCCGTACTAAAAAAATATTTGTAAGGTTCTCTTGACAGAGGAAACAGAGCTGGACGTGAATTGAGCTACAAGATAAATTAAGTTGCTGTAAATCAATAAATTTAAGACAGACAGTTATTTGGCGATAAGCGGGATTCAACTGCAAAAAAGTTTGCAATAAAACAATCTAAACACGCGGAATCGCGGCTCCAGCCAACCGAAAGGAACGTAGAGAAACACGAAAAGAGAGTACTCACTGACGAACGACATTGCGATAGTCAAATTCGACTCAAATGCCTCCAAAAGAAAATGCACAAATCACTGTGGCGCCATTAAGTGGTTGAACGATTCCGAGCTGCACACAACAACAATTTACTATCTGTCTCTTTTTGACAACGAAGCCTCAAAGAACAGAAACTGACACTCTTGATTTTGATTATTGAATCTTTTGGAGGGTTAATAATGAAGATGAACCCGTTTTAATATTTGAATTAAACACAATCACATATGGACTCACGAGTTCAGCGTTTTTGACTATACGCTGTTTACGTGAGTTAGCGGAAACAGAGTTCGATCACTTTCCATGATGGCGAGTATTTATGACCCTTTGGGGATGATAGCCCCCCATCTTCCGAGCAGCCATCGAAGTGTCCACATCGAGCTCTCGTAATTTTCTCGTGCCGCATCCTCGCGTAAAGATGTCTACGGTCCGTTCTCCCCAAAGACGGATCACCCGTAGCCGGAACAGAAGCGTTGCTTCTTCCTCCGCCTCCAACAACCGTGAACGGTCCAGATCCGGTGAGTCACTCACTTCAACATCCACTGTTTCATCCAACTCAAATCGCAATACAACTCAAAAATCCAATCCCATTCCCAACACCAACTCCCAGCGTAACTTCCATTACGTTGTCCGTAACCTACCCCCAAATTTCAACTCACAGAAAACATTCCACGGCCTTCTAGTTTCCCATAAAAAGGAAAAACTCCTCACCGCCTATAAAGTAAACTCTAATAATACCGCATGGCTAACAACTACCACCGAACTGACCACATCCTTTACCACATTCTTGCAAAAAGCCACCGGTTCCGACAAAATCAACGTATTCCTCCACGATCAAAAATCACACCACCCGCACAACCAATACTCCTAAACTTCCATCATTCTCCGTCGTAGCCAGAAATGTCCACTTCGATATTACTGACGACGACATCATCCAACAGTGCCCTATCCTCCAACTATCTTTTGCAAAAAGGATAATTTCCCGAAAAACAAACAGCCCCACCTCCTTCATCCGACTAGTATCTAACCACAAACCCACGATGGACAACCTCCTAAAACATGGCATGACAATCTTCGGACTGACATACCAAGTCGAACCCTCTCACCCCCCGCCCCCTACCCCCATTCAATGCTCCAAGTGTTACGAATACGGACACACCCTCACCTCATGCACCAAACCTCAAACCTGCCCCACATGTCCCAACACTCACGAAAAAAATAATTGCCCGCAAAAAGATCCTATCTGCCCCACGTGCCAGCAGAGCCACCCTGCGTGGTCCCGCAAGTGCGAAAAATTCCAGTCCGCGGTAGTAACCGAATCCACCACCACCGTCCCAATCAAAATCACAATCCCCGACGTAGACGACGAAGAAACCCCAGGAACACCTAAACCTTTGCCTGTCAAAGAAACCCTACTGGTCCAATTCCTTACTAAAATCCTTGAATGCATAGCGGCTAACATATTCATTGACAACAAGACGATAACGACATTCTCATACTACAACCACCCCAACACAATACCTTCCTTCGAACTCCTAACATACGCTTCCCAATTTAACCACGCCGTCGTCATGGGCGACTTCAATGCTCGTCATATCGACTTTGGCGACTCCACCACAAACAAAAACGGACGCCGATTTGCAAACTTTCTCGACAATCTCCCCTTATCCCGAATCCTAAACCACACCCGACTTTTGCCTCACACGCGGGAATCTCTATAATCGACCACATACTCATGACTGACAACCTCCTTCCCCTCGCTGATATCTTCTGCAGAATCGGCACAACAATAACCTCCGATCACCTACCCCTACTAACAAATATAAACCTAAATTACCTGCCGCCACCCGACGAACTTATAACAATTAATGACTACAAACACGCTGACTTCTCTCTTTTCAAAAACTTCATAAACGACAATCTCCCAGCTATCACCCCCACGAACGATCCCGCTTTAATTAACGTCCAAGTCTCAATACTAACAACTTTAACTCAAGAAGCCAGCAATCTCTGCATTCCCACAAAAACAATTCCTAAATTTAAAAAGCCCATCCTCCCTCAAATACTAAACCAAATTAGACAAAAACGTAAAGTCCTTCGCCAATTTCAACGCACCAGAAATCCAATCCTAAAAACTGAATACAACCGACTAAACGCAACAATACGACGAGACTTAAACGCATACCGAGAAGACCAATGACTGAAAACTTGTGAAGGTCTTGATTACCGCGACGGTAAAAAATTCTGGAACAAGTTCAAAGCCTTGACGGGACAAAAAACCGCCCCCAACATAACAATAACTTAATCACTAACCCTCAAGATAAAGAGAACTGCTTCGCAACGATACTCGAAGAAATCCACCAAATCCCCGACCAACCACATTTCAATAATGACTTTTACAATGACGTTAACAATTCCGCCGCCAACTTTCGCAATAATCCCCCGCTCCAACCTAACATCCTCCTCACTGACAATGACTTGCTAACTGACGAAACCAACCTTGACGAAGTCCGCTCATTTATTAAAAAACAAAAAAGCTGCCGAGCCCGATGGAATCAAACCCATCCTCCTAAAAAACCTCCCAGACTCCGCAATCAACTATCTTACACAAATCCTCAACAATTGCCTCTCCAGCGCGCATTTCCCGGAGCAATGGAAACAGTCAACCACCATAATGATTCCCAAGCCCGGCAAGCCAACCGATAACCCCCACTCTTAGGCTTTCGCTCCCACAGATCCACACACGACCCCCTCCTCAAACTCCACACTGATTCCATAAAATATGCCAACCTCGCAGGATGCACACTGGCTGTGTTTCTCGACACGGAACGTGCATTCGACAAGGTATGGCATAACGGCCTAACCTATAAACTCCTAAACATCGGTTCCAGCCCCAATTTGTCAAACTAATTGATTCATTCCTCAATAACCGCACCTGAGTAAAGTCCGAATTGGCAATACCCTCTGGAATCAAATTTCCCTCCAAGCCGGCGTCCCCCAAGGCGCCATCCTTTCCCCTTTATTGTACATAACATACTGCTCGGACTTTCCCATTTCAGATAACCCCATGACAACGACTATGATGTTCGCCGACGACGTTGCCCTCTGGTCCTCCAAAAACTCCTCCTGTGAAGTTAACAACTCCATCCAACGCCACCTACACAAAATTGACGAATGGAATAATACCTGGAGAATTCAACAAAATGCCCACAAATCCCAATCCATTCTATTCAAACACCCCCATTCATACCGTCCCAGGCATTCCCAAAATCACATTAATTTACGCCTAAACAACACCCAAATCCCAATTTCCCGAACTGTCAGATACCTGGGCATTACTTTCTCCTCCAACTGCAGCGTGGCACCAGACCTACACATCACCCTCAAAAAAGTCCGAAACCGTTCCAACCTTCTAAGACGACTCCAAGGCCGCTTCCGTGGCTGTAATCCTAAAACACTCCTCCACACTTAGAAAACATTTATCCGTCCAATCACAGACTACAGAGCCCTCCTTTATTCCACACTCCCTCCACATCTCACCAACGCTCTGCTGGCCAGCGAGCGCTGCATCCTACGACGAATCCACCGACTCTATTACCGCCATCCAACACACCAGCATCCCCCCCATAACCGACCGGCTCCAGGACCTACAACGAAAATACACGACAAGGACATTAAACGGGACAAACACCACAGCACAGGACACTCTACGAACCAGCCACAAACCAAACAACAGAAACCGAATCCCCAGGAAACCCAGGAGGAAAATCAAATTTCCTCCAGCATAAATTCTCTCCACAGCTTACGCCGACCTCCCCGAAGTATACCAGGAAATCGTAGAAGAAACCCCCCTAACCATGCGATAAAAATGTAAACGAAACATTTCTAGATTAAGTACTAAAGCAACACAATAAAACATACCAAATTAAGCGTCTTCTTTGTTGAAGTGGTAGGACTGCAGAACGTGGGGTTTGTACTAATTTCCAACCCTTCCGACCCTTCGGCTTTTGGAAATAAGCGTCTTCTATTTCTCTCTCAGAAACTAACAAACATTAAATTTTAAATCCTTGCATTATATAAATTTAGTATTATTGTTAATATCAACCATTTCTATAGTAGTAAGTTGCATATTTTAGTATAGGGACCAGCTATTGTTCAGTTCGTAGCAGGGCAACCTAAAGCACTGTCCATCTTCATAAATTTTAAAGGATTGTTAACGTCGTTAAGCAGTGTCGCGAGAAAACTTTTCGTGGCACCCATGTGTTATTTTTCTAAAGAAATGTCAGGACGATGTATTAGTTAGCTCAAGTTTATTATTTTGGAGATATTTTTAAACAGAAGCGTGACGGGTCAACATGTGGCATTTGCTGCCTAAAGGGACCGAATCGAATTCGGTAATAAAAAGAGCCGTTAGGTTAAGGGCTCTAGAAAGTTGTGTTTCCGGCGCTATTATGTAAGATTTCTCTTTGTTATTTGTAAAATTGTTGAAATATCTGACTGTCCATGTTAATAACTAAGTACTTGAAGTACTGATCATGTCAATTACCCATCAGGTAAATTAACTAGATTGAATTGTACAGGTTAAACTGAAGCCAGGTATATCTAAAGGGTTGCAAAGTCGGGAGGTCCGGTTAGGTAATTTCAATACACGACGATCCCGGTATTCCAATCGGGAGAGTAAAACACAAAATTGACCTAGGAACTCGCGAAATAGGGAAATTAGGAGATGAGGGTAACGTTTAGGCCTAGTAGGGACATGTTTTTCCGGAATAAGAACTACGAACGGAAGGAAACTGCAGAAGGGTCACCCATTGACCATGAGTGGGAGTACATGAGACGATAGGGTTGTTTTCGTCGAATGTTGAGGGGGTAGTTCTTCCGCGGAAAGAGATGACGTAACGCTCCTGGAAGGGGGGTGAACTCATAAATACGAGTACGTCCACTAGAGAAGGACCTTATTCACGCGAACCCCGGAATTTTCCTAAGTTCATAGTTGTGTGTTCAGTGGAGTACCTAACGACCTGAAGCCGCTTACCCAGTGGATTACCATATCACCGGATCCGAGAATCAAAATACCAGGTAGATTACCCATTTTAAACCGATTATTTAACTTTGAGAAGTATGATTTGTTCGGTTTGCGTAATTATTAGATCGTCCGCGCCCTCAAAGTCGTACCAGTCATTTATTTGTTTATTATCGTTACAAGGGTTCATAAACCCGGGCAGAAGCTTCAAACTTTTATACTAATTTGAGCCGTGATAATCCCTCATTGTACACTCGAAGTGGGGTGCCATAAATGTGGTTGTCGTACTACCGAAACCGATATAATAAAATAGTTGGCCGACCCGGCGCCTTGCATTGAAGCGCCAAGGGCAATTATTGACCCAGGTAGTAGGAAGCTTGCCTGTGATGTTATGCTAAAAACAAACCGAGGCTTTATCCACGAGTACCACTAACCGTGAAGAAATCATTGGGACACCGTTCTTCACAGCCGGATTCCTTTCGCAAGTTTCGGACTGAAAGGTCAGACGTCGCGCGATGTCCCGAGGCGTCGTCCTTTGGCTCGAGCACTTCGGCGAGTCTTAGGCGGTTTTGCGAGTTCGTCACGGTTACCTCCTACCAATTTGAGCGGTGCGGTGCAAAAAAAAGAGAGAATTGCCAAAAAAAAGGAAGTGGCAAATGAAAATATGAATTGAATGTGTGAATGTGGTAGTTTTGATAAAAAATGGTTAGGACCCCGTTCGTGGGAGGTACTTAGATTTACGGTTAGGGTGACACAAGAGCTCCAGAACGCCGACGTCCTGACCGATTCCCATAGAAATTTGATTCAAAACTATTCAAACATCAAGGAATCGCGCGCTGTGTCCTTCAGGGACTGGACCGTCGGCCGCGGCCATGCTTGTTCGTTCCCTGGGAGTTCGCCCGTGAACTCCCGCCTGCAGAGCACTCTATCTGTCGGCGCTTGGCGTAAAGTTGCATGTTCTCGCGTAAATTTAATTAGCTCAGCGGAAGGCAGGTACCGCGGTAAGAAAATCGGGTAGACGTGCGATGTAGGAATCGTGACCCTAGTTCCGCGTGACGGCGGTACAGATGGTCCAGCCTGCTGCAGGAAGCGTCACTGTGCAGCATCCCCCACAAAATTTAAACATTTTATTCCCTCGAACCAGGACCTAGTTTGTGAAAAGGCTAACTCCTTGATTTTAATGGAATGGGAGAAACAGTAACGCGGTACGACTGAACGGGGGCGATCGTAATTGCGTAAATCTGACTACGTCGATGGTAGTGACTCATTGGGAAGGGAAAGTAGGTCATTTAAATATTGCAATCCTGACCCATTTACGTCAGGTACCTGGCTTTTAGAGGAATCTCGAAATTAGGAATCACTTTACTGATAGAAGGGACCAGACTACCTGGCCCGTCATTGTATAAATTTTATTTGGGTTTCCGTTATTGGGGCATTGTGCTGTATTTTACTTTGAGTATTGTAATAAAACTTTTGAAATGGAACTACTTGAGTTTAACTAAACCACCACTGTGCTACGTCAAAGCAAAGAATCTGGGGAACCGAAAGTGTTTCATAGTGGATAACTGTGTAATTTGTCATCAGAGAGTTCAATTAACTTACCTGGCACAACGGGGTAAGTACACGTAATAATTACGTGGGGTTACCACAAAAGAAAAGGGGGTCCTCTCACCACACTATATTGCCGAAATTAGCTCGTGAGAAGCGTATTCTTTCAGTATAATTCTTTAATATTCAATATAAATGATTAGCACAGTTGCAAAATAAATAATTATAAAAATATGAAAAAAAATATATTAGCCATACTGTCGTTCGGTATTCCTTAGATATTCGGTATTCCCAGATATTACAATCTAGAACATACCTAAATAAAATAATTGCTACTTATACCAGTTATACCCAGAGTTATACATACCCTACAGGCATTTCAACTCTTTACAAATTCACAGTACCTAACAAATATTCTGACAATTGTACAATTATTTGGCTGTCCACGATTTAAGCATTTGGCAGGAAAAAAATTTCTTAACGAATGTTATTGGCCGAAACGCGGGGATGTCCAAGTAGTCGACAAACAGTTTACCATTTTTGGGCCAATAGATATGCACTGTCTAAAACCTTTCCGAATCTCAGAACACACGAGAACTCAAATAAATAAAACATTTAAAAAGGACGTTGTCAATTAACATTATTAAGTTTTTTGTATGTTAGGTCCGGCTTCAGAGTTCAGAATTTAGGAAGTCAGTTTCCTTCGTCCACAAAATCTTGTTATTAATGTTTTTTTTGTGATTATGCATAAACAAACTCTGGTTTTAGAAAATACCTATACTATCGGGTGTCCCAAAAAAAACCGGACAAAATATTTGAGAATAAGCCAGCCATTTCTTAACAGATTTGGATGAACGTGGTCTTAAGTTTAAGTTAAGCAACCAGGCTTTCGAACTCTAGGGAACTACGACGGATAGCGTTGTCGTAGTATTCCTATTAACAGTTGTTTTTAAAGCTTATTTTAAGTGCGTGGGGATTGGCGAAAAAACAACCAATCGTTATGAGACTCAGTAACCTCGAAGATCGTTCTTTTGTCTTCAAAAACCTTTTTTCAGAGGTTGATTTGGTTTAAGCATTAATTTTAAGTAATTTTTTGAAAAAATGTGTTTTCCCTTATTTTCACGCTTTTATGATACGACTAAAGTAACAGTGATGCAAAAACAGCTTAATTTTCAGTAATAGCTCTCCAATTTGTCCCTCATTGGCAGTCACCTATGTTTTCATCAAATGCGATCGAGAATGCGATAATTTATAACCAAAAATTATGCTGTTTGTGCGTCACTAACTTTACGCATCAGTTATTAGGGCGCAAAGACATATTTTTAAAAAATCGCAAAAAATAATGCGTAAACCAAATCGACTTTTGAAAATAGATTTTTGCAGAAAAAAGAACGATCTTCAAGGCCACTTAAGTCGCATAACGATTGGTTCTTGTCTGACCAATCCCCAAGCACCTAAAAAAGCCTTAAAAATAAGTATCAATAGGGTCACTACGGCAGCGCTGTCTGTCATAGACTACGTATACACGAGACATAACTACTGTAGTTATCACTACAGACGTATTAAATACGGAAGTTAAATTGTGTGTATACGGCCATTTACTACTGTAGTTACTAAGCCGGCGTACGTACTCTAATATAGTTCGTCAGCTGTATTAGACTAGTAAATACGGACGTAAAATAGCATCAAATAACGTGTATACGCTTCGGTAGTAACAACTACCGTTAATACTAACGCAGCAGCAAAAAATTACCCCACCATAACCACCAAAAATGTGATGTGATTATGTGTTGTGACGTGACAGCTAACTGAAACTGATAATCAGCTGACGGGTGCCGTTTTGTTTACTTTATTAGAATTTTATCTGGTATTTTCTTTTAAATATACTCATAAACAATAACCCACAAAATGTAAACAATATTCTAAATTGATATCACTAAGATGCCCATCAGGATCAGGTAAAACTACAAGACTAGAATAGTAAGCAATGAATCACCCTTTTCTCCCTTAACAATAGGACAATAGGTCGTTAAGAAAGAGCTAGATAAGCGATTACTCGGTAAGGTTCTGTTTTTAATTAAATTTTTGCTTTCCTGGAATAATTAGACTTGTCTGTACGTATTTGTGTTGAGAGGTACCTGGAATTACAGGGTTTAGAGGGGAGGATAATGGAACGTCCTATCTCAGCCAGCACACTCAAACTACATCACGCTACACACACTACATCACACTACAAGGTGTCGCTGGCGGTCACAACAAGCAGAGATCTGTAAATTTTTACTCGGCCACGTTGACGTGCATTTAGACACCGACAATGACAGATGACAGTGAAATGTGACATTAGTTTGTAACCAAACAAAATGGCTGGTGCAAATCAAGTAATGTTTGCCGCTGCTGCGGGATTAATCGACGATCTTGATGAAAATCCTAGTGCAAGCGATAGCAGCAGCGACGAGGAACTAATTCCGATACAAAGATTCCCGGCCTGGACGATTAATGAGATAACTGAACAACAGCTCTTCCAAAGGACTCATCTGACCAGACCAGTCTTTAATTACGTTTTGGACATGATTTCGGAGAGATTGGCAAGATACACGAAGAAAGGGAAGTATCCACACATAACACCTATGCATAAATTCAGTGGTTAGTTGGTAGCAGCTGTCGCCTATCACAGTCGACTGCTTCCTGTGTGATCGAGGAAGTAACCCAAGCCCTTGTGGATGTATCACCTCGATTAATTCGATTTCCCAGTCAGAAGAATATCCTCAAGTCAAGCAATCGATTGTACACATGATTGTGAGGCTTCGAGCCCCCATTCAACAACCCGAGCAGTATCTAGACAGGCACCAGGACTATTCGATCAACACCCAACTTGTGGTAGGTCCGGACCAAGGACAGTTTCCTGAACGAGGATGAGGAATGCTAGTAGGGGATAGTGGTTCAACACAAAATCCTGTCGAAAGGACAAATGGCAAAAGTGTGTGCTATTAAAGCCAGCGTGTTGTGTAAAAAAAGTGCATAGTGTCTTGCAAGTTTCTCTGAACTTCTGCAACATTCTCCCTATCTTCTGAACTTATAATAATTATTTTCATAATTTCGACATAATTTTTCAGACTTGCTTTGTTATTTTGTTTACCTGTGAATGATTTTATTTGTTTAATACAATTATTGTTAAAATTTATTAACGTTTTCTTCTCGATATCTTTAGGAGTTTGAGGTAGGTACTGTTCACTGTTGCGAGTGCATTAGCCGCCCGCCCCTAGGAAAAGGGGCTCCAGGCGCTACAGCCCAAACTACTGGACCAATAAATAGGCTGCTAATGCATTCCCTATCATTTTCAATATTTTTGAAATAAATGTATTTGTGCCGATTCGCTGTCCTAATACCTAACCTAATCGGCTCTTCGGAAATCATAAGACGCGACCACGTTCCAAATTTCACCCAGATCGGTCCAATAGTTTGGGCTGTAGCGTGATTACAGACAAACATTTATCAAAAACCACTTTTGGGTTCCCAGGGTGCTGAAACGTAAATAATTGGTGTTTCTGGCGATTCGATAATTCGATCGATTTTAGTAACTGCTCCACGAAGCTTATAAGTTAACAAACACCGATGACGTAATATATTTGACGTGAGTGATGTCAGAAACTTAAAAAGTTTCGCCAAAATTTAAATCAATTTGGCCTGCCCAACAGATTTTCGTATACAGGGTGTTGCCAATTTCATTGCCCACTATTGGGATCTCGGAAACTATAGGAGTTAGAAGATCGGTTAAATTAGATAAAAGTTGCTCTTTTTTAAAGTAATTAAGAATTCTTGGAAATCTTAATTTGTTCCTGAGTTATTCCGAAGAAACTGAAAATTGAGATTCTAAAGAAAAATTCATAGCTCCCTCTAACAGTTGATACTATTTAAATGAAACTTGGAACGATGTCAAGATGTGTTTTATTATCGTCGAATTCAATATTTCTTTCACAAGTCATAAGAAATTGAAAAAGTCGGTGTACTTTTTTTACAGTTGTTTCTTCCCCTAAGCTTAGGTTGATTATACAAATTATTCACCCCGAATTTCAAATTTTAACGATCTGTCAAAAAAATCCAAGTTCTTACACTTTTGAAAATCAATTTTTTTTGTGTATCCAAAGGTGTTAAAATCCAATATGAAGGCCATAAGAAAAAGAAAAATTGACTGTCGTTACTCAAAATCTGGAAAATTTCTTTTAATGCCATTGAATTGGCAGCTGTCAAAAATATAAAAATCCCGAGTTTCATTTGCTTATTAGCATCAACTGTTAGGAAGCTTTTAATTTCTCTTTGAAATCGCGCTTTTCAGTTTTTTCACGATAACTCAGTATAGAATCAAAATATCGGAGAATTATTTACAGATTCTTATCACACCCTCAAAGAGTGCAATTTTTTTCTAATTTAACCGATTTTCTAACTCTAAAAGTTTCCGAGATCCCAAAAGTGGGCAATGAAATTGGCAACACCCTGTATAATGCCACGAGTGCCACCAAAATTTCCCGAAATTTTTTGACGTTTGATTTTTTGCCAAGCGGAAATCATCACAAGTCGAAGACAAGTAGTGATGATTTCCTCAGCAAAAAATTTGGAGTAAATAGTTAGCAAAAATAAATTTCCAGGAATTTAAGGGATCACGAGTGGTATTCGGCGAGAAAATTTCACTTAACTATAAAATTCTGACAGTAGGAACCTGACAAAAATTTCCAATATAGTTTTCTCTTGATCAATTTCCGATATAATTTTCTCTTGATTGCTCAGAATCCGTCGTAAAGATTTAAATCCTCGTTCGTAATTGGATCAAATTTTTAAAGTGGAATTTTCTCAAAAATTGCTGGTTGCAAAGATATACTTTATCACTGGATCTGTATAAAACCACATCTTCACGTTTCAAGAAGTGTTTTTCCTGTTGGGAAGTTATCAACTTGGCAAAACTTTTATTATGTGTACAGTACATGTACCTATAGGGTCGTTATAAATACTGATTTTTACAGTCGTAGGTAAATATGCGTTACCACCTGCTACGATGTTGTAATCATTTGTAACAAGCCTGTAAACATAGAATTATTGAGTCCCCCTTTCCTAGGGGCGGGCAGTTAATGCACTCACTGGTCACCCTGAACAGTACCTACCTCAAACTCCTGAAGACATCGAGAAGAAAACGGGAATGAATTTTAACAATAATTGTATTAAACAAATAAAATCATTCACAGGTAAACAAAATAACAAAGCAAGTCTGAAAAATTATGTCGAAATTATGAAAATAATTATTATAAGTTCAAAAGATAGGGAGAATGTTGCAGAAGTTCAGAGAAACTTGCAAGACACTATGCACTTTTTTTACACAACACGCTGGCTTTAATAGCACACACTTTTGCCATTTGTCCTTTCGACAGGATTTTGTGTTGAACCACTATCCCCTACTAGCATTCCTCATCCTCGTTCAGGAAACTGTCCTTGGTCCGGACCTACCACAAGTTGGGTGTTGATCGAATAGTCCTGGTGCCTGTCTAGATACTGCTCGGGTTGTTGAATGGGGGCTCGAAGCCTCACAATCATGTGTACAATCGATTGCTTGACTTGAGGATATTCTTCTGACTGGGAAATCGAATGAATCGAGGTGATACATCCACAAGGGCTTGGGTTACTTCCTCGATCACACAGGAAGCAGTCGACTGTGATAGGCGACAGCTGCTACCAACTAACCACTGAATTTATGCATAGGTGTTATGTGTGGATACTTCCCTTTATTCGTGTATCTTGCCAATCTCTCCGAAATCATGTCCAAAACGTAACTAAAGACTGGTCTGGTCAGATGAGTCCTTTGGAAGAGCTGTTGTTCATAGTTATCTCATTAATCGTCCAGGCCGGGAATCTTTGTATCGGAATTAGTTCCTCGTCGCTGCTGCTATCGCTTGCACTAGGATTTTCACCAAGATCGTCGATTAATCCCGCAGCAGCGGCAAACATTACTTGATTTGCACCAGCCATTTTGTTTGGTTACAAACTAATGTCACCTTTCACTGTCATCTGTCATTGTCGGTGTCTAAATGCACGTCAACGTGGCCGAGTAAAAATTTACAGATATCTGCTTGTTGTGACCGCCAGCGACACCTTAAAGTTACGCGCTGAACTAAAGATACGGCACCGTAAATTTTATGTCATCAATTAGAATGCCACCCTCAGTGAGGTTTGGTTTGCGAGTTTTGAGAGTTTATTTAGTAAAATGAGTAAAAGACCACGGGAAAATTGGGAGGCGGAAGAGACGCGTTATTTTTTGAAATTAATCAACGAAAGGAAGATCCTGAAACATTTGGATGGAAAGAAATTTCGCGTTGCAGAAATTTTCTCTCATTTAGAAAATGACATGCACGACCATGGTTATTTAAAGACTTCTAAGCAGATGCAAATACGCTTTCGAACTTTACGGGGTGAGTTTATTTTATATTACCACAGATACTACCTATTGAAGTATCCATATTTGGGCAATTGTGGTGAGAAATGACATACCTACATTGTATTTTTTGTTTGTTGTAGCAAAATATAACTCCATCAAGAAGTCCCTTAGTGTAAGTGGAAGCGGTAACAGCACCCAGCAATTTCAGTTCTATGAAGAAATGGATGAACTTCTTGCTGACAGACCAATACTCCAGCAAGTTGGACTTGATTCCACAGAAGTTGACGACGCTGAGGAAACCGGTATGTGCCTGCACCATTTTATAAATTTGAAGTATAAATATTTGTAGTATTAGATGATGGGAGCCAACTTCTGACGGACGTAAAGATTGATCATATATTAAGTGATACAGAATTTTCTCAAGACCTCGACGATGATGTGCCAGCACCTGAAGAGCATCTTTCTGAAGAACCCTCAGAAGGACCACTCTCTGAAGGACAATCAGAATCCTCCGAAGGAGGCCGCCGTTCACCAGTTGAGGAAGCAGGGCAGCAGAGAACACCCAAATCGAGAAATGCCAAGCGCACTTTACTACAAAATTTAGAACACTATGCTGAGGTTTCGCAGAAAAAATCGCTGCAAAACCAAAATGTGATGCTGAAAAAGCAACAGGACATGCTGCAAGCCATGTTCGACCAACAACACACGTTTGAAAAGGAGCAGCTACAAACATTACTTGATGGTCAAAAAACAGTCATGCCAGAAATGACAAACACATTTCTTGGAGGCCTTCGGGAGATTTTTGGATCTCAACGTGGACCCCCATTGCCTTCTTATCCATATGTGTACCAAGTACCAATAGGTTCCCTCCAGGGTTCACACACTCAATCAGCAAATGCCTCTGCCCCTGAAGAACGTCCAGGTACATCACACCCGGGCAATTGACACCGAAACAGGCCAATTTTTATATTATGATTTTTTAATAAATGTTCTCTACATATTAGCAATTATTTATTTATTTATCAAGCTTATAAGTACATTAAAACTTCACTGAAAAGACCTTCTTAATGGAAAATGTTCAGACAAATATTGTGTTAGTGAATCTGTAATGTTGGACGCATCAAAATTTGCCAGTGTTCCGTTATTTTGAGAACGAGGTTGGGGAAATTCTAACTCTGCATCCTCCACAGCTTGTTTCCAAGAAGAACAAAAATTCTCTTTTCTGGATTCAACAATGTTGTGCAAAATACAACATGCAGCTACTACATGTGGGACAAATGTGTAATGTACATCCACTCGTTTCAGTATACATCTCCATCTAGCCTTCAACCTGCCAAATGCAATTTCTACTGCAACCCTCGCACTACTAAGATGCACATTGAATGATTCCTCTTCTCGAGTAAGCCTAGAAGATTTTGTGTAGCCTTTTATTAGCCATGGAAGCAACGGATATGCTGGATTGCCCATAATCATATAAGGTACATCAGTTCCATTAACATTTCGTGTGACCTAAAAATTTCAATGAAATCCCTTTGAATAAAGCTTAAACACTGCAATTACCTTTGCAATTAATTCATTACTCTTTTTAAAAATTCCTGACTTCTTGAGGATGGCAGCATCATGGGCTGATCCAGGAGACTGACAGTTGATATTTCTAAATCTACAAAGTTCACTTAAATAAAAAACAAAAGCTATAAAATACAAGTTACCTGTAATTATGGTCTACTACAGCTTGTAATACCAATGAGGGCCATTGCTTTCTGTTGATAAAATCACGATAACCATCACTGGGAGGAAGAATTGGAATGTGAGTTCCATCTATTGCACCAATTAATTGTGGTATATGACTTCGCTTTTCAAAATTATATGAGATGTCCCTACATTCATCTTCAGATGGCATATTTAAACAGGATTGCATTAAATTGTCATTAATTGCGAAAACAACATTGTGCACACATTTGCAAACGGTTGTTTTATGAACTCCAAAAGCATTTGCCACAAGTCTGTACTCACAACAACTAGCTAGAAAGTACAGAGTAATCGCAACTTGTTTCTCACAAGACAATGGAATTCTAGTCTTCACAGAACAAGAACTTGGGGATAATACCACTCTTAGTTGTTCGCATAGCCACTCAAATGTAGACCTTCTCATACGAAAATTTTCAATCCAATCATCAGCTTGAAAAGTTATTTGCACAATTCTTGTCCACCAATCATCACTACGTTGCTTCATCCAAATGGACCTTGGTCGCCGGTTAATTAGCATTAGGACTGGGCCTACATCTAAAAGAGCTTCTTTGTCCGTGTGCAGAATTAAAAAATTTAAAACTAATTGGCTCAATTTCTTTCTGCTAGCAATAACCATATTTGTGTCTTTCACCACTTTCTTGAAAAAACTTGATTAAGCTGAACCAAAAGCTTGTAATGATACACATTATGCTGTTGGTAATACGCGTCTCTTCATACATACTTAAATAGTTATGAACCATGAACAAACCAGAGAACAAACACTGGTGAGAAGAGGTTATGTCTCTTGACGTTTCTTTTAACAGTCAACTATAAATATTAATGAAGATAGCTGCATGTTCAGGGTTTTTTCCCCCTTTCAAGATGTCTAGCATGTACCTAACTGCTACCTTCATTCTGTAGTAGGAACTACAGTTAGGAGGGTTGCGTTCAGTTGCGTTTTTGTGTGTATACGCTTCATACTATAAGCCGTATTTAATACGTCTGTAGTGATAACTACAGTAGTTATGTCTTGGTTCTTTAGCTTTAATTTAAGACGAGGTTCATCCAAATCGGTTGAGAAATGGCTGACTTATTCCAAAATATATTCTGTCCGGTTTTTTTTGGGACACCCGATACATATGTTATAATATTGTACGTTTTCTTTGTTCTTTTATGTGTTCTTTCATTTAATGAATAATAAAAGCCTTTATGCCTTACTGCTGTGATTGTAAATAGACCTAATTTCAGCAAATTCAAAAAGTTAATGTTCTGGTATGGCGGCAATATTTAATTTAAATAATTTCACTTTGCAAAAAGTCATGTGGATTTCTGGGTGCAGTTTCACGAAAATACCAGGTATTCTCTGGGAATTCCCGGGAAGTCTCTGGGAATTCCGGGTATTCTCTGAGAATTCCCGGGTAGTCTCTGGGAATTCCCGGGAAGTCTCTGGGAATTCCGGGTATTCTCTGAGAATTCCCGGGTATTCTCTGAGAATTCCCGGGAAGTCTCTGGGAATTCCGAGTAGTCTATGGGAATTCTTCACTTTGGGAATTCTGGTGTATAAAAAAATTGAGACATATTTACCCCTCGGATTCTCATGATCATAGAAAAATATTGCTGAAACCCTTCGATAATTATATGTACCAAGTGCAGGGACAATTGCATATTACAAAACGAAGCATTTGTTACTTTGTTGTTTATACGCAAAAGGATTGCCAATTCTGCATCGTAGAAAGAGACGACAACTTTTGGATGGCAAATATGGACCTTCCTTTAGAAAAATTTTATGTGCAGGCAATTCTTCCAGAACTTATTGACTCCAGAAAGGAAAGAAATAAACCTCTTAGAAAAAATTTAAGGAAAGATCTTTAGTTGTCATTAGCTCATTATACCAGGTGACAAGACCGAATAAAGCCCCCAGGAAAAAAAGCCCCCGGGAAAAAGCCCCATACTGTTCTGTGATGCATCAGAAGATTGAAATTTTGTGTCTTAATCAAGTCTGTTTTCATGAGTAGTTCGTATTACCTAGATTTAAAATTAAAATGCAATTAATTATGCCAGAATTTAATTTTATTGTACCTACTTTAATTTTCAACGATTATAATATGCTATGTATAGAAATAAAACATCTTATAATCTAATAGTCACTAAATAGGAATGATTCCCAAAATGAAGGATTAGCTCCAGGTACCTAGCTCTATAATTACAAGTAAACATAATTATACCTACATGTTGGCTTGATAAAGGCATTCAGGTAGGTACTGCATGTAATGAATGATCGAAGTTCGATTTTTAAATATAGTTATGGACAAATCCAAAAATCTCAATCTTTTGGTGCATAACCGAGCACTAGGGGGCTTTTTTTCCAGGGGCATTTTTTCCTGGGGGCTTTTTTTCCGGGGGCTTTTTTACCGGGGCTTTTTTTCCCAAGCTTTTTTTCCGGTTACCGACAAGACCATACATATAGTTACGGTCCAAAAACATTACTGGAAGTGTATGAAGAAACAAACCACCCTAGAACCACAATCAAATTTGTTCAGATTTTTTCCATAATAATTGAAAAAGCTAATGAAGCGTACATCTCATTAATTTATACTATTGACTGAACTGCCACTTTTCTTGGGCTGTAAAAGGGTTGAATCTGCCGTTTTTTTCTGACCAATACCTGACAAATCTCTCCAAAATCCCCTTCACCGATTAATAGATGTCTATTTTGTTACGAATTTTATTTATTTTTAAATATGTATATTTATTTCTTGTACATGTGTAACAATAGCCGATTATGGTAAATAAATCTAATTTTTATTTTTTTATACTGGTCAAAACAGCAATTTCTCCATCTGATACTTTTAGATTAATTTCCGCCATCCCCAATTTTTACGTAGTTATGTGAAACAATATTTACACTGCGGACTGAAACTACCTGGACGCCACATGGGGTCTAACAAGAGGATTACGGTCATAAATCATCAACGACGGCCTGGTTGTAAAATGTTAAATGTGTTGCCTAATTTCGATTTTCTTCGAAGTGTTATCACTAACTATTATTGCAATTGTTTACATAGTTCCTTAATATGAACGAATTTTAAATTTCTCCTCTATAGATTCAGAGGTCCTCTACAAAATGCACTATATTACAAAAAGATCGGCCAAAGCACTGAGGCCTGAAAAGGAATTTTAGATTTTCAATTATTATGAAATAATTAAAAAACTGGAAGATTTTTTGACAAAAAAATATATCTGCTCCATAGATTCGGCATATCTACACACTAAAATAACGATTATCGCTTCAAACTTAGTTTTGAAGCAGTTATGCAGGGCCGTTTTTACCGAGCGGGGATTGCGTGTAAAACACGCAGGCGGCCGGGGCTGGGGGCGGCCAGCGCAAAATTGTCAACAAAGCGAACACGTTGGCACGTTGCAGGTGCCTTTATCTAATTTAGTAATTTATGGCTGCCCTGTTAGACTTTAAAAGATGTAAACAATCGTAGTTCATAGCAATACCATATACCACACATACAAAACCATTGTATTGTAAACAATACCTATGAATGGGTGGCCGCTCTAGTCGTATATTATGACGAGCCGTCGAGACGATAACTTACCTACTTTACTGTTTTGCTTATTTTACTTATTTTGAAATTTAATACCAAATTATTGTTTCCAAGAACCAAGAATTCGGGAATCCGGACCGACCCCTTTAGGTAGGTACATTTTGCCAGTGTTAGACTAACCTTATTATTACAGACGGTGCAACTGCTGCCATAATACCAGATTTTCGTAATTACTCAGTAATTGCTAGGTACCAGTTTATTGTTTTAAGTGGGACCTAGACCTACCATAACTATTCATTTGTTATTGCATTGGAAGATACGCCTCTTTAAGGTAAGTCGAATAGATAATAGATAAAATTTATTTCATGTAGGTTAACTGACAATTTCATATCTTACACGTTACACCTACCTAATTTGTATTAAAAAACCTAGATGTCTGACCGGAAGACAAAACGTTCTTCTGGGGCACAATACCGTAAACGAAAATTGGAGAAAGAACAAGGGAAAGAAAGGTTGCGAGGTTCCTTGGACAAATTTTTGAAACCTGACAAGACATTAATGGAAGAAAATGTAGAGTGTAATTCTGGCCCCAGCACTCCCGACCCTAGCACTCCGTCCGCTCTCGGCGATGATTACGAGGAAAATGAAAATCAAGAAGTGGAGCAAGAGCAGGAACGACCCCCAATCGTCCAGATGGACACAGAAGACGATGAGGAAAACGAAGAAAGCGGTAGAACTGAAGGAACCTCGGAAGAAACAGAACTACTAGATTTGTCAGATCCGGCTAATTGGGAAGAAGGAATAATATCAAACAGGACCATTGAAATTCTTGTGAAAAAAGGTCCAGTGCAAGAAGAAAAAATGAAATTTCCGCCTTCCTCGATTGGTTCGTTTTCTTCGTCTTATTACTACAGAACCTTACCAAATGGTGAGAAAATCCGCAGAAGCTGGTTAATATATTCCATAAAATTGAACAGTACCTTTTGCTTCTGCTGTAAAATTTTTGATTCAGGGAAAATTCATTTAACAAGTGTTGATGGATTTAGTGACTGGAAACATTTATCGATAAACCTTTCGCGTCATGAGAAAAGTGCTCAGCATTTGCAGAATTACAAAAAATGGGTGGATTTAGAGAAACGATTAAAAACGAATACCACAATTGATCATGTGCAGCAGAACATATTCCAATCAGAGAGAAATAGGTGGCGTTCTATAATTGAGAGAATGATTGCTATCATACAATTTCTGGCTGGTCAAAGCTTAGCCTTTAGGGGTCAATCTAACAAATTATTTGAACGTAATAACGGGAATTTTCTGAAGGCGGTTGAAATGTTATCTAAATTTGATCCCATTATTATAGAACATGTTAAAAACATAAGGCGATCTTCTGCAACCAAATCCAAAATGCCTCATTATTTAGGGAATATTTTCCAAAACGAAATGATACATTTAATAGGCAATAAGATTAAAGAACACATAAAACTTGAGTTAAGGCGTGCAAAGTACTATTCAATAATTTTAGATTGCAGCCCTGATGTAAGTCACACAGAACAAATCACGGTCATAATAATTCGATTCGTTAGTCTTTCAAACAACAAAGTTGAAATTATTGAACGATTTTTGGGTTTCTTTCCAATTTTAAACACTACAGGGGAGGGGTTGTGTGAATTTGTATTAGAACTGCTACCAAAATTTGGTTTGGATTTACACGATATGAGGGGTCAAGGATATGACAATGGTTCGAATATGCGTGGCAAGCATATGGGTCTTCAACAAAGAATAAAAAACATAAATCCTCGAGCAATGTTTGTCCCCTGTGCTGCCCATACACTGAATCTTGTTGTCAATGATGCTGCAAAACTAACGCATGAAGTCTTCGGTTTTTTTAGTGTTGTTCAGGAACTGTTTAATTTCTTTCGTCGTCTTTAAGAAGCATGTTCCTAATCTTACTTTGAAACCTCTAAGCCATACTCGTTGGGAGAGTCGAATCAATGCTATAATTCCATTATTTATGCATATCGGTGAAATATACGATAGCTTATTAGAGTTGGTAAATGACAATTCTCGAGACGCAAATACCCAACACATGGCCCAGTCTCTTGCACATAAAATTAAAAATTTTAAATTTCTGTGCTCCGTTGTGATTTGGCACGACATATTGAATAAAGTAAATGTTGCAAGCAAGTTGCTGCAAAACTCTAGTTTAAACATTGGGGAATGTATAGATGCATTGAATAATTTATCTGAATATGTCTCCGAAAAACGAGGTGACGAGGGCTTTGAAAATTACATCGCAACAGCCATCAGAATGGCTGAAGAAATAGAAATCCAACCACAATTTCCAGAAACTGTTTCTCTTAGACCTCGAAAAAAGAAACGTCAATTTGATTACGAAAGTGTAGATGAGGTTATTCAAGACGCCAAAGAGAATTTCAAAATAAATTTTTATTTTGCCATGTTGGACAGCGTACTGGTTTCCGTAAATGAGAGATTTTCTTTACTAAGGGAGCATAGTGATTCATTTAGCTTTCAATACAAATTTGATGAAATGGACAATGAAGATATAAGGAAGTGTTGTGTGGATTTAGATCTTAAATTAAGGGATGACTCACGAAACGAAAGAGATATTATTGGACAGGAACTCTTTGAAGAAATAACGGCATTTAAATATATTTTAAACAAAAAATTATCCCCTAAGGATATGCTCCAATACATTATTTCTGAAAATGTATCTATCACTTTTCCAAATTTGTCAATAGCCCTACGTATTTTGCTGACTTTACCTGTCTCAGTGGCATCTGGAGAGAGATCTTTTTCGAAAATGAAAATAATAAAAAATTACATGAGATCGTGTATGACCCAAGATCGATTATCTGACCTTTCTTTAATATCCATCGAAATTGAGTTAAGCGAAAGTTTGGACATGACAGATCTGATAAATGATTTTGCTGAAGTAAAGGCTAGAAAAGTTAATTTATTGTAAACTTAATTTTAAGCTTCATATTTATTAAAGAATGACCCCTCCCTATTATAACATTTAATTTGATTATGTATTGTTTTTGTTAATTATTTGACTTAAATAAAAAAAATATCGCCCCCTCCTCGCTAAAAAATCGATGGAAAAAAAAAATTCGCCCCCCCCCCGCTCACTACAGATGACTAGGGGCGGCATTTCAGAAGTTGGCACGCAGGCGGCCGAACCCCTAGAAACGGCCCTGCAGTTATGAGGAATTTCTTTTACGTATATTATAGGTACTGTCTTGTCGAGGGTAGTGTAGACCCTTAAGGGGCATTTTGACCAATTAGGAGCAGCTTTTTTGAAATATTGCTAAGCAAATATTTAAAGAACACTTCAATTTTGATTATGAAATCAGCCCTTAGAAAGATACATTTCACAAAAGCCTTAAAATCGAACTTATAATACACTTTAGACATTAAGCAATTTATTACACGTTTGTCTATCCAATCGAATAATTATTAAACATGAAAAGAAAGCACTCACCCACATGGAGAAAACAGAAACACAGCAGCCGCAATTCATAATTATCAGTTTTTTTTCTCTAGAAACTGATTTCCATCACGCATCGACATAATTCTTTGGTCCACGGTACCACACAAGTATAATAGCACTAAAAAACAATGCAAAGCCAAGAAATCCATTAATTGGAACGTCAATAATGTTGTAAATCAGCAACAAAGCAAAAGCGAACGACAAACACCAGCGTGCCACACGCCACGCAAAACGAAGTGTGCGCACATTACGGACCTTGATGTCATTATGCCATGACATGTCCACATAGGGTTAAGCTCGGCGTTAAGGCTCTACCTTTCTAAAACAAAATTGCTCGTTTAGAAAGTATGCAACCAGTACTGTCACTACATTAAGTTCTGTGACAGGCAATAAACTGCAAATTTTAAAGCCGGATTAGTGGCCTCCCGCTATGGTGGATACCTACCTGGAAGATATTATGAGCATTGTCCCTGTTTGTTACCATTAGGAGATAGGGGTACATTATTATTGATTTTTGTATTCTAGAATATTCGAGAGAATATTATTGGATGAAAATTAATTACCTAAGATGATTTTATTTGTGGGAGTCAAAAACAAGATGTGTAAATTTGCACTATAAAAAATTAAAACAAAGAGTGCCTAAACATAAATGTTTTAAAAACTGGGACGGTACCTCTACGTCGATGGAGGCCGGGATTATTTTGGATGGGTTTAATAATTCGATGGTACAGCATGATTTAAGATATAAAAAAATTATTGGTGACGGAGACAGTAGTGTGATAAAAAATTAAAAGTGCTAAGCCTTATGAACCAAGTTACTTTATTTGAGAAAATTGAATGTTGGAATCATGTAGGTATTACGTAACTTCTGCAAACAAAAAATTCGCAATATTGCGAATACGCCTAAATCCAATACGAATTTAACAAACTTCCTACGTAACAATGTTATTAAATTTAGAACCGCTGTCTGCGCTATAAAGCAGAGAAGAAATGAGCAGCTTCCACTAAGGCAAAAAAGCCGAAAATTTAAAACGGCCGTCGCCATATCTTTGGAGAACATTCGAATTGCGACACATATTTTTGCAAAAAAGCAGGTGAAACAAATTCGTCACAGTATTCAATTTTCAACTTCTACGCAGCGCGAAGCAGTTACTGGAATTGATCGGAAAATTCGAAAAAATCGAATCGCCAAAAATATGAAATCTTTACGTTTCAGGGTCCTGAGAACCCAAAAATGTGGTTTTTGAAAAAATGTCTGTCTGTCTACGATCACGCTGCAGCTCAAACTACTGAACGTATCGAGGTGAAATTTAGCACAAATATTCAGTGGGAGATTTGTAGGTGCTGATTATAATTTGGGCCACATGAGTTCACGGAAAGTGCCTTTTTAGCACATAAACTTTAAAAAATTTAAATGTAAACCCCCATTTTTCGCGTTGCCATATGAATGCTCTTCGAATTCTGCTTCTAAAAATATATCAACACTTGCGCCCTTTTGGCCAAAAAATGGTGCCGTGAAAAAAGACCTGTGCACAACTGTATATTATTTTTAATACCGGATTTGATAGCTGATTTTTTTTCAAGACGAAAACCTTAGTGCCATTTTTTCTAAAAATGTCACTTTGGTGGAAAAATGGCTCTTGTTTCAATTTATTTTACAAAAAAGCATATTCTTGCTATCGGATTCGACAGCTGTTGTATTGCCGGATCAAGAACCTTAGTTCCATTTTTTAGAAATTTTCCATTTTAGGGACAAAAAGGCCCCTCTTTGAATTTTCCTTAGCAAAAGGGCATATTATGATTATCGAATTCGATAGCTGTTGCATTGCCGTATCGAAAACCTTAGTGCCATTTTTTCTAAAAATGTCATTTTAGGGGTGAAAAACATGAATTTTAGATTTCAGTAAATGAGCGCTGCACGCATCAGCCATCGACAACCGCCCGCACGACCTTGGTTAAATAAAGTTAAATGCTACATTTATAAATTCTGTGAAAAAATTTTTTAAATAGTCCACTCAGAAATGTTCAGTTCCGCTTTAAATCGAGTAGCTATTAGCTAATTTATCATCAAGTTTGATGTTGATGTTGATAACAATCCTGCGGAGTGTTACAATTCTGTTGTAAACAAATTTGCAATAGGTAAGAGAATTAATTTTTCAGTTAGAGGATCATATCAGGGCAGATGTTATGCTGCTGCGGTAAGTTTTAATAATTCGGGTACTTTTGTTTATAGATTGTTAAATAAAATTTTTGGTGATGATGTGGACAAATATACAAAGAAATTTTCGGAAGATAAAACGAGAAGGCGTGCCAAAATAATAAGGTGCAAAGAGGAAACTTCGCATACAAAGCGTAGATTCAGATTACGGCAAAAGTGATACGGAAAAACAAACAATCCCGGAAAGGAAGGAGTTGTCAGAAGCTGATGTTCTGTTCTGTTCTGTTCTGTTCTGTTCAAGAAAAGCTTTCCTTCAGCGAGACAGTGGCGGATTGGGAGAAAGAAAGACAAATAATTTTGGAAAAGTTTGTAAAATGCGTCAAGATACCAACACTGCAAATTCGGTGAAAACTATTTTAAGGTTCAAAAGATCAAAAATGAGAATATTGCCGAAACCTATACAGTATGGAATTGATAATACAAATAACCAGATATTAATAATTTTTTATCTTTTGAAGTTGTTTTAGGTTCGAGATGAGGCAGTCAATGAGAATTCGTGAAAAAGAAAACCACGCTTTCAGACAACAGCAGACTAACAGATCAGAACAGGTCAGTTTCAACATTCCAAGTCGTAGGTAGCAAGCACCACCACCACAGACGCAGCAGCAGAAGTGAGTCGAGTATGGACAGCCACAGCAGCAACCAGCAGACTTTAGTAAACTAATGTCTATCCGTGTGTGCGTCTACTTGTCTATGTCTCTGTCTATCTGTCTCTCTAATATCTATATTTCTGTCTCTTATACTCTTAAGGTTATTATTACAGGCTCATGATCTGCAGTATGACTTCGAAGTCGCACTTGAAGAGAGTAACGCATTGGAAAAAAGGAAAATGATGAATGTGGTTAAAGCAATTGCAACACTAGAAAAGACTGTTAAGAGCGAAACGAATCAACTAAAGAATGAGATGAAAACCGAGATAAGTCAACTAAAGAACGAGATGAAAACCGAGATAAGTCAACTAAAGAACGAGTTGAAAATCCACGTACAATCTTCTGTTAGAGAAGTGATCCAAGAAGAGCTCGCCGACATGATCAACTCGGAAGTGAAAAAATATATAAAAAATCTTCTAATTCACAGTGCGAATAGTATGACTTAAAATAACATAATGGTATATTTCCATATTGTTAGGGTTGTAGGTCTTGAGTAAAACCTTCAATTTTGATCATGGTTTGTTGGTATGTATAAAAGAAACTATTTTATAGTTCTTTATAAATCTCTAAAATTAAGACAAAGAATGTTGATCTATCTTTTTATAATAATTACTTTTTCCTCAATATTCGTTTGTTCAATTTGATTTTCACTTACTTTTGTGTTTTTTCTTGCTTTGATTAAAAATTTAGTTATTTTGCTTAAAGTGAGTTGTTCAAACTGTTACAGAACAACAAGAATTTTAACTACCCATAATTTTAAGAGTAGAGAAAAAAAGAGCTTTCTGTTTCGACGCTGCAATTTGCAGCTGCCCATTCTGACAAATTATAACTCTGGGGTTAGTGGTTCCAAGTTTCATTTAAACAACATCAATCGTTAGGAAGATATTAATTTTTCTTTAAATTGGCAATTTCCAGTTTTTTTGTGATAATTCAGGAACGAAGCAAAATATCGGAGAATTCTCTTCAGATTCTTAATCGCCAAAAAATAGAGCAACTTTTCTGTAATTTAACCGACTCCGTCTCTTTTACCGTTTAGGAGAATGGTGAGCATCGAAAAATTCTGCATGTGTTTATCTACCCGCAACCTAGATATCTTCACGGGAAAAGCTGAAAGGAAATCAACTGCCGAAGGAAAAGGAAAACAGGTGACGAACACTATTTTTCACAAAATCTCATTTTGCCAAAGACAGAAAATAGTGTCGGCTCGTCACAATACACAGATTTGACCCAAAGCATTCGATAAAGTTAGTATTTGTATATTACTTAAAAAATTACAAAATTATGGATTTTGTGACGTTGGGACTGCCTAATTTGCCGACTGGTATGCAATTTGCCGACTGGGCCCTTAATGACGTCCGATCGGGCTGAAAATCACCATATCCACTCATATTGATCCCCTCTATCAAGATCCGGTCCGACCACCCCCCTACCACCCCTTTGAAATCCACCCCCTCACTTCAAGTTTGGCGACTGGGCCCTTAGTGACGTCCGACCGGGCTGAAAATCACCATATCCACTCATATTGATCCCCTCTATCAAGATCCGGTCCGACCACCCCCCTACCACCCCCTTTGAAATCCACCCCCACAATTCAAGTTTGCCGACTGGGCCCTTAATGACGTCCGACCGGGCTGAAAATCACCATATCCACTCATATTGATCCCCTCTATCAAGATCCGGTCCGACCACCCCCCTACCACCCCCTTTGAAATCCACCCCCACACTTCAAGTTTGCCGACTGGGCCCTTAATGACGTCCGACCGGGCTGAAAATCACCATATCCACTCATATTGATCCCCTCTATCAAGATCCGGTCCGACCACCCCCCTACCGCCCCTTTGAAATCCACCCCCTCACTTCAAGTTTGCCGACTGGGCCCTTAGTGACGTCCGACCGGGCTGAAAATCACCATATCCACAAATAAGTTATACCTACTATAATGCTAGCGTCCTATCTCGCAATGGGAGGGAAGTGTCCGCAACATTACAATGAGTGGAAGAGGGACAGACATATTGTTCTGTCCTTACGGATAAACAGAGCACAACTGCGCATGGCAAGCGGCTAGTTCAATTAATAAGTGACAAGCAATATAACCTACAAAAATTTGCAAAAAATCAACAAAAATTTATTATCAAAGTTTATTTCAAGTTAGAACTAAAAAGTAACAATAATGTTAAACGTGTTCACCTTGTATGGATAACCGGAGATGTTTGTTTAATTCCGTCTACTTTCTGAAGGGGATTTTACACAACAATAATATTTAGTGTACTAATTTCTTGACATTTTAAGCAAAGAATTTGCTTGAGTGTCCAAGTTGTTTGTTGATTGGTATTTTCAAAGATTGAATCTCAGATTCAGATAAGACCATAAGAAGTAATCAAGTGGGACCAAATCGTAGGATCTCGGAAGCTTAATTACAGTGTACGTATTTAGACGTACTACACACATTTATTTGCCTTGAACATGAAAACACTAGCATCAAGGTTTTGGAGTTTATGCTAAACCGCCGTCTTGCTTTAATTCTGTAAAAGAAACCTCACGAGTTATCGACTTATTCACAAAGTGATTCCATTGAGTGAGTGTTAATTTATGTTTTTGACTGAATTTCTTAGAGCCACAAGAAGTATTCAAGTGGAATCAAGTCACAGGATCTTGAAAGATGTGCCCATGTGTCTATACAGGATATCCCGAAATAACAGTATTATATTTCGGAGGGTGATTCTGCCTCCTGGCAGGCCTTAGAAGGTGTCTCTTAAAAACAGGTATGTATTAATTGTTTTTGAAACGGTTGGAGCTAGAACAATGAAATGTAGGTTCTGAGGTGACCAATTATCTGGTGGGAACAAAACAGGAGATACGACAACCACAGGTGTGTGAAACAGGGCGGCTTAAGAAAAAAATTCCCTCAACTTTTTTATCTCCAGCCTACTTGATTTTTGATTTCAGATAACAATTCTACATAAAAATCGTACTCTTTATACTAAGTCATAGGATCAACCATTTTCAAGAAAAACGCGATTAAAGCATGTCATGCCTACGGTAACAAAATAAATGCAAAAAAACAAGTTTGTCACCTCAAAATTACCTCAGAACCCAAATTTCTTTATTCTAGCTCCAACTGCTTCAAAAATAATTAATAAATACCTGCTTTTGAGAGACATGTTCTAAGGCCTGCAGCACCCCCAGGAGGCATTTCGAATGGTCTCAAATCAATACCACATAAAAATTATATAAATGATAATAAAACGCCTGAATATTCCAAATAGCAGTTATTATATTGAAGCTGTTACAAAAACTGTACATAAACAAACTAAAATAGGTAGATATAAGTACATATATATGAATACAAAAAATTAGATAAAATAAAATATTAAACAATAATTTTTTAAAAATTAATACTAATTTTGCAGTAGCTCTACCTACTGCCCCTGGTAAATAACTAACCTAGTAAATTTACTACGTGTATAAACTTCTCGTATATTGCTAAGGCGTGTTTCGTGATGCAATCTAATTTTAATAAATATTTCAATTATTAATTTAATTAATTGAACTTTATGACTGTCTAACGTGAATGTCCGATTTGAAACATGACTTTCTGTTACACCACGAAACACCTCTGTTGACAGTACTGCTGAAAATATCCTTAACGACAATTTTTGAGCAAACTTATTAGTAAGGATTTCATGTTTGTAACTCCTCAGCACTCTTTCTGCTATTCTACATATAGAAATCACATCATTTGATGGATTCTGTAGAGGGCCCCTATCTTTGATTTGAATTAACAATGGCTTGCTAGTTTTTTCATTATTAAACAAAAATTTCTGGCAAATAACGCATGTAATTTTGGTGTAGGTTCTCGCAGCTATAAAGCCACCTATGTATTGAATGACGTTGTCTACGTAAGGAGATAGCGACCACATTGTTCTTAAATAATCGTGGTCGAATGTACTGAACGACATTTCAGTTATATCGCCAATTGGATCTGAAACTTTTTTATTGCGGGAAGATATATTCAAAATTAGGGCTTCATCATCTATGCAGTTTGATGCAATGGACGAACTTATTTGATGTCTAACAAGCAACCTCTTATATGACGTTTGAAATTGTCTTGCATTTGGATTGTTATTGAACCCTCCCCTGGCTCGAATGCAACCAAAAAAAGTTTCTAAGAAATCTTGTGACAGCTTAAAGGTCAGCAAGTATTTCATATTATACTCCTCTAATTTTAAAAAAATTTCAAAAACATTCCTTATATTAATAATTAATCCAAGAAACCCTGTTTTTCTCTGACTCTTTAAAATATCCATGACATTATTCGTCTTGGTGTATACTTTTAACCCACATATAAAGTCCTCAAATTCAATAGCTTTCTGTTTAAAATTGTCAAAATTTTCCCTACAAATAGGGACATTATACTTGTTCCTTTTTGCATAGGCACTTCTACAGTTTAATAAATCAAACATATCATTAAACATGCTGCAAAAATTGGCAGTTGGTAAACATCCACTAAACCCTGGTAAATTAAGTGTGTGTACAAATTTTAAAGAGTTACATACACTCTCACTCAGTGTTTGTGCTGCAAGCCGAACATTCATTTTATTGTCTGCAAAAAGAATGTGCTTCTTTGTCAATTTATTTGCAGCATTCAATCCTTCTCGTTGCTGTAGTGCATATAATTCCTCTATATATTGCCATTTAATTAAATTATTGTCGCTATCTATAAGTATACGATTTTCACCTAAAGTGATACGAACCAATTTCAACATATGACACGCATCCCATATCACAAAAATTGTGTCCCCATTTACGGGATTAGCAAAATATGGACGAAAATTGTCAGTGCCATAGTCGAAATTAGCTCCCAACACTGTACACATCTTTAAATTGACAGAAGCTCCATCAAAAGTAAGGGAGTGCACCTTGGCACCTGTGTGATCCAACAATTCAAAGCACTTTCTAAGTAAATTGGCTCTTTCTGCACCAGACAAACTTTTTATTAGAAAATCGCCCTCACTTTTTTATATCAACGGAAATCACCCGGGGTGATTACCAGGAAATCGCCCGGGGCCGGGGTGATTTCCAGGAAATCGCCCTAGGACAGGGTGATTTCCAGGAAATCACCCTGGGTCGGGGTGATTTCCAGGAAATCGTCCCAGCAATTTTCAAGAGACGCGAATAAGCATAATTACGAAAAACTTAATTTATTATTTCATACTGCAATAAATGGATGACTTTTTATTTAATTTATTTACTTCAGGCGATTTTCTGGCTGAATATCCCTTGTGTATGGGATATTTAAGGAAATCTGCCCTTGCTGTTTGATACACGTGTTTGTTGCCCCAAGAAAACAGACCTCGCGCTACGCGCTCGGTCTGTTTTCGTTGCAACAAGCACTTTGTATAACAGCGCGGGCAAATTTCCGGAAATATCCCTCACACGCGGGATATTAAATACGAAAATAACCCAAGGGAACTTTCCAATGGCCGTTTTGAACCACCGCCATGAAGACTAAAGCACTGTTAGCTTTCACTTGACTGTCATTTTCTGCATCATTTTCGACCCCAATATTGACGCCCCCAAAAAATTTTTTTCCATCAAAGACCAGTTCTTCTTTGATGGAAATTTCGTCGACAACAATATTGCATATAACTGGAATGCCCATACCACATTTAACTTTGGAAGAAATGGCCTCAAAAGCTTCTGACGTAAATCCTGGTTTTCCATTCACGACTGCATACCAGCTCCTCAAAGTGCTTGGGCAAGGCAATAAATTACACCAAGTTTTCCTGACATAGTTGTAAGCACGAGGAGAATAAAAATGTAGGGTCAAAGCGAATCTTCTCAGTTCTGGTGGATATTTCCTATTTCTTTTGTTGCTTAATTTTGCTGCAATCAAATCCTTTATCCCAGGAGGAACTTGTGACTACAATGAAGAGGGAAAACCACACTGTAATATGCGATTAACACCAGATGCTGAGTTAGAATTTAGTGTATACAGGGTTTTTTTTTAAATTCCATGCATACCAGTGGGAACTCAATGTAAGACCCATTTAAACTGGTCAAATTAGAACAAAGTTGAGGAATTGGCAGTTGCATTTACAATTTTAATGCGATGCTTCAGTTCTTTTGGAACATTAACCCGTCACATTTATGACAATCATTTGCAAATGCAGGTATTTAAAAAAATAGCCTAAAGATATGATCCCAAAAATCTAAATGTAGACATTTGCTCCGTATACATGCACACACTAGCTCGAGCTAACTAACCTCGATACTTTTTAAACAGCGTTCCACGAGATTTTGCAGCAGTGGTAGCTTTTGAAATATAGTTTTCCCTTCTAAATCAGATAGGCAAGCTATATTTCAAAGGCTACCACCACCGAAAAATCTCGTGGAACGCTGTTTAAAAAGTACTGAGCTTAGTTAGCTCGAGCTAAGTGTGTGCATGTATACGGAGTAATTGAGTAGTCGCATGAAAACCCTGTATACAGCTACAAAAATAAAACAACCAAAATACTTACCAAAATTGAATCTTCTGCTTGGCTGCTAATTGTGTTTTTCTTTCGGAGGTGTTGCAATAGGTCTTCAAGGGATTTAACTTTTTCTTTGAGTCTCTTCTGTTGCTTTCTCAGTCTGCTTATTTCTGCATCCTTTTTCTGAACAATGTTTTTGATGAATGTTATGTTACGTCTCCTTCTTCTTGGAGTTTCAAAATGAGGTGATGATAAATCTCCAACATATCTTGGTTCTGCAAATCGAGGTCTTTTTGGAGTCACCACTCCAGAACCACTGGCAACTTCCTCACTAGGAAAGCCATCTAAAAATTAGTTAAAGTCATATTTTTGTCAATTCCTGATTGGGAAAAGTAGATGTAAAGAGGCAGCACTTTCATAATTTACTTAAAACTAAAATAAAAATTATACTTACATCTAGATGGAGATACATTTTGGGTGTTGCTTGATGAATCTTTACCAAAATTACCGCTAGTACTAGGAGTAGGTAAATCGATCAAGTTCTCTGACTCCTCTTCGGTTGGTAGTTCTGGCTCATTTTCCTCAGGATTTGGTTCAGACACGATTGGATGTCGTTCAGGCACAACTGAATGTGGTTCATGTACGATTGGATGTGGTTCAAACACAATTGGATGTGGTACTGATACAGAAGGAACCACACCACGTTTCAGAGTAGGATTACCCCCAAATCTTCTTGCATTTACATCTATGTAATCATCCGGTTTAAAATGTTTCGAGCAAATTCGTACTTTTCCAATATCGTCCATTTTATCTAATCCACAAATTTTTATCCACACTGAACAGGAACTTGGTTCTTTGGGAAAGCTAAAACATTTCCATACGTAAGCACATGGTATACAACATACAAACTTCTTACCGATGTAAAGCTGGTGGGTCTATTTCCGATTCATTGGAAACATTTTTGGCGGCGTGTGTATGCCACTCACAAACATAACACTTAGACGGCATTATTTTCTCTTAATTTAAACTTTGGCTGTTATAGGTGGTTATTAACGCACGACCGTTCACTGCGAGGTTACGAGAACAAGAGAACGAGGGTAGGCGTTGGTGAGGGTAGCTTCTTAATCATCCCCATTTCTCCCTCTCCCCAAAAACGAAAACCGATAAACAGCCCAGCCAAACTCAAACCAAACGTGATTCACAACAAAAACCAAACAACCCGATCCCGAAATGACAGCGACCATCTGTTATCTGTTCGCTTCGCTTCCACCTACATCAGCACCCAATCAGGTGGCTTCAAATCGCGCATGAGCTGTGCCTATGAGTGTGTCGGGAAGGATGGATATATGATGTTTTGTTTCACAATCTTTAGGACAAGGTCAGCGCCAAGCTAGCGTTATAGTAGATAAAACTTATTTGCATATCCACTCATATTGATCCCCTCTATCAAGATCCGGTCCGACCACCCCCCTACCACCCCCTTTGAAATCCTCCCCCACAATTCAAGTTTGCCGACTGGGCCCTTAATGACGTCCGACCGGGCTGAAAATCACCATATCCACTCATATTGATCCCCTCTATCAAGATCCGGTCCGACCACCCCCTTTGAAATCCACCCCCACACTTCAAGTTTGCCGACTGGGCCCTTAATGACGTCCGACCGGGCTGAAAATCACCATATCCACTCATATTGATCCCCTCTATCAAGATCCGGTCCGACCACCCCCCTACCGCCCCTTTGAAATCCACCCCCTCACTTCAAGTTTGCCGACTGGGCCCTTAGTGACGTCCGACCGGGCTGAAAATCACCATATCCACTCATATTGATCCCCTCTATCAAGATCCGGTCCGACCACCCCCCTACCACCCCCTTTGAAATCCACCCCCACAATTCAAGTTTGCCGACTGGGCCCTTAATGACGTCCGACCGGGCTGAAAATCACCATATCCACTCATATTGATCCCCTCTATCAAGATCCGGTCCGACCACCCCCCTACCACCCCCTTTGAAATCCACCCCCACATTTCAAGTTTGCCGACTGGGCCCTTAATGACGTCCGACCGGGCTGAAAATCACCATATCCACTCATATTGATCCCCTCTATCAAGATCCGGTCCGACCACCCCCCTACCGCCCCTTTGAAATCCACCCCCTCACTTCAAGTTTGCCGACTGGGCCCTTAGTGACGTCCGACCGGGCTGAAAATCACCATATCCACTCATATTGATCCCCTCTATCAAGATCCGGTCCGACCACCCCCCTACCACCCCCTTTGAAATCCACCCCCACAATTCAAGTTTGCCGACTGGGCCCTTAATGACGTCCGACCGGGCTGAAAATCACCATATCCACTCATATTGATCCCCTCTATCAAGATCCGGTCCGACCACCCCCCTACCACCCCCTTTGAAATCCACCCCCACACTTCAAGTTTGCCGACTGGGCCCTTAATGACGTCCGACCGGGCTGAAAATCACCATATCCACTCATATTGATCCCCTCTATCAAGATCCGGTCCGACCACCCCCCTACCGCCCCTTTGAAATCCACCCCCTCACTTCAAGTTTGCCGACTGGGCCCTTAGTGACGTCCGACCGGGCTGAAAATCACCATATCCACTCATATTGATCCCCTCTATCAAGATCCGGTCCGACCACCCCCCTACCGCCCCTTTGAAATCCACCCCCTCACTTCAAGTTTGCCGACTGGGCCCTTAATGACGTCCGACCGGGCTGAAAATCACCACATCCACTCGTATTGACTCCTTCTATCAGGATCCGGTCCAACGACCCCTATACTACCCCTTTATGTCTAACAAAATACTGAAACAAGAAAAATAAATGCTAAATATTTATTATAACAATAATTATTATGCAGATAAAGTAAGTTTTTTTATAATAGACGCCAAATATTTTAACGTGTCGCCTTCAATACATTGACCGTCGTAGAGCGTATGCTCGGGAACCTCGTAGTCATCGAACACTTTCAGTTCGTTTTTATTATAAGAATAAGTTTTAGGACCTAAGTCAAAAAAATTAACAGGAATTTTTATTGAGTTGCTCATACATACCTGTGAAGGGATTTTCCATATAATATATCAACTTTCTTCTCGCATAATCTCTATAGGAAGCGATATTATTCTTCTGATTTGTTATTTCTGAGTTCTGCCTGATTATGACTTCAGAAAACAACAAAACAAACATTCCGCAGTCATAATTATTCGGTTGCTTGGGTATATCTTTTGGAATGTAAACTGTAAAAGTTGTAACTTCTGTACGTTTTTTAATTTTTTCATATGCTCTGTACAATGCTTTAATATAATTCAAGTGAATCTCATTTGTGTTTCCCAATAAACTATCAAGATAAATAATACTTTTCAGTTTCTTAATTATTACATATAAAGTACAGTGATTATTATACGTAACTGGAAATAATACGATATCAAAATCTGGAATTCTGTGTTCCAAAAAATTTTTTAATCCTAGTGCCAACATATCTTCAAGATTTTGGTTTATGTAGTTAATTATAATGCCATCTGCACAATAAATGGAGACATTTTTAAGGTTATTTCTTTCCTCGTGGTAAAAAATTGGTATCAGAATTTCCAAAATACTGTCTTGTATATGTAAGCTGGTAGGATCATTTGTTGATGATTCCATAGGCACAAGATTATTTAAATGTGCAGGATAAATCCCTCTTCTGTAGATTACAAATTGTTTATTAGAACGAAATTTATTAGAAAAAGTGTCATTGAAACTGAACGATTCATTTGATACTGGAGTGGACGTTACAGGGTACAAATGTACGTTTTTTAAATGTTGTTCCAAATTTGTTTCAGGCTTTCTTTGACGAAGGTTCCAATTATTGTCACGTGGGGGAGTCACAAATTTGATATTATTATTTTCTTCTGCGAATGGAGAAACAAATCTCTTCTTAACAGTCTGATGAATAGGAAGTAGCGTGGGTATCAATAACGTGTTTTTTTCTAATGAAGATTTGTCTACACATGAATCTTCCGCAGCTTCTACAACGGTTATATCTTCAGGACCTCGTTTGCGTCCAGACCTAAAACCACGTTCTCTTCTCATGAGCTTCGATAATTGAGCATATTGCTGCTTTTGATCTGTGAATCCCAGAGACATTTTAGCAGCTGTTATATGATGACAATTTCTCTTAGAATTGCACGTACACGTGCTTTTCGGAAATAGTGTAACAGCGTTTTTTTCGTTCCTCTTTAAGGAGGAAATTATAAACACCTGTTCTTCTGGAACTAGTCTAACACATCCTTCCAGGATCAACGTTTTTGCCACAGAGAAGTTAGTGTACGGTGTTTCAGATGGCATAGCGGGTTGTTTAAAATCTCTATTGAAAAACACGTAAGGCAATTTTTCTAACGGCAAATGGGCCTTTGGATATTCAATGCTTGCTGGATTGCGGAGAAGCCTTTTAAACTCTTCATTTAATTTATAATTGCCTAAAATTGAAAAGAAAAACGATAATATACGAAGATTAGTGCAGAAACACAGTAATTTACCTACGTTGCAGAGTCCTCTTAAAATTTCTTTTTGGTAATACAAATCTAGTTGATACAAAGTTAGTGTAAGCACTTGAAGATTAACCTCTTTCCTTTCTAGGCATCTTTTTAAGGTGGCGTTATAAGATTCCGCAGCATTATTTGTAATACCGCTTCCTTCAGTATATTTGTTCCTCTGGAGATAAATAACACTCAAAAATAGTAAACATGTAAAGTTGCTGAAATAGGGATCTTAAATCGCTCCGTGATAAAATATGCCGTTATGACGTTATGAACCATAACGTCATACATGCGCGGTAAGTAAAACAAATGACTATCTTAAATAACGCGTGAGATGTTAAATATCAAAAAATTCGATTGTGCGATAGGTACCTACACGGTTGTTAAGTGCGTTTTAACAGACTCTCGGAAATTGCAAAACTATTCCTCGATTCTGTTAACATGCACTTACCAACCTCAACCTAGTGTCGGTAAGTAATAACTATTACGTGATAAGTCCGGTAAACCAAATTTTACAGTACGAGTGAGACGACACGACGCACTTCATACTGTAGTGCACTTTAGTTTTAAAGACTTTAATGGTCGATTGCACCGTAATTTTTAAGTGTTCCTTAAAGATAAGTATGGTCCTTAAAGTCCTTGGTAACCATTATTTAAACGTCACTTATTATCTTTAAGGAACCCCTTAAAATTACGATGCAAATGGCCATAAGGACTATAAATTTACTCATGTAGTGCTAGATTGTGTAAAATAACGTCAAAAATCCTTGTCATCGCCTTATAGTTTAGTTTCGAATTTCGATAGCAACTATTGACTAATTTATACCTATTTTATTTCCACAGATTGTTATAGCAACCATATTGTGTTCAGTTGAAAAAGTTATCAAAATGACCCTTATTATTATTACTTTGATTATTACAGCAAAGAATTATATTCATATAAGTATCTATGTGACTTGATAACTAATTGAACTAAACGCCCCTTAAGGCTGGAACAGAATGCTTTAATTTTTAAGTCTTAAGGATTAAGGAAATCCTCAAATTTAGATTTTACCGAGGATTTTACCTTTAAACAAGGCACAGCTTAGGTGTTCAGTAAACATAATTCCTAAATTGACTACCTACTTACTTAGAAAGACTTGTCATGTACCGCTGATTGTTAGAATCTATACTACCTATAAGTTTCCTTAATTCTTAAGACTTAAACTTAAGGACTGTGTTCTAGCATCTAGCGTTTATAATACACATAAGCATCGATAAATTACGTAACAAAAGGATTGCAATAACTTAATTTTGAAGGCGATACCTACCTTTAACAGAGTCCATTTGCCGCTGGCCTCGATCGCTGCATAAATATGCTTATCAAAGTATTTTCGAAAATTCTCACACCACTGAATACTCATCAGACCATACTTATCTACAAAATCCTCCATACTTTCACTATCTAGTAAATCCCAAACATGATTCTTGTAGCACTGAATATCTGCGAAATTCATATTGTTTTGCTTTTTTATCCAGTATTCTATGTCTCTTAGTATGTGATTCCAACAAAAATAATTGTGTGATTGGGGTAAGTGGCATGCTATTGCGCTGTTTATAGCTTTCTCTCTATCTGTCACTATGTCTACACCATTAAGGAAAGGACATTCTTCGACCAAGAAACGAAAAAAATTATTATGCACTTTAGCGGTTTTTTTGTGGTGAATTAAATAAGCCAAAGGAATTACAGGCCCTCCCTCAAAATATGGATGTTTAAAGTTAAGGGCTGAAACATAAAAATCTCCTATGTTAAACGTTGTGTCGTAAAATAGGGTACAGGCATCGTAGGAGCCGATTTCTTTAAACTGGGCCATAACTTCCGAATCAAAAAGTATAACATAGAAAAGCTTGGCTAGTTTAATTTCTTGCACAAAGTCGGGAATTTCGTTGCTCAGTAAGTATATTCCTACAATATCATCTTTCGACAGAAGTTTTCGTTGCCGTTCTACGGAGACTGTATTAGAAGCTTGCTTTCGATCTCTAGGCAAGAGGACCGGAACAACAGCAGGATGCACATCTTTTTGGAGTTGTTTTTGGTAAGTTTTATGAGGAGGCTCTGAGAGACAATCTTTTTGCTCGTCAAGAACAGATTTTGCCGTTCTTATGTGTGGTGTTTCTAAGTTTTTCTTGCGATTCCCATGAGGTAATATCGTTATTCCCTCAACTGAGCCTAGGTAATGTAGTAGAGTTATATCATTGTATTTTTGTCCATGATTGAAGAGTACTATAGCTCTTTTTTTAAAAGGGTGTCCATCATAGGCCCGATAGTAATGGCACGTTATTAAAGGATCCCCTTTCGGAATATTTTTACAACCTTGATCTTTCCAACGGTACTGATCTGCCTTCCAATCTTCTTTATGGGAGTTGTTTATGACATATATTTCTCCGGGCTTAGGCCTCACGGGTGGAAAACACATGCAACGGGTCTCGTCCACATTTATGAGAATATTATAATATTCTTCTTCGCTTAGTCCCTCAGGTGAAATAGCGTATACCTTATTGAATCCATTCATTTTGAAACCTATGAAATGGTAACTCTTCCTAAAAATCTCATCGCAAAATAACCAAAAATGACATCTCTTGTATACGCAAGAGTGAATGCAAAATTCCTATTCCCTTTGACGCAAGTTAAACTCAAAAAAATTGTAGGTACCTATCTACTTTAACAATTTCAGGCCAAGGCGAAGGGGCTCGCTTAGATTACTCTATTATTGAAAAGAGCAATAATATTTGACATAGGCACTTATACAGGATGGCGAGTAAAAAACGTACACATTTTTAGTAACTGATCGATTCTATTGAGGCTTAAGTACTAAGTAGGAAGGTTCAACACAGAAGAAGATTATGCTTTCTTGGCAGGGCAAGAACTTATAGATGGCGCCAGCATCGCAGTAATTGTAAACAATTGAAACCTATAGGTTGAAAAGGATCACATACGGTATTAACAATTTGATTTTCTTAATAAAACGGTTGTTAAAACTTGCCAGCCTATTAACCATACTAAAGTAACCCCATCAGCAAGTGCAAGCAGTTTTCCCATCATAATTATATTTCAATTTGATGACCATTTGATGAACCTATAGTCTAAAATTTGCTTAAAGTACGTTTTTAAAAATGTGGCTTAATATACCTAATGGAAATGAAACTTTTGTCCTACGTCACAACTAAAATAATTGCTACCGCTAATACAATTAATACCAGCTGTTACCAGTAAAGGCTATCCGAAAGGTAATTTTTCAACCTATTTTTGTAGGTATTCACATTGAACTCAAAATTCAAAATACGACAACGGGGGAATTTTTTCATCTGTGCGTAAGACAAAAGTTTCATTTCCATTAGGTTTACTCTAATGGTTCTGATGTCTAGTTTTAGATTTACCCTGTATAGGTTTTATAAGCATCAAAATAGGTAGGTACTATGAAACTAAAGTGAATTATTAAGATGAGTCAATGGATAAGTTAATTGTTCTTCGTCTTTGCGTATACGGACGTCTTTTTAGTTTTCAACAAAGTAAGAACAAAAAAATAGTACCTACCGGGTTTGTTCCTGCAAGACGCCGTAGCAATTGTAAACCCCTTAAATTGCTATACAAAGCATAGGTACTCCTGGCAATTTCTGTTATATTTCTTTAGTTTTGCATACTCTTGGAGGAACAAATAAATTATTTCAAAATACATACATGATTGTAATGTACAGGGTGTCACGTGAAGAACGCCCCGAGGCATACTTAAATTTAAAATTTCGTCTTTCCACAGAATTTGTAAACATGTACCAACAACTACAGTCTCATGGCATATTAACGAACGCGGGGATTGTGTCTCAGTTTTTTAACTTATACGCATCGCGAAGCAGTTACTGGTTTCGATCCGGTTTAACCGGAAATGGTCCAAATTTTGTTTTTTTGAATGGGAACACACTTTTTTCTCAACGGATTCGCAATCTACGATTTTTTCTGAGTTAAGAACATGTGTCATACTTGAACGGAAGTATAGTCACGGTCACCCTAAATTTTCAAAAACGTCGAAAAAAATCGGTCAAAAATCAAGATTTTTGAAAATCACAAAAACACGTCGACCTTATTTTTTTGATACAAATTCAACTGCGCGATTACATTTTCAAAAAATTTTTTTGCTATTTTGGCAGATTCTGGAAAGTGAAATTTTTTTAAAAAACCAAAGACAAATAAAGGAAATGTAATTGCGTAGTTGAATTTGTATCAAAAAAATAAGGTTGACGTGTTTTTGCGATTTTCAAAAATCTCGATTTTTGACCGATTTCTTCGATGTTTTTGAAAATCTAGGGTGGCCGTGACTGTACTTCCGGTCAAGTATGACACATGCTCTTAACTCAGAAAAAATCATAGATTGCAAATCCGTTGAGGAAAAAGTATGTCCCCATTCAAAAAAAAAAAATTTGGACCATTTCCGGTTAAACCGGAAATGTAAAAAAAATTCTGACCACATCATCGGATCCGCATTAAAAAAATAAAATCGACCTGTCCGAGGATTTTGGCAGCAGATGATCTAAGAATTTTGTAACTGGAATATTCCACAGCCGGCGTTCGCACTGTATAGGTACCTACCTAACAGACACAGAAGATTCACAGACATTTTTCAAAAACCACTTTTTGGAGTTCCCAGGACCTTCCGTAAGGCTTTGATGTTTTTGGCGATTCGATTTTTCGATCGATTTTAGTAACTTGCCGCGCTAAAGTTAAAGCGTAAAGTTAAAACGTACACTATCGTTTAACGTTAAAGTCGATGTTAAACAAAATCACGACCAAAGTCAGTTTATAGTATTTGTTGAGTCCCGATAAATAATAAAAAATTTACGTTTCGGGGCGTTCTTCGCGAGACAGTCTGTATACATAGGCACATACCTGAACCACCATGAACATAATATTTCAATCATTCAATGTTTTCAAAGGGACAGAGTGTTGCGCGGAGTAATAAATATAATCAAACTAATTTTAATCAGCTTTACAGCAACACAAATTGAATTGGAAGTGTTATATTTTCTCTTTTCTTGCCACGACGGCGACCATTGTGTGCAATTTCTCAGAACCAGAAAATGTGAAATGAAAATGAAGTCAAAACAAGTCCGTGTGCTTTAGACAGAAACCGCCAAGTCAATTCTAATCTATGATAGGTGTCCCAAAATATTAATTTATTATTTATTCACGTTCTCAATCTCAAAATAATGATTAATTAAATTTAAGGGCTTTACACCACAGAATTTGACATTGGTGAGAGGGCGGGGCCTAGCAGGCCCGCATTACAGTAAATAATTTTTCCCGAACATGTCAAACGAATTTAAAATTTTCTTGAGTCTTGAAAATTGATCCAATTTATGGATGGCTGGTCAGGTAAAATCTTTTTCTTCCAACACGAAATAATAATAATAATAAACTAATATTTTCCTGGGCTTACCGAAGACCTCGAAAGTCTAGTTTCTCACGGCTAGCTTAGCTACGAAAACTTTGCTTTCCTATACAGTCCTGATGCTAAGGCCTTTTCAAGTTGAATTGCGTCGGTGCAAGATTTCGGCGCATATCAAATCGCTGGTTTTGATTAGCGGAAAAACCGCGAAAAACTTCCGCAATCGTCATAGCAACTGGCAACTGCACTGCGTACTCCGTTTGCTCCAAGTTAAAATCAGCCCCTAAGGATAGGTACCTACTTACTTAACACCAGGGACTGGTATCGATATGAAATATGGGTTCCGGTTCCTATAATGAGTATAATGAATGATAAAACACTTCTTGAATGGGTTCCGGTTTCGGTTCCGAACCTTTAAAAGTTTTCGGTTTCGGTTTTATCGGTTCCGGTTCCGGCAAAGGACCAGGGAAAAAGGGAAAAGACGAACGTGCAAAGCGCGCCGCAGGCGAGATTTTTTTTACCGAAACCGGTATTTTTTCGGTTCCGGTTCCGGTTCCGGTTCCTAACTGGTGTAAACCCATCGATTTTGTACCCTACAAGGAATTAATATGATAGTCTGGTCATGTGGTCTCGGTCATTAATGGCGGTTTGTAGCGCGAAATATAAAATTTACACAAACAAAATAAATTGAAGAATTTTTATTTTATTAATTTATCTATTGGAACCGGAACCCAAAAATTTCGGTTTCGGTTCCGCTGCATTATACTAAATGGCCAAAAGTAAAGGTTTCGGTTTCGGTATCGGTTCCAAATTTTCATGTGGTTCCGGTTCCGGTTCTTTTCGGTTTCGATACCAGTCCCTGCTTAACACAAAAAGAAAAAATATTTTTAGTGCCGCAGCAGAATGCGAGGAACTCTTGTTTTCGATTATTCTGTCGCTCGCTCCTCAACACTGTCCGTCCGATAACCTGAGAGCTGTTTAAGATATCGAGCTGAAACTTAGTATACAATTGCGTAGGTATCCCTAAATACTCGGACGGGATTGCTTTTCGACCATATCGGTGAAAAACCTAAAAACTATTAATTGCAATAACTCAAGAACAAGAACTGGTGAAGTTGAAGCCTAATGATACCCATCATTTTTAGTCATTTGAAGAAAAAACGTTGCATTTTTCTTAAACGCAATTTTAAACGCCGAATTTACATGGGAAAGGATAGGGATGTCAAGGCGCCTACATCACGTCTTCTGCGCATGCGCAGAAATTACTTACCGTGAATATCCCCTATTTCCGGGAATAAAATTTAGGGGATGAAAACTGTAAAAAATATGATACTCAGCAAGGGTTGCGCGCAGCTCTTTGAAACTCAGCGTACACACATACCGGGTGTAAACGAGACCAGGCGCACCCCTTTTTAACTTCTACGTAGCAAGTTTATAAAATCGATCGAAAAATCGAATGGCCAAAAACATCAAATCTTTACGTTTCAGGGTCCTGGGAACCCAAAAGTGGTTTTTGAAAAATGTCTGTTTGTCTGTCTGCCTGTCTGTCTGTCTGTCTGTACGTGTGTCTGTGTGTCAGTCTGTCTGTGTGTCTGTCTGTCTGTGAACACGCTGGAGCTCAAACTACTGAACGTATCGAGATGAAATTTGGCACACATATTCAGTGGGTAATTTGTAGGTGCTGATTAGATTTTGGGCCACATTGGCCCACGGAAAGTGCCGTTTTGGCACATCAACTTTGAAAATTTAAATGCAAACCCCCATTTTTCGCATTACCATATGAATGCTCTTCAAATTCTGCTTCTAAAAATGTATTCATACTTGTGCCCTTTTGGTCCAAAAATGGTGCCGTGAAAAAAAACCTATGCATAACTCTATATTTTTATAACCGTATTTGAAAGCTGATTTTTTTCGAAGTCGAAAACCTTAGTGCCATTTTTTTGAAAAATGTCATTTTAGTGGCAAAAATGCCCTTTTTTGATTTTTTTTTACCAACAGAGCATTTTTCACTATCGTATTTGATAGCTGTTGCATTGACGGATCAAAAACGTTTGTGCCATTTTTTCGAAAATTTACATTTTAGGGGCAAAAATTCCCGTTTTTGAATTTTTCTTAGCAAAAGGGCATATTATTATTATCGAATTCGATAGCTGTTACATTGCCGGATCGAAAACCTTAGTGTCTTTTTTTCGAAAAATGTCATTTTATGATTTTATTGGGGATTTTATGATAATTCTTTGTCACGTTCAACAACAATAATTTACAAATTCTGTGAAAAAGTAGAAGTTTCTGCCGTCTCCGAGATTACCAATTTTTTAACTTCTACGCTCAGCGTAGCAAGCCTTACGACGCAGAAATAGCAACCACAAAACGGCGTACTTTAAGGCTGAATGGATTGTGTAAGTTACCGGCGTCGCTTTAGTGACATTGTTGTAAGTATCAACGAAATGGACCCTTTGGGCAGACATCGGTACTTTTAAGTTCCAAGTCAGCTGTTGATTTTTTCAAAGATTTTTTTGAAGATTTCGTTTATTTTAAGTTAGGGTATACCAACAGCAGCCCATATTCTCAGCTTTCACTAATGGAACTCTTGTGTCAGATAGTTAAAGAAAGTTCCAGAAGGGGTGTATAATTGCCTTCTGACGGTTCCTAAGAGAGTGACGTAATCGAAACCAATTTCGATCTACAAATAGGGTGTTACATTCCCCAAATCGAACCCCATTCCGTGTGGTGAACCGGGTCGATGCAGCAAGAATTCCAATGTAAAAAAAATAGCCTAAGCCCAAAGATTTTGTTTTTACGCTGCCGGAAGAGACCAATACATAGACAATAAATTACAATGTGTATATGCATCGGTCCCTATGGGGAAATGTTCTCGACTAACGATAGAAAGCAACATTTTTGAGGTTTCTTCGCAGAAAACTTCACAGAACCACCTCAAATCACGGCATAGATTTTAAGCCCGGTCGGACGTCATTAAGGGCCCAGTCGGCAAACTTGAAGTGTGGGGGTGGATTTCAAAGGGGGTGGTAGGGGGGTGGTCGGACCGGATCTTGATAGAGGGGATCAATATGAGTGGATATGGTGATTTTCAGCCCGGTCGGACGTCATTAAGGGCCCAGTCGGCAAACTTGAAGTGTGGGGGTGGATTTCAAAGGGGGTGGTAGGGGGGTGGTCGGACCGGATCTTGATAGAGGGGATCAATATGAGTGGATATGGTGATTTTCAGCCCGGTCGGACGTCATTAAGGGCCCAGTCGGCAAACTTGAATTGTGGGGGTGGATTTCAAAGGGGGTGGTAGGGGGGTGGTCGGACCGGATCTTGATAGAGGGGATCAATATGAGTGGATACGGTGATTTTCAGCCCGGTCGGACGTCATTAAGGGCCCAGTCGGCAAACTTGAAGTGTGGGGGTGGATTTCAAAGGGGGTGGTAGGGGGGTGGTCGGACCGGATCTTGATAGAGGGGATCAATATGAGTGGATATGGTGATTTTCAGCCCGGTCGGACGTCATTAAGGGCCCAGTCGGCAAACTTGAATTGTGGGGGTGGATTTCAAAGGGGGTGGTAGGGGGGTGGTCGGACCGGATCTTGATAGAGGGGATCAATATGAGTGGATATGGTGATTTTCAGCCCGGTCGGACGTCATTAAGGGCCCAGTCGGCAAACTTGAAGTGTGGGGGTGGATTTCAAAGGGGGTGGTAGGGGGGTGGTCGGACCGGATCTTGATAGAGGGGATCAATATGAGTGGATATGGTGATTTTCAGCCCGGTCGGACGTCATTAAGGGCCTAGTCGGCAAACTTGAAGTGTGGGGGTGGATTTCAAAGGGGGTGGTAGGGGGGTGGTCGGACCGGATCTTGATAGAGGGGATCAATATGAGTGGATATGGTGATTTTCAGCCCGGTCGGACGTCATTAAAGGCCCAGTCGGCAAACTTGAATTGTGGGGGTGGATTTCAAAGGGGGTGGTAGGGGGGTGGTCGGACCGGATCTTGATAGAGGGGATCAATATGAGTGGATACGGTGATTTTCAGCCCGGTCGGACGTCATTAAGGGCCCAGTCGGCAAACTTGAAGTGTGGGGGTGGATTTCAAAGGGGGTGGTAGGGGGGTGGTCGGACCGGATCTTGATAGAGGGGATCAATATGAGTGGATATGGTGATTTTCAGCCCGGTCGGACGTCATTAAGGGCCCAGTCGGCAAACTTGAATTGTGGGGGTGGATTTCAAAGGGGGTGGTAGGGGGGTGGTCGGACCGGATCTTGATAGAGGGGATCAATATGAGTGGATATGGTGATTTTCAGCCCGGTCGGACGTCATTAAGGGCCCAGTCGGCAAACTTGAAGTGTGGGGGTGGATTTCAAAGGGGGTGGTAGGGGGGTGGTCGGACCGGATCTTGATAGAGGGGATCAATATGAGTGGATATGGTGATTTTCAGCCCGGTCGGACGTCATTAAGGGCCTAGTCGGCAAACTTGAAGTGTGGGGGTGGATTTCAAAGGGGGTGGTAGGGGGGTGGTCGGACCGGATCTTGATAGAGGGGATCAATATGAGTGGATATGGTGATTTTCAGCCCGGTCGGACGTCATTAAAGGCCCAGTCGGCAAACTTGAATTGTGGGGGTGGATTTCAAAGGGGGTGGTAGGGGGGTGGTCGGACCGGATCTTGATAGAGGGGATCAATATGAGTGGATATGGTGATTTTCAGCCCGGTCGGACGTCATTAAGGGCCTAGTCGGCAAACTTGAAGTGTGGGGGTGGATTTCAAAGGGGGTGGTAGGGGGGTGGTCGGACCGGATCTTGATAGAGGGGATCAATATGAGTGGATATGGTGATTTTCAGCCCGGTCGGACGTCATTAAAGGCCCAGTCGGCAAACTTGAATTGTGGGGGTGGATTTCAAAGGGGGTGGTAGGGGGGTGGTCGGACCGGATCTTGATAGAGGGGATCAATATGAGTGGATATGGTGATTTTCAGCCCGGTCGGACGTCATTAAGGGCCCAGTCGGCAAACTTGAATTGTGGGGGTGGATTTCAAAGGGGGTGGTAGGGGGGTGGTCGGACCGGATCTTGATAGAGGGGATCAATATGAGTGGATATGGTGATTTTCAGCCCGGTCGGACGTCATTAAGGGCCCAGTCGGCAAACTTGAAGTGTGGGGGGTGGATTTCAAAGGGGGTGGTAGGGGGGTGGTCGGACCGGATCTTGATAGAGGGGATCAATATGAGTGGATATGGTGATTTTCAGCCCGGTCGGACGTCATTAAGGGCCCAGTCGGCAAACTTGAATTGTGGGGGTGGATTTCAAAGGGGGCGGTAGGGGGGTGGTCGGACCGGATCTTGATAGAGGGGATCAATATGAGTGGATATGGTGATTTTCAGCCCGATCGGACGTCACTAAGGGCCCAGTCGGCAAACTTGAAGTGAGGGGGTGGATTTCAAAGGGGCGGTAGGGGGGTGGTCGGACCGGATCTTGATAGAGGGGATCAATATGAGTGGATATGGTGATTTTCAGCCCGGTCGGACGTCATTAAGGGCCCAGTCGGCAAACTTGAATTGTGGGGGTGGATTTCAAAGGGGGTGGTAGGGGGGTGGTCGGACCGGATCTTAATAGAGGGGATCAATATGAGTGGATATGGTGATTTTCAGTCCGGTCGGACGTCATTAAGGGCCCAGTCGGCAAACTTGAATTGTGGGGATGGATTTCAAAGGGGGTGGTAGGGGGGTGGTCGGACCGGATCTTGATAGAGGGGATCAATATGAGTGGATATGGTGATTTTCAGCCCGGTCGGACGTCATTAAGGGCCCAGTCGGCAAACTTGAAGTGTGGGGGTGGATTTCAAAGGGGGTGGTAGGGGGGTGGTCGGACCGGATCTTGATAGAGGGGATCAATATGAGTGGATATGGTGATTTTCAGCCCGGTCGGACGTCATTAAGGGCCCAGTCGGCAAACTTGAATTGTGGGGGTGGATTTCAAAGGGGGTGGTAGGGGGGTGGTCGGACCGGATCTTGATAGAGGGGATCAATATGAGTGGATATGGTGATTTTCAGCCCGGTCGGACGTCATTAAGGGCCCAGTCGGCAAACTTGAAGTGTGGGGGGTGGATTTCAAAGGGGGTGGTAGGGGGGTGGTCGGACCGGATCTTGATAGAGGGGATCAATATGAGTGGATATGGTGATTTTCAGCCCGGTCGGACGTCATTAAGGGCCCAGTCGGCAAACTTGAATTGTGGGGGTGGATTTCAAAGGGGGCGGTAGGGGGGTGGTCGGACCGGATCTTGATAGAGGGGATCAATATGAGTGGATATGGTGATTTTCAGCCCGATCGGACGTCATTAAGGGCCCAGTCGGCAAACTTGAAGTGTGGGGGTGGATTTCAAAGGGGGTGGTAGGGGGGTGGTCGGACCGGATCTTGATAGAGGGGATCAATATGAGTGGATATGGTGATTTTCAGCCCGGTCGGACGTCATTAAGGGCCCAGTCGGCAAACTTGAATTGTGGGGGTGGATTTCAAAGGGGGTGGTAGGGGGGTGGTCGGACCGGATCTTGATAGAGGGGATCAATATGAGTGGATATGGTGATTTTCAGCCCGATCGGACGTCACTAAGGGCCCAGTCGGCAAACTTGAAGTGAGGGGGTGGATTTCAAAGGGGCGGTAGGGGGGTGGTCGGACCGGATCTTGATAGAGGGGATCAATATGAGTGGATATGGTGATTTTCAGCCCGGTCGGACGTCATTAAGGGCCCAGTCGGCAAACTTGAATTGTGGGGGTGGATTTCAAAGGGGGTGGTAGGGGGGTGGTCGGACCGGATCTTAATAGAGGGGATCAATATGAGTGGATATGGTGATTTTCAGTCCGGTCGGACGTCATTAAGGGCCCAGTCGGCAAACTTGAATTGTGGGGATGGATTTCAAAGGGGGTGGTAGGGGGGTGGTCGGACCGGATCTTGATAGAGGGGATCAATATGAGTGGATATGGTGATTTTCAGCCCGGTCGGACGTCATTAAGGGCCCAGTCGGCAAACTTGAAGTGTGGGGGTGGATTTCAAAGGGGGTGGTAGGGGGGTGGTCGGACCGGATCTTGATAGAGGGGATCAATATGAGTGGATATGGTGATTTTCAGCCCGGTCGGACGTCATTAAGGGCCCAGTCGGCAAACTTGAATTGTGGGGGTGGATTTCAAAGGGGGTGGTAGGGGGGTGGTCGGACCGGATCTTGATAGAGGGGATCAATATGAGTGGATATGGTGATTTTCAGCCCGGTCGGACGTCATTAAGGGCCCAGTCGGCAAACTTGAAGTGTGGGGGGTGGATTTCAAAGGGGGTGGTAGGGGGGTGGTCGGACCGGATCTTGATAGAGGGGATCAATATGAGTGGATATGGTGATTTTCAGCCCGGTCGGACGTCATTAAGGGCCCAGTCGGCAAACTTGAATTGTGGGGGTGGATTTCAAAGGGGGCGGTAGGGGGGTGGTCGGACCGGATCTTGATAGAGGGGATCAATATGAGTGGATATGGTGATTTTCAGCCCGATCGGACGTCATTAAGGGCCCAGTCGGCAAACTTGAAGTGTGGGGGTGGATTTCAAAGGGGGTGGTAGGGGGGTGGTCGGACCGGATCTTGATAGAGGGGATCAATATGAGTGGATATGGTGATTTTCAGCCCGGTCGGACGTCATTAAGGGCCCAGTCGGCAAACTTGAATTGTGGGGGTGGATTTCAAAGGGGGTGGTAGGGGGGTGGTCGGACCGGATCTTGATAGAGGGGATCAATATGAGTGGATATGGTGATTTTCAGCCCGGTCGGACGTCATTAAGGGCCCAGTCGGCAAACTTGAAGTGTGGGGGGTGGATTTCAAAGGGGGTGGTAGGGGGGTGGTCGGACCGGATCTTGATAGAGGGGATCAATATGAGTGGATATGGTGATTTTCAGCCCGGTCGGACGTCATTAAGGGCCCAGTCGGCAAACTTGAATTGTGGGGGTGGATTTCAAAGGGGGCGGTAGGGGGGTGGTCGGACCGGATCTTGATAGAGGGGATCAATATGAGTGGATATGGTGATTTTCAGCCCGATCGGACGTCACTAAGGGCCCAGTCGGCAAACTTGAAGTGAGGGGGTGGATTTCAAAGGGGCGGTAGGGGGGTGGTCGGACCGGATCTTGATAGAGGGGATCAATATGAGTGGATATGGTGATTTTCAGCCCGGTCGGACGTCATTAAGGGCCCAGTCGGCAAACTTGAATTGTGGGGGTGGATTTCAAAGGGGGTGGTAGGGGGGTGGTCGGACCGGATCTTAATAGAGGGGATCAATATGAGTGGATATGGTGATTTTCAGTCCGGTCGGACGTCATTAAGGGCCCAGTCGGCAAACTTGAATTGTGGGGATGGATTTCAAAGGGGGTGGTAGGGGGGTGGTCGGACCGGATCTTGATAGAGGGGATCAATATGAGTGGATATGGTGATTTTCAGTCCGGTCGGACGTCATTAAGGGCCCAGTCGGCAAACTTGAAGTGTGGGGGTGGATTTCAAAGGGGGTGGTAGGGGGGTGGTCGGACCGGATCTTGATAGAGGGGATCAATATGAGTGGATATGGTGATTTTCAGCCCGGTCGGACGTCATTAAGGGCCCAGTCGGCAAACTTGAATTGTGGGGGTGGATTTCAAAGGGGGTGGTAGGGGGGTGGTCGGACCGGATCTTGATAGAGGGGATCAATATGAGTGGATATGGTGATTTTCAGCCCGGTCGGACGTCATTAAGGGCCCAGTCGGCAAACTTGAAGTGTGGGGGGTGGATTTCAAAGGGGGTGGTAGGGGGGTGGTCGGACCGGATCTTGATAGAGGGGATCAATATGAGTGGATATGGTGATTTTCAGCCCGGTCGGACGTCATTAAGGGCCCAGTCGGCAAACTTGAATTGTGGGGGTGGATTTCAAAGGGGGCGGTAGGGGGGTGGTCGGACCGGATCTTGATAGAGGGGATCAATATGAGTGGATATGGTGATTTTCAGCCCGATCGGACGTCATTAAGGGCCCAGTCGGCAAACTTGAAGTGTGGGGGTGGATTTCAAAGGGGGTGGTAGGGGGGTGGTCGGACCGGATCTTGATAGAGGGGATCAATATGAGTGGATATGGTGATTTTCAGCCCGGTCGGACGTCATTAAGGGCCCAGTCGGCAAACTTGAATTGTGGGGGTGGATTTCAAAGGGGGTGGTAGGGGGGTGGTCGGACCGGATCTTGATAGAGGGGATCAATATGAGTGGATATGGTGATTTTCAGCCCGATCGGACGTCACTAAGGGCCCAGTCGGCAAACTTGAAGTGAGGGGGTGGATTTCAAAGGGGCGGTAGGGGGGTGGTCGGACCGGATCTTGATAGAGGGGATCAATATGAGTGGATATGGTGATTTTCAGCCCGGTCGGACGTCATTAAGGGCCCAGTCGGCAAACTTGAATTGTGGGGGTGGATTTCAAAGGGGGTGGTAGGGGGGTGGTCGGACCGGATCTTAATAGAGGGGATCAATATGAGTGGATATGGTGATTTTCAGTCCGGTCGGACGTCATTAAGGGCCCAGTCGGCAAACTTGAATTGTGGGGATGGATTTCAAAGGGGGTGGTAGGGGGGTGGTCGGACCGGATCTTGATAGAGGGGATCAATATGAGTGGATATGGTGATTTTCAGCCCGGTCGGACGTCATTAAGGGCCCAGTCGGCAAACTTGAAGTGTGGGGGTGGATTTCAAAGGGGGTGGTAGGGGGGTGGTCGGACCGGATCTTGATAGAGGGGATCAATATGAGTGGATATGGTGATTTTCAGCCCGGTCGGACGTCATTAAGGGCCCAGTCGGCAAACTTGAATTGTGGGGGTGGATTTCAAAGGGGGTGGTAGGGGGGTGGTCGGACCGGATCTTGATAGAGGGGATCAATATGAGTGGATATGGTGATTTTCAGCCCGGTCGGACGTCATTAAGGGCCCAGTCGGCAAACTTGAAGTGTGGGGGGTGGATTTCAAAGGGGGTGGTAGGGGGGTGGTCGGACCGGATCTTGATAGAGGGGATCAATATGAGTGGATATGGTGATTTTCAGCCCGGTCGGACGTCATTAAGGGCCCAGTCGGCAAACTTGAATTGTGGGGGTGGATTTCAAAGGGGGCGGTAGGGGGGTGGTCGGACCGGATCTTGATAGAGGGGATCAATATGAGTGGATATGGTGATTTTCAGCCCGATCGGACGTCATTAAGGGCCCAGTCGGCAAACTTGAAGTGTGGGGGTGGATTTCAAAGGGGGTGGTAGGGGGGTGGTCGGACCGGATCTTGATAGAGGGGATCAATATGAGTGGATATGGTGATTTTCAGCCCGGTCGGACGTCATTAAGGGCCCAGTCGGCAAACTTGAATTGTGGGGGTGGATTTCAAAGGGGGTGGTAGGGGGGTGGTCGGACCGGATCTTGATAGAGGGGATCAATATGAGTGGATATGGTGATTTTCAGCCCGGTCGGACGTCATTAAGGGCCCAGTCGGCAAACTTGAATTGTGGGGGTGGATTTCAAAGGGGGTGGTAGGGGGGTGGTCGGACCGGATCTTAATAGAGGGGATCAATATGAGTGGATATGGTGATTTTCAGTCCGGTCGGACGTCATTAAGGGCCCAGTCGGCAAACTTGAATTGTGGGGGTGGATTTCAAAGGGGGTGGTAGGGGGGTGGTCGGACCGGATCTTGATAGAGGGGATCAATATGAGTGGATATGGTGATTTTCAGCCCGGTCGGACGTCATTAAGGGCCCAGTCGGCAAACTTGAAGTGTGGGGGTGGATTTCAAAGGGGGTGGTAGGGGGGTGGTCGGACCGGATCTTGATAGAGGGGATCAATATGAGTGGATATGGTGATTTTCAGCCCGGTCGGACGTCATTAAGGGCCCAGTCGGCAAACTTGAAGTGTGGGGGTGGATTTCAAAGGGGGTGGTAGGGGGGTGGTCGGACCGGATCTTGATAGAGGGGATCAATATAAGTGGATATGGTGATTTTCAGCCCGGTCGGACGTCATTAAGGGCCCAGTCGGCAAACTTGAATTGTGGGGGTGGATTTCAAAGGGGGTGGTAGGGGGGTGGTCGGACCGGATCTTGATAGAGGGGATCAATATGAGTGGATATGGTGATTTTCAGCCCGGTCGGACGTCATTAAGGGCCCAGTCGGCAAACTTGAAGTGTGGGGGTGGATTTCAAAGGGGGTGGTAGGGGGGTGGTCGGACCGGATCTTGATAGAGGGGATCAATATGAGTGGATATGGTGATTTTCAGCCCGGTCGGACGTCATTAAGGGCCCAGTCGGCAAACTTGAAGTGTGGGGGTGGATTTCAAAGGGGGTGGTAGGGGGGTGGTCGGACCGGATCTTGATAGAGGGGATCAATATGAGTGGATATGGTGATTTTCAGCCCGGTCGGACGTCATTAAGGGCCCAGTCGGCAAACTTGAAGTGTGGGGGTGGATTTCAAAGGGGGTGGTAGGGGGGTGGTCGGACCGGATCTTGATAGAGGGGATCAATATGAGTGGATATGGTGATTTTCAGCCCGGTCGGACGTCATTAAGGGCCCAGTCGGCAAACTTGAAGTGTGGGGGTGGATTTCAAAGGGGGTGGTAGGGGGGTGGTCGGACCGGATCTTGATAGAGGGGATCAATATGAGTGGATATGGTGATTTTCAGCCCGGTCGGACGTCATTAAGGGCCCAGTCGGCAAACTTGAATTGTGGGGGTGGATTTCAAAGGGGGTGGTAGGGGGGTGGTCGGACCGGATCTTGATAGAGGGGATCAATATGAGTGGATATGGTGATTTTCAGCCCGGTCGGACGTCACTAAGGGCCCAGTCGGCAAACTTGAAGTGAGGGGGTGGATTTCAAAGGGGCGGTAGGGGGGTGGTCGGACCGGATCTTGATAGAGGGGATCAATATGAGTGGATATGGTGATTTTCAGCCCGGTCGGACGTCATTAAGGGCCCAGTCGGCAAACTTGAAATGTGGGGGTGGATTTCAAAGGGGGTGGTAGGGGGGTGGTCGGACCGGATCTTGATAGAGGGGATCAATATGAGTGGATATGGTGATTTTCAGCCCGGTCGGACGTCATTAAGGGCCCAGTCGGCAAACTTGAAGTGTGGGGGTGGATTTCAAAGGGGGTGGTAGGGGGGTGGTCGGACCGGATCTTGATAGAGGGGATCAATATGAGTGGATATGGTGATTTTCAGCCCGGTCGAACGTCATTAAGGGCCCAGTCGGCAAATTGCATACCAGTCGGCAAATTAGATTCTCCCTGTGACGTTGTAATTCGACTTTTATCTTCGATTTTGGTGAGTCGAGATCAATAATTATGTTGACTATGGTGGTTATAATAACTTGAACAGTTTTTGAGCGTCCTCAGGAGTGGCCCAGGGCTCTAATCTAGGCCCGCTCTTATTTATTTTATTTTTCAATGACGTAGTGGAAGTGCTGGATGAGTGTACCTCCTACATTTATGCGGATGATTTGAAAGTCGCCAGAGTTGTTGATTCGGTTGATGATTGTCATACCCTTCAGCGTTGTTTAAATAATCTTGAGTCCTGGTGCAAGGGAAATGGAATGCTGTTAAATGTAAATAAGTGTAAAGTTATGTCATTTACTAGAAAAGTTGATAGTGTTATGTTTACTTATACCATAAGTGAACAAGTTTTGGAGAGATGTGACCGCATATCTGATCTAGGACTTTTAATGGATCCTCAGTTGTTGTTTTCATCACATATTGTTAATGTAACTAGTAAAGCAGCAGATGAACAATTAGGATTTATTATCACGAACACAGCCGATTTTAAAAATTTATTATATACCTAATGGAAATGAAACTTTTGTCTTACGCACAGATGAAAAAATTCCCCCGTTGTCGTATTTTGAATTTTGAGTTCAATGTGAATACCTATAAAAATAGTTTGAAAAATTACCTTTCGGATAGCCTTTACTGGTAACAGCTGGTATTAATTGTATTAGCGGTAGCAATTATTTTAGTTGTGACGTAGGACAAAAGTTTCATTTCCATTAGGTATACATCAGGTTGTTGTTCTATAGTTTGAGTTTGGTTCGCTCAAAATTGGAATACTGTACTGCAGTATGGTCACCTTATCACACGATGTATGTCTCGATCTACTTGAGAATGTTTTGAGGAAATTCTGCAAATATTTATATATTTAAAATGTTCAATCACTATCCTGTAAGACATTATTGTCAATCAATGTTATTATCTGTCGTTGGCGAGACGTCATTGCTTGCCAGAAGGAATGCATCAAGGCTGGTACTTTTGCAAAAGGTAGTTACCGGCGTCATTAATAGTTGTGCGTTACTTGATTATATTCTACTCGTTGTCCCTAGGATAAGTACAATATCATATACAGGGTTAGTACAAAGTCCCGAGACGGTCAATTATCTCCGTTGTTTCTTAAGATTTTACTTTGAAACTTGGTACCTAGGTACGACTAAATACAGGGAATTCAAAACTGTTTTTAAAAACTTTCTTGGACTTCCGGACTTCCGGAAGTGACCCTAAAAATCCTTTTTTTAAATGAAATCATACTTTTTTCTCAACGGATTCGGAATTTACGAATTTTTTAAAGTTAAAAACATGTATCATACTCGACTAGAAGTCAAGTCGCGGCCACCCTGGATTTTCAAAAACATCGAAGAAATCGGTCAAAAAGCAAGATTTTTCAAAACCGCAAGTACACGTCAACCTTATTTTTTTAAAGCAAATTCAACCGGCCAATTAAATTTTTAAAAATTGTTTTTCCTATTTTGGCTGATTGTGAATATTTAATAAATTTCAAAAAAGCAAAAACAAATAAAAGAAAATGTAATTGCGCAGTTGAATTTGTATTAAAAAAATAAGGTTGACGTGTACTTGCGGTTTTGAAAAATCTTGCTTTTTGACCGATTTTTTCGATGTTTTTGGCCGGGACTTGACTTCTGGTCAAGTATGATACATGTTTTTAAACTTTAAATTATTCGTAGATTCCGAATCCGTTGAGAAAAAAGTATGATTCCATTTAAAAACCGCAACCGCTAACGCTGTAACCCAGAGTATTTATGACAGAATAATTGTGCGATTCGGTTGCCCAAAAGTTGTTATCTGCGATAATGGAAGGCAATTTGAAAGCCGATCCCTGAAGACTCTCCTGAAAGATTTCGGAATCAAACAACTATCGACTCCTCCTTACACGCCACAAGCAAATCCAGTGGAGAGAGCCAATAAGGTTGTTAAAACGATGATCGCGCAGTTTTCGGAGGATAACCAGCGCACTTGGGATAAACATTTGGGAGATTTTATGGTTGCCATTAATTCCGCTCAACATGAATCAACAGGGTTTACCCCGTCTTTCTTGAATTTTGGCCGAGAAATAAATATTTCCAATCGTATCTGCTGGCCTAGAAGGTGAGACAACCGAACAACTTCATGCTAACCATTACACCGATCAAGCATCCAGACTGACAAAACTGGAGGAAGTAATGGAATTGGTTAAACCTCGCTAAAGCGTTCAACAGGCAGAAGAAATATTACGATCTCCGGCGACGACCCTGGACATGTCATGTTGGAGACAAAGTGATGAAGCGAGAACATCCGTTGTCATCTGCAGCCCGAAGTTTTAATGCGAAATTAGCACCCAAATATACTGGACCGTACCTAGTTATACAAGTGAAGTCCCCTGTGGTTTTTTGTCTTAAAGATTTACACTCTGGAAAGAAATTGTCCAAGCCCGTACATATAAAAGACTTTAAACCAGCATACTAGTTTCATTCACTATGGAGCCGTCAACACCTCCGGCAAAGATAATCCGGTCCGAGGCAATAAAGGACGTTATTGAAGCTAGGTATCAGGAAAACAGGAATGCCGCAAGTCCTGAATGGTGGTTAGATCTAGACACGTCACCTTTGCCGACGACTCCGTTTTCATCACCGACACCCGGAGTCATATCAGCTTTGACGAGTTATGGGGCCTCAATATCTCTGACTCCATTGCCAAGACTTCTGTCACCGTTACCTACGACACCACCACGTGTAGCAACGTCAACGTTCTGTGTAACCCCGGTGCCGAGACTCATATCGCCATTACCTACGACACCAGTGCCTGTCGCATCTTCAACAATTTGCAGGACTCCGGTTTCCGTCCTAGTTTCGTCACTTATTTCAACGACACCGCCACCGTCATTGACGACTACTGGAGTTTCCAATGTTAAGGACGACCTTCCGGTAACGCCTGGTAAAACCATTTCAAGCAGTTATCCGCTAGTGATTTCCAAGACAAAGACAAACCGTCAACATCTCGAGACTTTGTTTGCCCGCCGTCAACTTCTAGGGACTGCATAGTTGAAACTGTGGTTGAACCATTAACGTCTATGAAGGGTGTTATTAACTTAACCGCTCCAGTGATTATCATACCCCGTCGTGGAGAATTAACTGTTCCTGTCTCAATACCGTTATGGCGTCTCAGACCTGAGAATAAACCGACAGGCCGATTCCGATTCTGTTTGAGAGGAAAAGACACGAAGACCTGGCTCAGTCTGCCAGCAAAACCTCAGGCATAACCTTATTTTGTTTTATTATTTTCAGAATTTTAGTTTGAATTAACCGATTATTAGCCCTTATTCTGTAATTTTTGCCGTTAATAGTTATTTATGTACCAAGGGTGTTATAAAGAAATGATAACGCCCGGAGGGCGACGATGATCCAGCCCGAGGGCCTTTGGCCCGAGGGATGGATGTCGCCCGATGGGCGTTATCATCTAGTAACACCCGTGGTGCATACATAATTTTATTTTTCACAGTAATATGTAGAATTGGTTTTAATTCGCAATAATATTTGTGATCAAAGCAAAAGCAAGCTCTGATCGTTGCTAAGGACCTTGTTTATTTATTTTAAAATTTTGAGCTGTGCGAATTGAAGGTGCGAAATTTCGGAAGAAGTTTGACTATTTTCCGGCAGATATTTTGGTTATATCGAAGAAGACTACTGAAAATTTGTTATCTACGACATCGAGGGCGAGTTATGAAAAAGAATACATAATATCTGTCAACTTTGGAAGTCGGAGTGTTGGTTGTGAACGATACGGTGATTATGTTGGCGTACTTTTAGGAATTGGTATGTTTTCTACCTACTCGAGTTTCACTAATTTTATTCCTTTTTTACAGTTTAAGACTTTTGGTAGGTACCAACTCGTTTGAGATGAGATCCACTCTGATTGTTAATAATGAAGACTACGTTGACATTTTCCATTAGAGCATCCGATTGTTTGGTGATGTCATTTATGAAACAAAGGTCCAAAAAGGAGTCAAAAGTTTTGACAGGAAGCTATGCTTTGGCATTTATGAAATATACCCCTAAAGAAACTTTATCTGCTGATGCATAAATGAGGTAAAATGCTGGCATTCATTTACGTTAGGTACATTACATAAATGTTTACAGGCTTCTCTGATTATGGATGTTTTGGTGCTTTGATAGCAAGATTTGCAAGCTCGATCTGTGGGAGAAACTGAAGAACAGGAAAGAACCATCAAGATCCAGATTTTCGTTTAATATTGGAAGACGGTACAATGGAAAATCCTAGTAAACTGTGCGTGAAGAATATAAGAGCACTAGTTAGAAGTTCACCAGGAGTAATTTTTATGTATTCCGTTTTTAATTGTAACAATAATTACTTATAAATAAAAATCAGTAATAAGCGGGCGTTATGAATTATAACGCCCTCATATAATACCCCGGATGTTATGGTCTTGTTTATATGCTTCGTATCCTAGGTATTATCAACATATAATAGGCAAGTGAAAAATAAAATATTTTAGCGGCTCAATAACTGCACGTGATTGGTTTAAATATAACATAACCAGGGGAACGAAATTTAGCAGGCGTTAGAAATCATCAATCAAGAGGGTAATCAGACTAGAGGTGCTTATTTTAACGGAAAATTGCATAGTTTTAACATGTTTGTTTCTTATTGCTATGGAAGCCACGGCATGGAACCAATCAAAATGTAACATATGGCCCGTTAAAAATTTTAACGCTGAAATTACAGAATAAGGGCTATTGAAAGTTAAATTGTGGTTTTGGGAAACCAATATTAACTTTTGTTAGTAAGGGGGGTGTGTAACAAAACAATAAACACAGTGGGTGTATTGAGGGTTGACGACCGAACCTAAGGCAGCGCGCAATGTTCTTCGCGGCTCCCTACCAGTGCTCCCTACTCCTGAACTCCGAATCGGAGCACGAGCGCATCCGAAGAAGGACTATAGTGCAATGCATTTAGACGAAAAAGTGCCGAAACCCGGGCATAAAAAAAAAAGGTGAAACCTTTTCTAACATGATCGGGACACTCTATTTAACATGTCATAAAAAGTCCCAAAGAATCCCGCGTCGGGTTTGGCCGTAATGGCCGAGGAACCGGTTCAACAGTAAAAATTCTCAAATTTTAGGCTATTTATCCCACCAATTGTGTTTTAATCTTGATATGCCTTTGCAGTTAGCTTGTCAGGAACATTGTGAAACATACTTCATGTAGCTGTGGCAAAAAAAAATGACGGGGCACGCGCTCGAGCGTTCGCGCGGTCCAATAGACGCTTCACGCGAACTGTCCAGGGAGTCGACCGATTTTGATGAAACTTTCAGCGTCGAGGCAGATCGATGTGAGGTTGAAGCCTATTGTTTTTCGCTGCGATCGAACGACCGGACTACCGGAAAAATGCAGATACGGTAAAAACATTGAATTGCAAATATCTCAGTTTTTGTCGGTCTTATGCCAAAATATGTCTTATTCAATGTTGTGGGAAATTTAATTCTCTACAAAAAAGCACATAATCATTTTAACCTCCCCACTCCACTTCACCATTTAAAAAAAAGGGAGGTTACTGCAATCACTAAAATTTTCGAATTCGAGATAAGACCGGATCTATACGTTTTGAGGTCTCAGGAACCCAAAAAAGTGGTTTTTAAAATGTGTCTGTATGTATGAACGTACGTTCGTAAACACGCCACAGCCCAAACTACTCGACCGATTTGGCTGAAATTTGGTACGTGTGCATGTGAAAACCCAACTTAGATCTGAAAAGCTTTTGGAGCCAATCGTGCAACCAGAAGTGCCATTTTGGCACATCAACTTTTAAATTTTAAATGTAAACCCCCATTTTTCACGTCACCATAAGAAAGACGTTCAAATTCTGCATCTAAAAATGTATTCATTCTTAGTGCCCTTTTGACCAACAATTTAAAGAAAATTGATTTTTATCGGACTTTAAAATCGCGGTACAGCCCAAGCCCCTCAACCGATTTGGCTGAAATTTTGCACATGGGGATTGTATTACACGTCGAAGAGCTGAACAAATTTTGGATTCAATCGACCCACGGAAAGTGCCGTTTTGGCACACCAATTTCGAAACTTAAAATTATTCTCTCATTCACCCATCAAAAACAACTTTTTGAAAGATTTATTGTTATCATCAGAAAGGTCTTCAAATTCTGGTTTTAAATGAGATAAAGTTTATTCGCATTTAGTACCCTTTGGGTAGAAAAATCCAAATTTTGTAATAACACTGAAACCACGTTATAGCCCAAACTACTGGATCAATTTGTCCGAAATTTGGTACATGGAGGTTAGGTAACCCATTGAAGAGCTGAAAGGCTTTTGGGAGCAATTGGTCCACGGGAAGTGCCATTTAGGCATATCAACTTTAAAATCTTAAACACAATAAATCACGGAAATCAAAGACCCATGCGTTGGGGAGGTTCCAGCCGCTTCTCTGCTGCCTTTTTTTTTCATACGACCAATGGTTTACGCGCTACGGTCGGAGGAAGTTCAGCACTCAACTCTATATAAATAGTACGATTTTTTTTGTCATGCTCATGCTCTTAGCAGCCAACTTCCTCCGACCGTAGCGCCTAAACCATTGGTCGTATGAAAAAAATGATTATGTGCTTTCTTGTAGAGAATTAAATTTCCCACAACATTGAATAAGACATATTTTGGTATAATACCGACAAAAACTGAGATATTTGCAATTCAATGTTTTTACCGTATCTGCATTTTTCCGGTAGTCCGGTCGTTCGATCGCAGCGAAAAACAATAGGCTTCAACCTCACATCGATCTGCCTCGACGCTGAAAGTTTCATCAAAATCGGTCGACTCCCTGGACAGTTCGCGTGAAGCGTCTATTGGACCGCGCGAACGCTCGGGCGCGTGCCCCGTCATTTTTTTTTGCCACAGCTAAATAAAGTATGTTTCACAATGTTCCTGACAAGCTAACTGCAAAGGCATATCAAGATTAAAACACAATTGGTGGGATAAATAGCCTAAAATTTGAGAATTTTTACTGTTGAACCGGTTCCTCGGCCATTACGGCCAAACCCGACGCGGGATTCTTTGGGACTTTTTATGACATGTTAAATAGAGTGTCCCGATCATGTTAGAAAAGGTTTTACCTTTTTTTTTATGCCGGGGTCAAATCTTAATTGTCCTGGACTACTATAAAAGGCGCTGCAATGTTATTAATCGCCAGTATTCTGCAGCTGTCGGAAACTGCCCAGCTACGAATACGCTTGAGAGGCTCTTCAGGTATTACCCTCGGAAATTGCCGGGTAATCACGAAGCACTCTCCAGAATCCCGTCCAAACCGAGGAGTATTGTATTAGCTGTCGGAAACTGCCCAGCTAATTCAATATTTAACGAAGTGTTTTGGCTTGCCACGGAAACTGCCTGGCAAACCAAAGGCATTATTCGAAGGTTCCTCCTGCAAACGACCATTGGAAATTGCCTGGTCTATCCCTCACTCCGCTACCACTTTAATAATTCTCTTCAGCTGAAAACATCTCCGATCACCTCTGAAGGGAATTACCACCGAATTAGGAATTGAACATCATCTCCAGAGAGGACCACCCCCCTTGCCATCCCAGAAGCCACCCAACGAGTTATATTATTGTGTACATAGTTATAACTGAATAAACCTCTTTTGAAATTTAGTTTATTTCTCAAGATTCTGTCACCGCTGAGCTGTCCGCAGCAAAGACCGTTACAAGTTTCGCAATAATGTATTTTTACGTTATGTTCGGCGACAAAGTTAAAGATGTCGTCTACAAAGACGACATCAAAGACCTCGATATTGAAAACATAAAGCGTTGCAAGAAGTATTTTATCAAATGGTCAAAGGACAATGAATACTACGAGGGGCAGATATTGAAGCACGCAGGTAAGTACAAAATAAGCCACCAAGCCGTCGATTATTATATTATGATAACTGTGCCCACAGAGGTTCGAACAAAATTCATGGCTGCTAATAACTGCTATGTATCTATGGTCTGTCCGGAATCCACATGACCAGGATTCACCCAATTTCCATGGCGACTCATTGTTGACAACAATGATTCGCCATGGAAATAGGGTGAATCCTGGTCATGTGGACGCCGGACGCGTAATTCCCAACCCTATCCTGATTCAGCGCGGTGGCGGTTCCGACTAGTGCTGGCAATCGAACTCGATTTTTCGATTAATCGGTTATTCGATTTTCGATTAATCGTGATTTTTGTGCTAATCGAAAATCGATTAATCGATTTTCGATTTTAAAATCGCCTTCGATTTTAAAATCGACTTCGATTTTCGATTTTAAAATCGACTTCGATTTCAGGATCGACTTCGATTTCAGGATCGACTTCGATTTCAGGATCGACTTCGATTTCAGGATCGACTTCGATTTCAGGATCGACTTCGGTTTCAGAATCGACTTCGATTTCAGGATCTAATAATAATGATAATTTATTTCCATAGAATCATATTACGATTACGGCTGCTCGACCGCTCGGCCGTCTACTCTTTCCATCGCATAACTTGAGAACGAAAGCAGATATCGAGCTGAAATTTTGTACACGCGTGTATACCCAGAAAATCTCGTCGTGGATTGTTTTTCGGCCATATCGCACCGCGGGGGTGACAGTTAGGGGTGAAAAACCGAAAAATTTGTAATTGCAATAACTCGAGAACCAGTGGAGGTATTTTACTGAAATTTGGTGGACACGTTCAATGCTCGGATTCGTACGTTGACGTTCTGATCCCAGAATTTAAAATTTAACCGTACCTTCTCGTGAGAAAGAAGTTACACTTTACTGTCTTCTTAAACAATAGCTAATTTTAATTGATGCCGCCGAGACATTCTTGAAAGTAATAATTGCTAATCTTCGAACGAGCTAAGTATTTAAAATTTCAACTGGTGCACATTTCCAACGAAATACCTTCAACAAAGAAAATAACCATATGCGTGGGTTTAAGGCCGTCATAAATATTGTTTGTTTAGGTACATACAAAATTTTCCCAAGCTTAAGGAACATGCTGCGCGACCCTCAATTCGCAGATAATAAGGCCCATCGAATCTAAGTGTATAATAAACATTCGGATTTCGGAATTATTATTAGGGACCTAAGAATTCATGGTTATGAAGACATTTTACACGTACACACTACACAGTAGGTTAGGTACTGTAACTTTCTGACTCTACTGAAAGGGGGACCGTTGTGAAATCCCTCCAATCTTGCAAAAGGACCCCTAAATTTAATTACGTTGTGGTTGTGGTTCGTTTTACGAGGCCGTGGATACAGGAAATAAAACGGATCTTCCAAATAACAATTTATTCACACTGAAACAAAGTCTGGCCGCAAAATAATACAATAAAATAAACACCTCTCGCTCAAGGAGCTCGAGGGAAATAATTTACACGGTAAAGAAAAAAATACAATAGTTATAATCCCCAACCTAAATCAATGGGTTTCTAAATTATGAATGAACTCTGAGCTAGTTTTATAAAATGAAGGGTGCCGTTACCGAATGCTGAAAAAGAATGAATCCCCAAAATTAAATAATATTACCGGACTTGCAAAAAATCCGGGTTTCTAAATTGGGAAGCAACCCACAATACAGGCAAGTGTTAGGAGGGGTGCAAGACAAGTTTCGAGCAATGACAACTCTTGACGTAATTACGTCAGCTAAAATGACGCAAGTTCAGTGGCGTGGCGTCAAAATCCCAGTGGCGTAGTAGATTTCCTGAAATCGAGCAAATTTCATGCACTAAGTAAATTCTACGGTACGATAGAGGAAATTTTGTGTTTAACAAAGTTTAGAGTGAAAATGACCCCAAAATGAACTGAATGACACTGAATAAATGGTTTTAACGGTTCGAGGGATGTGGACCCTGTGATTTCTCGTGGAAGCCCAAATTTAGTTTCTTGCTGCTTCTTTCTTCGTCTTCAGTGTACGTGGTACAGACACTGCCGGCGGTCCCAGCCCCCTGTTTGGGGTGTCTGGCGGGATACAGGAAACCTGTACCACTAGCAATCGTTGGTACACCAGGCCAAATCACAGGTGGAAGATGTCAACGGGACACCCTCCAAGTGAGCAACAATCACGTGTTGGCAAAACGGTAGTGTTTTTAACCGCGACGGTGAATTATTGTCGACAATCCAGCGGGAACAAATTGCAAACAAATTGCAGAGCTGAGAGAGCGCGTCCCCTTATGGATATCCCCAAATTTCCTTTACCTCTTTCTATGCTAATAAAAGGGAAGAACTGGATGCGCTTTACCAAACCCTAACTATTCTACTACTGAAAAGCAAGCACGCTAAAGTCTACACTGAAAAGGGGTTAAATTAATTAATAGATAGCGGCTGTAAAAAAGGTTCTAGTCTATTAAAGCCAATTAGAGATCCGGAGACCTCCAATCAAATGCACTAACGGAACTACAAATCTAGTTGCGTAATACCTGATCTATTTCCACCCGGAAGGCCTGGCGGTGTCCTACAATTCACCAATAACCACTAAAACACTATCCCCCTACGGCGTGATTACACTAACTTCAATACTACACAAGCACGGACTTTAACTACACAAAACCCAAACAACAAAAATAACTATTTTAAAATATTTGGAAAATATCGCAAATTCGAGAGCTTTGGAAAATACGAGTCTCTTAGTCAGAAGTCTGAGAGCCAGTCCTCTTCCGGCGTCCTCTTCGGTCCGCCGAACCTAAAACCACCCCCTCTACTATATCCGGTCGGCGTCCCTTCCTTAGGTCATCTCCACATTTTATAACAATTTATAATTAATTAAGAAGCTACGCGATTCGACCAGCCTTACGATACAATCCTGCTCTTAAAGCTAATCACAGATTCACATATCCTATCAATGAAACAATTTAGTTATTTTATGCAAATCTAATGAATTACCTAACAAAAATCCAAGCAGTCCGGTGGGTTCTTTGAAGCTTTTCGAGCATGTGCAGGGTAGTGGGGGTTATTTCATGCATACGACAGTCATGCAATTTTAAAAGCAATCTAATTTGCTAGGTAGGTTCTACATATGAACCATAGGGTATTAAACAGGAATCTGGCTTGAGGTTTCGGTCGTCTGGCCTAGATGGCGACACCAGCTCTATTCTTGCAGTGAACTTCAATTTAAATTACAGCGTTTACGCCGAAAAGAATCTGATTGGTTACATATGCGTCGGTTATGCCTACACACATGAGGTTCCTACGGTGTTTAACGGGTTGTCGAGGCAATTTTCGCCGGAGTAATGCTTGATTCACGTCATGCAAAATTAGTGTATCTTGGCTACTCTACCTTTGGGGTTCATGCATTTACTGAATCAAATTTAGCAACAAATTATAATGAATAAGACATTTACGTTATTAAATCCATTTCTCGGAAATCTCTACTGTGGGAACAACTTTCTAAAAATTGTATGCGGAGGAATTTGGTCATAAAGTTTACAGCGAGGGAGTTCTCGGAAGGGCGGCAATTCAAAGCAAAAATTTCTACAAACCCGGACCGCATGGAGATACAATGGCCGTGACGAAAGTGTGCACGGTTTATGACTCTTGGCAATAAATAGTTCTAACTAACCGTTAATATTCTAGTGCCTCAACGACAAATTTTATACAACAATTTAATGTGGATTTACCCAATGATTGGCATTAACTGGCATATGTTACAGTACCTACGTCGAAATGTACGCGTAGGTAGGTATCCCGGGTGCGTTTTCAAAATCAGAGCGAATTGTAGCCGGTTCTTAAAACAATCCAACAGAAGTTAAAAATTAAAAAATGAGACTCTTTACAGACAGCGTATAGGTGTCTAGGTACTCAATAAGGCTAATGCAGTAGAAGCGTAGAACACTTCGATTTGAAAATCAATTTCGATATTCTTCGATTTTGAAATCGGCTCGATTCTGAAATCGGCTCGATTTTGAAATCGGCTCGATTTTGAAATCGACTCGATTTTGGAATCGACTTCGATTTTGAAATCGTTTTCGATTTTGAAATCGACTTCGATTTTGAAATCGACTTCGATTTTGAAATCGACTTCGATTTTGAAATCGAAATCGATTAATCGATTTATGTCGAAATCGATTTTGGTTAAAATCGATTAATCGATTTCATAAATTTCTCGATTTTGCCAGCACTAGTTCCGACACGAGCCGATCATTCGACGAGGCGAAATGACTGAAATGTTTGCTTTGGTCTGGCTGTGGAGAATGTTATGCAATTCGTGTGTAAAAAATCATTGCATATGTCAAATCAATTAAGTAACACAAGTTTCATTAACATTGGTTATATAGGTAAACAATGAACGAGAACAAACATACTAATAATTAAAGATTGTTCCCCTGTCAGATTTGTGTAAAATTTAGCTCACTTCGCCAATTTTTGTCACCAATCTAAAGGAAAACTTATGGAGGGATTGATAGAAAAAATTAATTGCAAGCTTTGTATAAGTTTTTGCGAGAGTTTTTGGTATCGATCTCTCCATATTAGTTTTCAAAAGGGAAATGAATTGAATTCGACCCAAGTCTGACAATTTATTGAAGAATGGCCTTACGGCTGTTCTAGAGCTGAATTCTTTCTCTCTCTCTCTCTTAGCACCCTGGAATATAATGAAAGAAATGCGTCGTGTGCAGTTTTAATTTTTAGAATATATGACCATCAATACCATCATATTTGAGGCCAGGATTTCTATTGGGCGCATTTTGATTTCAAATATGGATCTATTCAAAAGAAAACTGCACACAACCTATTTCTTCGTATTCTAGATGATGCTATTGAGCTGGAATTGTTAAATTCATCACGGACTTTAAGAAAACAAGAAAATGTGCGAGAGAAAGAATCTCGGTTTAGTTTAGCCTTAACGCTAAAACCACATGGCAATTTCTAATGAGTTTTGCCATGTGGTTTAGCATTATTAGGGAGGTTTAACTTAATATTTATGCCCAAATTTCGTTTCGTCTTACGCCCAAGTCGTTTTAATTCACACAGTTATTGTCAAAATTGAAAAGTTCCGCCATTACATAGTACTTTCTTGCTGTACCCTAGGTGCTACCACCACCAATTAATTGCGGCGATATTTATAACATCTGTGAGCTGTAAGGGCTTCTGCACTGATTGCGCTTAAGCAATATTATTGAGGGCGTTTTATTGTCCAGAAGACAACCGCGCTAAATACGTATAGAATCGGGAATAACGCGCTCAACGCGGTTAGGGTCGGTATTCACGGAGTCGGCGTATGATCGGCTCGTGTCGGAAGCGCGACCGCGCTGAATCAGGATAGGGTTGGGAATTACGCATCCCGGACAGAGTATAACATTGTTTTTTTAGACACCAAGGATGAGCTTTTACTAGAAATTGAAAGAAAGCGAGTGACTGTCCCAACCATAGAACCAGATACCCAGACAGAAGGTGATGATATAGAAAGTGAAGATGATGTGGGATTGAAGAGAAAAACTAAGGTGAAAAAAAATGGCACCTCAGAAACTGCTTTAAAAAAGGTAGCTATGTTTCCAGAAATAATTATACACTATATTAATTAATACGATAGGATAATCACACTTTTGTATGATGGCCAAGTAGGTAATGGGTGAAACAAAATCAGTTTTTTTTTCAGACTCAAGATACAATATTCCTTACCTATAGCCATTTTTTGAGTTCTACTTAAAGTTAAGTGTTTTTGGAAGGAATTTGTAGACATTTCAATTTGACTTTGTGCACCCTTATTTGTTTTAGGGCCCGAATTTCAATCAAGGTTAACCATCTGACATGATTGAAATTACAGCCCTTGATAAATTAAATACCGTCATTATCAACACAAGCAGTGCATTATTCACTAGTGAATTCAACGTTTTTAAAACACTCGCATTTTAATTCTGTCTTTGGAACAAACTCAGGGTGCTAGTGCCCTATTAATTTTAAGTCAAAAAGTTCCTATGGACATAATATGTCCGAAAACGCTTCGTAGGGGAGTTACACCACTTCAAAGGGACACCTAAAATTTCAGGTTTCTTTAAATTACTCGAAAAGCACGAATGATGAGATTTTTAAATTTGGACCAATGGTTAGCGTCATAATGGGTGTTAGTGGACTGTAATTGTAAAATTTTGGAAATACGAAATGCGACAAAATATTTTCGAAAAACCAGGAGTATTTTTGCTTTACCTTGGAATCCTTGGATCTAGCGTGGTTGGCGATGATAATTGTTGAGCCGGCCGGCGAAGATCCTTAAATCTGCAGGCTTTGATGGGGGCAACGAAGGAACAAAAGTCAAATGACACAAAATTCACGAAAAAAGGGGTTTTTCACGTGGAGAATTATTCTCCGTTTTCACGACGGTTGCTTCACTTCTTCTTCGATACGAATACTAACAGCTTGTGTCGCGCGCAGTGGCTCCAGGACTGCCAACCGCTGTCATAAGCAAAACAAAATACCCTGGCATTTTAAATAACCAAACCGAACAAAATAGTTAATTAACCAACTAAAAAGAAAAACAAAGCTAAATTTAAGTTACTGAACTTAGATTCAGTCCGACACCAAATTAACAAAAAACAAAAGTCTGAACAATGGGCTTTCTCTTAAATTTTTTTCAGAATTTTTCAAACATCATAGGCGTGCGTTCTTGGAGGAGGCCTTCACATTTTTTGCAACTTTTTGTAGTTGCGGGCACTTATGTCCTTAAGAACTTTTTGACTTAAAATCAATAAAGCAATAACACCCTGAAATATCTACACGAGGTTTAGGAACCTTCTGTATAAACCATGAACTCAAATAAAACCTATTTCTAACTTTGGCAGCTGATCATGAATTCTTCTTGAAAATTTACATTAATGTGGTGTTTTCAAAACAGTGGGCCTCTGGAATTTGGGACCACACATAACAATATGTAAGTAAATTTCAAACAGATTTGTGGTGTTAGGTGACCTTAAAAAACTTTGTAAAACGAAACCTTTTTTCTAAATGTAACAATTATTGTTGGTTAGAGGACATTTTATTATATAGGTGGTGGGCATATTATCCTTGCTTTTGTACAGCGATGCTATATATACATTGTGCAGTCGCAAAATTAAATCATGCACTCATCTCTTGAGCGTTTTGTTCAAAATTTGGAGCACCAGTCATCGATATAGTGGTGTATTTCTGTATGACAAGTATCAGCACCATAAGTTGAGGGTTGTGTTGATGGGTCAAATAACTTCGTACTGTGTGCCAATAAAGAATTATCTGGTCAACAAATCAACACAAAGTGCAGCATTTACTTTCTCGACTTTACATCAGTTGCGGCTATGAAACTTGTCTACCTCAACTGCTCTGTCTTAATAAAAATATCATATCAACGACCATGTTTAAAGCATTTCTAAAATTAAAGAGGGGTATTAATAATTTCAGGGCTGCAACTATTACGTGTTTAAAAGTGTATCTTACCATTTTAAACAGTTATTATTAATTATTATCTATTTGTAATCTGCTTTCAGAAATACGTGAACATCGCGGAGCAGAATATTTTAGGGAAATATAGCCGGCCTCTCATGAAGAAACTTGAGGTAATTATTGTAAATTCTGAAAACTTGTAAAGCAACTTGCAAACGTCACAACAAAAAGAAAACGGTAACGTCTGATTTTCATATTTCTAGTTTCATGTAATAATAGCAGGTTATTACTTATCCACTAACCTGACTGTTTTAATTCAATCGAGTAGGATACCAAAATGCCTTCGGGAAATGTGACATCAGGGTCAGCTAAAACACCCATGGGGAAAGATATGAAATCAGCTCAAAAAGGCCCCCTTTCATCAGATACTAGCAGCATTCAGAATACCTTAACAAGAATAGAGGAAGAACTGGATAAATTGCTTATCCAGGAAAAGGGAGCCGACAATCTGGGTAGTCATTCATGCACTGAAATATTTTTAAAATTCAGTATTTCCAGAGACTGATCCTCCTGTTGGGCACATCGACAGAAAAACAAACTCTATTCATCTAGGCCAAAGCATTTTCTTGGACTTGGATGTCTATAATTTAGCATATATTTCGCAGAAGACTCCAAAGGGGTTCATCAAGAGGGTGGCGGTGGGGCTGTTTGGACAGGACGTGTTGGATAATAGCAGTGTTTATGGCCTGCCAGCTAACAGAAAACCCGGGGCACCACGAAAGCCCGCTTTAGATGTGACAAAAATGAAGGCCTTATATGGTAATGTTTTATTTTCGAAATTCGTGTAATTTTAGCTTCGCATATACCTATAAATATTTAGATATATACAAGTATTACCTCCTAGAAAATGGAACGAATGAATTCAAGTTGAATGAGGAGCTGCAAAAATTACCGTCGTATATCAACGAGAAAATTCGTGATGATAATCGTCCTTTACAAAAAAGTAATGGCAAAAAAAACCTTAAAGCGAGAAAATTGTCCCCTGGATCACATTTAATTTTTGTTTGTGAACGAGTTCCACGTTACTTATTTATATACAGGGTGTCCCGTCTCAGAGTGCAAAAATTTCAGCCACAGATTCCTTGCATGAAAATAAAAGATCCGTATTTTTTTGTTTCGCTAGATGGGCCCCCATTTCGTCACTAGGGCTCCTCAAAAGTGAGCCCCAAAAATCGAAAATTAATTCCCACCTCTTAACCATTCAACCGATTTTGCTGAAATTTTCCACAGGACCATTACGAACGATGAAGACTTCAATAATGTAGCTGATGATGTCGTGGTGCCCACCACAGGCGCCCCCTAGGCCGCCCTCGACATTTTCGGGCCATTATCTTTGTTAACGTAATTAAATTTCGTAATTAATTACACACCATCCGATGGTCGATTGAATTTGGAAACTACGCTACCTCTACACTTTTTCTGTAAAATGCACCATTTCCGAGTAAAATTAAGGAATGTGGAGCCATACACGTGCTTATTGGCAGACTTGACAAGATAGCTATAGCGCGATTAATGTCAGGGCTTTGTTAAAGTTTTAAATTATTGTCAGGTCAGGTCAGGTCAGGTGCATGGTACATGGTGCATTTTACAGAAAAAGTGCAAGAGGTAGCGTAGTTTCTAAAAATGGAGCATCGGATGGTGTGTAATTAAATAGGAAATTTAATTACGTTAACAAAGATATTGGGCCGAAAATGTCGAGGGCGGCCCCGGGGGCGCCTATGATGGGCACCACGAAATCATCAGCTACATTATTGAAATCTTCATCGTTCGTAATGGTCTTGTGGAAAATTTCAGCAAAATCGGTTAAATAGTTACGACGTGGGAATTAATTTTCGATTTTTGGGGCTCACTTTTGAGGAGCCCTAGTGACGAAATGGGGGTCCATCTAGCGAAACAAAAAAATACGGGCCTTTTATTTTCATGCAAGGAATCTGTGGCTGAAATTTTTGCACTCTGAGACGGGACACCCCGTATAATGAAACATATAGGTAATGTATACCTACTTTATTTTGCTGTAAACTTCTTTTCTGAGTAAATGTAAATCTTAGTATATTCTGTCTTCGTATTCTATTATTGATTATTGATATTGGAATATGCATTTCATATACCATTGCTGTATTGCCTCGTCAGAGAGGCTCCTGTCAAATATAGGTACATAGCTTGTACTATCACATCCACTGGTCATAGGTTGCACATTGTTCAGGTAAGTATAGATAATTCACATTCCATTTGCGCCACATTCTGACAATCACATTAACATCCTATTAAATATAGAAATGACAACGTAATTAAATACATAGCTCATCACAATGTGATAGTAACGTCATTACTATCCATAGTTTGCACATTCATTTACGCCACATCCTTGACAAGGCAATCACATTGACCACCTATTAAATACACAGCTCATCACATTACTACCCATAGTTTGCACATTCATTTACGCCACATCCTGGACAAGGCAATCACATTAACCTCCTATTAAATACACGGCTCATCACATTACTATCCATAGTTTGCACATTCATTTACGCCACATCCGTGACAAAGGCAATCACATTAACCTCCTATTAAATACACAGCTCATCACATTACTATCCATAGTTTGCACATTCATTTACACCACATCCGTGACAAGGCAATCACATTAACCTCCTATTAAATACACAGCTCATCACATTACTACCCATAGTTTGCACATTAATTTACGCCACATCCTTGACAAAGGCAATCACATTGACCTCCTATTAAATACACAACTCATCACATTACTATCCATAGTTTGCACATTCATTTACGCCACATCCTTGACTAAGGAATACACAGCTCATCACATTACTATCCATAGTTTGCACATTCATTTACGCCACATCCGTGACAAGGCAATCACATTAACCTACTATTAAATACACAGCTCATCACATTACTACCCATAGTTTGCACATTCATTTACGACACATCCTTGACAAAGGCAATCACATTGACCTCCTATAGGTCCTTTAAGGCACTGGTGGGGGTTTATTGCGCTTGGCCCCGTATGATACGCATGCGTTGATCTAGTGTCATTTCTAGTGCATTTATACGTCATTTGTCAACAGAATCTGGGACCTTTCGCGTTTACCACATGCTATTTTAACCTACAATGATGATAAATGACACATAACTGACAGGAGACATTCAAGTAAATTCTGTAGGCGGTCAAAAAATGCCTGCGCATACGGCCATACATGGCGGCATGACGTCACGCTTAAAGGACCTATTAAATACGCAGCTCATCACATTACTATCCATAGTTTGCACATTCATTTACGCCACATCCGTGACATGGCAGTCACATTAACAACCGATTAAATACACAGCTCATCAAATTACTACCCTGTTATGTATGCAACCATCAATACCAGTAACTACGGGTGTGGACGGACGTCTCTTGGTGGGGGCATCAGCTCATGCATCAGCTGTTCTTGTTCATGAGTAATTATTCCAAGTTAAATTGTATTTACTATTCAATATATATTCGTTCTTAATGTGTATGGATGGAGTCTCGAAATCCTGGTACGAATCACAACATACCCATAGTTGCACATTCATTTACGCCACATCCTTGACAAGGCAATCACATTAACCTCCTATTAAATACACAGCTCATCACATTACTACCCATAGCTTGCACATTCATTTACACCACATTCACTAGTCATAGGTTGCGCATTGATTGAATACGCATAGATAATCCATTTACCATTTGCTTCACTTCCTTGACAAAAGTATCACATTAATATACCATTATGCTATCCTATTCAGCCTAAGTACCTGTCATTTCACATTTACCTCACATTTATTGCATATAAGCTGCACATTGTGAAAGGCATACGTTACATACACATTGTGTTTCCATTACAATAGAAACACATTTACTTCACATGGGCCATAATCCATGTGCGGTACCATTGCATTCACATTGGATAAATACCATAGATCCTCCATTACTAGTTTAATGAGCCACAATGTGGCATTTTTACCAGGGTACCTATTTAATTTCGATTTGCCTGAGTTTGTAAAACGGGAGATTATTTCACGAACAACCGCAGAAAATTTGTAGATATTAAGTACATATCATATAAGAGCATAAAATAATAAAGTCTGAAGCTCGAGATTAAAAAACTGGAGAATACAGTTTTGATTAAACTAAATTTAGACCGATTCCAACATTAAGTGATAAGTTTAAGGCTATCTCTAGAAAAATTACCAAGACCAAGACTTTTACAAGACTCTTGGCCCAAAAGTCTTGGTATTGAGGCCTTAGTCTTGGTCTCGGTCTTGGTTCACCCCATGTGGTATTTGTCTTGGTCTCGTCTCGAATTCAAAACCAAAACCAAGACTAGTCTTGGTATTGTGCGAAACCCTAATGTTACTTTCATTCTCGCCTAACCCGAGAACATGTAATTTGTCGGTCTGGATTCTGTCAACCGGGAAATTCTCTAACACTTCTGGAACGTTTGAAAGGAATTCTCGCAATTCAAACTGGCCAGAAAGCAAAATGTTATTAACATGTTATTAACTTCGTCGCGAACGTTTATCGCTTCTTCTATGTTATCGGTTCCCGTTAACAGATCGTCAACATAAAAGTCATTAGCTATTACAGAACTCGCTGTTGGATGACTCTCATCTGTTTTCGATAGCCAATTGCTTTAGACACCTAGTAGCCAGGTAAGGAGCGCTGGCCGTCCCGTAAGTGAGAGTATTAAGTTGAAAAGAATTTAATTCCTGATCAGATTCGTTTGGCCAAAATATTTGCTGAAAATGTCTGTGCTCGGGATGAATTAAGATTTGTCGATACATCATTTTAATGTCAATCGTAATGACGATGGCATGAAAACGGAATCTTAGAATTATTGACTGCAAATCGTTTTCGACTACTGGGCCGATCATATGTGTGTCATTTAACGAGATACCGCTGTCCGTCTTTAGGGATGTGTCGAACACGACTCGGAATTTTGTTGTAAGAGAATCATCCTTAATGACCGGATGATGCTGCAGCCAATAAGGGATTAAAGAAGGAATTGAATGAGGCTAGTTTATGACTGAGGGGGTGGCAGGAGTTGAAAGGAATGATAGTGTGTGTGGTTGTAGGTTTGCGATAAATTTCAAAGGAAATGTTGGGATTTCTGGTAATTAGGAGGTCCAGGAATGGTAGTTTGCCACTTTTCTCTAGTTCTAGTGAAATTAATGTTTGTGTGTATAGAATTGAGGAAATCTAAGAAGATCTCTAACTCAGAATCCGAGTGGGGGGAGTAATCAACTGATTACAGTCGTAACTATCCAATAATTGGGAAATGAATACCCTGCCCGCACTTACAGTTAGAAAATCGACGCTGAAATCCCCCAAAAAACTAGGTTACGAATATTATTAATTGCTAAAAAATTAAAAATGTCTTCAAGCACGCTTAGTGCAGAGAAGTGTACATTAGGTGGTTTATAGAAGCAGCCAACAACTAAATTAAGGTTGTACCACTTCAGATTTAGTAACAAAAATTCAACACCATTAGGAGCATTATCGAAAGGAGTAAGAAAGCTGGTAGCTTTAAAGTCAGAAGGAACATAAATTGCAATTCCACCACCTCGCCCCTCACGATCTTTACGAAATAAAGTATAGTTAGGAATAGCAATCACGTCGTCATCAATTGAAGAATGAAGCCATGTTTCAGAAAGGGCAAAAACAGATGGTGCATGATCAAATACGAAATTCTTAAACATCTGTAGTTTATTGGTAATAAATCTGACATTAGGGAGTAAAAGCAAACATTATGGCTAGTTACTTTTTTGGACGAGCGGTGTCGATGGTAGGAATAATTGAGGGCACCCCCATAACATATTTAATGGTTAAACCTCCCTCGCCTGCCTCAGTCCTCACTTTGAGTTCTTGGCGAACAGCCACCAGTTTAGCCTGCTGAGCAGGGGTTTTGTCATCAGTTATTTTGACGTTTTTAAAAGGGGTTTGCATTAGATTTTTTTGTTTTTTAAGATCTCCAAAACTGTGCCGGGATTATCTAAAGATACTCTAACGAGGGAAGGCTCGTTCGAAGGGGTGCACTGGAATTGTCGTTATTTGTGATTCCGTGAATAACCAAATTGTGAGATCTCCTATAACGATCGGTAGATTCATTAAACATCCCCTCCTCGACATCCGGAGAAATGACTGGGGCTGCAGGAATCATCTCCATTTGTAGCTCCAATTTGGATAGGCGTTCAGAAAAATCCTGCTTCATTTGGATGATCAAATCATTCATTTTTTTAACAATGTCGCTCCATCCCAGTAAACAATTTTTGGGCACATGGCGCGCTCAAACTGATCACAATACGACTTTGTGATTTTTATTGTGACTCCCTGTGATCGCAAGGAGCGGAACACGCAAGCTCTTAATGTCCGCTTCAACGGCAAACTCAAGGTGGTCACATAGCGAGCATTTTGTGCTCTCTTAGATACGCAACCCATTGCTCTCGCAGATCCCATTTGCTTGGTGTGAGTAGGGAAGGAAAGATGGAGCGATATACCCCCCACCACTTTCCACTCAGACACGCCCACCGGCTACTGCGCATCTCCCCCACCCAATCACAGCGCTTCCCCACGACTCTCCGCCCACAGGCCACGCCTCCTCACACCCTCTCGACCAATCCGACATAGTGCAGAGCAATATACCCCCCGCCACATTCTCTCTCGACCAATCGCACCATATACCTCCCACCATAACTCCACCTACCTACCTAAATTTTGTATTGTGTCATAGCGATATACCTCCCACCCTCTCCATTAGGGGTTTACCCGTGGTAGCCAATTAAACCAAAGTCAGAGCAATTAACCCCCCGCTACAATTCGGTACTGTTATTTATGCTCCGTCCTTAGTGCACGACAAAGTATGAAGTTCTTAGAGTACATCAAGAACGTTATTCGAAAATTTAAGAAACGCGAAACCCCGTCAACATCGGACGCCATCTTTGAAAACGCCACCCCAAAGTTGAAAAGAAAATTATCTCTGCTTGAGAAACGTATGACTACCAATTAGTGGTATGTGTTTGGATGACGGATGTGAATTAAAACGGAGCTCCTTTCAGTGTTTCGAGGCACGTCTGGTAACATTCGAGAAGTGGCCGAAATCACAAGATCCGATAAGGTTGGCAAAATCTGGATTCTATTATATCGGTGAATCGGACATTGTAAAGTGCGTGTTTTGTGGCGTACAAATTTTTAAGTCGGAGTGCGAAGACAAACCGGACGTTGAGCACTTCAAATATTCGCCTGACTGCATTTTCATAAACTTAATACGAGGTGGGGAGAAGCCGACAAGAAGACAAAGAAATCTCTTCTTTTATATATTCGCCATTTTTTTACTGTTATACGTGGAAGTAATCCTCATAAGAAAACTTCTGGTGAATTAACATGGCAAGTACACAGGAGACGGTAATGTTGAATGCAAAAATCTTTTTTTTAAATAAGTCCAAGTCTAAATTCGTGCTGGTGGGGTTGACGGCCGACGGACAATTCTCCCCGATAATTCGGATCGCCTCCAACCGTCAGTATTTCGTGGAAATGACGCCGGAAGATTTTTCTTCACTTATTACCTGCAGGATGTATATTCTCGATTCTCTGACGGAAAATACGAATAACGTTTATCCGATTCACGTTAAAAACTTTACGTTTTCATTTCCCTTGATTAACGGATCGAATATCATGAAGATTCAGAGTAACATAGATGGGAACCACATTTACATGGCAGAGGGTACTTTGAATTCCCTGTTTGGTCTCGTCGATCTCATCGAATATAATTTGCGACGTATAAGATAAGATAAGATAAGATAAGATAAGATTTATTCATCCTGTGCGACCATTACAATAACAGGTATAGGACAAGTCAATAAACATACATATATAGGTATAATACATATGGACAAGTATATTAATTAGGTATAATAACAAATCACAGTTTGAAATTTAAATATTCACTTGTAGTATAAAAACAGTTTTTTATTAAAAAGGATTTTAGTTGAAGTTTAAAATTGCAAATATTATTAGAATTTCTTATGTTTTCAGGTAAATGCCTGAATAAGTTTATACATGAATACTGAGGGGATTTCTCAAACAAAGATGTAGAATGCCCAATACTTTTAAATTCATTACCGTGCCTGGTATTATATTCATGATTCGAATTATTTCTGGAGAAGCATGATTTGTTTATAAAAACATATACACAACATTTAAATATATACAAAGAGGCTAACGTCATAATCGTTTCTTTTACAAATATTTTTCTACAGGTTTCAGTAGGCTTCAGGTTATATATTAAGCGTATGAGACGCTTTTGTAAAACGAAGATTCTATTTATATTTACACATCTACCCCAGATGATAATATTATAATTTAAGTGACAATGAGCCATAGAATAATAAATATTTTTTAACATTGGTTTGGACAACATTGATTTTAAACAGCTTATAGCATAATATGCAGAGTTCAATTTGTTACATATGTATTCAACATGGATACTCCAGTTTAAGTTAATGTCTACATTTGTACCTAGGAATTTTGAGAATAGTGTAGGAGAATCGTCGGATTTAAAGTACATAATTTGTGTCTTTGATGGATTTAGAATAAGTAAATTTTTGTTACACCATAACAACATTTGAGTCTTGACAACATCCACTTGCCTTTGAAGTTCGTAAGTTGATTCGGCGCTCACGACAACGGTGGTGTCGTCGGCAAATACAATTGTATGACCTGCATTGATGTGTAGAGGTAGATCATTTACAAAGAGGGAAAAGATTAGGGGCCCCAACACTGAACCTTGGGCCACTCCCAAATTTATCTCACGCTCAACTGAGTTATGACTTTCGACATTTACGACGATTTTCCTTTGGAGGAGAAATGACGTAATCCAATCCAATAGATTTCCTCTGATCCCTAGGGCATATAGTTTACTTTTTACGAACACTGGGTGAACGGTGTCAAAAGCGGCAGTTAAGTCAAAGAATGCTGCAGCTGTAGGAATGTTCCTATCTAAATTTTTATAAACGCTATCCAGGAATTCAATTGAGGCAGTCTCAGTTGATTTACCTGGACGAAAGCCATGTTGATGGCCGGATAAAAGGCCTTTCTTCGATACAAAATCTAGGATTCTCTGCTGCATAACTTTTTCAAAAATCTTTGAAAAACAGCTGAGAACTGATATTGGTCTGTAGTTGTCCATAGACTTCGGGTTACCCCTTTTTAATATTGGTACTACTTTAGCTAACTTCAGAGTTGTAGGAAATTTTCCTTGAAGCACTGAACAATTTATTAGGTCGCACAGGGGTTTAGCAATCACATGAGCGCACAATTTTAAAACCTTTGCCGGTACACCGTCACTTCCAGTAGACTTCACATTTTTGAGTTGATTTATAATTTTTTCCACCTCCGCAGAACTTGCTGGAATGTAGTACATGCTGAATGGAACGTAGTCACAGGTTGTGCACGTCATCTTAGAGACATCACTGATATCACTGTTATGAAAATGGTTTGCCATTCTGTCTTTAGTCACCGTTGAGAAGTAGTCAACAAAGTGAGATGCTACAAGGCCGGGAGCCGTAACAAGCTTTCCATTCACTTCAATTTCAGTATTTGGACGAGAAATATTTTGCGATTTTGTCACCTTTACCAAATTCCAAACTTCTCGCTTTGGATTTGTCGATGTCTCAATTCGGCCCATGTAGTAATTTTTCTTTGCGTTTGACAAGAATTTTTTATATTCTTTCTTTTCCTCATGGTATAGTTCATTTATTTCATCAGTATTGAAGCTTCTCTTCATCCAGTACAAGTCCCTAAGCGCTTCGCTCTTTTGAATGACTTCATTACTTATCCATGGGCAAAAGTTATCTTTTTTCCCTTTTTTAATATTGCATTTCTTATAAGGGCAATTTTTATCTAAGTAGTACATGAATGTTGAGAAAAATTCGTTAAAAGCATCCTCTATCTTATCACATGCATACATTTGTGACCACTCCTCTGTTGTGATATCTCTCAGAAAATCATTTAATTTTTCTTCTGACATAATTCTAGCCTGGTACTCTTTGTCAGGTCCACCGTTTTGTGCAGTCATGCCGGCTTCCGATGTAATGGTCAGCCACTGGGCCAGATGATCTGATAAGTTTGGGTTAAATATTTCGCCTCGTTGCATTGTCAAAGGAAAGTCAGTAACCATATAATCCAGGCATGACATTGACACATGCCCATTTCTATCAGTGACCACCCTAGTTGGTTCACCAATAATATCAGATTTCATTTCTTGGGAGTCGAAGACATCCTGCAAAATGTGGACTTGACAGGTTCTTGTAATATTTAAGTCACCACAAACAATAACATGGTGCGTGTGTACTTTCAACGTGTCCAACAATCCCGAAAGGCGATTGAAAAATTCCTCAGTATCACCACTAGGAGGCCGATAAATACTGGCAATGGCAACATTAATTTTTTGTAGGCTTAATCGTATGGCACAGCATTCAAAATGCTTCTCCATTGCTAGGCATTTAATTCTTTCAATATTTGTTGCGTTTTGACTGAGCTTATTACGAACATAGATAGCTACACCACCGTGTATGTGTTTCTCCCGGCAGAAGCAGCTAACTAATGTATATCCCGACAAGTTGGCCACTTGGAGAGAATTGTTTGTCAACCAGGTCTCACTAAGACAAAGTATGTCTGGTTTTCTTTTATAGAGTACTACCTCTAGCTCATTTATTTTGTTTGTTAGAGATTGCGTGTTTACATGCATTACTGTAAGTATAGTCTTAGTTACCTGTGGCTTCTGGATTTGTGAAATGCCCGGGCTGTTTTGAAGAGCGAAGAGTATAAATGGCGATGATGTGAAAATTCTTTATACGCTCGTACTGAAAAAAACTTTAAAATCCGAAGGGAATGTTATAGATAAAGTCTATCAGTACTTGAATAATTCTGACGAAAAGACTTGGGTCGTAAAAGAACTTGTAAAATGTCTGCCGGATGTGGTAATTAAAGATGCCGAGGAAATTAGAAAAAATTAGGGTAACGTTTAATTTAAACCCGAAAGTGTACATGATGTACGTGTGGCAATTCGCCGCAAAAGAAGCTCGAAAAAGTGATTATGTGATGGAAGCTGTAAATAGAGATAGATTTAGGCGACGTGTTAATAATGTATCAGCTATAATTGAACCTGTGTTGCAATTAGATCATAGGATGTACATTTATAAAGATAGGTTTAAGTAATAAAAATATATAATTATGGGTATTTGTTTATTTTTAATAAAAGAAAACAATTTTTATAAGTATTAATTTAAACTACGTCACTGGCATTAATCCATCCTCTTTCATTCATCCCCAACCATTGAACATACACTCGTTTATTTTTCTTCCTGAGAACTTTCTCTATCAGATATACGTCCTTGTGTTTTACTTTGAGAAGCTCCTCTTCGTAAAAGGCTCCTTTAATTTCGGCACCATTTTGATCTCGTAACAAATACGTTCTGGGATTTGTTGATTGCACTTTGGCTATTACGAATATTTCGTTTGTCCAATTCGGTTGATACCCCTTGCTGAATACGTGTCTGTATTTGGAAATTCTGACTGCATCACCTTTTCGAAATTTGGGAATTTTAAAAATCTTCAAATTAGTATAAACTTCTCTCAAAATTTTTTTCTCATTTCTCTTGTTTATATCGACCGGTTTCAACCCGGTGGTTCTGTGTCTAGTGTTATTATATTTTTTAACAATTTCCGGGAGTAGGGTTAACCATTTATACAGGGTGAGTCTAGTTGGACAAATCAGTCGCTCTAGCGTTCAAGATATTGGAATTGGAAATTCTATTTTTGGATAATGTTGTAGCTGAAATGGTCCCCTACGCATAGGACCCATAAAGAATGCTCCAGTTTTATTCAAATCGAAATTATTAAATAAAAACGAGGGCCTAAAAATTTTTTTTTCGATATTCTTGCATTTTTTAGGGTTATTTCGTTAGAGAATCATTTTCTCTTTATGGAAACATAATTTTTTGCAGAAAAAAGTTAATAATATCCGAGGGATAAATTATTTAAATAATAACGATTTTTTATTATTTCCTAAAGAAAACCACGGGTGCCGTGGTTTTAACAACTGAGATGCAGTCATGCTTACACTGCAGACTGTACCCAGAATGACAATAAGTGTCAGTTGGAAATGTCATTTGGAGTTGTTTGTGGAAAAATAATGCAAAACTGGGAATTTTTGCCCTTTCCTTTGCAGATAATTAGGTAATTTTTAATGCTTGATGGATTTTGTGATAAATTCGCCGAATACAAGTGTCTTGGGTTGTTACCCGATTGCCATTGAAGTCAAATGGCTCGACCAAGAAAAGCTATTCCCGCCAGCCAGAAGAGAATTGGCAATAGTTACGACGATTTAAAATTTAGTATAAACATTTTATTACATCCCATAAAACAGACAAAATTTCAAATAAACATTAGGCCTCTGTCGTCACTTTCTAATAAGAATACAAACTTTAACAGAAAAAATATACCCCTAACCTCGATCTTAACGAAACGTGATTTAGATTAAAATGCAGTGGACTACAAGGGAGAGAGGTTTACATAAATGTTGCAACATCAAATGTACTGATAAATAAATAACAATGTGGTGACAATAGTCTCCGTCCAGTTTTAACGTTCACTTGAAATAATAGATGATTGTTTAATTCGATGTTACTCAACATCCTCCTGTGCTCTCTTTCTTCATGTTGTGATTTCTGGATGTTCGCAAGCAAGCATCTTTGATGACCACCGCTCGAAATAACTCCCTAGCCACAATCAAGCCATTTTGTTTCGACAATCTACTTGTTCCTAATCTCGATTCATGTGATGTGACTGCTACATACACCTTCGTTGCATCAATTCATATTTCATCTGATTTCATCTGATGATGATAAATCTTCTTTTCGTAAATGTGAAAACTTATCGGCTGAAATAGGATTAACTTTTTAATAAGACGACAAAATCACCTTATTTGACAGCAATGTACTCACTTAGTAAACTGTTAGAAACTATTCCAATTCCCTTCTAGCTGAAGAGAATAGCTTTTCTTGGTCGAACCATTCCATTTCAATATGGCAATGTCAAAAACATCAATCGGGTAACAATCCGAGACACTTGTATTCGGCGAATTTAGTAAAAAATCCATCAAGCAATAAAAATTACCTAATTATCTGTAAAGAAAAGGGCAAAAACTCGCAGTTCTGCATTACTTTTCCACAAACGACCCCAAATGACATTTCCAACTGACACTTGTCATTCTGGGTACACTCTGCAGTACAAGCTAGACTGCCTTTCAGTTGTTAAAACCACGGCACCCGTGGTTTTCATTAGGAAATAATTAAAAATCTTTATTATTTAAATAATTTATCTCTCGGATATTATTAACTTATTTCTTAAAAAAATTATGTTTCCATAAAGAGAAAATGATTCTCTAACGAAATAACCCTAAAAAATGCAACAATATCGAAAAAAATATTTTTAGTCCTTCGTTCTTATTTAATAATTTCGGTTTGAATAAAACTGGAGCTTTCTTCATGGGTCCCATGCGTAGGGGACCATTTCAGCTACAACATATCCAAAAACTGAATTTCCAATTTCAATATGTTAAACGCTAGAGCGCTGATTTGTCCAACTAGACTCACCCTGTAGTTACCCTGCATACTAAACTCTTTCCACATTAAATTCTTCAGGGTACGATTCACCCGCTCGACAATGCTCGCCTTCAAATTGGAGTACGTACTGAAATGGTTGATGTTGTGTTTTTTCATTAAATTTTGGAAGGATTTGTTATAGAACTCCTTGCCAAAATCGCTTTGCAAATTTTTCGGAACATTTTTACCGTCTTCCAAAACCTGCGACATTGCCTTCGTCACTTCCTCTCCAGTTTTGTTTTTAAGCGGATAAGCGTAAACTTTTTTAGAAAATACATCGATCACCACTAATATATATTTATGTCCTTTATTAAATTTTTGATAAGGAACCATTTCTACGATGTCTATTTGGTACATATCTAATATTCCTTTAACAATGACTCGTCTACGGGGAAAGTGCACCCTAGCCGGTTTATGTATTTCGTTTATGACGTCACGTTTAATTGATGTCGTCGGCGCCATCTTCGATTTGTAGCTTTAGTATAACTTCCAAAAAGACTTGTCTTGTTTTCGGAGAGAATCTCTCTACACCTATTTCGTCTCCTTGTTTAAGTACGAACCCCTTTGTCAAGTCTACGAAATTATCATTGATAGTGACCTTCAAATCCGTGGGTTCTTTATAAACACTGTGAACAGTTGCAGTTTTATATGGAAATTCATAAAACGGCTTGTGGTTATTTAATATCATGTTAGAAAGGTGTTTAGAAATTTCAACGCCACTTAACCTAAACGACGTATAATAGAAAAATTTCCTATTAGCATTTTCCGTTTCGACCCTCGGCTCGAAGGTATCGCTAATGTGGTGTAAAAATTTATCCAACATGTTGCTATAAACGCAAGAGAAGACTAAGATGGAAAACCGATTGCCGTTATATTATACGATAATATTTGCTTCTTTAAGAGCATCCATCAAATTACTTATCTCATTTAAATGATTATTATTGCCGCTCATTTGCGACGCCATTAGCAAACGTAGCCGATCGACCAACGTATTAACGTCTTTATACGGGACGTATTCCGGTTCTTTATCGGTAACTTCGAGCGTTTTTAAAAATCCTTGACCTTGATGTTTTTTCGTAGGAAATATTTCATCCTTTAATCCCCTTATGACACCCATATATTTCTTCCCCTTATTACTGGCAATGCTACGATCATGATGGTATTTTTTTCGACCGGCATTAGAGAGTTTTATAATATTTGCATATTTTCTTGAATCTTCTTCAGTGTATCCTCTAGGCTCTTTCTTAAAAATTAATTCCAATAAACCTGGCGTGAGGGTATAACGATCGTTTCCAACAATTAATTTATCGTCCTGGAAATCGATCTCACTGTCTCCTATGTGAAATTTTGCAAGTTCCGGCTCAAATCTTACGCCATCTTACACCTTCTACATCGGAAATCATTTGCTCGATATATCCCCGTACTTGTTCGGGCCATTGCTCGAGAAACGAGTCCCTAACCGCTTGTGACAACTGATGAAAATGCTCGGACGTTTCTGTATCAGTTTTTTCGGCCTCCTCAGCTGGCGGCTCATAATTTCCAATATTTGTCGTCGGTATAAAATTGGGGGTCGACCAAACAGGTCTTGGGGGCTGATTTGTGGGTAGGGGTGTCGATGCCGGTAATTTTGGGATGGGGGATGGTGGTCTGACCTTTCTTATAGGAAGAGACGTTGTTTCCTTTTTAATTTCCACCTCTTTTATTTGTGAAATTAAGTTTTTAAGCGGTCCTGTTATGGGCTTAAATCGTTGCTCGGTGAAGAATTGTGACGATTCCTTATCTGTCTTCAGTTTAGACATTTTATTTCTGACGGAACTTCTCGCTTTAGCTAGCTCACGCTTGTATTGATTTTCCATGACGACACGCAACGAATGTATTTTATTTTGTTAAACTATCCTCTTTATAGAATCAAAAAATGGTCGAATCCCTTGCGATAACGACCGTTATTAAATGGCGACTCTTTATCAATAACCAAAAAACTGTGCTTGCTGCTCCTCCAACATTCTCGGCAAATATTTTGTAAACACTCAAACGTCATATCGGTATTCACGTGATCCATATATACGTGTTTTAGGTTTGTCACATCTTGCGGAAAAAGGACAAGAAAATTTGCATTATCACGGATAAGTTGTTTTGGAATGGCCGAGTAGGTTTGAGCGAGATAGAAGAGGTCCGTCTTGTTATGTCGACCGAGACAGAAGAAGTCGCGGATTATGGGCATTTGACTAGGAATGGTGATTATATCATCGAAAATTACGACCGAATTCGGTTCAACCTTCTGTGGGGGTATAATGCTATCGCCTTCGTTATACTCAAAATAGCCCACATCACGTAGCGGTTGTAGGGCTTGCTTTAAAAGTTGATACTTGGGTTGATTTAACGTTTTGCAGTAAATGTAAACATTTTGAAACCTTAATCCGTTCGGTTCCAATAACAGACTTAATAAACTGTTTGTTTTTCCACACCCACTTCTCCCTACAATTAGTCCACGTTTAGAACAACTGCCCATTAGGTTACTATGTTTCGCTTCATCCGTCGAAGGAATACAAAAATCAAAATTGATGACATTTAATTTTTCAACTTGTGAAACAACTTTCATGGTATAATCTTACATACTAAGTTACATTATGACTGAAAATTATTCATATACTATACAAGGATGGTTCGATCCGCGGTAATCTCTAAACCTGGTTTAAATGTCAGATTTTTCTGTCAAACAAACCAAGTTTAGGGAAAACCGAGTTCACCACTTACTAGGTGAACCGACATCGTGACCGAACAACATCAGAGGTGAGAATCTCGAGAATAAGTGTTGCTTTCAGTCCGTACATCAGTTGTTCTCGAGATTCCAAATAAAATGGAAAAATGTTTAACAAATAAAAATCTTGAAATAATAATTACAAAAAAATAATTTAGAAATACAACAGCTCAAAGCAGTTTATTACCAAATTCCAACAAAAAATCCGTATTTCTCTGAAATTCGATGTCATAATGACCCCAAGCTAAAGTTTTATAAGAGTTTTTTATTAGATATCTTTTATCGTCGAAATATGAGAGAGCTACTTTGCGGTGTAATTCCGTGTACACGTCATGATTTGTGGATTTGAAAACAGTCATATTGCAAAAGTACTTAAAATCTTTGTCGTGACTGTCGACGATTTTTTTATATGTTTCCAGAGATAAGGCTGTTTCCACGACATGTTTGGTAATTCCTTTAGCTTTTTTCGTAGGTTTCTCGTTATATACCGCCACGGCGTAGGCTTTACTACCTGTACCAGCATACCATTCGGGTACCTTTCCCCCATATTCGTCCTTCATCCTACCGATTACAGATTCTGAAGGAATTATTCCATATTCGTTATCCGGGGAAAAATTACTAGTGTCATATCTTTCCGGATATTTTTTAATGTCCAAATAGAAATTGGGGGTGGCAATTAAGGCACATAAACTGTCCGTATCGCTGTACAACAGGGTTACTTTATCCCCATATAAGGGCTTTAAAAAATCATAGTGAAATTCATAAACAATAGTTTTGGAAATATCTAAAATGCTAAAACCGAGGTACAGAGGTTTAGTGTAGTTTATCATGGTGCGACCCATTTCAATTGCGGCAAAATTTTCGGTAAAAATTTTCCTATTTTTAAATTGCGGCTTAGAAATCCAAGTGTCGGCACCGTATTTTCGCCCAATTTTTTTCCAATGTGTGGCTAATTTTACATCCACCCGTTTACTAACATCTTCTAACGTTTTTCCATAAATGGAGTTGTTGAGGAGTTTCATAGTGTCCTTTTCAAATTTTGTCGTCGCGGCGTTACGTAATCTTGTATTGAGCTCGATATAGGGTCGCAACTAGGCGCTCTGTTTGAATTCTATCACTCGGTGAATTTTAGTGATTTTCAATTCGTGTTTTAAAATTTGCTTCAAACTTATGTAATGAATAATGAATTTGAATTTATGATTTAAATTTTGAATCAATTTCGAATATTTTCCGTTAGGTGGTACCATATTTTCGTGTGCAAAAGGGAACTCGTTATGGGCATCGTGGAGACTCTGTGGGTAAAAGATATCCACTTCTAAAACATATCCCATATCAGCCGTATCAGAAATTAAGCTTACATCCAAATTTTGAATTTCGTCATCTGACAACCACCGAAAACCCCCAATGGGGAGGAAATTCATCATCGATTTTCCGTAAAGATTGGTTTCGTCTAAATATGCTATATATGTCGTCTCTTTTTGGGGGTCGTAATCAGGAAGATATGGATTATTTGCTTTGGCGTATCGAGTAATAGCTGTAGCGACTCCGCCGCGAATACCGCGTTTAAAGAATAACAACTGGTCGATATCAGTGAGAAGCTCTAAGGAAACTCCAGTATATTTCAGCATCGCATCCCAAGAAAGGGATGGAGCCGTCAAAAAATGAGCCGGATCTAATTGGTAGTGTTTTAAAGCGGAGGAACGGAAATTTTCAAAAATATCTGCTAAAATTAATACGTCGGAAGTTAAGTATATGTCGCTGTATTCTCCCAGAGTGTTGCATTTAAATAAGTCCCATAATTTACGAGCCCTATTATAATTTTTATCCGAAATTGGTTCGTTATAGAGTTTATCGAAAAAATCATCTTTTGTAGGAAAAGTTGTTTCTTCCAATTTAGAGAAATCGTCCAAGTAACTATACGGGAACACATTTTTTTGTCTAATCATTTCAAATTTTTCGTCGGATGGAAAATGTTTCCTAACCTCATTACACTGATCGGGCGTCAAACTTTCGGCTAATTTTTCCAATGAACACGTATAGAACCGGAACGAGTCCACGAAGCGGAGCTTCATATACTTTTGAACAGTGTGCCCCTTTTTGTTAATGTACTGACCTACGTGAATGACCTTGGAAAAGCTGACATAATTCTCCATATTCCGCGCGATCACATCAATTTCGGCTTCGTTCTCCGCCAGTTGTTTGATAAATAAATGGCTGTCATAATTTGATAAATTATGGAAAAAAATTGGTATATAATTTGGAATTTTGTACTGCAGGTTGCAAATTGAGCAGCTGGCAGACCTAAATAGCCCGGTCATGTGGTCGTGGTCCCTAACCTTTTTACTGTCATTTTCTAAAGGTTCTTTACAAATGTGACATGATTCGGCAGTTTGAAATTCGTGTTCCTGCATAGCTGACAATTCCTCCATTGGCACCACCACGCCTAAATATTTCTCATACAACGAGACAACCTCGTTTTCCAAAGATTTTATAAAGTCTTGGACACAGTTTTCTCCTCGAAACAATTGAAATCGTGACAGTGAATCGTCGAAAGAGCATTTTAAATAGTAAGCAACGCTGTGAGGAACATGTAAATAAGTTTTAATTCGATACGGTTTCTTGGGATCACTTTGAACATAGCTTATCGGTTTTAACACACTTTCGAAATCTCCGTAAAAAACGAAAGGTAATTTTAATTGCTTTTGATAATTTTCAAATTGAAGTATATTACCCGGTACAGTCTTTCCCCGTTTGTTTATTATGGGGTTTTTTGTTATAAGTTTGGTGTACACATATTCACAATCATGTTCGACGTGACGAGCTAACAGCTCTTTAGTTGAAAATGGAATAATGCATGCATCACAAATAAATTTTCGATTCGATCTTTTGGATAATTGAGCAGAAACTAACTTACTAAAGTCACGTATTAAACAATAGTGTTTACTATTAGGAATTTCGTCATCGTTGATAAGTAATAAATTTACATGTTGAATTTTCTTACTCATGGTATAATACAGGGGGCCGATAATTTCATATCTCGGCTTACCCAAGTGATATATTAATTCAATGCCGTACACGTTTACGCTTACACCCGGATTGAGCTTTTCGAAAATACCGATCTCATGCAAATTAGTTGGAAAAGAAATACTGTTAAAATCGAATATCGTGCTGTACAGAGGATATGATCCCGGCTCATCATCTGGCCCTGAAGGTTGACAAACTGCAGCTACTAAAGAGTGGGCAAAACATCTGTTGTCTTCATTTCGTATGTTGAGTACCGCATTTCGTTTCTTGATAGGGTCCGGCAAGTCGATGAAGGACGATCCTTTTAAAGGATTGAATTGAGAGATGCCCACCTCAAGGAATAGAATTTTGACCAAGGCCCAACCTGTCAGATAAACAAGATTAGTAACAGCACAATAACTTATGATAACTAACCTGATTGCCTTTCATCGAACTCCATAATTTTATTTGATAAAATTTCTTTTACATCCTTGAGTACTTCTATTAAATTTGATGACCGGGTAATAAGTTTATTAGCAGTGGCGAAAGATTTAATTTCCGTTGTGTCCTTCGTTTCCAAAACGTAAATTGAGAAAATTTCGAAAATAATTTTCAAGCAAACGTGTCGATTTAATTGGTCGGTTAATAAATTTAGGATTTTTGACGTAGCCTCGTCGAAAAATTTGTTTAAATCTGTATAATTCTCTTGGGCCATTATTTGAAATGTAACTAATCTTTGCTTGAACGCCGTTGATACAATATAAACCCCGTTGTCCAAATTAATTCTTGTTTTTTCCTTGTGTGCCCTTGACCGTTGATGAGCCAGATATGATTTAGCTGACATCTCTAAATTACACACATGACACTTTTTTAATTCTGGAATTCAACGGGTTAGAAAGAAAAAAAAATCTAAACATAATTACCAATAGGAACAGGCGCAGTTTCTAACTTTCGCTTCTCGCCCATCGAGGTGTTAGGGCAGCTTTCTCTTCTATGGCGAATTAAGGAACTCCGATTAGCGTATGGACGATGACATAAATCACATGTGAATTGCTTAAAACATATATTACAAGTTGAATTAACCTGTTAACCTTGAACGTGACCAGTATACATAATGTGTGCGTACATTCCGCCGAGTTTCATTCGTGAAATTGGATTTAAATAACTACCGAACAAGAATAAAAACCAGTTTGTAAAAATGTCGCATACTTTGAATCCCAAAGAGAATTTTGTAGGTCGAGCTTTCATGACGAATTTTAAAGATCCAATTGTTCTAATAATTTCAAACACCACAATCCGTCGTCTAATAGAAACTCTTTAACCCCCGGGGGTAAATTTTGATCATTAGCAACTGGTTTTCTTTCAATTTTCTGTTTTAGAGGTTTAATTAATAAATTTTGATGAATTTTAATTTTGTCGTTAGAGAATACCGGTAAATGAATCACAATTAATTTTTCACTCACCGCGGACGGACCTGGTTGTTCTTCATCGGGGTTGAAATTTGAAAAAAAATCGGATAGACTGCGAGAAGACATAATGTAACGTACGGCTCACGCAAATACGTATACAATGGTACAGTGTGATTCAAAAGTTTTGTAATTATGGAAACAAAAGATTCGAAAAACGTTTGTCCAAAATTAATCGCACAGTCCCCAAAGAAAATCACTGAATTAAAATGACAGATGTGAATTTTTTGAATTTATTTCTTTTGCATCTATTATTGCGATTTATTTCGAAAAAATGTGAACCTCTCGGCTTCCAGTATCAAATTTGGCGCCTTTCAGTGAGCACTCTCCGGTTGACAGCAAACAACAAAGTTCTGGCAAAGTTAGGTTATGTTTGGTAAATGCCCATGAAAGTTTTAAAAAGCTTTTATTTCTTCATAATGCTTGAATTTGTGAGCAAGGATCTTGAAGAGCTTGTTAAAACAGCCTTGGGGACCACGTAGCTTTTTGTGCTCAGTTTAAAAAACAATCCTATCCGTATGCAGGATGGTCCTCGGAGAAGTCCCTGATGTGGTTAAATCCAGTCGAAAGGTAATTTGCTTATTAAAATCGACCTGCTAATTTGGAAACTTTTTCAGAAACAAATAATGGAGACTCCAACTAGCCTGATTCTCTGTTCTTTTATGAATTTGCTTTCACAACCCTTAGCAGAAATAAAAAACAGCTGACTTCGTGTGCAACGAAAATAATGAACCCGGGAAGTTACAAATGTAAATAACAATAAAAAACAGAATGAATCCGGGAAGTTACAAATGTGAATAACAATAAAAAACAGCTGACTTTATGTGCAACGAAAATAATGAATCCGGGAAGTTACAAATGTGAATAACAAGATTTGGATTAGGCGGTTTTTCAAACCAATTAAAATGACATACAGATGATCCTGACTTGGCCCCCTGCCTTAAGATATCCAGAACTTCAGCGCAAAAGTAGTGAAGTGGAAGATCGATCAATTTGTTTTTTAATTTTCAAATACACCAATATTTGTGGGGGTAGTAATTTTTGTTCACTATCTCAAAATCGGGAACACCTGTTTCTAAGTAGTTTTGTTTCGACGGTGTGTGTTTGTAATTGAAAATAAAGCCATTTAATTAACTTGTTTTAGTGAATTTACTAGTCGATTTATAAAACAAAAAATAGGTAAGTGTTAATTTTAAATCTGTGTAAATTGGACATTACACTGCTCCATTGGTGCTGTTTTTTTTTAAATCACCATAACACCTCGGAGTCCAAGATAAATGTCCGATGGATATTGAGGGCAGCGCACTTGCTTCAAGAAATTGTTGCGATCCATATTTATTGTATAGCATTTGTTTCTGAAACGGTTTCCAAATGAGCGGGTTGCATTAATAAGCTAATTATTACCTTTCGATTGGATTTGACCACATCGAGGACCATTATCCATACGGATACGATTTTTTTATTCAACTAAGGACAAAAAACCTATTCTTGACGAGTGCTTCAAGGTCCTTGCTCAAACATCCAAGCTTTATGAAGAAATGAAAGCTTTTTCTTTTTATACTTTCATGGACCAAGACCAAACATAACCTAACTTTGCCACAGTTTTGTTGTTTGCTGCCAATCGAAGAGTGCTCACTGAAGGGCGCCAAATTTGATACCGGAAGCGTAGAGGTTCACATTTTTTCGAAATAATTCGCAATAATAAATACAAAAGAAGTAAATTAAAAAAAATTCTCATCTGTCATTTTAGTTTAGTGATTTTCTTTGGGGACTGTGCGATTAATTTTGGACAAACGTTTTTCGAATCTTTTGTTTCCATAGCCAACCCTAATTACAAAACTTTTGAATCACACTGTAGCAGGCTTGCCCGGTCTCGATGTTTTATAGAAAAGTGAAGATAAAAAAATTCAACTTGTATGATGGGAATTTACGCAATTATAGTCATATAATGGCTAGACGACTACGTCCTGTCGTGCGATTTAAAGAGGAAATACCTTATATGTCTCGTTATAATCACCTAATGCTTCGCAGAATCAATTTTTCTTCCATCTATGGAGCCTACTCCGAGCGGAGGTAATATTTTGTAATTTTTATAAACTCGGAATCTTAACTCTTTCATGTTCATATATGGAAGTCGAAGCATTTAATGAGAGATTCTTCTATACAAACACGCTGTGAACGTCCGAGCTGATGAACTCTCTCGTTATGGAAAGGAAGTCAATACACTCTTTGCAAGTTCATGTGAGGTTGACAATAAAAATGCCACTCTCATGAAAAACTTTTATTTAAAATTATTTACAGTGAGTCTCTTGAAATTTCTGCTTTAAAAAAAATACATTGGTTAAAGCGCATTTGCAATAATCTGAACTGTGACCCGTGCATAGGGGTGTAGCCTGGGGTAGAGGGGGTGATTCGGGTAATTCAGTGACGATCGTTTTCTTAAGTAGCTTCCTCAGAAAAACAGCCTTTTCTCGTCCTTTGATGAAAATTTCTTCAACATTTCGCGTAATTTTTTTCAAGATCTTGTTAAAATAAATGTATGGAATGAATCCACTTTCATAAGGAATACAGTGATGATGGTTGATTAGATAATTGATAGTACATTGATATTTTGGTGGAACTGACTGAAATGGTACCGCAGGCTCGAATATGTAATGGAGTAGCTTCCCGTTTTTTATAGCTGCCAATTCTTTGACGATAAAAGTACTCTCACTTATAAAAAATCCTTGCAAATCAATAATCATCGTACTAAACCTGTTAACGCATTATAAAAAAACAACTTGTCGTGAATAATTAACGCGCACAAAGTTGTATTCTTTGGAATTGGGGCGAGGGTGTCAAATTCAACCCTCAGAGTCACGGACTGCTGGTTGATTGTATACTTTTGATTGCTGCAGTTTATGATTATCAGTGGGTAGTCTTTTTTGTACTGATCCGGCGAAATGATACAGTCCGTTTTATTCTGGTAATAATAACTGGATTTAAAACGAGAGAACATCTCGTAAAGAGGAGAGAAATGATTTGAAGTGAAATCAATGTTTTGATTTTCATAAGGAAATCTGTCACTGTTTAGGTAAACTCATATTGGAAAACTCGCAATGGTCAAATTTCCCCATGTCTTTTTTTAAATCACCATCTCTATAATTTTGGAAACCGAAAATCAAGTATCGCGGCGTTTCAACCCTGTTTGAAGTTTTAATATTCCAAGAATGGTTAGTTGTATTAGGGAGGGCGGGGTAACTATGCAATTCCCAACTACGAAAAGCGACTGCTACATCTTTGCCCTTTTCGATAAATTTCGTCAATTCAACTTCTTCTTTAAGACCCGGGGTGACGTGTGGTAATCTCCAAAATATCTTATCAATGATTACTTTCGCTTTTTCGTCAGTCTGACAGATGAGAGCGTCGGTATCGGAATTTCCACGAATTAAAATCAACTCTTGACGTATATTGACGATAACCTAAAATATCTAATTATTGTAAAATTTCTAAGGGTTCGGATTTTTTCACCTTTTTAAAATCTTCCATAAAACCAAGTAGCATACTTAATGGAACACATACGCTGAATTTCCCATTCTGTATGCTCATATCTGTGTCTAGAGACCAGCCAGCGTTTCTATTCTTTACGGACTCCCCATAGTCGAAACTAGGTAAACCTTTCATCGTAGAAGCCAACCCTGGCTTCGTCAAGGAATCGATCACTACCCCATTCAATTCATAACTTATTTCACTAAATAAGTGCACAATCCCATTGTTGATAAATTTCGTATCGACCGCGGGAACTGTTTTCCCCTTATCTTCTGTAACTAATTGACCTTGGATATAGAGATAAGAGTCTCCAGGTCTAGTACATAAATCACTTGCAGCCGGAAATCGAATCTCATCGTTATTATTAAATCTACTATTAGAATATGGTTGGTGGGTATAATACTCGTAACTAGCTATTCTGTCGTCAAGTGATATTTCATCTTCGATATTAAGCATTCTTCGAAAGTTGTAAACCCAACGACTTTAGGAACTCTCTGTTTGCTTTACTTAGCCTATCTTTTTGTCTACTAACCCCAACCTTACACTTTCGTGGTATTTTATATGTTTTACCACTGAAATCAAAACCCATCTCCCTTTTGTAAATGAAGACCGATTGTAACCACTTCCTCTTGAAAATTAAGGACACTTCCGGTTTGATCTACTATTTTAAGGGTTATGTTCCTTATTTCGTCGACGCTTATAGGTAAATATATGATTCTCTGAGGTTTTTCTATTTGTTTAAAACCGGGTGGAGCGCTTGGAGAGAAATGGTATATGATGTGAACCGGTTTTCCATTGGAATAGCTGTTTACGGTGATGTTGCATTCGACAAATATGGAATTCACTTTCATTAAATCAGCTATTGTATCGGATCCGTGTGCCAAGTTTTCTTACAACTTCCTAGACTTGAAACCCAACAAAGGACTTATAGAGTCAGGTATTGAGAAGTCGATTTCCTGAGTAGATTTAATATGACATTTTAACGTGTTATTATTGGCAGTTATTTGTAAAAATTCGTTTTTTCCGATAGACGATTGTAAATATTTGTTTATATCTTTTAGTTGATAGCATCCGGTGGGGATTGTGATTTCCTTTCCCCCGTAAACAAATTTATTAACCCCCGGTTCAATATTGGGAATTGAATTGTAAACTTCAAAATTGGTTAAACCCAATACGTATTTTTCTCCATTTAAACTGATGGGTGGGTTAAAATCCGCACTCAAAATCGAAGATTTTCCACTTAACACAAAGAACATTTTCGTACGATTTCCGCCAAGGTAATGATTTCAATTCATTTGGAATAGTGATATAAAAACCAAACGCAAAGATGGCCACAATAGAAGGTATCGAAATTTTGATATCTATCATGGTTATAGAGAATTTTAACTTTTCCGTTGCTCGTAAAATATTTCATCGCTTCGATAGGAGGTACTAATTTCCCCAAACTATTGAAGAATAAAACCGCCCCCGGTCTCGAAACGTAAGCTGTCCAATGGGTTCCTTCCCGGCTTTTTTCGTCCATGTTTATTATTCCACATTCGTTAGTCGTAATTTTTTTGGGTAAATTGTTTCGCATAAAAACTCCGCGAAATCCGGCAATGCGTAATTTTTTAACATACTTTTCTATATCCAAATTGGTTAAAGCCCGATTAGGTAATTTTATTGGTAGAGTTTCTGATAATAATCGTAGGGTCCCACGTACAGCCCTCCCCCTCTCTTTTTCCGACTTTTTTTTAAACCGGATCCTTTGGTTTCCATTGCTTTGTTATGACGTTGCGTCTCCTCTAATAATTTTTTATCGGCTTTAGCTTTATTTACGGCTGAAGCTATGGCTGCTCCCCCACCCCCTAACGCTCCGAGTGCACCCAACAATGGTAATAAAAATGGTAAGAAACCGCCGTGTTTTGGAGCGGCCAATATACGCGATTTAATATTTCTCTTAGATTTACGTTTCACACCCATGCCCAATTTTGTTTTTGTTTTCATAATGGCTGCAATTAAACCTGCGGCCGCACGTTGAGAAAAACCTGCTTGTGGATCCTTTAGAAGATGGAGTGCTTTCTGTATTAAAATCCTGTCGGCTTCGTGTCGTTTCGTTAGGTCACTGCTTGCCGCGTAAGCTAGGTCATGGATTTTACACGCCTCGTCCAACTTGTTTACCCCCTTGTCTCCGCGCTGTATTCGGTCAGCTAATTTAGTTCCAGGTCCGCAAAAATTATAAGTCGGTAAGTGGGCTTCAAAAGGGAGTTTATCGATTAATTTATTAAGTAAACCTCTTCCTTTTTTTAAACTATGACACCCGCACTGTAACCTCTCGGAACGCATTGTGTTGTTAAATTCCAAGTTCGTCTTAATTTATAATGAGAAAAAGCAAACATATTTATTATAAAAAATTCAAATTACACATGAAACGAATTTTCCTACACCAACTCGGTGACCATAATCTTGCTTCCTCTCGGTTGGACATCCTCGACATCGTAGAGAAGACAGGAACACCTTTCGCAACTCTCCCCGTACCTCTCGACCATCCGCTTCAATTCCGCCCTGTCGCAGACCACCTCGATGACGTTGGTGATTCTCGCTTGTGGGTCCACGTCCTCGCGGTCCGTCATCTCCTTGTAGATGGCGACGAAACACCCCTCACAATACGGCTTGTAGGAAAAGTAGTCGTGCCATTTTCCAAACGCGTCTAGGTGGCCGAGCTGATTCTGGTAGACGGTCTCGTGACAGATTAGAAGACTTTTTAACGTGAACTTAAAGTACGCCATCTTGAAGGTAACTAATTTGGGTTCTATTCCCCCAACATTATATTTACCGGATGGGGGGTTAATTGCTCTGACTTTGGTTTAATTGGCTACCACGGGTAAACCCCTAATGGAGAGGGTGGGAGGTATATCGCTATGACACAATACAAAATTTAGGTAGGTAGGTGGAGTTATGGTGGGAGGTATATGGTGCGATTGGTCGAGAGAAAATGTGGCGGGGGGTATATTGCTCTGCACTATGTCGGATTGGTCGAGAGGGTGTGAGGAGGCGTGGCCTGTGGGCGGAGAGTCGTGGGGAAGCGCTGTGATTGGGTGGGGGAGATGCGCAGTAGCCGGTGGGCGTGTCTGAGTGGAAAGTGGTGGGGGGTATATCGCTCCATCTTTCCTTCCCTACTGGTGTGCTTAGCGCGGTCATTTCGGTACCGCTCAGCGAGGTTGCTCAATTCCCTCTTTGTGAGTCTGGGGGTCGAATTCATGTTGACTTGATTTAAGCCCCAGTTAACATGAATTCGGCCCCTGGAGCTGCACTTGCAAACACATCTAAAACTTAAATTATTTAATCACATCATTATAACATTTCGCAAGAAAGGAAGAAAAGGACCAAAACGTTTTAGGTTGGTTGCAAGCGACCGCCAAGTAGTTTTAAGAAAACTATTGGGATTTTAGAGTTAAAGCATAATTATTAAGTATAAAAACCAAGATGTATGATCAGAAAAAATTTAATTACCTAGGTACTTATTTTACAATTATGTAAACATGAACAGTATACAAAAATATGAAATCAATAATTAAAGAGAAACAAATTCAAGATAAATTACAGATTACAAATAATGTAAGTACCTAACTATGTTGCTGTTTTTTTAAATGTAGTCTGGCACAATGCACCGTTCCAGAAGCAAATTTCGAAATCTGTGAGAAATGGGCCTCGTCTGAATTGCGGCTAAAAAGACAACAAAAAATGTACCGAGGTAAATTATGACATTATGCGGGCTACTTATAAAGATTGAAACTTGGAAAGAAACAAACTCGAGATCTCATAAAAACATTTAGGTATCAATTAAAATAGGTACCAATTTACATCGCAAATTACGTTATAAAAAATCCAGCAAAACGAAAGTTGTTACAAAGCTTTGTTCTCGAAGCAACATTGTTTTATTGTTACATACATACCTCTCATGATAATCGAAGAAAGGGGTCCTCATTCCTCAATCTGATCAGAAAATCCAAATGAAGACCACACACAAGGGACACAAGCATAAGAACGTTGAAGTACGTCTGTAAAGCTGAACTGTTGTTTCTTTACTGGTCGACAATTAAATTCAAATATGGGGGTACAGCACCACAATTGAAGTTGCATCATAACATCAAGGGTCTACCGTAAACCTCGCATAGTGGTCGCTTGGAGGACCTTCCGAGCTTCCTCAAAAATGATCACTAAGCGAGGGCTATAGGTTCGATCTTATAAAAGTCTCTTCGACATCCCTAATAGTTCTACTTAGGCCCCTCTCAATATGACACGCCCTGAACTTCCTGAAAAAGTGATCGTTACGCGAGAGCTATTGGCCCGTCCGAGTAAAAAGTCTCCACGACATACTCAACAGTCCTACTTAGGTCCCTTACATTGCGACGAACGTTATTTAATCACAGTACGCCCTCTATCATCCCTCTCCGCGATGGGTGCATTTTTTGAGTCGGTCGCAAAGCGGTAACATGTTTACTGGGATGAGGAGCAGGATTTACAGAATTTTTTTACAAAATTCGACTTATATTTAGCCAGTGACTTGAGTAGTTCCGTAGGAATATTCAAACAGTCGTGGTGAATAGGAACCTTGCGAGCATCGCAATTTGCCACTGGATTAGTCAATCGAATTTCCTGCTGACAATTACCGCAAGACATCGTTAAGGAGAGCGCGAAGTGAAAAGGCGTAGAGAAAGAATTAATCGAGATCGATTTAAAGAAAGATACTGGTAGCGCAGAAACTCGATACGAGAAAGAGATGGAAGAGCGATAAAATGATGTTATTGAAAATCGTAAACAAAGAGTTAGCAAAAAAACAGAGTAACTCCTTATGAAGTACTATTAGTTGTACCCGCCTAAAAAAGACAAGGAGTTACCCTACTAGATGGTAAAGTAATATTTCTTACTTGATAATAAACTGCCCAAAGACTGAATTAGGATGGAGCACTGTCACACGCGACTATGAAACACTCCACTAAGGAAGCCGAACTCATGCCTCAAATTGAGAAATTTTTGTCCCTCTTTTTGAGTTCATTCATTCATTCATGTTTGGCTATTACAGCCCATTTAGGGCCACAGCCTGCTCCACGAGTCTCTTCCACTCCTTTCTATCCGATGCGCTTTTTCTCCAATCGCCCGATGGTAGATTCAACCTTCCCACCGCTTCCTTTACTGCGTCCATCCAGCGAAACTTGGGCCGTCCTCTACCTCTCGTTTCTCCCATTTTTCCTTCTACAATCCTCCTGACCGCTCTATCCCCCGGCATTCGGCTGACGTGCCCGGCCCATCTGAGTATTGCTTTCCTAATTGTGCCCAGCACATCCGTTTCATCGTACCTTCTTTTTAATTCTTCATTATATCTAATTCGGTACTCCCCATTCTCTTCTTTCACCGGTCCAAATATTCTACGCAGTACTTTCCTCTCAAACACGCTTAATTTTTCTGCGTCTCTTTTCGTCAAGGCCCATGTTTCTCCGCCGTATAGTAGAACTGGTCTTATCATTGATTTGTATATTTTGAGTTTTAACAGTTTGACTAATATTTTTTGATTTAAGCACATTAATCATGGAGAAATATACCTTATTTGCTGTTGTTATTCTTCTGACTACTTCCTTTCCCACACCCCCATCTTCCGTCAAAATTGATCCCAGGTAGACAAACTTTCTTACTCTTTCAAATTTAAAATTTCCCCATTTTATTTCCTCCTCTGGCACGCCCTTATATTTATCCAATTTTATCTTCATCAGTTTTGTTTTCTCCCCATTTGCGTGAAGTCCCACTCTATTTGCCTCCTTCTCTAAAACCTCAAAGCATTCTCGCACTGATTTTCTGACATTCGGCATCCGGAGAAATGACTGGGGCTGCAGGAATCATCTCCATTGGCAGCTCCAATTTGGATAGGCGTTCAGAAAAATCCTGCTTCATTTGGATGATCAAATCATTAATTTTTTTAACAATGTCGCTCCATGAGGAGCAGGATTTACAGAATTTTTTTACAAAATTCGAGTTATATTTAGCCAGTGACTTGAGTAGTGCCGCAGGAATATTCAAACAGTTGTGGTGAATAGGAACCTTACGAGCATCGCAATTTGCCACTAGATTAGTCAATCGAATTTCCTCCTGACAATTACCGCAAGACATCGTTAAGGAGAGCGCGAAGTGAAAAGGCGTAGAGAAATAATTAATCGAGATCGATTTAAAGAAAGATACTGGTAGCGCAGAAACTCGACACGAGAGAGAAAAAAAACAGAGTAACTCCTTATGAAGTACTATTAGTTGTACCCGCCTAGATGGTAAAGTAATATTTCTTGCTTGATAATAAACTGCCCAAAGACTGAATTAGGATGGAGCACTGTCACACGCGACTATGAAACACTCCACTAAGGAAGCCGAACTCATGCCGCAAATTGAGAAATTTTCGTCCCTCTTTTTGAGTTATTCTCCAATAATAATCAAGTGGCGCAATCGGCGACAGCGAGGTTGTCATTCTGACATTAACGTTCGGTCAAAAGCGAATTATTGCAAGTTTTATTAGCTTTCACGGGTTTTTTGACGGTTTATTAAAGGACAACTTAGAATAGCGACAAGCAGAGGATATTCTATGCCTCTGAAAAGAAATTCCGTGACGGAAATGTGAGAAATGTCACGTCATAAAGCATCAAAGATAAAAAGCAATAATATTCTTAAGAGGCGACCAATTCACAGTAACTGTTGTTAGGAAGATCCTGGTCAATTAACAAAAGGCCGCTGGCTAAATCAGGAGCAGATAGGTCTGCTTATGGTCTAATAATGAGGTCTGTGGGGCGGGCTACCTACATTTTATGGAGGAAGATATTATTTACCATTATGGGTCAAAATTGCTTGATGCAAGAAGAGATCAAGTTCGTAGAGGCATAGTAATGTTATGGCAAGCAGCTGTCCCATGTATTTTTCCAAATTTGTCATAAAATTGTAATTTTTCTTTGGCATGTTGTAAGTACGATGATTTTCTAGATAAAGATAAAAGTAATGTGAAAGTAATCAAATCCATCGATCTGGTGCGTATTTCATCTAATTCTTTCCCACTTACGCTCATATTAAAGAGTTTTTTTTCGTGAAATAACGAATTTTATATTTTCTTTCCTTAATCGTAAGTAGGGAAGGAAAGATGGAGCGATATACCCCCCACCACTTTCCACTCAGACACGCCCACCGGCTACTGCGCATCTCCCCCACCCAATCACAGCGCTTCCCCACGACTCTCCGCCCACAGGCCACGCCTCCTCACACCCTCTCGACCAATCCGACATAGTGCAGACCAATATACCCCCCGCCACATTCTCTCTCGACCAATCGCACCATATACCTCCCACCATAACTCCACCTACCTACCTAAATTTTGTATTGTGTCATAGCGATATACCTCCCACCCTCTCCATTAGGGGTTTACCCGTGGTAGCCAATTAAACCAAAGTCAGAGCAATTAACCCCCCATCCGGTAAATATAATGTTGGGGGAATAGAACCCAAATTAGTTACCTTCAAGATGGCGTACTTTAAGTTCACGTTAAAAAGTCTTCTAATCTGTCACGAGACCGTCTACCAAAATCAGCTCGGCCACCTAGACGCGTTTGGAAAATGGCACGACTACTTTTCCTACAAGCCGTATTGTGAGGGGTGTTTCGTCGCCATCTACAAGGAGATGACGGACCGCGAGGACGTGGACCCACAAGCGAGAATCACCAACGTCATCGAGGTGGTCTGCGACAGGGCGGAATTGAAGCGGATGGTCGAGAGGTACGGGGAGAGTTGCGAAAGGTGTTCCTGTCTTCTCTACGATGTCGAGGATGTCCAACCGAGAGGAAGCAAGATTATGGTCACCGAGTTGGTGTAATAAAATTCGTTTCATGTGTAATTTGAATTTTTTATAATAAATATGTTTGCTTTTTCTCATTATAAATTAAGACGAACTTGGAATTTAACAACACAATGCGTTCCGAGAGGTTACAGTGCGGGTGTCATAGTTTAAAAAAAGGAAGAGGTTTACTTAATAAATTAATCGATAAACTCCCTTTTGAAGCCCACTTACCGACTTATAATTTTTGCGGACCTGGAACTAAATTAGCTGACCGAATACAGCGCGGAGACAAGGGGGTAAACAAGTTGGACGAGGCGTGTAAAATCCATGACCTAGCTTATGCGGCAAGCAGTGACCTAACGAAACGACACGAAGCCGACAGGATTTTAATACAGAAAGCACTCGATCTTCTAAAGGATCCACAAGCAGGTTTTTCTCAACGTGCGGCCGCAGGTTTAATTGCAGCCATTATGAAAACAAAAACAAAATTGGGCATGGGTGTGAAACGTAAATCTAAGAGAAATATTAAATCGCGTATATTGGCCGCTCCTAAACACGGCGGTTTCTTACCATTTTTATTACCATTGTTGGGTGCACTCGGAGCGTTAGGGGGTGGGGGAGCGGCCATAGCTTCAGCCGTAAATAAAGCTAAAGCCGATAAAAAATTATTAGAGGAGACGCAACGTCATAACAAAGCAATGGAAACCAAAGGATCCGGTTTAAAAAAAAGTCGGAAAAAGAGAGGGGGAGGGCTGTACGTGGGACCCTCCGATTATTATCAGAAACTCTACCAATAAAATTACCTAATCGGGCTTTAACCAATTTGGATATAGAAAAGTATGTTAAAAAATTACGCATTGCCGGATTTCGCGGAGTTTTTATGCGAAACAATTTACCCAAAAAAATTACGACTAACGAATGTGGAATAATAAACATGGACGAAGAAAGCCGGGAAGGAACCCATTGGACAGCTTACGTTTCGAGACCGGGGGCGGTTTTATTCTTCAATAGTTTGGGGAAATTAGTACCTCCTATCGAAGCGATGAAATATTTTACGAGCAACGGAAAAGTTAAAATTCTCTATAACCATGATAGATATCAAAATTTCGATACCTTCTATTGTGGCCATCTTTGCGTTTGGTTTTTATATCACTATTCCAAATGAATTGAAATCATTACCTTGGCGGAAATCGTACGAAAATGTTCTTTGTGTTAAGTGGAAAATCTTCGATTTTGAGTGCGGATTTTAACCCTCCCATCAGTTTAAATGGAGAAAAATATGTATTGGGTTTAACCAATTTTGAAGTTTACAATTCAATTCCCAATATTGAACCGGGGGTTAATAAATTTGTTCACGGGGGAAAGGAAATCACAATCCCCACCGGATGCTATCAACTAAAAGATATAAACAAATATTTACAATCGTCTATCGGAAAAAACGAATTTTTACAAATAACTGCCAATAATAACACGTTAAAATGTCATATTAAATCTACTCAGGAAATCGACTTCTCAATACCTGACTCTATAGGTCCTTTGTTGGGTTTCAAGTCTAGGAAGTTGAAAGAAAACTTGGCACACGAATCCGATACAATAGCTGATTTAATGAAAGTGAATTCCATATTTGTCGAATGCAACATCACCGTAAACAGCTATTCCAATGGAAAACCGGTTCACATCATATACCATTTCTCTCCAAGCGCTCCACCCGGTTTTAAACAAATAGAAAAACCTCAGAGAATCATATATTCACCTATAAGCGTCGACGAAATAAGGAACATAACCCTTAAAATAGTAGACCAAACCGGAAATGTTGTTAATTTTCAAGAGGAAGTGGTTACAATCGGTCTTCATTTACAAAAGGGAGATGGGTTTTGATTTCAGTGGTAAAACATATAAAATACCACGAAAGTGTAAGGTTGGGGTTAGTAGACAAAAAGATAGGCTAAGTAAAGCAAACAGAGAGTTCCTAAAGTCGTTGGGTTTACAACTTTCGAAGAATGCTTAATATCGAAGATGAAATATCACTTGACGACAGAATAGCTAGTTACGAGTATTATACCCACCAACCATATTCTAATAGTAGATTTAATAATAACGATGAGATTCGATTTCCGGCTGCAAGTGATTTATGTACTAGACCTGGAGACTCTTATCTCTATATCCAAGGTCAATTAGTTACAGAAGATAAGGGGAAAACAGTTCCCGCGGTCGATACGAAATTTATCAACAATGGGATTGTGCACTTATTTAGTGAAATAAGATATGAATTGAATGGGGTAGTGATCGATTCCTTGACGAAGCCAGGGTTGGCTTCTACGATGAAAGGTTTACCTAGTTTCGACTATGGGGAGTCCGTAAAGAATAGAAACGCTGGCTGGTCTCTAGACACAGATATGAGCATACAGAATGGGAAATTCAGCGTATGTGTTCCATTAAGTATGCTACTTGGTTTTATGGAAGATTTTAAAAAGTGAAAAATCCGAACCCTTAGAAATTTTACAATAATTAGATATTTTAGGTTATCGTCAATATACGTCAAGAATTGATTTTAATTCGTGGAAATTCCGATACCGACGCTCTCATCTGTCAGACTGACGAAAAAGCGAAAGTAATCATTGATAAGATATTTTGGAGATTACCACACGTCACCCCGGGTCTTAAAGAAGAAGTTGAATTGACGAAATTTATCGAAAAGGGCAAAGATGTAGCAGTCGCTTTTCGTAGTTGGGAATTGCATAGTTACCCCGCCCTCCCTAATACAACTAACCATTCTTGGAATATTAAAACTTCAAACAGGGTTGAAACGCCGCGATACTTGATTTTCGGTTTCCAAAATTCCAGAGATGGCGATTTAAAAAAAGACATGGGGAAATTTGACCATTGCGAGTTTTCCAATATAAGAGTTTACCTAAACAGTGACAGATTTCCTTATGAAAATCAAAACATTGATTTCACTTCAAATCATTTCTCTCCTCTTTACGAGATGTTCTCTCGTTTTAAATCCAGTTATTATTACCAGAATAAAACGGACTGTATCATTTCGCCGGATCAGTACAAAAAAGACTACCCACTGATAATCATAAACTGCAGCAATCAAAAGTATACAATCAACCAGCAGTCCGTGACTCTAAGGGTTGAATTTGACACCCTCGCCCCAATTCCAAAGAATACAACGTTGAGCGCCTTAATTATTCATGACAAGTTGTTTTTTTATAATGCGCTAACAGGTTTAGTACGATGATTATTGATTTGCAAGGATTTTTTATAAGTGAGAGTACTTTTATCGTCAAAGAATTGGCAGCTATAAAAAACGGGAAGCTACTCCATTACATATTCGAGCCTGCGGTACCATTTCAGTCAGTTCCACCAAAATATCAATGTACTATCAATTATCTAATCAACCATCATCACTGTATTCCTTATGAAAGTGGATTCATTCCATACATTTATTTTAACAAGATCTTGAAAAAAATTACGCGAAATGTTGAAGAAATTTTCATCAAAGGACGAGAAAATGCTGTTTTTCTGAGGAAGCTACTTAAGAAAACGATCGTCACTGAATTACCCGAATCACCCCCTCTACCCCATGCTACACCCCTATGCACGGGTCACAGTTCAGATTATTGCAAATGTGCTTTAACCAATGTATTTTTTTTAAAGCAGAAATTTCAAGAGACTGTAAATAATTTTAAATAAAAGTTTTTCATTAGAGTTGCATTTTTATTGTCAACCTCACATGAACTTGCAAAGAGTGTATTGACTTCCTTTCCATAACGAGAGAGTTCATCAGCTCGGACGTTCACAGTGTGTTTGTATAGAAGAATCTCTCATTAAATGCTTCGACTTCCATATATGAACATGAAAGAGTTAAGATTCCGAGTTTATAAAAATTACAAAATATTACCTCCGCTCGGAGTAGGCTCCATAAATGGAAGAAAAATTGATTCTGCGAAGCACTAGGTGATTATAACGAGACATATAAGGTATTTCCTCTTTAAATCGCACGACAGGACGTAGTCGTCTAGCCATTATATGACTATAATTGCGTAAATTCCCATCATACAAGTTGAATTTTTTTATCTTCACTTTTCTATAAAACATCGGGACCGGGCAAGCCTGCTACCATTTGTATACGTGTTTGCGTGAGCCGTACGTTACATTATGTCTTCTCGCAGTCTATCCGATTTTTTTTCAAATTTTAACCCCGATGAAGAACAACCAGGTCCGTCCGCGGTGAGTGAAAAATTAATTGTGATTCATTTACCGGTATTCTCTAACGACAAAATTAAAATTCATCAAAATTTATTAATTAACCCTCTAAAACAGAAAATTGAAAGAAAACCAGTTGCTAATGATCAAAATTTACCCCCGGGGGTTAAAGAGTTTCTATTAGATGACGGATTATGGTGTTTGAAATTATTAGAACAATTGGGTCTTTAAAATTCGTCATGAAAGCTCGACCTACAAAATTCTCTTTGGGATTCAAAGTATGCGACATTTTTACAAACTGGTTTTTATTCTTGTTCGGTAGTTATTTAAATCCAATTTCATGAATGAAACTCGGCGGAATGTACGCACACATTATGTATACTGGTCACGTTCAAGGTTAACAGGTTAATTCAACTTGTAATATATGTTTTAAGCAATTCACATGTGATTTATGTCATCGTCCATACGCTAATCGGAGTTCCTTAATTCGCCATAGAAGAGAAAGCTGCCCTAACACCTCGATGGGCGAGAAGCGGAAGTTAGAAACTGTGCCAGATGTTCCTATTGGTAATTATGTTTAGATTTTTTTTTCTTTCTAACCCGTTGAATTCCAGAATTAAAAAAGTGTCATGTGTGTAATTTAGAGGTGTCAGCTAAATCATATCTGGCTCATCAACGGTCAAGGGCACACAAGGAAAAAACAAGAATTAATTTGGACAACGGGGTTTATATTGTATCAACGGCGTTCAAGCAAAGATTAGTTACATTTCAAATAATGGCCCAAGAGAATTATACAGATTTAAACAAATTTTTCGACGAGGCTACGTCAAAAATCCTAAATTTATTAACCGACCAATTAAATCGACACGTTTGCTTGAAAATTATTTTCGAAATTTTCTCAATTTACGTTTTGGAAACGAAGGAAACAACGGAAATTAAATCTTTCGCCACTGCTAATAAACTTATTACCCGGTCATCAAATTTAATAGAAGTACTCAAGGATGTAAAAGAAATTTTATCAAATAAAATTATGGAGTTCGATGAAAGGCAATCAGGTTAGTTATCATAAGTTATTGTGCTGTTACTAATCTTGTTTATCTGACAGGTTGGGCCTTGGTCAAAATTCTATTCCTTGAGATGGGCATCTCTCAATTCAATCCTTTAAAAGGATCGTCCTTCATCGACTTGCCGGACCCTATCAAGAAACGAAATGCGGTACTCAACATACGAAATGAAGACAACAGATGTTTTGCCCACTCTTTAGTAGCTGCAGTTTGTCAACCTTCAGGGCCAGATGATGAGCCGGGATCATATCCTCTGTACAGCACGATATTCGATTTTAACGGTATTTCTTTTCCAACTAATTTGCATGAGATCGCTATTTTCGAAAAGCTCAATCCGGGTGTAAGCGTAAACGTGTACGGCATTGAATTAATATATCATTTGGGTAAGCCGAGATATGAAATTATCGGCCCCCTGTATTACACCATGAGTAAGAAAATTCAACATGTAAATTTATTACTTATCAACGATGACGAAATTCCTAATAGTAAACATTATTGTTTAATACGTGACTTTAGTAAGTTAGTTTCTGCTCAATTATCCAAAAGATCGAATCGAAAATTTATTTGTGATGCATGCATTATTCCATTTTCAACTAAAGAGCAGTTAGCTCGTCACGTCGAACATGATTGTGAATATGTGTACACCAAACTTCCAACAAAAAACCCCATAATAAACAAACGGGGAAAGACTGTACCGGGTAATATACTTCAATTTGAAAATTATCAAAAGCAATTAAAATTACCTTTCGTTTTTTACGGAGATTTCGAAAGTGTGTTAAAACCGATAAGCTATGTTGAAAGTGATCCCAAGAAACCGTATCAAATTAAAACTTATTTACATGTTCCTCACAGCGTTGCTTACTATTTAAAATGCTCTTTTGACGATTCACTGTCACGATTTCAATTGTTTCGAGGAGAAAACTGTGTCCAAGACTTTATAAAATCTTTGGAAAACGAGGTTGTCTCGTTGTATGAGAAATATTTAGGCGTGGTGGTGCCAATGGAGGAATTGTCAGCTATGCAGGAACACGAATTTCAAACTGCCGAATCATGTCACATTTGTAAAGAACCTTTTGAAAATGACAGTAAAAAGGTTAGGGACCACGACCACATGACTGGGCTATTTAGGTCTGCCAGCTGCTCAATTTGCAACCTGCAGTACAAAATTCCAAATTATATACCAATTTTTTTCCATAATTTATCAAATTATGACAGCCATTTATTTATCAAGCAATTGGCGGAGAACGAAGCCGAAATTGATGTGATTGCAAGGAATATGGAGAACTATGTCAGCTTTTCCAAGGTCATTCACGTAGGTCAGTACATTAACAAAAAGGGGCACACTGTTCAAAAGTATATGAAGCTCCGCTTCGTGGACTCGTTCCGGTTCTATACGTGTTCATTGGAAAAATTAGCCGAAAGTTTGACCCCCGATCAGTGTAATGAGGTTAGGAAACATTTTCCATCCGACGAAAAATTTGAAATGATTAGACAAAAAAATGTGTTCCCGTGGACGATTTCTCTAAATTGGAAGAAACAACTTTTCCTACAAAAGATGATTTTTTCGATAAACTCTATAACGAACCAATTTCGGATAAAAATTATAATAGGGCTCGTGCATTATGGGACTTATTTAAATGCAACACTCTGGGAGAATACAGCGACATATACTTAACTTCCGACGTATTAATTTTAGCAGATATTTTTGAAAATTTCCGTTCCTCCGCTTTAAAACACTACCAATTAGATCCGGCTCATTTTTTGACGGCTCCATCCCTTTCTTGGGATGCGATGCTGAAATATACTGGAGTCTCCTTAGAGCTTCTCACTGATATCGACCAGTTGTTATTCTTTAAACGCGGTATTCGCGGCGGAGTCGCTACAGCTATTACTCGATACGCCAAAGCAAATAATCCATATCTTCCTGATTACGACCCCCAAAAAGAGACGACATATATAGCATATTTAGACGAAACCAATCTTTACGGAAAATCGATGATGAATTTCCTCCCCATTGGGGGTTTTCGGTGGTTGTCAGATGACGAAATTCAAAATTTGGATGTAAGCTTAATTTCTGATACGGCTGATATGGGATATGTTTTAGAAGTGGATATCTTCTACCCACAGAGTCTCCACGATGCCCATAACGAGTTCCCTTTTGCACCCGAAAATATGGTACCACCTAACGGAAAATATTCGAAATTGATTCAAAATTTAAATCATAAATTCAAATACATTATTCATTACATAAGTTTGAAGCAAATTTTAAAACACGGATTGAAAATCACTAAAATTCACCGAGTGATAGAATTCAAACAGAGCGACTGGTTGCGACCCTATATCGAGCTCAATACAAGATTACGTAACGCCGCGACGACAAAATTTGAAAAGGACACTATGAAACTCCTCAACAACTCCATTTATGGAAAAACGTTAGAAGATGTTAGTAAACGGGTGGATGTAAAATTAGCCACACATTGGAAAAAAATTGGGCGAAAATACGGTGCCGAAACTTGGATTTCTAAGCCGCAATTTAAAAATAGGAAAATTTTTACCGAAAATTTCGCCGCAATTGAAATGGGTCGCACCATGATAAACTACACTAAACCTCTGTACCTCGGTTTTAGCATTTTAGATATTTCCAAAACTATTGTTTATGAATTTTACTATGATTTTTTAAAGCCCTTATATGGGGATAAAGTAACCCTATTGTACAGCGATACGGACAGCTTATGTGCCTTAATTGCCACCCCCAATTTCTATTTGGACATTAAAAAATATCCGGAAAGATATGACACTAGTAATTTTTCCCCGGATAACGAATATGGAATAATTCCTTCAGAATCTGTAATCGGTAGGATGAAGGACGAATATGGGGGAAAGGTACCCGAATGGTATGCTGGTACAGGTAGTAAAGCCTACGCCGTGGCGGTATATAACGAGAAACCTACGAAAAAAGCTAAAGGAATTACCAAACATGTCGTGGAAACAGCCTTATCTCTGGAAACATATAAAAAAATCGTCGACAGTCACGACAAAGATTTTAAGTACTTTTGCAATATGACTGTTTTCAAATCCACAAATCATGACGTGTACACGGAATTACACCGCAAAGTAGCTCTCTCATATTTCGACGATAAAAGATATCTAATAAAAAACTCTTATAAAACTTTAGCTTGGGGTCATTATGACATCGAATTTCAGAGAAATACGGATTTTTTGTTGGAATTTGGTAATAAACTGCTTTGAGCTGTTGTATTTCTAAATTTATTTTTTTGTAATTATTATTTCAAGATTTTTATTTGTTAAACATTTTTCCATTTTATTTGGAATCTCGAGAACAACTGATGTACGGACTGAAAGCAACACTTATTCTCGAGATTCTCACCTCTGATGTTGTTCGGTCACGATGTCGGTTCACCTAGTAAGTGGTGAACTCGGTTTTCCCTAAACTTGGTTTGGTTGACAGAAAAATCTGACATTTAGACCAGGTTTAGAGATTACCGCGGATCGAACCATCCTTGTATAGTATATGAATAATTTTCAGTCATAATGTAACTTAGTATGTAAGATTATACCATGAAAGTTGTTTCACAAGTTGAAAAATTAAATGTCACCAATTATGATTTTTGTATTCCTTCGACGGATGAAGCGAAACATAGTAACCTAATGGGCAGTTGTTCTAAACGTGGACTAATTGTAGGGAGAAGTGGGTGTGGAAAAACAAACAGTTTATTAAGTCTGTTATTGGAACCGAACGGATTAAGGTTTCAAAATGTTTACATTTACTGCAAAACGTTAAATCAACCCAAGTATCAATTTTTAAAGCAAGTCCTACAACCGCTACGTGATGTGGGCTATTTTGAGTATAACGAAGGCGATAGCATTATACCCCCCCAGAAGGTTGAACCGAATTCGGTCGTAATTTTCGATGATATAATCACGATTCCTAGTCAAATGCCCATAATCCGCGACTTCTTCTGTCTCGGTCGACATAACAAGACGGACCTCTTCTATCTCGCTCAAACCTACTCGGCCATTCCAAAACAACTTATCCGTGATAATGCAAATTTTCTTGTCCTTTTTCCGCAAGATGTGACAAACCTAAAACACGTGTATATGGATCACGTGAATACCGATATGACGTTTGAGTGTTTACAAAATATTTGCCGAGAATGTTGGAGGAGCAGCAAGCACAGTTTTTTGGTTATTGATAAAGAGTCGCCATTTAATAACGGTCGTTATCGCAAGGGATTCGACCATTTTTTGATTCTATAAAGAGGATAGTTTAACAAAATAAAATACATTCGTTGCGTGTCGTCATGGAAAATCAATACAAGCGTGAGCTAGCTAAAGCGAGAAGTTCCGTCAGAAATAAAATGTCTAAACTGAAGACAGATAAGGAATCGTCACAATTCTTCACCGAGCAACGATTTAAGCCCATAACAGGACCGCTTAAAAACTTAATTTCACAAATAAAAGAGGTGGAAATTAAAAAGGAAACAACGTCTCTTCCTATAAAAAAGGTCAGACCACCATCCCCCATCCCAAAATTACCGACATCGACACCCCTACCCACAAATCAGCCCCCAAGACCTGTTTGGTCGACCCCCAATTTTATACCGACGACAAATATTGGAAATTATGAGCCGCCAGCTGAGGAGGCCGAAAAAACTGATACAGAAACGTCCGAGCATTTTCATCAGTTGTCACAAGCGGTTAGGGACTCGTTTCTCGAGCAATGGCCCGAACAAGTACGGGGATATATCGAGCAAATGATTTCCGATGTAGAAGGTGACTTCGATCATCAATTTGGCGTAAGATTTGAGCCGGAACTTGCAAAATTTCACATAGGAGACAGTGAGATCGATTTCCAGGACGATAAATTAATTGTTGGAAACGATCGTTATACCCTCACGCCAGGTTTATTGGAATTAATTTTTAAGAAAGAGCCTAGAGGATACACTGAAGAAGATTCAAGAAAATATGCAAATATTATAAAACTCACTAATGCCGGTCGAAAAAAATACCAACATGATCGTAGCATTGCCAGTAATAAGGGGAAGAAATATATGGGTGTCATAAAGGGATTAAAGGATGAAATATTTCCTACGAAAAAACATCAAGGTCAAGGATTTTTAAAAACGCTCGAAGTTACCGATAAAGAACCGGAATACGTCCCGTATAAAGACGTTAATACGTTAGTCGATCGGCTACGTTTGCTAATGGCGTCGCAAATGAGCGGCAATAATAATCATTTAAATGAGATAAGTAATTTGATGGATGCTCTTAAAGAAGCAAATATTATCGTATAATATAACGGCAATCGGTTTTCCATCTTAGTCTTCTCTTGCGTTTATAGCAACATGTTGGATAAATTTTTACACCACATTAGCGATACCTTCGAGCCGAGGGTCGAAACGGAAAATGCTAATAGGAAATTTTTCTATTATACGTCGTTTAGGTTAAGTGGCGTTGAAATTTCTAAACACCTTTCTAACATGATATTAAATAACCACAAGCCGTTTTATGAATTTCCATATAAAACTGCAACTGTTCACAGTGTTTATAAAGAACCCACGGATTTGAAGGTCACTATCAATGATAATTTCGTAGACTTGACAAAGGGGTTAGTACTTCAACAAGGAGACGAAATAGGTTTAGAGAGATTCTCTCCGAAAACAAGTCAAGTCTTTTTGGAAGTTATACTAAAGCTACAAATCGAAGATGGCGCCGACGACATCAATTAAACGTGACGTCATAAACGAAATACATAAACCGGCTAGGGTGCACTTTCCTCGTAGACGAGTCATTGTTAAAGGAATATTAGATACGTACCAAATAGACGTCGTAGAAATGGTTCCTTATCAAAAATTTAATAAAGGACATAAATATATATTAGTGGTGATTGATGTATTTTCTAAAAAAGTTTACGCGTATCCGCTTAAAAACAAAACTGGAGAGGAAGTGACGAAGGCAATGTCGCAGGTTTTGGAAGACGGTAAAAATGTTCCGAAAAATTTGCTAAGCGATTTTGGCAAGGAGTTCTATAACAAATCCTTCCAAAATTTAATGAAAAAACACAACATCAACCATTTCAGTACGTACTCCAATTTGAAGGCGAGCATTGTCGAGCGGGTGAATCGTACCCTGAAGAATTTAATGTGGAAAGAGTTTAGTATGCAGGGTAACTATAAATGGTTAACCCTACTCCCGGAAATTGTTAAAAAATATAATAACACTAGACACAGAACCACCGGGTTGAAACCGGTCGATATAAACAAGAGAAATGAGAAAAAAATTTTGAGAGAAGTTTATACTAATTTGAAGATTTTTAAAATTCCCAAATTTCGAAAAGGTGATGCAGTCAGAATCTCCAAATACAGACACGTATTCAGCAAGGGGTATCAGCCGAATTGGACAAACGAAATATTCGTAATAGCCAAAGTGCAATCAACAAATCCCAGAACGTATTTGTTACGAGATCAAAATGGTGCCGAAATTAAAGGAGCCTTTTACGAAGAGGAGCTTCTCAAAGTAAAACACAAGGACGTATATCTGATAGAGAAAGTTCTCAGAAAGAAAAATAAACGAGTGTATGTCCAATGGTTGGGGATGAATGAAAGAGGATGGATTAATGCCAGTGACGTAGTTTAAATTAATACTTATAAAAATTGTTTTCTTTTATTAAAAATAAACAAATACCTATAATTATATATTTTTATTACTTAAACCTATCTTTATAAATGTACATCCTATGATCTAATTGCAATACAGGTTCAATTATAGCTGATACATTATTAACACGTCGCCTAAATCTATCTCTATTTACAGCTTCCATCACATAATCACTTTTTCGAGCTTCTTTTGCGGCGAATTGCCACACGTACATCATGTACACTTTCGGGTTTAAATTAAACGTTACCCTCATTTTTTCTAATTTCCTCGGCATCTTTAATTACCACATCGGGCAGACATTTTACAAGTTCTTTTACGACCCAAGTCTTTTCGTCAGAATTATTCAAGTACTGATAGACTTTATCTATAACATTCCCTTCGGATTTTAAAGTTTTTTTCAGTACGAGTGTATAAAGAATTTTCACATCATCGCCATTTATACGTCGCAAATTATATTCGATGAGATCGACGAGACCAAACAGGGAATTCAAAGTACCCTCTGCCATGTAAATGTGGTTCCCATCTATGTTACTCTGAATCTTCATGATATTCGATCCGTTAATCAAGGGAAATGAAAACGTGAAGTTTTTAACGTGAATCGGATAAACGTTATTCGTATTTTCCGTCAGAGAATCGAGAATATACATCCTGCAGGTAATAAGTGAAGAAAAATCTTCCGGCGTCATTTCCACGAAATACTGACGGTTGGAGGCGATCCGAATTATCGGGGAGAATTGTCCGTCGGCCGTCAACCCCACCAGCACGAATTTAGACTTGGACTTATTTAAAAAAAAATGCAGCAGAGAAGCGGCTGGAACCTCCCCATCGCGTGGATCTTTGTATTCTGTGTAGATAGTAGTTAATTCAACAGAATTTTTTTAATCCTTGACTAATTTCGCAATTTTCTGACAAATACCGACATCACCTCGGACATCACCCATCACGTTTGACAATATGTTTCTTTTAAGGTTAATCTTTTGCCACCTTTTTGACAATAACTGCCATTTTATGTCATCCACTGTCAGCCCGCACCCTTTTAATGAGAGAATTTTTTCTGTATTTTCCACTGAAATGGCAGAAACTATGAACACATTTTTAGAACCAGAATTTGATCGCCTTTCTAATGGCGACATAAAAAAGGAGGTCTTGTATTTAGAATTTTAAGTTGATATGCTTAAATGGGACTTCCCGTTGGCCAATTGCTTTCAAAAGCCTTTCAGGTCTTCAACGGGTCACCCAATCTCCATGTACCATATTTCAGCCAAATCGATTCAGAAATTTGGGCTATAATGTATTTTTAGTGTTATTATAAAATTTCGATTTTTTGAACCAAACAGCGCTAAATGCGAATTAATTTTGCCCTATTTAAAATCAGAATTTGAAGACATTTCTGATGGTGACAATAAATCTTTCAAAAACTTGTTTTTAATGGTCAAATGAGAGAATAATTTTAAATTTGGAAATTGGTGTGCCAAAACGGCACTTTCCGTGAGTCGATTGAATTCAAAATTTGTTCAGCTCTTCGACGTGTAATACAATCCCTATGTGCAAAATTTCAGCCAAATCGGTTCAGGGGCTTGGGCTGTACCGCGATTTTAAAGTCCGATAAAAATCAATTTTTTTTTTATTTTTGGTCAAAAGGGCAGTAAGAATGAATACACTTTTAGAAGCAGAATTCGAAGGTCTTCCTTATGGTGACGTAAAAAATGGGGGTTTGCATTTAAAATTTAAAAGTTGATGTGCCAAAATGGCATTTCCGGTTGCACGATTGGCTCCAAAAGCCAAATCGGTCCAGTAGTTTTGGCTGTGGCGTGATTACAAGCATTTTATCTTTGGAAAAAACGACACGAACGTACGTACGTACGTACGTACATACACACAGACACATTTTAAAAACCCCTTTTCTGGGTTCCTGAGACCTCAAAACGTGAAGATCTGGTGCTATCTCAAATTCGAAAATTTTAGTGATTGCAGTAACCTCCCATTTTTTTTAAATTGTGATGGGGTTGGGGAGGTTAAAAAAGATTTTTGCATTCAACATTACCGTCTCCTGTGTACTTGCCATGTTAATTCACCAGAAGTTTTCTTATGAGGATTACTTCCACGTATAACAGTAAAAAAATGGCGAATATATAAAAAAAGAGATTTCTTTGTCTTCTTGTCGGCTTCTCCCCACCTCGTATTAAGTTTATGAAAATGCAGTCAGGCGAATATTTGAAGTGCTCAACGTCCGGTTTGTCTTCGCACTCCCACTTAAAAATTTGTACGCCACAAAACACGCACTTTACAATGTCCGATTCACCGATATAATAGAATCCAGATTTTGCCAACCTTATCGGATCTTGTGATTTCGGCCACTTCTCGAATGTTACCAGACGTGCCTCGAAACACTGAAAGGAGCTCCGTTTTAATTCACATCCGTCATCCAAACACATACCATTAATTGGTAGTCATACGTTTCTCAAGCAGAGATAATTTTCTTTTCAACTTTGGGGTGGCGTTTTCAAAGATGGCGTCCGATGTTGACGGGGTTTCGCGTTTCTTAAATTTTCGAATAACGTTCTTGATGTACTCTAAGAACTTCATACTTTGTCGTGCACTAAGGACGGAGCATAAATAACAGTACCGAATTGTAGCGGGGGGTTAATTGCTCTGACTTTGGTTTAATTGGCTACCACGGGTAAACCCCTAATGGAGAGGGTGGGAGGTATATCGCTATGACACAATACAAAATTTAGGTAGGTAGGTGGAGTTATGGTGGGAGGTACATGGTGCGATTGGTCGAGAGAGAATGTGGCGGGGGGTATATTGCTCTGCACTATGTCGGATTGGTCGAGAGGGTGTGAGGAGGCGTGGCCTGTGGGCGGAGAGTCGTGGGGAAGCGCTGTGATTGGGTGGGGGAGATGCGCAGTAGCCGGTGGGCGTGTCTGAGTGGAAAGTGGTGGGGGGTATATCGCTCCATCTTTCCTTCCCTACTCGTATACGAACGCCGCGGCATCTGGTGGAAACTGCGGAAACCGAATTAAAATTTAAAAATGGGTAATTTTTTTTGACGGAGTGCGTCTTCCTTAGTGGAGTGTTTCATACACGCGACACACGCGAATTTTCATCGAATATCCACAACCTCCACAATTTTTCCTATACAGGGTCATTCACGAAGAGTGTCCATTAGACGTATTTCGAGAAGTTTTGGCATCATAGTTACGAAAATTTTTATCCGGGGGTTTTAATGAATTTTGAATTGAATGAAAATATTTTCAAGATGGCCGCACTTCTGGTTATACCGGAAGTCGACCCCAACTTCGTTATTTTAAATGGAACACCCATGTTTTTATGACACATTCTGAATCTACATCAAATTATGAGAATTTTGGTGTAACCGGAAATGAGCCTAATATTTTTTATCAAAAGGATATCCCAATTTTTGTCAACCAATTCGGAATCTACGAATTTTCTGTGTTCAAGATATATAACTTAATCGCCGTTCGGAAGCGTATCACAGCCAACCTAGATTTTCAAAAACTTTCAGGAAATCGTTGTAAAATTCGGATACCTGAAAAATGCAATGTTTATTTATTTTCACTTTTATACAGGGTGTTTTGCAACCACGTGTGAGTTTTTTAACATTAGATTGCCTAGGTCGAAGTCGCCTCCTAAGGAAGTTAGGGTTATGGAGCAGTTTTTCTTATTTGGATATCTCTAAAACCACTCACTAAATAAAAAAATACCAAGAATAGTAAAACTTGCAGTTTAAGCTGCTCTTTACAATAGGCACCACCATTTTTAAAATGCGTGACCTTGAAAAATTTTCTAGTTACCTCAGGTACGGATATCTCTAAAACCACGCATTAAATCAAGAAATACCAAGTATAGTAAAAGTTGCAGTTTGAATTGCCCTTTCTAACGGACACCACCATTTTTAAATCGCGTGGCCTTCAAACATGTTCCGGAAGAAAAATGTCAAATGTGTCCCCGTTTTCTGGGGATCCCGTGGTCATAATCCAACGAAATTCCCCATGTAGATGTATATTCACTGGCAACTAGTGTCCACCAAATTTCATTCAAATCCGTTAATTCGTTCCTGAGATAACTAAGAAAAACTGCTCCCGATGGCTGACTTTAAAGCCCTATAACATCCTTAGGAGACGACTTCGACCTAAACAATATTGTGCCAATCGTTACCATTTTCGATGGGCAATCTGAGGTTAAAAAACTTACACGCGGTTGCAAAACACCCTGTATAATATGCAAGAAGTGGACTGAACGCTTCTGGAATTGTGGGTTTTACATTGATCTCCAGAGCTCTGCGTTAAGTTTACATTAATAGCTGCTACCATAAATAAATACAATGATTCGATTGTGACAATGAAAAATTAAAAATTCTTCACTGCCACAATCAAAACGAAAGCGGCTGGTTTGAGCTCATGGTCTCAAACAGGGAACGACAGACAGCTGTTTCGATCTCTTGGATCTCATCAGTGTCGTGCACCCCGAATGAAACCACAAACTCAAACCAGCCAACCTTTAAACAGAAAATGCGACGAACTAAGAGTGTTGTGTCGAAAACTGCTAGCTTCCATGATGTCAAAGACATCTAAAGAAAACTAGCGGCTGACAAAGTCAGCTCCGCCCCAGGCTTCGACACTACTCCTGTTTAGCAACAGCCTGGGGCGGAGCTGACTTTGTCAGCCGCTAGTTTTCTTTAGATGTCTTTGACATCATGGAAGCTAGTAGTCCCCACCTCTCACAGAGGTCGTGGTTTTCGACACAACACTCTTAGTTCGTCGCATTTTCTGTTTAAAGGTTGGCTATGGTTTGAGTTTGTGGTTTCATTCGGGGTGCACGACACTGATGAGATCCAAGAGATCGAAACAGCTGTCTGTCGTTCCCTGTTTGAGACCATGAGCTCAAACCAGCCGCTTTCGTTTTGATTGTGGCAGTGAAGAATTTTTAATTTTTCATTGTCACAATCGAATCATTGCATTCACGTCACCTGTTGCTAAACAGGAGTAGTGTCGACCCCTGGGGCGGAGCTGACTTTGTCAGCCGCTAGTTTTCTTTAGATGTCTTTGACATCATGGAAGCTAGTAGTCCCCACCTCTCACAGAGGTCGTGGTTTTCGACACAACACTCTTAGTTCATAAATAAATAGCCTAATAAATAATTCTATATTTTAGGCACCTATAAACTAATGTCCAATGGTTAGTCGACTTCGAGTTCACGCTAAGAGAAGCTCACTGAGTTATCGTAGGTTATAGCGACTTTTACAGTGACCCTTTGACATTTTTTTGTAATATCAACAGATGTCGCCATCGTTTTTAACGAGGTTTACAGTGGCTTTACTTTGAACAGTGACGACAAGGGGGTGCGCACTTTTTGATTGGTCACGTGGTTGTAGCCGCCATTAAGAGGCGAGTGTCACTGTGTCAGTGTCAGTTGTCAGTCGTTCCGGGTTATGTTTGTCAGATTAGTGCAACGTAATTCAAATTTTCACTTTTGTCCGCCAAATCTTGCAGTTTTAACAAAGATCGTGAGTATTTGCTTGAAAATTATGCGTAATTCCTCAAGTTCTCGTTACTTAAGAGAATGCCTGGATGTGCTGCCGTTGGGTGCACTAATTCGACCCAAAAAGGATTTTTAATGAAAAAATTTCCAAAGGACCCTAACAGGCGAATTCAATGGCTGAACGCAATGAGAAGGGATGAGTGGGCCCCAACAGATTTTTCGTGCTTGTGTGAAGTAAGTATGTTGTAGGGTTGAACACGACCTATCAACAGTTTCCAGGTTCACTTTGCATCTGAAATGTGGGAGACGACCCGAGAAGATGGAACTCGCAAACTAAAACTTAGTGCAGTGCCCACATTATTTGCGACTCATGTATCACCAAGGTTCCAAATGTTACCAGGTAAAAGAGGCAAAATGTTTCAAAATTTTATTAAGGGTTAAATTAACAGCAACTGCGGGCCAACCATCCGAGCCTGCTACTTTGATGACAGAGGATGAAGGCAATGACAATGTGGAACAAATCAGAACCGAAACATCATTTAGCAAACCATTACCTGTTCCGTCAATGAGTCAAAATGATGCCGCTGAAGACCGTACACTTAGTCAAAGTACTGACCATACTGATAGTACTGTAACTGATCCAGAGGACCATCAATGTGTGAATCTGACACCAAGTGATGCAAATAAGGATTGTCCCCAACCTTTGCGTGAAAAATTACTCAGGTATGAGCGTATTTATAAGAAACAGAAAAGGAGAGTTACGGTGTATAAAAGAAAATTAAGGAACTGTAAGAAGCGATTGAATAACTTAAGAAAGAAATCAAGTGAAATGCACCCTTCAGATAATCTATTACAACAAATTTTTAATCATGACCAAATCGTAGCTCTTAACAGGAAGAAACATAAGAAGACAATGAGATTTTTCAAATGGTCAAATGGAACAATTACAAAAGCTCTAAAATTAAAATTTAGTTGTGGAAATAGTGGATATGAGGAACTTATCAAGCAAGGGCAGCCTTTACCATCAATTCGCACTTTGCAGAGAAGACTCCAAGGTTTGAAATTTGATTCCGGAATTTTGGATGAGGTGTTTGCTTTTCTAAGGATAAAAGTTGAAAGCTTTCAGGCAGCTGATAAAATTTGTACTTTAGTACTGGATGAAATGAGCATTACGTCAGGAAAAACATTTGACACCTCCTTGAATAAAAATTTTGGAGAGGTAACACTGCCGGGTCATGCAGGAATTGCCACCCATGTACAGTGAGATTCAAAACGTTTGTAATTAGGATTGGCTTTGGAAACAAAAGATTCGAAAAACGTTTGTCCAAAATTAATCGCACTGTCCCCAAAGAAAATCACTAAACTAAAATGACAGATGTGAATTCTTTAAATTTATTCGTTTTGCAAATTATTTAGAATAAATATCGACGTCTCCACTTCCTCGATCAAATTTGGCGCCCTTCCGTAATCAATCCCAGTGCTACTGCAACCAACAAAACTTGGTGGAAGAAGTTAGGTTAGGTTTGTTGGTGTTCCCAGGGAAGTTTAAAATGCTGTTATTTCTTGAATTTCTTCATAAATCTTGAATTTTTGAGCAAGCATTTTGAAGCACTCGTCAAAAACAGCATTGGAGGCCAGTTCTCCATCTGGTCGAGTCGAATCGAAAGGTAATTTGTTAAAATCAACAACCTGCTAATTTGTAATTTGTAAACCATTTCAGAAACAAATATTTTGAGAGTGGAGACTCCGATTGGCCCGATTCTCTGTTTTTTGTGAATTTTCTTTCACAACACAAAACAGCCGATTTTGTCTGCAAAGAAAGCATTTTGGTAAAAATTAACGAAAGGAACTTATTGAATTATAATTTATCTCTCTTCAGGTGCACCCTCAGATAAAATAAAACAATGTGTCTGTGATTCCGGGAAGTTACAAATGTGAATAACGTTCATAGGATTGTGTGCATTAGGCAATTTTTTCAGCGAAATTTTTAATCCAATTAACATGACATACGGATGATCCTGACTTGGCCCCTTGCTTTAAGACGTGGTCTGAACTGCAGCACAGAAGTAGAAGATCCAAGTTGCTTTTAATTTATTTACTACATCAATTTGTGGGGCCAGCAATTTTTGTTCGCCGTCTCAAAATCAGAACACTTTTTCATAATCTAAAGTAAAGTTTTGTTCTCACCGTGTCGTTTGTTATTTGCAATTGAAAAATAAAACCATTAAATTTACTTGTTTTATAAATTCACTACTCTTTTTGATAAAAACTAGGTGGATGTTAATTTTAAATACCATATAGGTAAATAGGACATTGCACTCTGTTCATTTGGTGCTTTTTCTTTTAAAAAGCAGCCCCCGGTCCAGGATGAATGTTCGATGGATATTGAAGACAGCCCTCGCCTCCAGAAATTGTTATGACCAAATTTACTCCCCAGTATTTGTTTCTGAAACGGTTTTCAAATGAGAAAGTTGGGTTTAATAAACAAATCACCTTTCGATTCGACCTGGCCTCCAAGACTGTTTTTGAGGAATGCTTCAAGATGCTTGTTGAAAAATTTTATGGGGACCACTAACATAACCTAACTTTTTCCAGTTCTCTTAGTCGCACTGGGACTGGTCACGGAAGGACGCCAAAGATGCTGGAAGTGGAGAGGTCGATATTTTTTCGAAATAATTTGCATTAATAAATGCAAAAGAAATTAATTTTAAAAATTCACATCTGTCAATTTTAGTTTAGTAAATTTCTTTGCGGACAGTGTGATTAATTTTGGACAAACGTCTTTCGAAACTTTTGTTTCCAAAGCCAACCCTAATTACAAACGTTTTGAATCTCACTGTATTAGTAATGATGCTTGCTGGTGTTAGAGCACGTTGGAAGCAAGTTGTTGCATACTTTTTTACTGGGGACTCAGTCAATGGTGCAGTTTTTAGTCCCACTATCAAAGCGATTTTTGAAAAAGCAACAGAGTTGGATCTAAACATAATAAATATCACTTCAGATATGGGAGCGTGCAACCAAGCTCTGTGGGCCTCTTGGGGCATTAAGGCAGGTAGACACATTGATACTGTGTGCAAGATCTCACATCCACTGTACCCTACTAAGACTGTAACCATTATGGCAAATGTACCTCACTTATTTAAAAATATTAACTAGCCGCTACGCGGGTGTGCTGGAGCACACTTGGGAAACCTTGGCGCTAGGCTGATTAACCATTTTGTCTGTGTGGGCGCTACGCGCCAGATTTTTTTTAACCTTGGCGCTTGGCTTTTCACCCATTTTGTCTGTGTGGGCGCTACGCGCCATATTTTTTTAACCTTGGCGCTTGGCTTTTCAACCATTTTGTCTGTGTGGGCGCTATGCGCCAGATTTTTTTAACCTTGGCGCTTGGCTTTTCACCCATTTTGTCTGTGTGGGCGCTACGCGCCATATTTTTTTAACCTTGGCGCTTGGCTTTTCAACCATTTTGTCTGTGTGGGCGCTACGCGCCAGATTTTTTTAACCTTGGCGCTTGGCTTTTCAACCATTTTGTCTGTGTGGGCGCTACGCGCCATATTTTTTTAACCTTGGCGCTTGGCTTTTCACCCATTTTGTCTGTGTGGGCGCTACGCGCCATATTTTTTTAACCTTGGCGCTTGGCTTTTCACCCATTTTGTCTGTGTGGGCGCTACGCGCCATATTTTTTTAACCTTGGCGCTTGGCTTTTCAACCATTTTGTCTGTGTGGGCGCTACGCGCCATATTTTTTTAACCTTGGCGCTTGGCTTTTCAACCATTTTGTCTGTGTGGGCGCTACGCGCCAGTTTTTTTTAACCTTGGCGCTTGGCTTTTCAACCATTTTGTCTGTGTAGGCGCTACGCGCCATATTTTTTTAACCTTGGCGCTTGGCTTTTCAACCATTTTGTCTGTGTGGGCGCTACGCGCCAGATTTTTTTTAACCTTGGCGCTTGGCTTTTCAACCATTTTGTCTGTGTGGGCGCTACGCGCCATATTTTTTTAACCTTGGCGCTTGGCTTTTCAACCATTTTGTCTGTGTGGGCGCTACGCGCCATATTTTTTTAACCTTGGCGCTTGGCTTTTCAACCATTTTGTCTGTGTGGGCGCTACGCGCCAGTTTTTTTTAACCTTGGCGCTTGGCTTTTCAACCATTTTGTCTGTGTAGGCGCTACGCGCCATATTTTTTTAACCTTGGCCCTTGGCTTTTCACCCATTTTGTCTGTGTGGGCGCTACGCGCCAGTTTTTTTTAACCTTGGCTCTTGACTTTTCAACCATTTTGTCTGTGTGAGCGCTACGCGCCATATTTTTTTAACCTTGGCGCTTGGCTTTTCACCCATTTTGTCCGTGTGGGCGCTACGCGCCAGTTTTTTTTAACCTTGGCGCTTGGCTTTTCAACCATTTTGTCTGTGTGGGCGCTACGCGCCAGATTTTTTTTAACCTTGGCGCTTGGCTTTTCACCCATTTTGTCTGTGTGGGCGCTACGCGCCATATTTTTTTAACCTTGGCGCTTGGCTTTTCACCCATTTTGTCTGTGTGGGCGCTACGCGCCATATTTTTTTAACCTTGGCGCTTGGCTTTTCAACCATTTTGTCTGTGTGGGCGCTACGCGCCAGATTTTTTTAACCTTGGCGCTTGGCTTTTCAACCATTTTGTCTGTGTGGGCGCTACGCGCCATATTTTTTTAACCTTGGCGCTTGGCTTTTCACCCATTTTGTCTGTGTGGGCGCTACGCGCCATATTTTTTTAACCTTGGCGCTTGGCTTTTCACCCATTTTGTCTGTGTGGGCGCTACGCGCCATATTTTTTTAACCTTGGCGCTTGGCTTTTCAACCATTTTGTCTGTGTGGGCGCTACGCGCCATATTTTTTTAACCTTGGCGCTTGGCTTTTCAACCATTTTGTCTGTGTGGGCGCTACGCGCCAGTTTTTTTTAACCTTGGCGCTTGGCTTTTCAACCATTTTGTCTGTGTAGGCGCTACGCGCCATATTTTTTTAACCTTGGCGCTTGGCTTTTCAACCATTTTGTCTGTGTGGGCGCTACGCGCCAGATTTTTTTTAACCTTGGCGCTTGGCTTTTCAACCATTTTGTCTGTGTGGGCGCTACGCGCCATATTTTTTTAACCTTGGCGCTTGGCTTTTCAACCATTTTGTCTGTGTGGGCGCTACGCGCCATATTTTTTTAACCTTGGCGCTTGGCTTTTCAACCATTTTGTCTGTGTGGGCGCTACGCGCCAGTTTTTTTTAACCTTGGCGCTTGGCTTTTCAACCATTTTGTCTGTGTAGGCGCTACGCGCCATATTTTTTTAACCTTGGCCCTTGGCTTTTCACCCATTTTGTCTGTGTGGGCGCTACGCGCCAGTTTTTTTTAACCTTGGCTCTTGACTTTTCAACCATTTTGTCTGTGTGAGCGCTACGCGCCATATTTTTTTAACCTTGGCGCTTGGCTTTTCACCCATTTTGTCCGTGTGGGCGCTACGCGCCAGTTTTTTTTAACCTTGGCGCTTGGCTTTTCAACCATTTTGTCTGTGTGGGCGCTACGCGCCAGATTTTTTTTAACCTTGGCGCTTGGCTTTTCACCCATTTTGTCTGTGTGGGCGCTACGCGCCATATTTTTTTAACCTTGGCGCTTGGGTTTTCAACCATTTTGTCTGTGTGGGCGCTACGCGCCAGTTTTTTTTAACCTTGGCGCTTGGCTTTTCAACCATTTTGTCTGTGTAGGCGCTACGCGCCATATTTTTTTAACCTTGGCCCTTGGCTTTTCACCCATTTTGTCTGTGTGGGCGCTACGCGCCATATTTTTTTAACCTTGGCGCTTGGCTTTTCAACCATTTTGTCTGTGTGGGCGCTACGCGCCATATTTTTTTAACCTTGGCGCTTGGCTTTTCACCCATTTTGTCCGTGTGGGCGCTACGCGCCAGTTTTTTTTAACCTTGGCGCTTGGCTTTTCAACCATTTTGTCTGTGTGGGCGCTACGCGCCATATTTTTTTTAACCTTGGCGCTTGGCTTTTCACCCATTTTGTCTGTGTGGGCGCTACGCGCCAGTTTTTTTTTAACCTTCGCGCTTGGCTTTTCAACCATTTTATCTGTGTGGGCGCTACGCGCCAGATTTTTTTTAACCTTCGCGCTTCGAATTTTTTATAACCTTCACGCTGGCTACTTGACTATTTTGTTTGTGGGGCGGGCGCTATATCGCGACCGATTTTTTAAAAGTTTGGCGCTGGGCTCGTTAAACATTGGTGATGTGAATTTTTTAGGAAACCTTGGCGTTAAGTAGTCTAGTTAAACTTTTTGTCTGTGCGACCCAAAGGAAATTTCTTTGGCTAAAATTATCTATAATGAAAAGATCATATTTATTGTTTCTAAAAAAACTTTAACATTTCATTCACGAAAAAATAAAAATTATCTTAATTCTTTTCACCACTACGTTGTTAAAACTTTGATGTAGTTATTAACAATCACGGTTTATAATGAATCGGTTGGGAAACGAAAAACCACCTTCCTTTTCATGGCAAAAAGATATTAACCTCAAGGACACTGGCACTTAAAATCCTAAAATTTAAAAAAATGGACTCTTGTCCACCGTCTCACCTTTTTTGACATTTCAGTTAATGAAATTTCTTGTGGTCTACCGACCAGAAATTCCTGGAATTTTTGAATAATTGGGGCTCCAGATTTTCGCACATGACAGTTCTCCTCGAAGGTTATGAGCACGACAAATAATTATTGTTTGTTGCAACAGGAGACCTGATGGGGAGGAACGGAAGGGGCATTTTCCACATAAATCCAGTCTGATTTCGTCAAATTTTCCCGTTTTTTCTTTAGATTTTTCACTTTCCATGACACTGACGCGTAGATTGGATAACAAAAAACCTCCTTCCTTTTCGTAGCGATGAGATAATAGCCTCAAGAACATTATTAACAAAACCTAAATTTCAACAAACTTAGAATGAGCCCTTGTCCAGTCTCTCACCTTTTTTGGCATTTCAATTAATCAAATTTCTGTTCCCTTGCGTTAATTGCTTGCAACAGCATCGCACATTCTCCATTTTAGAAAAAAATAAACGTTGAAGTTTCGTCACTCGTCAAATGTTTTTCCACATCAGAAATACCTAAAAATTGCCTTACGATCGTAAATATTCATCGATAATATTTAAAGAGCATCACCTCGTGGTCTTCCGACCAGGAATTTCCGGGATTTTTCAATAATTGGGGCGCCGGATTTTCGCACCTGCGGCTCTTCTCCAAAAGTGATAACCACGGAACAATTATTAATGTTTTTTGCAACAGGAGGCTCGGAAAACGTCGGAAAGGGCATCTTAAACGTAAATCCACTCAAATTTCGTCCAATTTCCCCGTAATTTGTTAGATTTTTCACTTTCACCGACACTGACGTTTCGCGTCGTTTGACGTTTCGAGGCACCGAGAGTTCGTCATTTTTGCAAGAGCGCCTACGATTTTTCGACGGTTTCGGATGGCCCCACTTTGGGGCTCCCGTGCGCCCCCACGGAGTGAAAAATCGCAAAGCCACCCCCCCTACGCTATAGGGAAATCATTTTCCTAAATGCGCTCCGCGAAAAAACGGCGAAAATTTCTAGATGCTCGGAGGAGATCCACCGGCACATAGCCCGTGTTTCGGGGTGTTTTAGAGTGAAAAGACAAATGATTAATCAAGTCGGAAATTAATATGAGAGAAGCCATGCTCGTTAGTAATAAAATCATTTATATACCAGAGGATTTGGTGGAGAAACATGGACTGTCAAGTAACCAAGTTTTACTGAGTCACATTGGAGACCTTATCAAACATCAAGAGGGCCATACTTTTCAACTTGCACCAAAATTAAACGAAGAAGACTTATTACCGGGTCATTTTAAGAAAATGAAAGTGTCAACTTCTACAAATGTGGTCAACCATTCAGTGTCTAGTGCATTGAAATTCCTGGCAGAGGAATTACAACAACCCGAATTGCTTACAACAGCTTGGTTCTTGGACCAAGTGGAAAGATGGTTCTATTTACTGACTTCGAGACATGCTTCTGCTGCTTTGAGTAAATTTAATATGGATGTCTATAATGAAACAATATCTTTTTTAAAGGATTTCATGAATTTATTTAAAAGGATGGAAGTGGGTGTTAAAAAAATATGGAAACCAACACAAAAGGGCGTTTTAATTACGACTCAAGCTGTGTTAGACTTACACGAAGAATTAATAGAAAATAATAAATTTGAATTTGTGTTGACTGGGAGATTTTCCCAAGATTGTCTTGAAAATGTTTTCTCAGTTCTTCAAAGCAAGCAAATTGTTCCTAATGCTGTTCAAGTGAAAAATAACTTGAAGTTGCTTACTGTGTCTCAATATTTAAAGAGTCCCATCAACAGTAGTTATGCAAATGATGACAGGGAATTCATGGACGGTTTTTTAGACATCTTAAAATATAATTCATGCAACTACGAACCTGTGGACATTCCTGAAGCTATTGAAGAACCTATTATGAATTTAAGCAATAGTGAACTAAATTCCTTGTACAACATTTGTGGTTATCTACTAGGCAGCATACAAAAGCAGACAAAAACCTGTCAAAATTGTGTAACATCAGTGGGATCTAAATATCCACAATACCATTGTTTTACTAGATTTACTATGTTAAAAAGATTTAGAGAAAATACCCTGTTCTTTTGTAATGAAGCAACATTTTGTTTCATTTTAGAATTGGAATGTTGTTTCAAAAAATATTACCCTATAGTTGAGTCAAAAAATATTGACTTAAAAGATTTTTACTTTAATAAGATGAAAGACATTCAATTTGAAATACCAACCTGTCATGGATTAAAGAAAAAAATTATATCTAGATTTATAGTATTTCGCTTAAAGATTTCTTCTAAAAAGTTCAAGCAAAAAAATAAATGTTATGCTAGTAAGTCAGTTGCTGGGCATGCTCTGTAAATTTTAAATAAAAATATCACTCCCTCTGTCCCAAATTTAAGGTTTACCCGCATCTTTCTAAAATTCCCTATTCTACGGAGACAAAGTCTTGTATCTTTCAAATAAATATGTTTAAATTACTTAATTGCATTAACATAATCTGAAAATTCATGGAGTTTTTAAGGTTGCGGTTGAGACGTTTCCCGCCAGAATGCGGTTTTTTGCTTCTAATTTGAATTTTAGAAGGACTATCAGCTTGCAATTTGTGTCATTCGTTGCACATTTACTTCTGTCGTACGTTGATTAACAAATTATTCTTAAAACTACACTGATTTTTCAAATGTCCACAAACATTGTCTTTTTGGCGCGAAATCAGAAATTTGTGGTCATTTGAAAAACCAGTGTAGTTTTAAGAATAATTTGTTAATCAACGTACGACAGAAGTAAATGTGCAAGTGCAACGAATGACACAAATTGCAAGCTGATAGTCCTTCTAAAATTCAAATTAGAAGCAAAAAACCGTATTCTGACGGGAAAAATCTAAACCGCAACCTATTAGTCTGTCGACTGTCCTAATTGTACTTTTTTATTTTAACGTGTCTTCCAAGTTTGACTTTACTTTGCTGCTACCTTTAATACTTATTTCTAACAGTCGTTACACTTTCCCTTTTGGTCAACTACAATCTATGAAAAGGAAATAAAAGATGTGTACCTATATCAAAATTTGGGACAGGAAGATGTACGTGTTATTATAATGAAAAATGTGTTTTATTTGTACCTATGTCCCGTAGCATTTTTCAAAAGCATTTCGACACAATGATACGAACTTTCGGTGGTTAATCCAAGTAAAGGATCGGCCATTACGAAACAAGTTTCTTGTCATCTTTGGAAGCAGTAGTCCAACTACATCCGAATCTCTAACTGAGACTTCTTTGCCAATATTAATTAATACGGCAGGCCCAAGGATTGGGAATTTTTTAGAGGATAGATATCCTACAACCTACAACTCATTGTTATGCCCTTGTCTTTATCAGCAAAGCTGCAAGAATCAGTCCCTGAGCCAACACGTTTTGAGGCTGGGTAGATGGGGTACATTGACCAAGAGATTCTGTCTTGAGAATCAGTTCCCAGAGCTTCCATGCAGGAAAATTACACTTAAATAATTCCATGTCTGTGATTGTGATTCCATGTTTGAATGAAAACAAGAACGATCAACTTCAAAAACGTCAAATTTTGCGGTGAGGTGACGATTGACGTCTTGTTGACATTTGCCTCTTAATGGCGGAAATCGCCCTCTTGTCGTCACTGTTCAAAGTAGAGCCACTGTAACGAGGTTTATAACAAGGTAAAAATTGCTTATTATACAATATCTAAGTAAAACTTTGTTGCATAAATGTTAATTCGACAAGATTTGCACCAAAACTAATTCACATTTTTTGGAACCACATGAAAACTGTAAGAACTCTGAGATTTACAGTTACCTTTTTTTTCTCTTGACAAGATGCCAATGTACGTGTGTGCCCCTAGGTTAAATAAGCGTCTAGCCCCCGGGACGCAACTAACGACGATTCGCTCGGGTTTAGTCGTTTTAGTTCGTCGTTAGACGTAAGTTGAAGTAGTTCTTCTACATCCATCTCCACCAAGGTATGGTGGCTGTGTGGTATGACGCGCGCCATCTTGAGAATGCGGTGCGTTTTGGTACGTTTTGCCCGTAGGTTCGAACCTCGACGGATCCAGTTTTTTTTTCAACTTCAAGTCAGGTCTTTGTCAGGTCAAGTCTGGTCATTTACACACGTAAATGAATGAATTCTATCTTAATCACCCATTCTACCATTTCGTCGTTAGTTGCGTCCCGGGGGCTAGACGCTTCTCTAGGTTAACAGCGTCACAACCCTCTGTCACCTTATGCCATTCAACTGACAGTATCGCGTCAGTCCTCTGTATTTTTAAAAACTAGGATTTTTTGGGTGTTAAAGGGACAGAGCATGGAGAATAATGTGTACGCAACTTTGGAAAGCCTTGTATTCTTTGAAAGTTTCTTGAATTCCTTGTGTAGTGAATAAAATAGGATATTTTAGGATTTTAGTTAAGATTTGATATTAATTGTTACACATTAGATTGCATTATATTGTCGAGTCATTAGGTTAGGAAATCGGGTAATGTAAGTAGCACGCTGACGGTGTCGATCATCGCAGCGCAATAATTTGTTAATTAGTTCTTAAGATGGGTTCATAGAATAAAGTAGAGACTATTCCAATCGAGGTCTTCTTTTCCCATAAACTATCCAACAACCCCTAACAGTAAAAGGTCCAAATATTACATGGCGATCCTGCCAGTTGTGGCGAGAAGATGAAGAAGGAAGAGAATTAATTAAATTTTAGGTCGTACCGAGCGTGGGGAAAAAAAAATTATGGGTGTTTGGAATTAGATGTAAGAAGTCCGGTAAAATCACAGTAGAATGGGATCCACTCAATCCAAGGAGGAAATTATCTTGGCCCAGGCTGGAAATAGCGGTGGACAAACCAATTCCATCACCACTAACAGTTTTTTAGGAAAAGAAATTTTGGGCGGTTGCTTGCTGGTCCTTGCAGTAATTGTAATATTGTTGTACTTCGTTGGGAAATGCAAAAAGATGTTTGAAAGGAAAATTCGGGAAGAATTGAGGAAAAGTTTGGAGCAAGTTTAATGAAAGTGAAATAACGAACGCCATCCAGTACCTACGAAATATATTTTGCAATCCGCAAATAATTATTAATGACGACACCATTTCGTCATCTCTGTGAAGATTTAAAGGTATTTAATAGGAACTTAAATAAGGATAGTTATAGGCGTAGGGCTGATATTAGTGTAACCAATAAAAAGTTAAGGAAGTTAGAAAAATTTAAGAAAAGTTTACAGGAGTTGAGGGAAACTTTCAATAATTCACTTGTGCAAGATAGGCATATTTTAGACGAGGTTAAGCAGTACGTAGACTTTATTGTTAAGCTTATTGATAGTATTGGAATAGTTTTAAATGCTAGGTTAGAGCAACCATCAGTTTTGCAAGATTCAGGTAGAAGTCAGTCATCCGGTTCATCAGATTCGGACAGTACAAACCCGGACGAAAATTTACAAAATATAGTTCTGAACATGTCTGACAAGTTTGATTTAAAAACGGCTTGTGGCCTATTGCCACAAATGAATGGCAAAGAGGAAGTCACTTTGCAATTAATTGATGCTATCGAAATGTACGACAGTTTTTTGGATGCCAATGGTAAAAAACTATTGACCACTTACGTGCTTAAAACACGCCTTTCGCAGTCAGCAAAAATTAGATTAAAGACTACGTATCCTTGTAACGCTGATCTAATAGCTGAGATGAGAGAGCATTTTCTCACTAAGAAATCCGCAGCAACTCTTTCTGTTAAGTTGCACACAGCGAGCCAAGGGCATAAGTCAGTTGAAGAATTTGGTAAGTCTGTGGAACAGTTGATGGCAGATTTAACTATTAGTCAGGCAGGCGGAAGTGATGATGCGGCAAAAATTTTAGGTAAAAATAACGAAGTGCTAGCTATTAATGCATTCGCGAATGGACTCCAAAATTGCGACTTAAGGACAATCATTAAAGCCAGAAATTATAACACCTTAAGCCAAGCCATTCGAGGAGCTCTGGACGAGGATATTGGTTCAAACAGGGACTCTCAGGTGCTCTATGCATCTCAAAATAGGCAAAATTTCACCAGAACCTTTAGCAATCAGCGGGGCAGAAGCAATTTTAGAGGTAGAAATTTCCAGAGGGGTTTCTCAAGAGGTCAGTCTCGAAATTATTACGATAACAATAATCAGTTTTTCAATAATCCTTCAAATGGTCAAAATCGCTTTGGTAATAATAATACGTATAGGAGTGCTTACCGCGGTCAAGGTCAGAATAGCAATAATTATAGGGGGTCAGCGAATAATGGCAACTATGATAATAATTATAATAGATATGAACAGAATCAAAGTACACACAATGTTTACGTCGGAAATACTGACCAACCTCAACAGCAGAGACAGCAGTTTTTTCGTGAATCAGGTGAAGAACGAGACTGACGTAGGAAATATTGTTATTTTAAGTATGAATGGTATGAATTATGTGCGAATGAAGTATGGATTGAGAGACGTTTTACTACTGCTTGATACGGGTGCCAGTGCCTCTGTATTTTTTGGAAATTACATTAAAGAGAATGAAGAAATTGATTTAACAAAAAGAATAAAAATTAACGGCGTATGTGGATCAACCGTTTCTCAGGGTGCAGCAAGTATTCAGTTGGGAGTGAATGATGTGTGCATAAGACATGAATTTTTGTTGATGGAAGAATTTACGGATGGAATTCAAGGTATAATTGGATCAGATTTCATTGAAAAATATTTAGGAATCTTGGATTTTGAAAATTTCACTTTTTCAATTTTTGTTCAGAATAGTAGAATAGTATTACCACTAGAATCGAAATTTAATGTATTTACCACAATTCCCCCCAGATGTGAAATAATAAAATTTTTTTATGTCGAGAGCATGAATGATTGCGTGGTATTGCCGGAAGAGTTATGTGAGGGTGTATTTGTTGCTGGTATTTTGTCTAGGCCAAATAACAGTAACATGTTACCGGTACAAATTTTGAATGTTCGTGAGGAAGAAATTAAACTTAGGAATTTTAAACCAAAATTAAGGGAATTAAATGAGTTTGAAATTTGCGATCTTGGCAAAAATAACTCATTGTCAGTAGATAGAGTAGATAGGGTTTTACAATTAATTCAGACGGATCATCTTAATAAAGATGAAATGTTTTCTATTCAGAGAGTCTGTGCGAAATTTGCAGACGTTTTTCATTTGGAAGGCGATAGGTTAACAACAACAAATCTCTACAAGGAACGAATTACCTTACAGAATAATGCAACGCCAGTTTACATTAAACCATATCGTTTGCCTCAAACGCAGCGAGCTGAAGTAGATAGACAAATTGACAACATGTTAAAGGATGGTATAATTGAGCCAGCTAGGTCCCCTTATTCATCACCAATTTTACTTACAACTAAGAAAGACGACAAAGACGGCAATAAACATTTTAGGGTGGTCATTGACTACCGCCAATTGAATAAGCAGATAGTTGACGAAAAATTTCCCCTACCTTGTATTTCGACAATTTTGGAATCGTTGTCGGGAGCTGTTTATTTCTCTCATTTAGACTTAAAGCAAGCTTACAATCAAGTAGAGTTAGAGGAAGAAAGTAGGCCTTGTACTGCATTCACAACCGATAAAGGACAGTTTCAAATGACCAGGTTACCAACAGGTCTAAAAACATCTCCAAGTTGTTTTTCACGTGCTATGACTATAGCTACAAGTGGCTTAAATCCACAAATTAGCCTTGTTTATTTAGACGATTTGATTGTATTTGGGAATAATTTAGTCAATCACAACAAAAATCTTGCGAGAGTATTACAAAGATTAAGGGAAGTGAACTTGAAGTTGAATCCAAACAAATGCAATTTTCTGAAAAAGGAAATCTTATATTTGGGACATCACATTTCAGAATTAGGTATATCTGCAGATCCTCAAAAAACACGAGTAGTTGAAAATTATCCAGTTCCTCAAGATGTTGCAGAAGTCAAAAGATTCGTTGCATTCGCGAACTACTATAGGAAATTTATTAAAAACTTTGCAGAAATCGCTTTTCCACTAAATTATTTGACAAGGAAAGGTACTAAATTTAACTGGACAGAAGATTGTCAAAAGGCTTTTGAAACATTGAAGGAGCGCTTAATAACATCACCAATTCTTCAATTTCCTGATTTTTCAAGTTCAAATACTTTTACTTTACAAACAGATGCTTCTGGGTATGCCATTGGAGCAATTCTATCAAATGCTGACAATAGACCAGTAGCGTATGCTAGCCGGAGTCTCAACAAAGCCGAGAAAAATTATCCCACCATTCATAAAGAACTTTTGGCTATAACATGGGGAGTAAATCATTTCCGACCGTACCTTTACGGCAGAAAATTCAAAATTTTAACAGACCATCGACCATTAGTCTTTTTATTTGGAATGAAAAATCCCTCGAGCAGGTTAACGAAATTTAGACTATTACTAGAAGAGTATGACTTCAAGATAGATTATGTTAAAGGAAGAGAAAATATGACGGCCGATGCATTGTCTCGTATTACCATTGATATAAGTGAACTGAAGAGTATGAGTGAAAGTGTGAACGTTATGACTAGAGCACAAGCGAAGCAAGAAAGGAAATGTGCAAATGCGTCTACCAATGAAAGGCTTGGTCACCCTGGAATTGTAGAACTTATGAAACGACCCCCACATTCTGTGGAATTGCGAACGATTTGTGACAAGGAGTTCGAAAAAAACCTTAGAAGTAGAGACCTAGGTCCTCACTTTAAGTGCTGTAAAAATATATTATTTAATGAGAGAACAGAAATAATTTATGTAAAGCAAGTATCTGTATCGACGTCAGCATTAGGTGCATCGTTGAAAGATTTGCGAAAAATTTGTGTTGAAAATAATATTCCGGAATTAATAGTTGTGAGAAATAATGAAAATAAGAATTTAATTGCTGAATTATTGGGGATAAAATCACTACTCAAGCAAAATGGAATAAAAATAAGTATAATTAAAAGTCCAAAGACAATTGACGATAAAGACTTGAGACAATTAGTGCTAAATGACTTTCACATGCTTCCAACAGGAGGACATGCAGGCGTAAGCCGTATGTATAATAATATTACAAAACATTATTTTTGGACAGGGTTGAAAAGAGACGTAGAAAATTTTATAAAGAAATGTGACGATTGTCAAAGATACAAGTGTAGTTTACCCAATACTGAACCTTTATCTATTACTACAACAGCCAAGTCAACTTTTCAGAGAATATTCCTAGATTTACTCGGTCCAATTGAAGCTGATGCAGCGGGAAATAAGTATATTCTAACCCTGCAGTGTGATTTAAGTAAATATGTAGAGTGCTATCCTTTGCTAGACAAAGAAACTATCACTGTTGCTAAAGCTTTTGTTGAGAATTTTCTTTTGAGATATGGCGTACCTGAAGAAATTATTTCTGACAGGGGTACTGAGTTCATGTCATCCACAATGGCCGATACATGTAAATTGCTACAAATAAAAAAACTATCATCGACAGCATATCACCACGAAACCATTGGATCGTTAGAAAATTCCCATAAGTGCTTAGGTGCGTATTTACGCATGCAAATGTCAAAATTTCCGGATTCATGGAGTTCTTGGGTCCAATATTGGAGTTTTTCGTACAATACTACCGTCAATACTGAAACAGGTTATACACCTTTTGAGATGATTTTTGGCAAGTCATGTAAACTACCATCAAATCTTACCAATAGTGTAGATCCAATTTACAATTTCGATAATTATCCAGTACAACTAAAATATAGACTGCAAAGGGCATGTGATGAAGCAAGAGAAAATTTAATAAATTTAAAATCTAAAAGGAAAGACAGATATGACAGAACTAGTAGACAGGTTAATTACAAGTCAGGAGACAAAATTATGTTAAGAAATGAAGCAGGGAAAAAGTTTAACGAGTTGTATAGTGGTCCTTATTTAGTTCTAAGCCAGGAAAATCCCAACATTTCAATTAAAATAGGAGATAAGTCTGTTACTGTACATAAAAATAGGGTTAAATTGTATTGGGAGTAGAACTAGATTTAATTGTTATTTATATTGTAGGGACAAAACAAAAAAAAAAAAACAGCTTTTCAGTATTTTTTTTTCTCTTTTTCGTGGGGGATGTAGTGAATAAAATAGGATATTTTAGGATTTTAGTTAAGATTTGATATTAATTGTTACACATTAGATTGCATTATATTGTCGAGTCATTAGGTTAGGAAATCGGGTAATGTAAGTAGCACGCTGACGGTGTCGATCATCGCAGCGCAATAATTTGTTAATTAGTTCTTAAGATGGGTTCATAGAATAAAGTAGAGACTATTCCAATCGAGGTCTTCTTTTCCCATAAACTATCCAACAACCCCTAACAGTAAAAGGTCCAAATATTACACTTGGATGTCTCTAAATTCATTAGAAGTTTCTGAAATTCTTTGGAAATCTCTGGAATTCCTTGGAAGTGTCTGAAATTCTTTGATGGTGCGTGGAATTCTGTGGACTACTTCTAAGAGACAGCGGCAGAAAATTGCGTACAAATAACCGTGTTCCCGAGTTCCCTGGAAGTCTAAGGAGTTCCTCGGAATCTTCTGTTCTTGTGTACGCCAAATTTTAGGGAGACCTACCTCTTGGGGCATAGTTTGAATGCATTTTTAGAAACAGAATTATAAGATACCCATAAAAAAGAAAAAATATGTGTAGGTACGTGTAATACCTAACCCACGATGCGCGAGTCGCGCGACAAGAACAACGAGGTCGACAACGCAAATTGGGCGCAAATTGAAATAAAATAAGCAAGTCAACTTTATGGTGCTAGTACCCTAAAATGTTGTCGGTACTGGCACCTGCTTATTAATTTCATATTCTGTATAAGTATCCACTTAATTAGATTATGGTACTAGTAGGTAAAATAAACTTTATGGTATGACTTAAAAAGAAACAATTTTTTGCTAGATTTCTGTGTTGTTGGCTACTATTCCCCGTAATAGTTTTGTTAATTTCTCTTGCATCCCTTAAAAATGGTAGATAATTTGATTTCCTCTTCGGTACCAAAAAGTTTCTTGAGTGGCCAAAATACCACAGGATGCATGCCCAACCTACAATTGACTTGTGGCCCTCTTGCGATGGTGTATATTGCACCCAAGTTTGATACAACGCCTTAATTAGGTATTTGTTCGAATTGCAAATGAATAATTCGAATATTTCGTCCTCATCTAAATGCTCCTCGGTGTAGGATGAGGAGAGTGCACTCTGATAGACAGCAAGTGTTATTTTTTTCAAATCTTCCAAATTCAGAATGGGAAATTCACGGATAACTTTTAGTTGAACTTCTTTCCAGGTCGATCTTGTTTTGACAAGGTTCTCATCTTCTAAGTTCTGTTGCAGAGCGTTTGATGTTTCCATCTGATTTAGAACAAAATTAGCAATCTCTTCGTGATCTTCTTTGTCATGGAAAAGCGGGGGAAAATGTGCATTAAATATTGCACATGCTATTCTAAACCATGCGTTCAAGCATGGAAGATATTGTAGACGAATTTCATTCCTAAAAAACTTAAAAACGTTTTTGATGCATCCGTTGACACTTTCAACAACAAATCGAATCATTGTCACCCATCTTGATTGATTTGCTTCGGTAGTTGTAAATTGTTTCTGACCTGGCGCTAATAGGCAAGGCATCTGTACCTGAAATCTCACTTCTTCTAGAGCAACTTTTGCGTCTCTATAACCTCGATCGAGAATAATCAAGTCGCCAGCTTGGAATTTTTTGAAGATGCTGTTTTCCTCATTCCGCCTAGACAACAATATTTGTGCGTCGTTGTTACCACCGTCGGCGCAAAACAATGCATCGCTATCTACTATGTGGCCTGTTGTTGTACATGTAATATGAGGCTTTACAAGGTTTGTCCCTTTTTGCACAGAATAGGTTTTCTTCTGCAAAGTAAAGTTGGAGGACTTTTCTATATAAAGATATGTCCCATCCATGATTACACATGCTGCGCCGTCTTCAATGTTAAATAATTTATTTGCAAGCTTTACGGTGTGCTTATTAATTACATCGTCCCTCGTAACGCAGCCGTATCCCAAATATTTCGGCACAAAATTGAGTTCCAGAGCTTGCCCGACACTTTTCAGCGTGAGGCTGATGGATTTTGTCCGTTGTGTTTGTTTTATTCTCAGTGTCAGCTCTGTTGAGCTCTTACTAAAGTATCTGTTTTGCTTCACTTCTTCACGTCTTTTCTTCTATTTTAATCTTTATTATTTCATGGTAGCTTTTTCTTTTCTTCTAATTTTTTAGTCTTTCATTAGTTCGTGGTAGCTTTTTCTTTTCAGGCGTCTGTACTTGGGGATTTTCATTTTTTCTATGATTGGGTTTTGGTGTTGGTTTATTCTGTCAAGGATTTTTGTCTTGACTTTGTTTAAGTATTCTTGTATTTGTTCTGTTCCTGTGGCGTTGTGTAGTAGGGTGATCTTTGTTCTTCGTTCCATTGCTGCTGCTAGTCTTAGCACTTTGTTTTGGAATATTTGGATCTTTCTTACTTGTGTTTTCGATGCCGTGATCCATGCCGGGTATCCGTATATTATGATTGGTCTGATGTATGTTTTGTATATCTCGACTTTCTGTTTTATTTGCAGCTTTTTGGAAATTAAAAGCGCGATTATTTGTATGAATCTTATTCTGGCCCTTTTGATCGAGTCTTGTATGTGATGTGCGAATTTCAGTCTTTGATCAATGATGATTCCTAGATATTTCAGTTTCTGAGACAGTTGTATTCTTCTTTGATTAATTGTTATTTCTGTGGGCTTCTTCATTCTGTTCGTTATTATCATAACCTGCGTTTTTTCTTCGTTTATTCTCATCCCTTTATCTTCGAAGTGATTCTTTATGTTGATGAATGTTTCGTTAAGTTTATGCTGGATTGTTTCGAATTTTCTTGATTGTACTGTGATGGTAGTGTCATCAGCGTACAGGCTGATTGCCACTCGATGATCTTGGGGTTTTGGGACAGTATTAATGTATATTACAAATAGAGCCGGTCCCAGTGCCGATCCCTGGGGAACTCCACCCCTGATCGGCCTTGTTCGCGATTTCTCGTTCATCATTTCCACGAAGTATGTTCTTTCGTGTATATAGCTTCTTATCAGTTTCATTAGGTGAATTGGGAAGTTGTATTCCTCCATGGTGTTCAGTAATGCTTGATGGTTTACCTTGTCAAACGCCTTTTCTAGGTCGATTGACAAAATACCCGTATTTATCCGGTTTCCCAGATTATCGCTTGCTTTCTTTACTAGTGCGGAGACTTGCAGTGTCGTCGAATGATTTCTCCTGAATCCGAATTGTTCCGGGATGAGGATTTTGTTCTCTTCCATCTGTTCGGTGATATCTTCGAGGATTATTGCGTCTAGGGCTTTCGCCAGTCCTGTTAGTATTGATATTGGTCGGTGGATTGGTGGATACGTCCTTTGGCTTTCCCTTTTTATGGATCGGTATTATTCTTGCATTCTTGTAGCTAGTTGGGTAGATTCCGTTTTCCGTTATTTTGTTGAATAATTCTGCGATTTTCACGATGGCTAGTTCTGTCATGTGTTTGAGCACGAAGTGCGGGATGTTATCTTTTCCCGCTGCATTCTTCTTCCTACCTTGATTCAGTATATGTGCTTTCACTTTTTCTATTGAGTGTGGGTTTTCAATTGTTGTGTTCTCTCGGTCAATTCTTCTGAGTGTTTCTTCACTGTTCGCTGCTAATTCCGGTGTTATTGGATTCGGGGTAAATTGCTCCTCGAAGGCTTCAGCGATGACTTCCGCCGCTTCGAGGTTGGATGTGGTTTTTCTTCCTGTGTTTGGGTTTTTTACGCAGTTGCGTGTGTTTTTCGCTTTCGTCAGTGCTTTCGGGATTTTGTATTTATTCCTCGGGTCTTCCAGGGCCTTTTCCCATGACTGTATGGTGTATTCCTTCATTTCTTGTTGGATTTCTCTTATCTGCCTGTTCAGTTTGTTCTTTATTTGTGGGCAGCGGTTTTGCATGTATTGCTTTCTCGTTCTGTTTTTCTCTCTTATGAGCTGCACTATTTTTTGGGGAATTTCCATGCCTTTGTGCAGTCGTTGGTTGTCTTGTCCCTTACTTGCTTCGGCTAGGGCGTTTTGTATGCTCTGCGTGATGTTGTCTGCTTGTTGGTCTATATCTGCTTGGGTGGGTGCTTTCCTGATGTTGGGTAATTTCTTCATACCTTCATCTAATTTTTCTCGGAAAATGTTCGATTGGACATCTTTTTCACGGGGTAGCCCTGACCTTATGTCTTGTGGTCTTGCATTTATGTCAAGTATCATCGGGAGGTGGTCTGAATCTAGGTCATATGTGGTTTGTGCGTTTATTTGAAGGTTCCAGTTTTTTCCTATGGCAATGTCGATTGTAGTTCCCGTTAGCGGCCGCGTCGGGGTATCAGTGGCTATGATTTTTATGTCATTCCTTCGGGCTATGAATTTATGGATTTCTTTACCTGAGGGACATCCGTTGATTGTGTTAGTGTCCCACTGGCTGTGCCTGGCATTAAAATCTCCTGCTATCAGGAGATTGTCTGCAAGATTTGTTAGTTTGCGTAAGTCTTCAACGTCTATTTTTTGTGCTATTGGGGGTCGATATATCGCTACTAAGAGAGTAGGCTTTCCGTTTATTTTAAGGAATATTCCTGTTGCTTCTAGTGTTTCCAGTTTGGGTAGGTCAAACTGGTGGTGTTGTAGTCCATTCTTGATTAGTATGGCGGTACCTCCCCTTTTGGTTTCGTTGTCATTCCTGTATGTGGTGTAGTTTGGGATTCTGAATTTTTCCTTTTCTATGAGATGTGTTTCGTTGATCAGTATGACATCTACTGCATATTGGTTGAGGTAGTCTATCAGTTCTCCTTTCTGTCGGAGAATTCCATTGGCATTGAAGTGTGTTATTCTTAGATTTTCCAGTTTTTTCTGTTTATTCATTATCAGTAAATGTATATTCAGCGATTTCTTCAAATATTATCATTATTTTTTCCAGCGGGTCATTGGTGGCTTTGATCCTTCTGGTGGTGTTCTTTATTTTTTCTAGTATTTTTCTTATGTTGAATTGTCTGATGATAGCAATTATTTCGGCAAGTGGATTTTCAGAATTCTGTTCTGGGATGGTGGTCTTCGGTATGTTGTTTTTATTTATTTTTGATGGGGGCTGCTGTTTTTCTTGTTGTTTCTTATTGGCTTGCTGTGCTTTTGATTTAGTATTTTATTGTGTTTTCTTTGCCTTTTTGAGTACTTCATTATACTTCCGTCTTCTTTCTAGGATTGATGTCTTCAGCCTTTTAGTTTGCGGCTCATCCGATTCAGTTTCAGTTTCTCGTTCCGTATCGGTTACTTCTTCTTCCGTGTCTTCAAGTGGTGCATAGCGGTTTTTTAGTTTAGGGTATTGCTTTTCTGTTGTTAGTGGTGGTGGTTTCTTTTCTTCTGATTTCTGCTTTGAGGCTGGTTTTCTTGCTGCTAAATTTTTCAGGTATTCTATATGCTTCGAGCATCCTCTGTAATTGGCCGGGTGGGGCTCTTTACAGTTGGCGCACGTGGGTTCTTGGTCCATTCGTAGTTGGCAGTCCTTTGCTTTGTGGTTTTGTGCGCATTTGACGCACTTTGATGTCTTCCCGCAGCTCAGGGATGAATGCCCGAACTGCTGGCAATTATAACACTGTGGCGTGTTATCAGTAATGTATGGCTCTGTTTTTATTATCACGTGGCAAATGTTGGTAAGCTTATAATATTCTTCAGCGTACGCTTTGGGTACCGTCGCTAGTATGACATCCAGTGGTATTTTCTGTATTTTTTCGTGCTTGTCGATAATGGTCTTCGTTAATTGGTTTATTTTTATGTATCCTAGTGATCTGCTATCTAATTCTTCTTTGATTTCGTCTATGGTTGTTGTGTGATGTATGTATTTTATGATTATCTTCACCGGTTTCATGTTATCTGGTAGATGTGTGAAGTAGTCGATCTTGGCTTGGGTTAGTAGTTCTATTATTATGTCATGATCTTGTTTATTCTCCGGTTTGCACTGGGTGTGATCCAATTTTACGTAAAATTTCGGGATTTTCGTGAGCGCTTCGCATGTGACGATGGCGTCAATTATCTTCTTTGTTTTCTCCTCTCCATATATAAATATCATGGTTCCGTGTTCAATTTTCTCAGGTTTTTCCGTTTTTCCGGCGTTCGGCATTTCTTCGTCTATGTCTTGTGTTCCGGTTTGCTGGGTGGGGGTGATGTCCGCTTTTATGATGGCATTCAGATCCTCTCCAGTGTTTATCTTTGGATCCTTTTCATTACGATTTCTTTTTTGCATTTTTGTCCTCATCGGTATCATTATATCCCGTTGTTTGTCCGTTTCATCGTGGACCATAGCCACCGTCGTTCCCGGCGGGGCCATGCTCGCACTTCTGCTACGATTTCTGTCGCTATGTAGTGGCGTGTTCGGGTACAGTTTTGCCTATTTCTAGGACTTTTAATTGTAGTGATCAGCTGGACTGGGCGGGTCGAATCTCGGCTATTTGCTTCTATACGATGCTTTCGTTGGCGATCTTCTCACCTTCTGATGGATTTTTGTGAAGGCATCTTGAATAAGTACGCAATAATCGACTGAGACATCTGGTCGCAGCTTAACCAAGAAAATTCCAAGTGCGTTTCTCACACTTCTGTTATGGCTTGATCTTACATTTTCACAAAATTGAAACAAATCATTGAACATACTTCTGTTTAATCCAGTTAACAGTAAGTAGTCCTCATCAGTTAATCGACAATCGAAATCTATGTGCGAGTTTTGCTTCTCAGAGCCTAAAGAAGTAAGAGATAGTAGCTCTTTTACTTGAACGGCATTCCACGAAACGTATCCAAATGTTGCAACAAGCTTAGCCTTTGAGTCATTAGATATAAAGCCACTTCCTGGGTCCAAATGCGAGAGGCAGATTCTGTTGCTAAAGGGAATGAAGATGTTATGGGTTACAAATGCTTCCGCAACAGCTCTTTTGGGTATTAATGACCTTCCTTCCGCATTTCCACAAATGCAACACTTCTTTTGTGTTGAAATACACGCAGAGATTGCTATATTTATTCTGCCACTGCCTAGATCACTGCTATTGGTCGACGCTTCGTCTTCGATCGTTTCGCTATTGTCGTCAACATCCATAGATTCTGCTGCTATGAATTCTGCAACGGGTTCTGCAATAGGTTCTACAACTGGATCTGCAACGGGTTCTACAAAGGGTTCTGCAACGGGTTCTGTAAATGGCTCTTCAACTTGATCTCCAACGTTGTCGTCCTCAATTTCCATAGATTTTTCACCGATATGTTCAGACGTCGCAGGTACAACAGAGACCTTATTTCTTAAAAACACCGCTTTTCTTGAAGGAATCTGCTTTTTAGGGCCACGCTTCAAGGCAAGTTCACATCGGCCACAAATGATGCTATCAATGCCCAAAGAAAGGTTAAAACGTCTTGCGTAATTAAGAGCACATTCTCGCACTGCTGCTTGCCGCAGATACCTCCTTTCTGATTACTCATAATTCTGCAACCACATATTTCACAGTTGTAGTGACCACAACTTCTATCCTGGGGTACCATCCTTAATCTGTGTATAAAGGTGTATAAACCTCACTCCTGTAAAATCAAAATTATCAAACGTCTCTTTTGAACTTAAGCTGACGTACCTCAGTTGTTACCTATAGGTGCAGAACAACAAAAACTTCCTCGGCAAAAGAAAGTTTAGTTTTGCGCCGCGAAGAATAAAAATATAGAAAATTCAGGAGAACAAATCAATAACTAATATCAAGGAAACAATGAAACGAAATAATGTAGGTACGTACAACACTTAATGAGTTCACATTACAGTACAGTTTGGTTAGCATGGTTTTACAAACTCCTTGTTCTTTACTATAATAATATTGAGAAATGCAAGACTAGGAACAAAAGCTTCTGAAGGTGTTGATCTCACATTCAGTAGCACTGTCTATTTGGGTGTGGTCAGCCAAAAGTGAAAAATTGTAATTGGTAGTGTTGTGTGCGGGATTCGAACCGTGGACTTCTTGTTTATGAGTCGCATGCCTTATCAATTGAGCTAAATACTATCTGGTAATATCGGGTATCTTGGTTGGTTAAAAACATCCAAAGTTTGGATTGATAACGCAGATGACACGAGAGGTCATCGCGCGTTGTTATCAAATAAAAATATGGGTAATTATATCCGTAAATTTATTGAGAATGTTTTTTGTAATTGAAATGCAAAAAAAAAAGTTCAATTAAATTAAAACATTTTATTTATGTTGTGACGAGTCGCCTGCTATCTCCATCATAGTACCTATAAAAATAAGCTCCAAATAATGTCAAACAATTCAGACGGTTCCTGGGGATTATGTCATGGTATCGGAGGTTCGTTGACGGAACTGTTAAAGAACAACAAGAGGTGTAAGACGATTTTATCATTATAGACCAGGATTATTTTATTTAGTTTTGATTCGGTATGGAAGAAAAATGTACGGCATAGACATGAAAAAGTTATCAGAGTTTAAATAGTTGATGCGAACAAGGAAAAAAATGGATTTCGGTGCCACAGTGTCTGAGTAAAACTAAATATAAAGTACATCGATTCAATAATGGAACACCCAATTTCATAGGAGAACATGTGTGCCACACAACAGCAAAACACAAGAATTGTTATTGAATTTAAGGATGTGGACCCAAGAGCAGCAAAGTGCGTTCGAACAATTAAAAACCAAACTTACGCGAACCCCAATCTTAGCTTGTCCGGATTTTGAGGTTCCTTTCACATTGCAAACCGACGCCAGCGAATTTGGTTTGGGGGTAGCAATGACTCAAGACATTAACGGGGAGGAACACGTCATCGCCTATGCCAGTCGTACTAACAAAGCGGAAAAGAACTACGGTGTGACGGAAAAACAGTGTCTAGCCATAGTAGGGGGCATTCAGAAAATGAGGTGTTATCTCGAAGGATATAAGTTCACGGTGCTCACTGATCATAAGTCACTGAAATGGCTAAAGGCCTTTAAGAATCCCACTGGAAGGTTAGGTCGGTGGTCACTCTGAATGAAATCAGAAAACAATTCTCTATCGATTCATGCAAAAATATTTCACCTACAGCGCTTAAGATCCGACGGTGATCGCTGAGAATAAGTTACAGAACAAAACTCGGGAGTCCGGTCTACCATCCAGTTTCTATTTCATGCGAATATCTCAAGTAATAAAGGAGCTATGACAATTTAAAGTAGGTACCTAATGGAATGAAGACCCTGTACATAATACAATGGTTGTATTGTGTACTGTATATTTTATAAATTTTTCTATTGAGCAGATAGAAATTGAGGTGGTACATCCTCAAGATAATCAAGAAGGCGGCATTGAGCAAAATATTGATCCTGTAATTGCAAATGATATTGAGATGGTGCATTCTCAAAATAATCAAGAAGGCGGCATTGAGCGAAATATTGATCCTGAAATTGCTAATGATATTGAAATGGTGCATCCTCAAAATAATCAAGAAGGCGATGTTGAGCGAAATATTGATCCTGTAACGGCAAATGATTTTGAAGAGGATGGTGTTAGAAATAACGTAAGGATTATTTTAGGTCAAACAGAGTCGTTAATAGTTTACGTATTATGGTTAATAGTGAAAAAAACTGTTCCTTGTCGAGTGAGTGATCTTTTTCTCTACTATTTACTAATGTCTGAAAGCATCATTTTTGACTGTTCCTTAAAGAACCTTAAAGTGCTTAGAAACCACAAACGTATCTATGGAATTGAAGTTCACTACGTGTCTTTGAGTGGCGTTCTTGACTACGCGTCGGAGCATGTTGAGATGTTTTTAATGAAAAAAAAAACGATCTACTGTCATGGAAACATAACTATCACTAGAAACACCCCACTACACCGAAACACTTGGGGTGTTTCTAGTGATAGTGCATTTTTCCACCGAAGTTGTCCAGTATTTCCATAATGGAAACATAAGTATTTAGATGCAGGAAAACCCTCAACAATTCAAAAGATACCTAACTGCCTTAACGACTCTGTGGTATCAACAACAATCCGACCTAATGGGCCCGTTTCCGATCTCGAAGAATCGGAATAGGTTTTTGTTGGTGATTTGTGACTGCTTTACAAAGTACGTGCTTATGTTTCCCTTGCGCAGTGCCACTGCGGCGAAAATTGCGGAGCTTTTGGAAAATCGCGTTTTTCTGGTGTTTGGGGTACCAGAATATATTATTTCTGACAATGGCCGCCAGTATGTCGGAAGAGAACTGATCGAGAAAGTGGCACAATATAAGTCCAGGATCTCGTATACGCCCTTCTATACCGCTCAAGCAAATCCCACCGAGCGGGTGAACAAGGTGATTGGTAGGTACCATGATCCGTTCCTATGTGAAAGCAAACCATCGGGAATGGGACTTATTGCTACCAAAATTCACCTATGCGATAAATACCGCCACTCATGAGGTAACGGGGTTTTCCCCGGTTTTGCTTAATTTTGGGCGTGAAACTATCATCTACGGCGACCAATATCGACCCTGCTTGGGTAATAAACCTTTGGATATGGCCGACCGCCAGCTATTGGTAGAAAATTTGAAACAACTACCCGATGTTTACTCCAAAGTTCAGCAAAATCTACGAAAGTCATATGAAAAGAACAAGAAATACTACGACCTGCGTAGGCGACCGTTAACACTCGCAGTAGGCCAGATCGTCTGGAAAAAGAACCCTGTACTGTCAGACGCAGCCAATTATGTGAGTGCAAAGCTAGCCCCAAAATATGTTGAGTGTCGCGTTAGGGCACAAAATGGCCAGAATGTATACCACCTCGAAGATTTACAAGGTCGCAGTTTGGGAAACTGGCATGTGAAAGACCTGAAAGTGACAGAGACGAATTCTGACGGTTCTTCATCAGAGTAAAATTTAGTATAGTACCACAAATTAAATCTAGGTTTAGGTTAGGAATTAAAAAAAAAAAAATAAAATAAAAATGCAGTGGTTCAATTTCTTTTTTTTAATTGTTTTTTTTAAGTAAGGGTGGAAAATGTAACGGTGTTTAAAAGAAGCGCCACCGAGAACCGCGCCGGGGGTCCTAAGGGAGTGGGGGCACGGCGGGGAGAGAGTGCGTTGTGGTTCCTCGGAGCGTGAGGAGCACAATTCGGAGGGCCGGAAACAGTTTTTGTACCTCCAAGGGTGAGGGAGTTAACGGGCAAACGCCTTATCCTAGTTGTATAACCTGTGGAATCTTGTGCCCGTGTGGGGAGCAGTATTTTTCGTTATAGTGTGCATAATTGTGCCGGGTTCCGGCCTTCCCAGTTTTTGTAATATACCTCGTGACCACTGCAGTGCGGAGTTTTCTTCTTCCCTCCTTTTACTCCCCCTGCAGGACCTACTCAAGGAAGGAAGTGGCGCCCTAGAAAAAATATCTCCAGTCGTAGCGACCCGCCCCCAAAACTACCCCTGAGGTGAGCCGACCTTTTTGACGTTACACCACCTTTCATATAAAATAAACCATTTCTCGAAAAAAACATCGAAGAAGGAAAAAAATGTCAATAACTATAAAACTATCAGAGATGGGTATAGGAACATCATACATAGGCAGATAGAGAATTAAATTTGCTATCGACTTGTCTAATGAAAGGATATCCATTCCATTTGAAAACATTGAGTTTCAGTTGTTTTTTATAAGCGGACGAACGCCCCTGCGTTTAAGCTCCCCAAAAAGATTTTTTGTGCGGTGCACCCTAAGTCACTTAGCATGAGAGTATGTTTCTTTGCTCTGAAAATTTGAAGGCAATACCATCTTTTGTTTTGAAGATATTAATTTTTAAGTTCAGTAACGTTTCGGTCTCTTAAAATCAAAAATATTTTTTTTCTTCGAAACGGTCGAATTTAACTATAGGGTATTTTATATCAAAATTCCCAGAATTTCATGCAGAATTAGAATCTAAGTTAAAAATAGGGGTGTTCCATTTAAAATAATGAAGTTGACATCTACTTCCGGTATAAACGGAAGTGCCGTCATCTTGAAAATATTTTCGTTGAATTTAGAATATTCAAAAACCCCGGTATACAAATTTTCGCGAACCGCATATCAAAACTTTCCGAGGTGCGTCTAACTCAGGAACGAATCAAAATATCGGGGAACTCTCTTCAGATTCTTAATCAGCAACAAATAGCGCAACTTTTCTGTAATTTAACCGACCCCGTATCTTTTACTGTTTAGGAGATCCCAATGGTGATCATCGAAAAATTACCCACCCTGTATTCTTGCACGGATCGATAGTGAATTTTCTTCTGATTTCATTGATATAGGGTAGTTGATATCTGGGGTTGATAGTTTAAGAGAAAGATCCGACTGTGATCGCTGGGAGTAAGGTCCAGAACGAAACTTGGGAGTATGGTCTACCATCCTGTTTTTATTTCAGGCGAATATCTCAAGTAATAAAGGAGATATGACAATTTAAAAGTGGGACAATAACAAAAAAAGACCCTGTACATTGTAAGTCGCTATTAATTAACATGACAATAATTAAAATTAAGTAGTATTACTTCAAAAAAATTTTAAAAACATGGAATTTTTTATCGATTTCTGGCATAATAGACAACATGGATTTAATGTGATCCGCCTTGTCCTGTAAAAAATTGAAACTGGGTCGATCCTTAATAATTTTGATATTCGCAAAATCTCTTTAATTATCTATTTTACTTGGATTCCTTCTTGATGCTGACGGATTTAATTATTTATTATTAATTTATTTATTTATTTATTAATGCATCATCCTCCAAAAAGCTTTTTTCATATCCTAATATTTCACCGCCCCTTGTATAAACTAATTTTGAATACTGAATTAACTTAAAGTTACAAGCTTGCGTGGCCCCACCGTAATCAAAAAAGTCCGTGTTATTCATTTGCATAAATTTAAGCCTAGCCTTTTTGGACGGAATGCTTTTAAGCACCCTCAAAAGTGAAATAGGACTATATATTTCTACATTTTTTATGTACCTCTCTATTTTACTGTGAATGCAGTTGACTTCCTGAATTAAACTGTGACCTGGCTCTGAGTACTTTTGAACTATAACCTTTACGTTGTTATTGTTTTGATTCAGAAAATGCAAAAGTATCATGCTCATCATGTTATTTTTGTTTTGCGGCACACACGCATCTGACCATAAAATAATTTTTTGTATCGCCGGATTTGTTTTAATAATTTCGGTAAGAATTTTAATTACGGCACTAGCCATATGATTATCTGTGCGACCAGATACTGCTTCATGCCATAGTGCACAATATGTTACTTTGTCATAACTGCAGTGTGCGGTCATATTGTATACCTGAAATTTTGTTTTATAAAAAAGTTTTTTAACCTGAGCTCCTGGCAGACAAAACACATTCTCTAAATCACAACAAACTACCGCTGTTCGTTGCTCCAAATTTTCGCGGTCTTGTTTCCTTTCCTCCTCAGACTCTAGCTCTTTTCTAAGGTGCTCTGCATATTTGTTATTATCATCATCTTCTAAGAGCCGGTTTTCGACGCAAATGTCACTATTATCCTTACGCGGTTTGAAAAAACTTATATTATAGTATGTAAGATCACGGCCATTTTTCATAAGTAAAGCATAATGACGTGCCACTAGCATTAATACTTTGTCACACTTTATAATATCTGTTATGTTGTCATAGCTCAATGACGTCAAAAATTTCGTCAAGATATTCTGCGAAATAGTAGAGCCTGAAGCTATTCTGGTCACTCGCTGGCGGTTTGGAGGTCTCCTGGTACACTTACGATTATGTTTAGCGTAATCTTACTCAGAAACATACCTCCACATAAAAAGCAAGTCACACCATTTGCCAGAGAGACCTCTTTTGGGTTTCTCAAGTAAATTCTTTTTGATACTTGACATTTCTCGTTAAAAATTTTATCACCATTTTGTGTTTTATCCCAGACTTGGGTTTGTATGGGATGTAGTAAGTTTCTGCCTTCTCCTTTGTGAAAAGTTGTCTTATTTCTTGAGGAGAGGCTTCGAATTCAGCGGCAGAAATTTACATGAAATCAGCGACTATTATGTCAACAAGTGATTGACGCGCCTCCTCATCTAAATTTATTCTTTTTGGACAAAATCATTCGCCCTTTTAGTGTAGAACGCAGAAGTTTTTCTATGGTCCTTGCTTCTTTTCACCTTTTTGGGGATGGAAGCCGTAAAAATTCAAAATTGTCAGGCTCTGATGGTTCGCCGACGTCCCTGTCTCATCCTCCTTTTGGGGAACCAGCAGCTATATAATTTTCAATATTCGTACCGATGTTAGCTTGTTGCTCAGGAAGGCCGCAACCAGAATTCAATGGTATTAGCTCGATTGGATATGTATAGTTTCCGATCAGACCCGCCAGTCTCAAAAAATACCGCTGTATGTATACAAATGATTCTAATTGCATAAAGCGGGATTATCAACAGTAATATATTAAGTGCATAGTGACTTGCCGATAATACTGGCCATGAGATGCATGATGCTTCGCAGTCGTGCAAATTTTCGTCGCAACAAGCTCGAGTGCATCTCTGGTCAGTATTATCGAAGCAAGGAACTATGCACGAAATATATTTTGCGGACTATTGCATGAATCCTTTAGATAAGCCTGAAAAGCATAGTAGTCTGTTGCCATAAAATTCTAAACGTCATGACAACCGCCAAACAAAAATTTTAATTTTACTGTTTTGCTTCAAAATGAGCGAAAATAAAGCTTCTTGTCTATTTGGAGACCAATCCGTGAGTAATATATTGGATATAGTAGCTGATTTTTGCCCAGAGAACACCAAGAAATCAAAAAGGTACATTTGGAATCAGTTTACGAAATTTTGTGCTGCAAGAAACTATGTAGTGGATGGACTCAACCCCTTGCCCGTTGAAGAAATATCAAAAATTCTCACCGACTGGGCCTACAATATGAGAAAAGAAGATGGATCCGATTATAAAGAGACCGTGATTAAACTGCTTTGGAATACCACTGCGAAAAGCGTTCAAGAGTTGAACTATACCAGGTACAATTTACGGTTTGACCCATTCACTGACGTCGCGTTTAAATCTGCCAGAAATGCTCGTAATGCGAACAGAAAGGAATTGCAGAAGATTCCTGAGAAACGCAAAATCAGTGCAGCGGCAATGACCCCTGACGAATGCTTGAAAATTAAGACATTATGGAATGAAGATACGCCTGTTGGTTTACAGCGGAAATTTTATTATGTGGCTGCTCTGGAATTAGCCTGGAGGGGAGGTGAAGCGGCTCGATGTCTTCTCCAATACTTTCAAGAAGAAGTTGACACCATAGGAGAGAAAACAGGAAGAGTGGCCTACAGCCCCATATTTGAAAAAACGGCACAAGGCGGCTCCCGACGTTTAGCTGAAACTAAATGGCTTGAACCTAATAAGAAAAATCCTTCATTATGTCCAGTCAGGTAAGTTCAAAGAACTGTAATTTTTGACACTTAATAAAAGTTAATTTCAGGTTATTCAGAAAATTGTTGAGCAAACGGAGCGCTCACATTAAAACCGACAGATTCTTCCTCACTCCAAATCTTCACTGGCAAAAAGAAAATGCGATATGGTATAAGAACATTCCCGTGAGCAGAAATGAGATGTCGAAGTGGACCAAGGAAGGAGCAGAGAAAATTGGCATAGGCATCAATTCTGCAAACATTAACAACCATTCGTTGCGATCCTCAGCAGTTTCACATCTTGCTAAGGCCGGAGTCCCTGAGCAGCAACTCATAAAAATTACGGGCCATACCAGTGCAGCATCCATCAAACCATACTTGCATCTGGACGAACACCACCATAAAAACATTGTAGAAAAAATGAGACATCAGATTTGTGTGGGATCTTCTAGTGGCAGCAGTGTTGAGGAAGCTACAGTGTTCAATTATGAAGTCGATCGAGTGTCTGTAGAGGCGCAAAATTCTACGACGAAAAATGCAGAAACCGCCGTAGTACATCATTACTACAATTGTACAATTAATTATAATTAATTTAATGTTAATGCCTGCTATTGTATACATATCTATTTTCTTGCCTAGTTATTGACGTAGTTCTAATCAAATTTGCGTTCAAGAATTACCAAATTTCAACTTAGGTTGCAGTATTACCGATAAGTTGTTATATAACAATGTTATCAAAGTAAGTTATTTACAATTGGCTATGAAATAACAAATTCAGGAAAATCATTGGCTGAATGACGTCATTTGACAGATGAATGCAATAGTCCCAATAATTTTTTAGGCATCGCTTTAGGGTTAGGTAAAATTTAACTTTATTTTGATACGCTACAAGCTAATTGAAAATGATGAACATTTGATACCTAATTATGAAACAAAGTATTGAGAAATCGGAAGATAATGAGGATAGCTCCTGATGACATACAAAACGAAGATTCTCATAAAACCATAAAGGATTTATTGAAATCGAATAAGAACAAGTCAAACTGCATGGAATCTAAAATATGCGGGAAATTATCAACAATATAATTAATATGTTTGAGGTCTGACTTCTTCATATCTTCATATCAACTGCCTCATGTCCCAAAAAAAAACAGGTCAAAATATTTTAGGAAATAACTCAGCGATTTCTTAACTGATTTGGATTGAAGCCAAAGAATCAGGATTTCGATCGGAGTGTGAAACTAAGACTAATACTGGTCAGACAACAATCAATTGTTATGAGACTCAAATAGCCTTCAAGATGTTCTTTTTTCTATAAGTTCCTTTTTCAGACGTCAATTTGGTTTATCCATTAATTTTCTGGGAATTAAAAAAAAAGTATGTTTTCGCTTCTTTTCACGCTTTAATGACAACGACTAAAGTATCCGCGATGCACATAGACCTTAATTTTCAGCAATAATTCTCCAATTTACCCTTAATGGTAGTCACCGCTCATAAGTCATAAGTCATAGGTAAAGGCGTAAAAACATACGTCTTTAAAAAAATCACCAGAAAATTAATGCTTTGACCACATTGAAGTCTGAAACAGGATTTTTAAAGAAAAAACAACGGTCTTGAAGACTATTTGAGTCTCATAACTAGAGACCGGATGGTTAGGCAAAATAAAATTGCAAAATAGGCAAAATAAAACCCTATTTTAGGCATTATAAAACTGCCAATTTGGGCAACAAAATAGGCAAAAATAAAGGCAAAAATTTACTATTTATTTACAATTCCAGCTACACACAAGCAGTCTCTATGTTTTCAGTTTTGAGGTTGATTCTTCTGTCGGTCAAGACGTCCTTGTACCGAGAAAAAGATCGCTTTACATCCTCTGACGTCACAGGTGCATATTTTAATGATTTTTAACTTCGCCAAGAATTTGTAAATTCTCCAAGAAGGGCAATCCTCTGGTTTCCAACTTTTCGAATTTAGAATTGAAAAGTTTTATTTAAAAGCAACCCTTTAAGGGGGAGGGTAGGAAGGTAGGTAGGTGTGTACCTGCTCTAATCGCATAATTAGGATGTGTTTTGCTGAAAGTCCCAATAATAATGGGAAATAATGATTTGCTGATACCTAATGGGCCATTATCAAGAAATCCCGGATTTGCATTTCTGAGAAGAAAATTTATGATGGTCATGAACTTTTAGGCATATTCGAGGAAATTATTGTCAAATTAGGCATGATAAGCAGAATATATGATTTCAGGCAAAATAATACAAAAAACAGCATTTTAGGCAAAATAGGCAGGCACCAGGTATTTACCTAACTATCCGGTCTCTACTCATAACGATTGGTTGTTGTCTGACCAATCCTCATGCCCCTGAAATAGCTTTTCCGAACAAGCATCAATAATAGGCCTACTACAGCAGCACCATCTGTCCTAGGTTCACACTCAGATCGAAAGCCTGATTATTTGCCTTTAATTCAAGACCACATTCATCCAAATCGGTTAAGAAATCGCTGGCTCATTTCCTAAAATATTTTGACCGTTTTTTCTTGGGACACCCTATAGTTAAGGCACGATAAGATCGTGCGTTCACTATGCATCTATTAACTACATCTTATGACAAATTTCTGACTCATAATCTCAAAATATTCGATCGGTAAAATACCACAGTATAATACAATTTACTAACAAATTACAGACTTCAAATAATTTTTTGGGCAAGTTGAAAATATTTGTTTGGTTCGAACCATTTAATTTTTATACCTACGTCTCGCTTGCTACCTGTTCTGCTTTGCTTCCTCTCTGGAGCCGTACACTATAAGTTAGTACGCTGCGCAATCAGAACCCCTCAAATCGTTTGAGCTAGATTTTGACTTTGACGGGGCTTCTACCTGACTTCGAAAAAGGTATGGATCGAATTTACTCCCGATATGCTTATAGGGCCATAAAATTGTAGGCCCATTATTGCGTGCAGTGGAAACAGATTTATAAAGCCTTTCAAACAATAAGCTCCTAAAAAGCTTTTGACAGACATTTTGACGGATTTCTAACCAAAATGATAATCTGTATTACACATCTGACCGTTGAGAAGATTACTGTTTTTGTTCAAGCAAATTTAGTTTGTTTATCCAATTTTCTTAAACTGTAACGAGTTGGGGACGGTTAAGTTGACCAGATCTGCAAAGCTTGAAATAAGTGAAGAATGCATGTTTCGCAAAGATAAGGGCCGGAGAAAAGTCAGCTATCCCTGGAAGTGAATTCGGTCCAAAAATCTGTCTACCTGCTGTAGCAGGAGTGAATCTGGCTCTTCCCCTCGAGACCACGTACGACGCTCCAATAATTTTTCAATTATTTTGTGTAGAGTATAGGTACTAATAACGTGAAAAAGTTCACAGTAAACATATCGTGCATTAACCATAGGTGCCCATATAGGACGCCATATCTTTCAACATACCTATGTGGGTATTTAAACGCTAAATAAACGATTTATTAAAACGGAAATTGGAACTAATTGACAATTCGACTTTTGCTGCATATCATTTTAAAACAACTGACTGTCTATTCTTTTCTTTTTTCTTCCTGGCCTACTTAGCGTCCCTACATTTACTCCCCCCTAGTGACTTTAAACTAGTCACGAAATCTTAGAATCTTCTTCATCCTAGACGTTTTCTTGGTATCTTCAGGGAACTCCCGTCTCTCAGCAAAGTTGTCTTTAGGGAAAAATGCTGGTTTTACACGATCTATGTTGACCACCACGTTTTTGCCGTTCACCAGAATGGTTAGGTTTTTCTGGTTGCTGGTGATCAGTTTATAAGATCCCTCGTAAAGATGATGTAGGGGTCGTTTAACTCAGTCGTCTCGGAGGAAAACATGTGAACACTTTTGTAGAGCATCGTGAACTAAAACATTTTTACTCCCATGTCGAGAAGTAGGAATAGGACGTAGTTTATTCATATGCTGTCTCAGTCTCTCTACAAAATCTTCTGTTTTTGTAGATTCTTTTTTCGTCAAAGAAAAAAAATTCTTCAGGGAGTGAGTGGACGTGAGTTCAGCAGGTGAGCAGGAGAAGTCCTTCTTAATGCTAGTTCGCAAACCCAGAAGAACGGTAGGCAGGACGTCGACAATATTCGGTTTCGTGACACATAATGGCAGCCTTAATGGTTCTGTGCCATCATTCTATACAACCATTGCTTTGAGGTCTGTATGGAGTTGTGCGACATCTTTTCACATCGAGTCGAGACAGCGCGTCTGCAACTAAGTTATCAGAACCAGAAATGTGAACAATCTGTGTCGTAAGCTGGCTTATGAAGTCTAGGTTTTGAAATTGTTTAGGGGTTGCCTTACTGGATTTTTGTTGAAATGCGAAAGCCAGGGGTTTGTGATCTGTTCGAATCACGAAATTCCTTCCTTCTACCATGAATCGAAAAAATTTGATTGCTTCGTAAATGGCAAGCAGCTCTCGATTGTAAGTGCTGTAATTCTATTGTGTCTGTTCTAAGACGGCACCGACAGCCAAATCGGATGAATCTGTTGTTAATCTTAACGGGGCGTCACAAGCAGGATGAGCCATGAGTGTTGAATTTGCAAGTTCGTCCTTGCATCGCACAAAAGCGGTTTCAGCGTCCTGTGTCCGCGCTATTTTCGTGTTGTCGTTCTTTCGTGAATGAACCAAAAACTGATGCAGTGAGGCTTGAATTGAAGCGGCGTTTTTAGCAAATCGTCTGTAGAAATTAAACATTCCAAGAAATTGTCGAACACTTTGTAATCGGTTCGAATGGTTCCAGAATCAGATGTTGTCCCGGCTAGCAATACAATTAGCCCTTAAAAGATAGTAAGGGGCGCCACCTACTTAACAGACTCCACCCTGCAGTAGGTGCATGGAGTCTGGAACCTCTCTAAAAAAGGATGAAGATTAGCTGTGAGGGATATTGAATAAATACTCCGGATTAAAATACAATATTTATTCCGCGAAACTATGTGCGAGTGCAACCCCGACCATGAAAATCTCCTTCAAATAGCACAACTGCTCGAGTGATCCCTAGTTAACCGCTTGATGAAGATAGCTATCTGAATACTTCGCCGACTAACGCATTTACACCTAGCGAGACCTCACGAAGGGTATTGATCCGACACTAGACAATATTATTCATAACGACATCACTAAATTAATCCGAAATAATCTCAATAACAATAACACGTGGTATAACAAAGGGGTAGCTAAAGTAGTTACCCACTAGTTGACTTGATACCGAAGGGAAAATGAAAGAGCACTGTTATTGTTTTGTGTTTTTTGTTTATTTAACATAACAGGGCTTGTATGCGATTTCCTTTGAGGTGGAGATTTCAAAACCTCCACTCTTCCAACACCCCTTAAAACTTTTGGCTGCGGAGAATCATCAATAGCGGAAATTTTGGCAAACTCCTCTTCGAAAAGAACATTTTCTCTTTCAGCTCCAGAAGTAGAATTATTTTGTTATGCCAGAATTTTTCTTCTCGAGACTGTCTTAAAACGGCCTTTCACTTGATTTCCGTTTTTTTCACTCCGATTTCTTTTAGAAGGTCTTCTGATATTTTTTCCTACATCTTCGCTTTAGTGCGAAACTTCTTCATTGGCCCCAACAACTGCTCCAAATACTTGTGGTACTTATCAAGCTTTAATTTTGTGGCCTCTGCTGTCCAGTTATTGTCGGTACCACCTGAGGTGCCACCTGTTAAAGTTTCCACTATAGTAAATTTCTCACACAATATTATTAAACATACCAAAATCATCATAAAGCGAGTCATGAAGTGATGTATTCGTCAAAGCCTCATCTTCACTTTCCTGGTGTCGAAGTGAAGAATCTGGAGTCTTTGGCTTTGGTGGGACCGCTGCCCCAATGGCTTTATGTAAATTACCTGACCTATAAATTTTAATAAGCAATAAAAATGTTTGCAACATGAGCAAGTATTTAGAACAAAATTTTTTGTTAAGTCTTACCATTTTGAAGGCGAACCAGCTTCCTGTTGTCCGCCCTGTCAGCAATATATTTGGCATACCACTTGTTTGCAAAATTTTCCAAAAATGAACCGAAATATCTTATCTTGTATGGCGTTGGCTTTTCCTGGAGTAAACATAGACGGGGCAGAAATTTTGGAACTGCAGGTGTAGCCGTTGCGGCAAAGGCTTGTGAGATCGTGAGATTCGCCATGCCGTTTTCCCCAACTCGTCCTCCGAAGAACTATTATTCTCATCGATACCTAAACCAAATTCGCTACTACGATGCGGTGGCCGAAAATTTTCATATTTTCGCGACGGATTATGTTGATGGTAACCTCCGTCCAAATCTCCCGAACCGTTCGTAACGCTTCTAGTAACTGGCCGATTCATCAAGCGACATACTATCCCAAATTGCTCTACTTAGGGCCACTTTTACCATGTCCGAGTTATGAAAACTCGGGGTATGTTGCTATGCCAGGGCCAATGAGACCGTCAATGTCGTCGAAACCAAGTCTGAGTTCTCAAAACTCGGACATGGTAAAAGTAGCCCTTAAAATAAAATACCCGACTAAACAATAACGTTCCCATCTATAAAACCCGACTTAATTAAAATGAATTGAAAATTATCGACTAATCGACTTAACACAGAAAAATTAAGTAAAACGAATTGACCACATCATCGTTAGTGCGGATGATATGAAGATCAACCCCGAGACCGAAAAATAGGGCGCCTCCACCAATTGTCACGCCTTGGGCGTGAGTGGTCCGGGAGAGGTAAATAAAACGAGACGGTAAAAACAACTAAATCTATTGAGTGATGTTGGTACTATGGTGATCCCGGAGTACCCTATTTTCCCCTACTCCGAGCCCACAGTTACCCCCCCTTTTTACCCCTAATTACCCCTTTTCCAAGGCAATAAAACCTCTGATTAATTAGTGAATTTTTTCACTTACCGTGGTTTACCTTTGTGATCGTCTAGATGCAATTTAGGACCATTGAGTTTACTCACCCCGTTGTGAAAGGTGGTTATTTGTTTAAACAAGTTAATTGAACAAAAGGATTAATCTAATCTCCTATGTTCCCCCCCCTGCAGGATCTTTTATTTAAAGTAGCACCTTGATGAGAGTCAGGTCAATAAAAGAGAGTGAATTATTTTTGATTTTGGTTTATTCAAGAAAATTTTGGTTTCTCTTTTCGTTTGCGGCCGCTGCCGTCTTGCAATGAATCTTTTAATCCAACTCGGATTCCCACAGATCGAAAACTCCATAGAGAAGTCCTTTCTCTAAAGTTTTCCCGAACTGTAAACGAGGGAAACAGCGGAAAACCCCGTTTGAGATTGGATGATAATAATTACAATTATGGAATTACATTGATTGCCAAGATTAATTGACAAAATGAATTCTGAACAAATGTTTAACAATGTTTAGCCCTTGTTGAATTAAATAAAGTGTGACAAAGACAATTTACACAAATTGAAATTAAACAAATTAAAATTAAACAAATACAATCAATTGTTCGATTGTGGTACCGTGGGACTTCTAAGATGATGGCATTTTCCTATTGTAAGAAATTGGTAAGAAAAATGGCGGTCGGTAAAGAAGATGGCGGACAGATGTTTGTGTTGATTCGCTAAGACAAGTTAATTCGACTAGTCAAGCCCTATCAGGTGGTAATTAAGAATCTAAAATTTTGTGCATTACATAGAATTGTTCAATAGTTGTCCACGCTCATGCAAGCAAAATTAAATTGTTATCATGCAGTTTATGCTGTTATTTTGCGAGAACAAAACCCATGTACGCTTTTTCTTTGTCTTTTCGTTGTATTTTTTTGTTGTTTGTTTGCTTGTTTACCCAATAAAAATTGGTAGCTGCATAGCTTGTAAACAAAATTAGTTCAAAGTCAAACCGGAGTAGTTCAAAGTTCCACAGTTTATTGTTGTTTTCGCAGATACCCCCCCCCCCCCAACGATAGTGCTCCTGACCTCCTCGGTGGCTTAACACTCCTACGGGAGTGGCTAGAGCTATAACCTGGGCCCACGTTATGCTCTGGGAGTTCTCGAAACCCGAGAAACTCCGGTTAATTATTTATAACAATTCGAAAATTGTTCTTGTTTTTCCTGTTGTTGTGTGAACTGAACATACTCATGGTGTTTTGAGCTTTAAAATGAGCTCTATATCGTTAATTTGTTGCTGAAGGCAAAGAGGAAGATTTCACCCCTAATGGCTGAGGTAAAAGGGTTAATTAATCAAGTTTGATTAATGAAGATCTGGTTAAGATGTGAAATGAAGAGATTTTCCTGTAAATGTGAGCTGTTGAGCGTCCTTCCAGAAAACTGGGGTAGTTTGATCGTATTCTGATTTCCAGGTGTAATTAATTAATTGAACAGGTATAATTCAATTGCGAGATAAGGTCGTAGATGTGAATACCTGGCATTTAGATGCATTTGAAGTGAAGATGGTTGCCCTATGGCTAGATTAAGAAAGGGTGATGACTTTAATTAATTAATTAGGGTGGCCGATTAATCCGAGGATTAATCATGGAAACTTGAATTAATCGAGATGTGTTCTGAACTGCTTGGGATGTGTAAATAATCCAGTACCGCTTTATAGTAGTACCACAATCTCTAACAAATGACCTAGCGTCCTTTTTAAGCGTCCTTTCAATTAAATCGCAATTAAAATCGTGTTTACACAGAATAAAATGATTACAACAAATCTAGAATGTTTCCTACCTTTTCCTGAGATTTGGGCTGCAATACCTAGGTTCACACAGTACTGCACAAATAACTATTAAATTATTAAACGTTGCGAGAGGCGGTGATCCATTTTACTCGAAGTGGGCTAAGTATTTAAATCGAAGAGGAATGAAAATTGACTTTGAGTTTGAATTTTCATTCCTCTTCGATTTATTAAATTATTACTAACAATTTTCACTGAAATAAATATAAATGCGTCTCTTTTGGTTGTCGGTTCGAAACTCTCTCCCTTACTACGTCGCCCTAGTACTTATTTCATCCACAGACCATCGACGAAGCAGGCGATTTTAGACCTTAACGTTTTAAGCATGGTAGTGATACACATCCAACTATGAGAATCTTGAAGGACTTCAGTTCTTATTTGATACACATGCGCTTCTATCAGGGATGCTCTTGTGGATCTGGAAGCTTTGGATTTGGTTAGAAAGTCGACTCGAAATAGTTTGGGGCATCTTAAACCGTGATCGGCAGCTATGTAGCTGTAATAAAACCATTTCACTTATCCTATTCATGTCTATTACCTGTCAGAGACACCCCAGGGCCGTAGCCAGCCGTCTGGTACAGGAAGGGCAAACGATCCTCATGGAAGGGGAAAGCAAAAACAACGCATATAAATTAAGAATACATTTTTTGAACAACTGTTAGGTATTTATAATATTTGAACGAAAACAAATAAAAATAAAAATTTTAGAATAACAAAGACATAATACATAGTAGGTATATAAAAGTTACCTAAAATAATTGCAATTTTCTATTGCGCCTTGAGTTAAACTTTTTTAAAAATACGTTCATGTCAATTTCCTGGGTTCTTTTTCTCTCAAAGGCCAGATATACTAAGTCGGCCATTCTTTGGTGAGTCATAGAAATCCTCTGCGGACGGTTTATAGAAGTTGCGGGGCGTTTGGAGTACTGTCGGCAGTAACGCACCCCTCCACGGCTTTCGCCCAGGAAGGGCAAGAGCATTGTTCAGGCAGGGCTCCGCCCTGCCTGGCCCTGTGCTGGCTACGGCCCTGAGACACCCGCGCTAACGTAACCTCCTACCTTTTTAATTTTCTTTATTAGGTAGGTACTCTTTACAAATGAGAGATCATAAAATTAGCAAATGTTGATTTATTTGGCGATTTGCGGCACAGAATTAAAACAATCAACCACTACATCATCATATTAATGCCTCCCAATAAAACAATGGATTTCATCGATTAGTTTTTCTTGTATAGTACCTATTTCTATTTAAAACAAACCATAATGGTTTGTTTAATATTGTTTTCATACGGTGTTCCTTTGTAATTTTTTTACCTGATGGACAAGACGTTCGGGTTCTTGAGCGACAACGTTTGGACATCAGCACATCTGTTAAGGGTAATAAATAAAAGAAAACAGGGGGGTGTCTTTGACAATCAACATCATAAATAAGATAAGTCAAATGGCTTTATTACAAGCAGCAACCAACCATCTTGCTCATCCATTACCGCACATTCCGCGTCTTTTATAATTTATTCTAATTTTAGCAATTTAATCGTTCAACTACTATTACTACTACTACCTACCCCTTTATTGAAATTGCGTTTATTTCATTGATCAAATCCTTCACATATTTTTTTGGCCTGGCTCTAATTAGGTATTTGTGTTGTAATGTTGAAAATGTTTACCTACCTACCACAACATAGGCGTACTTAGTCAAAATGGGTACCTATATTCGAACAAACCCCACCCCACGTTTGATTTTTAAACAATTAAAACCAGAGGTGTTCCCATAGGGTATACTCCATATACGCCGTATACTCCAAGGGATATTCGGGACATACAGCGTATACTCTCAATAAATTTATTAAAACTTTGATATTCTCGTGGCATTTCGTAAAACTTGCTGAATGTTTTTTTCATGGAAAATCTAACGTCAAGCCGAGTACTATGCACGACTTGGACACTTCTTGTCTACACTCTGGCACGATCATACCCGATCCGATACCGATCCCCGTGCCATTTAGCATCGCTGCAACATATTTAATTAGGATTTAATCGTTTTATAAGAGAGGTACATAAAAAATACAAATTTCAAGCTCTTTTATTGTCATTACCCCCCCCCCCCCACCCCTTCTTCAGATTCTAGGAAAGGTCAGCCACAGAATGGCTTACCGGTATAGTATACCCTCAAAAAATTTGATGGGAACATCACTGATTAAAACGGTGCAGAAACAACAGGAGAATTTATTGCCGATGCCGAAAGCCAAATTCTGTTAGTCGTCCAGATTGTAGAAAATGTGACGTGCGAGAAGGTTTGTGGATCAAATAAGTACGAAAGTAGTAACCGGTTGATATGGATCAATAAGCGCTGAACTATTCCGGTATAAGTGGTATGGATGTGTCTCAAATATGCTTTGGAACGTTAAGGTCTAGAACGGTCTGCGTTGTCGATGGTCGGTGGATCAAATAAGTACTAGGGCGACGACTAGCTGGAATTCCACTTTACCCCTCGATGGCTTTCTTCAGGTAGTTTTTCCGTCCCTTGCTGTTTCGTTAACAAAATTTTAGCGCTGTTGCTGTCCCTGTCGAATTCGCGCGTGCGAGCGAGATGTCCGAGGGTGAATAATTTGACCGAAACCCCTGACGTAAGCGTGGGTGGCCTCGGACGCTTTCGAATATTCCAGAAAAAAAAATGCGCTCTGCTGTTAATTTAATTTTCTAAAGATTTGCGTAAAATTGGGCATTCCGGCGGATCAGTTCAGTACTTACATTTTTGTTTCGTGAGCCCATCTTGGCTAATCTGGGGGTCCGTCAATCTTTGAGGACACGTCACCGGCACACCCAAGCAACCCAATTCCCAGAAACTAACTGCCCCAATGATAATGCTAACCACAGCTCAAAGTATTCCTCGTGCATCGACCTGCTGGGTCATCATTAAAGTTGGTTCTTTTGCAAGTGCCTTCTTACAAAACAACTAAAATCAATATGTGACAATATGTTGCCGGGCTGGTGACGAAATTCTGATGGGGTGAAAACATGAGGGGTTGCTCTACGTGCTGTTCTTTTCCTTGATTCTCCCCCCTTGTAAATGAGCCAGGAGACTCAAGTCCTTCCCTGAACCACGTCTGGAATATTCATAACATCGAATATTTTCTTTTAAAATTGTACAATTTTTCGCTTGCCTTACCTTATCGGGGTTGCTTGGTGACTTTTATGTAAAGTCCTCTTGCTTCATAAACTCTCTCTAATCCGTAGAGGGTATGAAGGAAGGTGAATTTGGTGAGGTTTCTATAGCATCATTGTTCAAACTCGCTTGGGTTGCGGCATTATGTATGCGGTCCTCCTGCACCTTTTCATAGATTCCGTCAAACATCTCATTTAGGTTGCTTGAGCTTAACACCCGTCAAATCCAAAGTTAGAAGTGCTCCTTGGATGGTATTATCCTCTAAAATAACTGCTTCTTGCTTGGTGGTGGATAATTTTTCATGTTTGCTTGAGACGACCATTTTCATAATAAACACACACTGATGCATATATACGTGTCTGTTCCGCTATTATTGTGGCACCTTGTGTGTGCATGTTCCTGTATTGTGGCATCTTCATGAATTGTGGCACCTTACACTGGGTTCCACAAATTTTCCAGTCAATTTCTGACATCCTAGAGGCCAAAGGGTAAAAGTAAATTATGTTTCTAGATATTTGTGGTATCTCTATCCCATATGGTTTTGGTCGACGTGTCGCCAAAATTATGCCAAAAAACTTTTATAACTGGAGAGTATTGGACACTGGAAAATTTCAAAAACACGGATCTACTCAAATTTTAATGCCAAATACTTCAAGGAGGTGCGAGAGCTCTGGGACATCCTGTAATTTCAAAATTAATAGAATTTTAATTCTTTTTAATTTTTTTCATTTTGTCTATTTGGTTCTTCACACAGAATTTTATGTCACTCCACTTGCGATTCTTGAGATGATTATATTTCTCTTGGCAAGCTTCGCAATCCGCTTTGCCTGGTACAGTTCTATTTTTTATTTGTATTCTAAAGTGTTGGATCATCCCTTGACTTTGGGGATGCACCATTACAGACACATGCGGTCGCATGGTACCAGGATTTTCGGGATGTGGTGGCATCATCATCCCTGGATTTTGGTGGTGCCACATCGCAGCCATTTGTTGATTTTGCGAATGCACCATCGTAGGCATTTACTGACGCACCATTTCTAAATGAGGATACACCAACGCGGGTGTTTGCTATTGCCTGATCCCCCGATTTTGAGGATTCCCCATTGCAAACCTTTGAGATTGCATCATCCCTGAATTTTGCGATCGGACGATCCTAGGATTTTGGAGGTGCAAAATCACATTCATTTGTGGATACGTCATCCCTGGATTGTGGGGATGCACCATAGCTGACACTTCTGGTGGCCCCAACGCAGGCATCTGTTGCAGAGTTTGCGACTGCGTCCCCATTTGCTCATAATGACTGTCTTGTTGCTTTCTCTGATATTCTCACCATCTAAATTTTTATATTAATTTTGAGCTTAATAGTTTTATGGCCGATTGCACCGTAACTTTTGAGTGTTCCTTAATGATAAGTGATCCGTAAATTCCTTGGAAGCTATTGTTTCAACAAACGTATCTACGGAATTTAAACATCACTTATCTTTAAGGAACCCCTTAAATTTACGGTCTGATGGGTCATTAGACACATAAATTAATAAAGGAGCTGCGGATCTGCTTAGAATTAGCTTACCTGCAAAAGTTTAGCTCTTCATTTTTGGTTTTGCCACGGTTTGATTGACCTTTAGTTGACCGTGATGGAGCTTTGCCATGGTATGATTTGTAGACAATTTTGTTATACTATATTTTGCTGTGCTATTATTCTACTTTATTATTAGTATTATTTACTTCCACATACAAATGGCGGTATTGGAGCCGCTGTGGATGTTAGTTGTATCTATTAATTATATTATCCTTATTAGTATTGTTAAGGAAGGTTATGGGTGTAGGTAACCCTTATGTAACGTTGAGCGTGAGGGGTTACCGCTGACCGATGACAAAGGATTTAGTATTAAGGCTCTACACTACCCTCGACGAGACAGTACCTATAATATACGTAAACGAAATTCCTCATAACTGCTTCAAAGAATGATTTTTTTACTATTTGTTATTGGAACAGTCAAGCTTACAATCATTTATTTAATTTGCATCAGGACGAACTGGAGAGACTCTCTCAGTGCAGTTTAATTTGTGTAGTGGAGTCAATGCTGATTTCACCCTTGTGTAACCCTCCTAGATTTTTCAACGCTTTCCACGTTTTCTATAACCCCAGCGGTCAAGGAGAAGTCTCTTGGCAGGGGAAGTGGAGGAATGATAATCTTGGTTTCAAAAAATTTATGCGAGGCGTCGGACATTAAGATTGTTTCACAGAGTAATTTATGGATGTTTTTAAGAATAAAATTAGGTGAAGTTTTTGTTGTAGTCGCTTTCTTTTATCTTAAACCGGATTTGAATTCACAAATATGTATTCAGTTAACAGAGGAGGCAGTTAGGGAAGTTTTGCATTATTATCCTGATGATATTTTTATTGTAGGCGTTGATTTCAATGGCAGGGTTGGAGACTTAAGGCTCTACACTACCCTTGACGAGACAGTACCTATAATATACGTAAACGAAATTCCTCATTACTGCTTCAAAACTAAGTTTGAAGCGATGATCGTTATTTTAGCGTGTAGAGCTATGCCGAATCTATGGAGCAGATATATTTTTTTGTCAAAAAATCTTGCAGTTTTTTAATTATTTCATAATAATTGAAAATCTAAAATTCCTTTTCAGGTCTGTGCTTTGACCGATCTTTTTGTAATTTAGTGCATTTTGTAGAGGACCTCTGAATCTATAGAGGAGAAATCTTAGAATTCGTTCATATTAAGGAATTCGAATAAAATCGAAATTAGGCAACACATTTAACATTTTACAACCAGGCCGTTGATGATTTATGACCGTAATCCTCTTGTTAGACCTCATGTGGCGTCCAGGTAGTTTCAGTCCGAAGTGTAAATATTGTTTCATACAACTACATAAAAATTGGGGATGGCGGAAACTAATCTAAAAGTATCAGACGGAGAAATTGCTGTTTTGACCAGTATAAAAAAAATTAAAATAATATTTATTTACCACAATCGGCTAATGTTACACATGTACAAGAAATAAATATACATATTTAAAAATAAATAAAATTCGTAACAAAATAGATATTTATTTGGAGATTTTGGAGAGATTTGTCAGGTATTGGTCAGAAAAAAACGGCAGATTCAACCCTTTTACAGCCCATTCATTAGCTTTTTCAATTATTATGGAAAAAATCTGAACAAATTTGATTGTGGTTCTAGGGTTTGTTTCTTCATACACTTCCAGTAATGTTTTTGGACCGTAACTATATGGATGGTCTTGTCACCTGGTATAATGAGCTAATGACAACTAAAGATCTTTCCTTAAAATTTTTCTAAGAGGTTGATGCAGAATTGGCAATCCTTTTGCGTATAAACAACAAAGTAACAAATGCTTCGTTTTGTAATATGCAATTGTCCCTGCACTTGGTACATATAATTATCGAAGGGTTTCAACAATATTTTTCTATGATCATCTAATTGTTTTCTCTTGAATGGCTTCCATAACATTTTTATCGCGCCGAATAAGGACATTTGACTTCAATAATGGCATCTTCGCCGATTAAACCATCAGGAGACGCACCTAAAAATCTTTTTCCGGATCAATGAAGAGACCACTTGCTGAAACAGCAAGCCCTGTAAGTTCTTCAAACTTTTTTATGGCATTGTGCTCGTTGTCAATTCCATATTGTAAACGTTTCGGCAATGTTCTTCTATAATGACAATTAATTCCTAAGTGACTGAAACCAAAATGACTTTACCATTAGTGACGAAGGTAATCCTTACTATCCGGCCTAGCTGCTAATGTTTCCCAGCTACCCCCCGAATTAAATGAAAGCGCAACGTAGATTCGTAAAGAAATGGCCACTTCCGCACGTCCCACGAAAGTCACACGCAATTATTCCTATTTAAACGTAACGCAAGCGAGCTAGACGAGATTTACATACATACAATTAGCGAAGTTTCTCAAATTAAGTTTTATTTTAATTTAAGCAAAATAGGAATTTCCAAAAGGAAATTTATTTTGTTAAAAAAAAGAACAAGAACGAAGTTAAATTGTGCTGAAGGCCGCGACTAATGTTTAAAAAAATGCGAGGTTATTTATTTTCCAAAATCAGTTCTGGGTTACTGAAATTCAAGCTCGACGGTTAATTGCGGAGTTCGAAGCACGACGACAAAAGAGTCGGAAAGTTTGGACTTATCTGGACCGAATGGACGACTTGGCGAAAGCAGGCAGCTGGTGAAGACGAGAAATTGATCCTGGATGATCAGCAGCGGATCCAGGAAGCAGTCTAGATGGCAGCAACTCGCAAAAGAGATCCACCACGATAGCGGGGGAAGATCGGGTTCCGGAAGTTAATCCAATAATATTTGAAATACCCCCTCGATTGGTACCCTGCAATTTTTTAAGTCGGACTTTATAGGAATTCCTACTAAAATTGGACTTACCCGTGCTGTTAAACGGGGAAGAAAAGTGTAAAAGGTGTGCTTCTCCGGATAAGCGGAGTATTAACCTTGATACACAACGAAGATTTTTAGGCACTTTTCGAAGGATGGATAATTTGAACGGAAATAATTCAAGAATTTTTGCGATGTTATTGTTATCATCGACAACCGGGAGAAGACATTAACGGAAATCGTTTTATTTTCGACCCTGCACCTCATAGGTGAGAGGTGAAGAAGGGGTTAGATTTTAAATGACCACGTCGCTAAAGCGGAAGTGTGCCAATCAAAAGGAGAACTTTGTTGTCAATCGGACAAGTGACATTTATCTAACCTAACTTAAATGTAAACAAAAGATTTTCAGGTCGATGCGTAGTTAACTTGGTGTGATTTTCGGAATGTCACAGGCTCTGGTCCATTCTTGGTCGTCGGCCAAGAGTTGGAGCTGTTGGCATGCCCCTCTGAAGGTCGGCCAAACGATGTCGTTAATTGTTCGCAAATCGTCGATTGAAAACAGTCTACCGATGACTAACTGATGTCTCAGTCGCCAGTTCCATCGGTGGTTGATTTTGTCCCATGTGAAGTGCTCGGGTATCTCTGGGTAGAGAAACTGTCTAGCCCGAACATCTCTGCGATTCAGAGTGAACTATTCCGTCAACATGGTGTTTTCATGGTTCACGAGGCCAGCCTCTTCTAAACCAGGCCGGAAGTTGACGGTTTTGGAGGTGAATGGGCAACCTCACCACAGCGTGGGTGTTCTAGTGAAGATCATGGTCTTGTAATCTCCGCGCAGCTTCCGGTGGCGTCATGTAGCGTGAATTTTGAAATGCCGTGATTTCGTCGTACCGCAGCTCCCGGTCACCACCGTCCGGGTTCTCGACTATTTGCACCACTACCTGTTCAATATCGTTAAAGAAATACTTGTACAGGTACTTCACGCTACGAATCGAGACGCACAGGTACGGATTGTCGGGTATAGAGATGTGAGCTTGAAAAGTTTTCATTTCATTGAAAATTTCACTCACTTGTCAAACTTGAAAATTGGATCAATCAGATTTGAAAAGCATAATTTATCCAACCAATTATAGCCGAATTAGGCGATAATTTTGCACTAGTGTAATTAGCGATAATTGCACTAATGCAAATTATCGGTTCTGTCAAATTAAAAAAAAACCTTATTTATTACTATAAGTTTGATAGAAATTACAGTTGTTATAATTATAAGTTACAACTAGGGGCTTCTCTGCTGTTGTTGGGACTGTACCATTTTCGTTAGACTTGCTGCACGATGCAATCTCTTGATGGCATCTCCTGATGGCTCACAGGTACTGAGCTCTGGGATATTTTTATACCAAATACTTGTAGTAGGTACTGTTCTTCCAGTCAGGGTTTACCGTCAGAAAGAAGCGATCCGTTTTTATATTGGGTTCTCTTTTTGACATTAACTTGTTGTACAATCTTGAACAAATGAAGTAGTTTTACTCTCGAATTTTAATACAAAAAAAAACAAAATGTATGTAGGATACCCTTTAATCAGTTAGGATATACCTTACTGGGCACATATCCTGGTTGGAGTCGTTCCCAATAGGCCACTTGCTGTCAGTTAACTTGTGGGCCCCGCCTTGGGCGGTCTTTGAAAATACAGGATTTATTCTATTCGGCCTGTAAATTTCTTTGAAGAAATGGGTCAAACATCTCACTGCCGTCAATTGGGTTTCCCCTACCCTTCCATGTGTTCTGAAATTCGACTTTTTCTTGCTTGTTTCTCCTTTAGCAACTAAAAAAAAATGGGAAAAAGCGTAATATTTTTTTAACTTCTACGCTCAAGGCGGAGCAGTATATAAAATCGATCAAAAATTCGAAATTGAACTGACATCAAATCTTTACGTTTCGGGGTCCCAGGAACCCAAAAAACCTATTTTTGAAAAATGTGTGTCTGTGTGTCTGTCCGTGTGTCTGTGGACACGCTACAGCCGAAACTACTGAACTGATTTTGATGAAATTTGGCACACATATTCAGTGGGAGATTTGTAGGTGCTGATTAGAATCTGGGCTACACCGGCTCACGGAAAGTGCCTTTTTGGCACATCAACTTTAAAAATTTAAATGCAAACCCCCATTTTTCGCATTACCATATGAATGCTCTTCAAATTCTGCTTCTAAAAATGTATTCACACTTGGGCCCTTTTGACCAAAAAATGGTGCCGTGAAAAAAAACTATGCATAAATGTGTATTTTTATTACCGGATTTGATAACTGATTTTTTTTCAAGCCGAAAACCTTAGTGCCATTTTTTCGAAAAATGTCATTTTCGTGGCAATTTATTTTATTGTCTGTGCGGGAGAGGAGCTGATTAGATTTTGAAGCCGATCAGTCAACCCGAACCCGAAGTGCCCTTTTGGCATAGCAACTTTCTTATTTTAAATATTTAAAAATTTAATAAATGCTGCTGTTATTAATCCAATGCAGTGCGGCGTAGAAGTTCCTGCCGTCTCCGAGACCGCCTTTTTTTAACATTGTGGGGTTTTATTATATGTTTAGTCTTGAGCTCTTTTATCCTTTTATTGATAAGGTAATACAATAATAACAATTAAGTAACAGCTAGCTCGATCCACCTCACTGCGCTTCTCTAGCTCAAGTGTCCTTGTCCTCTCCTCCACTCCTCCCGATTAGCTCGCCAGGCGTCTGCGCCTTGTTCCTACCCAGTGGCGTAGTCACTCCAGACCAGTAGTGGGTTAACACGGCCAACCTGACGGGCTGACGTCCTCGACAGCCACTACCAGCTGAAACATCTCCTACTAACCCTGGAACTCATGATTAGGTAACAGGCACACCCCTCAATGGCGTACATCAGAAGAAAAGACATTCACGAAAAATTAAAGAGAAAAGAGAAGAGCCGCAGGCACATACAATTCCGTATGATCCTGACCATAACTACAGACAACACAGGCACATACAATCTCGTACGATCCTGACGTCCTGTACTGACAAAACTAACGTCCTTACTCAGGGTATCTGACACAGGCAACTCGTTAAAAGTATCCTGACCAGACTACCACGGTATCTGACCCAGGCAACTTACTAAAAGTAACCTGACAGACTACCAACGAAATTAATTATAATAATAACGAGTTCTTAATACTAAAGGACCTTAAAATTAAAGACAGAACCCAAACGAGAAAAAAAAATTAATCAGATTCTTCGGACGAAGAATAGTACGCAAAATATTTAATATGTTCGGCTGCATAAACACCTGTATATTTACGTTGGTTGGGAAGAGTTTTCATTTGCTGGACCTCATAACGGTCATGCGGTAAACATTGGGTGACTTTAAAAGGGCCCTTCCATTTGGGTAACAATTTCTTGCTCTCACCCTTAGTTATTATACTGGCGATACGAACTACTACTATATCTCCTACTTTAAACTGAATAGGTTTAGCTCTCCTTGCATCAAACCTACTTTTATCAGCCTGCTGTCGTCTTTCGATGTTTTCTACCGCATTAATTCGTAGGTTTGTAACATCAACTGCATTAAAAATGTCTGCACAGCCACTGCCCGAAGCTACAGCACGATAGCCCATTAACAGTTCTTGAGGAGTAGCGTTTAGCGATTGATTAATGGTGTTATTTAAGCTAATCTGAACTCTACCAACATGATCAGGCCATTCAGAAGAGGACGATGCTGTGGTGGCTAAACTATCTAAAATAGTGCGACAGTATCTCTCAATTTGACCGTTGCCACGAGGCATGCCTACGGTATTAACAAATTGACGAGTTTAAATAATTTCGCAGAATTCCTTAAACTTTTTGGACGTAAATGTAGTAGCCGCATCACATATAATACGAGTAGGTACACCAAAAATTGAAATTACTTCCTTGAGCTCTTTAATTGCATGTATCGACTGGGTGCTGGGTACGGGACGAATTAGAATGAACTTGGTAAAAGCGTCAATTATAAGGAATAGATAGATATAACCCTCTGATGATGCAGGAAAGGGCCCGAGGTGGTCTATGTGAATAGTGTGGAATGGGATTGCAATTTTATTAATTGGATGGAGGTAGCCGGGTTGTTTACCCCCTTTAATTTTGTGGAAAGTGCACGGAATACAGGATTTTATGTATTTTTGGGTGAAGCGTCTCATTTTTGGGAACCAGAATTTAGACTTAAGGGCGTCTAAGGTTTTATCGGAAGCGAAATGGCCTAAATCATCGTGGTGCATTTTAAGAATTTGCCATCTACAGTTTTTAGGTATGACAAGTCTTTGACCTTCAACTGAATTGTGGTAAAGTCTGCCACCTTTTACACAAAATTTTGAAAAAAGTTCTGGATGATTATGGCGTTCCCCGGATAAAACGGTTTCGATAATACTTAGAAGAACCTGATCCTGACTTTGGATGGCAGATACCCAATCCATGGGGCTGATAATGTGTACATTAAACCCTTCTGCTTTAACAGGATTGCGACTCAGAGCATCGACAAAACTTAACTGTACGCCTGGTTTATGAACGATTTTAAACTGAAATTCTTGTAGGTCTATAACCCACCTAGCTATACGAGCATTTAGTTCCTTTTTTGCAAATGAATTTTTCATAGAATTACAGTCCGTAACCAACGTGAAAGGATGTCCTAATAGATAATGACGAAATCGCTTTACTGATTTTACCACTGCCAACGTTTCTAACTCGAAGGAGTGATAACGTGATTCTGCCGGTGTGGTTTGACAACTATAATAAGCTACAGGTTTTTCCTTACTATCTACTACCTGTACTAACACTGACCCAATACCATGCATAGAAGCATCCGTATACAACAGTGTTTCCCTCTCAGGATTAAATAAAACTAAAATAGGTTTTGAAGTTAAAATAGATTTCAATTCGTGAATGATATTGTCGTGTTCGGAATTCCACCCCCACGTGGCATCATTGCGTAGTAAGTTTGTCAAAGGTTTAGTTTTTAAGGCGAATTTCGGAACAAATTTCCTAAAATGTGAGGCTAAGCCTAGAAATTGCCGAAGTTGGGTTACGTTAATTGGGGTAGGATAATTTTTTACCGCATCTATTTTGTCATTATTTGGACGAATTCCCTCCTTGGAAATTTCAAATCCAAAAAAAGTAAGGGATGTAAGGAAAAAAGAACACTTACTGAGTCTTAATTTTAATTTATGTGTACGCAGGATAGTAAATAATTCAGTAAGGATTGTGAGGCCCTCCTGGACCGTGTTAGAGGGTACTAACACGTCGTCCATATAGACAATAACCTTGTCTTTAAGAGGTTCAAAGAGTTGGCTCATGGATTTTTGGAAAAATGCAACTGCATTACGTAAGCCGAAGGGAACTCGCACAAACTCGAATAGACCCTCCGACGTACAAAATGCCGTTTTATGTATAGCGTCGGGATGTACTTGAAATTGGTAATAACCTGAAGCAAGGTCAACTTTAGAATAATAAGTATAACCCGACAATCGATCTATTAAATCCTCTATCAAGGGCAATGGAAAAATTTGGGGAACAGTTATTTTATTTAGGCCTCTGTAGTCTATGACTAGTCGGTAATTACCATTGGGTTTCTTAACTAAAATGGCCGGACTACTGTAGCAAGAAACAGACGTGCGAATTATCCGAGCCACCAGAAGCTCCTTAATCATACCTCTCATAACCTCCGCCTCTTTCAAAGCTAGTCTATATGGCTTTCTGCTCACGGGCTTATCAGATGTTAACTCAATTGTCATTGACAATTTGCAATCGCCCACGTCCGTTAAGTTGTCACTAGCGAAACAATCTGCAAAGTCTTGACACAACAGCTTCAAAGAAGTCTGCGCCCCAATGTCAGAAACACCAGCAAAAATAGGGCTTACTGTATAAACATTCTTTTTTTTTGAAAATAAAATGCCATTTAGACTTTTTTCGTAGTGGACTGTTTCATCGTCCGAAAAATCGCGACCAATGATCACATGAGCATCATCTATACATTTAGGAACGATGTAAAACTCTATAGATTTCGAGATGTTATCTAGAATGATTTGAGCGCAAGCTACTGAACTAGTTTCGGTTACATGATCCCCAAGGTGACGCAGTCTTGTAGGAATTATATTGTTCAACTTGAGTTTTAAAGATGCCGCTAAACTCTGAGACATCAAGGAAATGTCACTACCAAGATCAATATAAGCGTCTACGTCGAAGTTATTTATCGAAATTTGTCTAAGAAATGGGTGGTTGTTGCCACTATTAATAAAGAAAGCCCGCTTATTATTATTTACGGAATTGTCGTTTGGGTACGGGTATTCAATAGCCAGTCTACTGTTTGATGAATTTGCAGGGATCCCTGATGAGTTATTTTGCGAACTGGATTGTTTATTCCTATAAGAAAAAGGACAGTCGCGACGTTTATGACCCTTTTTCTTACAGTGATAACAAATCACAGCATTTCTATTGTTAGAAACCTTCTCGGGTAGTTTCCTGCTGGAAACGTCGTTAATATTACTACCTGTATGGAACAATGGTTTTTTGTTTTCGTCGAAAATTTTTAAATAGACGGCTAACCGACCAGGTTCAGTGATATTTGCTGCTTGGACAGAAAATTTAATAGTGTCGTCGCTAATACCACCCATAATCAAATTTATTACGTCTGCATTATCGAAATTCAGCTTAAGCTTATTAATCATGGAAAGTTTTTTAAACGCATACTCATAGTACGAAGATGCATCCGTTGCCTTAAAATTAATTAGCGTTTTAAGCATGGAATGAACATCTCTAATCGGCAAAAAGGTTTGGCGCAATAAAATTTTCCACTCCGTCCACGTGCGGTTAATACTATGAAGCCCCTCGTAAAAAGTTTTGGCTGCACCTGCCAGCTTGGGCAGCGCATAACAACAAATCTCATGCTCCGACCACTCAAAAATTGCAGCCCAATCATCTACCTTTTGCAACCATTCGTCAATAATTTGTTTTGCCGGGTCAAACTCTATGACGACATTATGTACCAAAAACGTACTTACATTCGGTCGAGGAGGTTTGCTTACTGATAAATTTTTCTGTGCCATTGCCAATGAATCTGCCAAAAGCTTCACGAACGCACCATTTTGCTCCTCGTCTCCGAAAACAAAGGAAGTCGAAGGAGTACTTTCTGAACCAGATGCCGCCGCCGCCGCCCCCGCATCAACACCTGTAGCAATGCGCTGTCGACGCCGCAAAGCAAACAAATCCTCCAACGGGGGAGTCAAACTTCGTTCAAAAGCATCCAAGGGATTAATCAAAGGAGGCCGATCGGCCATTCCTGACCGATCTCAAATCTGCAACAAAATTTTACGCGCACAAAACTTACGACAATGCGAAATCAACACAGGAAGGCGGAAAAAATCGCCCTTGAAAACGGCTCAATGGGATTCGATACCACTTCTGATTTAGTCTTGAGCTCTTTTATCCTTTTATTGATAAGGTAATACAATAATAACAATTAAGTAACAGCTAGCTCGATCCACCTCACTGCGCTTCTCTAGCTCAAGTGTCCTTGTCCTCTCCTCCACTCCTCCCGATTAGCTCGCCAGGCGTCTGCGCCTTGTTCCTACCCAGTGGCGTAGTCACTCCAGACCAGTAGTGGGTTAACATATGTATAAACTGGTAGTAGGTAGTTAGAAATAAATCATCTGATTACAATTGCAACAAACGCTGGTTTTTTAATTTCAAAAATATGTATCCTGACAAATTTTATAAACAAAAAATTGGAATTTATTGATCAAACTAGCCCCAGTCGACGGTAGTGAAATAAACAGAATTTTTTTTTAATTTTTAATTTTAGTTTTTCCGGCGATTTTGAGCCTTAACAATGTATGGCGGATCAGCATAATTGCCTGTTACTGAAGCTGGTAATATGCATTCCTCGTGAAATCTTGATAATTTTGGAAGCATGAATTTTAACCAGAGGTCCTCGTTGTTCTTGATTTTTTTTCTACAAATAACGAGTTTTGTTCGCCTGAATAAACCACAAAGTAACAATAACTTCTACCAGCTATGTTAAGTTGGCCCTGTACCTAAAATAATGTTCATATAGAAAACTTGGATTATAAATGTTATAAATCAATTTCGCTCGCGTAATAGTTATTTTTCTACGACCACTATTGTAAATAGCCAATTTTGTACAACGTGTAAACTAAGTAAGCCGTTCCTTACGCACGCAAACCTAAAACTGTGCGTAAAGAGTGAAAATCGCACAGTTTTCAATTGGCATTTGTCAAATGTAATTTTTCACTCAATTTTATTGTTAAATTCATTATTCTCTCCTTATTTATTGGGACATTTTAAAAACATATCGACTACCCCTCTTCCAGGATAAAAGCAGTTCAACTGCAAAGTAGAATCCGAGGTAATAGTTATTTACAATATTAGTGCGGTAAATTGCATTTTACAGCGCGAGATTAGTATAGAACTTTTTGGCCGACGCGCCGCAGTAAGTTGCAATATTTTGAGAATTTTGGCGTTTAAATGCGAACACAGTAATTACCACCGATCAAAGTGGCCACTGATAACAAATGTCAAATTATTTAATTTGAAAATGTCTGATAGTGAAAGTGATTTTTACCACCAGAATTAAGGGAGGTGGCCCAAAGTGTGTCTTCTGTCTAACTTCCACAGCTGTTCGCAATAAGATGGTGAAAAGCTGCATGCCAAAAGTCAAAATAATGTCAACTGGCGAAAGATGGCGTACCGGCAATTGAAATAAAAACCTAAATTTTAAATATTTAGACGATATTAATCAATTCAAAAGTTAAGTAAAGTGAAATTTCTATAAATGAGATTTATTGTTGCAGCGTTACTTTAATTTTTAAGTTTGGCTGTGAGCCAGTGTTTCTTCGAAATTTTACCGCACCGGGGTGTTGTAAAGTGGTGACGTAACCGTAAAGAATGATAATCAGGTGGAATGTCCTCATATTCTTCCACCTGATTATCATTCTCATCCCCTTCCTGAGTAACATCCTTATCCTCTTCCCGAATGTCAATCTCCTCTTCTTCCCGAACGTTTCTCTCCTCCTCTTCGCGAATGTCATACTCCTCCTCTGCCCGAATGTCTCTCTACTCTTCGCTAATGTCATTCTCCTCCAATCTGATTTCAACACAATCGGTTGCGTGTTGTCTCCTGATAACGAATCCAACTTTACTAAACTACTACCGAAACAGGTTTAACTTACTTGATCTCATTTAGGAACCTCCCTTTGGCCCTCACAAGCCACTTTTTTACAATACAAATTGTTTGTTGATCATCTCTATTACCAAGTCTCGTAGCTCCTGAAAGCCATTAATTAATTAAGGAATAGTCAATTAAAACAAAACTCACGCAGTAGGGCTTTTGCAAATGAAGGGTTTTTAAGAGCGCTTTTATCCTTAGTTCCCTCCCAACTCAATTTCATACCGATCCGGTTGGTAAAAAACTTGTACATAATTTTTTTGGGCTCTTTCATGAAGCGCAATTCCTTCACCTGCAAACAAATGACTAAACCAAAAGTTGCAACTTCAACAAAATTCTTACAAATAACTTAAAGTTATTTTCATAATTTTTTAGAAAATAGTCAAACTGATCTACTAAGACTATGTCGTTCCGGGAAGGACTTCCAACCATGTGTTAAAAGCTGTATTAGTAGTTTCTTCTTTCGAGTTCACGATTATATTAAAGTTTTCTGTATGTTCCTTCAAAATGTGTTTAATTATTAATAATTGTCTCAATACTTGACGTTGAAATTCTGAAAATATTGAATACATTTATAGCACAAATTCAAAATTAGGGGAAGGAGGGTAACAGTGAGACGCTTTTTTTTGAACCTCACTTTTTTTTGTTAGAAAACGCGCTAGACGTTTGAAACTTTGCATGCGCCTTCCTTGAAGACACTATTTAATAATAATGGTACAAAAAAGCAATAATGCTACTGTTAACCTTACTTAAAAGATTAAAACCCGATTGGGGCTCTGTCTCACTGTACCCCAATGCCCTGGGGTAGACTGAGACAGGGTGTTGGGAACAGTGAGACGTGTCGTATAAGGTGTTACAAAATATCTTTAAAAATAAGTGATTTTAATTTTTTATTCATTAGAACCTGCAAACTTAAAAAATGTCAACATGTGAGATTTAATTCAAACGCGTAAAAAGATTTTTGGGACCTGGCGGTGACTATAGATTCAAGTGTAAACATTTTTTACTAGTACATCAGCAGGCTCAAAATAATTATAAGACAACTTGTCTACTTTATATTGCAACTTGTTTGCCAGCCAACCCACAAATATATCAGAATCTGAGCATGTCTCATTGTTCCCCACATTGTCTCAGTGTTCCCCACACAACTTTGTATCATTGTTACCCAGGGGTCCATAAAACAAAAAATAAATGATTAAAGTTTATCCTACAAAAATAATACGGAAAACTTCATCACCACATTTATCCATAAAATAGGACTGATAGTTGATGCCAGTGTAATATTTATAAAACGTATCATTAAAGAATAGTGGACTTCAGTTTCAAAGTCTTGAAATTTAGCTCACTTATCAAAAACCAGTCACCATTATCTTGAACAAAGACTTTCACAGCTATGCCCGCTAAATCACGTCAAGCGCATGGGATCTAGGTACTGTTTAAAGGGTAGGTTGGTAGCACTCTGTAACTTGTACACAAACCGCGAAATTTGAAAAGTCACTGTTCCCCGTGTCTCACTGATACCCTCCTTCCCCTATTCTTTTTTCTACGAATTATTTGTACCCAGGTATTAATTAATATACATATGCATAATTTATGAAGCCAAAAGTTTACCTTTGTAATTTTCTTCCAAGCTATTTACACTCAGTGTTGAAGCGGGACTGTTACACGTTGTAGTTATACTTTGTGGGTGTTTAATGATGCCTGATGATATAGTGTGTCCTCGCATCTTACTTAAAACGAAAATAAAATTTTGAAATTAATGAGATACGAGATATATTAAAAAAACTTACTATTAGAATTTCCTGTAGGACGAACAAGTGAAGTTTTTACAGCAATGGCCGCTTTTGCAAGCTTAGAAGGCGTACAGGTTCTCTTCTTTGAAGGAGTAATACAGCCGGAAACTATGGGCGAAGATTTATCCACACTGATAGAAGTGTTTACTTCATGGAAGTAAAATTTACTTTACATGGATAAATCATTTACTTGGATATGGCGAATTAAATGTTTACTTCTCGGAAGAGGCGGAGATCTTCAAAAGAAGCAGGAGGACATCAAGAACGCCAAAGAAAGAGAAGACCAAAGAAGAAAACAAAATGATGGAAGAAATAAAAGATATGCTGAGCGGCGTAATGACTGAGCTGAGGGATTTTAGAAGAGAAAACCAAGAAGAGATGCAGATGTTAAAACAACAGAACGAAATGTTAAAACAGCAGAACGAAGCACTACAACTAGAGGTCGCTCAACTGAAAAGAAGGGTGGATCAGTTGGAATTAATTGAGGAAAGAGTGGAGTTCATCGAGAAAGATAAAAGGAAGAATAATCTAGTAATCTCAGGAGCAAGAATCGAAGCTAGGGACAATGGAGACCTGAAGCAGAAAATTAACAAATTTTTAACGGAACACCTAAAAGTGAGAGATGGAATACAATCGGTACAAAAAGTTAACGATAAAATCTGCATAATTGAAATGGTTAACTTCGAAACAAAGATGGAAATTATGAGAGCGAAAGGCAAAATAGAGTTCCTCAAGACGAACAGGATATACATCAATAGCGACCTAACCAATAACGAGAGGAAGATACAGAAAATAATTAGAGATAGAGCAAAGCAAGAGAAGGAAAGGGGGAAGACCGTCAAGGTCGGATATCTGAGCCTCACAATTAACGGACAGAAATGGAAATGGGATAGGAAACAGAAGTCTTTGAATCTTGAGGGGAGAGACACAACCGAGGCGCCCGTAACAAAAAACTACTAACTCAAGAAAAAAGCGGGGAATTACTGATGACGGACCGGCGAGGAAAAGGACAAAGAGAAAACGAACCGAAAAAGGACAGGAAGGCAGAAACTAATAATAAACGAACAAATTCAAATGGAATGGCGGAAAGAAATAGGAAGGTACAGAGTAAACAAGCACATAATAACAAAATGGAGAAAGATGGGGCAGTAATGTCTCGCAGCAACAGTAGAAACGAGAAAATATGGAAGATAGGTACTTGGAATGTTAGAAGTCTGTCGGGAAAGGAAAGCGAACTAGTGGAAGAATTTGAAAATGTGGGCTTGGACATTCTGGGGATAACAGAACCGAAACGGAAAGGAAATGGCGAATTAGAATTGGATGGAGGGCACGTGCTAATATACGGCGGAGTGGACAAGCACTGTAGAGCAAGAGAAGGAGTAGGCTGCATTATCAACAAAGAGCATATAGGACTTATACTCAGCTGGGAAGCAGTTAATGAGAGAATACTGAGGGTCACTATGGAATTGGACAAACAATCAGATACTACAATAATAATAGCATACGGCCCCAACGAGGATGAAAGCACAAGAATAAAAGACCAATTTTGGGAACAATTTGCCGAAACGACTGAAGATATCCGGGGGAGACTGATAATACTCGGCGACCTAAACGGTCGAGTAGGAAGAAAGGACGAAGAAACAGGAGAAGTAATAGGCAGGCACGGAGAAGAGATCAGAAACAATAACGGAGAAAGGCTGATCGATTTTTGCATAATGAACAATCTAATAATAACGAACACATTCTTCGAACACAAGGGCATACACAAATATACAAGAGAAATGAAAAGTAGGGGGGAGAAATCCATTATAGATTATGTTATAATAAGCAGGAAACACAGAAAAGAAATAAGCAACACACGAGTTAGAAGAGGCCCGGAAATATACAGCGACCACTACCTGGTTGTGGCAAAAATGGCGATAAAATCACGAAATAAGGAAGTAAACCGGCAAGGCACAGGAGACAGGAAAGGCAAATATAAGGAAATATTAAAAACCTATAAACTGCGAGAAACAGAAGTAGCAAAAATATACAAGGAGAAAGTAGAAACAGAACTGAACAAAATCGAAGTTGATACAATGACGCTAGAAACGTTGTGGGAAGAGGTTAAGGGCGCCCTCACAAGAGCAGCAAGAGAGGCCTGTGGGATAACAAAAACAAACAAGAACACAAAACAAACAAGATGGTGGAACGAAGACATAAAGAGAGAAGTAAAACAAAAAAAACAGAATTGGAAAGAATATTTAAGCAATAGAACTCCCGAGAACTACGACAAATATAAGCGACAGAGAGGTATAGTTAAAGAATTAGTCAAGAAAGCGAAGCAAAAATCCTGGGAAGAATTTGGGGAGAAAATGGAACAAGACAATGCTGGAAACCAAAAGCTGTTCTACAAAGTTCTAAAAACGCTTAGAAAAGGAAAACAGTTCAAGACAAGACACATAAGAACTAAGGATGGTAAACTGCTAGGAGAAGAGGAACAGATAATGGCACGTTGGAAAGAGTACTTTGAAGACATGCTGAGCACAAACCAAGGAGGACAAGAAAATGAGGAAGAGGACACGCAAAATGATGACACCATCAACGAAGAAGAAAAAATAACATTGGAAGAAGTTGTAGAAGCGGTACAGAAGTTAAAAAGGGGAAAGGCAGCAGGACATGATGGAGTAACTCCGGAAATGGTGAAACACTTAGGAGAAAAAGGTCTGGAAATACTAACACAACTATATAACTTAGCTTATAGCAAAGGAAGAATACCAAAAGAATGGGAGCTGGGAATTATAATACCAATATTCAAAAAAGGCGACAACCGAGATTGCAGTAACTACCGAGGGATAACTATACTAAGTATAATATCGAAAATATATGAACGAATACTAGAAAACAGATTAAAACTCATAGTAGAAAAGGACTTGGAAGAAGCACAAAGTGGTTTCAGGAAAGGGCGAGGAGTTCAAGACCACATATTTACGATAAAACAGATGGTGGACAAAAGCAGAAGTGGAAATATATTTATCGCTTTTTTGGACTTAGAAAAAGCATTCGATAGTATAGAAAGAAAAACAGTCTGGGATAGTCTGCAGAAGAGAGGAGTAAACTCGAAACTATGCAATAGCATAAAAAGTCTATACCATAATACAAGAAACTACGTAAGAACAGGAAATATGCAGTCAGAGATGTTTACAACAAAAGAAGGGTTAAGACAGGGAGGAGTTTTAAGCCCTACACTGTTTACTGTGGTATTAGACGATATCATGAAAGAAACAAAAGACAAAGTAAAAAAGCTTAAAATGGGATATAAGAACATGGAAATAGTGGAAATCGCAGAATGCGCTTTTGCAGATGATCTCGCAATATTCGCAAAAAGTAAAGACAACTTACAAACTAATTTAAAGGTATGGCAAGAGGCTTTAAGAACAAGAAATTTGAAAATCAACATAAACAAAACGAAAGTAATGACAATAGGAAAAGAAGAACTAAACATGACAGTGAAACTAGACAACCAGGAAGTAGAACAAGTAGACACATTCAAGTACCTGGGCGTAAAAATACACAAAAGCGGGAAAAATGACGCTGAACTAAACGACAGACTGCAAAGCGCGGCAAACCTGTACCAAGCCCTAGGACAAACATTCGTACACAAAAAAGAAATTACAAATAAGACCAAAATGACTGTTTTTCAAACAATTTTTAAACCTATTCTAACATACGGGAGTGAAAGCTGGATATTAACAAAAAAAGCAGAAAGCAAGATACAAGCTATAGAAATGAGGTATTTGCGGGGCGTCAAGGGAATTACAAGAAGAGATAGAATCAGGAATGAAGTAGTACGAGAAGAGCTGGGAGTAGAACCAATCTTGAAAAGTATCAAGCGGCAACAGCTAAAGTGGTTTGGACACTTAGTTCGCATGAAAGAAGAGCAACCTGCAAAGAAAATATGGCAGGCAAAATCAGCACAGAAAAGACCGCGAGGAAGACCAAGAAAAACATGGGACAACGCTTTAGCGGAAAACCTTAAGGAAAGGGGACTGAGCTGGAACGAAGCAAAGAAGCTAGCAAAGGACAAGAAAAAATGGGCGAAATTTGTTTATGAATCAATTGTATAAGTATTTGTACACCTTACACCTTCGGGTATATAAGGGTTTTTTGATTATACAGGGTGTTCGGTAGAAAACGCCCCACGCCATAGCTCCCTTATTTATGAACCGATTTTAAAAAAATAAAAAGCATTTCAAATGGCTGCTAAAATACTACAATCTGGGCGTATATCCGAATTTTTCCAATGTCAACAAAAATGACTAACGACTACCAACGTTTGTTTTTCAAATTGCGACCTGCATATTTTTTGCTCCCATTTGATAGAGGACTTTTTTCTGAATTCATCCATACCATACAAGTCTTTTTTTCTACAGCAATTTATGAGAGAAAAAATTATCAAGTACTGAAATAAATAAATTAAGATCATTTGAAAAATTGCAAGTGTGCCATGAAACAATGAAAATGACGGTTTTCAAACTAATGTCATTTAAGCTATACCTACCTCAAAACATGATACTTAACGCCGCTTGCGAAGTAAGAATATGAGCTGTGCATCGAACATGAAGGAGATATCTTTGAGCAATATTTGTAAAATAACTCATGCAGCGTTTTATAAAAAACTTTGAAATTTGGTTTTTTGTATTGTTTGTTTTTCCTGCAGATAAATTTTAGAAATTACTACGCGTTTTTAATCAGTAAAGCTATTTATGTACAACTATCCCCCTGTGATGTTACCATATTTTTGATTAACAATGCCCAAAATGTCAGTAATTGTCTCGCTGACGCTTAAATGACATTAGTTTGAAAACCGTCATTTTCATTGTTTCATGGCACACTTGCAATTTTTCAAATGATCTTAATTTATTTATTTCAGCACTTGATAATTTTTTCTCTCATAAATTGCTGTAGAAAAAAAGACTTGTATGGTATGGATGAATTCAGAAAAAAGTCCTCTATCAAATGGGAGCAAAAAATATGCAGGTCGCAATTTGAAAAACAAAAGTTGGTAGTCGTTAGTCATTTTTGTTGACATTGGAAAAATGCGTATATACGCCCAGATTGTAGTATTTTAGCAGCCATTTGAAATCTTTTTAATTTTTTTAAAATCGGTTCATAAATAAGGGAGCTATGGCGTGGGGCGTTTTCTACCGAACACCCTGTATATATATACTTCTCGGAAGAGAATTTTTTACTTGCACTCAGTTAGAAAATATTTAATTGGGTGAAGAACGTTCGGTTTGAGAGAAGGTTGTCAGTGCTAAAGTTAAACGAAACCTGCAGAATTGACTAAAGTAAATGGGCCATTGACGCAATTCGCCTTTACTGATTATTGAAACTTTAGAATACTTCACTGAAGCCTGCGTTTAAATTGTCAGAATTGTCCCCTTTTTGGTAAAATTTCTTTGAACCTTATGGTGTGTAATATAGAGACCCATGATATAATTGACTTTGTCTTATAAATTGCCATTGATCTTGGGTGAAGGCTGTCCGATATAATTATTATGTAAAAAATATGGATAACTTGGTTAATTCATACAACAAAAACAAATTATGGCAATTATAAGTAAAAACCAAATATCTTACATGGATCCCTATAATTATGATCACTTGCGAATGGACACAAACACCCCCCAATTCAAAAGTCTAAAAAAATCACTTGTGACACTATTTCCATGTATCGCAAAAACCTCCGAATAATCAAGCTGAATACTGATGCACTACTGCTGTAATGGTTAGGAAATTAGATTAAGAATAACTATGAATATAAAGAACATAATATATTGAATATCTTCTACTACAAAATGGGGAACTGTTGACATCGTTGGTTGGTCTGAAGATGGCACATGTGTCGAAACTCGAAACTAGTCACCACAAGTTTTTGTTAATACACAAGAATGTTATCAAGAAGGTGGATTTATTTTCCTTCCAACAATTAACTATTTACACCACCTCCACCCTGAACAAGAACAATATATTGAACAAACTCTGGAAAACTTAGAAACTTAACAATGTCTTTTGTTTCCGCGTCCGCCATGATCGGTCACTGCACGGGAATCACACTCATAATGAACTGCGCTACGTCTTTGACTTAGAGGACAAAAAAATTCTAGACAGAACACGGTTTTACTTGCGAAGATAAATAACCAGCTGCTTATAAAATACGAGTCACTCAGTCTAAACACATTCAAATTTGGACAAAATATGAATTTGTTTATGGCAGGAAGTTCTTACTTCTGAGAAGTAAACCTTTTGTTTTCAAAATACTTGGGGGTATCAGTCCATTACCTTTGTCAAAGTGGCAAGGTAACTTGCCGAAAGTACACAATTCTTCTCTGAAGTAAACTTGTTTGCATGTAGTTTATATTTGATTGATAATTGAAGTAAAATTTTCGTTTGTACCAAGTTTATTAAATTTCCAGCAGTTTCGTATCCGCAGTAAGCGTTTCTTATGAATAGTAGGCATGTTTTGAATAAAATGGAATTTATTCGCCATGAGTAATTTTTTCGCAATATACTGTTAGGTTCAATTTACTAAATATTTTGGTCTAGTTTTTTTTTCAGTGCACGTTTACCCTCCGTGTTGGAAATTCGTGCTCCTGGACATAGGAGGCGAATGACTAGGGGGGATATCCGTTTGATGACTAGGGGGGTTATCCTTTTGTCTAGTAAGAGACTGACTATTATGGCAGTCTGAAATAAAAACAATAACAATAAAAACTTGAAATAATTATCCACGGCATTATCCATTGCATTTGATTATTATGATTACCATTGGCAAGTATACGTTTGAATATTTTAGGCTTAGGTGGGGCCTTGAAAATAGGTTTCTTTGTATGATGTCCAACTTCTTCGTCATCATCTTCGCCCGAATAAAATTTCGAATTCCTCTTGCGTTTTCTTTTAAAATTCAATTCATTATGCGTTTATTATTAGTGAAAATGTCAGGCTAGTAAACGTATACGTTAATCCTATATAAAAACGTTTACATTATACGTCTATTGTAAGGGTAATTTTCACGTATATTTTTTCGTTACTTGAAGGAATACAAAACGTATATAAATATCGTTTTCTACAGGTATCTGAAGGACGTGTATAAACATAAACAAAAAGTAATTTTAAACGTTTTTAATATTCAACGGTTTTAATAGCAAAAAATACAAAAAATATACTTTCTTATTAATACAAACGATATTGCATATACGTTATACGGTCTGCCTCTTCAACCCATCATTGAATATTTGGCTTGTTTCAGCCAGTCCTGAATGGCGGTTTTGATTATTTCCTCATTGCAATCTGTCGATGTTTGAAATTGCAGCCAGACTGTTTTATTTAATTATATAAATATGATAGATTTACAGACTGTCAAGGTAGTTAGTTGTATTCAAAGTTTTATCGCCCGTCATTTAAATTTAACTTAACCCATTTTTTGAATAATTTTTGACGTCCCAGTGACGCGATTGTTGGGGTTTCTATTCGAAACAACTTGGTAACTATGGTAATCTTTTTTACTGCGTACGGCGCAAAAGAACCGTTTTACTCCCGGAAGTGCCGGCAAAATGCACTTTTAATGATTATTTTATACACTGAAAAAAGTTTTTGGGGAAATTTCCCCTGATAATTGGAGGTAACTATGTTTCCTCCAATTATTTGAGGGATTTTCCTTAGTAGAAGTAAATTTGCCTTCGTGTGTTAAATATTCTCTGGACAGGTAAGTTTCTCCATTTTCGGGTAATTTTATGCTGTAAAATTACTTTCTCATATATTTCAGAAGTTAAAATTAACTACAGAGTGTGTTAATTTAAATAGGAAAATTACCCTGACAGCTTAAAATTAAATCCATGACAGTTAAAATTACATTTCTGAATATTTCGGAGGGTAAAATTAGCTACATAAGGTGTAAATTTAGACTGGAAAACTAACCCGAGTTGTGTAAATTTAAACGGGAATAATATCTTGGTGGAGTGTAAAATTAAGCTCATGGCAGTTAAAACTACGTCCCGGACAGTAAAAATAACTAGAGTGTGTAAATTTAAATGGGAAAATTACCCCGATATACTTAAATTTAAACGGGAAAATTACCCCGAGACGCGTAAATGTAAACGGGAAAATTACCCCAAGATAGTTAAATTTAAATGGGGAAATTACCCCGAGATGGGTAAATTTAAATGGGAAAATTACCCCGAGATGCGTAAATTTAAATGGGAAAATTACCCCGAGACGGGTAAATTTAAATGGGAAAATTACCATGAGGAAATGCAAAATTGAGACTATGCCGGTAATATTAACTGTAGCGAGGGTAAATTTAAATAGCAAAATTACCCTGATACACAGCGTAAAATTAACACATGCCGTTAAAATTTCCTTGGAAATTTCCCCTTGGCAAGGTAAAATATCGGTTGAGTAAAAACTAAGATGTAAAATTTGCACAATACAAATCTAACCTGAGAAAGTCCTAACCAATGAATTAAGAAACAGAGCAGTTCAGTTTGAACGCAAAATACACTTTAATTTTTAACAGTAAAATTGATAAGAATAATAATACCTATAACGATTCAAAGGGTAATAGGTCGAATTCCCATCTAACAGTATTAGCAGGCAGGCGGGGAAATTGGACCTAATACTGGTAAGAAATCCCATTAGCACATCTGAGCTATGATAGATGGCGTAAGTTGCCGATGAAACAGTTATGCTGTATAATTTGGTTTGCAACAAGAATGGCTTTATTTTACAATGGGAATTTTACAATCTGGTCATAATTTAAAAATTACAATGCTAATGAACGTACTACTCACAGAACAGGCATGGAAAAGCATTCTAGTTCCTAGTTTTAACAAGTTTTACTATCCAAAGGCACTCTGTCCTTAGTTTTTGCAGGATTTCTACTTGATAGGGACTGAGTTGGCCAGATCTTCGTTCATCATGGAAGTCTTAGCTTATATACAATTTCCCTAGAGGTCTTGGTTAAATGTATTCCCCTCTATGTTTAGCACCTACGATAGACAACTTCTTGATTTATGACCGATTGCATCGTAATCTTAAGGGGTTTCTTAAAGAAAAGTGACGTTTAAATTCCGCAGATACGTTTGCTGGAACAATGGTTTCCAATGGTTTCCAAGGATCACTATCTTTAAGGAACCCTCAAAAATTGCGATGCAATCGGCCATTATTTATATTAAAACACTGCACTTACCTCAGTGCCAAAAAGGTAGGCAGCCAGTAATCCTATAAACGACATTATTGGCGAGGATATTGCAAACTTATCGATGACCAATAATTTAAAATTTCTCCATCTGTTTTCAGAAAAGGCTCGTTCGCTTTGTTATAGGTAAACGGATTTTCCTCCCATAACAAACATAGAGCACTTGACCGAGCTCAAAATTTGAAGTGGCCCTTGTCGTTACTCTGCGGTAGGTTCACAGTAAGCTTAGATTAGGGATTGTTCTCGTTTCCTCTGTTTCGCAGGAGGGTCTTCGGAAGACAGTAACCACCTAAGCTAATTTAGTTAGTTAGTTTTAATTCACTGCTGGTACACCTACCTGCTGTTGTTATATATTCCTCGTGATTATTCCTAGGTTATAGATGCATTTCTGAAAATTAAATGCTCAGTGGCACTGGCCGAATTTGTGAGGTTACGTAACTGTCAAAGTTAAAGTTGAGTGCCGAAGTGCCTTCTTTATACGCGAGCGGCATTTTGGCACCTCAAACTTTATTAGGGATTCAGACTGCACTGGAGCATTAATTTACTCATTACAGCGCAGGGCTACGCCTCGTGTCTTTAGGAAGACGCCCAAGCGAATAAAGGGTTTGTAAACGCGGAATGGCGTAATCAAGACGGCCTCAGGCCTTGAAAGTTTCTGCCACGAGATTGGTGGACTGTACCGCCGTTTTAAGAACCAAATTCGATGCTTTTGGGCTCGTTTGTTTACGAATGCGATATTAAGAACCAGTGGGTTGTCCTGCAGGATGCATAAGACGTACCTGTTCAGGACAGCCCAATTTATCGACTTTATTTATGAGTGCTGAAATGCCGCTTTTATGAAGCAGAGTGCGAAAGTGCCGTCTTTATAAGTGAAAAGCTGTCACGCAAGTCAGCTAAGCGGCATTTTGGCACTCCAGACTTTGTAAGCCCTAATTTCCTCGCTAAAGCGTGGGGCTACGCCTAAGGCTTTTACGAAGACGACCCAGCTAGTGAAAGGTCTGTAAACGCGGAATGGCGTAAAAAAGACGGCTTCAGGTCTTGAAAGATTCTGCCGCGAGATTGGTTGACTGTACTGGCGTTTTAAGAAAGAATTTCGATGCTTTTGGGCTTTCGAATGCGATATTAAGGACCAGTGGGCTGTGCTGCAGGATGCATAAGGCTTACCTGTTCTGGACAGCCCAATTTATCGACTTTATTTATGGGTGCTGAAATGCCGCTTTTATGAAGCATAGTGCGGAAATGCCGCTTTTATGAAGCAGAGTGCGGAAATGCCGCCTTTATGAGTGAAGAGATTCAACTTAACTCAGCTAACCGGCATTTTGGCACCCCAGACTTTATTAACCCTAATTTCATCGCTAAAGCGTGGGGCTACGCCCAATGCTTTTACGAAGACGCCCAAGCGAGTGAAAGGTCCGTAAACGCGGAATGGCGTAAAAAAGACGGCCTCAAGCCTTGAAAGGTTCTGATGCGGGAAAGGTGGACTGTACTGCCATATTAGGAACCAAATTCGATGCTTTTAAGCTCGTGTGTTTTAGAGTTCGATATTAAGAAAATGTGGTCTCTGCTGCAGCCTATTCAGGACAGCCCAATTTTTCGACTTTATTCGTAAGTGCGGAAATGCCGCTTTTATGAAACAGAGTGCGGAAATGCCGCCTTTATAAGTGAAAAGATTCCAGGCAACTCAGCTAAGCGGCACTTTGGCAACCCAGACTATATTAGGGATTCGGACTATAATGAAGCTCTGATTTCCTCACTACAGCGTAGGGCTACGCCCCATGCTTTCAGGAAGACGCCCAAACGAGTAAAGGGTTTGTAAACGCGGAATGGCGTAATCAAGACGGCCTCAGGCCTTGAAAGCTTCTGCCGCGAGATTGGTGGACTGTACTGCCGTGGGTGTTTTCGAATTCGATATTAAGAACCAGTGGGCTGTGCTGCAGGATGCATAAGACGTACCTGTTCAGGACAGCCCAATTTATCGACTTTATTCATGAGTGCTGAAATGCCGCTTTTATGAAGCAGAGTGCGGAAATGCCGCCTTTATAAGTGAAGAGATTCCACTTAGCTCAGCTAAGCGACATTTTGGCAACCCAGACTATATTAGGGATTCGGACTATAATGGAGCTCTGATTTCCTCACTACAGCGTAGGGCTACGCCGCATGCTTTCAAGAAGACGCCCAAACGAGTAAAGGTTTTGTAAACGCGGAACGGCGTAATCAAGACGGCCTTAGGCCTTTAAAGATTCTGCCGCGAGATTGGTGGACTGTACTAGCGTCTTAAGAAACAAATTCGATGCTTTTGGGCTCGTTTGTTTTCGAATGCGATATTAAGAACCAGTGGGCTGTGCTGCAGGATGCATAAGACTTACCTGTTCAGGGCAGCCCCATTTATGGACTTTATTTATGGGTGCTGAAATGCCGCTTTTATGAAGCAGAGTGCGGAGATGCCGCCTTTATAAGTGAAAAGATTCCACTTAAGCTAAGCGGCATTTTGGCACTCCAGGCTCTATTAGCCCTAATTTCATCGCTAAAGCGTGGGGCTACGCCCAATGCTTTTACGAAGACGCCCAAGCCAGTGAAGGGTCTGTAAACGCGGAACGGCATAAAAAAGGCGGCCTCAGGCCTTGAAGGTTTCTGATATGCGGGAAAGGTGGACTGTACTGCCATATTAGGAACCAAATTCGATGCTTTTGGGTTCGTGTGTTCGGGACAGCCCAATTTTTCGACTTAATTCATGAGTGCTGAAATGGCGCTTTTATGAAGCAGAGTGCGGAAGTGCCGTCTTTATAAGTGAAAAGGTGTCACGCAACTCAGCTAAGCGGCATTTTGGCACCCCAGACTTTTTAGGGATTCGGACTGCACTGGAGCCTTGATTTCCTCGCTACAGCGTAGGGCTACGCCCCATACTTTCAGGAAGACGACCAAACGAGTAAAGGGTTTGTAAACGCGGAATGGCGTAATCGGACGGCCTCAGGCCTTGAAAGTTTCTGCCGCGAAATTGGTGGACTGTACTGCCGTTTTAAGGACCAAATTCGATGCTTTTGGGCTCGGGTGTTTTCGAATTCCCCAATATAGACTTTATTTATCGGTGCTGAAATGCCGCTTTTATGAAGCAGAGTGCGGAAATGCCGCCTTTATGAGTGAAGAGATTCCACTTAGCTTAGCTAAGCGGCATTTTGGCACCCCAGACTTTATTGGCCCTAATTTCATCGCTAAAGCATAGGGCTACGCCCACTGCTTTTGCGAAGACGCCCAAGCGAGTGAAAGGTCTGTAAACGCGGAATGGAGTAAAAAAGACGGCCTCAGGCCTTGAAAGTTTCTGATGCGGGAATGGTAGACTATACTGCCATATTAGGAACCAAATTCGATGCTCTTCGGCTCGTGTGTTTTCGAGTTCGATATTAAGAAAATGTGGTCTGTGCTGCAGCCTATTCAGGACAGCTCAATTTTTTTACTTTATTCATGAGTGCTGAAATGCCGCTTTTATGAAGCAGAGTGCAGAAATGCCGCCTTTATGAGTGAAGAGATTCCACTTAGCTCTGAGCGGCATTAGGCCCCCCCCCAGACTTTATTAGCCCTAATTTCATCGTTACGGCATAGGGCTACGCCCAATGCTTTTGCGAAGACGCGAAGACGCCCAAGCGAGTGAAAGGTCTGTAAACGCGGAATGGCTTAAAAAAGACGGCCTCAGGCCTTGAAAGGTTCTGATATGCGGGAAAGGTGGACTGTGCTGCCATATTATGAACCAAATTCGATGCCTTTGGGTTCGTGTGTTTTCGAGTTCGATATTAAGAAAATGTGGTCTGTGCTGCAGCCTATTCTAGACAGCCCAATTTTTCGACTTTATTCATGAGTGCTGAAATGCCGCTTTTATGAAGTAGGGTGCGGAAGTACCGTCTTTATAAGTGAAAAGATGTCACGCAACTCAGCTAAGCGGCATTTTGACACCCCAGACTTTTTGGGGATTCGGAATGCACTGGAGCCCTGATTTCCTCGCTACAGCGTAGGGCTACGCAGATGCTTTCAGGAAGAAGTTCAAACGAGTAAAGGGTTTGTAAACGCGGAATGGCGTAATCAAGACGGCCTCAGGCCTTGAAAGATTCTGCCGCGAGATTGGTGGACTGTACTGTCGTTTTAAGAAACAAATTCGATGCTTTTGGGCTCGTGTGTTTTCGAGTTCGATATTAAGGAAATGTGGTCTGTGCTGCAGCCTATTCAGGATAGCCCAATTTTTCGACTTTATTCGTGAGTGCTGAAATGCCGCTTTTATGAAGCAGAGTGCGGAAATGCCGCCTTTATAAGTGAAAAGATTCCATGCAACTCAGCTAAGCGGCATTTTGGCAACCCAGACTATATTAGGGATTCGGACTATAATGGAGCTCTGATTTCCTCACTACAGCGAGAGCTACGCCCCATGCTTTCAGGAACACGCCCAAACGAGTAAAGGGTTTGTAAACGCGGAACGCCGTAATCAAGACGGCCTCAGGCCTTGAAAGTTTCTGCCGCGAGATTGGTGGACTGTACTGTCGTTTTAAGAAACAAATTCGATGCTTTTGGGCTCGGGTGTTTTCGAATTCGATATTAAGAACCAGTGGGCTGTGCTGCAGGATGCATAAAACTTACCTGTTCAGGGCAGCCCAATTTATCGACTTTATTTATGGGTGCTGAAATGCCGCTTTTTTTGAAGCAAAGTGTGGAAATGCCCCCTTTATAAGTGACGAGATTCCACTTAGCTCAGCTAAGCGGCATTTTGGCACTCCAGACTTTATTAGCCCTAATTTCATCGCTAAAGCGTAGTTCGATATTAAGAAAATGTGGTCTGTGCTGCAGCCTATTCGGGACAGCCCAATTTTTCGACTTTATTCATGAGTGCTGAAATGCCGCTTTTATGAAGTAGGGTGCGGAAGTACCGTCTTTATAAGTGAAAAGATGTCACGCAACTCAGCTAAGCGGCATTTTGACACCCCAGACTTTTTGGGGATTCGGAATGCACTGGGGAGCCCTGATTTCCTCGCTACAGCGTAGGGCTACGCAGATGCTTTCAGGAAGAAGTTCAAACGAGCAAAGGGTTTGTAAACGCGGAATGGCGAAATCAAGACGGGATCAGGCCTTGAAAGATTCTGCCGCGAGATTTGTGGACTGTACTGGCGTCTTAAGAAAGAAATTCGATGCTTTTGTTCTCGTGTGTTTTCGAGTTCGATATTAAGAAAATGTGGTCTGTGTTGCAGCCTATTCAGGACAGCCCAATTTTTCGACTTTATTCGTGAGTGCTGAAATGCCGCTTTTATGAAGCAGAGTGCGGAAATGCCGCCTTTATAAGTGAAAAGATTCCACTTAACTCAGGAAAGCGGCATTTTGGCACTCCAGACTTTATCAGCCCTAATTTCATCGCTAGAGCGTGGGGCTACGCCCAATGCCTTCTACGAAGAGGCCCAGGCGAGTGAAAGGTCTGTAAACGCGGAATGGCGTAAAAAAAACCGGCCGCAGGACTTGAAAGTTTCTGATGCGGGAACCGGTGGACTGTACTGCCGTATTAAGAACCAAATTCGATGCTTTTGTTCTCGTGTGTTTTAGAGTTCGATATTAAGAAAATGTGGTCTGTGCTGCAGCCTATTCAGGACAGCCCAATTTTTTGACTTTATTCGTGAGTCCTGAAATGCCGCTTTTATGAAGCAGAGTGTGGAAGTGCCGTCTTTATAAGTGAAAAGGTGTCACGCAACTCATCTAGGTGGCATTTTGGCACCCCAGACTTTTTAGGGATTCGGACTGCACTGGAGCCCTGATTTCTTCGCTACAGCGTAGGGCTACGCCCCATACTTTCAGGAAGACGCCCAAACGAGTAAAGGGTTTGTAAACGCGGAATGGCGAAATCAAGACGGCCTCAGGCCTTGACAGATTCTGCCGCGAGATTGGTGGACTGTACTGGCGTTTTAAGAAACAAATTCGATGCTTTTGGGCTCGGATGTTTTCGATTGCGATATTAAGGACCAGTGGGCTGTGCTGCAGGATGCATAAGCCTTACCTGTTCAGGACAGCCCAATTAATCGACTTTATTTATGGGTGCTGAAATGCCGTTTTTATGAAGCAGAGTGCGGAAATGCCGCCTTTATGAGTGAAGAGATTCCACTTAGCTCAGCTAAGCGGCATTTTGGCACTCCAGACTTTATTAGCCCTAATTTCATCGCTAAAGCGTTGGGCTAGGCCCAATGCTTTTACGAAGACGCCAAGGCGAGAGAAAGGTCTGTAAACGCGGAATGGCGTTAAAAAGACGGCCTCAGGCTTTGAAAGGTTCTGATGCGGGAAAGGTGGACTGTACTGCCGTATTAGGAACCAAATTCGATGCTTTTGGGCCCGTGTGTTTTAGAGTTCGATATTAAGAAAATGTGGTCTGTGCTGCAGCCTGTTCAGGACAGCCCAATTTTTCGACTTTATTCATGAGTGCTGAAATGCCGCTTTTATGAAACGGAGTGCGGAAGTGCCGTCATTATAAGTGAAAATGTGTCACGCAACTCAGCTAAGCGGCATTTTGGCACCTCAGACTTTTTAGGGATTCGGACTGCACTGGAGCCCTGATTTCCTCGCTACAGCCTGGGGCTACGCCCCATGCTTTCAGGAAGACGCCCAAACGAGTAAAGGGTTTGTAAACGCGGAATGGCGTAATCAAGACGACCTCAGGCTTTGAAAGATTCTGCCGTGAGATTGGTGGACTGTACTGCCGTTTTAAGAACCAAATTCGATGCTTTTGGGCTCGGGTGTTTTCGAATTCGATATTAAGAACCAGTGGGCTGTGCTGCAGGATGCATAAGACGTATCTGTTCAGGACAGCCCAATTTATCGACTTTATTTATGGGTGCTGAAATGCCGCTTTTATGAAGCAGAGTGCGGAAGTGCCGTTTTTATAAGCGAAAAGCTGTCAGGCAAGTCAGCTAAGCGGCATTTTGGCACTCCAGACTTTGTTAGCCCTAATTTAATCGCTAAAGCGTAGGGCTACGCCCATTGTTTTACGAAGACGACCGAGCGAGTGAAAGGTCTGTAAACGCGGAATGGCGCAAAAAAGACGGCCTCAGGCCTTGAAAGGTTCTGATACGGGAAAGGTGGACTGAACTACCATATTAGGAACCAAATTCGATGCTATTGGGCTCGTGTGTTTTAGAGTTCGATATTAAGAAAATGTGGTCTGTGCTGCAGCATATTCAGGACAGCCCAATTTTTCGATTTTATTCGTGAGTGCTGAAATGCCGCTTTTATGAAGCAGAGTGCGGAAGTGCCGTCTTTATAAGTGAAAAGGTGTCACGCAACTCAGCTAAGCGGCATTTTGGCACCCCAGACTTCTTAGGGATTCGGGCTGCACTGGAGCCCTGATTTCCTCGCTACAGCGTAGGGCTACGCCACATGCTTTCAGGAAGACGCCCAATCGAGTAAAGGGTTTGTAAACGCGGAATGGCGCAATCAAGATGGCCTCAGGCCTTGAAAGATTCTGCCGTGAGATTGGTGGACTGTACTGGCGTTTTAAGAAAGAAATTCTATGCTTTTGGGCTCGGGTGTTTTCGAATGCGATATTAGGAACCAGTGGGCTGTGCTGCAGGATGCATAAGACTTACCTGTTCAGGACAGCCCAATTTATCGACTTTATTTATGGGTGCTGAAATGCCGCTTTTATGAAGCAGATTGCGGAAATGCCGCTTTTATGAAGCAGAGTGCGGAAATGCCGCCTTTATAAGTGAGAAGATTCCACTTAACTCAGCTAAGCGGCATTTTGGCACTCCAGACTTTATTAGCCCTAATTTCATTGCTAAAGCGTAGGGTTACGCCCAATGCTTTTACGAAGACGCCCAAGCGAGTGAAGGGTCTGTAAACGCGGAATGGCGTAAAAAAGTCGGCCTCAGGCCTTGAAAGTTTCTGATGCGGGAACCGGTGGACTGTACTGCCTTATTAGGAACCAAATTCGATGCTTTTGGGTTCGTGCGTTTTCGAGTTCGATTTATTAAGAAAATGTGGTCTGTGCTGCAGCCTATTCAGGACAGCCCAATTTTTCGACTTTATTCATGAGTGCTGAAATGCCGCTTTTATGAGGTAGGGTGCGGAAGTGCCGTCTTTATAAGTGAAAAGATGTCACGCAACTCAGCTAAGCGGCATTTTGGCACCCCAGACTTTTTGGGGATTCGGACTGCACTGGAGCCCTTATTTCCTCGCTATAGCGTAGGGCTACGCCCCATGCTTTCAGGAAGACGCCCAAACGAGTAAAGGGTTTGTAAACGCGGAACGGCGTAATCAAGACGGCCTCAGGCCTTGAAAGTTTCTGCCGCGAGATTGGTGGACTGTACTGCCGTTTTAAGAACCAAATTCGATGCTTTTGGGCTCGGGTGCTTTCGAATGCGATATTAAGGACCAGTGGACTGTGCCGCAGGATGCATAAGACTTACCTGTTCAGGACAGCCCAATTTATCGACTTTATTTATGGGTGCTGAAATGCCGCTTTTATGAAGCAGAGTGCGGAAATGCCGCCTTTATAAGTGAGAAGATTCCACTTAACTCAGCTAAGCGGCATTTTGGCACCCCAGACTTTTTGGGGATTCGGACTGCACTGGAGCCCTTATTTCCTCGCTATAGCGTAGGGCTACGCCCCATGCTTTCAGGAAGACGCCCAAACGAGTAAAGGGTTTGTAAACGCGGAACGGCGTAATCAAGACGGCCTCAGGCCTTGAAAGTTTCTGCCGCGAGATTGGTGGACTGTACTACCGTTTTAAGAACTAAATTCGATGCTTTTGGGCTCGGGTGCTTTCGAATGCGATATTAAGGACCAGTGGACTGTGCCGCAGGATGCATAAGACTTACCTATTCAGGACAGCCCAATTTATCGACTTTATTTATGGGTGCTGAAATGCCGCTTTTATGAAGCAGAGTGCGGAAATGCCGCCTTTATAAGTGAGAAGATTCCACTTAACTCAGCTAAGCGGCATTTTGGCACTCCAGACTTTATTAGCCCTAATTTCATTGCTAAAGCGTAGGGTTACGCCCAATGCTTTTACGAAGACGCCCAAGCGAGTGAAGGGTCTGTAAACGCGGAATGGCGTAAAAAAGTCGGCCTCAGGCCTTGAAAGTTTCTGATGCGGGAACCGGTGGACTGTACTGCCTTATTAGGAACCAAATTCGATGCTTTTGGGTTCGTGTGTTTTCGAGTTCGATTTATTAAGAAAATGTGGTCTGTGCTGCAGCCTATTCAGGACAGCCCAATTTTTCGACTTTATTCATGAGTGCTGAAATGCCGCTTTTATGAGGTAGGGTGCGGAAGTGCCGTCTTTATAAGTGAAAAGATGTCACGCAACTCAGCTAAGCGGCATTTTGGCACCCCAGACTTTTTGGGGATTCGGACTGCACTGGAGCCCTTATTTCCTCGCTATAGCGTAGGGCTACGCCCCATGCTTTCAGGAAGACGCCCAAACGAGTAAAGGGTTTGTAAACGCGGAACGGCGTAATCAAGACGGCCTCAGGCCTTGAAAGTTTCTGCCGCGAGATTGGTGGACTGTACTACCGTTTTAAGAACTAAATTCGATGCTTTTGGGCTCGGGTGCTTTCGAATGCGATATTAAGGACCAGTGGACTGTGCCGCAGGATGCATAAGACTTACCTGTTCAGGACAGCCCAATTTATCGACTTTATTTATGGGTGCTGAAATGCCGCTTTTATGAAGCAGAGTGCGGAAATGCCGCCTTTATAAGTGAGAAGATTCCACTTAACTCATCTAAGCGGCATTTTGGCACTCCAGACTTTATTAGCCCCAATTTCATTGCTAAAGCGTAGGGTTACGCCCAATGCTTTTACGAAGACGCCCAAGCGAGTTTCTGATGCGGGAACCGGTGGACTGTACTGCCTTATTAGGAACCAAATTCGATGCTTTTGGGTTCGTGTGTTTTCGAGTTCGATATTAAGAAAATGTGGTCTGTGCTGCAGCCTATTCAGGACAGCCCAATTTTTCGACTTTATTCATGAATGCTGAAATGCCGCTTTTATGAGGTAGGGTGCGGAAGTGCCGTCTTTATAAGTGAAAAGATGTCACGCAACTCAGCTAAGCGGCATTTTGGCACCCCAGACTTTTTGGGGATTCGGACTGCACTGGAGCCCTTATTTCCTCGCTATAGCGTAGGGCTACGCCCCATGCTTTCAGGAAGACGCCCAAACGAGTAAAGGGTTTGTAAACGCGGAACGGCGTAATCAAGACGGCCTCAGGCCTTGAAAGTTTCTGCCGCGAGATTGGTGGACTGCACTGCCGTTTTAAGAACCAAATTCGATGCTTTTGGGCTCGGGTGCTTTCGAATGCGATATTAAGGACCAGTGGACTGTGCCGCAGGATGCATAGGACTTACCTGTTCAGGACAGCCCAATTTATCGACTTTATTTATGGGTGCTGAAATGCCGCTTTTATGAAGCAGAGTGCGGAAATGCCGCCTTTATAAGTGAGAAGATTCCACTTAACTCAGCTAAGCGGCATTTTGGCACCCCAGACTTTTTGGGGATTCGGACTGCACTGGAGCCCTTATTTCCTCGATATAGCGTAGGGCTACGCCCCATGCTTTCAGGAAGTCGCCCAAACGAGTAAAGGGTTTGTAAACGCGGAACGGCGTAATCAAGACGGCCTCAGGCCTTGAAAGTTTCTGCCGCGAGATTGGTGGACTGTACTACCGTTTTAAGAACTAAATTCGATGCTTTTGGGCTCGGGTGCTTTCGAATGCGATATTAAGGACCAGTGGACTGTGCCGCAGGATGCATAAGACTTACCTGTTCAGGACAGCCCAATTTATCGACTTTATTTATGGGTGCTGAAATGCCGCTTTTATGAAGCAGAGTGCGGAAATGCCGCCTTTATAAGTGAGAAGATTCCACTTAACTCAGCTAAGCGGCATTTTGGCACTCCAGACTTTATTAGCCCTAATTTCATTGCTAAAGCGTAGGGTTACGCCCAATGCTTTTACGAAGACGCCCAAGCGAGTGAAGGGTCTGTAAACGCGGAATGGCGTAAAAAAGTCGGCCTCAGGCCTTGAAAGTTTCTGATGCGGGAACCGGTGGACTGTACTGCCTTATTAGGAACCAAATTCGATGCTTTTGGGTTCGTGTGTTTTCGAGTTCGATATTAAGAAAATGTGGTCTGTGCTGCAGCCTATTCAGGACAGCCCAATTTTTCGACTTTATTCATGAGTGCTGAAATGCCGCTTTTATGAGGTAGGGTGCGGAAGTGCCGTCTTTATAAGTGAAAAGATGTCACGCAACTCAGCTAAGCGGCATTTTGGCACCCCAGACTTTTTGGGGATTCGCACTGCGCTGGAGCCCTTATTTCCTCGCTATAGCGTAGGGCTACGCCCCATGCTTTCAGGAAGACGCCCAAACGAGTAAAGGGTTTGTAAACGCGGAACGGCGTAATCAAGACGGCCTCAGGCCTTGAAAGTTTCTGCCGCGAGATTGGTGGACTGTACTGCCGTTTTAAGAACCAAATTCGATGCTTTTGGGCTCGGGTGCTTTCGAATGCGATATTAAGGACCAGTGGACTGTGCCGCAGGATGCATAAGACTTACCTGTTCAGGACAGCCCAATTTATCGACTTTATTTATGGGTGCTGAAATGCCGCTTTTATGAAGCAGAGTGCGGAAATGCCGCCTTTATAAGTGAGAAGATTCCACTTAACTCAGCTAAGCGGCATTTTGGCACTCCAGACTTTATTAGCCCTAATTTCATTGCTAAAGCGTAGGGTTACGCCCAGTGCTTTTACGAAGACGCCCAAGCGAGTGAAGGGTCTGTAAACGCGGAATGGCGTAAAAAAGTCGGCCTCAGGCCTTGAAAGTTTCTGATGCGGGAACCGGTGGACTGTACTGCCTTATTAGGAACCAAATTCGATGCTTTTGGGTTCGTGTGTTTTCGAGTTCGATTTATTAAGAAAATGTGGTCTGTGCTGCAGCCTATTCAGGACAGCCCAATTTTTCGACTTTATTCATGAGTGCTGAAATGCCGCTTTTATGAGGTAGGGTGCGGAAGTGCCGTCTTTATAAGTGAAAAGATGTCACGCAACTCAGCTAAGCGGCATTTTGGCACCCCAGACTTTTTGGGGATTCGGACTGCACTGGAGCCCTTATTTCCTCGCTATAGCGTAGGGCTACGCCCCATGCTTTCAGGAAGACGCCCAAACGAGTAAAGGGTTTGTAAACGCGGAACGGCGTAATCAAGACGGCCTCAGGCCTTGAAAGTTTCTGCCGCGAGATTGGTGGACTGTACTGCCGTTTTAAGAACCAAATTCGATGCTTTTGGGCTCGGGTGCTTTCGAATGCGATATTAAGGACCAGTGGACTGTGCCGCAGGATGCATAAGACTTACCTATTCAGGACAGCCCAATTTATCGACTTTATTTATGGGTGCTGAAATGTCGCTTTTATGAAGCAGAGTGCGGAAATGCCGCCTTTATAAGTGAGAAGATTCCACTTAACTCAGCTAAGCGGCATTTTGGCACTCCAGACTTTATTAGCCCTAATTTCATTGCTAAAGCGTAGGGTTACGCCCAATGCTTTTACGAAGACGCCCAAGCGAGTGAAGGGTCTGTAAACGCGGAATGGCGTAAAAAAGTCGGCCTCAGGCCTTGAAAGTTTCTGATGCGGGAACCGGTGGACTGTACTGCCTTATTAGGAACCAAATTCGATGCTTTTGGGTTCGTGTGTTTTCGAGTTCGATTTATTAAGAAAATGTGGTCTGTGCTGCAGCCTATTCAGGACAGCCCAATTTTTCGACTTTATTCATGAGTGCTGAAATGCCGCTTTTATGAGGTAGGGTGCGGAAGTGCCGTCTTTATAAGTGAAAAGATGTCACGCAACTCAGCTAAGAGGCATTTTGGCACCCCAGACTTTTTGGGGATTCGGACTGCACTGGAGCCCTTATTTCCTCGCTATAGCGTAGGGCTACGCCCCATGCTTTCAGGAAGACGCCCAAACGAGTAAAGGGTTTGTAAACGCGCAACGGCGTAATCAAGACGGCCTCAGGCCTTGAAAGTTTCTGCCGCGAGATTGGTGGACTGTACTGCCGTTTTAAGAACCAAATTCGATGCTTTTGGGCTCGGGTGCTTTCGAATGCGATATTAAGGACCAGTGGACTGTGCTGCAGGATGCATAAGACTTACCTGTTTAGGACAGCCCAATTTATCGACTTTATTTATGGGTGCTGAAATGCCGCTTTTATGAAGCAGAGTGCGGAAATGCCGCCTTTATAAGTGAGAAGATTCCACTTAACTCAGCTAAGCGGCATTTTGGCACTCCAGACTTTATTAGCCCTAATTTCATTGCTAAAGCGTAGGGTTACGCCCAATGCTTTTACGAAGACGCCCAAGCGAGTGAAGGGTCTGTAAACGCGGAATGGTGTAAAAAAGTCGGCCTCAGGCCTTGAAAGTTTCTGATGCGGGAACCGGTGGACTGTACTGCCTTATTAGGAACCAAATTCGATGCTTTTGGGTTCGTGTGTTTTCGAGTTCGATATTAAGAAAATGTGGTCTGTGCTGCAGCCTATTCAGGAGAGCCCAATTTTTCGTCTTTATTCGTGAGTGCTGAAATGCCGCTTTTATGAAGCAGAGTGCGGAAATGCCGCCTTTATAAGTGAAAAGATTCCATGCAACTCAGCAGCTAAGCGGCACTTTGGCAACCCAGACTATATTAGGGATTCGGACTATAATGCAGCTCTGATTTCCTCACCACAGCGTAGGGCTACGCCCCATGCTTTTAGCAAGACGCCCAAAGGAGTAAAGGGTTTGTAAGCGCGGAATGGCGTAATCAAAACGGCCTCAGGCCTTGAAAGTTTCTGCCGCCAGTTTGGTGGACTGTACTGCCGTTTTAAGAACCAAATGCGATGCTTTTGGGCTCGGGTGTTTTCGAATTCGATATTAAGAACCAGTGGACTGTGCTGAAGGGTGCATAAAACGTACCTGTTCAGCACAGCCCAATTTATCAACTTTATTTATGGGTGCTGAAATGCCGCTTTTATGAAGCAGAGTGCGGAAGTGCCGTCTCTATAAGTGAAAAGGTGTCACGCAACTCAGCTAAGCGGCATTTTGGCACCCCAGACTTTTTAGGGATTCGGGCTGCACTGGAGCCCTGATTTCCTCGCTACAGCGTAGGGCTACGCCACATGCTTTCAGGAAGACGCCCAATCGAGTAAAGGGTTTGTAAACCCGGAATGGCGCAATCAAGATGGCCTCAGGCCTTGAAAGATTCTGCCGTGAGATTGGTGGACTGGACTGGCGTTTTAAGATAAGACTTACCTGTTCGGGACAGCCCAATTTATCGATTTTATTTATGGGTGCGGAAATGCCGCCTTTATGAAGCAGAGTGCGGAAATGCCGCCTTTATAAGTGAAAAGATTCCACTTAGCTCAGCTAAGCGGCATTTTGGCACTCCAGACTTTGTTAGCCCTAATTTAATCGCTAAAGCGTAGGGCTACGCCCAATGTTTTACGAAGACGACCCAAAGAGTGAAAGGTCTGTAAACGCGGAATGGCGTAAAAAAGACGGCCTCAGGCCTTGAAAGGTTCTGATGCGGGAAAGGTGGACTGTACTGCCATATCAGGAACCAAATTCGATGATATTGGGCTCGTGTGTTTTAGAGTTCGATATTAAGAAAATGTGGTCTGTGCTGCAGCCTATTTAGGACTGCCCAATTTTTCGACTTTATTCGTGAGTGCTGAAATGCCGCTTTTAGGAAGCAGAGTGCGGAAATGCCGCCATTATAAGTGAAAAGATTCCACGCAGCTCAGCTAAGCGGCATTTTGACACTCCAGACTTTATTAGCCCTGATTTCATTGTTAAAGCGTAGGGCTACGCCCAAGCGAGTGAAGGGTCTGTAAACGCGGAATGGCGTAAAAAAGACGGCCTCAGTCCTTGAAAGGTTCTGATGCGGGAAAGGTGGACTGTACTGCCATATTAGGAACCAAATTCGATGCTTTTGGGTTCGTGTGTTTTCGAGTTCGATATTAAGAAAATGTAGTCTGTGCTGCAGCCTATTCAGGACAGCCCAATTTTTCGACTTAATTCATGAGTGCTGAAATGCCGCTTTTATGAAGCAGAGTGCGGAAATGCCGCCTTTATAAGTGAGAAGATTCCACTTAACTCAGCTAAGCGGCATTTTGGCACTCCAGACTTTATTAGCCCTAATTTCATTGCTAAAGCGTAGGGTTACGCCCAATGCTTTTACGAAGACGCCCAAGCTATTGAAGGGTCTGTAAACGCGGAATGGCGTAAAAAAGTCGGCCTCAGGCCTTGAAAGTTTCTGCCGCGAGATTGGTGGACTGTACTACCGTTTTAAGAACTAAATTCGAAGCTTTTGGGCTCGGGTGCTTTCGAATGCGATATTAAGGACCAGTGGACTGTGCCGCAGGATGCATAAGACTTACCTGTTCAGGACAGCCCAATTTATCGACTTTATTTATGGGTGCTGAAATGCCGCTTTTATGAAGCAGAGTGCGGAAATGCCGCCTTTATAAGTGAGAAGAGTCCACTTAACTCAGCTAAGCGGCATTTTGGCACTCCAGACTTTATTAGCCCTAATTTCATTGCTAAAGCGTAGGGTTACGCCCAATGCTTTTACGAAGACGCCCAAGCGAGTGAAGGGTCTGTAAACGCGGAATGGCGTAAAAAAGTCGGCCTCAGGCCTTGAAAGTTTCTGATGCGGGAACCGGTGGACTGTACTGCCTTATTAGGAACCAAATTCGATGCTTTTGGGTTCGTGTGTTTTCGAGTTCGATATTAAGAAAACGTGGTCTGTGCTGCAGCCTATTCAGGACAGCCCAATTTTTCGACTTTATTCATGAATGCTGAAATGCCGCTTTTATGAGGTAGGGTGCGGAAGTGCTGTCTTTATAAGTGAAAAGATGTCACGCAACTCAGCTAAGCGGCATTTTGGCACCCCAGACTTTTTGGGGATTCGGACTGCACTGGAGCCCTTATTTCCTCGCTATAGCGTAGGGCTACGCCCCATGCTTTCAGGAAGACGCCCAAACGAGTAAAGGGTTTGTAAACGGGAACGGCGTAATCAAGACGGCCTCAGGCCTTGAAAGTTTCTGCCGCGAGATTGGTGGACTGTACTGCCGTTTTAAGAACCAAATTCGATGCTTTTGGGCTCGGGTGCTTTCGAATGCGATATTAAGGACCAGTGGACTGTGCCGCAGGATGCATAAGACTTACCTGTTCAGGACAGCCCAATTTATCGACTTTATTTATGGGTGCTGAAATGCCGCTTTTATGAAGCAGAGTGCGGAAATGCCGCCTTTATAAGTGAGAAGATTCCACTTAACTCAGCTAAGCGGCATTTTGGCACTCCAGACTTTATTAGCCCTAATTTCATTGCTAAAGCGTAGGGTTACGCCCAATGCTTTTACGAAGACGCCCAAGCGAGTGAAGGGTCTGTAAACGCGGAATGGCGTAAAAAAGTCGGCCTCAGGCCTTGAAAGTTTCTGATGCGGGAACCGGTGGACTGTACTGCCTTATTAGGAACCAAATTCGATGCTTTTGGGTTCGTGTGTTTTCGAGTTCGATTTATTAAAAAAATGTGGTCTGTGCTGCAGCCTATTCAGGACAGCCCAATTTTTCGACTTTATTCATGAGTGCTGAAATGCCGCTTTTATGAGGTAGGGTGCGGAAGTGCCGTCTTTATAAGTGAAAAGATGTCACGCAACTCAGCTAAGCGGCATTTTGGCACCCCAGACTTTTTGGGGATTCGGACTGCACTGGAGCCCTTATTTCCTCGCTATAGCGTAGGGCTACGCCCCATGCTTTCAGGAAGACGCCCAAATGAGTAAAGGGTTTGTAAACGCGGAACGGCGTAATCAAGACGGCCTCAGGCCTTGAAAGTTTCTGCCGCGAGATTGGTGGACTGTACTGCCGTTTTAAGAACCAAATTCGATGCTTTTGGGCTCGGGTGCTTTCGAATGCGATATTAAGGACCAGTGGACTGTGCCGCAGGATGCATAAGACTTACCTGTTCAGGACAGCCCAATTTATCGACTTTATTTATGGGTGCTGAAATGCCGCTTTTATGAAGCAGAGTGCGGAAATGCCGCCTTTATAAGTGAGAAGATTCCACTTAACTCAGCTAAGCGGCATTTTGGCACCCCAGACTTTTTGGGGATTCGGACTGCACTGGAGCCCTTATTTCCTCGCTATAGCGTAGGGCTACGCCCCATGCTTTCAGGAAGACGCCCAAACGAGTAAAGGGTTTGTAAACGCGGAACGGCGTAATCAAGACGGCCTCAGGCCTTGAAAGTTTCTGCCGCGAGATTGGTGGACTGTACTACCGTTTTAAGAACCAAATTCGATGCTTTTGGGCTCGGGTGCTTTCGAATGCGATATTAAGGACCAGTGGACTGTGCCGCAGGATGCATAAGACTTACCTGTTCAGGACAGCCCAATTTATCGACTTTATTTATGGGTGCTGAAATGCCGCTTTTATGAAGCAGAGTGCGGAAATGCCGCCTTTATAAGTGAGAAGATTCCACTTAACTCAGCTAAGCGGCATTTTGGCACTCCAGACTTTATTAGCCCTAATTTCATTGCTAAAGCGTAGGGTTACGCCCAATGCTTTTACGAAGACGCCCAAGCGAGTGAAGGGTCTGTAAACGCGGAATGGCGTAAAAAAGTCGGCCTCAGGCCTTGAAAGTTTCTGATGCGGGAACCGGTGGACTGTACTGCCTTATTAGGAACCAAATTCGATGCTTTTGGGTTCGTGTGTTTTCGAGTTCGATTTATTAAGAAAATGTGGTCTGTGCTGCAGCCTATTCAGGACAGCCCAATTTTTCGACTTTATTCATGAGTGCTGAAATGCCGCTTTTATGAGGTAGGGTGCGGAAGTGCCGCCTTTATAAGTGAAAAGATGTCACGCAACTCAGCTAAGCGGCATTTTGGCACCCCAGACTTTTTGGGGATTCGGACTGCACTGGAGCCCTTATTTCCTCGCTATAGCGTAGGGCTACGCCCCATGCTTTCAGGAAGACGCCCAAACGAGTAAAGGGTTTGTAAACGCGGAACGGCGTAATCAAGACGGCCTCAGGCCTTGAAAGTTTCTGCCGCGAGATTGGTGGACTGTACTGCCGTTTTAAGAACCAAATTCGATGCTTTTGGGCTCGGGTGCTTTCGAATGCGATATTAAGGACCAGTGGACTGTGCTGCAGGATGCATAAGACTTACCTGTTCAGGACAGCCCAATTTATCGACTTTATTTATGGGTGCTGAAATGCCGCTTTTATGAAGCAGAGTGCGGAAATGCCGCCTTTATAAGTGAGAAGATTCCACTTAACTCAGCTAAGCGGCATTTTGGCACTCCAGACTTTATTAGCCCTAATTTCATTGCTAAAGCGTAGGGTTACGCCCAATGCTTTTACGAAGACGCCCAAGCGAGTGAAGGGTCTGTAAACGCGGAATGGTGTAAAAAAGTCGGCCTCAGGCCTTGAAAGTTTCTGATGCGGGAACCGGTGGACCGTACTGCCTTATTAGGAACCAAATTCGATGCTTTTGGGTTCGTGTGTTTTCGAGTTCGATATTAAGAAAATGTGGTCTGTGCTGCAGCCTATTCAGGAGAGCCCAATTTTTCGTCTTTATTCGTGAGTGCTGAAATGCCGCTTTTATGAAGCAGAGTGCGGAAGTGCCGTCTTTATAAGTGAAAAGATGTCACGCAACTCAGCTAAGCGGCATTTTGGCACCCCAGACTTTTTAGGGATTCGGACTGCACTGGAGCCCTGATTTCCTCGCTACAGCGTAGGGCTACGCCACATGCTTTCAGGAAGACGCCCAATCGAGTAAAGGGTTTGTAAACGCGGAATGGCGCAATCAAGATGGCCTCAGGCCTTGAAAGATTCTGCCGTGAGATTGGTGGACTGGACTGGCGTTTTAAGAAAGAAATTCTATGGTTTTGGGCTCGGGTGTTTTCGAATGCGATATTAAGAACCAGTGGGCTGTGCTAAATGCTTTTACGAAGACGCCCAAGCGAGTGAAGGGTCTGTAAACGCGAAATGGCGTAAAAAAACGGCCTCAGGCTTTGAAAGTTTCTGATGCGGGAACGGTGGACTGTACTGCCGTATTAGGAACCAAATTCGATGCGTTTGGGCTCGTGTGTTTTCGACTTCGATGTTAAGAAAATGTGGTCTGTGCTGCAGCCTATTCAGGACAGCCCAATTTATCGCCTTTATTTATGGGTCCTGAAATGGCCCTTTTATGAAGCAGAGTGCGGAAATGCCGCTTTTATGAAGCAGAGTGCGGAAATGCCGCCTTTATGAGTGAAGACATTCCACTTAGCTCAGCTAAGCGGCATTTTGGCACCCCAGACTTTATTAGCAATAATTTCATCGCTAAAGCGTAGGGCTACGCCCAATGCTTTTGCGAAGACGCCCAAGGGTGTGAAAGGTCTGTAAACGCGGAATGGCGTAAAAAAGACGGCCTCAGTCCTTGAAAGGTTCTGATGCGGGAAAGGTGGACTGTACTGCCATATTAGGAACCAAATTCGATGCTTTTGGGCTCGTGTGTTTTAGAGTTCGATACTAAGAAAATGTGGCCTGTGCTGCAGCCTATTCAGGACAGCCCAATTTTTCGACTTTATTCGTGAGTGCTGAAATGCCGCTTTTATGAAGCAGAGTGCGGATATGCCGCCTTCCTAAGTGAAAATATTCCAGGCAACTCAGCTAAGCGGCATTTTGGCAACCCAGACTATTCGGACTATAATGGAGCTCTGATTTCCTCACTACAGCGTAGGGCTACGCCCCATGCTTTCAGGAAGACGCCCAAAGGAGTAAAGGGTTTGTAAACGCGGAATGGCGTAATCAAGACGGAATCAGGCCTTGAAAGTTTCTGCCACGAGATTGGTGGACTGTACTGCCGTTTTAAGAACCAAATTCGATGCTTTTGGGCTCGTTTGTTTTCGAATGCGATATTAAGAACCAGTGGGCTGTGCTGCAGGATGCATAAGACGTACCTGTTCAGGACAGCCCAATTTATCGACTTTATTTATGGGTGCTGAAATGCCGCTTTTATGAAGCAGAGTGCGGAAATGCCGCCTTTATGAGTGAACAGATTCCACTTAGCTCAGCTAAGCGGCATTTTGGCACCCCAGACCTTATTAGCCCTAATTTCATCGCTAAAGCGTGGGGCTACGCCCAGTGCTTTTACGAATATGACCCAGCGAGTGAAAGGTCTGTAAACGCGGAATGGGGTAAAAACGACGGCCTCAGGCCTTGAAAAGTTCTGATGCGGGATAGGTGGACTGTACTGCCATATTAGGAACCAAATTCGATGCTTTTGGGCTCGTGTTTTAGAGTTCGATATTAAGAAAATGTGGTCTGTGCTGCAGCTTGTTCAGGACAGCCCAATTTTTCGACTTTATTCGTGAGTGCTGAAATGCCGCCTTTATAAGTGAAAAGATTCCAGGCAACTCAGCTAAGCGGCATTTTGGCAACCCAGACTATATTAGGGATTCGGACTACAGGGTATCCCTCGACGAGCGTCAGTTAGTCGTATCTGGAGAACTGTTTCTAGCATCATCTTGAAAATTTGTACACAAGGGTTTCAATTAATTTTGAATCAACGTAAAATATTTTCATCAATGGCGCACTTCCGGTTATACCGGAAATAGGTACTAATTTCCTTATTTTAGATGGAACACCCTATATATTATGATATTTTTGGATTCCACGTTTCATTTTTGGTAAATTTTTACTAAGAATTGCTATGCCAAAAATCAACCATTTTTGAGAAAATCAAGAATTTCGCTGTTTTATGCCAAGTGCAGGCCTAACTTCAAAATACTGTAACATCTTTACAGTATGAAATGAGAAAACGATATATTAATTTGACATGAAGACTAATGCAGGGTGTATCCGCCCCTGGACTCAAATTCGGTGAAATACATACAAGGGTGTTCTCTGCAAATTCTTAAACATCATCAACTTCATTGGCCAAAAAGTAAATTTTTTCAAATGTAATGCCCCAACTATCTTATGGCACGTCGATGCAGAATTTAATTGTCTATCATTTTAGTCTATATGTTTGCCATATTTAAATAAACAGTTTTTGTGATATTTCTAAGTAAATATTTGGAATTGGACCAAAATTTCATATTTTAAAACAGGATTAAAATACGTTTAAATTTTCATTTGAGCAGCCATAAGGAACAATAAAGGCTCCTAAAATCATAGCTAACTTTGGTTATTAAATCGTGCTAAATATGAAATTTTGGTCAAATTCCAAATACTTAGAAATATCACAGGCACAGTTTGTTTAAATATGGCAAACATGTAGACTAAAATGATAGACAATTAAATTCTGCATCGAAGTGTCATAAAATATTTGGTGCATTCCATTTGAAAAAATTGACTTTCTGACCAATGAATTTGATGATGTTTAAAAAATTTGCAGAGAACGCCCTGTATGTATTTGACCCAATTTGAGTCCAGGGGCGGATACACCCTACATTAGGCTTCATGCCAAATTAATATCGTTTTCTAATTTCATACTGTAAGGTTGCTACAGCTTTTTGAAATTAGGCCTGCACTTGGCATACAAAAGGGAAATTCTTGATTTTCTTAAAAATGGTTAATTTTTGGCATAGCAATTCTTAGTAAAAATTTACCTAGAATGAAACGTAGAATCCAAAAATATCATAATATACAGGGTGTTCCATTTAAAATAAGGAAGTTAGTACCTATTTCCGGTATAACCGGAAGTGCGCCATTGACAAAAATATTTTACGTCGATTCAGAATTAATTGAGACCCCTGTGCACAAATTTTCAAGATGATGCTAGAAACAGTTCTCCAGATACGGTTAACTGACGCTCGTCGAGGGATACCCTGTATAATGGAGTTCTTATTTCCTCACTACAGCGTAGGGCTACGCCCCAGGCTTTCACGAAGACGCCCAAAGGAGTGAAAGGTTTGTAAACGCGGAATGGTGTAATCAAGACGGCCTCTGTCCCTGAAAGATTCTGCCGCGAGATTGGTGGACTGTACTGCCATTTTAAGAACCAATTTCGATGCTTTTGGGCTCGTTTGTTTTCGAATGCGATATTAAGAACGAGTGGGCTGTGCTGCAGGATGCATAAGACGTACCTGTTCAGGACAGCCCAATTTATCGATTTTATTTATGGGTGCTGAAATGCCGCTTTTATGAAGCAGAGTGCGGAAATGCCGCCTTTATGAGTGAACAGATTCCACTTAGCTCAGCTAAGCGGCATTTTGGCACCTCAGACTTTATTAGCCCTCATTTCATCGCTAAAACGTAGGGCTACGCCCAATGCTTTTACGAAGACGACCCAGCGAGTGAAAGGTCTGTAAAACGCGGAATGGCGTAAAAAAGACGGCCTCAGGCTTTGAAAGTTTCTGATGCGGGAACGGTGGACTGTACTGCCATATTAGGAACCAAATTCGATGCTTTTGGGTTCGTGTGTTCTGGAGTTCGATATTAAGAAAATGTGGTTTGTGCTGCAGCCTGTTCAGGACAGCCCAATTTTTCGACTTTATTCATGAGTGCTGAAATGCCGCTTTTATGAAGCAGAGTGCGGAAGTGCCGTCTTTATAAGTGAAAAGGTGTCACGCAACTCAGCTAAGCGGCATTTTAGCACCTCAGACTTTTTAGGGATTCGGACTGCACTGGAGCCCTGATTTCCTCGCTACAGCGTGGGGCTACGCCCCATGCTTTCAGGAAGACGCCCAAACGAGTAAAGGGTTTATAAACGCGGAATGGCGTAATCAAGACGGTCTCAGGCCTTGAAAGTTTCTGCCGCGAGATTGGTGGACTGACTGCCGTTTTCAGAACCAAATTCGATGCTTTTGGGCTCGTGTGTTTTCGAGTTCGATATTAACAAAATATGGTCTGTGCTGCAGCCTATTCAGGACAGCCCAATTTTTCGACTTTATTCATGAGTGGTGAAATGCCGCTTTTATGAAGCGAGAGTGCGGAAGTGCCGTCTTTATAAGTGAAAAGCTGACACGCAAATCAGGTAAGCGGCATTTTGGCACCCCAGACTTTATTAGGAATTCGGACTATACTGGAGCCCTGATTTCCTCACTGCAGCGTAGGGCTACGCCCCATGCTTTTAGGAAGACTCCCAAACGAGTAAAGGGTTTGTAAACGCGGAATGGCGTAATCAAGACCGCCTCAGGCCTTGAAAGTTTCGCCGCGAGATTGGTGGACTGTACTGCCGTTTTAAGAACCAAATTCTATGCTTTTGGGCTTGTTTGTTTTCGAATGCGATATTAAGAACCAGTGGGCTGTGTCGCAGGATGCATAAGACGTACCTGTTCAGGACAGCCTAATTTATCGACTTTATTTGTGCGTGCTGAAATGCCGCTTTTATGAAGCAGGGTGCGGAAATGCCGCCTTTAGACTTGATTAGGGATTCGGGCTACACTGGAGCCCTAATTTTCTCGCTACCGCGTAAGGCTACGACCCTGTCTTTGTCGAATGCAAATTTGAAAGTGCTGACGTGCCGCTCTTTTAGATGAACAAGTTTCACAAACGCGCAATTATGGCATCCTAACCTTAAAATACATTATTTATAAATTACACTTTATTGTAAACTTTTGTAAGCTCTGAAAAGAATAATTTACTTTTAAATGTACTATAATGGCGCGTTTGACCATTGTCACTTTTATTGCTGCACTTTTGAATCGCTTTCGCATCACAACATAAGCCTCCTCTGCCTCTGGTCTAAACGTCTTTAGACTGATTCAAGGTTATGCACATTCCGAACAAGATTGTCAACAAAAGAGTGTGAACTGGGGGACAGATTCCGCTCTTCTTTTTGTACACTGGAGGTCCTCTCTCTGCCTGAGGTCCCCGAGTTCCTCTAAGATTTCCCTGGAGGTCTTGCAGGAGGTTCCTCGAACAGGTAACCGAGTTCCTCCATGAGTTAACTCAAGCCCTCGATAAGGTCCCCCAGGTGCTAGATGAAGTCCCCCAGGTCCTAGATGAGGTCCACCAGGTCCTAGATGAGATCCCCGACATGACTGACACTCTTTATAAAAAACAATCTATCCCGTTTAGGAAATTACGTCAACGGACAAATGTTCGGATTAATGCCACGGTTACCATAAATTCTACTAAATAAAGTAAATTGTCCCTGATGAGCGATATTGAGACCACGCCCCTTAAATTACCCCAAGGTATAAGCAACCTGAGCAACTAGCGTGTATTTTGTTATGCAGCGTCGATATCCAAGGTTGAACAATGAAACAAGATTTATTTATAAAGTCAATTACCCGGCGACATCTGTTGGTCATTATCCTGTTTCATGCATAACTCAACCTTATTTTGGGAGTTAATACTGTGTATTGATACTGCTTAACTCGAAATGCACTTGGGGACACTTGGACCTAAGACTGTAAAATTATCACATATTTTCGAGTTATTACTGGATCTATGATCATTCAAAATATAGGTAATGAAATTCTTCCAACGAAGAAAACGAGGCTTGTGGTGCCTGGACATAAAAGAAACAGTTAGTTACTACAAATTCACCAATGATAACTTACTTTATAATCATGCTGATCAACTATTAAACAAACGCAAAAGGAAAATCTTTCCAACTCTGGTTTAACGGAAAATTCTTCTGATTTTGTGACTCCTGGAAAAAAGACAGTTACATGCTGCAAAGCTATAACCTCGGCTATAACTATAACTTACTTTATAATTTATAATCAGCCAGGGAACAATTAAAAATTCTTTAAGCGATTTAGAAAAGAAGTAATTTTTGCCTGCGAATTTTTCTTCAGGTTCTTTGATCCCTGTTGAGGAAATATTTTTAGGAAGTAGTACTGAATACATTCCAATGTCACAGCAGCCTTTTTCGGAAATTCCAAATTCCAAAAATATAAGGCGAATATCATTTTGAATGCAGCGCCCAAGTCAGGTGTATCTTGGATCTTCTGTTGCTCCATAACGACAACGTAAGTAGTGCAATCATCTGAAAAGTAGGTACATAACTTATATTTCACACAATGGGCATTGGAAGCAATACTAAGGTTTCAATAATCTTGGCCAAATAAACAACAACGGTAAGTAAAATCGCAAAAGTATTCCTATCCTACAATTAAGAGAGACCACTTTTGACCACATTGCTTAACATAATTTTTGACGTGATTTCTCTTTGGTAGCTACCTATCCCTTAAAGGTTTGTTTATACTTTAGGATGTTTCTTAAAAATTTTCATAAGCAATTGCTTTGTTACTTTTTTATGAATGCTTGAAGGTTCTAAGTTAGGTAGGTACCAAAATTGCATTTCTTGTTTACATTATTCAGAATGTCTTGGAATTATGAATAGGAAATGGCTGGATGTACGTTTGTGAGTTTTCCTAAGAAATTCTTAAGGAAATTCTAAGAAAATTCCCACAATGTAGACAAACCTAAAGGCTATTCATTTAATTTCGTACCTAAAAACGTATTTCCCCCCAGCTAACAGTAGTAAAATATAGTTAACTATGAGTTAATTTATAAAAAACTACCGATTTATTAAGCACTCTACGAGTTATATGTATATTTAATAAGAAAATACAATTTTCATCAGGCTTTGGTTCTGACACTAATTTTTGATTGTCTAACAACTATGAACTATGAGAATTAGACCTATAGCGAAAATAAAAATATTATTGCTCTGCAACGCTCCTTAGGCATAGTTAGTTATTAAAATATAGATCTCCGTAACATTTTTTGCATTGATTAATCTGTCATTGTTAATGAAAATTGTATTGTCCAATAAAAATAAAAACAAGTTCTTACTTTCTTTGGTTGCCACTATCCTAGGAAAAACTATCTCCTGAATGTCAATATCACCCTAAAACCACAGCTGCGTTAAAAATAGAATAAAATCCATGCGTCTTACCTCAACTTCAGTGTATATTTCTTCTAAGGTTTCACCAAAATTTTTTGATAATACTTTGAGTACGCAGGTTATTCTGTCCTTATCATTACTTGGAATATGGTCAATTATTTTCTTCTTTTTTCCAAACCTAATTATTTTGTCAGATTTTGATAACAAATTTTGTAATAAATCTTCAATATCTTTTCCCATTAATCGCTTAAAGTGCAAGCAGACTCCCTCTAATGTTAGGAGTATTGGCCATTCATTCCGTATTTCTTGAATTGTTGGTGGAGGCATTTTATTTATAAAATGCCTCTGGTCAGGGTAAGTATTCTCCAACAGTAAAATCACATTTTCCTCAAAAGGAGCATTGAAGTTAACATTTTTCAAAGCGTTTTTACTGTCCACTTCGTCGTCTGGTGAGTTCGTCACAGCAGGCTGCCAATCTAAACAGCCAGCTTTGGCCGATAATAACTTCTTCCTCTTACTTAGTGGAACGGATGGAGAATCACATGGCGACTTCCTTTTGGCACATGCTTTTAAATATTTATATCTCTCTTTTAATTGGAGACAGATTGTTACTAACCCGCTGCCGATAACAACGCCGTCGTCGTCGTAGTCTTGAAACGACTTCGGGTATTTTGAAACCAATTTATGCGCCATTATATTAAACACTTTGTTAGGAATGTCTTTGCTGACTTCTACCATACTTTCAACGACCAAGTTAACAACTCTTCTGATGACCTGCTTGTCACAACTCTCCTTTTCTAAACTGTCAATCGTTGAGTTGGTCAATTTGTTCCAAGGAACACTGAAGTGGACCCAAGTATTTTCCGTGACGCTATTATCATGTTCTGTGCTGGATCGGGAGCTATTTAAATCTGATTGAGTTGAAGCGAAAGACGATGTCGATGGGGCTGTTAAAGTCGACTCAGGTGACGGAGCTCTACATGATGGTGCAGGTTGCCATTCTTCATCTTTTGTTAGTAGAAGTAAAACTTTATTTTGAACCTCCTCCAAAGTGATAGAATCTTCATCTATTTCAGTTCCGTCACATTCTAAAAGCAGTTTTAAGCCATTCCTGTCCATTATGTTTAATTTTTGGGAAGCTACAATTATTAGAATTTGTAATTAAAATAATGTTATGTTTTACTACCGTGGGATAGAAGATCTGGTAGAAGGTTTTCAGTGTTTTCCACAGCCACAAATTTCTTGGACTTGCGGGCGGAGTCCCAAATTTTAAACACAATCTTCATTTTTTAGAGAACTTCTAAACACTTTAGAAAATGATCTAGAATAATAAAATAACTAAAAAATATACATTTAATTAAAAAATATATGAATTTCAACTCGGACAAATTACAGAATAATACAGTGCGAGTGTAAAGTATGCCGAGGTCGATTTTATTTTTTTAATGCGGATTTAACGGAGCACTCAGATTTTTTTTTCACTTCCGGTTTAACCGGAAATGGCCCTAATTTTGTTTTTTCAAATGGAATCATACTTTTTTCTCAATGGATTCGGAATCTACGATTTTTTTTGAAACAAGAACATGTACCTATGGTACTTGCCCAAAAGAGAAGTCACGGCCACCCTAGATTTTCAAATCGAAAAATTCGGTGAAAAACGAAGATTTTTGAAAATTGCAAAAATACGTCAACCTTATTTTTTTGATGCGAATTCGACTGCTCAATTATATTTTTATACTTTCTTTTTGTAATTTGGCCAATTGCAAAAAAATTAGGGAAATCGAAAAATGCAAAACGAAGTAAAGGAGAAATTTAACTGCTGAGTGGAATTTGTATCAAAAAAATAAGGTTGACGTGTTTTTGCAATTTTCAAAAATCTTCATTTTTCACCGATTTCTTCGATGTTTTTGAAAATCTAGGGTGGCCGTGACTTCTCTTTTGGGCAAGTACCATACATGTTCATGTTTCAAAAAAATTCGTAGATTCCGAATCCGTTGAGAAAAAAGTATGATTCCATTTGAAAAAACAAAATTAGGGCCATTTCCGGTTAAACCGGAAGTGAAAGAAAATCTGAGTGCACCGTTAGATCCGCATAAAAAAAATAAAATCGACCTGTCCCGAGGAATTTTGCCAGAAATCAACGGTAAAAAGTTTACGAATTTTATTCCATACTTTACACTCGCACTGTATTAGAGAATGACTCAGGGGTTTGAGTTAAATTTTTAAACTTCCTCAAAAGGAGAGGATTTAAAAGAAAAAAATAATTTATTATCAGCCGAAAAAGCAAATAGAGGTTCGTGGCTAATTAAATCATTAATATGAATCCCTATGATTCCCTCATTAGCAGGCGACTGAATGTCACATTTTTCTAATAATGCAGTACGTGAATTGCATATGACTTTTATTTTCGAACCAACGAAAAATAAGTCATCATAAGTACCCAAGTAACACGGGTTCGTCTAAAATATATATATTAGACGTCTACTTCAGATGACTATAGACGATCTACGCTAAACGGTAAATAGTCGTCAAGATGTCCGGGCGCTAGATGGTCTATGCGACGTCGCCCTTTACGTCTTATAGAACTCCACTTTAGTCGTCGAATGGACGTCTATACTAGACGTAAATCGGTTTGAGATCAGGTTGATCTATAGGACGGCGACTTTTCACTCTTTATAGACCTCTACTTAGCTTTCAAATTGACGTCTTAAAGACGTACATTTTTTTTGGATAAGGTTGGTCTCTACGATGTCATTTTTAATGTCTTATAAATCTCCATTTTAGTTTTCAAATAAACGTCTACTACTTGATGATTTTTTACATCTCATTGTTCTCTATGCATTTTAAAAATTTAACTTTGTATTGAATTAGCGTTTCTTATAAGGTTATGTTCTTAAATTAGATAAAATCAAAATAATAACACTATGATATTAAGTATGTCATCTAATAAACTCAAAACATAAAACTTATTATAACATTAAATACAAAACATATCTTTCAAGTTATGTATTACGTATGTCACATTTAGGAAACTCAAAACAAAAAACTTATTATAATATAATAACATATTAAATACAAAACATATCTTTCATGTTACGTATTAGGTATAGGCACGTATGTCTTAACTAATTTAACTCAAAAAAAAATGCAGCAGTGAAGCGGCTGGAACCTCCCCATCGCGTGGATCTTTGACTTGTGTTTCTAGCCGAATTAGCACAGAAATTGTATAAGACTGGTTTCAACGACGGTTTTAGAACTGCCTAAAAAGGACTTACTTATACCTACTTTTCTCTAATGAATGTTTCAATTTGTATGTTCTAAAAAAGTTCTAAAACCATTATGGAAACCAGTCATACATTTTCTTTGCTAATTCGACTAGAAACCCAAGGCAAAGATCCACGCGATGGGGAGGTTCCAGCCGCTTCACTGCTTTTTTTTTTGGTACCGGAAGGCCTTAAGTGACAGTCATACTTATTTTCCGCATAGGGTGATTATTTATTAACCGATTTGATCAGGATTGGTCTCAAAATGACCACAACGATCTAATCAATACTGATGGACAGTTACTTTGTTCGCTACGAAGCATTTGCGACCTAGCCCAACCAAATTAAATTTTATAGGGGAAACAATTATTAAAGTCTTGATAAACGTTATATTTACTCCTTCAGGGTTATAAAAGGAGAATGTAAATAGTTCTCCTCAAATTTTGAGATGAAACATCCTTTTTCTTGGAGAAATCGTACTTCAGTACCGACTTCGCTCTGCTATTTACGATTATCTCCCCAATGGTTTATCTATCTTATACATTTTTGTCGTCCGATAAACCGTTGGAGACATAATCGCAAAAAAACAGCGCGAAGTCGATGTACGGATACGATTTCTATAAGAAAAAGGACTTTTCGTCTCAAAATTTCAAGAGAACTATTTATATTCTTCTTTTGCAGCAGTAAGTATTCTGCGTATCAAAACATTACGATTGTTTCCTCTATAAAATCTAATTTGACTGCATGAACTAGGTACGAAATGCTTCGCAGCGAACAAAACAAAGGACTTTCATTGGTATTACGCTCGGACTATTGCTGATTATGTCGTTGTGGTCATTTTAAGACCAATCTCGACAAAATCAGTTCTTAAATAAGGGAAAATAATGGGGTTGCCTCTTAAAGCCCTCCGGTACCAAAAAAATAGGATGCCGGCACCGCAGGCTCCGGAACTTTCGACACGTCATTGCAATTAAATTCACTAAGTAAATGACTAATTTTCTGAGAATAAAGACAAAAGGAATCCCTGCATTTAAAATTTTAAAGTTGATATGCCAAAATGGCACTTCCCGTGGACCGATCGCTTTCAAAAGCGTTCCAGCTCTTCAGCGGGGCACACAATCTCCATGTATCAAATTTAAGCCAAATCGATTTAGTAGTTTGGACTGTAGTGTGTTTTTAATGTTTTTAAAAAATTTCCATTTTTTTGCCTGAAGGACACTAAGTGTAAATGCATTTTGCTTTACTTGAACCAGAATTTAAAGGTCTTTTTGATGGCGACAACGAATTTTTCAAAAACTTGATTTTAATGGTTAAATGAATACAATTTTAAGAATTCAAAATTCATGTGCCAAAATGGCACTCGCTGTGGGTTGATTGTCTAAAAAAACTTTTAGGCTCTTCGAAGGATAATACAAACTTCATGTACAAAATTTGAGCCAAATCGGTTTAATGGTTTGGACTGTACCGTGATTTTAAAGGTACGTTCAAATCTCGATTTTTTCGGCTTTTTGTCAAAAGGGCACTAGGGGTGAATACTTCTTTGAAAGCAGAATTTGAAGGCATTTCTTATGGTGACGTCAAAAATGGGGGTTTACATTTAAAATTTAAAAGTTGATGTGCCAGAATGGCATTTTCAGTTGCACGATTGGCTCCAAAAGCTTTTCAGATCTAAGTTGGGTTGTCGGATGACCACGTACCAAATTTCAGCCAAATCGGTCTGGTGGTTTTGGCTGTGGCGTGTTTACAAACGTACGTACGTACGAACATACACACAGACACATTTTTAAAACCGCTTTTTTGGGTTCCTGAGACCTCAAAACGTGAAGATCTGGTGTTATCTCAAATTCGAAAATTTTAGTGATTGCAGTAACCTCCCTTTTTTTTAAGTGGTGAAGTTGAGTGGGGAGGTTAAAAAAACTCATAACATTAAATTTTATTATTTTTATTTTTTGGCACATTCGGTCTGGTATCTTTGAGGCGCCAACCGCAGCCAATCCTGGATTGCCTTAATTATGATAGCTAAAATTAATATTACAACAATATAATTAGTATATCATTATCACGCATTACAAGTTTCTCCAGTCTCCGTTACATGCAGTTAACAACTGTATTGTATTCAATGGGAACCGTGGTGGGAGTATTCATGCATGGTGTGCTTATGATGACGTCGCGTTGGGGCAACTAATTTATAAATTGTAACAAAATAATTAACCACGTAACATCAATGATGGAATAACTAATTTATTGACAGTCCCAAATTTATCCATTATTTATTGGAAGTTATGGGGACAAATATTCGATCAGACACAATGCAATAAATGAGTCAAAAAAACAATTAATGCAAAAACCACATGCTATAATAGCTTAAATGCCAGAAATGCTGTCATGACGTCAACATGAGCACATCATATTAATACTCCCACCTCGTATGGAACCCCAACAATCGGGCTTAATACGGTGAATCTTAATCATTGAAAGATTTCTAATCAGTCAAAAATTGCTATGGATATAATTGTTGCAACAATGTGCGTTGCTATAATTTCATTTCAATCATTAGAATAAGTTACCTTGATAAGCCCGATAATATGATCGTGCAAAGAACAATTTGACACTTAAACATAAAACTTACTTTCGTTCAGTTCGATTGGGTTTATTACGGTTGTCACTCCTCCTGTGGCCCGGAAATGGAGAAAGACTGCATCTAAAAAAATTCCCAGATTAATTTGAACACGATTTTACATATGTGGCTTCCCGGCCACAGTACCTCAACAATTTTACATATTGATTACCTTTGAGTGCTGCGAAAACTTTAGTAGACTTAAACGATTCTTTGTTTTTCTGGCCTAGCCAATTAAAGTGCCTGGCCACTCTGTTGCTCAGAATAAATTTCATCATGTTGGTGACTACTGCCCTAGTTGTGCCTCCGCCTATCAAGGCCAGTCGATTTTTCTACAACAAATAATGTGCACTTATAATTTAAGTAAACAATAATGCTCTTACCAAATATGCCAGTTTTTCTGGTGTTGACAAAATAGCCTCTAAATCCCTAAATTCCCTCCACTTACGAAGCGGGAAAAGAGGAAAATCATCTGGTGGATCTAAATTATCGAGGGTACTGTTACGCACAATATTTAATATCTGATCAATTTTCGCCGAGTTTTGCTCCTGCCGTTGGCGCAAACTTTGTTGACCTCTTACCAATTCTTCCAATAATTTGTTACTAAAACGTGTAAGTATGAAAATTAATTCTTAAAGATAATGCTGGAGAAGATATACTCACTTATTGTAATGCAATGGCAATGTTAAAGGTGATAATTTATTGCTATCACTAGCCAAAGAAGTGTTGGATCTAGATTGTCTGATCTCACTATGTAAAGGAGTGTTGGATCTAGATCGGTTGATGTCACTACGTAAAGGAGTGTTGGATCTAGATCGGTTGACGCCACTACGTAAAGGAGTGTTGGGTCTTAGTCGGCCTTCATTACGTAAAGGAGTATTCGGTCTGGTTCCGATGTCAATATCCGTCAACAAAGGAGTGTTGTCTTTATATCTGCGGCAATCAGATAGAATGCTTGGTCTAGTTCTGAAGTCAATATCCGCCTGTTTGCCACCACCATCATCAATATTTAACCTAAAATAATTGATGAGTAAATTCGGTCCCTCAGAAGTATTGCAATAAGTACCTTTTATGACCCACATTTTTTGTCGACAAAACATTCGAATATTTAGTTGATTTTGGAGATATTGGCCACAGAGGATCTTTACTACAAAAATTATAAAAGCAAATAATATTGAAAGAAAATGAAATTACTTATTTTATAACACACCTACATAGTCAAACGTATGGATCCGGCCGATTATTGCATTACATTAACTTCACCAATAAGTAATGACGTCATAGGCGTTTTTTTTTTAAATGACAAGATTTGTCAAAAGTATATAGTTACCATTCGAAAGGCAATTTTCTTCTCTTTACAAAGCCAACGATGTGGAAAATCATGTTCTTACATAATGGAAAAATTTCGAGAAAATGTCAAATTGAATGTGGCTTCGAAAAATATGGACTTGGCATTTTAATTTCCAAACTATTCACTTTAACAAAAATTGTTCCAATAAAAATTGAAAGATAAATTTAGGTGTATCTTTTATGTGATGCACTTTTTCTTGATAGCTACTTCACTGAGTCTCCTTGAGTAGACATTCTTTTAATTGCAAGTTTATGTAGAGTTAATTTATTTACTTTTCAAATTTTATTTGAAATTTTTTTTATAAAATTAATAGTCTAGGCAGTAATCGGCCGGATCCATATACATTTGAGTAAGGTATAGTCTGTTAATATATATATATATGTATGCGTATTGATCCCTTTGGGGAGGCAAATTCAGGGGGTTCTTTTATCGACTGAAATCAAAGAATTGACCGCGATTGTTGATTTGCTCCGACTTTTACTGCCCTAGGGCAATCCGTTTCGAAACTGTGCTCATTAATCATATAATGGTCAGTTTGGGGAGGTGACCTGGTTCTGATCTCGGCTAGTGATTCTGCATTCCCAAACTGACCATTATATATTTTTCTCCAATGGATATATAACTGGTTGTCTAAATTGACAAATCCATAGACAACAGTATATGTACAACGATCCCTTTGAGGAAGTATTCCTTAACAATTACTGCAAATAGAGACGTTTTTTCTAGAGGAACATATCAGTAGTTCCCACTTTCTACAGATATGTTTCATGACGTTTGGGGTACTTGGTTTTAGTGGACAGTAGGCTTTTGATACTACTTTTTACACTGAAAGAACCCTTAGGGTGATCCGACTTATTACTCGAAGTAAGGATTCGCCCTGGGGAATGTAACGCCCCTATTTGTGGAAAGAGTAACTCCCTACTCAATTAGGAAACTTCATGAGGCAATCGTGCGGTGATTACTGATTTTCTGAGAAAAACCTTAGGAACGGCGCTTTGGCGCTTTTGGTGACAGTCACATTTTTGGACATTTCTGCTTTGAAAGGGTTCTGTTCATCACAAGTAGGGGGACGGGAGGTAGTTCTGTGAGCTTTTCTGCGAACAAATAATTTTATTATGTTTGGGGTAGTGATTTGAGGTGGCTCTTGTGAGGTTTCTGCTAGGAAACCTCAAAGATGTTGTATTTATCGATATTAGGGAAAGCTTCCCCAAAGGGATCAATGTACATACCCTATTGACATATATTGTCTATCTATTGGTCCCTTTGGGAAACTCTAATTTTAGAGAAAATCACATTTTTGGGCGTAAGCTATTTTTTTCTACATTGGGAGGACTCCTAAACAGGCCCGTTCACCACCCGGAAGGGAGAGTCTATTTGGGGAATGTAGCACCCCTATCTGCGGAAAGGGGTTAGCTTTGAGTACGACACTCCCTTAGAAACCATCATGAGGCTTCGGGCAACGGTTTGAGGTGGTTCTTGCAAGGTTTCTGCCTCAAAAATGTTGCATTTCTAGATATTAGAGAAAGCCTCCCCAAAGGGATCAATGTACATACCTTATTGACGTATATTGTCTATCTATTGGTCCCTTTGGGAAACTCTAATTTTAGAGAGAACCACATTTTTGGGCGTAAGCTATTTTTTTCTACATTGGGAGGACTCCTGAACAGGCCCGTTCACCACCCGGAAGGGAGAGTCTATTTGGGGAATGCAGCACCCCTATCTGCGAAAAGGGATTAGCTTTGGGTACGACACTCCCTTAGGAACCATCATGAGGCTTCGGGCAACGGTTTGAGGTGGTTCTTGCAAGGTTTCTGCCTCAAAAATGTTGCATTTCTAGATATTAGAGAAAACCTCCCCAAAGGGATCAATGTACATACCCTATTGACGTATATTATCTATCTATTGGTCCCTTTGGGAAACTCTACTTTTAGAGAAAACCACATTTTTGGGCGTAAGCTATTTTTTTCTACATTGGGAGGACTCCTGAACAGGCCCGTTCACCACCCGGAAGGGAGAGTCTATTTGGGGAATGCAGCACCCCTATCTGCGAAAAGGGATTAGCTTTGGGTACGACACTCCCTTAGGAACAATCATGAGGCTTCGGGCAACTGTTTGAGGTGGTTCTTGCAAGGTTTCTGCCTCAAAAATGTTGCATTTCTCGATATTAGAGAAAGCTTCCCCAAAGGGATCAATGTACATACCCTATTGACGTATACAGGGTGGCGCTTTTTTCGTTTCCCACTATTGGGATCTCGGAAACCGTAAGAGTTACAAGGTCGGTTAAATTAGAAAAAAGTTGCGCTATTTTAAGATGATTAAGGATCCGTAAAGATTTCACCGATATTCGATTCGTTCCCGAGTTATCACGATAAATATGAAAATCGCATTTTTTGAAAATAATTAATATCTTTCTTACGGTTGATGCTATTTAAATGAAACTTGGTACTTTTATATTTTTGACAGCTGTCAATTGAATGACGGTGACAGAAATTTTCTAGGCCTTCTGGATTTTGAGCAACGACAGTCAACTTTTTTATTTCTTATAGCCGCCATATTGGATTTTGACACAGTCAGATAGAGAAAAAAATTAGCTTTCCGCCTACATATCAAAGTTAGGTTTAGTTTGTAAAAATCATGTTGAAATTTGAAATTTTGTAGAAATAATTTATTAAATCACGTAGGCATGTGAAAAACAATTGAATTAAACAATAATTGTCAAAGTGACAGGTTCTGATTGTTATTTCTACCCTACAAGTTGGTGTCCGTGTCATTATTGTGACTTTTTTGAGAGAACGTTATGTATACAGATGAAGAAAAGCATGATATGTACATCGCTTATATTCGAAATAATAAGAATTTCCTTTTGGCAGCAGAAAATTACAGAAACTTATATCCGGAGAGGCGGCAACCTGATCGCACGTTGTTTGCTAAGATTTCAAGAATTTTATCAAATTTTGGCAGTTTTCGAAAGCCACGAGGACCATATGAGAGAAGAATTATGAATGGAAATGAAATAAATGTTTTGGCGCAATTAGAGCATACTGGAAGTACCTGGATCAATATCCAGGTACTTCCAGTAGAAAAATTGCTCAGGAATGTGGTATTGTTGATGGCCATGTGCGTAAGATATTAAAAAAATACAAATTTCATGACTACAAATTTAAACCTGTACAAGTACTTCACCCAGGAGATAATGATAGAAGATTGGACTTTTGTAATTGGTATCGGGAAAAATTAGATGAGGATCTACATTTTTCAAGAAAAATATTATGGACTGATGAGTCTTTATTTACAAATTCAGGAATCTTCAACAGAAAAAATCTGCATCATTATGCCACCGAGAATCCTCATTTAATAAGAGAGATTAGGCCGCAGATTCGATATTCTTTGAATGTTTTGGCCGGTATTTTGGATAATGCGATATTGGGACCATTTTTTATTGATGGACATTTAGATGGCCCTACATATTTAAATTTTTTGCGGACGAACTTAGAAGATATGCTAGAAGAATTGCCGTTAGCAACCTTGCAAAATCATCAATGGTTTCAGCAAGATGGTGCTGGTCCTCACAATGCCCACATCGTACGAAATTATTTAAATGCACGCTTTCCAAATTCATGGATGGGCACATATGGACCTGTTCGTTGGCCCCCACGATCACCGTGTTTGACGCCCATGGATTATTTCCTGTGGGGCAACATAAAAGATATTGTTTATTCAACCCCAACTGAAAATATCAATCACCTTCGCTTAAAAATCGAAAATGCTTTCGACTCCATTCCAGGGCAAAGTGTTCGAAAGACAGTCGAGGAAATGGATTTAAGAACACACCTCTGTATATAACGAATAATGGCGAACAATTTGAACAATTTAAATAGTTATTTTGTTACCGATTTGTTATTCACAACGATGATAGTTATCTAAAATTCTTTTTTTTTAGTTTTTAGTGGGATCTGATGCTATTGTGTGATGGTTTCATTTGTTTCTCCTGAGGTTTTGTGAATTAATAAATTATTTTTACAAAATTTCAAATTTCAACATGATTTTTACAAACTAAACCTAATTTTGATATGTAGGCGGAAAGCTAATTTTTTTCTCTATCTGACTGTGTCAAAATCCAATATGGCGGCCATAAGAAATAAAAAAGTTGACCGTCGTTGCTCAAAATCCAGAAGGCCTAGAAAATTTCTGTCACCGTCATTCAATTGACAGCTGTCAAAAATATAAAAGTACCAAGTTTCATTTCAATTGCATCAACCGTAAGAAAGATATTAATTATTTTCAAAAAATGCGATTTTCATATTTTTCGGGATAACTCGGGAACGAATCGGATATCGGTGAAATCTTTACGGATCCTTAATCATCTTAAAATAACGCAACTTTTCTCTAATTTAACCGACCTTGTAACTCTTATGGTTTCCGAGATCCCAATAGTGGGAAACGAAAAAAGCGCCACCCTGTATTGTCTATCTATTGGTCCCTTTGGGAATTTAATTTTCTAATAAAAAATCTATTTCACCCTTTCTGGTGCTTTATTGTGCCCTAGTAGCTTTCAACTGTTTTGTAGTATAAAACTAGGGTTCCTAGTATTGGTCAGTACCAAAAGTAGGTACGCGAGTTCCAAAAATCTTCGGATTGTACCCTATACTAGCATCCTACGGATTATCTACTAGTTTGGACAAATTTGAAGCTTTAATTCAGATATGACATTGCAATTGAGTACGTCAATCACTTAAAAGACATCATGAAACTTCAGGCCGTGATTCGAGGTGGTCTTGTGAGGTTTTCTAGCACAAAACCTCAAAAGTGTTGCTTTTCTCGATATTAGGGAAGGCTTCCCCAAAGGGATCAATGTACATACCCTATTGACGTATATTGTCTATCTATTGGTCCCTTTGGGAAACTCTAATTTTAGAGAAAATCACATTTTTGGGCGTAAGCTATTTTTTTCTACATTGGGAGGACTCCTGAACAGGCCCGTTCACCACCCGGAAGGGAGAGTCTATTTGGGGAATGCAGCACCCCTATCTGCGAAAAGGGATTAGCTTTGGGTACGACACTCCCTTAGGAACCATCATGAGGCTTCGGGCAACGGTTTGAGGTGGTTCTTGCAAGGTTTCTGCCTCAAAAATGTTGCATTTCTAGATATTAGAGAAAACCTCCCCAAAGGGATCAATGTACATACCCTATTGACGTATATTATCTATCTATTGGTCCCTTTGGGAAACTCTACTTTTAGAGAAAACCACATTTTTGGGCGTAAGCTATTTTTTTCTACATTGGGAGGACTCCTGAACAGGCCCGTTCACCACCCGGAAGGGAGAGTCTATTTGGGGAATGCAGCACCCCTATCTGCGAAAAGGGATTAGCTTTGGGTACGACACTCCCTTAGGAACAATCATGAGGCTTCGGGCAACTGTTTGAGGTGGTTCTTGCAAGGTTTCTGCCTCAAAAATGTTGCATTTCTCGATATTAGAGAAAGCTTCCCCAAAGGGATCAATGTACATACCCTATTGACGTATACAGGGTGGCGCTTTTTTCGTTTCCCACTATTGGGATCTCGGAAACCGTAAGAGTTACAAGGTCGGTTAAATTAGAAAAAAGTTGCGCTATTTTAAGATGATTAAGGATCCGTAAAGATTTCACCGATATTCGATTCGTTCCCGAGTTATCACGATAAATATGAAAATCGCATTTTTTGAAAATAATTAATATCTTTCTTACGGTTGATGCTATTTAAATGAAACTTGGTACTTTTATATTTTTGACAGCTGTCAATTGAATGACGGTGACAGAAATTTTCTAGGCCTTCTGGATTTTGAGCAACGACAGTCAACTTTTTTATTTCTTATAGCCGCCATATTGGATTTTGACACAGTCAGATAGAGAAAAAAATTAGCTTTCCGCCTACATATCAAAGTTAGGTTTAGTTTGTAAAAATCATGTTGAAATTTGAAATTTTGTAGAAATAATTTATTAAATCACGTAGGCATGTGAAAAACAATTGAATTAAACAATAATTGTCAAAGTGACAGGTTCTGATTGTTATTTCTACCCTACAAGTTGGTGTCCGTGTCATTATTGTGACTTTTTTGAGAGAACGTTATGTATACAGATGAAGAAAAGCATGATATGTACATCGCTTATATTCGAAATAATAAGAATTTCCTTTTGGCAGCAGAAAATTACAGAAACTTATATCCGGAGAGGCGGCAACCTGATCGCAAGTTGTTTGCTAAGATTTCAAGAATTTTATCAAATTTTGGCAGTTTTCGAAAGCCACGAGGACCATATGAGAGAAGAATTATGAATGGAAATGAAATAAATGTTTTGGCGCAATTAGAGCATACTGGAAGTACCTGGATCAATATCCAGGTACTTCCAGTAGAAAAATTGCTCAGGAATGTGGTATTGTTGATGGCCATGTGCGTAAGATATTAAAAAAATACAAATTTCATGACTACAAATTTAAACCTGTACAAGTACTTCACCCAGGAGATAATGATAGAAGATTGGACTTTTGTAATTGGTATCGGGAAAAATTAGATGAGGATCTACATTTTTCAAGAAAAATATTATGGACTGATGAGTCTTTATTTACAAATTCAGGAATCTTCAACAGAAAAAATCTGCATCATTATGCCACCGAGAATCCTCATTTAATAAGAGAGATTAGGCCGCAGATTCGATATTCTTTGAATGTTTTGGCCGGTATTTTGGATAATGCGATATTGGGACCATTTTTTATTGATGGACATTTAGATGGCCCTACATATTTAAATTTTTTGCGGACGAACTTAGAAGATATGCTAGAAGAATTGCCGTTAGCAACCTTGCAAAATCATCAATGGTTTCAGCAAGATGGTGCTGGTCCTCACAATGCCCACATCGTACGAAATTATTTAAATGCACGCTTTCCAAATTCATGGATGGGCACATATGGACCTGTTCGTTGGCCCCCACGATCACCGTGTTTGACGCCCATGGATTATTTCCTGTGGGGCAACATAAAAGATATTGTTTATTCAACCCCAACTGAAAATATCAATCACCTTCGCTTAAAAATCGAAAATGCTTTCGACTCCATTCCAGGGCAAAGTGTTCGAAAGACAGTCGAGGAAATGGATTTAAGAACACACCTCTGTATATAACGAATAATGGCGAACAATTTGAACAATTTAAATAGTTATTTTGTTACCGATTTGTTATTCACAACGATGATAGTTATCTAAAATTCTTTTTTTTTAGTTTTTAGTGGGATCTGATGCTATTGTGTGATGGTTTCATTTGTTTCTCCTGAGGTTTTGTGAATTAATAAATTATTTTTACAAAATTTCAAATTTCAACATGATTTTTACAAACTAAACCTAATTTTGATATGTAGGCGGAAAGCTAATTTTTTTCTCTATCTGACTGTGTCAAAATCCAATATGGCGGCCATAAGAAATAAAAAAGTTGACCGTCGTTGCTCAAAATCCAGAAGGCCTAGAAAATTTCTGTCACCGTCATTCAATTGACAGCTGTCAAAAATATAAAAGTACCAAGTTTCATTTCAATTGCATCAACCGTAAGAAAGATATTAATTATTTTCAAAAAATGCGATTTTCATATTTTTCGGGATAACTCGGGAACGAATCGGATATCGGTGAAATCTTTACGGATCCTTAATCATCTTAAAATAACGCAACTTTTCTCTAATTTAACCGACCTTGTAACTCTTATGGTTTCCGAGATCCCAATAGTGGGAAACGAAAAAAGCGCCACCCTGTATTGTCTATCTATTGGTCCCTTTGGGAATTTAATTTTCTAATAAAAAATCTATTTCACCCTTTCTGGTGCTTTATTGTGCCCTAGTAGCTTTCAACTGTTTTGTAGTATAAAACTAGGGTTCCTAGTATTGGTCAGTACCAAAAGTAGGTACGCGAGTTCCAAAAATCTTCGGATTGTACCCTATACTAGCATCCTACGGATTATCTACTAGTTTGGACAAATTTGAAGCTTTAATTCAGATATGACATTGCAATTGAGTACGTCAATCACTTAAAAGACATCATGAAACTTCAGGCCGTGATTCGAGGTGGTCTTGTGAGGTTTTCTAGCACAAAACCTCAAAAGTGTTGCTTTTCTCGATATTAGGGAAGGCTTCCCCAAAGGGATCAATGTACATACCCTATTGACGTATATTGTCTATCTATTGGTCCCTTTGGGAAACTCTAATTTTAGAGAAAATCACATTTTTGGGCGTAAGCAATTTCTTTCTACATTGCGAGGACTCCTGAACAGGCCCGTTCACCACACGGAAGGGAGAGTCTATTTGGGGAATGTAGCAGCTCTATCTGCGGAAAGGGGTTAGCTTTGAGTACGACACTCCCTTAGAAACCATCATGCGGCTTCGGGCAATGGTTTGAGGTGGTTCTTACGAGGTTTCTGCTAGGAAACCTCAAAAATGTTGCATTTCTCGATATTAGAGAAAGCTTCCCCAAAGGGATCAATGTACATACCCTATTGACGTATATTGTCTATCTATTGGTCCCTTTGGGAAACTGTAATTTTAGAGAAACTCACATTTTTGGGCGTAAGCTATTTTTTTCTACATTGGGAGGACTCCTGAACAGGCCCGTTCACCACCCGGAAGGGAGAGTCTATTTGGGGAATGCAGCACCCCTATCTGCGAAAAGGGATTAGCTTTGGGTACGACACTCCCTTAGGAACCATCATGAGGCTTCGGGCAACGGTTTGAGGTGGTTCTTGCAAGGTTTCTGCCTCAAAAATGTTGCATTTCTCGATATTAGAGAAAGCTTCCCCAAAGGGATCAATGTACATACCCTATTGACGTATATTGTCTATCTATTGGTCCCTTTGGGAAACTCTAATTTTAGAGAAAATCACATTTTTGGGCGTAAGCTATTTTTTTCTACATTGCGAGGACTCCTGAACAGGCCCGTTCACCACCCGGAAGGGAGAGTCTATTTGGGGAATGTAGCACCCCTATCTGCGGAAAGGGGTTAGCTTTGAGTACAACACTCCCTTAGAAACCATCATGCGGCTTCGGGCAATGGTTTGAGGTGGTTCTTACGAGGTTTCTGCTAGGAAACCTCAAAAATGTTGCATTTCTCGATATTAGAGAAAGCTTCCCCAAAGGGATCAATGTACATACCCTATTGACGTATATTGTCTATCTATTGGTCCCTTTGGGAAACTCTAATTTTAGAGAAAATCACATTTTTGGGCGTAAGCTATTTTTTCTACATTGGGAGGACTCCTGAACAGGCCCGTTCACCACCCGGAAGGGAGAGTCTATTTGGGGAATGTAGCACCCCTATCTGAGGAAAGGGGTTAGCTTTGAGTACGACACTCCCTTAGAAACCATCATGCGGCTTCGGGCAATGGTTTGAGGTGGTTCTTACGAGGTTTCTGCTAGGAAACCTCAAAAATGTTGCATTTCTCGATATTAGAGAAAGCTTCCCCAAAGGGATCAATGTACATACCCTATTGACGTATATTGTCTATCTATTGGTCCCTTTGGGAAACTCTAATTTTAGAGAAAATCACATTTTTGGGCGTAAGCTATTTTTTTCTACATTGGGAGGACTCCTGAACAGGCCCTTTCACCACCCGGAAGGGAGAGTCTATTTGGGGAATGTAGCACCCCTATCTGCGAAAAGGGATTAGCTTTGGGTACGACACTCCCTTAGGAACCATCATGAGGCTTCGGGCAACGGTTTGAGGTGGTTCTTGCAAGGTTTTTGCCTCAAAAATGTTGCATTTCTCGATATTAGAGAAAGCTTCCCCAAAGGGATCAATGTACATACCATATTGACGTATATTGTCTATCTATAGGTCCCTTTGGGGAATTTAATTTTCTAATAAAAAATCTATTTCACCCTCTCTGGTGCTTTGTTGTGCCCTAGTAGCTTTCAACTGTTTTGTAGTATAAAACTAGGGTTCCTAGTATTGGTCAGTACCAAAAGTAGGTACACGAGTTCCAAAAATCTTCGGATTGTACCCTATACTAGCATCCTACGGATTATCTACTAGTTTGGGCAAATTTGAAACTTTAATTCAGATATGACATTGCAATTGAGTACGTCAATCACTTAAAAGACATCATGAAACTTCAGGCCGTGATTCGAGGTGGTCTTGTGAGGTTTTCTAGCACAAAACCTCAAAAGTGTTGCTTTTCTCGATATTAGGGAAGGCTTCCCCAAAGGGATCAATGTACATACCCTATTGACGTATATTGTCTATCTATTGGTCCCTTTGGGAAACTCTAATTTTAGAGAAAATCACATTTTTGGGCGTAAGCTATTTTTTTCTACATTGGGAGGACTCCTGAACAGGCCCGTTCACCACCCGGAAGGGAGAGTCTATTTGGGGAATGTAACACCCCTATCTGCGAAAAGGGATTAGTTTTGGGTACGACACTCTCTTAGGAACCATCATGAGGCTTCGGGCAACGGTTTGAGGTGGTTCTTGCAAGGTTTCTGCCTCTAAAATGTTGCATTTCTCGATATTAGAGAAAGCTTCCCCAAAGGGATCAATGTACATACCCTATTGACGTATATTGTCTATCTATTGGTCCCTTTGGGGAATTTAATTTTCTAATAAAAAATCTATTTCACACCTTCTGGTGCTTTATTGTGCCCTAGTAGCTTTCAACTGTTTTGTAGTATAAAACTAGGGTTCCTAGTATTGGTCAGTACCAAAGGTAGGTACACGAGTTCCAAAAATATTCGGGTTGTACGCTATACTGGCATCCTACGGATTATCTACTAGTTTGGGCAAATTTGAAGCTTTAATTCAGATATGACATTGCAATTGAGTACGTCAATCACTTAAAAGACATCATGAAACTTCAGGCCGTGATTCGAGGTGGTCTTGTGAGGTTTTCTGGCACAAAACCTCAAAAGTGTTGCTTTTGTCGATATTAGGGAAGGCTTCCCCAAAGGGATCAATGTACATACCCTATTGACGTATATTGTCTATCTATTGGTCCCTTTGGGAAACTCTAATTTTAGAGAAAATCACATTTTTGGGCGTAAGCTATTTTTTTCTACATTGCGAGGACTCCTGAACAGGCCCGTTCACCACCCGGAAGGGAGAGTCTATTTGGGGAATGTAGCACCCCTATCTGCGGAAAGGGGTTAGCTTTGAGTACGACACTCCCTTAGAAACCATCATGCGGCTTCGGGCAATGGTTTGAGGTGGTTCTTACGAGGTTTCTGCTAGGAAACCTCAAAAATGTTGCATTTCTCGATATTAGAGAAAGCTTCCCCAAAGGGATCAATGTACATACCCTATTGACGTATATTGTCTATCTATTGGTCCCTTTGGGGAATTTAATTTTCTAATAAAAAATCTATTTCACCCTTTCTGGTGCTTTATTGTGCCCTAGTAGCTTTCAACTGTTTTGTAGTATAAAACTAGGGTTCCTAGTATTGGTCAGTACCAAAAGTAGGTACACGAGTTCCAAAAATCTTCGGGTTGTACCCTATACTAGCATCCTACGGATTATCTACTAGTTTGGGCAAATTTGAAGCTTTAATTCAGATATGACATTGCAATTGAGTACGTCAATCACTTAAAAGACATCATGAAACTTCAGGCCGTGATTCGAGGTGGTCTTGTGAGGTTTTCTAGCACAAAACCTCAAAAGTGTTGCTTTTCTCGATATTAGGGAAGGCTTCCCCAAAGGGATCAATGTACATACCCTATTGACGTATATTGTCTATCTATTGGTCCTTTTGGGAAACTCTAATTTTAGAGAAAATCACATTTTTGGGCGTAAGCTATTTTTTTCTACATTGGGAGGACTCCTGAACAGGCCCGTTCACAACCCGGAAGGGAGAGTCTATTTGGGGAATATAGCACCCCTATCTGCGAAAAGGGATTAGTTTTGGGTACGACGCTCTCTTAGGAACCATCATGAGGCTTCGGGCAACGGTTTGAGGTGGTTCTTGCAAGGTTTCTGCCTCTAAAATGTTGCATTTCTCGATATTAGAGAAAGCTTCCCCAAAGGGATCAATGTACATACCCTATTGACGTATATTGTCTATCTATTGGTCCTTTTGGGAAACTCTAATTTTAGAGAAAATCACATTTTTGGGCGTAAGCTATTTTTTTCTACATTGGGAGGACTCCTGAACAGGCCCGTTCACCACCCGGAAGGGAGAGTCTATTTGGGGAATGTAACACCCCTATCTGCGAAAAGGGATTAGTTTTGGGTACGACGCTCTCTTAGGAACCATCATGAGGCTTCGGGCAACGGTTTGAGGTGGTTCTTGCAAGGTTTCTGCCTCTAAAATGTTGCATTTCTCGATATTAGAGAAAGCTTCCCCAAAGGGATCAATGTACATACCCTATTGACGTATATTGTCTATCTATTGGTCCCTTTGGGGAATTTAATTTTCTAATAAAAAATCTATTTCACCCCTTCTGGTGCTTTATTGTGCCCTAGTAGCTTTCAACTGTTTTGTAGTATAAAACTAGGGTTCCTAGTATTGGTCAGTACCAAAGGTAGGTACACGAGTTCCAAAAATCTTCGGGTTGTACCCTATACTGGCATCCTACGGATTATCTACTAGTTTGGGCAAATTTGAAGCTTTAATTCAGATATGACATTGCAATTGAGTACGTCAATCACTTAAAAGACATCATGAAACTTCAGGCCGTGATTCGAGGTGGTCTTGTGAGGTTTTCTAGCACAAAACCTCAAAAGTGTTGCTTTTGTCGATATTAGGGAAGGCTTCCCCAAAGGGATCAATGTACATACCCTATTGACGTATATTGTCTATCTATTGGTCCCTTTGGGAAACTCTAATTTTAGAGAAAATCACATTTTTGGGCGTAAGCTATTTTTTTCTACATTGCGAGGACTCCTGAACAGGCCCGTTCACCACCCGGAAGGGAGAGTCTATTTGGGGAATGTAGCACCCCTATCTGCGGAAAGGGGTTAGCTTTGAGTACGACACTCCCTTAGAAACCATCATGCGGCTTCGGGCAATGGTTTGAGGTGGTTCTTACGAGGTTTCTGCTAGGAAACCTCAAAAATGTTGCATTTCTCGATATTAGAGAAAGTTTCCCAAAGGGATCAATGTACATACCCTATTGACGTATATTGTCTATCTATTGGTCCCTTTGGGGAATTTAATTTTCTAATAAAAAATCTATTTCACCCTTTCTGGTGCTTTATTGTGCCCTAGTAGCTTTCAACTGTTTTGTAGTATAAAACTAGGGTTCCTAGTATTGGTCAGTACCAAAAGTAGGTACACGAGTTCCAAAAATCTTCGGGTTGTACCCTATACTAGCATCCTACGGATTATCTACTAGTTTGGGCAAATTTGAAGCTTTAATTCAGATATGACATTGCAATTGAGTACGTCAATCACTTAAAAGACATCATGAAACTTCAGGCCGTGATTCGAGGTGGTCTTGTGAGGTTTTCTAGCACAAAACCTCAAAAGTGTTGCTTTTCTCGATATTAGGGAAGGCTTCCCCAAAGGGATCAATGTACATACCCTATTGACGTATATTGTCTATCTATTGGTCCTTTTGGGAAACTCTAATTTTAGAGAAAATCACATTTTTGGGCGTAAGCTATTTTTTTCTACATTGGGAGGACTCCTGAACAGGCCCGTTCACAACCCGGAAGGGAGAGTCTATTTGGGGAATATAGCACCCCTATCTGCGAAAAGGGATTAGCTTTGGGTGCGACACTCCCTTAGGAACCATCATGCGGCTTCGGGCAACGGTTTGAGGTGGTTCTTGCAAGGTTTCTGCCTCAAAAATGCTGCATTTCTCGATATTAGAGAAAGCTTCCCCAAAGGGATCAATGTACATACCCTATTGATGTATATTGTCTATCTATTGGTCCCTTTGGGGAATTTAATTTTCTAATAAAAAATCTATTTCACCCTTTCTGGTGCTTTATTGTGCCCTAGTAGCTTTCAACTGTTTTGTAGTATAAAACTAGGGTTCCTAGTATTGGTCAGTACCAAAAGTAGGTACACGAGTTCCAAAAATCTTCGGATTGTACCCTATACTAGCATCCTACGGATTATCTACTAGTTTGGGCAAATTTGAAGCTTTAATTCAGATATGACATTGCAATTGGGTACGTCAATCACTTAAAAGACATCATGAAACTTCAGGCCGTGATTCGAGGTGGTCTTGTGAGGTTTTCTAGCACAAAACCTCAAAAGTGTTGCTTTTCTCGATATTAGGGAAGGCTTCCCCAAAGGGATCAATGTACATACCCTATTGACGTATATTGTCTATCTATTGGTCCCTTTGGGAAACTCTAATTTTAGAGAAAATCACATTTTTGGGCGTAAGCTATTTTTTTCTACATTGCGAGGACTCCTGAACAGGCCCGTTCACCACCCGGAAGGGAGAGTCTATTTGGGGAGTGTAGCACCCCTATCTGCGGAAAGGGGTTAGCTTTGAGTACGACACTCCCTTAGAAACCATCATGCGGCTTCGGGCAATGGTTTGAGGTGGTTCTTACGACGTTTCTGCTAGGAAACCTCAAAAATGTTGCATTTCTCGATATTAGAGAAAGCTTCCCCAAAGGGATCAATGTACATACCCTATTGACGTATATTGTCTATCTATTGGTCCCTTTGGGAAACTCTAATTTTAGAGAAAATCCCATATTTGGGCGTAAGCTATTTTTTTCTACATTGCGAGGACTCCTGAGCAGGCCCGTTCACCACCCGGAAGGGAGAGTCTATTTGGGGAATGTAGCACCCCTATCTGCGGAAAGGGGTTAGCTTTGAGTACGACACTCCCTTAAAAGCCATCATGCGGCTTCGGGCAATGGTTTGAGGTGGTTCTTACGAGGTTTCTGCTAGGAAACCTCAAAAATGTTGCATTTCTCGATATTACAGAAAGATTCCCCAAAAGGATCAATGTAGGTACATACCCTATTGACGTATATTGTCTATCTATTGGTCCTTTTGGGAAACTCAAATTTTAGAGAAAATCACATTTTTGGGCGTAAGCTATTTTTTTCTACATTGGGAACAGGCCCGTTCACAACCCGGAAGGGAGAGTCTATTTGGGGAATATAGCACCCCTATCTGCGAAAAGGGGGGATTAGCTTTGGGTGCGACACTCCCTTAGGAACCATCATGCGGCTTCGGGCAACGGTTTGTGGTGGTTCTTGCAAGGTTTCTGCCTCAAAAATGTTGCATTTCTCGATATTAGAGAAAGCTTCCCCAAAGGGATCAATGTACATACCCTATTGACGTATATTGTCTATCTATTGGTCCCTTTGGGGAATTTAATTTTCTAATAAAAAATCTATTTCACCCTTTCTGGTGCTTTATTGTGCCCTAGTAGCTTTCAACTGTTTTGTAGTATAAAACTAGGGTTCCTAGTATTGGTCAGTACCAAAAGTAGGTACACGAGTTCCAAAAATCTTCGGATTGTACCCTATACTAGCATCCTACGGATTATCTACTAGTTTGGGCAAATTTGAAGCTTTAATTCAGATATGACATTGCAATCGAGTACGTCAATCACTTAAAAGACATCATGAAACTTCAGGCCGTGATTCGAGGTGGTCTTGTGAGGTTTTCTAGCACAAAACCTCAAAAGTGTTGCTTTTCTCGATATTAGGGAAGGCTTCCCCAAAGGGATCAATGTACATACCCTATTGACGTATATTGTCTATCTATTGGTCCCTTTGGGAAACTCTAATTTTAGAGAAAATCACATTTTTGGGCGTAAGCTATTTTTTTCTACATTGCGAGGACTCCTGAACAGGCCCGTTCACCACCCGGAAGGGAGAGTCTATTTGGGGAGTGTAGCACCCCTATCTGCGGAAAGGGGTTAGCTTTGAGTACGACACTCCCTTAGAAACCATCATGCGGCTTCGGGCAATGGTTTGAGGTGGTTCTTACGACGTTTCTGCTAGGAAACCTCAAAAATGTTGCATTTCTCGATATTAGAGAAAGCTTCCCCAAAGGGATCAATGTACATACCCTATTGACGTATATTGTCTATCTATTGGTCCCTTTGGGAAACTCTAATTTTAGAGAAAATCACATTTTTGGGCGTAAGCTATTTTTTTCTACATTGGGAGGACTCCTGAACAGGCCCGTTCACCACCCGGAAGGGAGAGTCTATTTGGGGAATATAACACGACTATCTGAGGATAGGGATTAGCTAGGATATTGCAACTGAGTACGTCACTCACTTAGAAAACATCATGAGGTTTCAGGCAGTCATTTGAGGTGGTTCCGTGAGGTTTTCTCCGAGGAAACATCAAAAATGTTATTAATCTCGATATTAGGGAAAGCTTCCCCAAAGGGATCAATGCACATGCACTACTGACATTTATTGTCTATGAATTGATCCCTTTGGGGAACTCAAATTCAGGAGAAAATTTAATTTTCCGGCTTATGCTAAATTTTTCTACGTTAGAAGGGCTCCTGGATAGACCCCGTTCACGGCACGGAAGGGGGCCCGATTTGATTAATGTAACACCCCTATTTGTGGAATGTAACGCATCTATTTGTGGAAAAACGTTAAGCCTTGAGATCCCTACTGAGCGGGGAAGCATTTATTCAGTGTCCTGGACGGTAGCATCCCTATTTGTGGAAGATGGGTGGGGCTCTGAATTCCTCATTCGCTTAGGAGCCACCATGAAGCATTTATGCTATGATTTAAGGTGGTTTTATGGTTTTATGGTTTATGAATTTATGGTTTTATGGTACTTTTTTCCACATTGGAAGGGCTTCTGCACAGTCCAGGGTCACCACGTTGAAGAAGAGGTTCATTTTGGGAATGCAACACAACTATTCGTGGAAAGGGGTCAGCATTGAGCCTCCTACTCGAATAAGAACCATTATGAAGCGCTTATGTAATGATTTGTGGTGGTTTCCTGTGATTAATCCTGAAAGATGTTGCTTTTTTCGACATTAGGGAAAGCTTCCCCGAAGGAATCATTGCACATATACTTTTGTCTATCTATCTATCTATCTATCTATGCATTGGTCAATTTGGGGAAGTCAGATTTTTGAAAAATTTATCTTTAATGGCCCGTTGTTCAAAATGAGGGGTTTTCGGTAGTGGACGATGATAAAACCCGTGTTTGCAATAATTCTAATAAGCGGTCGTTTAAAATGCATCTGTTCAGCAAAATTCAGGGGTAGTTTCCGGGGGGGGAGGGTGATAAGATCCGGCTTAGCTAATTGAAAGTGTGATCGAAGATGGAGCATTTATTTTTGTTTAAAATGTCTATTCAAGAAAATTTGGAAAAAAATCTAAGTGCCCAGGGACAGCCTCGGAAGGTTAGAAGCACCAATTTTTGAAAATACGTCAGTTTAGCGAAATTTAGTAGTTATCAGGAAATTATGAGGTTCCGATACTATCCCGTATATAACAATTACGAAAATACGTTCCGTGACAGAATTTTAATAGAGTGGGAGCGTTTTGGGACAACCTGTATGTTGTTATCGTTAAACAACCACATTTTCATAGCTGAAACCATTATGATTATTAATATTATTATTAGTATGTTTGGTTGCCATTTTATTTGCATCAGGCGTTTGAGGATTACGCTGTCTGTAATACCGAATGTCTTCCGGTAATTACATGCTATGCCGCTGAGGCGGTGCGTATGCACTCCCCAAAGGGATCAATATCTAGCTACGGCAGTTCGAGGAGTTCCCCAAAGGGTCCATTGGCTCCCCAAACGGATCATAGTATAAACATACCCTCCCCAAAAGGATCAATACGCATACATATATTATCTAATTCCCTTACACCTTTTGGTGTAGGGTAGTCGGGTAGTCTGTTAATATACCAAGATTAATACCTACCGCTTCCTACTAGCTGAGGTTTGACTCTCTTTCGGCTGCACACTGGCAGTACTGTGAAATCATTTTAAATAAAAATTATAATTATGATAGATATAGGCGCATGCATTAACTACTGTATTATTTACTATGTATACATTAGTTTGGACTAACTAGGCATCGTTTTAGCATAAATTACCTTTCCTCTAAGCTACTGGCTTCATCATCGGTAATCTCGTTTTCGCTTATTTCGTCATTTTCCGTGATTCTACCGCCGTCATCGTGATATTGGAGGCTTTCTGATACGTTGTCCTCCTCAGTGTGTTCGGAACTGGACTGCAGAGCCTCCTCTAAACGTTTCTGGGCTGCTTCAAAATTATCTGTAATTTTAATTCACATTAAATAATTAAGAGTGTTGTGTCGAACACCGCGACCTCTGTGAGAGGTGGGGACAACACTCTTAGTTCGTCGCATTTTGTGTTTAAAGCTGGGTTGGTTGGAGTTCGTGGTTTCATTCAGGGTGCACGTCACTGATGAGATCCAAGAGATCGAAGCAGCTGTCTGTCGTTCCCTGTTTGAGGGCATGAGCTCCAACCAGCCTCTTTTCGTTTTGATTGCGGCAGTGAGAAATTTTTAATTTTTCACTGCCATAATCAAAACATTGATTAAATAACTATTATTCAAAACTATTATGCTTGGCAACAGACTTTAAATATTTAAAGCCAAAAACTAATTGCAGATAGTATTTATTATTTATGTTTCATGCAACCAAAGCAAGAAGTAAACTTACCAGTTGTACAAAAGACTCTTCTTACGGCAAATTTCGACCACGTAGCCTCTGGCGGTGAGCAGATTTTTACAAGTTTGTCAAATTTTGATTGGCCGCCTTTGATTTTGTCGGGCCACATACATTCGCTGTTGTCCCCAACCAACCAAATTAATGGGACAACTGCACACTGCTTGTCTTTTCCGGTAAATCCAACAACGGCAAAACTATCCATTTTCTTTGTAAACGCAATGTCAGCAATCAAATTCTTTGAATTTTTTTAAAACAATTTAGTAGGAAATATTGCAGAAAACCTGAATCTCATTTTCAAGACAATAATAAATAACTTAAACCTTCAGACAGCCTTTATCGAACTGAGCATTAAATAAGCAAATATGAATTTTACATTTTTGGACATAATCGAGGGTTGAGCCGCAGGGGAAATCTGGTGTACAGGTGCTAGGAAATCTGGGGAAATCTAGCGAAAAATTTTTTCGGGAAATCCGAGGAAATCTTCCCAAAAGGAAGTCTAGTGTACAAAATTTTCCCTTGCGGCTCACCCCTCGGACATAATAGGTATGTAGCGATGGATAAATTTTATGGTAGATTCAGAAATGACATTTTATAAAGTGGTATGTATTATTGGAAATATCGCAAATCCGTTCCTATATGAAATAGAACAACATTTGTACACAATTTCAGAAACGTTAAAATTTTCTGAAGATTTTCTACCGGTCGCAAAGTAAATATTTAATTTTGAAGACTGTATAGGATAATCGTACAAATCGTGCAGATACATAAATGGAGTTCCAGTGCAAAAATATGTATTATTTAAACAATAAATAGATTCAATTGAAATAATTTTATTTCTTACTGCAACTACATTATTTGGATGAAATTTGGAAATGGTAAATCTAGGCAAATCTAAATTCTTGCAATGAAAATAGGAACTGTCATCTTTTTCAATAGACACAGGCTCAGAAACTTTTTCTTTAATAAAACATTCGCTTTTCGAGGAACGTATTTCATGAATTCTATTGTAAATTTGTTGTAACGGTAAGTTTGTTCCTCTTTTTAGATTTTTTATTTTCCCCAAATTATTTTCGTAGTTAAAGCAACTATAATTTTCAAGGGGGCCATAATTTTGGACATCATCGCACACATGCAACAACGAATGAACATTATAACAATTAAAGTAGTTATCATATATTTTTGGAGATTTATTAACAAACATTTGTAAGGATTTTTGAGCAATATGCATGTATTTGACGTGATTGTTTTTGTTGGATAAAATCGTTACCGCAATATGCAAGCAAAGAAAGTGATTAAAAACGGCAGTACTGACATTATTTTTTAGCAATATAGGTCCACAATATAAGAGAAATGCACGAAATTCTGTCGCCTTCCAGTGATGTATATACTTGAAGGTCCTTAGTTTTCGTCCAAATCGTTCGGAAATTTTATTGAATTGATCTTCCTATTTATAACTAAGATTTTTTCTGCAGAAATCTTGAATTTTCTTTTCCCCTCTATTAAATATTTAAGTAGCAAACGTTTTGTAACCCCAAGGTAAATCATATGCATAGGATCCAACGCAAACTGTGTTACCATACCGATGTTTAGTTTCAGCAAGGGAGATATAGATTTAATATATAAGTTATGGTTAACAAAAGTGTCATTTCTCTCACTTATCACAAAATCAGAATCCTCTCTATGCCTGCAGTTAGTGCGAACGGGATAAAAGTGTATTTTGTTTTCGTATTTGGCAACAATTTCACATCGTTCACAACCTGACTTGCTTGTGTGTCCTTTTACACATTTTAAGTATGCTCTGGCAGGTGCATCACAGGAAAATAACGAAATAGTTACTTTGTAAAAAATATTGTTGTGTGTAAACCCATTCTGCATAAGACTAGTCATCTCTTCTATAAACTCCTGCAAGTACCTGTCTAAAGGATCTGGTTTTCCTCTGCCACTAAATATTGCTATTATTATGGGGTGTTTACAAGCATTTACTTTGGCCTGTATCGGCCAAAATTCAATATCACTGTTTGAAAATAAAGGGATTCCGTCGATATTGAACTGCAATACGAGTTCATTGCCTAGAAAGTCCGAACATCTATTGTTAATTTTCAATATTAGTTCCTGTTCCACTCCAAAGTAAATAATTTTTCCGTTATTTAAGTCTGTAATTCCGTGAAGTTTTCGCGGAGTACGTAAAAGTGTACGAGCATCGTTTGGCAAAAATGAGAATTTTGGTTTAATAATGCCAATCAGTTGGTTTATAGCAGTGTGCGTTATTCTATTTTCACATGCCCATTTTCTTAATTTATTTAGAAAATCTTCATTACAAGAAACTTGACCCTCACTGTCGTCAAACCTATCATGCGTGTTTTTTTCTACATTTTGGATAGGATTTGCGAAGTTTAAATTAACATTCTGCATAAAAACAAAATTGTTTCCCAGATTTTGATTGTTGTGCTCATCAAAATAACGTTCAAAAGTTTGTTCAGCTAAATGATTGTCAACATGTTCAGCAAAACCATTGTCAATATTTTGTTCAGCAAAAGCATTTTCAATAATTTGTTCAGGTAAATCATTTTCAATATTTTGTTCGGTAAAATCAATTTCAAAATTTTGTTCAGTAATATCATTTTCAAAATTTTGTTCAGTAAAACTATTTTCAATGTTTTGTTCAGCAAAACCATTTTCAAAATTTTGTTCAGTAAAATTATTTTTTAAATTTAAATGATGGTAAGAGTTATTGACAATTTGATCTGAATTCTCAATGTTTAAGTTATCAGAAATTTGATTTTCTGCAAAATTAATTGACTGCTTTAACATCAATTGCAATGTGTTTTTGTTAATTCTACGACGTAATTGTCGATTGCTTATTATTTTAGCAGACATTTTGTTTTTTAAATAGGGACTCCGCCAACCTAAAACAAAAAAAATCAAAAATCACGTGTCTAACTCCAGGTGTCATTCTATAACTTTATTCGCGTGCTATTGTCCTCGAACAATAAACCAAACAATAATTTTAATCAATTTTAGATAAATTAATTGCTGTGTCCAAATGTCAACATTATGATTTATTATTTGAATTTACCGCCAGATAATCCGGTTGGCGGGAAGAGCCCGCGATTCGCGCTACGCCAATATCCAATATGGCGGATTGGGAGAATAAAATGAGTCAGGAGGGCGGAGGGGCATTTTTAACCCCAACGAAGCTTATGGAAATTTCACGTGGTTGATATGATCTTTACGGAAATTCGTCAACTAATCATGTGAATTAATTATCTAATTACAATCTCATTAGATAAGGTGCATTATAATACTGAGATTTTATTAATATTAATACAAATACATCTATGTATAGATAACGCCGCGATCAGCGAACGACAATTTATTTGTGAAAACGAAAACGCGATCAAATAACAGATTTTAGATGCGGCATTCAGGCTAAACCATACTGAAAAAATTACTTTCACACTTACCTTTTCTTCCCGTACAAAACAACACACTACACTATAGTACACCCCTAATTATTATTAACATTAGCTTAAATTGAACGCAGACAGACTAAACTGAAACCGAACTGCCTGAACGGGGTGCGTCGTGGACAGTTAGACGAGTCCATTCTGATTTCACCCTCGACTCGATCGCCTGCGCTAGCAACCCCCAGCGGTCGGACGGAGCCGAACCAGAAACCGTAAACAACCGAAGTCGTCCTTCTCGCATAGCAACAAGCAAGCTGTTGCTCGCATTGCATTCGCATCGCATTACATGGAATCTTACCTCTCACTCTAACACTATACACGCCAGAGTGTCGAATCAAAAATTTTCTGGATCTATAGTAATGAATTTATGAGTTACACTATTACCTATCTCATTACCATTATTAAAAATAAACAACTTAGGCCGGCACCAATTGTTTTTGATTGAAATAGACAGTTTGAATTCACGAATTCACGATGTAATTGCAATGTGTAGGTACCTAATCTATAATAAAAAAAACGTGCATTGTCGTAATACATATAGGTACCTTACCTAATGCTTGAATATAATGCATAGGTAGGTGCTTACATATACCTAATGGAAATGAAACTTTTGTCCTACCTACGTCACAACTAAAATAATTGCTACCGCTAATACAATTAATACCAGCTGTTACCAGTAAAGTCTATCCGAAAGGTAATTTTTTTCAAACTATTTTTGTAGGTATTCACACTGAACTCAAAATTCAAAATACGACAACGGGGGAATTTTTCATCTGTGCGCGAGACAAACGTTTCATTTCCATTAGGTATAGGTGTCTGTTAAATATCAATTATATGCATCAATTAGGCCACACAACCCCCATGTTCGTTAGAAAGGTAATGGGAGTCAGGATAGTGTCTTATATAGGTTGTTGATTCTCGTTAAACACCTAGTCAATGTATACCATTTGACTGAAGGGAACATACCTAAACTTTATTCCGACTGCACGCATCGCATTTCTAGGTATTTTTTGCGCTTAAACATTTTACTGAAATTTTATCCCTAAACCAACTTTGTGGTTTAATAAGAGTCTAGCCCTCCATATTTAGTATACATCTATAAATACGTGTACCTAATTAGTCGTAATATAATGCATATCTCTTAAATGTCTATTATATGTAAGTAATTAGACCTGAAATCACAATAATGCAGGTTGACTCACGTATGTCTATTAGACATTTAGTCAACGTTTGCCACTAACTCAGGGGAAAGTAGACCCAAATTCCGATTGCACCCTACGCATTTGTATTTTCGTGGTGTAAAACGCCTCATTATATTGAAATTTTGCCAGTAAACAAAATTTTGTCACTCTTTGAAAGTCTAGGGTAAACATTCACTAGATATCTAATAAACATGAACAATTAGACGTAAAATAATGCACATCACTTTGACATCTACTAGGTGTACATTGATAGACCAAGATGAGAAATAGACGACTAGACCACGTATAGACATCTATTAGACTAACCTGTGTTACTTGGGTACCATTTAACACCATAAGGTTTATGGAAAAAATATTGTAACAGTTAGTATCCTCTTTGGAACTACATAAATACATTTTTTCAGTATACAGAGTTCCTCTAAATAATACCCTTTTTGAAACAAATAGTTTACCTTTAAATGTGCAATGACTGAAAATACATAACTGAATATCTGCCAAGTGGTCTTCTGGTATATAGTCAGTAGCATCATCAGTACTCAATACATCCGCGAATAAGGTGTCACTAGAAGTTCGAACCGCCTGTAACAACTGATGCTTTTCCGCCAAGTGCCGTATAATATTTTTAAAATTGGCCGAATGTTTTATAATATTTTTGAAGTATTGGTGTTTACTTTCGAACCGAAGAGTCCATAGGTGCCTCAACGGTCCAAATTTTCTGGTTAAATAGGTGTAATGTAATAAATAGTGATGTTTCGCTTTTAATTTTACATTCGGAAATAACTCAACCCTCATTTGAACATATTCGTAAATTAACCTCCTTAAACGGGCTAATTGATAGGTGCTTATCTTGAATGATGTTAATATAAAGTTAATCTCACGTAATTTTAAAAGCATGTCTAAATGAGGATCTTCAATCTCCAAATCATAAAGAACAAATGGAAAAATTCGCAACAACCTTAAATTTTCGCAAGCACTGCCAATAAGTTTTTCTCCTTTTTTTATGATCGGAACAGATTCGTATTGTGCTTCCTGAAGGAAACGAATTTTTTTTAATCGGTTGTTAAAAGTATCATATGTGAAATAATTTTGTGACACAAGCTTGTCCAAGCAAAGCATAAAATCATACTGCACAACTCCTTCGTACAGGTCATGGGCCACGCACGGAGGTAAGCCCGGATTGCAAACATGGAAAAAATTGCATTCGTTCAAAATGGAATTCGATTTAACACCCTTGCTTGTTTCGTGTGTTGAGGACGCTATAGTGACATCTATGTCATACAGAGATTTGTCTCTGAATGAAAACTGTGTGGAATAGTTGGGTTTTTTTAATATATCATCCCTAGAAGCATAACAATAACGACAAGGGTGACTAGACTTGCTAAAATTCTCAGTAAATCCTCCGATCTGGTGGCTTCCTAAATTGTCAGCTGGTGCAGCTACAATAGTACCCTTCACTAAATTATTGCCGACAACAACTCCCTCAGTTTCTAGTATTTTTATATCTCGAATAATTGCTTCACAAATTTTTTTAAAACCAAATTGCTTAACCAGGGACTCTAAGCAAAGAGCCACTAGTTGTATTTGATCCACCTGACTTCTTTGATGTGGTGGAACATTTGCGAAAGTCATATATATTCCAACAACCTTGTGAATTAATCTTCGAGATCCTAAGGGATTACACACCTCGAAGGCGTCTTGATAGAGTATAATCTGTAAAGCCTGGGGATTGTCTTGGAAAAATAAATTTTCCCGATAACATTCACCATCACAGACATCTGACAATACTCCGTCTTTGGGATAACGTACCATCTGGTACTGTTTATAAAAGTTAGGATTTGACATTAAAACTTTGCCAGTTTCTAAAATTGGGACGTAGTAGAAGAACAATTTCTTTGAGCCTTTTTCTCCTAAAATGATTTCAATAGGGGCCACATAATTGAAGTTTTCTTTATAATATTTTTTTCTTACATAAGGTGATCTCAAAATACCATTTGAGGAGTTATGAGCTTCCGCGAAAAGATTATGCTCTTGTATAATTTGGGATATATCTATATTGTGCTGGGCTTTAACAACATCAGCAATAGTTTTTAAAGATACGTCATTTATGTCGGAAAGGCCAGCAATAACAGTCTGCAAAGTAGTTTCAGTCATCAAATGTTTTGTTTGTAGGGTTAAATACATGGAAGCTAATAATCTAATAAATGAATTTTTAATGTTCTTCATATATTCAATCCTATTGCTATTATCGTTATCAAAAATAAGTTCAACATCTGCTGGCTGACCTTCATCTTCAGGCTCTCGATCAGTGAAAAGTAGGGAAGGAAAGATGGAGCGATATACCCCCCACCACTTTCCACTCAGACACGCCCACCGGCTACTGCGCATCTCCCCCACCCAATCACAGCGCTTCCCCACGACTCTCCGCCCACAGGCCACGCCTCCTCACACCCTCTCGACCAATCCGACATAGTGCAGATCAATATACCCCCCGCCACATTCTCTCTCGACCAATCGCACCATATACCTCCCACCATAACTCCACCTACCTACCTAAATTTTGTATTGTGTCATAGCGATATACCTCCCACCCTCTCCATTAGGGGTTTACCCGTGGTAGCCAATTAAACCAAAGTCAGAGCAATTAACCCCCCGCTACAATTCGGTACTGTTATTTATGCTCCGTCTTTAGTGCACGACAAAGTATGAAGTTCTTAGAGTACATCAAGAACGTTATTCGAAAATTTAAGAAACGCGAAACCCCGTCAACATCGGACGCCATCTTTGAAAACGCCACCCCAAAGTTGAAAAGAAAATTATCTCTGCTTGAGAAACGTATGACTACCAATTAATGGTATGTGTTTGGATGACGGATGTGAATTAAAACGGAGCTCCTTTCAGTGTTTCGAGGCACGTCTGGTAACATTCGAGAAGTGGCCGAAATCACAAGATCCGATAAGGTTGGCAAAATCTGGATTCTATTATATCGGTGAATCGGACATTGTAAAGTGCGTGTTTTGTGGCGTACAAATTTTTAAGTGGGAGTGCGAAGACAAACCGGACGTTGAGCACTTCAAATATTCGCCTGACTGCATTTTCATAAACTTAATACGAGGTGGGGAGAAGCCGACAAGAAGACAAAGAAATCTCTTCTTTTATATATTCGCCATTTTTTTACTGTTATACGTGGAAGTAATCCTCATAAGAAAACTTCTGGTGAATTAACATGGCAAGTACACAGGAGACGGTAATGTTGAATGCAAAAATCTTTTTTTTAAATAAGTCCAAGTCTAAATTCGTGCTGGTGGGGTTGACGGCCGACGGACAATTCTCCCCGATAATTCGGATCGCCTCCAACCGTCAGTATTTCGTGGAAATGACGCCGGAAGATTTTTCTTCACTTATTACCTGCAGGATGTATATTCTCGATTCTCTGACGGAAAATACGAATAACGTTTATCCGATTCACGTTAAAAACTTTACGTTTTCATTTCCCTTGATTAACGGATCGAATATCATGAAGATTCAGAGTAACATAGATGGGAACCACATTTACATGGCAGAGGGTACTTTGAATTCCCTGTTTGGTCTCGTCGATCTCATCGAATATAATTTGCGACGTATAAATGGCGATGATGTGAAAATTCTTTATACGCTCGTACTGAAAAAAACTTTAAAATGCGAAGGGAATGTTATAGATAAAGTCTATCAGTACTTGAATAATTCTGACGAAAAGACTTGGGTCGTAAAAGAACTTGTAAAATGTCTGCCGGATGTGGTAATTAAAGATGCCGAGGAAATTAGAAAAAATGAGGGTAACGTTTAATTTAAACCCGAAAGTGTACATGATGTACGTGTGGCAATTCGCCGCAAAAGAAGCTCGAAAAAGTGATTATGTGATGGAAGCTGTAAATAGAGATAGATTTAGGCGACGTGTTAATAATGTATTGAACCTGTATTGCAATTAGATCATAGGATGTACATTTATAAAGATAGGTTTAAGTAATAAAAATATATAATTATGGGTATTTGTTTATTTTTAATAAAAGAAAACAATTTTTATAAGTATTAATTTAAACTACGTCACTGGCATTAATCCATCCTCTTTCATTCATCCCCAACCATTGGACATACACTCGTTTATTTTTCTTCCTGAGAACTTTCTCTATCAGATATACGTCCTTGTGTTTTACTTTGAGAAGCTCCTCTTCGTAAAAGGCTCCTTTAATTTCGGCACCATTTTGATCTCGTAACAAATACGTTCTGGGATTTGTTGATTGCACTTTGGCTATTACGAATATTTCGTTTGTCCAATTCGGCTGATACCCCTTGCTGAATACGTGTCTGTATTTGGAGATTCTGACTGCATCACCTTTTCGAAATTTGGGAATTTTAAAAATCTTCAAATTAGTATAAACTTCTCTCAAAATTTTTTTCTCATTTCTCTTGTTTATATCGACCGGTTTCAACCCGGTGGTTCTGTGTCTAGTGTTATTATATTTTTTAACAATTTCCGGGAGTAGGGTTAACCATTTATAGTTACCCTGCATACTAAACTCTTTCCACATTAAATTCTTCAGGGTACGATTCACCTGCTCGACAATGCTCGCCTTCAAATTGGAGTACGTACTGAAATGGTTGATGTTGTGTTTTTTCATTAAATTTTGGAAGGATTTGTTATAGAACTCCTTCCCAAAATCGCTTAGCAAATTTTTCGGAACATTTTTACCGTCTTCTAAAACCTGCGACATTGCCTTCGTCACTTCCTCTCCAGTTTTGTTTTTAAGCGGATACGCGTAAACTTTTTTAGAAAATACATCGATCACCACTAATATATATTTATGTCCTTTATTAAATTTTTGATAAGGAACCATTTCTACGACGTCTATTTGGTACGTATCTAATATTCCTTTAACAATGACTCGTCTACGAGGAAAGTGCACCCTAGCCGGTTTATGTATTTCGTTTATGACGTCACGTTTAATTGATGTCGTCGGCGCCATCTTCGATTTGTAGCTTTAGTATAACTTCCAAAAAGACTTGACTTGTTTTCGGAGAGAATCTCTCTAAACCTATTTCGTCTCCTTGTTTAAGTACTAACCCCTTTGTCAAGTCTACGAAATTATCATTGATAGTGACCTTCAAATCCGTGGGTTCTTTATAAACACTGTGAACAGTTGCAGTTTTATATGGAAATTCATAAAACGGCTTGTGGTTATTTAATATCATGTTAGAAAGGTGTTTAGAAATTTCAACGCCACTTAACCTAAACGACGTATAATAGAAAAATTTCCTATTAGCATTTTCCGTTTCGACCCTCGGCTCGAAGGTATCGCTAATGTGGTGTAAAAATTTATCCAACATGTTGCTATAAACGCAAGAGAAGACTAAGATGGAAAACCGATTGCCGTTATATTATACGATAATATTTGCTTCTTTAAGAGCATCCATCAAATTACTTATCTCATTTAAATGATTATTATTGCCGCTCATTTGCGACGCCATTAGCAAACGTAGCCGATCGATTAACGTATTAACGTCTTTATACGGGACGTATTCCGGTTCTTTATCGGTAACTTCGAGCGTTTTTAAAAATCCTTGACCTTGATGTTTTTTCGTAGGAAATATTTCATCCTTTAATCCCCTTATGACACCCATATATTTCTTCCCCTTATTACTGGCAATGCTACGATCATGTTGGTATTTTTTTCGACCGGCATTAGTGAGTTTTATAATATTTGCATATTTTCTTGAATCTTCTTCAGTGTATCCTCTAGGCTCTTTCTTAAAAATTAATTCCAATAAACCTGGCGTGAGGGTATAACGATCGTTTCCAACAATTAATTTATCGTCCTGGAAATCGATCTCACTGTCTCCTATGTGAAATTTTGCAAGTTCCGGCTCAAATCTTACGCCAAATTGATGATCGAAGTCACCTTCTACATCGGAAATCATTTGCTCGATATATCCCCGTACTTGTTCGGGCCATTGCTCGAGAAACGAGTCCCTAACCGCTTGTGACAATTGATGAAAATGCTCGGACGTTTCTGTATCAGTTTTTTCTGCCTCCTCAGCTGGCGGCTCATAATTTCCAATATTTGTCGTCGGTATAAAATTGGGGGTCGACCAAACAGGTCTTGGGGGCTGATTTGTGGGTAGGGGTGTCGATGTCGGTAATTTTGGGATGGGGGATGGTGGTCTGACCTTTTTTATAGGAAGAGACGTTGTTTCCTTTTTAATTTCCACCTCTTTTATTTGTGAAATTAAGTTTTTAAGCGGTCCTGTTATGGGCTTAAATCGTTGCTCGGTGAAGAATTGTGACGATTCCTTATCTGTCTTCAGTTTAGACATTTTATTTCTGACGGAACTTCTCGCTTTAGCTAGCTCACGCTTGTATTGATTTTCCATGACGACACGCAACGAATGTATTTTATTTTGTTAAACTATCCTCTTTATAGAATCAAAAAATGGTCGAATCCCTTGCGATAACGACCGTTATTAAATGGCGACTCTTTATCAATAACCAAAAAACTGTGCTTGCTGCTCCTCCAACATTCTCGGCAAATATTTTGTAAACACTCAAACGTCATGTCGGTATTCACGTGATCCATATACACGTGTTTTAGGTTTGTCACATCTTGCGGAAAAAGGACAAGAAAATTTGCATTATCACGGATAAGTTGTTTTGGAATGGCCGAGTAGGTTTGAGCGAGATAGAAGAGGTCCGTCTTGTTATGTCGACCGAGACAGAAGAAGTCGCGGATTATGGGCATTTGACTAGGAATCGTGATTATATCATCGAAAATTACGACCGAATTCGGTTCAACCTTCTGTGGGGGTATAATGCTATCGCCTTCGTTATACTCAAAATAGCCCACATCACGTAGCGGTTGTAGGACTTGCTTTAAAAATTGATACTTGGGTTGATTTAACGTTTTGCAGTAAATGTAAACATTTTGAAACCTTAATCCGTTCGGTTCCAATAACAGACTTAATAAACTGTTTGTTTTTCCACACCCACTTCTCCCTACAATTAGTCCACGTTTAGAACAACTGCCCATTAGGTTACTATGTTTCGCTTCATCCGTCGAAGGAATACAAAAATCATAATTGGTGACATTTAATTTTTCAACTTGTGAAACAACTTTCATGGTATAATCTTACATACTAAGTTACATTATGACTGAAAATTATTCATATACTATACAAGGATGGTTCGATCCGCGGTAATCTCTAAACCTGGTCTAAATGTCAGATTTTTCTGTCAACCAAACCAAGTTTAGGGAAAACCGAGTTCACCACTTACTAGGTGAACCGACATCGTGACCGAACAACATCAGAGGTGAGAATCTCGAGAATAAGTGTTGCTTTCAGTCCGTACATCAGTTGTTCTCGAGATTCCAAATAAAATGGAAAAAATGTTTAACAAATAAAAATCTTGAAATAATAATTACAAAAAAATAAATTTAGAAATACAACAGCTCAAAGCAGTTTATTACCAAATTCCAACAAAAAATCCGTATTTCTCTGAAATTCGATGTCATAATGACCCCAAGCTAAAGTTTTATAAGAGTTTTTTATTAGATATCTTTTATCGTCGAAATATGAGAGAGCTACTTTGCGGTGTAATTCCGTGTACACGTCATGATTTGTGGATTTGAAAACAGTCATATTGCAAAAGTACTTAAAATCTTTGTCGTGACTGTCGACGATTTTTTTATATGTTTCCAGAGATAAGGCTGTTTCCACGACATGTTTGGTAATTCCTTTAGCTTTTTTCGTAGGTTTCTCGTTATATACCGCCACGGCGTAGGCTTTACTACCTGTACCAGCATACCATTCGGGTACCTTTCCCCCATATTCGTCCTTCATCCTACCGATTACAGATTCTGAAGGAATTATTCCATATTCGTTATCCGGGGAAAAATTACTAGTGTCATATCTTTCCGGATATTTTTTAATGTCCAAATAGAAATTGGGGGTGGCAATTAAGGCACATAAGCTGTCCGTATCGCTGTACAATAGGGTTACTTTATCCCCATATAAGGGCTTTAAAAAATCATAGTAAAATTCATAAACAATAGTTTTGGAAATATCTAAAATGCTAAAACCGAGGTACAGAGGTTTAGTGTAGTTTATCATGGTGCGACCCATTTCAATTGCTGCGAAATTTTCGGTAAAAATTTTCCTATTTTTAAATTGCGGCTTAGAAATCCAAGTTTCGGCACCGTATTTTCGCCCAATTTTTTTCCAATGTGTGGCTAATTTTACATCCACCCGTTTACTAACATCTTCTAACGTTTTTCCATAAATGGAGTTGTTGAGGAGTTTCATAGTGTCCTTTTCAAATTTTGTCGTCGCGGCGTTACGTAATCTTGTATTGAGCTCGATATAGGGTCGCAACCAGTCGCTCTGTTTGAATTCTATCACTCGGTGAATTTTAGTGATTTTCAATCCGTGTTTTAAAATTTGCTTCAAACTTATGTAATGAATAATGTATTTGAATTTATGATTTAAATTTTGAATCAATTTCGAATATTTTCCGTTAGGTGGTACCATATTTTCGGGTGCAAAAGGGAACTCGTTATGGGCATCGTGGAGACTCTGTGGGTAGAAGATATCCACTTCTAAAACATATCCCATATCAGCCGTATCAGAAATTAAGCTTACATCCAAATTTTGAATTTCGTCATCTGACAACCACCGAAAACCCCCAATGGGGAGGAAATTCATCATCGATTTTCCGTAAAGATTGGTTTCGTCTAAATATGCTATATATGTCGTCTCTTTTTGGGGGTCGTAATCAGGAAGATATGGATTATTTGCTTTGGCGTATCGAGTAATAGCTGTAGCGACTCCGCCGCGAATACCGCGTTTAAAGAATAACAACTGGTCGATATCAGTGAGAAGCTCTAAGGAGACTCCAGTATATTTCAGCATCGCATCCCAAGAAAGGGATGGAGCCGTCAAAAAATGAGCCGGATCTAATTGGTAGTGTTTTAAAGCGGAGGAACGGAAATTTTCAAAAATATCTGCTAAAATTAATACGTCTGAAGTTAAGTATATGTCGCTGTATTCTCCCAGAGTGTTGCATTTAAATAAGTCCCATAATGCACGAGCCCTATTATAATTTTTATCCGAAATTGGTTCGTTATAGAGTTTATCGAAAAAATCATCTTTTGTAGGAAAAGTTGTTTCTTCCAATTTAGAGAAATCGTCCAAGTAACTATACGGGAACACATTTTTTTGTCTAATCATTTCAAATTTTTCGTCGGATGGAAAATGTTTCCTAACCTCATTACACTGATCGGGGGTCAAACTTTCGGCTAATTTTTCCAATGAACACGTATAGAACCGGAACGAGTCCACGAAGCGGAGCTTCATATACTTTTGAACAGTGTGCCCCTTTTTGTTAATGTACTGACCTACGTGAATGACCTTGGAAAAGGCGACATAATTCTCCATATTCCGCGCGATCACATCAATTTCGGCTTCGTTCTCCGCCAGTTGTTTGATAAATAAATGGCTGTCATAATTTGATAAATTATGGAAAAAAATTGGTATATAATTTGGAGTTTTATACTGCAGGTTGCATTCTGAGCAGCTTGCAGACAGGAATGCCCCGGTCATGTGATCGTGGACACGTTCTTTTTTACTGTCATTTTCAAAAGGTTCTTTACAAATGTGACATGATTCGGCAGTTTGAAATTCGTGTTCCTGCATAGCTGACAATTCCTCCATTGGCACCACCATGCCTAAATATTTCTCATACAACGAGACAACCTCGTTTTCCAAAGATTTTATAAAGTCTTGGACACAGTTTTCTCCTCGAAACAATTGAAATCGTGACAGTGAATCGTCGAAAGAGCATTTTAAATAGTAAGCAACGCTGTGAGGAACATGTAAATAAGTTTTAATTTGATACGGTTTCTTGGGATCACTTTCAACATAGCTTATCGGTTTTAACACACTTTCGAAATCTCCGTAAAAAACGAAAGGTAATTTTAATTGCTTTTGATAATTTTCAAATTGAAGTATATTACCCGGTACAGTCTTTCCCCGTTTGTTTATTATGGGGTTTTTTGTTGGAAGTTTGGTGTACACATATTCACAATCATGTTCGACGTGACGAGCTAACAGCTCTTTAGTTGAAAATGGAATAATGCATGCATCACAAATAAATTTTCGATTCGATCTTTTGGATAATTGAGCAGAAACTAACTTACTAAAGTCACGTATTAAACAATAATGTTTACTATTAGGAATTTCGTCATCGTTGATAAATGATAAGTAATAAATTTACATGTTGAATTTTCTTACTCATGGTGTAATACAGGGGGCCGATAATTTCATATCTCGGCTTACCCAAATGATATATTAATTCAATGCCGTACACGTTTACGCTTACACCCGGATTGAGCTTTTCGAAAATAGCGATCTCATGCAAATTAGTTGGAAAAGAAATACCGTTAAAATCGAATATCGTGCTGTACAGAGGATATGATCCCGGCTCATCATCTGGCCCTGAAGGTTGACAAACTGCAGCTACTAAAGAGTGGGCAAAACATCTGTTGTCTTCATTTCGTATGTTGAGTACCGCATTTCGTTTCTTGATAGGGTCCGGCAAGTCGATGAAGGACGATCCTTTTAAAGGATTGAATTGAGAGATGCCCATCTCAAGGAATAGAATTTTGACCAAGGCCCAACCTGTCAGATAAACAAGATTAGTAACAGCACAATAACTTATGATAACTAACCTGATTGCCTTTCATCGAACTCCATAATTTTATTTGATAAAATTTCTTTTACATCCTTGAGTACTTCTATTAAATTTGATGACCGGGTAATAAGTTTATTAGCAGTGGCGAAAGATTTAATTTCCGTTGTTTCCTTCGTTTCCAAAACGTAAATTGAGAAAATTTCGAAAATAATTTTCAAGCAAACGTGTCGATTTAATTGGTCGGTTAATAAATTTAGGATTTTTGACGTAGCCTCGTCGAAAAATTTGTTTAAATCTGTATAATTCTCTTGGGCCATTATTTGAAATGTAACTAATCTTTGCTTGAACGCCGTTGATACAATATAAACCCCGTTGTCCAAATTAATTCTTGTTTTTTCCTTGTGTGCCCTTGACCGTTGATGAGCCAGATATGATTTAGCTGACATCTCTAAATTACACACATGACACTTTTTTAATTCTGGAATTCAACGGGTTAGAAAGAAAAAAAAAATCTAAACATAATTACCAATAGGAACATCTGGCACAGTTTCTAACTTCCGCTTCTCGCCCATCGAGGTGTTAGGGCAGCTTTCTCTTCTATGGCGAATTAAGGAACTCCGATTAGCGTATGGACGATGACATAAATCACATGTGAATTGCTTAAAACATATATTACAAGTTGAATTAACCTGTTAACCTTGAACGTGACCAGTATACATAATGTGTGCGTACATTCCGCCGAGTTTCATTCATGAAATTGGATTTAAATAACTACCGAACAAGAATAAAAACCAGTTTGTAAAAATGTCGCATACTTTGAATCCCAAAGAGAATTTTGTAGGTCGAGCTTTCATGACGAATTTTAAAGACCCAATTGTTCTAATAATTTCAAACACCATAATCCGTCATCTAATAGAAACTCTTTAACCCCCGGGGGTAAATTTTGATCATTAGCAACTGGTTTTCTTTCAATTTTCTGTTTTAGAGGTTTAATTAATAAATTTTGATGAATTTTAATTTTGTCGTTAGAGAATACCGGTAAATGAATCACAATTAATTTTTCACTCACCGCGGACGGACCTGGTTGTTCTTCATCGGGGTTAAAATTTGAAAAAAAATCGGATAGACTGCGAGAAGACATAATGTAACGTACGGCTCACGCAAACACGTATACAAATGGTAGCAGGCTTGCCCGGTCCCGATGTTTTATAGAAAAGTGAAGATAAAAAAATTCAACTTGTATGATGGGAATTTACGCAATTATAGTCATATAATGGCTAGACGACTACGTCCTGTCGTGCGATTTAAAGAGGAAATACCTTATATGTCTCGTTATAATCACCTAGTGCTTCGCAGAATCAATTTTTCTTCCATTTATGGAGCCTACTCCGAGCGGAGGTAATATTTTGTAATTTTTATAAACTCGGAATCTTAACTCTTTCATGTTCATATATGGAAGTCGAAGCATTTAATGAGAGATTCTTCTATACAAACACACTGTGAACGTCCGAGCTGATGAACTCTCTCGTTATGGAAAGGAAGTCAATACACTCTTTTCAAGTTCATGTGAGGTTGACAATAAAAATGCAACTCTAATGAAAAACTTTTATTTAAAATTATTTACAGTCTCTTGAAATTTCTGCTTTAAAAAAAATACATTGGTTAAAGCACATTTGCAATAATCTGAACTGTGACCCGTGCATAGGGGTGTAGCATGGGGTAGAGGGGGTGATTCGGGTAATTCAGTGACGATCGTTTTCTTAAGTAGCTTCCTCAGAAAAACAGCCTTTTCTCGTCCTTTGATGAAAATTTCTTCAACATTTCGCGTAATTTTTTTCAAGATCTTGTTAAAAGAAATGTATGGAATGAATCCACTTTCATAAGGAATACAGTGATGATGGTTGATTAGATAATTGATAGTACATTGATATTTTGGTGGAACTGACTGAAATGGTACCGCAGGCTCGAATATGTAATGGAGTAGCTTCCCGTTTTTTATAGCTGCCAATTCTTTGACGATAAAAGTACTCTCACTTATAAAAAATCCTTGCAAATCAATAATCATCGTACTAAACCTGTTAGCGCATTATAAAAAAACAACTTGTCATGAATAATTAAGGCGCTCAACGTTGTATTCTTTGGAATTGGGGCGAGGGTGTCAAATTCAACCCTTAGAGTCACGGACTGCTGGTTGATTGTATACTTTTGATTGCTGCAGTTTATGATTATCAGTGGGTAGTCTTTTTTGTACTGATCCGGCGAAATGATACAGTCCGTTTTATTCTGGTAATAATAACTGGATTTAAAACGAGAGAACATCTCGTAAAGAGGAGAGAAATGATTTGAAGTGAAATCAATGTTTTGATTTTCATAAGGAAATCTGTCACTGTTTAGGTAAACTCTTATATTGGAAAACTCGCAATGGTCAAATTTCCCCATGTCTTTTTTTAAATCGCCATCTCTGGAATTTTGGAAACCGAAAATCAAGTATCGCGGCGTTTCAACCCTGTTTGAAGTTTTAATATTCCAAGAATGGTTAGTTGTATTAGGGAGGGCGGGGTAACTATGCAATTCCCAACTACGAAAAGCGACTGCTACATCTTTGCCCTTTTCGATAAATTTCGTCAATTCAACTTCTTCTTTAAGACCCGGGGTGACGTGTGGTAATCTCCAAAATATCTTATCAATGATTACTTTCGCTTTTTCGTCAGTCTGACAGATGAGAGCGTCGGTATCGGAATTTCCACGAATTAAAATCAATTCTTGACGTATATTGACGATAACCTAAAATATCTAATTATTGTAAAATTTCTAAGGGTTCGGATTTTTCACCTTTTTAAAATCTTCCATAAAACCAAGTAGCATACTTAATGGAACACATACGCTGAATTTCCCATTCTGTATGCTCATATCTGTGTCTAGAGACCAGCCAGCGTTTCTATTCTTTACGGACTCCCCATAGTCGAAACTAGGTAAACCTTTCATCGTAGAAGCCAACCCTGGCTTCGTCAAGGAATCGATCACTACCCCATTCAATTCATATCTTATTTCACTAAATAAGTGCACAATCCCATTGTTGATAAATTTCGTATCGACCGCGGGAACTGTTTTCCCCTTATCTTCTGTAACTAATTGACCTTGGATATAGAGATAAGAGTCTCCAGGTCTAGTACATAAATCACTTGCAGCCGGAAATCGAATCTCATCGTTATTATTAAATCTACTATTAGAATATGGTTGGTGGGTATAATACTCGTAACTAGCTATTCTGTCGTCAAGTGATATTTCATCTTCGATATTAAGCATTCTTCGAAAGTTGTAAACCCAACGACTTTAGGAACTCTCTGTTTGCTTTACTTAGCCTATCTTTTTGTCTACTAACCCCAACCTTACACTTTCGTGGTATTTTATATGTTTTACCACTGAAATCAAAACCCATCTCCCTTTTGTAAATGAAGACCGATTGTAACCACTTCCTCTTGAAAATTAACAACATTTCCGGTTTGGTCTACTATTTTAAGGGTTATGTTCCTTATTTCGTCGACGCTTATAGGTAAATATATGATTCTCTGAGGTTTTTCTATTTGTTTAAAACCGGGTGGAGCGCTTGGAGAGAAATGGTATATGATGTGAACCGGTTTTCCATTGGAATAGCTGTTTACGGTGATGTTGCATTCGACAAATATGGAATTCACTTTCATTAATTCAGCTATTGTATCGGATTCGTGTGCCAAGTTTTCTTTCAACTTCCTAGACTTGAAACCCAACAAAGGACCTATCGAGTCAGGTATTGAGAAGTCGATTTCCTGAGTAGATTTAATATGACATTTTAACGTGTTATTATTGGCAGTTATTTGTAAAAATTCGTTTTTTCCGATAGACGATTGTAAATATTTGTTTATATCTTTTAGTTGATAGCATCCGGTGGGGATTGTGATTTCCTTTCCCCCGTAAACAAATTTATTAACCCCCGGTTCAATATTGGGAATTGAATTGTAAACTTCAAAATTGGTTAAACCCAATACATATTTTTCTCCATTTAAACTGATGGGAGGGTTAAAATCCGCACTCAAAATCGAAGATTTTCCACTTAACACAAAGAACATTTTCGTACGATTTCCGCCAAGGTAATGATTTCAATTCATTTGGAATAGTGATATAAAAACCAAACGCAAAGATGGCCACAATAGAAGGTATCGAAATTTTGATATCTATCATGGTTATAGAGAATTTTAACTTTTCCGTTGCTCGTAAAATATTTCATCGCTTCGATAGGAGGTACTAATTTCCCCAAACTATTGAAGAATAAAACCGCCCCCGGTCTCGAAACGTAAGCTGTCCAATGGGTTCCTTCCCGGCTTTCTTCGTCCATGTTTATTATTCCACATTCGTTAGTCGTAATTTTTTTGGGTAAATTGTTTCGCATAAAAACTCCGCGAAATCCGGCAATGCGTAATTTTTTAACATACTTTTCTATATCCAAATTGGTTAAAGCCCGATTAGGTAATTTTATTGGTAGAGTTTCTGATAATAATCGTAGGGTCCCACGTACAGCCCTCCCCCTCTCTTTTTCCGACTTTTTTTTAAACCGGATCCTTTGGTTTCCATTGCTTTGTTATGACGTTGCGTCTCCTCTAATAATTTTTTATCGGCTTTAGCTTTATTTACGGCTGAAGCTATGGCCGCTCCCCCACCCCCTAACGCTCCGAGTGCACCCAACAATGGTAATAAAAATGGTAAGAAACCGCCGTGTTTAGGAGCGGCCAATATACGCGATTTAATATTTCTCTTAGATTTACGTTTCACACCCATGCCCAATTTTGTTTTTGTTTTCATAATGGCTGCAATTAAACCTGCGGCCGCACGTTGAGAAAAACCTGCTTGTGGATCCTTTAGAAGATCGAGTGCTTTCTGTATTAAAATCCTGTCGGCTTCGTGTCGTTTCGTTAGGTCACTGCTTGCCGCGTAAGCTAGGTCATGGATTTTACACGCCTCGTCCAACTTGTTTACCCCCTTGTCTCCGCGCTGTATTCGGTCAGCTAATTTAGTTCCAGGTCCGCAAAAATTATAAGTCGATAAGTGGGCTTCAAAAGGGAGTTTATCGATTAATTTATTAAGTAAACCTCTTCCTTTTTTTAAACTATGACACCCGCACTGTAACCTCTCGGAACGCATTGTGTTGTTAAATTCCAAGTTCGTCTTAATTTATAATGAGAAAAAGCAAACATATTTATTATAAAAAATTCAAATTACACATGAAACGAATTTTATTACACCAACTCGGTGACCATAATCTTGCTTCCTCTCGGTTGGACATCCTCGACATCGTAGAGAAGACAGGAACACCTTTCGCAACTCTCCCCGTACCTCTCGACCATCCGCTTCAATTCCGCCCTGTCGCAGACCACCTCGATGACGTTGGTGATTCTCGCTTGTGGGTCCACGTCCTCGCGGTCCGTCATCTCCTTGTAGATGGCAACGAAACACCCCTCACAATACGGCTTGTAGGAAAAGTAGTCGTGCCATTTTCCAAACGCGTCTAGGTGGCCGAGCTGATTTTGGTAGACGGTCTCGTGACAGATTAGAAGACTTTTTAACGTGAACTTAAAGTACGCCATCTTGAAGGTAACTAATTTGGGTTCTATTCCCCCAACATTATATTTACCGGATGGGGGGTTAATTGCTCTGACTTTGGTTTAATTGGCTACCACGGGTAAACCCCTAATGGAGAGGGTGGGAGGTATATCGCTATGACACAATACAAAATTTAGGTAGGTAGGTGGAGTTATGGTGGGAGGTATATGGTGCGATTGGTCGAGAGAGAATGTGGCGGGGGGTATATTGCTCTGCACTATGTCGGATTGGTCGAGAGGGTGTGAGGAGGCGTGGCCTGTGGGCGGAGAGTCGTGGGGAAGCGCTGTGATTGGGTGGGGGGATGCGCAGTAGCCGGTGGGCGTGTCTGAGTGGAAAGTGGTGGGGGGTATATCGCTCCATCTTTCCTTCCCTGATTGGTCGAGAGAGAATGTGGCGGGGGGTATATTGCTCTGCACTATGTCGGATTGGTCGAGAGGGTGTGAGGAGGCGTGGCCTGTGGGCGGAGAGTCGTGGGGAAGCGCTGTGATTGGGTGGGGGAGATGCGCAGTAGCCGGTGGGCGTGTCTGAGTGGAAAGTGGTGGGGGGTATATCGCTCCATCTTTCCTTCCCTACTGTGAAATCAACGTTAAAACCGCCACTTGTACAAGGATCTTGAACAACTTCTTGAACGTTCGTCTGACGGATTAATTTAATTTTCATGTAATGTAATCGATAAAAATGGCGCTTTAAAGATGACACTGTTTTGAACAAATTATCACTAGAACAATTTGAGAAAGGGCATTTTACGAAAGTTCCATTTTCAATATGCTCATACATATGCGACAAAAATTTGTTATAAGAGTTGTCAACTGCAAAATAACAATTAGAAACAAGGCAGGAATAAGTAACTTGAGATTGTTTATCATCTTTAGTTTTAGAAGAACGACTTGCATAATGTTTACGATATAGATGTGTTCTAAAGCTGTTGTATTTAGTGTACTGTAACTCGCAATTTTGATACTTGCAGAAAAATCTAGCACATTTCAGATTCCTATGATAATATTGATGGGTATTGTACTCATCAAGGGAATTTAAGGATAATTTACACACACAACACTGAAACATTATTCTAGGTTAGGTAGGTTGCACTTAGGTACTTACCGAATAATAAATTCTTTTGTATCACTGATTCTCGCTGTTGTTTACTTCACGTTTACAGTCACGTTGCACCCCACTAATTATTCACTTGTTGACGAAAAAACATCTCGAAACGAAAACCTCCGAAACACCGACTACGACACCGCTCGCCCTCGCAATAAAAAACGAGCGGGAAACGTTGTGATTGGCGCACTCAAGGTTATGCATCCTCAACGTTTCAAAAAGCAGTACCGTACTCAACAAAAAGGCGTATCAAAGCACAGGGCTGGCTTAAGTCATAGGTTAAGTTTACTTCCTCTATCAATATGTCCGCGAATTCGACCACGAAAACTTATGGTCTGCCTGGTTAAATAAAATTAATTGCTTACTGCTCCAACTTACGAAAATTAATTTTTTTATTAGGTATTTATCTTTTGAACCATTTAATTTTCAATAACGAAATTTCAGACGTTTATTTAAACTATTGTGGGCTTGTCTTGTAATATGCGTAGGTGATCCCATACCTATGCGATCTAATTAAAGTCAAATAGGTACATATCTGTAGGTACCTACATATACCACATTCATAGTTTCATATACGTATACCTTATACACTCGGATCCTGCCTGTTGTATAAAACCTCTCAAATTTGACAACCTCCTAATTTCTACCTGCGTGATTTAAATTTTAGACTTCAAATTTGACAATAAAAAATAAAGTGTCTGCCAAACGTTTTGCTCTTAAAGTTTTTCAGAAAAATTGATTTCGTTAGAATAATAGCGTAAGAAGGTTTTGCATGTGATTTAATTAAGGTAAGATTGCAAAAAGAACTCAATTATATTTTTTGGCTTTACAAAGAATTCACACGACAACTCTTTTGACAAACATTTGACGGATTTCTAACCTAAATGCAAGTCCCTATTACACAGCTGAGCGTTTGGAGGATCTATAGAACGGGTTCCGATTCCGACTTTAGTCTTACTCATAACCCGCAAATTCATTGCCTACCTTTAGTTATATCAACTTCTTCCAAATTTTTTTTATTAAGGTCTAAAAATAAAATAAAGTTTGATTTGATTTTCATAGCTTGTTTAAAAAGTATACTTTTTGGGCCTTCTAATTTTTTTGACGAGGGATGCCTATTAAATCTTAACCGACTACCTAATACCTACAGACTGTGGACTTTCGGCTAAAGTCATTCTGGTCAACTAACATGGCGTCGATTATTGACTGCAGGGATGGTTTTAAGTTTCAATAAGCTATTTTCAAATTTCAATCATTCAAGATCACGATAATGAGCTTTACTATTATTAGAAACCGTGCATTATTGAAACCATATAATTTAATGCTTTTTCCAGGTTTTATTTTGCTCAATAAGGACTCAAATTTATGTGGATTTAAGCCGAGATTCAAGTTTTTTTAATCAGTTCGGGCTTAAATCAACAGATGGCGTCGGTACAAGTTTCCTGGTAGGTTTCTGTACACTTAGTAGAAGCGATTGGTCGTTGTCATAATAAATAATGCACTGAACACCTCAAACTAAAAAAAAAACTATTCTACATTTTTTGTTTATTTTCAAGTACATAAGTAGTAAAGAACGCAAGTAGGTAGGTAGGTACTAAAATTTAAGCAAAATCTATACATACAGGGTGTCCCGATAATGCTTGGCAGAATTTTAATCTGAGATTCCCCATTGAAGATTGTGACGATTGGTACAAAAATTTGTAGGTCGATGTCGCTTCCTAAGGGAGCTACAGCTCCTCAAAGGTGCGCCATCGTTAGAGGTTTTTTTCACATATCTCAGGAACGGACTGTTGGATCTTAATGAATTTTGGGGGCTGTTAGCACTGTATGGACCTACGTCTACGGTATAAATTCTGTCAAATTCTGGCAAGCCAATCCTCAGAAACCCGCAATGGCCTTGATATTTTTATTCTTAAAAATGGTTCAAGGTCACGAATTTTAAATCTGGCGGTACTAATTAGAAAGAACAATTGAAGCTGCTTCTTTTCTTATTCTTGTTTATTTTTTATTTAAACAGCCGTTTTAGAGATAATTGAGGTTTTACGTTAATAAGCAGCATCAGTTATCAATGGTTTTGTTTAAAATCTAGCCAGTTTAGTGGCCGTTTTGAACATTTTGTGAAAACTGCCCCCTAATTCCAAGTTTTGAGGGTTTTTAAACTTTCCAATTTTGTTTATTAAAGTAAAATTAGTTAAATATGTTTTCTCGTCAAATCAAGCCTCTTAGGGCTAAGTGGATTCTCTACCGAGACAAGTGTCTAACCACAGAAGACCTCAATCATCTCTAACACGGCTGCTTAAATCAAAAATAAGCAAGAATAAGAAAACTTACAGCCTTAATTGCTCTTTCTAACTAATACCACCAGATTTAAAATTGGTGACCTTGAACCATTTTTAAGAAGAAAAATATCAAGGCCATTGCGGGTTTCTGAGGATTGGCTTGTCAGAATTTGTTAAAATTTACACCGTGGACGTAGGTCCATACAGTGCAAACAGTCCCCAAAATTCATTACGATCCGACAGTCCGTTCTTGAGATATATGAAAAAAACCTCCCCCGATGGCGCACCTTTGAAGAGCTGTAACTTCCTTAGGAAGCGACTTCGACCTACAAATTTTTATACCAATCGTCACCATTTTCAATGGGGAATCTCAGGTTAAAATAGTGCCAAGCATTATCGGGACACCCTGTATAATATAGAAATTAGATTAGCTAAACCTAATGGAAATGAAACTTTTGTCCTACGTCACAACTAAAATAATTGCTACCGCTAATACAATTAATACCAGCTGTTACCAGTAAAGGCTATCGGAAAGGTAATTTTTCAAACTATTTTTGTAGGTATTCACATTGACCTCAAAATTCAATATACGACAACGGGGGAATTTTTTCATCTGTGCGTAAGACAAAAGTTTCATTTCCATTAGGTATATAAAGAGTTGTTTGGAAAAACCGCCGCCAGAAGAACCCAGCAGAGTAAAATTTTAATTCAAATTTAACGCTTTCTCAACACTGTTCTGCATTTGTTTTATTTTATTAATAATGTTCATACTTATTCAAATAAGTATATTTTGTTTAATCTTACTTTTTTACACGGCGTTTTTCTTCAAATTCAAATGCAATGAAGGGGTGGGTTAGGGCCGCCAAATAATTGTTGCCCCAGTTCCAAATTGGTACTGTTGTTGCGGAACTGATTTTATTTGTGTAGTCGTTCAATTTTGTTACAGTTAGAGTGAAAATTCCACAAAATATGATACAATTACGAAAGAAAATTTAAATCTTTACGACGAATTCTGGCCAATCTACAGAAAATTATATCGGAAATTTTTCCGTCATGAAATTTTCTCGCTGAATACCACTCGTGATTTCTCAAAATTTAGGAAATTTATTTTTGACATTTACTCCAGATTTTTTGTCGCGGAAATCAGTCCTAAATTTCAAAAAATTTCCGGAAATTTTGGTGTCACTCGTGGTATTGTATGTATACGATTAATTTATATTAGTTTAAATATATTTATTAAACCTGAAAACAGTACAGTGCAAATTAAAATTCACCAAAAAATGTTGGGTAAAATTACACGAACCAGGAATAATTTTATTAAAAATTGCAGTAAAATTGTACCCTCGATGGTAAAGTTTTTAAATAAAATGGTGAAGATAATAAAGAAAAAGGCTAAAAACACTAAAGAGGAGTAATATTACCTTTTGATGGATAATAATTCACTTCAATAACGCGATTAATTTTAACATTCTCTTTGAGGAAAGTTATTAATTTTTTCTATAGTTGGTGACAATTTCCTAATAGGCGAGAAATATTCAATGACAAGAGTTTAAATTTACCTTTTAAACCTAAAAACACTATACTGTAAATTAAATTTTCTCTAATGTCGGGCAAAATTAAACCAACAGGGAAAAATATCATGAAAAATTGTAGTAAAATTCTCGTAAAATTCTATCCTAGGTGGTAAAGTTTTCTAATACATGGTGAAGTTTACAAGAAAAAAGGTTAAAAACACAAAGAAGAAGTATTATTACCTTCTGACGAAAAATTCACTTTAATAATAAATGAAAATTTACTAAATTTACTAATAGGCGAGAAATATTCAATGACAAGAGGTTAAATTTACCCAATATACCTAAAAACACTATACTGTAAATTAAAATTTGTCTAATCTTGGACAAAATTAAACCAACAGGGAAAAATATCATGAAAAATTGTAGTAAAATTATATCCTAGGTGGTAAAGTTTTCTAATACATGGTGAAGTTTACAAGAAGAAAAGTTAAAAACACAAAGAAGAAGTATTATTACCTTCTGGCGAAAAATTCACTTTAATAATAAGTGAAAATTTACTAATAGGCGAGAAATATTCAATGACAAGAGGTTAAATTTACCCAATAAACCTAAAAACGCTATACTGTAAATTAAAATTTGTCTAATGTTGGGCAAAATTAAACCAACAGGGAAAAATATCATGAAAAATTGTAGTAAAATTCTATCCTAGGTAGTAAAGTTTTCTAATAAAGGGTGAAGTTTACAAGAAAAAAGGTTAAAAACACCACGAAGAAGTATTATTACCTTCTGAAGAAAAATTTACTTCAATAATAATTGAAAAATTCCTAATAGGCGAGAAATATTCAATGACAAGAGGTTAAATTTACCCAATAAACCTAAAAACACTACACTGTAAATTAAAATTTGCCTAATGTTGGGCAAAATTACACCAACAGGGAAAAATATAATGAAAAATTGTAGTAAAATTCTACCCAAAGTGGTAAAATTTTTCAATAAATGGTAATCTTAACAAAATTAGGGATTAAAACCCTAATAAAAGGTAATATTACACTTTTTAGGAAATTTCACTCCAATAATACGATTAATTTTAACATTTTCTTTGTGGAAAATTACTCCAATTTTTTACAGTGTACATTAAGTATTGAACCAATCCATACAGGGTGTCTTACGAATATGGAGCAGTATCGATATCTCTGGACATAAGCAAGGTACAGTTGTAAGATTTGGCATTTACAGAAATTGACACATTCGGAGTCTATTGAAATTATTGGCGACGATGGGGAACTTCCGGTTATACCGGAAGTAGGGTCCAACTTTAAAATTTTAAATGGCAACCCCAATTTTTCATTACAGATTCGGACAGAGGAGGAAAACCTAAACCTAAAACACCTAACAAGTAACTTGTTTGCACCAGCCGCCTGGATTTTATTAACGTTTTTAGAGAAAAGTTCCGCAAAACAGTGCTATGTAAAAATGGTCATAACTTGTAAACCGCGGGCGATAAAAATAAAAATGACACCATTGTGAAGTAGAAAGACTGTTTTACATTATGCTTGCCAAAAAGTCATATGAAAGCTGATTCAAAGTCGATTTAAAGTAATTGAAATGTTGGAAATTTAAAAGCCGAATAACATTTTCTTCTTATGGAAAAAACAGCGATTTTAATCGTTTCCTTTTTTGGCACTTTATGGGTACCGTTGAAAAGAGAATAAAATTCTGCACCCATCCATGCAGAAAAACTTGTATGCTGCCATTTAAGAAAAAAATGTTATTCGGGTTTGAAATTTCCAGTATTGCAGTTTCTCGAAATCAACTTTCAATCAGTTTTCTTAGGATTTTTGGCAATCATAATGTAAAACAGTCCTTCCGCTTTACAACGGTGTGTCATTTTTGTTTTTATCGCCCGCGGTTTACAAGTTATGACCATTTTTATATGGCACTGTTTTGCGGAACTTTTCTCTAAAAACGTTAATAAAACCTAGGCGGCTGGCGCAAACAAGTTACATGTAGGTGTTTTAAGCTTAATTTTTCTTCCTCTATCCGAATCTGCAATGAAAAATGTGGGTTGCTATTTAAAATTTAAAAGTAAGACCCTACTTCCGGTATAACCGGAAGTGCCCGATGGTCGCCAATATTTTCAATAGATTCCGAATGTGTCAGTTTCTGAAAATGCCAAATTTTACAACTGTACCTTCCTTAAGCCCCGAGATATCGATACTGCTCCATATTCGTAAGACACCCTGTATGTAGTCGGCTATATCTTTTTGAAATTTTTAGTTGGTAAGTACCTAAAATTAATAGTTCCAAATCTTCCTCGGATAAACGGGGAAAGTTATTTATGACAGAGGCAGAAGCCTCAATCCATGATTTTCTTGGACGATCCAAATTATTGTCTTGTATTTTCTTCAATAAAATATTTGGGGTGTCCGCTAAAGCCAACGCTCTTTCCGAAATTATTTGGTGTTTTTCCTTGTCTTCTAGGAGAGGCGGAGAGAATGCATTTGTTAGAGCACAGGCTATCTTAAAAAAAATGTTGATTTTCGGAAGATATCCTTAAAAAAATAAGTGAGAAATCGGCTCTAATACCTAAAAACTGTCCCCACATCATTGCAAAATATACAGGGGGTTACTATCAGGTTCCTTCCAAATGAATGACTAATGAAAAGCATCAGTAGGTATGTCATGATTCCAATGGAGACTGAATTATGTAAAATGAATGAGACAATCGGAAGTTCCTCTCAATATATATTATAATGGCTTCAGCTCGCTTTGTACATCACTTCCCAAACAAATTAAACCAACAAGGGCGCCACCGTGATCTTTACTATTCTAACCCCAAAAGACCAGGAGAAAATGAGTTACTCAAGCACTAGGAAGTGACGTGGTGCGTGCGTCAGTACTATAAAAGGGTTTTTGCTATCCGGCTTAGCTACAGTGGAGAAGGGCGGGGTTGACGGGTATAATTGCCATTTACTCAATAAAACCCATTTACCGAGTGACAATAAATTTAATTGAAGTGAAAGACAAGTGAAAAACTAGGTACAAGTAATTTACAAAAATACAAAATACAGATTAATTACATCCTACGATTACCAAAAATATTTACACGAAGCAAAATGAAACGATGCATTTTTCGCGTGCAAAACAACCCGGTTCTTAATAACCGACGGTTACGCGGTCCAGTTCAAAACGGACATCGCGACGTAGGGGACCATTTGCATGGTGTACCGTCTTCTACGAGTCTATGAAAGAGGCAAGAAGTCCACCTTTCAGACCATGTAGAGGAGGTTCGAACATCAGGCAATATGGAGTCCTGAGTCAGTCATACCTGGGGCCTCGCGGTGCTCCCTTCGGCTGGCTCCTTCCTTTCCTTGGCTTCGTTCCTTGCAGTGGGACCTGGGGGTCTGTTAATTCACCACCCGGCAGCTGCTGAAGCGTGAAGTTCCATTAATTGAAATCGTCGTGCGTCTGCTTATATGCTCTATCGGTTATTCAGCCGCTGCGATGCGCGGCGTGTGGCGCCCTCTCGGAGCGTTCGTGCACGGCTCGGCCAGTAGCGGCTACTCAGAGACAACGTCTGCTACTCGTAAATCTCCTAACCTCACACGTGTCTTCTCGCGGTTTTTTCGCCCCTTTGGAGGGGTATTCCTCCTGAATTCGACTTCCTTTGGTGTGCCTGATCCTTCACGACATCAGGTACGTCCTATTTCGGCTATAATTATCTCAGACGGTTCGTTATCAGTAGGTGCCCCCTTTGAGGCGAGGATTCCGTCTGGGCCCCCTTGGTGTTAGCGTGGGACCTTCCTGAGGCGTGTTCGAGGCGAGTGCATCCTTTTTGGAAGCCTGTACTAAGATGATTTCCCTCTTCTGCGGAAAGCAGTTCGAGTTGTCAGAGAGAATTTGTAACCTGTCGAGAGGTCATGAACCGAAGAAACACTGGCGAAGATATCGTCCAGAAGTGTCTTTTTTCACTAGGAGCACTACACAAAGTGTCTTTAGGGGTTGCTGCAGTGTTTCTTTACAGCCGGATTTCACTTGAAAGGAGTGTGTGAACACAGGTGACGAGCAAATTATTTTGGGAAATCTCATTTCCCCACTAACCGATAAAAATAATTAGAAAACCGTCACATATCCCCCCCCCTTTCTCAAAGTGTCTTACTTAAATTACTACTTATCTACGAACTATACACTAAACCGTCCTTTACGGTGCCATACTCCCTCACTCGTCACTTCCCCCCCTGTCCCCTGTTGGCTGCTGGAATCTTCACCCACCGTGGTCTCCCGTCCTCGTGGACTATCTTCACGGAGAACCGTGCGTTCAGGTTCGTCCCCGGTGGTCTCAGGTGTTGCAGCGTCGCTGGGTCGGTTCCTCTGGGGATGAAGGGGACCTTGAATGCGTGCCGGGGCAGGTAAAAATGCTCGGTGGTCGGCGCGTCCTGCTGAGGTCTTCTTTCCTTCTCCACAACCTTCGGGACCGGCGGTTTGGCCAAAAACCGAACCCTGGAAGGCTCCTTACCCGCCGAGCGGTGTGGGAAGTTCATCTGCCTCAGAGGGTCTCGCGGTGCTGGTGCGGGGATGGGTAGCTCGGTGTTTCTCGCTATGATCCTGGAGGGGACTCGCGCTGTCGGTCTTTTAGCTGGGATCCTGAGGGGCATTGGGGCCGTCCTCTTCCTCACCGTCGGGTTGTAGACCGGATCAGGCCTGGGGCTGACATTCTCCTCCTCGGAGTCGGAGAAGTCTGACCCTGTCAGTTCCAGGATCTCCCCGTCCATAACCATCTGCACGTACCGCTGTGCCATTCTATTAACATGTTTTCAAGGTGGGTTAGTACAAGGAGGAACGAACAATTAGCGAACTCTCAACGGATTCTACAAAGGTTTAATATCTTTCACATGAACCCTCCCCAAATATTCCCCGGTTAACGTTTCCAACTCATAAATATTTTTGGTAATTCGTTGGGAGATACTATAAGGCCCGGAGAATTTCGGGGCTAATTTGGCTGCAAAACTCGCAGCCCCTATCGAGAGGGGATGTTCCCTTCTCCAAACTTGATCGCCGACTTCATACGTCCGATCGGAATGCTTCCTGTTGAAATATTTGGCCTGCTTTTCATGGGACTTCCTGAGGTTGTCCCTCGCAGCTTCAACGCACTCGTTCGTCGCGTCTAGTGTGACTAGCCTTTCATCAAGTTCTACCGCCGTTTCCGGCATCACCTCCTCCAGAGGTTGTACTTCTCTTCTTAATTCCGCAGGAGCTCTCAGCTCTCTGCCGTAGTTCAAAAACGCGGGACTAAAACCCGTTGATTCATGTTTGGCCGTGTTATACGCGAAGGTTAACAGGGCAATCTCCTGATCCCACTCTTTCTGGTTGTCCTCACAATACTGGGAGATCATTGTCTTCACGACTCGATTTGTCCTCTCCGTTGGGTTGCATTGTGGGCTATACGGTGCTATCATCGCGTGATATATTTGATGGGCGTCCAGGAAATTCCGGAATCGGTGACTGGAAAATTGACTCCCCTGATCGCTGATTAGGGCCTTCGGCGTTCCGAAATGTGAAAACAACTTTTCCTGCAGGATCTCGCAGACCTCTGCTGCCGTAGCCTTCTTCAGCGGGACACATTCCACCCACTTGGTGAAACGGTCTTGCATCACCAGGGCATATCGATTCCCCTTGGTGGAGCGTGGTAAAGGACCGATCAGATCTATGGTGACGGTGTGCCACGGTTCCTTGATCGTTATCTCGGTCATCTGCCCGGCAATTTTCCCTGGCCTACCTTGTATCGCAGGCATTGAGTGCATTTCCGCACGTATTGCTTGATGTCATTAAACATTGTGGGCCAATAATATCGTCGACTTATTTTCTGGGCGGTTTTTGCAATCCCTAGGTGGCCGGCCTGTGGTTGGTCGTGGTTCTCCTGGAGGATTCTTGCCTTTTCATCCTCCCTAACACACAACTTCCACGGAGTCTCATTCTCCTCCGCCCCGAAGGTTCGTTGCAGCCAATGATGTTTGTACAGGCGGTTATTCTCGCATAGGAATTCAGGGTATTTCCCTGCGTCCTGCCGGATTTTCTCCATCAGTCCATCGTACCAGGGGTCGGCTGGCCGATTTTCCTCTTCCACTACCTCGACGCCTTCTGGGGGATTTCTCGATAGTGTGTCCGCCAGAAAATGGTCGCTTCCTTTCCGGTATACCACGTCAAAGTCATACTCTTGAAGGGCCAACGCCCAACGGGCTAACCTTCCCGTGGGATCCTTCAAATTTCTTAGCCATTTCAATGACTTATGGTCCGTCAGTACTTCGAAATGGTAACCTTCCAAATATACCCTCATTTTTTGTATTCCCCACACGATGGCGAGGCATTCTTTCTCTGTCACGCTGTAGTTACGTTCGGCTTTATTCAGGGAACGGCTGGCGTAGGCTATGACATGATCCGTTCCATCTTTCTCTTGCGTTAACGCTACTCCTAATCCGGTCGCACTTGCATCCGTCTGGAGTACGAACGGCCGAGAAAAATCCGGGCAAACTAATACCGGAGCTTCTGTCAATAATTCCTTGGCTTTCTCGAAAGCCGTCTGCTGCTCGATTCCCCATTTCCACTTCTTACCCTTACTCAACAGGAGGTTCAAGGGAGCTGTAATCCCCGAACAGTGCGGAAGAAACCGTCTGTACCACGACAAAATTCCCAGAAATCGTCGCAACTGTTTCGGCGTGGTAGGCGCTTTTATTGCTTTAATGGCCTCGACTTTCTCCGGATCGGTGGTAATTCCTTCTTCGGTGACCATGTGCCCGAGGTATTTGACTTGCTTCTTGGCAAACTCGCATTTCCGGATGTTAATCTGCAGATTGGCTTCCTCTAGCTTTTTCAGCACCGTGCGGATGTTCTGCAAGTGTTCCTCCATGGTTTTTCCCATTATCACAATATCGTCGATGTAAGCGAAAGCAATGTCCTGCGAGTCCGGGCCGAGAAGTCGGTCCAGCAACCTTTGAAACGTGGCGGGAGCGGAATGAAGCCCGAATGGCATGACGTTAAAATGAAAAAGTCCCCTTCCTGGGACGGTAAATGCAGTAACGGCCTTACTATCTTCTGTCAATGGCACCTGCCAATAACTCTGACGAAGATCTAGGGTCGTAAAATACTTGGACTGGCGCAGACGATCCAAAATGGCGGAAATATAGGGTAAAGGATAAGCGTCCTTCACCGTTAACTCGTTGACTTTTCTGAAATCAATGCAGAATCGATGGCCGCCATCGCCTTTCCGGGCTAGTACCACTGGTGAACTCCAGCTACTCTGGGACGGTTCGATTATGCCTTCCTCTAGCATCCTGTCAACCTCTTTATCGATGATTTCCTGCATCTTGGGATTCTGCGGTCTGTACCTCTGTTTTACCGGCACGACATTTTCTTTCAGCGTGATTTGATGCTGTACCAGGTGAGTCTTGCCCGAGAGCTGGCTCAAGGGTACTACTTCGGTGTTAATAAAGTGTTCCAACCGTTGATACTCTGCTTCTTCGTCGTTTATTTCGTTTACTATTTCCTTCTGGCTTTTCTCCTGAACGATTTTTATCATGACGTCCGCGTGACGCATAATTAAATCCATTCCAAACAGAATTCCAGTTGTTCTCCCCGGTACGAGGAAAAACGTCCCTTCGTAAAGTTGCCGGTCCAATTCATACTGGAAAGTGTAGCCCTCTCGGATCGTCGTCCAAACTCCATTTGCGACACGAACCTCCTTGTGTACCTCTTCTCGTACACCACAACGTTGCTCTTGCAACCAATTTGCTACATCTTCCCCTATATATGACAAGTTGGCCCCGGTATCAAACAAAGTCCGGAAATTTCTTTTCTCGATAGTGATTATCGTAAACGGGCGATGGTCTATTCGGTTGGTGTTTTCCGAAACAGAGTTATCTTCGGTGGTAACTGCACCTGGTGGAGAGCCGGTATTTATTCCTGGGCGGCGCCCCTGCCCTCCTGGGCGGCGACTACCCTCTGAGAGTTTCCCTGCTGCTGCAATAAGGGACAAGCCGGACGAATATGACCTGGTTGACGGCAATTGAAGCAAATTGGAGGACCTCGCCGTGCTGGAGTCGCAGCATCCTGATTTCGAGTCGTATCCACTCGATTCTCCCTCGTTAATTCTACCTTCAACGCTTCATAGGCATCGATGGCCTGTACCAAATCTCCCATCGTCGTAGCTTCGCTGGGTTTTATGTACTGTCTGTACTCGGCTCGTAATCCTTGATAAATCAACCGGACTTCTAACCTCCGGCTAATATTCTCATGCCTCCGGATCATGGTTTGCATTTCGGTTATAAAATCGCGTCCTTTCTCTTGCGCGTGCTGTTTTCGCCGCATTATTTGATCCATTAATTTATCACGGTAATTAGTCGGAAAATAGTACTCCGTAAAACCTTTCTCAAAATCGTCCCAGTCTTCCCAATCTCGACTGTTATTCCGATACCACAGTAAAGCTTGCTTCGTCAACAATTCGGGCATTGCTCGGTACATTTGTGTGTCGGTAATTTCATAACTAACTTGTAATTCGCGTAATCGTTCCATAAACGTGGCGGCATCTACTTGTCCGTCGAAACGGATGCTCCAGCTACGTACTTTTTCCAAAATAAACGTCTGGTCGCTCATCGTTCGATTCGACTCCCTGGAGGCGATCCTCCTAGGGGTTAACACCTCTGGATTTCCGTTCCGAAGAAAGTCCAGCAACCTTTTGCGGAGATCTTCCTTCAATCCCTGGTCATTCAGGTGGAAACTACGTAATTTTTCTTGCAATTCGGTTTTCCTAAACCCATTAATCCAGTTTTCTAACATACCCGGACTTCCTTCCGGAGTCTCATTATCGCTATCTCCATTATCCGCCATTTTGACAAAATTATTTATCTCAATTTAATACAATAAAAGTATCTAGTACTTCGTAAATTCACTTATAACCCGCACTTTCTGTCTTTCACAAGAAATTTTGACGTAAACGAAACCGCGTCTAGCCCCACGTTTGCGGCGACATATTTATATAATGGCTTCAGCTCGCTTTGTACATCACTTCCCAAACAAATTAAACCAACAAGGGCGCCACCGTGATCTTTACTATTCTAACCCCAAAAGACCAGGAGAAAATGAGTTACTCAAGCACTAGGAAGTGACGTGGTGCGTGCGTCAGTACTATAAAAGGGTTTTTGCTATCCGGCTTAGCTACAGTGGAGAAGGGCGGGGTTGACGGGTATAATTGCCATTTACTCAATAAAACCCATTTACCGAGTGACAATAAATTTAATTGAAGTGAAAGACAAGTGAAAAACTAGGTACAAGTAATTTACAAAAATACAAAATACAGATTAATTACATCCTACGATTACCAAAAATATTTACACGAAGCAAAATGAAACGATGCATTTTTCGCGTGCAAAACAACCCGGTTCTTAATAACCGACGGTTACGCGGTCCAGTTCAAAACGGACATCGCGACGTAGGGGACCATTTGCATGGTGTACCGTCTTCTACGAGTCTATGAAAGAGGCAAGAAGTCCACCTTTCAGACCATGTAGAGGAGGTTCGAACATCAGGCAATATGGAGTCCTGAGTCAGTCATACCTGGGGCCTCGCGGTGCTCCCTTCGGCTGGCTCCTTCCTTTCCTTGGCTTCGTTCCTTGCAGTGGGACCTGGGGGTCTGTTAATTCACCACCCGGCAGCTGCTGAAGCGTGAAGTTCCATTAATTGAAATCGTCGTGCGTCTGCTTATATGCTCTATCGGTTATTCAGCCGCTGCGATGCGCGGCGTGTGGCGCCCTCTCGGAGCGTTCGTGCACGGCTCGGCCAGTAGCGGCTACTCAGAGACAACGTCTGCTACTCGTAAATCTCCTAACCTCACACGTGTCTTCTCGCGGTTTTTTCGCCCCTTTGGAGGGGTATTCCTCCTGAATTCGACTTCCTTTGGTGTGCCTGATCCTTCACGACATCAGGTACGTCCTATTTCGGCTATAATTATCTCAGACGGTTCGTTATCAGTAGGTGCCCCCTTTGAGGCGAGGATTCCGTCTGGGCCCCCTTGGTGTTAGCGTGGGACCTTCCTGAGGCGTGTTCGAGGCGAGTGCATCCTTTTTGGAAGCCTGTACTAAGATGATTTCCCTCTTCTGCGGAAAGCAGTTCGAGTTGTCAGAGAGAATTTGTAACCTGTCGAGAGGTCATGAACCGAAGAAACACTGGCGAAGATATCGTCCAGAAGTGTCTTTTTTCACTAGGAGCACTACACAAAGTGTCTTTAGGGGTTGCTGCAGTGTTTCTTTACAGCCGGATTTCACTTGAAAGGAGTGTGTGAACACAGGTGACGAGCAAATTATTTTGGGAAATCTCATTTCCCCACTAACCGATAAAAATAATTAGAAAACCGTCACAATATATATGACTTGGTTATAAATGATCAAACATCCCTTATGTCTAAAAAGTCTATAAAGAAGCATTAACACACGAAACAAAACCCTTGAATCCTAACTTGGCGACATTTCAGAACGTATTCCCTAAACCCCAAAAACCCATTTCAAATGGCATGCCCTTATAGAATTAATATGATCACAATTTAGATTACATTAAGCAATGATCATGCATACTCAGATAGCTCATAATGTTGCAAATGCAACGAGCTGTTTCGTGTTTTGAGCCTTTTTTATAATGAAAGAATCAATTTCTGACATTGGCTATTTTTATTGTTTTTGATTACATTTTTTATTGATTGGTAACTTGATTAATTGTATAAAAATAACAACCGAGAGAAATTACAACATGCCCCCCACCTTGAAGGGACAATCTTCGAAAAAGAGTAACAGTAAGAACTTATTGTCTCGTTGAACGATGTCACAACACTGAAGAGAAGATCTCCAAGTCTCTAACCATTAGTAGATTCGGTGTACTCAGGGAGAGGACAAATATTCACAACGGCGCGTTTAAAAACGCCCTTGGCAGTTTTGAGTGAGACCACTCGAACAATATGATCTGCACCAGAATGTAGCCAAACAACTCGACCCATGGACCACTTCAGTGGAGGAGAATTATTATCCTTAATAAGCACCAGAGCTCCTTCCTTTAAGTTGTTGTAATTTTTGCGCCACTTTGTAAGCTGCTGAAGTTCACTTATGTACTCCTTAGCCCACCTTTTCCAAAATGATTCCTTTGCTCTTTAAGTTTTTTGGTAGACAGATAGACGATTTTCGGATATGGACTCAGGAATCTCTCTGTCGGGATGAAGTCAATGGTTTTCCAATAATGAAGTGAGATGGAGTTAGAGGAGTGTAATCTTCAGGATCAGCCGAAAGAGGGCAGAGTCGACGGGAGTTCAGTACTGCTTCTATTTGAGTAATCAATGTATACAACTCTTCATATGTAAATGATTGATTTCCAGCAACACGCTTCAAGTGCGCTTTAGCCGATTTCACACCTGCCTCCCAAAGTCCTCCAAAATGAGGAGAGTAGGCAGGAATGAATTTCCAATTAATAGACTCACTCACAAAGACTGACTGCAATAAATTTTCTCTGTCTCTTAAAAATTTGCCTAACGCTTGCAATTCTGTGTGGGCACCTATGAAATTACTGCCATTGTCTGAATAAATGCAACTAGGCCGTCCACGACGAGAAATGAAACGCCTCAACGCCAAAATGAAGTCGTCGGTTGACAACGACGTTACTAATTCCAAGTGAACGCATTTCGTTACAAAACAAATGAATAAACAAAGGTAACACTTGCTTAGTTTGCAGCCTCTGCCCTTATGATTTTTTATTAAAAACGGGCCTGCACAATCAACTCCAGTGGTTGTAAATGGAATGCACGGAGTAGTCCGTTCTGGAGGCAAATTACCCGTCATTGGCTGGTAAGATCGTGGCTTTGTTTTAAAACATTTCATACAATTATGAACTATTGCCTTAGCTAAATTGCGTCCGAAAAGAGGCCAAAAATTTTCACGGATTGATGATAACAATTGCTGTGGACCAGCATGCAAAAGAATAAATTCGTGCTCATGTCTGAAAATTAATTTAGTTAAGTGATGTCTACTGTCAACAATAATGGGATGCTTTTTGGAATATTCAAAATTAGAATTTTCTAACCTACCTGCGACACGCATTATTTCATTTTTATCAAGAAATGGATTCAATTTATGTAGTCGACTCTTTGAGTTTAAGGACCTTCCTTGCAGCAAACAGTGATATTCTTCAGGAAAAGATTCCTTTTGAGATAACTTTATTAAAAATGTGAAGGAATTATCTAATTCGTCGACTGTGGGAATTCCTTGGTTCGACTGGCGATTAAAAAATCTTAGAAAATAGGCAGCTGCGCCCTTGATTCTTCTTAAATTACTGAAACGCGAAAAATTAATAACTGGTGCGTTTACAGCAAGAACATTTATGGTCTTTTTTAGTTCTGGTAAGTTATTGGTGTCAATTTCTGGTTCAACATAATTAAAGTTTGAAGAAGACAGCCAAGATGGCCCATGAAACCATAGTTGTGAATTCTTGAATTGACTTGGCTTAACGCCACGTGATAAAAGATCTGCAGGATTGTCATTCGTACTAACGTGTTTCCAAATCGCGTTTTCTGTTAGCCTTTGAATTTCAGCAATTCTGTTACCGACAAAAATTTGAAAATGACATGGTGATTTTTTAAGTTGCCCTAGAACTACAGTTGAATCGGACCAGCAAGTAGTCTGAGCTATGTCAAGTTCTAAATTAGAATGGACCTTTTCCAGCAATTGAGCTAATACCAATGCAGCGCACAATTCCTATCGAGGTACTGTTAGAACCTTGAGAGGGGCCACCCTTGATTTGGCACAAAGCAAGGACACATTGACACCTCCACAAGAATCGAAAGATTCAACATAAATGCATGCTCCATAAGCTATAGTGCTAGCATCCGAAAAACCATGTAACTCAACTCGAACAGCTTGCTGAATTAAAATCTTTCTTGGAAACTGAAGGAGATTTAAATGTTCTAATTCACTGTAAAATGAACTCCATTCAGAATGTACAATCACAGGCAAAGATTCGTCCCAATCTGTTTTAGTCAGCCATAATTTTTGAATCATCACCTTGGCGGTAATTATTACTGGTGCCAGAAGACCCAGTGGATCAAAGATTTGCGAAATTGCGGATAATATAGAGCGCTTGGTGAATTTTAATGTGTTATTCAAACATATAACAAAGCGAAATATGTCCTGATTAGGATTCCAATATAAGCCTAAGGTTTTTGTGTGTTCGTTTTTGCCGATTTTTAAACATTGCAAGTCATCAGAATTGTCTTCATTTGCAAACACTTCACTATTATTGGAAACCCATTTTCGTAATGGAAATCCACCAGTCATAGTAACCTGAGAAATTTCTGATTTTAATTGACGTGCCTCTTCAATTGTCTGGGTTCCTGTAAGTAAATCGTCGACATAAAAATCTTTCAGAACAACCTGTGAGGCTATAGGTAAATTTTTCATATTGTTAAACGTCATTCACAACCACTTTAGGTACGTGACATAACAAAGTTTAACAATCGTCAACAATTACCGGAAAAGTCAGAAGTTGTCATGAACAATTGTTGACCATTGTTAAAGTTTGTTACGTTACGTACGTAAAGTGGTTGTGAATAAGCTCTTATAGGCTGTTTGATGAAGAGCTCTAATAGCTAAAAATGGAGCTGCCGAAGTACCATATGTGACGGTATTCAGTTCAAATATTTCAAGATCTTGATCTGTATCACTACGAAACAAAATTGATTGTAAATGGCGTTGGTCTGGAGAAATCAAAACCTGCCGATACATTTTCTCAACGTCGGCTGTTAAGGCAATTTCATGTTTTCTGAAACGCGTTACAATAGAAAATAAATCTTGCTGAATCGTAGGCCCGACTAGCTGTAAATCATTGAAAGAATAACCAGAAGTAGACTTGGCTGATACATCAAATACTACCCTGATCTTTGTAGTCAAACTATCAGCTCTCAACACAGGATGATGAGGTATGAAATACCTTTCGGTATCTTTATCGGAAATAGCTACCTTCGCCATATGTCCAAGCTCGGTCTAGGACGTTTCGACGCCGCCGTTTCGACGCCGCCGTTTCGACGCGAGGACGTTATGACGCCGAGACCTTTCGACGCCCAGACTTTTCGACGCCGGGACGTTTCGACGCCAAAAACTAAAATGTCAAAACAAAATATGTATCCACTTAATATGACCATCCCCCTTGTCGGTGGTACTTTGCACCTACTTTATTCTGATATGTATTTAAAAAAAACAGAGAAAGACTTGGGAAATTTATTTTTACACACAAGCCAACTAGTCCAACGGAAACAATAAAACTATTTAAGAATAATTGACTATTTATAAATTACAAATAAAGTGTAATAGAATTCGAAAATTTTAAAACTCTGTATTCATGAATGTAACTTGCTGGGATCGTAAAAAAAATAGTTAACATGAGGAGTAACAAATGCCACGTCACTATAGCTCAGTTGTATGTACATGTATATGTATTAAGTAGGTACCAACCTAAGAATATTTACATACGTAAGTCAAGACATAAGTACTACGCATCCATTAAATAGTTATGGGAGATCCCTCTCAGAAACTCGATAATATTACCCCTATTATAATTTTCGACTAAATTTTTGATTCTCCGGTCTGCATCGCGGTACTTTTTTAATTTAATCGGTGGTTCTTGTCCTGCCACTAATTGTTCATAAAACAGGTCCCGGCCAGCTTGAACTTTCCGCAAACCTTCGATGAATTTCCACACAGTTGGATGGTCGATAGAAAGTTCAGTTTGCAGGCGCCTGTGAGCCGCTTCCGCAAAATTGTTGGTCCTGTCCCGGTCTTCGATTACCCTCTGGTGAACTGACCAAATACGCGGAGCAAACATCGGCTCTCGTCTCCCATTTCCCCGCCTGTTGGGACGACCCAGATAATAATCCTCAAACCATTCCAACAGTCGCTGAAGTTCAACTGGTAGATTGGCCGAAAGTTGGTCCAATGCTTCATCTAGATCTTCCATGGGTAAAAATGCCAAAGACGAAATCATCCTGCATTGAAGTCCGAAGTCAGGCTCACTATTATAGCGTTCCAAGAGATGTAAATTCCCAATTTGCTTCTTCAAGTTCTTCACCAAATGGAAAAAACAGCCCAGAATTTGTGCCTCTGGAAATGCCCCTTTAAAGGCATTGATTGCCGCTAACTCAAAATCCGTGGAGATGAATTCCGGGCGGACATTCGGAGCCATTTCCTTAATTTTCGAAATGAACTGCGAATACGTTGTACCCTGCTTGTTTGGAAGTAAGGCGTATATAACCGGGTGGACGCTTCCCAAAAGTTTAGCCATAACCACATAAACCTGATAAAACAAAGGAGGCGCGGGCTTGAAAGTTCCGTCCACAAACCAGTGATTTGAATTTTTTAGTATCTGCAAATAACAAAAACCTAGGAATTAGCATCCAAGTAATATCAGTTGCACGTTTGGTAAATATGTACAGGATTGTCAGTGAATCAATTTGATCGACCATGATAGTATGGTCATTAACTCAATAAAAACATTATGAATGTCAACTGAAATGAACTAACCTCCAGGCCTTGTTGTCTGCCGAATATCAAAATTCGGTTTGCAGTTTCCGGTCCATCATCCGCTAGTAGAAAAACTTCCCTATTTCCATTGGGCCCCGTATAAAACTTGTATTCCTCTGGGATTTCAAGTTCACGGAGTGTCGCAGGGTTTGCTGGGGCAGCGGCAATTTCTTGTCTCCTTCTTCGAATGATCTTTTTTAACGAATCATTTTTTGGTAATGTAGCCTGACAACTCAATGATACCTCAGCCACGCAACGGTTTATAATTTGTGAAGTTTGCTCCATGGATGTTGCAGCTATCTTCTTTATATTTGTTTTAACAAATTCAGCCTCAATACGGGACGGCATGGATCCATGGCAGTGACGATTGATTGTCTTGACAACTTCTCCACGGCACGTGTGAATCCGACCGTCATCGGTTGATTGATCACACCGCCAAAATTTCTTGGTGCCGCAAGCACTATTTTTGTCAAACACATAGGAATACCCCTCTTTATGAAATTTCTCTTTGCCACGCTTTGTAAGCACTTCCATTTTTGAACACACACAAGTCACTGTACAGCAAAGTAGCAGGTGCGCAACTAGGTGACCAAGGCAGAAATTAGAGATAATAAAGAGGAAGCAATTACTGGACCACCCCCAAATCCCCACCCTGTTTGCATTCGTTGTTTTATTGCTGCCCCTCCCCACCTACTCCATTTTAAGAGGCATGATTTGAACATTATTGCACGCCTGTGTACTACACGGCCGGTGGGGGGAAATGGCGATTTTAACCTCCCCAACCCCATCACAATTTAAAAAATTATCAGTCTCGGAGACGGTAGAAACTTCTGCTTTCTCACAGAATTTGTAAATATTGCTGTTAAGTGAATGGTAGCAATTTAAAAGATACAAAACAATAACACAAAGAGTTAAAAATGTTTTTCACCTCTAAAATAACATTTCAAAAATCCACGCGATGGGGAGGTTCCAGCCTCTTCTCTGCTGCCAATTTTTTTAGATACAAAAATCCTGAATTTGAGATCAAACAACGGATATTACGTGAATTGCTATAGCATTTTTTATCTTAGCGCATTTAACTGTTTTTATTAATACAGTGGTTGGAGCGTTTGCTTTTAAAAATTCACTTATTGTTATGTACAATATTACTACACTAAAATCTTTCAGGACGTAATTTTTCTGATCCAATTAGTAAGCTTTACTCAGAATTTGCAACCATGCACAGATGTCATTACCTAGGACTATCGCAATTGTAAATAATGGATATGTATTTCTAAACGTTAAAAAGCAATTAGGATTGTTGACCGTACCTGAATAAACTACGGAGAAATCCAGGTACCTGGTTTGGGCTCGTTTTAAATTCTTGGTAAAATTCAGTAGTTGGAAAATATTTTACAGTAGATAGTTCTTTCTTATTTATGAATCAAATTATGTATAATTAGCGAAATACAATTATTGGTCTCTGTGAAATTCGACACACCAAAAAACTACATTATGTCGCTGTCGTGGCTTGTCCAAATTTTGCTGGTGTGAACGTATACCATTCCGAAATTTTGCACTTCTTGGTAATTTATATGTATGCCTACGCGACGATTAATCCAAGCTTGGTTTTCAATCATTCTGCGTTATAGCGGGGAATAAATTGTAATTGACAGTATTTTCTATAGTTTTGTACTTAGGCGAATTCTGCAGGAAAATATATTCAATGACTTAATGGGCTGCAGGACGGTTCATAAAACAGTTTATTAATTTTTATGGTTGTGGGAAAGTTGAAATGTGTAGATAATCTGCAGCTATATGATCATGAATTCATGAATACTTATTGCTTAAATATACGTGTTTTGTTATGACATTTTGGTATTTGGCGTCGAAACGTCCTGGCGTCGAAACGTCTCTGCGTCGAAACATCTCGGCGTCGAAACGTCTCGGCGTCGAAATATCCTCGCGTCGAAACGGCGGCGTCGAAACATCCCATTACGGTCCAAGCTTGTGGTACTCGTCGATAAATTCAGCGTATTGTTGTTTTAATTCTGGATCTTTACTAAACCGTTTTTCGATACCAAAAAAGCGTCTACGAGCCATAGACTTAGAATCGCCTAATTTTGAAACTGTTTCCTTTAACGGAATTGTAACTACAAAGCGACCATCAGACAATTGATAAGTGGTTTTATTAAAAATACTTTCACAATTACATTCATCTTGCGAAGATGGTTTGAGTGAAGAATTATTTTCGATTTCCCAAAATTTTTGAAGTTGGAAATGCAACTTAGGATTATTGTCGACACTGTGAATTAGTTGTTCTTGGAAAATATAGGGGACCAGAAATAATCCAACCTAGTTGGGTTTTTTGAAGTAAAGGCATTCCTTTACCTAAAGAAAATTGTCCAATTGACAATAATTCATAAAAGTGTTCTACACCAATAAGAAGATCAATTCTTCCTGGAGTAGTAAAACTTGGATCTGCAAGTATAATATTGTGAGGTATCTGAAAAATGGCCCTATCAAAGGGAATAGCAGGCAAATTATTAGTGATTTTTGGCATTACCAAACATGACAATTCAATGTTGAAATTGTTTGTGCGTGAATTAATCCTTAAGGAAACTCTATGTTTTACCGAACATGAAACTGAGGCAATACCTGATAGCGATGTAGAGAAATTATCTCTTTTTAAATTGAGTTTATTACATAATTCTTCCGTGATCATGTTATATTGTGAACCACAGTCAAGAAGTGCACGGCATTCAATTATCGAATCATTGTGTTCTATCTGCACTAGTGCTGTTGACAAAAAAGTATAAGAAGAAGAAGAACAAGTATTCGAAACCATCCCGAGATTTGGCTGCACAGCAGCAGTGGCATTAGGAGGGGTGGATTGATTATCGCTTATAGAATTTGTAGCATCTGATGATTCTGATGATGGGAAATGCAAGAGAGTATTGTGTTTTTTCCCACATTTTTTGCATGCCTTAGCTAAGCACCGGGAAACGGAATGGCCGGTCTTAAGGCAATTGATACACAAATGTAATTTTTTAATACTATCTAATCGATCTCTAGGAGAAAGTCTTATCAAATTTTCGCAATTGTAAATAAAATGCTGATTTTTGCAAATAGGACAAGAATTGACTGAGGCAAAATGGGATTTTAAAGGACCAGTTTTATCCTTAACATTTTGACTTGATTTGTTAATTTGTCTGGATTCTAAAGTTTCTAGAAGATCCGCACGACCCTTTAGGAATTGTTTAAAATCGTGAAAAGTAGGCGATTCATTTGAAGCCTTATATTCTTCCCATTTTCGAACAGTAGTTGAATCAAGTCTTGTGGTAATGACATGAATAATCAAAGTGCTCCAACTATCTGTTGGTTCTCCTAAAGATTTTAGAGTTTGCAGATGCTTACACACCGTATCAATTAAGGCGCGAATTTTAGTAGATGATTCTTTGCTAAGGTTCTCAATATTGAATATGGCCTTAACATGGTTGCTAATCAAAATTCTTTCATTGTTATACCTATCGCACAGTAGCTTCCAAGCATTCTCATAGTTTATTGATGTAAATTCCACTGATTTGATGACTTGTGCAGCATCACCCTTTAACGAAGATCTGAGGTAATGAAATTTCTCTACTTCGTCTAGATCAGTTCTATTGTGAATTAAAGATTGATACATTTCGCGAAATTCAAGCCATTCTTCGAAATTACCCGAAAATGGCAACAAATTGATTCTTGGCAACTTCAAACGATTTTTAGAGTCACCAATAATGGGTTCATTACTCTCTCTGGCGCTATTGTTGAGTTGAATAGATTGCTGAGAAACAGAAGAAGACGTTGATTGTTGCAGTTGTCGTTTTGATATAAGGGTAGAAGCTCTGGCTAATTGGGAGTAAAACGTTTTTTCAAAATTACCCCGCTCAAGATATTGTGGTTCAGCATCGTCATCGTCAACCACGCATTCAATCTGATCTTGAATCGCCGCAAATTCGTCTTCAATCAGTTCAATCTTTGTCAAACGCTTAGTTAATTCATTGAAAGCCTCGTCTGTGAGCAGTTCTACATCAGAGGCAGGTGTGATTTCGTCCAAAAACGTCTTGAACAAGGCAAGACGCCTTTTTAAAATGCCGCGTTGTATGATGGAAGTTTTTAAATTTGACATATTGTCAAAGCAATTAAAAAAAATACTATGAAAGGTTGTATTCAGTGAATAAACAAATATAAGTGTACTTACACCCAATCTGCGTGGTACGAAGGAGAAGATAAGGCTGATGAGACTACTACTCGAACCTCGACTCGAACTCAACTAGGTCAATCTTGCTCGAACTAGAAAAATGGCAGTCTTCAGGCTCCCAGGGCTCCAGGGCTTCTCCAACCATCCGTGCTATCGAAGGACCAAAAATTGTTGCAAATGCAACGAGCTGTTTCGTGTTTTGAGCCTTTTTTATAATGAAAGAATCAATTTCTGACATTGGCTATTTTTATTGTTTTTGATTACATTTTTTATTGATTGGTAACTTGATTAATTGTATAAAAATAACAACCGAGAGAAATTACAACACATAACCCTACTAAGATTTGTCTGCTGAAAACGCCGTCAACATGCAGGCGGCAGCAGCATCGAACGCCGTCAGGCCTTTTCATTTTTCAGCGGACAGATGGCGCAGTTTTAATATTATTTTTCGGGATTTTCCAACCTACTTAAACTACTTGTCGACAGATGGACGGTCAAAAGTCAGTGTTTAACTGTCTAAATAGAAAGTGTCAAGTGGCTGTGTTTATCAATTTAAAAGACATTTTTATTTTAAATCCCGTTTTCCCACATCCACGATCGAGGAAAATTCGGAAATTTTCCGCAAACTTTGACACCCGGAAACTTTCGAGATATTGGACAAAATCGCCGGAAAGCACCGCGTTGTAGCTTGCAGCTGACCAGCTGATGAAACGTCAGGCATAAATGTCAGGTTAGTCGGAAAGTCCGTCGGCACTTTTTCTGTACTTCTGGATTCGTTGCGTAGATTTTACAAAAAACTATCGATAAGAGCGTTTCCCTGGTGAGTAGGAAGATAATTGCACAAACTGGATTATACAAAAAAGCATAGATGCCCAAAAGAAAAGTGCGTCTGGGCAGTGGGAACGTCAAACCTCAACCGTCAACAAGATCGATTTAAAATCGCCCAAAACCCGAAGCCCGAAAGCATTCCTCCTGCTGGATGTTTTAGGTTGGTTCCTCGTGTTTGCCACCAAACCGCATGGAAAAAACTCCAATCCGATTGCAGTGATCTCATCCGCTAAAAACGAAGTCGTCAAACACTTGGATTTCAGCAGCAAGCACAGAACTAATTATATCAATCGAGCATCAGAGTGAAACAAAGGGCCATGCGGATATGGAAGAAAATATTTAGATCAACAGGACTTCAGGTGCATCAAGCCGGGAAATTTCCCGAAATCTTATCTATGTAGTTCAAATTTCAAAGACAACTGAATGTTGTATTATAATTATGTATTATGGAATAAAAACTTTCATCAAAATTCTTTGTTTGTAGTGACTATGAAGTAGTGACTAAGTGTTAAGATGTAAATTGATTTTGAGCATACTTGGCAAATCAATTGCGGCCGTGCATTGAAGTAATCGGACCTCGGAAAAAAGGATTAACAAAAGTTTTGTTCAAAAACTTGATTTCTGAAATTCTGAATCGTTCAAAACAACTACTGATAAAAGTAAAGACTGTAATCTTCAATTTTATTTCCCATCTACCCGTTCTGTTATATGCTCTTACAAAATCACAAACATTTTCTCAGAACGTTCTTTTCCCATCGATCTCTACATACTTAATACTAGTAAAAGGTTTCATCATTTCTTTATTACTTCTAAAATATGTATTTTGCTTATCCACTACATCAGTTGCATTAATTGTCTCCTGTGATCATTCTATGTAGTTTGTATTTTCGCGTGGGTCTCCTGGTCTATATGAAATTTCCCAGAAAGAATACCTTTTAGAATTGTTATGGATTTATTAAGAGCCTCTATCTGCCTCACACTCCAGCGTATAAGCCACTCCCAGGAGGAAAAGCACCCGGTACGAGAATAAAACATTTTTCAATTGGTATTAATTCGAGATTAAAGGCCTCCAGATCTGCCCCGTGGACCTTACACCACCTGTATCCAGGTATAAGTCATTCCCAGGAGGAAAAGCACCTGGGGCAAGAAGGAAACCTTTAAGAATTTGTTATGAATTCTACACTAACAGCCTCCATCTGTAGCACAGTGAATCATGCGCCACTTTCATCAAATGCAATGTGTAGGTAATTCTGGAGTCATTCCCAATATGAAAAGCACCTGGTACAAGAATAAAACCTTTTAGAATTGCCATAGACTAAGGGGCTCCATCTGTTGCAAGTTCGTCCACTGTGGTCACGGGTCTACTGTACACCAGATCTTTCATCGATCCCCAAAAATAAAAATCTAAGGGGTTTAAATCGGGCGATCTTGCTGGCCAAGCAACAGAACCACCTCTCATCCATTGATTAGGATATCGAATGTTTAAAAATTGCCGAACATTTCTTTCATAATGTGGTCCGGCTCCATCACGCATGTACCACATGCTGTTCCTGATGTCCTGATGTCTTCTAAAAAACCTTCAAGCTGCCTTCTTAAAAAGAATAAGTAGTAGGCACCAGTTAATCGATGTGGGAAAAATACGGGACCAACAAGAACATCTCCAACTATTCCAGTCCAAACGTTTAAAGTGAATCTGTTCTGATTATGTGCCACCCTAATCTCGTGTGGATTTTCACCTACAGGTGCCCATTTATGCAGATTCCTCTGATTAATGATGCCGTCCCGAGTAAAATAAGACTCGTCGGTGAACAAGACATTTTCCAAGAATCTTGGATTCTCCCTAAATTTTTGCGACACCCATTCACAAAACGTTCTTCTCTTTAAGAGATGGGCAGGTTTCAATCCTTGGACTCTTTGTAAATGAAATGGATACAACTGTTGTTCATGTATGATTCTCCACACAGATGATCGATCAAGTCCCATTTCCAGAGCTAACCTCCGGTGGCTAATCCCAGGTCTTTGCTCTACTATTTGAAGAACTTCCTCTTCCATTTCTGGAAGCCTACGCGTCCACTATCGTCTTGAGATTCGAAACTTGATGAGGAGAACGCTGCATGGTAGTCGAATAGTCGATAACCGTCAAAATATGTTGTCAACTGTCAAAAAATTGACATATTCTCGAAATTGTCAAAATGGTTTATCGAAGGTTTAAACGAGGTGCGGACCTATAGAAGCGAAAATATTCTGGCCGTGTGCTTAAGAAGTTCAGATACGGTTTGCATATTCGTCTTTGATGGGAAAAGCGAGAAATTTCTCGACATTTTCCAGGTGGTTTTTACATGCCAGACAATAGTAGAAGTACCTGGTCGTCGACTATCGTCTTGAGGTTCGAAACTTGATGAGGATAGCGCTGGATGGTTAAAATACGTTGTCGATTGTCAAAAAATTTGCATACTCTCGAAATCGTCAAAACAGCATATCGAAGGTTTCCACGAGGTGCGGGCCTAGAAAAGTGGAAATATTCTGGCCGTGCACTTAAGACGTTATTTACCGTTTGCTTGTTCGTCGATAGGAAAAGCGAGAAATTTCTCGACATTTTCTAGGTGGTTTTTACATGCCAGACAATAGTAGAAGTACCTACGCGTCGACTATCGTCTTGAGATTCGAAACCGAGTTCGAAACTTGATGAGGATACCACTGGATGATAGTCGAATGATCGAAAACTGTCAAAATACGTTGTCGATTGTCAAAGAATTTGCGTATTCTCGAAAGTGTCAAAACAGCACCTCCAATAGTTCCACGAGGTACGGGCCTAAAGAAGCGAAATTATTCTGGAAGTGTGCTTAAGACGTACAGATACGGTTTGCATATTCGCCCTCGACAGGAAAAGAGGGAAATCTGTCAACAATTTCCAGGAGGTTCTTACTGGCCAGACAATAGTTGAAGTACCTACGCGTCGACTATCGTCCTTAGATTCGAAACTTGATAAGGAGAACGCTGGATGGTAGTCGAATGGTTGAAAACCGTCAAAATATGTTGTCAATTGTCAAAAAATTTGCATATTCTCGAAATCGTCAAAACAGCATATCGAAGGTTTACACAAGGTGTGGGCCTAGAAACAATAATTTAAGATCGTGTCATTTGTTCGATATACCATTCCATAACACATCAAAGTTCGAGCATTGTTTTATATATATTGGCGCTAAACTGCTAAATAAGTATTACAAATTGATTCATGAATCCTCATCATTGTATAGTTTAAGGAACGCACTGAAATTGATCTGTTTTGAAAAGCAGAAAAGTTGTGATTATTGTTGGTTTTAACTTTTAAGCATTTTTGTATTCTTATTGTTACTCATGTTCTTTTAGGGCAGGAATGAAAAACAGTATATACTGATTTCCCACCCTTTTTGTACCTTTAATGGTCAAATAAATTTCTATTATTATTATTATTATTAATATTCTGGCAGTGTGCTTAAGACTTTCAGATACAGTTTACATATTCGACCTTGACAGAAAGAGCGGGAAATTTGTCTGCAATTTCCAGGCGGTTCTTTTCTTACATGTCAGACAATAGTAGAATGATCGACAACTGTCAAAATATGTTGTCAAAGATTTTATTTAATTTTATCTTGTGAGAAGGGAAGTTTGGGACACGACGCGCAGACTTTGTTTTACTTGTTGAAGTCCTTGGAGAACAATCTTAGAAACCACAGGAATATATTTATTGATTTACAAGTCAAACCAAGCTTAAGGACAATAAGTAGTAAGTACTTAAAAAACAATACAAAGACAAACTGAAAATTTGATTCCGTAACATGGAAACACTGGAAAAAATTAAAACAAAGGATAGCACAATAATACGGTTGTAAGATAAACGTAATTTATAACAATTTATAATAGGGCATCGGCTCTGTTGTTGAACTTTCTGTATTTATTTCTGTTGTATTGCACCCAGTTGTACAAGTCTCGGGGTCGTCGGCAATCAAGAAAAGTATTCGAGAAACTTGATAATACCTGAGCGCATTCATCCATTGGAGGCAGAGTACCATCTTTAATGTACTGCGAAAATTGCCTTTGTAAGATTTTTTTTTAAATGAGTAAAAATGAGAACTTTTTCTTTCCATTCGTCGATTAATTTCCGCCAACTTCTTCTGGCATGTAGTTTTTTGTGGGGAGCTTTTTCTAGGATTCTGTACGATTTTCTTCTTTTTATGATTGCGGCGTCTGGTTTTCCGAGTTGAGGCTGGCGTTTCGAGTGATGGTTCTTCGGCAAGGCTGGAAATCGGTGGAGGTGTGGTATCATGAATATCTCTATTATCTTGTAGTGGCAGATCTGAAGCAAATAATAGTTATTTACGTAATTAGTTATGAAAAGTCCTATATTGTTTGACGAGTCGTAATATTTGCCAATACGAGCGATAGCGAGTTTTGCAACATTATGCGAGTCAAACAATTTAGGCTTTTCATAACGTATTCCGTACAACATTTTACCTAATTGCGTAAAATCCACCTCTTCAAAACGCAATTAGGTAAAAATTAGTTACAACTATAAAATTGCCATACCACTATTTGTTGAATAGGTGCATTTCGTAACGTAGGTACGTAATGTAACTAGCATACAAAAATAATTTCGAGAACAAAAAACTGTTTGTAAACGTAACACACATCGCCATTTGTTTTTTAACTGAAGCATCAACTTGAAATTCATATGAATTCAAATGCAAATCAATATGAACATAATATACCTAATGGAAATGAAACTTTTGTCCTACGTCACAATTAAAATAATTGCTACCGCTAATACAATTAATGCCAGCTGTTACCAGTAAAGGCTATCCGAAAGGTAATTTTTCAAACTATTTTTGTAGGTATTCACATTGAACTCAAAATTCAAAATACGACAACGGGGGAATTTTTTCATCTGTGCGTAAGACAAAAGTTTCATTTCCATTAGGTATATTAAAATACAACACAGACAATACAATTGTATGTTGCCAAATAAAATAATTGTCAATGGATAATCTATCTGTGCAATGTATTAAATTTTCAATATAATTGGTGTAACAGCAGATTTTAAGCGTCAAAATAACGTTGCTTTGACGTGAGTCGAAAAACATTTACTTACCATATTGAATTTCGTGTATTTCTTCATCTGCAACAGGTGAGCTGGCATTTCCTTCCAATATTTCCTGCACCGTGATGTGATCATCAGCTGATGGATCGTCCACGCCGGGGTCTGGGAGTTTAGACGCAAAACTAAGCATTTCTTCAAAAGTTTTGCCTCTGTGAGCAGCGTATTGCTCCTCCACTGCAATATTTGAAAACTTTGCCCATGCTGTAGCTTGAAATAGATGCTCGTCCTGTCGATATACTTGCTCGTGTACCTTTTGGCTGTCCCACTAGTTTCGGTATTTGCGCAATTTGGTTGTCATTTAGGTTTAAAATCTGTGCCAATGTAGCAACGTGTTTTCGCAAATAAGTGCTTCTTAGAAGCCAGGGCTTGGATGCCCCACATTTGAACGAGTAATCTCTGAGGACGTTTGAAGCGTTAATATACATGCAATCTGTTGGCACCCCAAAAAGGTAGTCACTGTTAGAACTAAGCCCGGCATTTTCTAAGTGAATGCACTGTTCCTTATCGAGTAAAATGTGGGCAATATGCATACGTTTGCCAATCAAAGCCATCCTCGAGTACTCTTCCGCCAGAGCTCGCTGATAGGGATTTAATTCATTTAGGTGGTCTTCCCGTAGAATGTTTTTTTGCTTAAACAGCTCTAGAGACATGGCGGCAACTTAGCTGACGCGCGTTCGATTAAAAACAATAATTTTAGCCAGTTCAGCTCTACCTAGACGTACCCAGGTAGAATAGTCGTAACCCTGCGTCATTAACAAATTGTAGGCCTCTTTGGCTTCTTTCTGAATATACTGTGAGAATAATTTAATGTCCTTTGGAATTGGAAGTTCGTCTCTTTTTTTGGCCCTTCTTTCCAAATGAGTTCTTCTAGCGGGCCTACCAATGTTTACTCCATACAAAGTGTTTTGCAGATCGATGAATCTCATTAAACTCTCGTATTCCTCGGACGACTTGACATATTAACCTCCCCGCAACCATATAAAAATGGGAGGTTACTGCAATCACTCCAAAATTCGAAATTGAGATAACACCAGATCTTTACGTTTCAAGGTCCCAGGATTACAAAAAAGTGTTTTTTAAAAAATGTCTGTGTGTATGTACGTATGTGAGCACGATTCCTCGAAAACTACCGAACAGATTTTCATAAAATTTGGTATGGAGGTTAGTGTTGGGCTTCTGGTGAGCCCAGTTAATTTTGTTGCCAATCCGCAAACGCTAAGTGCCTTTTTGGCACATGAACTATGAAATTTGGCTGATGAACATCGATTTTCTTACTAGCACATAAATTTATTCATACTTAATGCCCTTTTGACACAAAATCCAAAAATTCCAAATTTAGGAGGAACATTAATTAGCGCGCTACCACCCAAACTACTGGGCCGACTTGGTTGAAATTTGGTATGTATAGATTCCATAACCCTTCAAAGAGCTGACTTGATTTTGGTGGCAATCGGCGAATGGAAAGTGCCTTTTTGGCATATCAACTTTGATATTTGAATGACAAACTCCCGTTTTCTTTATCAGCACATGATAGGTCTTCAAGTTGTGTTTCCAAAAATGTATTCAAACTTAGTCTTTTTGGCAAAGTACCGTAAAATTTTGAAACAACAAAATAGTTTAAAGCCTGATTTAGAAAACATTATAAAAAGTACCTGGGATACCACGTTCTTAAATGAGAATCTATACCTGTCAAATTTCATCTCCATACGTTCAGTAGTTTGAGCTCCAGCGTGATCAGTCAGACAGACACACACTCGTTTTTTCAAAAACCACTTTTTTGGGTTCCCACGATCCTAAAACGTAAAGATTTCATGTTTTTGGAGATCCGATTTTTTTGAATTTTCCGATCGATTCCAGTAACTGCTTCGCGCTGCGTAGAAGTTAAAATTAAAAAACGAAAATAACAAGTCATACCTACTCATTATAACCTAAATTCTTAATAAAGTAAATGGAAGGTATAAGCTAAGACGGATGTTTTCCATTTCATGACCGCCCATGACCAAGGTAATTTTTGATATCCCGGTATATCTCCGTGGGGCAGGCCCTAATGGCACAAGTTTATATAGAAGCCTCCCCTTCATTTTGGCCAAGGAATCACCCACAAAAATATTTGCACTCTTACCGGGAACAGCCCTGTACATGTACAGGATCTTTTTTTATTATTGTCCCACTTTTAAATTGGAATATCTCCTTTATTACTTGAGCTATTTGCCTGAAATAAAAACAGGTTGATAGACCGTACCCACAAGTTTTGTTCTGTATCTGACTCTCAGCGATCACCGTTGGATCTTAAGCGCTGTGGATGCAACTTGCTTTTTTTTAAATGGAACACCCGGTATATTCTTGCCCGGATCGATAGAGAATTTTCTTCTGATTTCATTGATATAGGGTAGTTGATATCTGGGGTTGATAGTTTTCGAGAAAAAAATTATATTTAAAATAATAGGACCATTAGAATCTACGAGAATGTCTAAATGAAAATGGCAATAATTTTAAAATTTTAACTTCTACGCTCAAGGCGGAGCAGTATATAAAATCGATCAAAAATTCGAAATTGAACTGACATCAAATCTTTACGTTTCGGGGTCCCAGGAACCCAAAAAACCTATTTTTGAAAAATGTGTGTCTGTCCGTGTGTCTGTCCGTGTGTCTGTCCGTATGTCTGTGGACACGCTACAGCCGAAACTACTGAACTGATTTTGATGAAATTTGGCACACATATTCAGTGGGAGATTTGTAGGTGCTGATTAGAATCTGGGCTACACCGGCTCACGGAAAGTGCCTTTTTGGCACATCAACTTTAAAAATTTAAATGCAAACCCCCATTTTTCGCATTACCATATGAATGCTCTTCAAACTCTGCTTCTAAAAATGTATTCACACTTGGGCCCTTTTGACCAAAAAATGGTGCCGTGAAAAAAAACTATGCATAAATGTATATTTTTATTACCGGATTTGATAACTGATTTTTTTTCAAGCCGAAAACCTTAGCGCCATTTTTTCGAAAAATGTCATTTTAGTGGCAATTTATTTTATTGTCTGTGCGGGAGAGGAGCTGATTAGATTTTGAAGCCGATCAGTCAACCCGAAGTGCCCTTTTGGCATAGCAACTTTCTTATTTTAAATATTTAAAAATTTAATAAATGCTGCTGTTATTAATCCAATGCAGTGCGGCGTAGAAGTTCCTGCCGTCTCCGAGACCGCCTTTTTTAATTTGTAATGTTTTAAGGTGAATAAATCAGTTACCTACTTTGTTACTATGATACTAAAGAAGGTTACATTTTTATTAGAATACTCAGGGCTTCACTACATAGCCATAAGTTATAAAAACAATTTATTTCACGAATTTTTTTCTCGAAATCTATCAACCCCAGATATCAACTACCCTATATCAATGAAATCAGAAGAAAATTCTCTATCGATCCGTGTAAGAATATACCGGGTGTCCCGTTTAAAAAAAGCAAGTTGCATCCACAGCGCTTAAGATCCGACGGTGATCGCTGGGAGTAAGGTCCAGGACAAAACTTGGGAGTACGGTCTACCATCCTGTTTTTATTTCAGGCTAATATCTCATCTAATAAAGGAGATATGATAATTTAAAAGTGGGACAATAATAAAAAAAGACCCTGTACATACAGAGTGTCTCAGAACGCTCGCACTACATTTTAATTGGGTATTCGGCATTAAATTCTTAGTCGAACTGTGTTTTTGGAAATTTCCAGGCTTCAATAGTTCTCGCGTTATAAGAGATTTAAGAGAACCAATCAGATTTCAGGTCTGAGATGCTTCATACGGTAATTTAATATTAGATTCACTATTTCCTAGGTAACAAGACATAACAGTACCTACTAATTTTCATTGATAGTATCTTCTTGCCTAGGAAATAGTGCATCTAACATGAAATTACTTATTATGAAGCAATTCAGAGCTGAAATCTGATTGGTCCACTTAAATTTTTTATAAGTTGAGAACTATTGGACCCTGGAAATTAGCAAAAACATGGATCGACTAAGAATTTAATGCTGAATACCCCATTAAAATTTAGTGTGAGCGTTTTGAGACATCCTGTATGTATTTAGCATATTTTCTGAATTTCTTTAATTTCAAACTAGTCGGAAGGACAAAGACGTTGTTTTTTTAATAGGGGTTTGCTTTTATAATAAGGGATGACTTTAACGAAATGTTTTTTATTTTATTGTTGGTTTTCCTAAAAGTATGTCGTGGTCTAGTGTTTTGACTTTCCCTGGTTGGCGGTGTGTGGCGTATCCAAGGACCGCTTCGCGGCTAGGCTAGTTAACTGTTTTATTATGTGTGGGCGCTTCGCGCCGAAATCTTTTTTAGTTTCGCTCTTGTCTAATTAACCTTTTTGCCTTTGTGTGGGCGCTTTGCGCCGGGATCTTTTTTAGTTTCGCTCTTGGCTAATTAACCTTTTTGTTTTTGTGTGGGCGCTTCGCGCCGGGATCTTTTTTAGTTTCGCTCTTAGCAAATTAACTTTTTTGTTTGTGTTGGGCGCTTCGCGCCGAGATCCTTTTTAGTTTGCCGAGTTGAGATAGCTGCTCATCAGATGGCTCAGATGTTGTAGCCTTCGTTGCAGTGGGAGGGGCAGTTATCGCGCGTGGGGCCGTTGATGGTGCTTTTGGGGCTATAGATTGCGAGAATCTAGGATAAAAAAGCCGCGGAAAAAAAAGCCGCGGTAAAAAAATCTTGGAAAAAAAATCCGTGGAAAAAAAATCCGCAGGAAAAAAAAGCCACAGGAAAAAAAAGCGGGGGAAAAAAAATCCTCAAAGAAAAAGCCGTGAAAAAAAAACCGCATATAGATCGGTATGGTCTAGTTATTTTCGGTGAATGTCGTCACTCGCCGGTGAATGTCGGCATATGGCAAGATAGTCGATGTCCGAAATATTTTTCAAATAACGTTATTTCTGACCTATACCGGTGAATAACAACATTCCCCGAGTACAAAAGGGACTTAAAAGACAGAAAATATATTAAAATAATTTTTATTCAATATAAACAAAACATTAATTTAATGTATTTACAATAAAACGGTACAATTACTTACATATCGAAACTTCGAAATAAAGCGGAAAATAATAGTACTTTGTCACTTTTAAAAGATTCTCATTCAAGTTGGTCTAAATCTAATATTATGGCTGACAGCTCTTAGAAAATCTTCTAAATTTCTCTCACCATTAGCCTGTTGACGACAAAGATCTGCCAATCGCGATTGCATAACTTCGTACATGTCTTTTTTCTTTTTCTTAGAAATTACCCCAAGACGTTGTTCTAGCTTCGTGCGATCTGCAGCACCTTCTTGCCTCATTTTCACTATTAATGTCCAAACACTAGGATGGTTCTGCCCAACCAGGTTAGAGAGCCGGTGGTTCCAACCCTCTGTTTGGTTATTTGTCCGATCGCCTCCTTCTAACGTGGCAGCATTGACGTTCCACGTTTCCGGTGGAAAAATTGGGGGAATATTACGCTGTACGGTAAATCACTATCATATTTAATTATTACTTATTAGGAAGTTCATTGAACATAGAGTTAGGAAATCTACTATGTAAGCACTCAGGGGTTCTTCACCTACAGGAAGCTCCTAAATGCTTATGTAGCTTAGTTAGCAATAATTGCTAGGTTCAATAGACTGACCGATCAAGGTAGTTGTATGTACACCGGATCCCTGAATAGATGTGTTAACGGCCTTCCGTATTTTATTGAAGTGACGATTCCTCCTTACCTTACTCTCCCTTAATTATGTGAACCTGCTGACCCAAACGAGGGTTAATACATGGCGATCCTGCCAGTGCGGCTTTGCCTGCATTTTTTTTTGTTGTTTTTAAGTGTTATTTAGTGCCACTGTCGATGGGCGATTAATTGTGAAAGTGAAACGAAAAATTTTACATCATGGGCACAAATCAGTCGAAGGAAGAAGTTATTATTGCACAAGCTGGAAATAGTGGTGGAGTTACCAGCGAGGGTGGAAAAACAGTAGACACCATTAGGCTTCTAAAGGAAATAGGAGAACTTTTTCTAGTTGCAATCGCAATTATAGTAGTGATAGTTTTGATATACAGGAAGTGCAAAAGGCGCATTGAAGGTAAAATACGTGCTGATATCCGTGCACAAAGTACCGAAACAGTTTAAAGTGGATTATCAGACTTCACTAGTGCGGTATCGGAAATAGTTATAGGTGTAAGTCCCGCGAGTTAAAGTTAAGTTAAGTTTAGTGATGTTTCCTAATGAAAAAGGGAAATTGGCTCTCTTACTCCCAATCCAACCGGTAGATAGATGTCTTCGGCCAGCACCCCATTCCGCCATCACTTGGAGGCATTAAGAGTATATTTGAGAAACCTCAAAAAGGACGGTGAGAAAAGGAAAAAGGACTTAACGGCAACACAGCGTAAGCTAAAGAAATTAAATAAATTAACTGTAGAATTCAACGACTTGAAAAACAATTTTAATAAACAGCAACATGAAGCAAAAATTATAGCAGAAGTTAAAGATTATGTTAAGAGTATTAATGATTTTTTAGATACTATTGGTAATTTGTTAAATGATAGGTTAAAACAAGCAGTTCAGAACAGTTCAGACAGCTCAGATTCAGATTCAGATTCAGATTCAGATTGTTCAACCATGGCAGAAAAATTCAGTTTAAAAACGGCAGCAAGTCTTTTGCCAATAATGAGCGATTCCGAAAATTCTGTGAAACAATTAATAGATGCAATTTTACTGTATGATAGTATGTTAGATGATGATGGGAAAAAATTGCTTACTAACTATGTTTTAAAAGTAAGATTATCTCAAAGTGCTAAAATTAGGTTAAACCAAACTTATCCAAATAATGCTAGTTTAGTAACGGATTTGAAAAAACATTTTGTTCAGCAAAAATCGCCTGCCTATCTCTCTTTTCAATTAAATAACGCTACGCAAGGCAATAGAACAGTGGAGCAATTTGGGAAAATCGTCGAAGAGTTAATGGTTAATTTGACTATTTCGCAAGCTGAAGGAAATAATGCTGTTCTCGATATCTTGAAATCCGCTAATGAAAAAGTGGCTATAAATGTGTTTGCGAATGGACTTAGAAACTCAGAAATAAAATCAATAATTAAAGCTAGAAAATATTCCAAATTAAGTGACGCTATAAGCGAGGCTAAAGATGAAGCTTCCTCAAAGCCTGTCGAAACTCAGGTATTCCATATGCGAGGAAGAAATAATTTTAGAAGAGGCTACAACAATCGCGGTTTCCAAAACAATTATTATGGCAACAGAGGCAACTCTAGAAAATTTTTCAATAACGATCAATCAAATTCATTTCAAAATCAATATAGTAACAACCAAGAGAATTCACAATTTTCAAATTATAGACAAAATCAAGGCAACAATAGAGGTTCCTACAGAGGTTCCTATAGAGGTAGAAACCGAGGAACATTCAATAATTCTTTTGCTAATTCCAATAATTTTAGAGGTAACAATCGTGGTAATAATAATAGACAAAATCAGTCATATTATGCAGAACAACCAAGTTCAATAAACGAGGCGACTCCAACAGGTCAACAACATGACCAACAAAGCACATCTGCTGACAGCACATTTTTTCGAGCCTCTACGGAGCAACAATAATAGAAAAACTGATGAAATAGTAGTATTAAGTGCAAATGGGTTAAATTTTGTTCATTTTGGGTACGGTAGTAATATAATTGTACTTTTATTAGATACTGGGGCTTCGAGTAGTGTACTATTTAAGGGATTTTTAGGTAATAATGAAGAAATAGATGCATCGCAATGCTTTAAGATAAACGGAATCTCTGGGTCAATTGAAACATATGGCTCAGCAAAAATTTCTTTGTGTGTAAACAATGAAAATATAGGTCATGAGTTTTTGCTTATTGATGCTTTTAAAGAAGGTATTCATGGTGTTCTGGGAGCAGATTTCTTCCAGGAACATAACGCCCTTATAGATTTCGAAAAATTTACCTTTACATTTCAGGTCAATAATAAGAAAATCAGTGTACCAATGCATTCCAAACATGATTTTTGTACAACAATCCCACCAAGATGCCAAGTAATTAAAAGTTTTTGGGTTGACACAGATAGTGAATGTGTAATAGTATCGGAAGAATTATGTGAAGGAGTTTTTGTAGCAGCTACTTTAGCTAAACCTATATGGTACCAGTTCGACTTTTGAATGTGCGAGAAGATGAAATTAAGTTGAAAAATTTTAAACCAAAAATTAGAACGCTAGATGAATATAATATTTGCAAATTTGATAAAATTGACGAAATATCAGTAAGTAGAATTGACAAATTAATTAGTTTAATTAACACAAACCATTTAAACAGAGAAGAGAAATTCTCAATACAGAAAATACTTGCTAAATACTCACATGTATTCCATTTAGATAAGGACTCACTCACAGTAACGAATATTTATAAACAAAAAATCAATCTTAAAAATTCAGCCAATCCAGTTTACGTAAAACCTTATAGATTACCACATTCTCAAAAGGAAGAAGTTCAAAAGCAAATAGATGAGATGTTGCGTAATGGAATCATTGAAGAAGCAACTTCAGAATGGGCTTCACCCGTTCTCATTGTTGAGAAGAAAGCGGATAATAGCGGTGTCAAAAAGTTTCGTTTAGTGGTTGATTACCGTTTACTCAATCGCCAAATTGAAGATGACAAATTTCCCGTACCCTGCATAACAGAGATATTAGACTCATTATCAGGAGCGATGTATTTCTCACATTTAGATTTATCCCAAGGGTACTTCCAAGTTGAATTAGAACCTTCTAGTCGTCCCTGTACAGCATTTATTTCGGGAAAAGGACAATATCAAATGAAAAGGCTACCTATGGGTTTGAAGATCAGTCCTAGTGCTTTCTCTAGAGCGATGACAATAGCAATGTCAGGATTAAATTACGAAAGTTGTTTTATTTATTTAGATGATTTAATAGTTTACGGTAATAATTTGACAAATCACAACAAAAATTTAGTAAAAGTGCTACAGCGTCTCGACAAAGTCAATTTAAAGTTAAATCCTCACAAGTGCGAATTCCTTAAGAAAGAGATTCTTTATTTGGGTCATATCATATCGGCCGATGGTATTTCTCCAGATAGTCAGAAAATAGAGGCAATAAAACAATTTCCAGTTCCAAAAGATGCCAACGAAACGAAAAGATTTGTAGCTTTTGCAAACTATTATCGTAGATACATTGAGAATTTTGCAGACATTGCGTTTCCTTTAAATAAATTAAGCAGAAAAAACACACCTTTTCAATGGACAGATGAATGTCAACAAGCATTTGAAATCTTAAAAGATAGACTTTCGCATCCACCAATTTTACAATATCCAAATTTTTCACCAGACAATATTTTTAGCTTAAGAACTGATGCTTCCGGATTTGCTTTAGGAGCAGTTTTATCCAACATGGATGACAGACCTATAGCTTTCGCGAGTAGAACGTTAAATAAAGCCGAACAAAATTATCCAATAATACATAAAGAGCTTTTAGCGATAGTTTTCGCAGTAAAACATTTTAGGCCCTATCTATACGGTAGAAAATTTATCATTTATACAGACCACAGACCGTTATGTTTTTTGTTTGGTATGGTGAATCCTTCAAGTAGATTAACGAAATTCCGTATAATTTTAGAAGAATACGATTTTACTATTAAGTACATAAAAGGTTCAGAAAATGTAGTAGCCGATGCTTTATCGAGAGTAGAAATAACGTCAGAACAACTTAAAAACTTAACTAGCACTGTTTCTCAAACTTTAAACGTTATGACAAGACAACAGACAAAAATTATTCAAAATAAAACTATTGGGAACTTTCAATCAGCTCAACACAAAAGGCTTGATCACCCTGGCGTTGTAGAGTTCTTCGTTGTAGAGCAGTTCTTACTTCAGATTTTCAAAAAATATTACGGAGCGGTCAGCATGACCACATTAAAGGAAATCTAATATGTGACACTAAGTCGCAATTAATAATTTTACGGCAAGAAACTCGACCAGCGTTAGCCTTAGAAGCATCGTTGGGAGATCTCGTCAGTATTTGTAAAACATTTGCAATTCCGGAATTATTTGTAATAAAAGAAAAAGACGGCGCGCGTCGACAATTAATAAAAGAATTAATACAAAATAAGAAACGATTTATCGAAGAAAATATAAAAATATCCGTAATAAAAAACGTACAAAGAATAGAAAATATAGAGGTAAGACAACTCATTTTAAACGATTATCATATGTTACCCACAGGTGGACATGCTGGTGTAAACCGCATGTTTAACAATATTAAAAGAAGATATTTTTGGACAGGAATGAGAAAAGACATTGAAAACTTTGTAAAACGTTGTGACGATTGTCAAAGGTACAAGCACTCAAAACCAAACCTGCAGCCAATGTGCATTACTACAACAGCTTCGTCAGCAATGCAAAAAATATATCTTGATCTTGTAGGCCCTTTAGAAGTAGACTCATACAATAACCGATACATTTTAACCATCCAGTGTGAGCTAAGTAAATTTGTCGAAGGCTATCCATTGCCTAATAAAGAAGCTTA